>CM077007.1:165472004-166958671 GCA_039090855.1 Macrothele yani
TTAAACAATGAGCGAAATGCAGTTGTTCATAATGCTCAGAGAGATACAATGCTGACAGCATGGTTCAAACTAAATGAGGGCAATGAAGATGCGCAATCCATTTCATATAGCGACATGCCAAGACATTATGTGTTCAATCAAAAAGAAAGACAATGGGTCCAACGAAAACGTGGTGGAGATAATGTGATTGGAAGAATGTATTCAGTCAACCTTGGCTCTGATCTAGAAAGATATTGTTTGAGACTACTGCTACTTTATGTATCTGGAGCGAAAAGCTTTACAGATTTAAGAACAGTCAATGGAATTCGATATGATACCTTTCCAGACGCTGCATTGCAGAAAGGTTTAATTAGGAATGATGAAATATGGGAGAAAACCTTAGATGAAGCTTCAGTTTGCAGCATGCCTCGACAACTACGAGATTTATTTGCATACATTCTTATCAATTTGCACACATGAGAACTTGAAAATTTCTGATTTTAAAACATTTGCAAACAAAGCTATTCAGTGTCCCAAAAGCAAATGTTGACAAATTAAATGAGAATGTTCATGATCTCTTAGAGGGGACGGCAAGCACATACTTAAGCTCTGATTCAATTGATGCCGATGGCGAAGAAAATACTGAACAGTATTATCCTATAGAGTTTTTAAATGAGCAAACTCCATCAGGAATGCCACTTCACAGACTCAAGTTGAAGATATCAAGTTATCATGCTCCTGATAAACCTAAATACACAACGAGGTTTATTTAATGGAGCAAGACATTGGTTTATGCAATGGAATTAAAAATTTAAAACACAATTTGATCATTGCAGAAGTACTCACAGGCTCAGCATGTGGTAAAACTGTTTTTTTTTCTGCGAATTGACCTTGCATCTACTGATATAGACCTCCCATTCACATTAAGACGACGACAGGTCACTGTAAAACTCGCCTTTGCTATGACTGTTAATAAGTCTCAAAGTCAAACACTGGAGAAAGTAGGTGTCTACCTTCCTGAACCAGTGTTTAGCCATGGATAGCTTTATGTTGCATTGTCAAGAGTTCAACGGTTTGATGTCACAGTTAAAGTAGTCCATGGGCAAGAACAAGAAAAGTACTTCCAGATTTCGAAAAGATATTTACAAGAAATATCGTGTACAAAGATATTTTCCACCGTCGTTAATAAACGCTTGAATAGCAATAAGTGATATCTAGAATCTGTTGTATACTTATCTTAACGGGCTTTACAGCTAGTTCAGTATAATTGCTGCCTCCCAATTAGGGATGTTAGTACCCGCTAAGTAGAACCTGGAGAGAGCCGTTGGAGTTGAAGAGGTTTTAATGTTATACTTGTGTTCTGAAACTCTACATTTCAAAGAACGAAAGGTCGAACCCACATCATCATATTCCGTCCTTCATTAAGCGAAGCCTTCAGTGGTATGGCATAAATTCCATGGCGATTGTCCACTTCAACTCTGTCTCTGCCACTTGCTATAATTGCTAAAATGTTATTAGTTTTGATCCCGAATCAGATTTTATATTTTTTAGAAATAACCTTTTAAGGTGTTGTGTCAAATAAATCGGTTCTGTTCCTTTTAACTCTAGGTATAAAAGGAACAGAACCGATTTATTTGATAGATTGGGTGATCTCTAGTTAACGATGAAACAGAGTTTAAATAAATTGGTCCGAGTAGTTTTTCTACAGTAAAAGCTGGGTATCCATAGTCACTGGCCAACTTCTTAATATTTTTAAACTCCAAATTGCGCAGGGCAATGTCCGATGAATGCGATATTGCCCGTCGAGGCAAAAAACGTATGATAACTTTTGACAAAGCGGGTGAAAAAAATTAAAAGGGAATTAAAGTTGTATTTAGAACTGGGTTTTCTGTAGACGGAATAAGAAATAGAGTTAGTAATTGAGCCCTGACCCAACAAAAAGTCCAAAAAGGGAGAGACAAATTTTCTTCCAACTCAAGGGTAAACTTAATTGAATGAAATTTAGAGGACATTAACGTGACAAAAATGTTGAGATCTTCCAAATTTGAGGGCCAAAATCTGACATATTATTACATATAGTACGTAGATATAAATAAACAGCAAGCCCGAAATCCCTTTGTAGAGTTCAGCACAGAGGCGCGTATGGGATTTTTTTCCGGAAGGGGGGGGGGGGTAGACGTTTTTGAAATCCATGAATGCAAAATAAAAGTTAATAAAAAATAGAAGAAAAAAAAAATCAGCCGCCTACCGGGCTGATTTTAGATGACGCGAAAGCTACCAGCCCCGACAAATAGTTTTCTGCATGCGCAGTTCAGCGCAGATGTGCTCATTCATTACTGTTCTCCAAAGTTTCGCAAAGCGACGAGCTGAACGAGAGTCACCTCTCTTACCCACACGGTATTCAGTGCGATCTAATCAACGGATATGAAAGGTCTATAATGTGTTATACAGTTATTCCTATTGTAGTGTTGAATTCAGAAAATCTGGAGACTGGTTACCAACACGTATTTTCTTTCGGAATTTTTCCGATTAAAAGGAAAAACATATTATTTTCTCATTTTCATGCAGAGCTTAGTCCCGGATACCCATAATGACTCGACGTCACTGCGTAAACTTAAAGTTTCACACAAATTCAAACTCCACAAATTACCTCACGTCAAAATATTTTAAGAGAATAATACGTACATAAGTTAACATTATGCAATTAAAGCATTTTATTCTGTTTAAACATGTGTACAAAAAGAAGAAACAGCGGACAGTACTCTCAGGGCCGTAGTTAGTTTACAGCACCAGTGGGGGGGGCTGAAGAACCCGTCTGGGAGAGGGGTTGAAGGGTCATATGGAACAGGGATTGAAACGGGTCAGTGAGTCAGCCGGTCGATAATATCTTGCGTGTCAAACGGGTCGGGTCAAAGTGTTCCTGACCCGATTTCGACCCGGTTTTATTTCCGTTTTATTTTTTGAAAAAAAAAAAAAAAGCGTACTGTGGAATTTTGTGCTCGATCCTGGTGTTAGCGTAGTGAAAAATGATTTGTCATACAAAACTACTGCCGTCTTTTTCTTAAAGCAACAAAGACTTCCACCGACCGACGATACGATTCAGACGCTAGACTCACCGATACCATATCGTGAAAAGATACTTCCTTTGCGTTTGTTTTCGGTGCGAATGCCCGGAGCAAGATACAGGCAAACGCCTATCACCAGCTTCTCTGGTGGTTCACTATCTCACACCCCGCGTGTCACATTGTATGACTGAGAGTTACTTTTCATATCTCATCTTTTGCATTGAGCATTAAGAGGTTTTCGTTTGACGTGCTAGCATCCCGTTTTAATGCATGTAGTGTCGGAATTAATGTCTTATTTGTTAATATGGATAAATTTAATGTTAAGGAGACTGAAAAAGGCGTCGAGGCCAATAAATACTTTCTTGTTGAAAACAAAAACGGGAGGAGTGAATGCTAGAAGTTGTTTCGTCTCATTAAGAAACCAGAATATCTTTCACAACAAAACCAATTTTCATAACCTTGTGATGAAGTGAAAGTTTCCAAAATATAGATATTGATTTCATGTGTGTTCCATCCTCCTAAGATATGTTTGAAAACATGTGTAAAACTGTAAGGT
This sequence comes from Macrothele yani, assembly GCA_039090855.1. Lineage (NCBI taxonomy): Eukaryota > Metazoa > Arthropoda > Arachnida > Araneae > Macrothelidae > Macrothele > Macrothele yani. The sequence goes on from CM077007.1 coordinate 165,475,605, forward strand.
TATGTGAAGGACGACAGTTTCGACACCTTCTGTAAGTAAATGAGTAAATTATACGTTCCCGTAATACGATTACATTTGTACGATTTCTATATAACCTACAATACCCACTGCAAAGAGACTTTTTGAACGTCCTGTGTGTGTGTGTGTGTGTGTGTGTGTGTGTGTGTGTGTGTGTGTGTGTGTGTGTGTGTGTGTGTGTGTTATAGGGGTCAAGTCCGGGTCGGATCAAATATATACGTATATAAAAAAATCGTACATAATACAGTATCATCATCATCATCATTGTCAACCATTATCAATCCACTGCTGGACGAAGGTCTCCCCAAGTTTCCTCCACAACGGTCTGTCTTGTGCCAGTCTCCTCCATGTCACTCCCGCATATTTACGAATTTCATCCACCCATCTCCCATGTGGTCTTTTTCTGGGTCTTTTCCTGTCCCTTGGAATCCAATCTAAAATTTCGGCTGTCCATCTATGGTCTGTCCTTCTGGCAGTATGTCCAGCCCATTGCCATTTCAGGGATTTAACTCTGATCATGATGTCTTCCACTCTCGTCATTTTTCGGATCCACGAGTTCCTCTTCTTATCTCTCCTGGTTATACCAAGCATGCACCTCTCCATGCTTGTTTGAGTTGTCTGCAGCCTTTGTATGTCTCTTTTAGTTAAGGTCCACGTCTCTGCACCATACGTAAGCACTGGAAGGATGCATTGATCAAACACTTTTCTTTTAAGACATAATGGCATATTGCTCTTGAAAATTATGCTGTTTCTTCCAAAAGCTCTCCAGGCAAGTTTTGTACGCCGATTAATTTCTTCATCAATGTGACCCTCACTTGATATCTGCTGTCCAAGATAAGCATATGTATCTGTTATCTCCAGTTTTTCTCCATCAATCGATAAATCTTCATTTCTTGTAAAAGCATTGAACATCACTTTTGTCTTCTGAAAGTTCATTTTTAATCCCACTTCTTTACTCTTGTCAGCAAGTTCCTGGATCATACTCTGCAGCTCTGATGGGGTAGTTGCAAAAATGACTACGTCATCAGCAAAACGAAGGTGGGTTAGATAATCTCCATTAATCTTTATCCCTTTGTTTTCCCAGTTCAGTGATTGAAAGACATTTTCCAATGTGGCATTAAAGAGCTTCGGAGATATGGTGTCACCTTGTCTCACTCCCTTTCCAATTTTTATGTGTGTTGTATTTTCAAACAGCCGAATCTTTGCACTTGCATTTTCATAGATGTTATTAATAATATTAATGTATGCATCTTCAATACCGCAGGATTTCAGAGCCGTGGTAACTGCTGATGGTTTCACCGAACCAAAGGCTTTTTCATAATCGATAAAAGCCATGCACAATGGAAGTTCATATTCCCTCGCTCTTTCAATTAGTTCTCTCAGTACGTGGATATGATCTATTGTGCTGTAGCCACTCCTGAATCCAGCTTGTTCTCTCGGTTGAGCCATGTCCAGTGTTACCTTCAAGCGGTGTGAAAGAACTTTAGTGAAGATTTTATAAACCACTGATAGGAGGCTGATAGGTCTGTAGTTCCTGAGATCCTCAATGTCACCTTTTTTATGTAGCAGGATCATTGTAGCGTTGTTCCAATCCTCAGGAATCTTCCCTTCATTAAGGCATCGAGTGAAAATTTGGGCGAGTACTGTTTCAATTTCTCCACTTGCTTCTTGTATGATGTCTATAGTAATTCCATCTTCTCCTGGAGCTTTCCTCCGCTTCATGTTCTTGATTGCATGAGCAACTTCTGCTGGGAGGACTGGAAGAACCCTGGTACCTTTCATGATGTCTGGAGTACATGTATCATCCCTTTCATATAATTTGGAGTAGAAATCTTTCACTCTTGTCAAAATTTCGCCTCTATTTCTTGTTATAGAACCATCTTCTTTTCTCAGAGTCATAATCTGTTTTCTTCCTTACTGAGATGTCCCTTTGCTATCTTAAGGCTTTGGTTGTTTTCAATTGCTTTCCTCACTAGCTCACAGTTGAATTTCCTTACGTCTTCAGTGATACTTTTTCGTGTTGTCTTGCACAGCTCTATATATTCCACTTTGGAAGTCACATCTTCTTTAGTTGTCCTCATCTCTCTTCTTTTTTGCATCAACATTTTGGTTTTTCCTGATAATTTGTTCACATGCAACTTGTTCTTAGACCCAGCTAATTTGGTTGCTGTTTCCATTAGAGCTTTGGTTACTTTTCTGTTAACTTCCGAAATATCCACTTCTTCCGATGTTAGGCCTTCTAAAGCAGAGAATCTGTTCTTCAGTTCCAACTTGAAAGTATTATGGTGTTTTTTAAGGTTGGTTATGTCAATACATTTTGTTTGTCTTATGAGCTTGCCACGTTCCAGTTTAGTGTTGAGGTGCATCTTACATCTCACCAATCTATGGTCACTACCTGTGTTGAACTTGTTCAGCACACTGCAGTCTTCGATGACGAATTTTTTGTTACACATAATAAAATCAATTTCACTTGTCGTCCCAATTGGATGTCTCCATGTCCATTTCCTGTGTGGCTTTTTCTTGAAAAAGGAGTTCAAGATGAAAAATCCTTCTGCCTCTGCAAACTCAACGAGAGTATTTCCACGCTGGTTTCTGTTGCCGTGACCGAATTTACCTACTGAAGTTTCATTCTGTTGCCGTTGCCCTATTTTTGCATTGAAATCTCCCATAATTATCTTCAAGTGCTGCTTACCTTTATTATTTAGATGACGAATTTCCTCATAAAATTCTTCAATTTCTTCTTCAGGATGACTTGTGGTGGGTGCATAAGTTTGAATAATCTGAGCCTGGTATCTTCTCGATAGTTGGATAACGAGTCGTGCAGCTCTGTCAGAGGAACTTTCAACTTCTACCACTTTATCCTTCAGTTTCTTGTTTATTATAAATCCAACACCACTAGTTCTGCCAGTATCTGTCCCACGATAATAGAAGAGATGTCCACTTTTCAGTTCAATGAGATCTTCTCCTTTTCTCCTTACCTCACTTAGCCCGACGATGTCCCACTTGATCCTTTGTAGTTCCTCTTCCAATTCAAGAAGCCTTGAATCAGAAGATAGGGAGCGTCCGTTATAGGTAGCCAAGGTCAGCATCAAATGGCAGCCTAGTCCGGTCTTCCGGGGATTCTTAGCACCCTCTGCCTTCATGTCGCACTGGCCGCTGCCTTGGCCAGGTACATTCCAGCTGCCGGAGACTGAGGGCCAAGATTTAAGTTGTAGAGTCATTTTGGAGGTGTTTGGCCATAACTCACCACGCTGGCCAAGCGGGTTGGTGAGTGTGGGATAGCATTTCCTCTGATCCCGATGGTATAGTTATACCGCTATTGGCGGTCGTCAGAGCCCCTTTAGTGGGCACAGGATGCACCACGAGAAGGCGGGGTTGACATTTGTCAAGGAGAGGCTGTGATGTTACGCATCACCTGACCTTACATCCCATACAGTATATACAGAATTATACATTATACGCTATATTTAGAAGTATACATATTCATATGCATCGATGAGACATTACATTATGACCACATATCTAATAAGCTGTAGGACGCTTTTTAGCCCGCAAAACAGCGGCCATTCGGCGAGGATCGATTCGATGAGGTGGCGATAGGTATCCTGGGGTACCTGGTACTATAATGTCAACAGCATGTCCTCCAGTTCCCGTACATTTCGGGGAGGTTGGGATTTAGCGCGAACGGGCTTTTCCAAGTCGAAACACAAATGTTCGATTGGGTTCATGTTAGGTGAATCTGGAGGCCAGGGCATTACCCAAAAGTCACCAGCATGTTCCACGAACCACTCCTTGACGATTCCGGCAGTGTGGCATGGCTGATTATTCTGGTGGTAATGGCCATCACCAGCAGGGATCACAGTTGCCATGAATGGGTGAACTTGGTCCGCAACGATGTTCAGATCCCTGACAGCTGTCAGGGATTGTGCTACTGGGATAATGGCGCCTAAAGCGCCCCAAGAAAACATCGGCAACAGCATAACACCGCCGCCGCAATTCTGTTTCCGTCCAACTGTGCATCCAGATGCCAGAACCTCCGTTGGTAATCGGCGCATCCGCGCTTGGCCGTCTACGTGATGCACCAGGAATCTTGATTCGTGAGACCAGGTCACTTTCTTCCAATCATCCACGGTCCAATCTCGATGATCTTGTACCCATTCCATGCGTTGTTGGCGATGACGTGCAGTGGACATGGGGACCCGACTGGGTCTTCGGCTACGCAGGCCTATGCGCAGAAGGCTGCGATGAACTGTGCGCTGTGACGCATTGCTCTGATCATCACTGTTGTATCTGCGGGTGATTTGTTTCACTGTGGCGCTGCGGTTGCTGTGAACAATTCGCGCTAGTCTCCGCTTCCCTGTGGCATCAGTGAGCTGCGGACGACACACGGCTACGACGGTTCGTCGTTTGGCCATGTTTGCACCACTTTTGATACGTACTCATTACAGCGGCACGTGAACAACCCACAAGCAGCGCGGTTTCTGGGATCGTAGTCCCTAGGCACCGTGCCTTCACAATTTCCCCTTTATCAATATCCGCTAAATTGGCAGCTTTTCCTATTCTGCCTCCGAACCCTCCACTAACCAAAAGCCGGTCTTCGGGTTGTATATATACTGCGCTGTGAACTTCACGTGCGCCACCGTTCGGTCTCCAGGCGCGTTTATTTCTCTAGGCTGGGTGTGCTTTGTTTTTAATATCATTTTGTTAATTAACTTCTTTAGCGAATAATTACGCCAAAAAGTAAAAACAATTAGATAAAATACAAAATATGAAAGAAAGAGGAAGAAGAAAGAAAACAGATTTATCTTGAAAATCAAGTAAATTCTTGAAGTTGTTTGATGGTGGTTGAGCTGTGCGTTTCTTATCGCTGGAGTCAAAATAATTCCCAACTAGAGTGTTTTTTTCCTTACTGTACTTTTGTGGTCTCCTTCCTGTGAATGCACGCAATGGTTTCGAGGATTTACTGATGCCATACTTCAACTGCCTCCCTTCTTCGGTTCCATTTTTTTCTCTACCTTTAATCCCGTATTCTTCTTCACTAGTGATTGGTGGCAACCAATCCTTAGAATGATCAGTATAGTCATACTCCATTTTCCTCTTAAAAATTAAGAGTGCCGGAATCTTGCCAAAAGTTTTTGTTTTCTCCAGCACAAACATCGTAAAATCACTTTTGCTGGATGAAAAACAATGAACGAAATGTTGAAAGCTCTTTCTCCCTCGTGCACGCCCGAGCATTTCCCTTTAACACTATTTTACAACGCTTGGAGATATACATTTACAGTATTTAAAAAAACCCCACAACAGCACTTCTTTGTAGGCAACGAACGAACTACCAAGAAGCCTTTAAGCAGCAGATTAGCATCTCATAGTCATTTACCAAATGACGAATAGGAGTTAAGCTTTCTGCCGAACTACGCATCCACTTCGTCATTTTTCTCTTCCGTGGCCCAAAAGACCAACAACCTTTGTCACCATGTGCCGGAGAATCATTGGACCCAGCTGCTCCTTTAAAAGAGTTTTCTCTGTAGTTTTCCATCGTTTGTGCTGTGTCAGTTAAATTTTTATTGTTTTTACGAAATGTAGTGCCGAAAAAAAATAAGGAAAAGAACAAAAGAAAATAAAAGTTCAAAGATTTTACAACAACGTGTACTTTCCAGGAGGGCTTGTTGTCTTGCAAGGGTGCTGATCCCCCTCTAAACCCCTGCTAGCTACGACCCTGTGTACAATTACATGAATAAAACGGACATCATGTGCCCATTTTCCATTCGTCATGACTTTGTGACGGCAGAGGGCCAAAAAAACCGTCAATCCGTAAGCCCGTTCGAACTACAGCAGAGCGTCGATTATCCGAACACCGTTTATTCGGATGTTCAATTATCCGGATCGTGACGAGAAAATAGGGCGATGATCAAGGGCTGACCCATACAGATGCTGATGAGGGGCCTACGCATTCCGAGGCATTTGAATGCTTCGAAAAAGTGATGAAATGGATAGAGAGGCAATTTTACTGATTTAGTACAAGAATGCAATTTTACTGATTTAGTACATTTAAAAAGAATGCGGGACTAAACGAGTTTCATCTTTGAAGCAGAAAACGATAGATGCATTTTTCGAGTAAAGAGGCAAAGTAAAAATTACTTACATACATACAGTATGTACTTAGTATTTCAATATGTTTTTATAGTATGTAGTACATCATTTAAAATACACACATAATTTGTACAAAAATTTAGATTTAGTGAGTACGTACTGTAATTATTTCTGCATATTTCCTTTTGTGTTATTACGTATTATTTTTACAAAATGTTCGATTTTCCGGATCACGCCTGTTCCCCACTGATCCGGATAATCGGCGCTCTTCTGTATTATCAAAATTCATTTCCAACTACATGTACCGCTATCGTTTCTCTAATGTGTTTTTTGCCCTTTGTCAACATGGACTCCAGACTAGCACCATTAACACGTCTCGTACGCTCATTTAACGCTCAGTGAAACGGTAGGACAGATCACGCTGCTGGTTGCTTGTACTCTTAGTACAATCCTAGGTCTGGTCATCTTTTTAAGACCGTGTTCTTGATTTTAGTATTTTTCGTCTATAAGACGAAGATAACCTCAAGTTTTTATGATTTATATAGACAAATTTCATTGCAGTTTTCTTACTGTCTTTTTTTTTTGGAAACTATTGTTGTTGTTTTTTCGCCTATTGTGGGTTTTCAGGTTCTTTCGATGCCTCAGCAAGGTAGCAGCACTCATCATGTCAAGAATGTCTTGGAATTTTACTATCGGATGATTTAGGCTTATTTCATTGTAGCTTTTTCCTTTGTTCTTTCTTTTTTCCACCTATTGTGGGTTTTCGGGTTCTTTGGGTGCCACCGCAAGCAACCCGCACTCACCATGGCAAGAAATATTTAGAATTTTACTGTCGTAAACTCTCAGCTGGGGTGAACTGATGTTTTGAACGGATCCAACCAAAGCTGAGTAACGGGTTCAAGAGCCATAGTAATACACACCACCAATGCCGCATCCGGGACTCCAACACGCGCACAGAATGGGCCAAATTCGTACAACTAATATGAGTAAACCACTGGAGCAGCCCCGGTGGCGCAGTGGTATAAGCGATGCCTTCTGGTCGTTGGTCCGAGATAAGTCCGGGTTCGAATCCTGGTGAGGTATGGATGTTGTGTTTGTCTTATGCTCTGGCTCTCTCCCTTCCCTGGAACCAGTGGCCCTAAAGTAGGGGCAAGCGACTGTTTATAGCCTTCTAAGTTGCTTACGGTGATGGTTGAAACCTCAACCTCCCGCCTCTCCCCCCCCTTAAAAAAAAAAAGACCACTGGAAGGATATGTAGTTACACAATATCAAAATATTATTTAATTTCTCATGTGCGAATCACAGGCAAATTACTATATTACTCTCCGTTAATTCATTTTGTCATCCGTTCTCGTTCCTCTAACTAGATATCTTACAAATACTTTATCCTCGTCTCAGTCGCCCGTTTAGGCATTCTTTGCTGCCCCCCAACTCTCACTCTTGCTTACTTCTCCATCAACGTTTTTCAACTGACCAATTTTCGCGCGAACCGCAGAAAAAAAAAAGACATTTGTAAAGCAAATAGAGTAAGCCTGCTATTTTTCTTCCCGTCTATCGGATGACAAAGTATTCCCTCAAATGCTAATTCTCTTGGTTTAGCACTCCGATAAGGGGAACATCCCCTCTCTCTAGCGATAAGCTCCCGTCTTTGATAAGGCTGGGGGCAAATGCGGGACGATGATCATTCAGTTTCCCCAGAAACTGCAAGGGAATTTTCGAGAACTATTGAAGACGGAAGTTTGTTACATCTGGCTTTAAGCAGCATGCTGCAGGCAAAGCTCAACTGCCCTTCCTCTTCCTTTCCAATAAGTTAAGCGCGAAATGATGTGGGATTTGCATTCACATTTTAGATATGCATTCAAAACTGCACAGTAGCAAAACGGGGAAAAGAGAAAATGTTCACAAGATTTGCATACATCATTTCAGACGCGGACATTTTATTGCAAACTTCTTTTAGGTAACACAAATGACGATCATTATTTCTTCACACATGTACAAAGAGAATAAGGACTGAATTAGTTCCACATGTTATTTATTTATTTTTATTTTTTCAAAGCGGAAACGTTTTAAACATAATCTTTTATAAAATTCATTGTGATCATTATGCGCAACAAATATTTGAAGAGATTTATTGCCATCTTCGTGGCATTTGTCAACATTAACAATGAAGCTACGAGAAGATTTTCAGATGTCACAGCAGTTTACGTCAAGGGATATTAGCTTTTTGCAACTTGTTAGTAGTATTAAATGTGCAGAGCATTTTTCTCGTTAAACAGGGTACATACATAACTTCATTTACATCGTGAGCAACTCCAGAATCTCGGGAAATTTCTGCCACTAAAACGATAAAAGGATTTAGGAGTTTTAACTGCCTAGGCAGCTCAACTTTTCATACAGTTAAAATTATTTAGGGAACAGGTTAAAAACCTAAATCAAAAATAAATTAGAGATTTAAGCATTCCTAATATTAACCAACTCAATCGTTCAATATCAGTACTTAAAAACAGCGCATGGTTATTAAAATGTTTCTGGTCATTAATATTTGCTCTTCGTACAATTTTTCATTTAAGATGATACAAAATAATCATATGACGAAGTTTCTATTTTTTTATTTTTATAAATAAATATATGAGAAGAATAACTTTCTCACTTGCGGTACGGCAGGTTATTTAATTCACTTTTCATGAACGGTCTTTTTAACAGAACTACGTGGCTGGACAAAGAAAATGCAAATGCCACCCCGGGAAGTATTTGTCAGACCGCCGCGCAATTTCTTTTCTATGTGTCGACAGTTGAGTCATGTAAACGATTACAGTTCTGAACTAATCACGTGAATGGTGAAGGAGAAAAAGGACAACACAACAACAACAACAACAACAACACAACAACTCGGCGAAGCTATGTTTCGAACATTCCCACCTTATCGTGTGGGCCCCTGCATCGGAGTGATCTCTGTGCCGAAAGCGCTTGCGTGGAGTAAGAATGCCTGGGCGACGGAATCGGGAATTCGACCATCAATAGGCACATTTATCAGAGACTTCATCGAAAGACTACGTGCGGTTGGTTGGTCCTTGCCTTGCACAGCGGATGAAATGCATTGAGATGCAACAACTGTCGGCCAAACAGGGTGATAATGGTTAGAGGAAGGTAATGTGCTTTACCATAGCGAGACAGATGCTCGTAGGTGGATGTCGAAACACCTCGATCGCAGCATTCGACGGCAAGCCATATCAGCTCCAAATTCCATAGCGAATGGCATTCGACGAATTGTACAGGCAGCTACGGACATCCCAGTATCGACACCGACTGTGAATCGCAGATTGGCTGAGGCACGTTTGCGCTCTCTGCAGCCATTGCGACAACTACTACTCACTGAAGCACATTGTCGCGCAAGATTGCACTGGTGCCATACCAGACAGGCGTGACTGAACGAATCGAACCATGTGGTATTCAGTGACGAGTTTCGCTTCTGTCCCAGCGAGTCTGAGAGTATAGAGACAACTTGGCCACCGGGCTGATCTCGCTGTCATCAGTGAGTGACACATGGTTCCTTCGCTTGGTGTCATGATTTGGGGGAGTTATTAGCTTCAACAGCTGTTTACCTCTCGTACCGTAGTGGGTAATGGCAACAGAATGATACATCGATGAGGTGCTGCAACCAGTTTTGTTGCAGTATCTCCGTGGTAACTCTGATGGCCAGTTTCAACAATATAACGCTCGCCCGCACACCATCAACGCCAGCCGACAGTGCCAACAATTTGTCCAGCTGCTGCCTTGGCCAGCTCGGAAGGCTTCAGACTTCTACCCATTACAGAACGTGTAGAACATCATTGGAAGACGTCTGAACGCATCTCCACAATATACTCGCAAAATTCATAGTTGCGAACTCAGGTCAACGACGCAGGGTCATACCTAGAGACACCATCCGGGGGCTTTTTCACTCGATGCTCCACCGTGTTGCAGAATGCATAGCCCAGCATGGTATTCATACAACCTGTGACTCGGTCTACATTATACTGTCTCCTCGCACACTGCATTCATGTAATATCTCAGAAACAAAATTACTTCTTTACGTATCAACAGGTGTGGTAAGTTTCGTCTCATTTTGCGCATTCCTCCATGGTGTGGCGTTTCCTTTGTTAAAATGCCACAATGATTCACGGTTCGTGTCGATATGGGGATATCTACAGTTGCCTGTACATCTCTTTGAATGGCGTCCGCTGTGGGTTATAACTGCGGATTTTCGTACACCGCGGCGATCGAGGACTATAGACTTCCTCCTACATGAACCAGTCCCACTACAGTGACGTTTGTTAGCTTCCTTCAAACACTGTCACCACTTTGGGCGGTCAAGTCATGCATTCCAATGCGTTTCCGCCCCGATGCGATGCAGGAACCAAACAGCCGTACGTAACCCTTCAATAAAGCCTCTGGGAAAGGTGTCCGTGTGGTGGTAGGATGATTGAGGATTAACGATGATGTTCCCCAGGCGTTCTCAATACTTACTCGTGCTTTCTCCACCAAGATCACTTCGATGCAGTTGTCCACACGCCCTGGTGAGGTTGACTAAACTTTTCTAGACCGTGTAATTTTGGTCTTTTATGTTCCTCGCGTATCACGCGATTGGTTTGCATTTGCAATTGTTTACATAACCAAACGGTCGACATATACCCACCCGATTTGCATGGAGCTCCGACAAATACTTCGTGGTTTGGCCTTTCCTACATAGAGCAGTGTACATTGGAACTGCAAATTTTCAATGTACCAGGATTGATAAAGTAATTTTCAATGTATCAGGATAGATATTGATAAAGCGATCAGCGTGGCGTTTAATCAACTGCACACAAAACGGGAAATAGGTAACTAAGCTTCTTTTTGCGCAACGAAAAGTTGTAGAAGATGGAACAGAAGCTAATAGCTCTATTGAAAGCTGTGTCTATGGCACTTACATCCAAGTAATAGCCAAATGTGTCACTGTTCGCCTTTTATGAAGGGACTGAAGAGAATGAGTGAGTGCCTTATTGTTTATCACGTGTACTGCTTACTTTTCAGCAGTACATAATTTTGAGGTTGATTTAAGTGCCTCCCTCCAAACATAGAAACGGTGCTCTAGATTTGGACAAAATTTTGATTAATTTAGTGTCAAATGTCGTTCAGAGAAAATTAATTGTATTGCTCGGGAAAGAAATCATTGCATTTTTGAAACTGGTTTGTTTATGAAGAAAATATGGCTGTACAACATATTAGAAGAAATTTTCATACCAAGAACTGCAAAATATTTTTCTTTGTGAGAAGGTTACCTGACATAGGAATACGAAAAAGGAAAATTATACGTAATACGAAAAAGGAAAATTATACGTTTTGTTACCACACAGAATTGGGTTTTGAGAGAGTTGAAATCCATGAGTTGTTCTTTGCTCTTGCGACCAGAGACTTTCAAATAGCAGCTTAAGGTAACTTCAGCGAAGTGTTACATGCAGTCACTATGTGAACAAACCAGGGCATAATACAATACTGTTGTTAGTTAGCTGAACTGTGAACTGCATTAACAGTAATGGAAGAGAGGATAATGATATGCCCAATATACGAGAAATCGTACTTGAAACATAAAAGAAAATACACACTAAAACAAAACACGTGTCATATATAATTTATGACTACAACACATATTTATGCGAAATCTATATGCCTATATATTTTATGCGAAGTCTATATGCGTCACTTTGAGGACAAACTCTTTCAGCTGGTTACATTTGACCTATGGATTCGATATGTAAATGATACCTTTGTTCTCTGGAAATTCGGAAATACCTAAATTAGTTGAACTTATCAATTAAATTGATCCTCATATACAGTTTACATATGAGACTGAAAATAATGGCTGCTTACCATTCCTTGACATCCTTGTGTCATGCTCTGAAGGATCCTTTATAACAACAGTTTATCGAAAACCATTTACTGTTTCTTTACCCCTACATGCAAAATCAAATCACCCATGGAAACAGAAAGTCTCTGCCTTCTACGCATTCGTATATCGTGCAATACATATATGCTCAACTGAGGATTCCTTGCAGAAAGAGCTTGAGATTCCTAAATGAATTGCTATACACGGAGGATATGCCCAATTCCATTATAGACAAAGCTGTCCAAAATTTTAAAAAACCGAAGCCTGTCTGCTCACTCACGCCAATAGAGAACCCAATACGACAGAATTGGGTGGTTATCGCATTTGCTCCACAGATTTGCTTCAGAATTTCAAAAATCCTCAAGAGTTTTAATTTCAAAGTTATTTTCAAACCCATAAACAAGATAAATTTTTACGGATCAAAAGACTACGTCGAGGACATAAATTCATGGGGAATTTATCAGATACCTTGTGAATGTGGACTTTCATATATAGGACAGACCTGCAGGGCTTTAAATTTCCGTGTGAAGGAACACAAGACCTACGTACGCAACTGTGAACTAAAAATGTAATCTATAGCCCAACATTGTCACCAAAATAACCACAAATTTTTGTTTGAAAGCGCTAAGCTCATTGATAAACCTGATTCGACTATCAAACTTATTGTATTAGAATCTTTCCACATATACCGGAACTCTTCGCAGCTTGTCAACGACATGACGTTGACTCCATTTCTTTCAAGCGCGTGGAAACAACTCACCAAAAACCATGACCGTCAGAACTCTGATGATGTCACAATGATTTGAATGTTTTCGCTCCATTCGTCCTGATGATGCCGAGCCAATAGCTCTGCGAAACTATAATCGATATATAATTAACATTTGATTGTGGTAAATGTTGGCACTTTTATTTTATTTAAAGCACGTGTCTTTAACAGCTATCCTATTTATATATATTGATACTTGCATACGGAACTAAAAACCCTAACTAGAAATCTTAATCGACGGATGTGTATGGAATGATTACGAATGATTTGTAATCATATCGACCAAGCAGACAGATCTTATCTACAAGCTTGCAGCTGGGTAGAAATGCAGTGCACTGTAGTTGACAGAAGTGCATACCATTTTACGTCTGTTCACATAGTATCTTGGTTGCTTAATGCTCCGATTTATTGCCTAACATTGTGAAATATTCTAAATCTGATTTCTTTTAATTGGAAGGACAGCTCATGGGAACACAATCCTTGGCTTTAATCACATCATTTTTGTTTTAATTATTGAAAGAATAGTCACGAAACTTTAAGTAAAACAATGCAAATCAGATGATTCCGGCTAATAGCATTCTTTTATTTAACACATTTATGCTTGTTAATTTACAACATGCATATGTTTTACGCAAAATATTACAGAAAATGCTAGAAATACTGAAATCTTAATTTTTCCTTTGCTTGTGATTTAAATGTTATAACAGTCATTGGAGCATCTCTATAATTTTTTCACCCTGTCCCTTAAGATCTTACATTCGATTACAAGAGGATACTTTGTACACAAGTAGAAGACCTAACCTTTGTGCCGGCAAGGCGAACGACCGCAAGTAAGTAACGGTGCACGGATCCTATGAAGTACTTGAGTTCATTTCGACCCATACAGAAAAATATCGCACAACTCTGTAAATGTTGACAGTAGGGGACATGGACACCGATCATCTCTTACGAGCATTGTCAACAGGACTGAGATCAGGGAACTGTTGAGGCCAGGGGAAATAATAAAATTTATCTTCGTGCTCGTTAAACCATTGTTGCACTATCACGATGCGCTACAGTAGTGCAATAAAACTCCAAACATTTTGTTCGAGTTGAAATAGGCTCCTCTTGACCTTGTTTGAATTCAGCAGTCAGTTGCTGCACATTCGAAAACTTGTTCTTACGCACAGTACTCCTCATTGCACGAAAATTGCGCACTTTAAGCATAGTACCCACACACACACACACATTTATGCCACATTTAGATCTGCTTGTCTTCCAGTCTCTAAAGTTTAAATTTTCGGAGTACTTGCTTTTCAGAACCTAGTAGTTTCTTTTGTTTTGTTAATCGTGTCCTCGGATAAACGCGCGCCGACGATTAAAACTCGTTTGAATTTCTACAAACTATTTTTTCCCCTGTTTACATCAATTACTTCAACCGAACAACCTGTACGCTCTTCATGAAAGACAATGCCAAAAAATTATATTTGCATGTATTGACATTTGTTTTCTGTGTCTGTGTTGTTATAGAGATTCGTTATTTTTTCGCCAGTGTGTGGCGTGTATACCCACACTGGCCAAACATTACAGTGTGCAAGTGTGTACTGACATAATCGTGAAACATACATTACGACCACCTACCTAATGGCGTGCTGCACCACCTTACGCCCCGATAATCAACTGAAAGAGGAGTGGCATGCTAAAAGTTGTGACGTATTACAGAGGTGAAGCACGTGTCAAGACGACAAATCTGCAGCGATTCATTCCATCGATGTTGCTTAGTCGGTTAGAGCAACTCACTCCGGAGCGAGGAGACGTGATTTTATTTTCGTCACCAAAAAGTTCCTGTTTTTCCAAAGAATCTTCAGCTATTTCGTACCAGTTGAACAGAATGACGTCCCGGAGTTCGGCGACGGAGCGACACACTGGTATGAACGGTTCAATGATGCCTCCCATTACGTCCTCCCAAATATGTGACTGAATTCAAGTCGGGAGAGCCTACGGAATACCTGGCCGACACAGGACGGAAAATAGGAGGCATCATTGAACAGTTTTGGACACAGGACGTACCATGGGAGGCATCATTGAACTGTTTTCGACACAGGACGTACCATGGGAGGCATCATTGAACTGTTTTCGACACAGGACGGACCATGTGACACAGAGGGTTGTCTTCGCGAAAAAATAGGATGAACAGTCACTAACAATGTCAGTGTAGGGTCAAGAAGTGAGGGTGTGTTCAACAGGGATGAGAGAACCCAGTGATGTCAAGGATAACAATCTGTATACCATGACACCGCTGCAGTTAATATGTTTCCTTCCAACCTTGCATCCTGGGTGCGACTCTTTACCAGCGCGGTGCCGAATACAGAACCGCCTATCGGCGTATTGGAGTTGTAATGTAGACTTATCGGACCAGGCTATTTCTTCCAGTCGTCCAATTTACAGTCACAGTGCTCAAGTTCCCACTGCAAGCAGAGCTGTCGTTGTCGGTGGGTCAACATGGCTACATTAATCGGCCACCAACTCCTTAGGGAAATCTGTTGTAACCTCTGCTGGATTGTGTTTCCGGAAACGTTTCTCTATCCATACGTGTTTCGGTCTGCCGTTAATTGAATGATCGTGAGCTGTTTGTTGTCCCCAGCAGCAAGCTTCAACTGACCTTCAATCTGACTGTAAATCAGTTATGATCTTCCCTTTCTGGCTTCTTGGGTGCATGTGTGTATATTTTTTTACCATTCCAGCTTTAACATTCCTACCATGGCCCTTCAACAGCCAACAATATTTGCAGTTGCTGAAATGCTAGCCGTCGACTTCTTCTAGCAGGTCCAACAGTCAACAGTGTGCGCAGTTGATTAAACAGGCGTGCGACTTTCTCCCGCTGATAATTATTTGCAGTTCCAACTCCGACAAATCTTTTCCTTTTACCATCGGACGGACTCCATACTGGAGAACTGGCAGTGTCTGCCGTGTCTTCTACGTTTACACATTCTCCTCCAGTCAGCTATGTGTTGTGGAACGCTTCCGCTCGTGGAAACAATGGTGGCCATAATGACCTAGCGCATGAGTGATTTTCGAGCATCAAGGTGTGACAATGAAACTCATTACACAAAAGCTAAAGCGATTATATGTCCTAATAACCTAGGACACGCTTAATTTTTTTTCTAGTTTTGCCAGATAAAAGATGTAAAAAGCTATTATTTTGGGGACGGTAATTTATCCCTGCAAACACTTACAATTTGATCTGATGGACCACAGATCTCGTAATTACATACAGATCTCGTAATTACATACTGGAGGATCTTACTTCTTCAAAGGTGTTACGTGGTCTATCAGGTGCGGATACACGAAATGATGCAATTTAGTATAACAAAGCAGGTGTATAGGCACGCACATCCTTTTTTTAAAGGCGACATAATATGTGTTTATTTTAATACATCTAATAGACCACGTAATACATTTTAAGAAGTAAGATATCTTAGTTTCTCATTTTTTAGACTGGGTGTATGTCATGGATTTCTGATCTCTGTTCAACGTTTTTAGAAGAGATCTCCATGTTAATCCTTTAATTATACCTTGTATTTCACTACTCCTTTACCAAGGATCCATACTTTTGTAGCCATTAGTTACGCAAGAGTGATTAAAGAGACGCGTTACATGTAATTTGAGCTTCTATGGATTCTTTTGTAGGTTTACAATGAGAGCAGCTGAGGTGTGCTGTCTCGTCAGCTGAGGTGCCACATTACTTGTTTATTAGTACCATAGAAATTCGATTACTTGGTGAGCAATATACCACTTTCCCAGGACCAACAGATGTTCAGTACTGAATCCTGTTTATTTCATGTTCTTAGGCAAGAATTTTTTCCACCAAGGTATTCTGATTTCCGTCTCCTTATTTTGGAGGATATCAGAATATTTTCGCGTCAGTTCTTTAAATAAGAAATTCCTAACATTCATTCACCTAGTCGCCCCCCTATATACAAAAACCGAATATAAGGAAATTAAGTTGGGTCTCTCCATAGTGTGTAATACACTGGTGTCCAAAGCCTAAGAACGGACCATATACAACCACAAAATCAGGCGCAACAGTTTGTGACAGCTTGTACCGATTGCAGCCACAAAATCAGAAGCAACAGTTTGTGTCAATTTGCATAAATGGGAATGTTCGGCTGGTGCTCATGCAAAATGTCGAATCATGCGCACATGGGTCACGTGGTGTCCCTTAAACAGATAAAGGAGAAAAGGGCGCGGTAGGCGACATGCGTTTGAAGGAAAATCCGAAAACTAAAATCAAATTACGAACGTGAAATTAATCTTAAGTCTCAAAGACATCATCTAGATGATTTTACACGGGGAATAATTATTTGGAGGCTGGAAGAAGGTCGCCGAGTGAGTGATGTTGCCAAGGAGTTTAGTGCGATATCCAGGTTCATAGCGCGATACATCCGCGCATAGTGCGAAATCCAGGTTCTGTGCAGCGTTTCAAACCAATGGAATGTGTTCCAGACACATGTTAGGAGGTCGCCCTCGCTCTGCTACAACGCATGAATACATATTTTTAGTTGCAACAGCAAAACTTTATGGCCGCACCACTGATGGTCAGTTTGCGAGTCGCCTCCATTCCAGCACAGGAACGCTGATATCCCGAAAAATCGTGACAAGACGTTTGCGACATACACTGAAGTGCCAGAAAAACCAGTACACCAGTCTAATACTTGGTAGGACCACCACGGGAGCGCAGCACTGCAGAAATACGACTGGGCATGGACTCCATTAGCCTCTGGAAATATGCTGTAAGCAATGCACACCATACTTCCTGCAGAGCGTTCCACAATTCCGGTATATTCCGAGGTCTCGGATTCCTGTGTTCGATAGCGCGTTGCATGGCATCCTAAATGTGTCCTATCACGTTCAGATCTGGGTACTTGGGTGAAAATGGCAATACCCCAACTCAGATGAATGCTCCTCTAACCATAATGTGGCTTTCTAACACTTCTGTGGAGGTGCATTGTCCTGTTGGGACAGGCCCAACCCATCAGCATGAATACAGGACATGAACGGGTGTACCTCGTTAGAAAGGATGCGCACATAGCGTTGCCCGGTCACAGATGGTTGTAGACGTAGCAGAGGTCCCAGTGAAGTCCAGCTAAGCACACTCCATACCATTACGGAATCCCCCAGATGGTACAGTTCCCTGTTGACAGGCGGGATTCATGGCTTCATGGGGTTTACGCCACACGAATCGTCAGACCAGGCTACTTATTTCCAGTCATCAAGTGTCCAGTGGTGGTGTTGCCGTGCCCAAGTGAGGCGCATAGCTCTGTGTCGTGCACCCATCAAGAGGACTCGAGTTGGGCGTCGGCTCCCAAAACCCATATCGTGGAGGGTACGTTGCACAGTCCGGACGCTGATGCTTGTTGAGGCTCCAGCATTGAATTCCGATTATACCTGCGAGAGTGTTGCACGCCTGGCGCGTGAAACGATTCTTGACAGCCGACGATGTTCACGTTCGCCCAATGTCTTTTTACGGCCACACTAGTATCGTAGGTTGGAGGTTTTGCCGGAATTCTTGTAGTCACGGTACACCCTTGCAATGGTCGTCCGTGAAAATCCGAACTTCGTTTCTACTTCCGAAATACCATGGCCCATCTCACGAGCGCCAACTATGGCACCGCGTTGAAAATCACTTAAATAGTTATTACTTGTCATTCTCATGCCGAAAAAACAGCCCTGACAGCTGGCAAGGATGTTTATCGCTTTATATACGCACCGGCAGACGCAACCGAGTACGCGCATAGGTGACGTTGCTATGTATTTTGCATAAGCTCGTCTGTACCAGTTTTTCTGCCACTTCAGTGTATATGGCTATATGCTCGGAGGCATGCAATCGACGTCTCCCAATACAGAGCTCAACGTAGTGCACGTTTTCAGTGGTGTCGTATCGGCAGAAATTGGACACGTCATCAATGGGCCAATGTACTCTTCACAGATGAGAGTCGTTTCAGTCTGTTCTCGGATTCTAGACGTCAGTTGATCTGGCGTGAAAATGGTTCTGTGTACCAACGCTAGAATGTGCAGGAAAGAGACAGACATGGTGATGCATGGGTCATGTAGTGGGACGAAATCATGATTAATGGGCGCACCAAGCTGCAAGTGCGGGAAAATGGGATTATGACTGGCGAACGATATTGTAACGAAGTTCTACTTCATGTTCGATTATTCCGTGGTGCTGTAGTCGAAGACCTTCTATTCATGGACTACATCGCTACACCTCATCGTACAAGAGAAGTCCAGACACTTCTGGAGACCAAGGATATTCATCGCATCGGATGGCCAGCACGCTACCCAGATCTAAACCCCATCGAACACGCCTGGAACGCAATGAGGAGACGCATTGGTGCTCGAAACTCTCTCCAAAAGACAAACAGGGCCTCATCCGTGCTCTGAGGCAGGAATGGGTCCTCAGAGCGCGGAACTCCTTCAAGGCGTTGTGAGAGATGCATTGCAGGTTGGGTGGACATATTCCACACTGAAATGTATCTTCGCGTGGTTATCGGAAAGCACAGTAAATCCATTGCCTAACTATATCCTTTGAATCTTTGTAACTTTTGCGTAAACACTGATTACAATATAATTTGTGCTTCATTTATAAAAAAAAAATGTTGTTTTTTTTCATGTGTACGTATGCTGGCAGTATAATTACCTCCCCATTTGGCTTCGGTCATGAATGGTTTTTCTTATACAGATAAAAATGTAGCCTGTCATTAGGTTTCAGACATCAGTGTATTAATTTACTCAATACAACTGCGGTTTGTTTATTCACCATCGCTCGTAAAATTATGCGGCTTGCTCTTTTAAGGGTGAAAAATAAATTTTCTAAATCAAAGAGTAGGAAGACAAGATGCATAAAGAAAATAAAATCATCACCAAGCAAGGGGTCCCTCGAATTTTTAAAATGATGAAGGAGGTTGTTTCGATAAGGTAATAAACCTTCCTTTTTTCTCCCTCAAGCTCAGAGAGCAACGTCTTGTTTATTCCAGAGGTCTTCTTATCACGCATAAAAAGTGCATGCCATGTTTCTGTAAGTAAACGAACTTCGCGTAGCATATGTTTTATTTCCTTTATCCTGTATTCCTCTATTGCGTTTGTGCATACTTGGCCAGTAGCCATGCTGGAATGTGCCCAAAAATTCGACAATTTATTGCTTAATCTTCAAACATCCAGATATAAGTTCTGTGTATTTCGCACCTGAACGCTTGAAATGTTTTGTAAAAAGTGTAACATGTATAATTCATGTTACTATGTTAATGGCAAAGAATTATTTGTGATCATTTCAAGATGAAGGTGAGCGAAGAAGTTAAAAGAAGTACCCATGAATTTGAGATCTATGCTTCCATAATACAACAATGAATAAAGAAAGGAAAAGGACAAAATTTCAGGTGAGGCAATGATGCTTGGAACTCTCGGTACCGTCCACTAAGAAAAATAACAAATGTCTAGAATCTTTAATCCAAACAATTTCCAGTTAAGGAATGTTTCTTTTTTCTCTACCATAAGAAACAATATTAAACACACAACTATAAAATTATCTTACTTGTGCAGCGCCCCATCTCTTTGCGAGAATATTTACGCTCCTGTTCCCAGGAGTAAAATTAAAATTGTTAAATACTGAAAAAGAAATCTGAGGAAAGTCAAAATGATCCTTCTCTGTCACACAATTCTTCCAAGAGTTTACTTTCGGAAACTCGACAAAATAATTTCGGCAGGTTTAGTTTCAACCTCTACATCAAAAGCTTTTTTGTTTGGGATATTATTGATTTCGCCGGCCAGTCTCGTCTCTTCTCCCCTTCTCTCGATTTTCTTTCTAAACTCGTTGTAGTAAAAAATTAAACAATAAATAAATAAATCTCCAGAATACTCAGAAAAAGCACCAGTTCGCTTCATCTGATGTTCTGAAATACAATATTAGGATTTTCATCTTTCTTCAAAACGTATTCATTTTTTTTATCTTAGAGAAAGTAGCGAAAGGTTTTCCCAGAGAGTCATCATTATCATCAACAACCTTTCTCCCTCCACTGCTGGATGAAGGTCTACCCAAATGTTTTCCACAACTCTCTGTCTTAAGCAATTCTTTACTGTGTCATCCCAACATGGTTTCGAATTTCATCCACCTATATTCAACGAGGTTTCTTTTGGGTTGTCTTTGGGTCCCTTGGTATAAATCTTGTACCATATTTCAGTTGTCCAACGGTGGATAGTTATTTTCATCTCCTATCGTTCTTGTTTACATCAAGCATACATCTCTTCATGCTTTTTTGAGTTATCCGCATCCTCTCTCTGTCTTTTTTAGGTAAGATTCATGCCTCTGATCCGCAGCTAAGAACTGGAAACATGCATTGATTAAATTCTTTCCTTTCAATTTCATGTAAGTTGTTCTTCAGCTTAGTTTTTCATGCCAAACGCATTTCAATCAAGTTTTACGTGCCTAGTAATATCTTCTGCTATGTAGCCCCAGCTTGATATGAGTTGTCCAATTTAGAATTAGGAATCAGTTTCTACTAAATTTGTCTCATCAACTTCTGAATTATCAGTTCTTGAGTTATGTAGTTTTTTGGGTGGGGAGAGGGTTGGCCATAATTCATTACACTCGCCATGTAAGTGTGAGGAAGTATTTGGTTCCAAGGATGTAGTCATGAGTGCTAAGTTCGGGCTCCGTTTTAAGCGGCCAAGCCTTCCCAAATTTTGTATTGCAAAATAAAAATAATTTAGGCATTAATAAAAAAAAGATGTCCTCTTCCGGACTTCCATTCTCTGTTTCACCTGAAATTAAGTGACGCCTTTCTCAACTGGGGATTGCAAAAGGAACATCTACTTGGTCGAGTCACATTATTGTGACCACCAGCTAATGTCCAGGGTAACGGCGTTGGTATTTTTATGTCTACCATTTCCTTGAAAAAGCCTCCCAGTGGAGTGCGAAAGCTCGGCGAATCTTTGTGCTTACTACACCACAAAAATAAACGGATTTAATACGCTATATACGTCTCTTGAGTATTCACAGTCTGATGTATTTATAATAACGTTAGAAATAAACCTTTCTGAAAATTTTTTTTTCCACTGTTCCTGAAACACAACTGAGCCAGGGGGATAAGATGGTCATTAATACTAGTAATTAAACTGCCTAAGTGATAAAATTTTTTTATCAAACATGACACAGACTGTTAGAGTACTTGCTTGTTCTAGAATTCAGCGTAGTACTGAGCACCCTGGTCTAATCGTAGCTGCAAATTGCGTAGGATCTGCCACACAGGTCAATAATATTTACTTGTTATATTTTCCAAACTTTTTATAAGTGCACCCCTTCTAAACACACACATTTGCTGTAGATACGTGAATGCACTTTCAAGCTGTTCTCGAGGCTATTCATGTCACCGTTCTAAAGGTATGTACGAGGTACGTAGATCAGATGAATTTTTACACTACGGAAAAGTATCGGTAATTTGATTTTCCAGCAGCTGTTTTGGAATATATATATACAGCTGAAAGCAGTGAGGTAACTCAGTGGTCAATTAGTGCAGTCCGCGAGCTTCGGACTTCTCCTCTTGCTGAATGTAGGTTTGAAACCTTAGGGAAAAAGATAATCTTTTAGCCCACTGAGCAATAACTATCCGTCTAGAACCATTGCAGCAAAATTACGGAAAAAACACTCTTTTATAGCTTAATATCCTCAAAAGGGTCGTTAATACTCGATTTGAAAACAAACAAACTAACAAAACACAAAGACAACAACAAAACTGAATCAGCTGACGAACGACAGGGTGCAACAGCAGGAATTGAAATGATTGTCCTGTTAAGCTAGCTGTTCATTCAATGAATTGGTGACGTGAAAGTGCTGCTGATGGCACAGTACACTCATACGAAAGGCACTCAATGAGATCCAAGCACCAGTATGATGTAGTTAGACGTTAAGCGTGTTTGTGAATATAAAGTCATCTTTGGCAGTGTTAAAACGAAAGATATACACTGGATATCATTTCTTGGAGTTCAGCAATTTGTTGGCCCATGAATAATCTCTGGGAATATTGAAACTGCGCTGGAAAGTGTTCAAGAGCGTACGTATGTACGAATGTTCTGTACTTTCCTTTGCCAAGGTTAAGAGATTATCAATACTATTCAAAGGAGCCAAAAAGTCACCGGGAGAAGATCCTTGATGTAGGTAGTTGACTAAATAAAGTGGAGGAGCTCAAAGCCGAGGAGCTTAGCTTATCTAAAGTGTGTGTGTGTGTGTGCAGTTTAGGTCCAAAGAACGTTGACACAACTGACAACTCACCAGCACGCACAGCTGTTGTTCCGGGTGTCTAGAACTGCAGATTTTGCCAACCTCTTCACCACCAGTTTTCACAACTTTTACCCACTAGTACCTTTTTCTCTTTTGTAATTTTTATTCCGATTTGACACCTGTTCTATGAACAGATTTAAAAGCTTTCAGAAGGAAAAATAAACGTGGTGTCCAATATATGAAGATTTTTGTTACCAATGGAAAACATTGGTGGAATAAAAGTGCTAAAGGCCTTGAAATTGTGGGTAACAAAGTCGAAAACTAACGGCACCATATTTTTCAGAATACAACTTATTGAATGGTAGCGTATAGGATCTTCCAGCTGGTATTGCCAAATCTGTTGCTTCCTACCGTGTCGAACGTTTTTCGGTGATGAAATCTTTTCGTTACTGAAGCTTTTTTCACCTAAATTTGCGCTTCTGGCTTTAGGAAATGGTGAAGAAAAAGGGTCGAAGAAAGAAACAACTCTCAGCACCCAAACTTAGACTTCAGGTGACAGAGTCTGCCTTTCTCACTCTAGATTCCTGAGGAATCAAGTTCAACGACTTTTATTTAGTGTTGCTTCTTCGTGAAAGCCTTATATATTTTTTTTATTGGATTTAAGATATGCCTGTCTGGAGTTTTTAGTTTTTCTGCAATGCAACACTGAGGAAGAAAGTAAATGAAAAAGTTTAATATATATATATATATATATCAAAACGTGGAGATAATGTAAATGGACGATGTAATCACTCTTTCCACGTTATTTTTTTTAAACAACGCATAGCGACTGAAAAATTGTATTTCGGCACTGCTGGGATCGAACCCCAGAACTCTCGATAACTAGTCGAGTGCGTTCGAATTTACGCTACAGCGCCAACAATTCTCAGCGCAATGCGTGGTTTATCAGTCAGCATCTGACTATACGAATGCGTATTGATGGTCTCAGCAACTGAGATGTCGTCATCTGGTGGCATTTAACGCAACAGCTATTTTAATTGTAGCTGATAAATTCAAAGGGCGATAGAAATGTTTTAGAAAGTACATTTCGTCTATTACATTAAAGCTTTCTGATTTGATTTTCTTATAACACGAGCAGGCGCTCTGCTCCACCGATGGCTTAGATAGACTCTGAAACATGAGTGGCCGAAGGGTCGATCCCGACTCTCGTACGGTCGATCGTTTGTTCGTACGGTCAACCCTTTTATCGAATGTGATATCGAAGAAGTTTCGTCAAACATTTCCTCTTCGATTCTTCAGATTTAGAATCAGAAATTGTGAAACTTCAATCCGTAGTACTGAAGGCAAGAGCGTCAGATAACACATTTTGAACTCTATTGTCAGAAGAAAAATATCCCTGCTTGAGATCTATTGCTTTGGGGTTGACTGCTTTCTTTGGATTCACATATCTCTGTGAAGTAGCTTTTTCAGAAATGAAAATAATGAAGTCGAAATACAGGAGCTGCCTGACTGATGCTCATTTAGAATCGTGTCACTTACTGTGCCTCACTGAATATGTGCCTGATTATTCTAAACTTTGTGAGGACATGCATCAAGATCTAATAATTAATAGTGTAAATAAAGAATCTATAAGTAAAATTACATAATTTGTTTGAAAAATAGTATTTCAGAAATAAAAAATGTTTTTAATATTATTTTTCTGTAATTGTTCCCAAACTTACAAAACTGTACACACTAAAAAACCCCTCGTGATATAGGCTTATTGCTATTTAAATATGCTTATATCACTGCGATAAACCATGGTAGATCACAGTAAGAAATGATAGCTTAAGGTAGATCTTGTTTCCCCAAAGTTTGGCCACCCTTGCTCTGAAACATTGGTGACATCAGGATTACATTCTACTCTTTCAATTCACATGAATCAAAGAATTTCGCATCATTTACGTTGTTCATCTGATTTCTCTTCAAATTAATGGGAGATTTGAATTAAACACTCTCTTCCAGGGAGCTATTTCCAACCATTTTTTTCTCCTGTTAACCTGCAACTACATAACATATATCATGTGCACCAAACGATATGTAAATATCTATTACATATTGGAAGTACGTGAAATTAAAATTGTGATTGAGTTGTATTAGACAATGTAGTGTTTTCATACTCTTGAGGAAGAAAGCTCATGCATAATAAGAATAAGTAAGTAGTATGCAGAACAATGCATTTGGGTTCATTCTATCCGCACAGACAACAAAAACACGAATGGACAAATTGACTAATATTTATTTCTGGTGGTATTACAGTAGAACCCGCTTATAACTAGCCCTTATTTAGTGATATCGCGGTTTGAATGAGCAAAACATGAACTTTTGTTTCACACAATGTTAATTTAAACCTAAATTTATCGTTTTTAACGAATAAAAATAATGAAGTCCCCGGATTTGACGAGGGAGAGAAAAGTTAAGATCAATTTTAACGACCAAAGAAACAAAATTTAACGAAATTCTTTTTTTAACGAGATAGACAAAAGTCTGCAGGACACTGCTCGGGAATGAAGGAATAGAAATATTTTGATACAGAACGAAACTGCAGCAGCACAAGAGATACCAGGGAACAGTGTGCTAGTGGACGAAAGTCAATATAAAAGCAATTGGGAGGCAGTGAACCTAATGCTCAACAAGCAAGTTGTGCAATAGAATCGCTCCACCACCCACTCCTGGGAGATTTGTCTTGGGTATATTGCGTAAACATATTTGAAAACAGACACTTATTCGTAAAAAAAAAAGAGTATCGGTGAAGGGGTAGAGGCTCACGACATGTAGGTGTTTTTCTGGAAGACAATTGTAGAGAAGGATACGGTAGTAACGGAATGGGAATGTCGCCGGAGGGAAACAGGAGGTAATAATTCCTGGATTTTCGTCCATTTCCCCTTTCACCCTCCAAGTGAGCATTGCATTTGTAGGATCGTTGCTGCGTTTGCTCTTCTTGCGTGTTGTGTAGTTTAACAGCGGTCAGCCTCACGTGGCTGTCAAGCTGTGGGTACTTGAAAGATTTAATTAATTAACTTTAGTATCATTACAGTTAATTAATTAAAGCATTGAAGTATATCCAAGGGATATGGATATATAATCTAAACGTATATACATATTATCACTTATGTATATTTTTATGTGGCGGAAATTTTTACTCAAAAACGGATTAAGCGAGCGTCTGGATTTAACGATGGTTTCCATTGGTCTCGATCATTATGTTACAAACAGGTTCCATTTTATCTATTCCATTGCATCTAGTTTTTGAATGCATCAGAATTAAAAATTAGTGATGATTAAAACTCGATTCACTCTCCCTTCTTTAATTTGTTAGACTACTCGTAACAATATAACGATTAATTGCAATACATAACACATGGCTCATCATATTTTATAGGAAAAGTTATATATTGTTATATTTTCTTCGAATTCTAAGTGCAGGTGCTCATAAATGTTTGTTCGATTCATTAATTGTTGTCATGACTAACAACAGCAAATGTAGGTGTATACCCTATAAAAAGGGGCTGCAGCTCAATGAACACACACACACACACACACACACACACACACACACACACACACACACAAACACACATGTGCTCTCTCGAAGTGTATCCTATTGCCGACAAATTGCAAAAAAGCCCACAAGAAATGCAAACATTGGATCTTCTCTTTTTTCTTGCAGGGAAAAATCCCAAGTCAGAGAGAGAGAGAAAGCGCTTCAAAACCACGAAAATGTCACCGAAGAGAGTTCTGAGAAGTACTTAATCATTCATTCGTGTTGTACAAAAGGAAGAAACTGCAGAAAGTGTCACTCGGCAAGCGGCCTGTTGAAGAAAAAAGCCATTAACGAAAGGTACCGGCGTACATGCTGCTTGTGTCACGGTTGAACTTTACCGGATGAACGGAGAAGGGAAATTCGAACCTTCTGTCGTGAGTGCAGCTTTCCTGGGATTTTAGCAACTTGGAATACAAAGAAACAAAGCGACAGTAAACATTCTGTGGCTTTCTTTTGATCTCAGTTTTAGATTTCCAGGGGCATTTTGCCATTCTAAACTTATGCTGTTGAAAGTTTGTAAGGATCGATAGCAGACTTATGGGTTTTACAAATTGCGTTAAATAACATGAAAGGCGGAAATATCAAAAGGTGAGTCAAAATTTTTGTTCCTCTTCATTTCTTTGCAGTTCCGCTAACTTTCGTGCAATTCCCTCAACCAAAACAAATTCCTATAGCATATCATTACCCTTAGTAAACCACGTGCATTTTATTCATCCTGTTCTCCCGTGTTTCCATAAATGATAACCCCATCTTCATTCAAGCAATTTATTCCTTTTCATAGTTTTTCAGATCTGAAAGATCGGAAACATTTGCTCGTAATTCAAGTTTTTTAATGAGCAACTCCTTTCTTTAAAGGAAAATTTTGTTAAACGTTTTAACACATAAGATCCAGAACATTGACATGTTTGATCTCATATCTCGGCGAAGTTTTTGATTGATGCTCACTCACCGTGATTTAATAGAACAACGACTTGAAAAGCCGCTTGAGTGACTTAAGTGCAGGGGAATCATGTTGTAGGATAATTCTAGAAACATCTGATTAACTGAAGATTAACTGGATAATTCTAGAAACATCTGATTAACTGAAGTGCAGAGGCATCATGCTGTATGATAAATTCTAGAAGCATCTCAAAGGAACTTCAAAATGTCGTTAGTAGGACAGGAAATCAATTCCTTGATACCTAGTCTTGAACGTTTTGGCGAAAGGCATAGTCCAAATTATATATATATATCTTCAATAAAAGTGGGAGTTGACCCATACAATATATAAATTTATCTGCACAGTAAAATCTGCCGCAGAATTCTGCCCAGATTAATCTCCAGTTTCTGTGGCCACTGGAGAAGGAGTCTCAACCCAGAGATACAGATTTGGTTTTTAGCCAAAAAGTCGTAGTGTTTGCACAGGAGACATATTTAATTTATATTATTCTATTTGTTTTACATTCTTACGGAGATAAAATACAGTTTTACATTTTTGAGAGAAGAAAAGAGATAATGACGTTTTGTGTATTTTCAAACATAACCTAATATTCCCTGGAATTATTTTCTTATGAATAAAAGTCACCTGTGTGGTGTCTGGAACAGTAAAGACAACGTTAATAACAATCTCATATTCATGAGCGAGTACATGAATTTGGAATATAAATTTTGGAAGTCCTTTCACTTTGCTGTGGAAGTTTATGAAGTCCTTTTTATCAGAGATGTTTTAAAACAAGTGCAACTGTTTAGTGCTTTCATCACGCATTCTGTCTGAATAAAACCTATTAACAACTCTTCTTGCGATGATGAACTTTACCTGTTTATCAACAAACAGGTCCAGATTCAAAGGCTGAGAACATCTGCATTTTTAAAACTCTGATGCTTATATATTTATTACGATACATTAATATGTGTTACCCATCTTCATCTGTTCCTAACAATTACATATTTTTTCGGTTCCACCATATATGATGGTCTATGTAACCAGTTTACCTGTGTGTAACTAAATAAGAAAATCAATTACTCTTTATACACTGAAGAGCAACTGAATTACAGATACCTGTCTAGTAACGTGTAGCACCATCTTTCGCCCTGATGACGGCGGCGATTCGTCTCGGCATGGACTCGACAAGACACCGGAAGCCATACGGATCCACGAACCCTGAACAAGCTCCCACAGTTCACGAAGATTTGATGGAGGAGGGTCAGAGCCTCGAGCATATCTCTCGATGTCGTCCCAGATGTGCTCGATGGGATTGAGATCAGGTAACCTAGCTGGCCAAGGAAGCGAGGTCACGTCGGTGGAGTGTTCATCCAACCATTCGGATACAATTCGGGAGCGATGGCACGGTGCATTTGTCTTGTTGCAGGATGAGGCCCCCAGTGGGATGTTGAAGACTCACAAACGGGAGCAAATGGTCGTCCAGGATATCTCGGTAACGTTGACCTGTGAGGGACGATGTCACACGTACCAGGGGTCCCATTTCAGTCCACGTAAACAGTTCCCAGACGAGAATGCCACCCCCACTAGCTTGAAGGCTACCCTGCTGGCAAGAAGGATCCATCGCTTCATGTGGTTTGCGCCGTACTCGTATCCTGGCATTCGCATGTACCAACATGAATCTCGACTCATCAGTCCAGGTCACATTATTCCACATGTCTAGGGTCCAGTGGCGATGTTCCCGCGCCCATGCTAATCTTTGCAGCCTGTGATGTGCGGTCAGCAGCGGTACCCTCGTGGGACGATGGCTTCTGTACCCCATAGCGAGGAAATGGTTCTGGATGTGTGGCTGCTTACACGTTTTTGTGCCCCAGCGTTAAATTGTCGAGTGATTTCTTGCACTGTGGCCCGTCTATCTACTGTTACAATGCGAGCTAGCCGATGATGACCCCGCTCATCCACACGCTGTTGTCGACGGCAGTTGGCCCTTGCAGGTGTTGGCTTGATTTATTTCAAATATTGTAGTAGACGCCAACTTATCAGAAGAATCGTTTGCAGGTTCCTGTCGTTGGAGCAGGGAAGCAAATAAACAAGTAGTTAAAAATTGAACATTATTCCAGAGGTTTCCTTTTGCACATATCTTTATTCATCAGATGGGGGGGGGGGGAAGTGGAAATTTTGGAATAATAGTTGGTCAGATCGGACAGTAAATACTTCCAGCGGGAGTTGGATGTTAAGGATGGCCTTCTCTACGCTTTTCCCGCCAAATCTGTTCCTATCTTATGTGGCTACCAGCCCGCGTGAAAATCTCTCTACTCCGTCGTCTTCCTGCTCTGCCTTCGAGCAAAAGCCGTTCCTACTTTTTCGTCGAGATTGCCATGAAGACGTCTCCTCTCTGTCCCATTCCCTTACACGCTCTGTCTTTGACGTAAGAAGAAATTCTTAATTGCTTGGTCCATTGTACCCGTGGGCTAGAGATTTTGCCGACAGCTGAGGAAAGAATGGGGCTATCCTTTTGTCCGTGGGTGGGGTCCGGCGAGGGAATGACCTTTTTCCGAAATGGATCTGCGCTTGGCGCCTTTCTGACTGGGGAGGAAATTTCTCACTGCTGTCGTTGACCCACAAAATAACAAAAGTTGCGATTTAAATATAGTTTGAATGTTTCCATATAACACAGGGATGGTTTTACCAGATTCCATGTACTCACGGTGAACCCGTGATACAATGGCTCGGGAAAATCCCAGGGCCTGCACGACTTCCGAGATGGAGTGATCCATTCGTCGGGCCCCGTCAATTTGCCGACGATCAAATGCGCTTAGATCCTTCGTCTTACCCATACTGAGCCCGATTCTTACTGATTCCCGTCGCATCACTCCTTATGTTGTCGGATCGCTGCATACGTTATGTCGTTTACAGCGCCGCCCACAGCGCCACATTTGCATAATGCCAGCTGTCTTTAATTCAATTGCTTTTCAGTGTAGTTCATGTACGTGGTCTAAAATACATTTCTTTTCAATGCAGATATGGCATGCTTCTTCCATGATTGATTAATGATTATAATCATTAATCGATTATTTGGGTTGTGTACTATCGTAACAGCAAAAAAATTTGCGTAATAGATTTTGGGATGCTGAACACCAAAATAAATATTCAATTCATGAATCGGATCTGATTTACCAAAACCACATCACTTCCTCGCCTTTACACTTTTGTCATACTGTGATATGGAAGCAGGATATAGCTATTAATGTACCTGAGTATAACACGGCATCTTTTCACTAGTCTCTTGCACTGAATTTCTTTAACATCATTTTTCACCATCCAGCAGTAATCGACTGTCACAATGCTTGTGAAAACACAACTTTTTCAGTAACAGAGATCGAACTCGCGCCTCCTCGCTCAGGATCCAGTTGTTCTAACCGACTAAACTACGCTGACGGAGTGTATCGCTGCAGATTTGTCGTCTTGACACGTGCCTCATCTCTGTAGTATGTCATATTCCATACAAACCTACAGCACTGTGACACAGAAAACCTGGCTGCACTACATTTATCTTTGTATCTCAGCTCAATCGCTGAGATATCCTGAAGGAAACACTCGCCATGTTTATCACTTACGGTACAACAGTTAGACGGGAAGAAATCCACATGAGAATGAAGGAAATTCGTCTTCAGGGTCATGCTGCAGCCAAGTTTCTCGTACGAAGTCACGAGAACGACCACACGATCTCTGAAATTGTCAGCATTTATATTTTTGAGAAAAGCACTTGAAACATGTCGTAAGGCTACCTTCTCATCACTAAAGACAAGATCAAACTGCTGGTTTTTGAAGAACTAACGTATCTGTAGATCAGTGAATACTCCCGCTTTGATCTTTTCCTTACTAAATCTTAGGAATTGCTCACACAAATACGTAAATGACTTACACCTAAGTATTTTACAACTTCAATTATTTAATCCGTTTTTTACTGGTGTAACAATTTACAAAAACACACAATGACTAAGTGCCCGAACTTTCACACTCCACACGGAAGGCATTCTCAAGGTCAGTGAACACTGGAAATCTTTTGGGAACCGCAATAATTTGAAATCCTGTAGCGCGCGTCTACTGTGTGTCAAGGTGATATTGCGTCTCGCGAACCGCTTTTCAAGCATTCTCTCTTTTCTAGTATCCCATCTCAGTAGAATTTTCCACGCAGTCGAGAGTTCGAGGAAGGGCTCTCGTTGCAAGGGCTGGGGTGCGTGAATATTTCGACGCTTTTTCTAGTCAGGGTTCCTTTGTAGTCGGTGTATGGAGCGATCCTCTTCATGTTTTTCCACACCGGCATGGCATCACATTGGGTTACTTCCTTGCATAGCGCCGTATGGGTTTTGCCTGCTTTAATGTCCCTTATGTGCTCTTTCGCCCTAATTGTCAGGGATCGCTTGGTCATTCCAATGCATTATCGGGACAAATCGTCTGGGTATTCCAATGGTATCTTATACACCCTAGCTCCATAATTCCTCTCGAGATCCTTGTGCGTATTTGTTGTTGCGGTGGCAATGGACCTCGGCGATTTGATTTCAATGCGTAATCCATGGCTCTTCATCAGGTTCTTGAATGATCCAGCATACTGCAAGTTGTCGACTTTTGCATCTGGTGTCTTGCAGCTCCTGGTAATCGTCTTGCGTAAGATGAACCTCAGAGTCCGTTCCGAGAATCCAGCGGCAATACCTTTGTTGATAATGCTTGTTGTCTCTCTGACCCTCGTTTCTTTGGTGGAGGAAATTGTGATTGCTCTACTGAACTGCGTTCGGAATGCCGCCATTTTATATGAACTAGGGGATGCGAACTAAGGATGGATGAAATTTGTCACCGTTGTTGGTTTTTAATAAACGGTGGAGCATAAACTGCCATCTTGGCACCTGCTTAGCTCAGCATCAAAAAACGGTAACTTCCCGTCTTTTTCTATTTCGCAAGTGAACTTAATGGAGGGGTGGATAGTGTTAATTCGCTGTCAGAACTCCTCAAGATCTTTGTCATCATGTTGCCAAATTAAGAACACATGGCCACGTATCTATGCCATAATTTCGGTTTCTTGCAGTCGCTCGAGAAGATCTTCTCCTCCAGTGGGCGTAGGATAGCTTTCGTGAGCACTCCTGATATTGGAGACCCCATTGGGGCACTTTTTGTGTACTTGTAGTGTGTTCTTAGGAACTGGAAGTAGTTATTGTTTACAACAAGGTCTACACATTAAACTGGGATTTATACCTTTCGTACGCCTTCCACTGCCTCCGGAGGTTGTTCACCATCTCTGGTTAGAAAGTTCTCCAGGTTGTCGCACGCTTCCTTGACCGAGATTGACGGGCATAAGGATGTTACGTGAAAACTAACCATAACCTCCTTTGAATCCAAACTTATGCCTTTTACTTTGCTTAAAAAGTCCGCAGTCGACTGGAGGGCATGTTGGGAGACAGGTATGTAGGGTTTCAAGAAGCTACACAGCTGTTTCTCCTCATAATACGTTGGCGCTCTTATTTTGGAAACAATGGATCTGAGTTTAAGGCCAGGTTTATGTTTATGGCGTTTCGGTGGGCCCTGGTGGGATAATGGACGCTCTTTTGATGCTATCAGGTAAGTGTTGCCATTTGGTAAGGCTTTTCACCTTACTAACAAGAGCATTGGTAGGGTTTGTTTTAGCTTCTAAAGAAGATGTATCCGCTATGAAACTCTTTAGTTCAGTGACGTAGTCTGTTTTGCTCTTGAGGGCTATCTGGCCGGACTTGTCAGTGAGCGTAATGGCTACCGCTTCATCCTTTTTTAGATCCTTCAGGGTTCACCACTCTTTGGTGTCATGCTTCATGTCTGGTAAGACGGTCTTCCTCAGTTTCGCGGCTGCGAAATAACTTACTGGTTCTCGTTCGGTCGGCGGAAGCCTTCCGATAGCTGATTCCAGTTCTGGAACGATATTCTTAATGTTGGGCTTGGTTGTAGGGCAGAATTTCGGGCAGCGCTGAAGTATCTTTGTTTCCTCGGTTGACAGGGCCCTTGTTGACACATTGACAAATGGTACTTTATAGTACGTGGTTTGCCGTACTTGTCCTTTGAATAAGTTATAAAGCTTTCTTCTGTGTTTCTCTAGCATGATTACTTCTTGTCTCTCGACTAAAACATGGGTTCGAATAAGCCAGTCATCGAAGATAATACTTTCAGAGCGGCATTGGATCTCATTGTACAATGTATAAGCTCTGCTGTGTAGCCGCATAACTTCCGGTGTTTTTCTTCTGACTAAAGAGACTTCTCCTGATTGTCAAGTGCCCTTACAAATTTTTTCATAAACCCCAGTTTACTGTGTAGAAATGGAAGCAAATATTAACTAGGAGCTAGCAGCGGCTAAAAAGCTGCTTTCTGTGTTCCAGGTGTAAGTAATTTACAATGAGGTCAGTTCTTCTTCTTGTGCAGGATAATACCCTTTGCGCAACTATTCGATTCGCATATAAATCATCAGAACTTAGTGCAACCCGTTAATCCTTTTGCAGTGCCACAAAAATGGCGATTATCTAAAAATCGTTCACATTTTTTGTAGTGCAGGCAGCTGAAAATGTTCTTCACGCTTGCATAAGTTTCCTATGTATGAAGGACGTTGACAACTAAGACTGAATGTAGCACTTTTTGACTGTGCAATGTGCAGCAGGTTGACGTTTAAACTAACCTTCGAAAAGTATATGAATGGTCGCCATTCTTAAGGATTGTGCCTGATGTTCATTGCTGTCATTAGAACATTGACATTCTCAGAAACAGTGAATTCACCTTCTGTTTTGAAGGACCGCGGCATACCTTTTTGTCAGGAGTGAAATGCAGCCGCTTTCAGTATCTTCAAAAACATTCCACTGTTTCAGCCTTGAGGCTCTGTTTTATTTTTATTTTTTTGCAATTCAAGATCTCTTATGAGATCATAAAGTTCGTTCCCAGTGATCTTATGAGATTCAGAAGTAGTCAAGTTCGAACGAAATCCTAGATCTCTTGAAGTAGATGGTTGCGGTGTTTCTTCAAACAGATCGTTCTCTTCTTCATGACAGACTATGGAAGAATTGCACGAAGGTTTGAAATGAGCAGTCCTTTTCAGTGAGGTATTGGCGGAAGATCAGACGGCACGTTAGGGTACACCACTGCTCACTTATTATTCTTGGTAACTCTTTTCCAAATGAAAGGCACCATAGAATCCTCTATATCACGGGCACTACTAAAGGTATGGAACTGCTCTTGTGGTTAACACACGTGTTGAGCTTTGATGAACAAGTCCTGCAGCAGGAAATCAGCACCTGTCCCAGAAATCTACTTTAATGCCAATGTACAGGAAGTAGAAGATTTTAACACTGGGGTTAAGCACACTTCTTTGAACCAAACGTGACTTCTTCACATATGTACCAAAAATTGTCTGCACTATTCACGCACATACTTATACAGCTTAAAACAGAGACTACCAGAAGCTCAAGAAGGCTCATCTAAAAATTTACGGAGCGTCTAACAGGATTCGCATAATTCTAATGAAGCGCCGTAAGGCAAAAGTATCTATGACCTAGTAGTTAGCCAATCACGTAACGCTAAACGTGTCATGACCTCGGAATGGGTTTGCTACATCTCAGCTCAGAAAGCCGTAAACATTTACTCAGGACTATTCACTGATATCAGATTCCTTCTGTAACTTGAAAACAAAAGCCAGTTCATAATTTGAATGCCATTTTAGTGTTCGGCACCGAAAATTTGGTTAAGACTAGGTAATTTTGTTTTCCTAGTAATCCCTATTTTGAAGAATGAAAACGCACAATAAGTGCGTTTCATTGTTCAATTTATACGATCGAATGAAGCATTTGTCTACTGGTCATATTTTAATTTATATGATCGAAAGAAAAAATTGGTCTACTGGTCATATCTTACCGTAAGACCTGAATTTTGCCGCTGTTTGTCTACCCGACGTACTTCAGGTGGGTGAACTGTGTCCTGATGACTTCGATCTCAGTTCAGAATTGTATTCTGGACTTGTCTGAGGCAAACATGGAATTCGGCATGCTTCCTTTTGTGTACTAGAAAGACGCTATTACTTCAGGGCCGGCGTGATTGTCTTTGAAGTAGTAGTATCGTTCATACTCTTTTTTTCTGGAAAGAGCTGCTACCACTTCACAGATGTAGCTGTGACTTTCAGCTGCCCATGGGCTGTTTTTAAACATGTGAAGGTTTATTTTTCAGGTTCGACAGTGCGTAACCTTATAGAACAAAACTGGTTGACCATATTCTGAGGAAAAGAACATTGAGTACCCTCTCTGACCAGCTTCTTAATCAAACACAAATAACACTGAGCACTGTGAAGAACTTTTGCCCTGCGCCTCACTTCAGTGACCGAGTGGTTACAAGTGCAGGATTATGGCTTTTCATCCAAGCTATGTTCTGGTTTGAGTCCAGGATGAGGCGCGGGCGTTTTAGTTCTACAGTGTCTCTCTTCCATTCCTGGAACCAGTGGCCTGAAATTATAAAAGGTCGAACAGCTATATGCTCAGGGTGTTCGTTGATGCCTGAAACCACAGACAGAAACCGTTCTTAGAGCCACGTGTTGGTGTTCAAAAGAAGCTTTTGGTGACATTCGAGGAGATATAAAATGTTCCCAGTTAGGTGTAGGCAGGCATAACTGGCAAAACACTGCATCTTTGCAGCGGGAGAGCGAAACATGGATCGTGGTGTGTTTCATTGTTGTGAAGGTGCCAAAAATGCAACGAGATTCACCACCGTTTTAAATAGTCATAGGCGGAACTTCAGCTCTTATGAAATAAATCATGAAATAAATACGGGGTTACACCATGTAATACAAATTTTGAAGATGGCAATCCGATTTTTGGTGTAAATGTGACAAGGATGTTAAGTCAGATAATATCCGAAAACTTGAAAATTTTAATCGTCCTGGAGCGTGACCAGAACCCACGTCTACCAGATAGCGCCCGGGTATGCTTACCACTACACCATCCAGAACGACCAAGTCTCAAGTTTCCGATTAATTTGATCACTCGCTAGGCTGGAATAGCTCTTATGCCTTGATCACTCGCTAGGCTGGAATAGCTCTTATGCTTTGATCACTCGCTAAGCTGGAATGCATCCAGGAATTGGTTTTAACTTCCCCCCCCTACTCGCTGATTCCCGCATTCAGGAGGTTGACAAGAAATCTCAAGGCAATATTGTTGCTTTTTATTAATAGTTTTTTTCGCTCAGTGGTTGACATGCAGTCTCTGGATAATTTACACTCTCCTCTAACTTGTCTGGTTTTTCACTCATGAAGCAAACAATCCGCTTTTATGAGCCTGTTACATCACACTGAAAAAGCTAGCAGGTAAGCAGGACAATTTAAACACTTCTTTATCTGCTCTTCTTTCATTCGAAGGATAGACAAGTCAGGTAGTGAATAATTTACCAGATACTGTTTAGTTCAGCAAATTAATACTAAATTATTTGCGAGAACAGGTTGTTCCACAATATCAGATATTCACTAAGCGCATACCCAAATTTCTTTTTTCTTCCAATTTCCCACATCCAGCATGAATTCTTGCACGTTATTCAAACCCTCATGACCGTGATGGAATGCATCGGACATGTTACGACATGTGGATCTCAGTGATACTGTTTCCTACCTTTTAACAAAATTTTATATTCATACTTTGCATATCCAGCCTCAGGAATGGATTGCAAAAATTTCACGCGAGTGTCACCAAAAGTGCCGACGTCATTGAAAGTGAAGTGAAATTTGTAATATTCAAATTTTCGTTGTAATAGGGAAAACACTGAATATACGTACAGCAGTTAAATCATGAGCTTGTCTGCTGGTACTTCAGTGTTTTAGTAGTGTGTGTCTGCCCGTAGAGGGGGAACTTGGTTCATCATTTAAGCACACACACACAAACTTTTATACGTACATCAGCAAATTTTCAGTTGAATTGCCAGGTTTCGAAACATAAAAATGCGTACAAAAATAAAGCACTTTTATGTCATAATTTAGATCGCTGTCAACAACGAAATTTTTAGCAAGATAATCTGTTGGAAACTATTCAGCTTGCCCCCCCCTCCAAAAAGTACTCAATTATTCACTTTGAAAAACAAATCCTAGAGAAATTAACCTAAGAATGCGTTAAGCATCACTTAGTATAAGAAGTGATTCTAAGGTGGGAGAGATAATGTTGGCAGGTTCATTGTGATTTTTATACGGCATGAAGAAATTTGTTGGTACAGAATTAATTTTTGATACTATAACGGCTTCCAGTGTGGTTGTTGTTGTTTTTTAAATAGATAACGCAAATTAAAATGTTACGGAAGTCTGTGAAGCAGTGAAAGGTATAGAAAAAGTGGCCATGTATTGTACTGCTGAAAATCCGACCGATGGAAAAGTTTGCTTTTCCTGGAGATGTGTTGGAAGTAGACAACACATCTCCAGGAAATGCAAAATTTTTTGGAAATGTGTTGGAAACAGTCATGTTGGAAGTGACGACAGAGGAATACATAATTTGTAAATGTAGAGAAAACTGTTTCTCAAAAGTTAATGAAACAAGTTAGTAAGACATGCAATGCATTGTTTATCACTGGTCAAGAAAAAAAAATTCTGGCCTGGACTTTTGCAGCTGTTTTAGACTAATTTCAGAGTGCTGATTCCAAATCTGATCTCAGATTTGCTCTATCACATTTCATTTTTATGCTATCAGCATACCCCATTTTCATTGATTTTTCCCGAAATTAACTCTTTGTCACTTATGATTGCAAGTTGTTGCGAGTCAGTGACTGCTTTAGTGTTAAAATATGGTGTTGTATTTTTAGGATAGTGTGTTTATTATATCATTTTATGTAGATATCCACATTTATTTAATACTTTGCTTCTGCAGGTCGGGATCTAACAATGGCTACAACATCCGAAAGAGGGAAATGCAGTAATGACCCAGATATCTTCTGCTACATCTGTGGCAGCTTCACTTTGTAGGATCAAAGGCGCAACATCAATACCTTTGTCAAGAAGGTTTATCTTGCCTACTTTGAAGTACGACTTGGAAACCAAGACAAAAATTGGGCTCCTCACAAAGTGTGTAAAACCTGTGTTGAAACTTTGCGATCATGGTTTAAAGGAAAGAATGCTAAGCTGAAGTTTGGTGTGCCAATGGTTTGGAGAGAACCTACAAACCATTTGGATAACTGCTACTTCTGCCTTGTCAATGTAAAAGGTTTCAATAAGAAAAACAAACAACACTTACAATACCCAGATATCCCATCAGCCAGACGACCAGTTGAGCACTGTGAGGAAATACCTGTGCTTGTATTTACTGAGCTACCAGAGATTGATGTTGAATCCCTCAGTTTACCTGCTTGTACAGATGATGATGTTCAGATCGAATATACGCCATCTGATACAGATTGTGATAAACTTTCTCTGTTTAGTCAGCCTGAATTGAATGATCTTGTAAGAGATTTCTATTTGCCGAAGCAGTCTGCTGAATTGTTGGCTTCCAGGCTGCAAGAGAAAGGACTACTCATACCTGGCAGTAGTGTCTCCTTTTATCGTAACAGAGAAGCAGCACTTCGAGAGTACTTCCATTCAGATGGCCAACTTGTTTATTGTAATGACGTTGAAGGGCTTCTTCTCAATATGGGACTGCCCGCATATGATTCAAGTGAATGGAGACTTTTTATTGACAGTAGTAAAAGGAGTTTGAAATGTATGTTACTTCACAACAGAAATATATATGGTTTAATCCCAATAGGACACTGTGTAAAAATGAAAGAAGAGTATGCCAACATCAAGATTGTTCTGGATAGATTGGAATACCATGTTCATGGATGGGTAATT
Source organism: Macrothele yani (assembly GCA_039090855.1). Classification (NCBI taxonomy): domain Eukaryota; kingdom Metazoa; phylum Arthropoda; class Arachnida; order Araneae; family Macrothelidae; genus Macrothele; species Macrothele yani. Next base: position 165,514,989 of record CM077007.1, read on the forward strand.
TGTGTTGATTTGAAAATGGTTAATTTTCTGCTGGGTCAGCAAGGAGGTCACACCAAATACCCTTGTTTCCTGTGCTACAGGGACAATAGGGCTACATTAGAACATTGGGTTAAAAAGGAACTGTCCACCAAGAATCAGTTTGACGCCTGGTGACAAGAACATCATGAATGAGCCTCTGGTTGATAGGAATAAAATTGTATTTCGCCCACTGCACATAAAACTTGGGTTAACGAAGCAATTCGTCTAAACTCTTGATCACACTGGAGACTGTATAACGAAGTAAATTTCTCCGTCATTTTTGGTCCACGCCGGGGATCGAACCCGAGTCCACTTATTCCGGAACAAGTTGCTCTACCAACTGAGCTACGCGGACGTTGGTTCTTCCTGCTATCTGCCTTTATGTCGTGTGCGTCCTGCGGGGCAGGCACGTCACCCCCCGAAAGAGGGCCGGGGGCATGGCCCACGGGTCAGCCGTGACCATGAATCGTCGCAGGCAGCCATCCGCTGAAAAACGTGCACTTGAGAACTCCCAGTCAATCTAGTGTGTGGAATGCAACGTCACACACATTTATTTTTCGAAGCGCTGAAGAAGGGATTCTCTTATTTTTCCTATCTCGCGGTGTGGAAAGAACATCACATCATTGCCAGATCTTGAACGGCCGGGTCATCCAGGAAGCTCGGGCGCCATCATAGCGAAGTAAATTTATCCGTCATTTTTTATCCATGCCGGGAATCGAACCCGAGTTCACTTATTCCGGAACAAGTCGCTCTACCAACTGAGCTACGCGGACGTTCGTCCTTGCTGCTATCTGCCTTTATGTCGTGTGCGTCCTGCTGGGCAGGCACGTCACAACTGCTTCAGCTATAAATGTTCTACTTTTTCAAGTCTCAGTGCCGAGAAGAAAAAGGCAGGAATATTTGATGGTCCTCAAATAAGAACACTCATCAGGAATCCACACTTTGTTACAACAATAACTGCGGCAGAATCTAGAGCTTGGAATGCATTCTCTGATGTGGTGCGGAATTTCCTGGGAAACAGGAAAGCGGACAACTATCGAGAGATTGTGGAGGAGCTGCTCTTGAGTTTCCAAGCACTTGGATGTAGAATGAGCATCAAGGTTCACTACTTACATAGTCACTTGGCCCAGTTTCCAGAGAACATGGGTCACGTGAGCGAAGGGCAAGGTGAACGCTTTCATCAAGACATTAAAGTTATGGAAGAACGTTACCGAGGCCGATGGGACTCAAACATGATGGCAGATTACTGCTGGCCCTTGATGCGATACATTCCACAAGCTGTACATCGGAGATCGTCAAAGAAGAGGTCGTTTATGCAGATGTAACATCACTATTGTTAATAACCTTTTTGAACATAATTTTCTTATTTTCACAATTCAGTTCTTACATGGTAATATGCATTCACTCACATTGATATGCAGTCACTCTCACAACTTTGTGTTACGGCTCATTAAATGTTTGTTTCATTATTATTGTATATTGTATCTTATCTTATTCTTGTATGTATGTCTATTTAGCTATTCGTATATGAGCATAAATTTCTTTTTTTATTGAAAATGCAGTATTTGATATATCAAAATCCTGATGTGATAGACACAAACTGATGCCAGATTTGGAATCAGCACTCCAAAATTGCCTTAAAGCCGTTGGAATACCTTATGCCACAAAAAGTGTGTTGACCAGTGTTATGATACGCTTTCCAACATACCAGAAATCATTACTCAAGTTATGAGGATAATCGCTGTGGAATAAATCTCGCTCCTGTGTCATTTCAGTGACATATAAGGAAATATAAAATTAATAAGCCTAAATCCAAATCGCGCGAGTAAGGCGGGCGAGGAAGGGTAGTCATGCTGTTGCGGCTGCAAAACTGACGTGCTGCTAACGCTCTGTGAGCTGCTGCATTGTCGTGATGGAGCAGGAAATCGCCCCTGCGCCACATTTCAGGTCGTTTGCGGCGAATGTCCTCCCTAAGACGCCGCAGAGCATTGCAGTAAAAAAGGGCGGTGACGGTCTGGCCCTGGGGAACGAATTCACGGTGCACAACCCCACGAATGTCGAAGAACACGATAAGCATGCTTTTGATTGCGCTCCGGACCTGTCGGGCCTTCTTTGGTCGTGGAGATGCCGGGTTCTTCCACTGCGACGACTGTTGTTTGGTCTCCGGGTCGTAACGGTAGACCAAAGTCTCGTTCCCAGTGATAACCCGCAACAGGAACGTTGGTTCATTCACCACCTGCTGACGACTATCTTGACGGAGTTCGACACGGAGCGCGTTCTGTTCGGTGTTCAGAATCTTTGGCACAAACATTGCAGCAATGCGGTGCATATTCAAAACCAACAACAGAATTTTTTGCACTGTTCCGTATGACACATTGACGATGATAGCAATGTCTTGAATGGTTCTCCGACGTTCCTCATGCACAAGTTCCTTAATTTTGTCCACATGTTTGGGGGTTTTGCTCGTTGACGGTCGCCCTGACCTCTCGTCGCCTTCCAGTGCCGTTCTGCCGCTCTTGAAGCGCGAGTGCCACTCAAAACACCTCGCACGACTCATTGCTTCATTACCACAAGCCTGCAGTAACATTTCATGCGTCTCCGTTCCCGATTTGCCAAGTTTGATGCAGAATTTGATGTTCGCTTGCTGCTGTAGTTTGCAGTCCATACCGAAATCGCAGCTGTGTTCTGCACTGGTCACCAAATATAGGGTAGCACAGATCCCGATGTTCACAGAACGACGTCACTCGGCACAATTACTCATGAACGTCACTGCCCTCGACCGCTGCTCGCGCATCAGCGTACTGCCATCTGTTGGTGCGCTAACCTAGTCTCGTAACTTTTTGATCGCACTACGTATGCACGCTGCATAAGTGACGTTTAAGTACATCTGAATGAAGGTTCGAAATTCAGTGGCCGGTATGTGTATAATTCGTTAAATATGGAGGACTCCACAGACTCCACGTTTTGGTAGAATATATTCTACTGAAATGTGGTCTATTCTAAGGAGTAAATCAGCAGCAGCATAAAGTTGAATAGTAAACTGAACATGTATAATAGGCGCATGGTAGACTGAATGCGAATTTTTCGATTGAAGAATATAGAAATGAGGCAGGCTTTCTTTAAACACATCTCTGAAGGTTACATCAAAGTAGGAATCTCACCAAGTTGGAAATAGGGGAAAATATATAGAAAATGTGGACGATAGAGTTATAAAGAAATCCCGTGGTGTAGCATTATATGAAAAACAAAGAATCAGAACTATTTAGTATGCAGCAGAAATGGTTAAACTGTCAAAGAAAACAAAGAAACAAAAAGTTTAAACAAAGTTTTTAAGCTGTTACGATAACAGGAAGGATTCGTTGGGATTACATGCTAAATAATACAAAAGCTTGGCTTCAGCAAATCAGTGTGTTAAGAAAGCGTCTGTCAATTTAGAGCATTATGTGGAAACAATTCCAAAAATTACTTAAATCTATTTTGAAGTCTTGTTAAATGTATAAAGAAGGACGGAAAGTCTGTAAAATAATATTTTCTTGAAAACAGTGGGCTGCATCTGACATTGTAGAAAGAAAGGTCGGTTAAACAAATGGAGTGAATGTTTTGAAGACCTGAAAAAAAAGACAACTTCAGGGTGGATAATTAATTATGCGAAGGGTGTTAGTTATGATGACCAGCCGGATTATAGAACACCAATAATTCTCGAAGTGAGAGATGCTGCTAATTGCATTTTGTCTCGGAAAATGTTGCCACCGCAGATTGAGTTGAAAGTTTTAAGCTTTGAGGAATAAGATTTGACCTGGCTCTGTTCCTGAGGGCTGGCGCAAGTCTGTTATTTTTCCTGTTTACAAGCAAGGCAACACAAAGGATCGCACAAATTAATGTCCTTCAGTTAGTCATACTTTAAATTTACTCTAGCATATTAAGAAAGAAACTTAGAAATCAGCAGAGTACAGGCCATACAGGAGAGCAGCAGATGCCAATATTACATTTATTTACTCAGGCAGCTTTTTGAAAAGTCTCATGGATGATACAAGATTTATAAACGATGTTTATCATCTTTAGAAAAGCTTTCGCTGAGTACTTCGCAACAAGTTTTCAGTGTACTAAAGGCTATGCAGTGAAAGACAACTATTGAAGTCAGTTGAAAGACAAACGGCTTTAGCCAGGGTCGTCGGAAGTTCTGGTACGTGGTTTCAGTTGTTCTGAAGTAAGGCAGATATGTAGGTATGTATGCTGTTCCTATCTTTGTTTCCTGTCTATACGAGTAATCTGGTTGAAGAATGTGATTTAGTTCCAGTTCGTAAAGCAGATGGCCCTAGTGCCAACTGTTTGAAAACTTAGTGCAAATTTCTAAGAAAGAAAACAATTTATAGTGTACTGCAAATTGTTCAAGTGGTGCCAACAGTTTTTAGACAGTAGAAATTTTTAATAATGAAAACAATTTACAGTATATTGCAAATTGTTCGAGTTTGGGGTTTTAAGTGCGACCTCAACGAGTGCAACCTTGTTATGTGGCATATAATTAATAACCTCAACGGTTATTCTTTATATGCCACAGAAGAAGAGGTTAGAATATGTAAGAGATTTTAATTATCAATTAGTAAATCTTAAAAGGAAATTTGACTACATAGTTTGCAAAACAGGGAAAGTCTCGTGCCTGCCGAATGAAACCATTTGCACTAAGAAATAGGTCCCCAGAGAATTGTACAGGTAGTATAAAAAGAGGTATTTAGATCTATCCTCTCTTCTTAGCGTGAGAGCTAGCTAGAAGGAAAATGTTATTTTGGAAGTTAGAAACTACTGACTTGTGAGTAGTAAAAAACCATTAAGAGAAAAAAAGCGAACTCACTAGCAGAACATTTTTAGTAATGCATGCATTTGAACTGAGTTAGACATTTCTCTCTTAGAAGAGAAAGTAATGAAAACGTCTTGAGTAGGCCTGAATTTGTGTAAAATGAAATTTGGAAGACTAAACAAAAGTTAAAATTCTCGTATACCAAAGGATAGAACTACGACATGACAGACTGAAGCCGCGAACTCAGTCATACAGATCGAAGAAGCAATATGTCGTAGGCCAAAAGTCTTGCAATAGGAAGCGAGATATAGTGCAGTTGTTGTGCAAACCAGCATTAATTCAATTTTTGATTCAGTGAACTTGGCTAACAAGACGACAGAACAACATTTCCATACTGACGTGAATGTTAGTTAATGTTCTTTTAAATTCTTTGAATGATTTAGTCTGCCAGCACCTCTTCAGAAATGCAAATGCTATTCGTCGAGTAGTGTATAATCCAATTATTTGTGAAACCTGGTCACTACTACTGTTAAGCAAAACAATTGCGCCAAGGGATAGAACTTGTGAGTGATCATTTTGGCTTCAAATTACTCAGTCCGTTTCTTGTAGCTAAGCCATTGCCACCCACTTTTTATGCTAGTTACATGGTCGTCCAAATTCAAGTATGAGGATTTGTGGTGTAGTTTTTGTTCTCTTATGTAGTCGCATAACTGCCCCAGTATTTTAAGAAGCAAGTAATTTTGGTATGGATTTCATTTTTAACATCGAAGTAAATGCCTGGAAAACAAATGTTTTGCTGTCAGTAACATGCCCGAAAGAGAAATATTAGTTAAGCTTGTTTTCACTTCAGAACTCTTTTCAGAATATTTTAAAACAGATGTTTCCGCCAAACACAGTAAGGTATTGTTTGTCACAGTCCAGGAGAAAAAAGAAGTAAAAGAGGCAAAGAAAATTAAAAATGAAGCAAACTTCACCGAATGCTAAGGCATTTCTTTTGTCCAATTTTATAAGAAAACAAGAATAAGCTTGAACGAAATTTGGATCCTAGATGTCGGCAGTTTTCGTACCATATCATGCATGGCCTTGGCACTCCTTCCAATTTCCTGTCTGTTGGCTGCTGCACAATGAATGGCTCGCACCGACAATAAAGAAGGTCGACAAATAAAAGCTCTTCCAGGAGATAGGAAAAAAAGAAACAAGATATTTTCTCGCCTAAAGTGTCGTTTAATGTAACCTTCTTTAAATCTCCTACGTGACTGAAAAACAAAAGATCAAATGCCCCTCGTTTGCATATCTTTATGGCGAATAATCATTTCCGCCACCCCATGGTGAGAGATTTGGCGACTCGGTCGGATTCAACGCGATCCCTTTGTGATTTAGATGGTGGCCGATAGGAAATCTTGGGGTCAGAATCCACCAGTCGGAACAATGGCTGACTGCGTTTTCTGCCGCCACCGCCGTCATGCTACCAGCACATGATATACACCCACCATTATGACACCGAAAGGGGGTTTCGGGGACGATACCTAAGATAAATAAAAAAAAAAAAATCTACAACACCCAAAGAATCGTCATGTACTTCTATCTGTCTGCGTAGGATGAAAGATTGTCCCATGACATGCAAATATTTCCTTCTGAACAACTCTCCGCGCAATTCAAAATACGTGTCATTCTGAAAACCAATCTAGAAGCCGTATGTACATATCGCATATATACGACTTATAGATGGATATATATAAATATATATACACTGACGGAAAAAAATCCCAGCACCACGAAAAAATAGTTGTAGAGGAATGAAATTGCGGCAATACATTTGTATAGGTAACATATTTAATCGATTAAGGTTTCAAGATCACAACTTAATGTAAGCGCGAGAAGAGCCATTTTAAATGTGAAATGCTGGTACATTAATAACCGGTGTAACCGCCAGAATGTTGAATGCAAGCACGCAAACGGTCATGCATTGTGTCGTACAGGTGCTGGATGTCAGTTTGTGGGATGGAGTTCCATGCCTGTTGCACTTGGTCGGTCAATACATGGACGGTTAATGCTGGTTGGGGGTGACGCTGGAGTTGTCGTCCAATGATGTCCCATACGTGCTCGATTGGTGAAAGATTTGGTGATCTAGCAGGCCACGGCAACATGTCGACACTCTGTAGAGCATGTTGGGTTACAACAGCGGTATGCGGGCGAACGTTATCCTGTTGAAAAACACCCCCTGGAATGCTGTTCATGAATGGCAGCACCACAGGTTGAATCACCAGACCTACGTACAACTGTGCCGTCTGCGTGCGTGGGATAACCACGAGAGTGCTCCTGCTGTCATAGGAAATTGCTCCCCAGACCATAACTCCAGGTGTTGGTCCAGTGTGTCTCGGCCGCAGACAGGTTGGTTGCAGGCGCTCACCTGTCCTCCTTCTAACCAACACACGGCCATCACTGGCACCCAGGCAGAACCGGCTTTCATCAGAAAACACAACAGATCTCCACTCCGTCCTCCAACGAGCTCTAGCTTGACACCACTGACGTCGCAAATGGCAGTGGTTTGGAGTAAGTGGAATGCACGCCACAGGGTGTCTGGCTCGGAGCTGTCCTTCAAGTAACCGATTTGTAACAGTCCGTTGTGTCACTGTGGTGACAACTGCAGCTCGAATTGCTGCCGCAGACGCGGTACGATGCGCCACGGCCATGCGCCTCACACGGCGGTCTTCCCTCTCAGTAGTGCCACGTGGCCGGCCAGAACCCGGTGTTCTTGAGGCAGTACCTTCCCTTGACCACCGCTGACAACAATCATGCACAGTGGCTACATACCTGCCAAGTCGTTCTGCAATATTGCGGAACGAAAATCCACCTTCTTGTAACCCTATTGCACGACCTCGTTCAAACTCCGTGAGCTGTTGATAATGGCTTCTTCGTCTTCTTAAAGGCATTCTTGACTAACATTAACACACTACGTCGAATCTCAACGATAACTAACGCTCACGAACGTTACTGCGCGTATTTACAGTAAACTGTTATGCATGTTCCGAGGGGCGCTACTAGTGCCACACGTATGCGCCGAGCGCGAAATTTGCATAGACGTCATCTTACAGATGTACTCTCACCGCCTACCAACTGTCGTTTATCTAACACAACCCCTTTCTTGGTGTTGGGATCTTTTACCCGTCAGTGTATATATATGGATGTTCTGGAGATTGTACGTAAATTGCGAACTAAGCGGAATGAATTAACCTTCGATCTTAGATGCGATGTGTTAAAAAATATGCAGTAGCGTTACAAAATCGAATTCTCGGAATTACTAAGCATGCCTCTTGAAAATAAAAAAGTCTGAAGCCACAATGCTAAAAGTATTTGAAGGTTTTTGTTTTAAGACGTCTGATCTGTAATTTTTTGAAAATAAGATTCAATTTTATGCTACCTACGGGGAAAATTTCGTTCCAGAAAACATAGGAGATGTATAGAAAAATCTTGTGTTTGAATTACCGCACACAATGTTAAAAAATGTGGGGTAGATTGCACCAAAAAATGGAGCTACACCAGCTGCACCACTTTCTGACAAAAGATATACCATTGTGTGATGCAAACATAACCCAACAACATGATGAAACTTTGCACCATGTAGTGATACAAGGTTGCACCTCATGGTGCAAGGTTTCACCATGTTGTTGGGTTTTGCTTGCGCAACACAATGTTTATATCTTTTCTCAGAAAGTGGTGCAGCTGTTGTAGCACCACTTTTTGGTGCAACCTATCCCCAAATTTTAAACAGTGCAGGTATGAAAAATAATTTTTTTTAAATTGTACTTTTAAAAGCACACATTGAACTGTGCATGAGGCAAGAGAAGGTGATTTTCGGCGGGTACAATGGTAGGCTTGAATGAAAAGATAGGACCTAAAGTTTAGTTTCACATGAAGCAAACTCCCGCTCTGGTGCATGTTTCAGTTCCCTTCCGGAGAATATGAGGCTGGGTTCTGGTGTTTTACGTGTTACCCATTTACGACGGTATCTCTTGGTTTGTATCCTGTGCGTTATGTTATACTCCATGCATGGTCTAAGGATTTTTTTTCCTTAGATTACTCTAACCCTAATTTCTTAGCTCGCTATTCCTAAGGGCTGCTTACGACCAGACGCAGGACACTGCTTTCTTAAAAAGTATGATTTATTATTTAATAACTATATTGAGTTTTATGCAACACTCAGCATTTGGAGAATGCACTGCAACTGTTTTCTTTATGCGTAAGTTTCGTACACTCATTCTGCTTTTGTACAAACGCAACGGACTAGCAATGTACGCTTAGGCCGAATCTTCGAAAATTGGTCACCTCTAAACAACGGTCATTTTTTTTTCCGGTCCGAGTAGTGATCGGTATATACCGTCAGACATTCAAACTATGCAAATTTACCTACAATGTACCCTCTGACTGCCTTCCTTACTTTAACTCCTAAAATGTATTATAACTTGCAATGAATTCGCTTCTGGGCAGGTGTTCGTAGCAACATTTTTTCATCATTATGCGCAGTAGAACAGTTTTCGAAGTTTGACGAGATTATTATACTCTGCGTATGTTTTTATCACTTTTCGAAACAACCTTTTATGTGCATCTAACATCTGTCAGCTTCGTACTGTAACGGCAGCTCAGAGTTTTCTCTTTATAAAAAAATTAAAGAACTCTGCGTTTCCGGCTGTTGTTAGTTTTGCTCGTGCAGTTTAATGAATTATGACTACCTACCTAATACTTCGTAGGTTGTCCTTTTGTTCTCAGTGCTGCAGCCATCCGACGTGGCATTGATTCAATAACATTCCGGAAGCAGTTGTGAGGTATGGCCAACCAAGCAGTCTATAATGGGGCCTTCAATACAGGTATGGAGGTGAATGGTGTATCCAGATGTCTGATATGCCGTTCTATATTGTCCCACACGTGCTCCATGGGATTGATATCGGGGAGTTCGAAGGCTAACTTCTACTGGAAGTCTGAATTGTGCTCTTCAAACCATTCCTGCAGAACACTGGACCTGTGATTCTGCGCAGTATCATCTTGGAAGACACCGTCGCCATTCTGGAAAAAGTGCAACATTGTGGATGTACAGAGTCAGCTAGTAATTCACGATAGTGGGCACCAGTAATACGTTGTTTCACATGCACCAGGGTCCAAGTTCCTGCCAGGTAAATATGCCCTACACCATATAACCACCTCCACCGGTATGCACTGTGGAGTCCCCATTCAGGGAGACCATGCAGCATGGATCGAGTGCCTAATGCTGTTTACGCTGAATACATTCACGACCATCCATGGAGTGAAATACAAAACGCCACTCGTCAGACAGAACACTTTTTCCAGTCATCCAACGTCCAGCTTGTATGATCTGTGTAATAGGCGAGTCTTTTGCACCGATGAACCCTGAATAAGAGAAGATGTCGTCGGAGTCATCTGCTGTTATAGCTCATACGTGTAAGTGTCTGACGCATGGCCATAACAGATACTGTTCCGGGTTGACCCCTGTTGTATTGGGTAGTCAACTGTTGATCAGTGCTACGTCTGTAGGTCTGTATAAGTCGTCGGACACGGCACTAACCTCTTACACAGTCCGATAAATCATTCCTTTCTCACCTCTTTTGCTGTCCTATCCAGTTTTGCCTCCGGGTCGTTGTTTGACCATTTTCACGCCAGTCCTGACACACTTTAACCACTGCGGCTCGCGAAAAACCTACCAGTTCAGCCGTTTGGGAAATCGAGGAAGCCGCTCTTCGAGCTCTCACAATCTGTCCTTTCTCAAAATTCGATAAATCCTTCCATTTACCCATCACGCTCCGAATTTTACTACTTACTGCTCCACTCACACCTTATACAGTATAAATGCTGCATCTGTAGACTAATCGCACCTTCTCGGAAAACACGAGGTCAATGGGCCGAATCCACCTTTGATAGGGGTCGTCATAATTCAGTGATCACTCGGTGTGTTTTGGACCTGACAGGAAAGCATAGTGATGTATTCATTATTTAGGTGAGGTGCATATAACGAGCGCAAAGCACTCGATATGTAGAAAATGCAAGCGCAAAATAATTTTTATCTGCAAAACTGTGAGTTAACTGTGCTAAGCAAAGATACACTCTAGCTGCTTTTACCTTAACCACGAGAAACGAAAAAATGGCCATCTATTTAGGACACAAATTTAGCTTTGTGTGATTGAAATGTATTAATACTAAAGGAGAAATTTAAACAATGATTAATTTGAAAAATTAATTCCTGCCAAAGCCTTTGTTATCTTCTAATCACAGATCTTCTGATGAGTTGAAGTCCTAGTAATTTGTTACAACTTTAAAGAAAAGAGTAAAAGGTCAATGCAGTTTCAAATAGATTGCAAAAATTGGACAACAGTTACGATAAATTGTAAGATTTCAGAATGAAATTTATGTATTAAAGAAAATAATATTATAATCACTAACCTAAAAATTAGCGCGGATCTTCTATAACCTCTAATCCTAAGATTAGTGCGGATCTTCTTAACAAAGGTGGGGATTACCTTTGGTAAGAAGATCCGCCGGCTGAAATGTCAACTGTGTTCCGATTAAACGAGAAGTCGGAACTCACCCTCCTATGGAAATTGTAGAGTACATGGAAATGGAGGAAGATCAGAATGCCCGAGAGGTCGTTCCCAGTTGTTCAAAAGATGTACCAAAGGTTTCGAATTTGGACAGGTTCGGACAGAACACGAGTATCACCTGAATGACCTTCCATTCATTTCTGGGAACTTTTGAGAAAGTGGCAAGATGAACTTTGCCGTGTGAACACAGACTCTAGCAAGAAACATTACACTCAAGGTTGGGTGTAAATGATCTTGAGTCATGTTGATTAGTTCTAACTATTTACGCAGTCTTCCAAATCCCCAGCGAACCAAAAATCACCTAGCAGAAGAATTATCACACGCTACTGTGACTGTCATCTGCTTAGAATGTCTGCTACATGTACGCAGGATCAATAGTGTCTTTTTTCTCCAAATGCAGAGCCTGCTGGAGAATTGACGCAACAGACATCGGTACTTATAGACTACAAACTTACCTACCAGTCACCAACTTCGTAGTTTTGGTGCTGTTGTCAAAAATCAAGCCACAGATGTTCGTGTCTAGCAGTATGAACAAAATTACTAATGGGCCGTCTAACCGCTAAAGAGTGCGATGCAGTGTGCAAATAGAAATTCATCAGCTTGAACTCCCACTGTGTTTAGCAGTTATAGCCTTTACTTTGTTTCCCCTGTGATCTACCAAAGCCGCTTAGAAACCACAAGGCCATGGTATCAGAGAGTTCAGTTCCACCTTATAGTGACGTCACGCGGAAACCAAGTCTTCCATTAGTTTCCAACGCTGATGTGTGTAGCGTTAGACACGACACCGACGTATCACCCAGTGTAAAATGAGAGTGACGTCAAAAACCGGAGGGAACTCGTGTCTCTCCTGTCATGGCCTTGTGTTTTCTAGACGACTTTGGTTCTACTCGCCTCCCACGTCTGGCGCTCACTTTCCGTTTCCATCCATCACGCGAGGTCGCGCCGGTGGCGTTGTAAAAGCTTTAAGCGGGTAGCTTTGTTGGCGCAGTAGTCTAAACGCTGGCTTATAACCATTCGTCCGTGAAGGGACTGGGTTTTAGTACCGGTGAGGCATAGATGTTGTGTTTGTCTTACAACACTGGCTCTCTCCCTTCCCTGGAACCAGTGGTCCTAAATTAGAGACGGGCGACTGCATATAGTCCATTGAGTTGCTCACGGTGGTTGTTAAACCTAAAAAAACAATAAGGAATGCCTTTGCTTGTTAAGATTTTCCCCCTTTATATCCGCTTGTAGAGCACCCTACTCAAAATAATGCTATTTGTTAATATTTCAATGATGATCAACGACTTCATAATTTAAAACTTTTTGCTAACGTGTTTGCAGAAATAAGATAGTTAACGTACAAAATATAGTACTAAAGACTGTCGTCTCGTCGTATCTTCCACTGTCGGTTTACTAAATCTGCTAAAAATTAGTTTTCCTTTTTTTCCTACCTATTCCCAAGATTTCTGAATGTAAAGGCACTTTCTTTTGAATACGTATATTGATATGATACACTGGTGTGCAAAAATTAAGGACGAAGAGGAGAAATTAGCATAACAGCGGAACGACCAGGCAGAACGGACCGAAAGACCACTCAGGAGATAGACTAGGGTCCGGTACAGTACGGCATGCGCATATATGCAGCATGACGTAGGAGGGGGGGGTCGGAAGGGTATAAAGCACACGTGCGGTGTACGCTCATAAATTCGGTGAAAGCTATTGCACGGTGTACATCGGTTTGAACGACGACGAGCTGCTGTCACCGTGTGATATGGCCAACAGGCAATCCAGTAGACGACATCTGGATGTCTTTACCCGAGGTCGTGTCATTGGGAAGTTGGAAGAAGGTCGAAGTGTGACTAGTATGGCCGAGGAGTTCGGGATCGCTCACAGCATCGTTTCACGAGCTTGGAGAGCATTTCAAATGACAGGAACAGCTGTCCGAGAGTTTAGCAGTGGTCGTTCATGAGCAACCATGGCGGCGGACGACCGGTATATTGTCCTACAGGTGAGAAGAGACAGACGGCAGACAGCGGAAGAAATCACAAGGCACATGCAACAGACAACTGGACGTCCGTTATTGTGTTTTACCGTGGCCAGGCGGCTGCACAAAGGTGGTCTATTTACACGATGACCAGTACGGTGTGTGCCATTAACGCCTGCTCATCGGAGACGGTGGTTTCTGTGGTGCCAGGAACACAAGAACTGGACACATCAGCAATGGGATCGAGTTCGCTTTACGGATGAGAGTCGATTTAATCTGACGAGCGATTCTGGATGTATACACATCTGGGGAGAGCAGGGAACACGCAATCACACCTCCAACATCATCGAAAGGGACCGGCTTGGAGGTGGCGTAGTTCTCGTTTGGGGCGGTATCATGCTTGGTAGCAGTACTGACCTCCACATCTTCCAAGGAGGTTCAGTCACTGGTGTCCGCTATTGTACCGAGGTTCTCCTGCCTCACCGTCTGTTTGGTGGTGCTGTGGGTCCTGAGTTCCTCTTTATGGACGACAACGCTACACTTCATCGTACAGTGGCTGTCGCAGAGCTGTTGGAGAGTGAAGATATTCAACGCATGGATTGGCCCGCAAGGTCCCCGGACCTAAATCCAATTGAACACGTGTGGGAACTTCTCGGGAGACTCTTGGCAGCACGTCACCAACCGCCAGCAACGATTACGCAGCTGCGATTGGCGCTGCAAGTGGAATGGGTCGCAATGCCACAACATCTCCTTCATAGCCTCGTCTTCAGCATGGACAGACGTTGTAAATCCTGCAACGCAGTCAGGGGTGATCATATCCCCTACTAAAGACTGGATTTTTCTTGGCAGCCGCCTGTCACATGGGCGTTTCTGTCTTCTGTCCAGTTGTGCTCGAAGCTACCTTTTCAATAAAGTGCCTTTGTATCCTTTGGATTCCTTGTTTGGACGGTTTTGCTCACTTGTCCCATATTCTTACATCTTGAGGATCTTATGGTATGATTTGAATCAACGTGGAGCACTTCTGCACGACGTTACATTCAAAAAACCGTCTCGTCCTTAATTTTTGCACGCCAGTCTATATAAATGAGTAATTTCTCATTTATATGGAGAATAAAGAAATTTTCATGACTAAAAATAAATGCTTTTCCTAAACAAAGGAAAACGTAGATGACTCGTTTGTATGTTCGGGTTTCAGCTTGGATTAATTATGTGATTTGTTTTCATCATACGTATCCAAATATGATAAGTGTTTTGCATTGCTTACATAAACATTTATGTGTTGTCCCCCAAAATTAGTTTTAACAAGTAATTTCAATTTCCCACTCTAACATATGGGGCTTGCTTTTAAAACCAAATCCAGCTTTGCATGTTTTCCTTTGACTGATTCAAAATTTCCTTGTTTCAATATGAAAGCCCCAGCGATCGATTGATACAAGAGCGGGATCTAACCATTTGTCCCAGATGGATCTGGGCTTGAATCCCGGGTAGGCATGGATTGTGTACTTATTTTACGGCACTGGTTCTCGTCCTTCCCTGGAGCCACTGGTCCTAAGTCATAGACGGAAGACTACTTTAGCCCATCCAGTTTCTCACGGTGGTTGGTAAGCTCCCAAACAACAACATAACAATAATAATATCTAGCTGTTGAGAACTAAATGTTAAACGTAATGCGAGTGCATTTCCTTCTTTCCAGAAAACAGAGTTTATTGCATAAGTTATTAGAAGTCATATTGTTTGCTGATGCGCTGTTATTATTCTTCAGCAATCTTTATTACAAGTAGACGAAAGAAGTATTTCATTTCTCCGTCCTTATAATTACACAGAGGCGACAATGAATGGTACAACAATTAAAACTGGTGCAATTAAAATTCCTTCTGTCGCGTGCATAAAGTGGTTCACCTGCTTAACGCAGAGGAAAGGAGAACTTGTTATTTTGATTTATTTGTATGTTAAACAGACATGTGACAGGACGAGGACACTTGAAAGGAAACGTGCGGAGATTTCTATCTCCGTCCTTAACCAAACATCGGAATTCGAGCTGCCAGAAACAAACAGACGAGAAGAGCAGCTAGGATGCATGCAAGGAAAGAACGGTACCGTTGTCAGTGTGTTTCCAAACTTGACGAGACGGTTGAAGAAGAGAAATGCCAATGAGTAAGGCTCACGGATCACACAGTCGGTGGACAGGAAAAAGGGCTCTGTTGCTTATGAAACTGCATGTGATATGGGAGACGAGGAAGGAGGCGGGATGGATGCTCCGAGTGGAAGAAGGGTAAATTCGACAAGACAATTGTTGGCACGCACCGTCGGTCAACCGCAACTGAAAGCGAAATGTGAGATAATGAAAGAAATAAGCACCACCGACACAGTCGGCCTTTTGAAGCTCGACACTTGAAGAGATGATGCGATTCTTTTATTTTCAGCGGAGAAAGTTGTCGCCTCCATTGTGAGAAGGTTCGCTTTGCCACTTGAATTACAATGCACAATGCACAGACTGAAAGATACATACATTTTCGTTCTTAATCCTCCGAGAGATACGCTCCTACAATTGAGCCACAACATGTCTAAATTTCGCGGTAATCTCTCCATACACCGAACTAAGCACAAAAGGAAACGCATGAAAACTTGCCATAATTGAATAAATAGGTCAACATTCCCACCTAGCTTTCAGAAAGTTACTTTCTTGTTGAAAGGTGTCAGGGCCACACTGTGCCATTGCAGAAAGGGTGGGCTGTAGCCCGGGGGCTTAGACACACCGAGCAAGTTAAACGAGGATGCCAATGTCATGGCCAAGCTAATGCTCTTAAACGAAGTTTCTTTGTGTTTATCTAAAAAAAAATAACCAAATAAAAGGAAACAGAAAAAGATTTTTCGGAAATATTTATTCCTTTAGAATCTAAATCGTGATCTTTGACGTTTTCTTCGACAATTATCTGAAGTTATTAATTGCGTATGTTTCCAGAAAGTTAGTTCCAATCTTTTTAAACCGTAATAAATCACATTTTGGAGAGATAATTATAGACTCGGGTGTATTTTCTGTTCTTACGCTTTGATTCTCTACCTTCCTTGGAATCAACGTCCCTAAATTAGGGATACACATCTCCCTCCATTCTTAGATGCTAATTAAACCGCAAAATGGAAAAGGAAAATTAAATTAAGGATTATTCGTATTAATGAAAACGAAGTGAGATTCGGGTGATAAAGAGTTAAACAAGAAAGGTAACATCGAATGTTAGGTTGTAATGAACACGTCCTTTGAATCCTTTCCGACGCCAAAAAAATATTTGAAAACTGATTTTTAGAAAATCTAAAAATTTAGCACAACAGAAATACACTTACGACACCTTGGAAGCACATAATTCAAAATACGCAGTGTGAGCTGGTTATTCATAGGGAAAGGTATCGGTTATAAAAATGAATAAATAAGAGAATCAACCGAATTTCTGCAATCAATAAAACATCCACTAAGAGAAATACCTACTTACTTCCACTATTGGCTGAAAAGCGTGTTGCGAAAATTAAGAAATTGAGAAGACAACTATATTAAACTGCGTTAGGTGCTGTAATAATCTTTTTAAAATGCTCCAAAAACAATTTTCAAGTTGTTGCGCATTTTGTGTAGAGAATTCGTGTTCATGTTTTATGTCATACCTAACACTGCAGTGGAGAAAAGATAGAAACAATTTAATTAAAAAAATTAGCAGGTGTTTGTGGAGCGAAGCACATCTGATTATATTATTTATTCGGAAGATTCATTTGTAGTCATGGACAGGCTACTAATTTTGTATTATTTATAATTTAGAGATAACAGTTTTCTCGATTTTCTTATGTTGAAAAATTGGACCATTCTTTGCGCAGTAAATCTATCTCCATCTGTGACATAATATTCACGTTACTTTTAATTTGTGCTTAAATTACTTTCCGAAAGCTTTTCGAAGAAATGAAAGAAAGAAAACTTTGAGGCATATTATCTCTGATATTATATTTTCTGTGGTTCTCATTCAACGTTCAACCGAAGGTGTAATAACACACGATTCTGGACAAAATATTTATTAGCAAAACGTCCAGCTTGACGAGTGTGGAGAAAAATTACCTGTATTTACTTAATTAAATTACCTTTAAAAGCATTTACTTAAATTACTTTCAAAAGCATTTACTTAAATTACCTTTAAAAGCATTTACTTAAATTACCTTTAAAAGCATTTACTTAAATTACCTTTAAAAGCATTTACTTAAATTACCTTTAAAAGCATTTACTTAAATTATCTTTAAAAGCATTTACTTAAATTACCATTAAAAGCATTTACTTCCTTTAAAGCATTTACTTAAATTACCTTAAAAAGCATTTATTTCGTTTAAAGCATTTATTTAAATTACCTGAAAAAGCATTTACTTAAATTACCTGAAAAAGCATTTACTTCTTTTAAAGCATTTACTTAAATTACCTTTAAAAGCCTTTACTTCGTTTAAAGAATTTTCTTAAATTGCCTATAAAATGCCAAAAGAAAATTAAAGGAGAAATCGATGATTGGACTTTCTGCATCTTTTTTTTTTTTTTTTTTCTGCCTTTAATGAGCACCTTTATAATATCTAGAAAGGACACAAACAAGTCGTGTAGAAATACACGGCTTGCAGATCTTTATGCATACAGAAAACTTTTGCTTGCGAAATTAAGTTTAAGACCATTTATCTCCGTTTATGCTCAGAGGAGCATAGCTTTTTCTCTGTCACTGTTTTAAGGGTTACTGAGAGCATTTCGGCACGCGACAAACACTCATAATGCACATTTTTGTTTATCTTCACAAAGACTTTGTGGCATAGTGTTTGCTCATTACGGTGATATAATCCAGAATAGGTGGGAAGATCTTTCTCACGTTATGTAACCATGGAAACTAACATTTATTAAAAAGGTCACAAAGATGCAAAAGTTTCCAGCGTATCGAGAAATATTGTGCGTTTCTTTACAGTAATGAAGCTCCATCATTGTTATAAAGCTTATTTCTATGCTGAATGATCAGACAAAAAGTTGGGAAATGATAGTAATCACTTTAATTCACGAATTCGCGACTTTTTCTTCATAAAATATTAAATGAATTAATAAAAAAATAGAGGCAAAAAGTTACAACACAATGACAAGATTTCGGGTGGTAATGAACGTGGGTGATATTTTTTTCTTTATAAATTTCATTTTATCACTCGTCGAAAATTTTCATTTTATTTTTACTACCTAAAAAAAAAAGATTATATCTAGTTTCTAAAGAAATTTAAAAGCTCTGTCAAATGAAACGAACAAAGCAAAAAAAGTTCTGGGTGGACAGAGACAGGATGGACATTTAGGCAGCCCCGGTGGCTCAGTGGTCTACGCGCTGCTTCATACCATTCGTCCAAGATGGGTCCCAGTTCAAATCCCGGTTAAGCATTAATGTTGTGTTTGTCTTATGGCATTGACTCCCTCCATTCTTCGGAACCAGTGACCCTAAATTAGGGACTGGTGACTGCTTATGGCCCACGGCGAAGGTAGTTGCTCACGGTGGTCGCTAATCCAAGCCCACCCTCAAAAAAAAAAATTTAGAAGTGCAGAGGAAACCAAACTTTTGTCTTCCCAGAAAAAGAAAACTAAATGCAAGTCTCGTAAGGACACTTATCTTTCATGTACAAAGGTTAAATCGGAAAACCACTGCGAGTATTTCTTCCGTCGATATTTTAATGAACTGAACATTTCAGAGTATTTCAATTTGTTACAAAATAACTTCTGAATTTAACAGCATTCCTTTTTAATAAAATCATTCTTATTTTTCTTCTTTCTCAACTATGATCAGTCCACTCTTAGATGAAGGCTTTCCCAAAAATCTTGTGACGTGATTTTCCCTGACTCATCTTATGCACTAGAGCCTCATTGTCATCATTACTTAATCACACCATCTTCTCTCAGATATTCCTCTCCGTATTTTTCTATCTCGTGACAGCCATTGAAATGTATTAAAGATCCATCTGCCATTAATACAAAGGCTGTTCCATAAAAACTGAGAGTAATTTTTTTTGAGTTAGCAACAGTGCGAAGGGGGAAAATAACCACGCAGACGACTGTTGAATTAAGGAAGTATCTATGGCAACAGTTATTAGTCGTGGCTGATGATTCTGGGTTTGTTATTGAGTAGTTGTTTAAGGTACGTCTGCATTTCGTCATACAGCGATGGAGGTGAGTGATTCTTTTTTTTTTTTTTTTTTTTGGTTGGGGGTTTAACGACCACCGTGAGCAACTCAAATGGGCTATAAGCAGTCGCCCGTCCCTAATTTAGGGTCACTGGTTCCAGGGAAGGGAGAGAGCCAGGACCGTAAGACAAGCACAACATCCATGCCTGTACCGGGATTCGAACCCGGACCCCTTACGGACGAATGATCAGAGGTCAACGCCTTAGACCACTGCGCCACCGGGGCGGCAGGTGAGTGATTCAGAGTTAAGAAGTGAAATGCGTTGTGCGATAAAATTTTACTATCGTTTGGGTAAAACGGCTCCGCAAATAGTTGATTTAATGAAGAAAGCTTACAAAGATAAATGTTTGGGTGAGTCAATAATTTTTAGATGGTACCATGATTTCAAAAAATGATATTTGTCGGCAGAACTCGCTCCTAGGCCTGGTCGACCTGAAAGTGTTGTTACGGAGCGTATTGTTAACACTATTTTGACAACCCTGCAAGAAGATCGACGAATGGCGTGTGAAGATATGTAGAGGCGTCAACTAATATTTCGAAAAGGTCGGCATTCCGCATTCTACGCGACAAATTACTGCTGCATCGTGTGTGTTCCAGATCACCTGAGAAAAATTACCCCATCACCTGACAAAAAAGCGATTGTTTGGCAGAGTTCAGGTGTGTCATGAGTGGAAACAACTTATTGCAAAGGAACCAAACTTTCTAAACACAGTAATAACTGCCGATGAAACATGGGTCGACTATTTCGACCCCCACAAAGAAGCGCGCAACGAGTGTCTGCAAAGACACAGGATCGCCTCCTCCGAAAAAAGTCCGCCAAACCAAATCAGCTGGGAAGGTGATGATGATAATTTTCTTTGATAATAAAGGTGTAGTCTACCAGCATGCCGTTCCTCCGCAAGTTACTGTCAATGCTGAGTATTACATTTCAGTCTTGAAGCGTCTGCGACGACACATATCGATTAATCGACCGGAACTGGGTCGGATAGTTGACCCTACACCATGATAACACCCGCCCACATGTGGCTGCTGGTGTTCAACACTTTCTTACGAAATGCCGTATTGAAATCATGCCACAGCCTGTCTACAGTCCTGATTCCGCACCGTGGGACTTCTGGTTGTTTCCAACAAAGAAGGAAAAGTTCTGTGGAGTAACATACACATTTGAGCAATGATTTCTGCTACCCTCACTTGAGCTGCGGTCGGAGCAGCTGCCCTGCCTTCCCCTTCCTATTTACGCCTCTGTATATACTCGAAGTGGCCTTGGGTTCCCTGAATATTAAAGTTACGTATTTTTCTATCAGCATGCTGAGACCAATGTTCAAAACTTTTCGACTACGCACATGTTAGTGGACACATCCATCATTGTCCGAGCACTCGTCTTCGTGAAGTCCTTTGCTTTTACGGACGACATTTATGCTCCGAAATTTCACATGAGCCGGAGTGCATAGAAAAATATCATCACAATCGTACTGAAACAAAAACATGGTATTTACAGTGGTGACTTGACCCGCTTCACAATAGTAAGGGAAATGTAATTTTCGCTAAGTTCCGACCTAAGGGCTTCTCTTTACAGTTTTCAAGGAACTAGAACGTTCCGCCGATGATAGATTTCTAGGTGTTCTTCGACCAAACAAAAAACTCACAAAACCGACCACCGATTATACAGATGAAGTGAATACAGAGGGTGAGTGAAAGTTTTGCAATATTTGCATAAACGCATGTGCTGAGGCGGGTATGTCACGTATTTAAACTAGTTCAAGTCGCGCACTGCAGTCAGTCGAAAGGGATATAAAGTGGTAGTCGTTGCTGTGAACAGCATTTCATGTCGTCGTTTTGTCTGTGGTTGGGACACCTAAAAGATGAGCAACCACAACCTGCTAATTAGGGAGCTTTTGCTTTGCGAGTTTTAACTCGGCAATAACGCTGCTCAAGCAACCCGAAACATTTGTCTTGCGAAAGGGGAAGGTTCCGTGTACCACAGCACCTCAACAAGATTGTTCAAAAAAATTTCATGTGACAGAAACTTCGACGATCAGCAAGGTCAAACGCCTCCGTGGATTCCGAAGCCGTGCGCCAGGCCGTAGAGGCAAATCCAACATCCAGCACTTGGAGATTATCAAGCGAGCTGGACATATCCCAGACCACAGTGGTTCGTCACATTCAAGACCTCGGCAAGGTCTACAGGAGCTGCCGCATTGTCCCTCACGAACTGACTCCGGCTGAAGGAAACTGCCGAGTGGAAGTTTGCACGAAACTCCTAGTAAACCTGCGCAATGCACGTTTCATCCAGAGAATTGTTAGGTGCTATGAAAAGTGGGCCTATTTCTGTAATTCTAACACATAACGGCAGTAGTTGAGCCCAAGTCAACTTCCTGAACTTGTTGCCAAACGTGAGCACCTCGAGCCCAAGGTGATGCTCAGCGTCTGGTCGAATTTTGAGGGGATAATCCATTACGAATTTGTTCCAGACGGTCGAACCATTCAGCAAACTTCTACTCTGAACAGCTGGAGCGGATGTATGCCGTTTTGGAGGAGAAGTACCCGGCACTGATGAACAGAGAGCGCGCTCTCCCAAAGTTGGACAACGTTCGGCATCATATGGCTCGAACAATCCGGACAAAACTCCAGGAACTTGAGGGCATCGAACTGATGCCACATCCAGCGTATAGTTTGGAGTTCGCCCCGTCGGATTATTACTTGGTCCATGGCCCACTTCTTTCGCGGGCGGCACTTCAACAATCAGGAGGAGGTGGCAGCTGGGGTGAAGGAGTTCTTGGCCTCGAAGGACAAGAACTGGTACCACTGCGGAATCAAAGAACTGGCAGACAGATGGCTAAAGACGGTGTAACACGATGGTCTACATTTTAAATGCTAGTCAGCTTTCGTCGTAAAGGTACGTATGAAGACATAAAGTGATCCAAATATTGCAAAACTTTCGACTCGTCCTCTGTATTTAAACATACGACAGAATACATGAAATACATATATACACTATATTGGCAAAAGTCGCCGAACACCTGGAAGATACACACAAATAGCATTTATTAACACACATTAGTACGGTGTCGGTCCACCCTTGGCCTTAATGCATGCACTGACCCTTCGAGACATGCTTTCGACAAGGTTTTGGAACACAGCGATAGGTATGCGTTTCCATTCAGCACATAATGTTGCCGCTAACTGTTGGTAAGTAGTAGGCATTGGTTCCAAACTTCTTATGCAGCGCTCTAATTCATCCCATAGATGCTCTATGGGATTAAGATCAGGGCTCTGTGCAGTCCAGTCCACAAACGATACAGAATTATCGTCGAACCACGCCGTAACAGTCCTTGCTTTATGGTTCGGTGTATTATCCTACTGGTACCAACAAAGCTCGGTTCCATAGTATTGCCACAGAATTGGTAGAGCATAATTGTTCAGAATATCGAGATAGATATGCTGGCTAACCGGTTTGTCCACGATAACCAATGGGCTGGGACCGTACCACGAAAAACTCTCCCACACGAGCCCACTGCCAGCTCCTAACTTGACCGTAGGAACAGTACACTGGGGTAAATAGCGTTCCCCCGGCTGCAGCCATACCCACACACGGCCATCAGACGGATGGATGGTGTATCTGAATTCATCAGTTCATAGGGCCCATTTCCATTGATCTACGGTCCACGATAAATGTTCTTTACACCATTCTAAATAACGAGTAGCATTCCGAGTGGAGATGAAAGGCTTATGAGCAGCCGCACGACCACGGTAACCCATGGAATAAAGTTCTTTGCGAAAGGTACGTGTACATACCGAGGTACCAGCATTTTTACTCACCTGTACACTGAGGTCTTGTGCAGTACTTCGTCGATTAGCTGTAACGATTCTCCTGAGGCTTCGACGTCCTCTATCATTGATTTTCTTTGGTCTGCTGGTACGTTTTGCTGCTGCAGCCGCGCAATGTGTGCTCCACTTATTCAATACATTGTGACGTATATTCTAAATTAACTTTCCGTTTTAGTTTCTTTCCCTATGTAAATCTTGAGTTTATTCTCAGTTATTCTTCACTCTTAACGTAATATCTTTTCTCTCAAACGAATACGTTTGGCAACACAATTGATGTTGAATGCACGTGATGTATGCCTGAAATAAGATAAGAACGAGAGATACAAACGACGACTAAACTGTTACTTGGCGAGCGTTGGGTTGTAAACTGATTATTGAAAGGAGCGTTCTGAAATGAGCGTTGTGTTAGGAGTTGGGTGGTGTGTGGAGAGTTTAGTGCAATATGCTATGCTACGATGTGTTTGCTACATCCTGAATAAAGCATCTTTTCCGTAAGTGTGACTTCTGTTGTTTGCATGTTTCGTCTGGCCGTTAAGGTTTAGTTTTAGGAACTATTTCTTCGTATAGTGATGTTTTAAATTAACGTAGAAGTACGAAAAGACTCTACGTCATAACATCCAAAACAGTTGACTTGGGTACGTTTACACGCTTCTCGGTTTCTCGTATGGACAATCCACTAGAATAAAACCCATCAATCTTTCCTTTCTGAAAGTCAATTCTCTCCCGCCGCGACATTTTCACTCAACCTCACAATGTGATATGATCGCGGCCAGTTGCAGACTTGTTTTATACCGTTTGCAGTTGTACAGCACATCTTTGCAACGCAGAGGATTCGTTCATATGCTTTTGAAGGGGTGTCCGGTGACTTTTTTCAATATGGTGTATAACAAGAACAGGTAATGTTGAAGTGAAGGTGAACGTGGGGTGATGCAAACGCTACAGGCGTAGTCATTGATTTCAAGCAACTTTGAAAATATGTATTAACTTTTCTATGTATGTATTGTATATGACTTGGAAGGAGTGTTACATTGCCATTTGTATTACTGACGCAGAACGATTCTCTGTTCTGTTATGTGTAAGAGATAATGAGGAGCCTTATCCAAGCAACATACACGAGCGTAGTACGTTTCTTAGATATGCTGGGTGCAGACGTGAAACTTGTGGTGTTTCAGCAGCTCCATACATCAATGAAACTAATAATGTTTTTTCGTGCGTTATTTAAGCTGAAAGGCATTAATGCTGTTACGTGTATCAACAAGGCGTATAAGTCCTATATTTGCTAAGAGTTTGTGTGATGATGGGATCGCTAGTGTTACATACCATGTTGAAGCTTGTAATGTTGCTGTACTAATATACGTGGGTCAGTGAAGCCGAGGAACGTTATTTGTTTGGAAATTAAGTCACTATTCTTGCAAATGTTCATTTCTTGTGGTGATACAATTATATTTTACTTCAACATAGTAGAGGCACTTTTTGCCTTACCACTTCGCCTGATAATTGATATCTCAATGTTTCTTTCAAAACGTTAGCCATGCGTCTGCCTCTAGATTTGTACACCAGACATATATTCTAAAATGTTCTGCATACAAAATACAACAACGACAAAACGGTATGTATTCCCTTTGTGACACCAAAATTGTAGTACCCTGAAGATACAGATAGGATACTAAGAGTGATGACAACTAACGAGGTATGGAAAACATTATTGAATTTTCATTTCAGATCCCAATGAAAACAAGTATTTGTACAAACCTGTGCTTACTATGGACAGATAAATTTGATGTAAAATCACTTTGGTTATGGTAAGCAGAGTTAAGCGTCTCAGCGTGGAGTTGTACATTGGCCAACCAGTTCTCTGTGGTACTTCCCACCACCACCCGGTGCCGCAGAATAGCCGTGATCTGTGTGAGCGGCTGGTTTTCTGTAGATGGCGTCCAGTTATGGCCCTCACATGTTCTACTAGAGAGAAATCCGGTGACCTGGTTGACCAAAATAGTAAATCTATACCACGAGGACATTTGGAAGAAGAAATCACTGTGGTATGTATACTGGCGTTATTTCGCTGAAAAAACCATGGCGTCAGGCATCCCAGTAAGAAAGGTAGAGCCAGGGGTTCCAGAAACTCCCCGACTTTGCGGAGTGCAGTCATAATGCCATTGAAGAACAACGAGTTTAACTGATCTCTCCACACACTGTAATAATTGTCTGCAGCACGGCGTTCTACGATGGCACATTGTTCATTGCATTGATCACATAATATCAGCATACGTATGTCCAAGCAGAAGCGAAATTCATCACTGAACAGCACTTGATGCCGCTCTGCACCATATGTGGCTTGTACGCCGCATCAAACCAAAAGTGGTTCAAAATGGACGAACGGAATGGACGTTATACATGGAAGCCCCCCTTCTTTGAAACAGTGATCGTGCAATGGTTCGTCGGGAGGTGAAATGACAGCCAGTGGAAGTCACACCATATTGAATAGTTGCTGGTATTGCTGCAAGTGCGGTATGAATTTGTCGACAGAAAAGATCCTCCCATTCTATTGTTGTCTGTCGAGCTCCATTACCAATTCGATGAGAACCCTGATATTACTGCACCCATTCATCGCAATATCAGTGCAATGTGCTAAGTGCTTGTCAAGGCTCACATGTTCTTCTACACGACGGAGTATCCGGCATTTCAGTGGACAATCCGCCTTCTGTCGATGTCGCCGAGTTGATGATGTCGGTGTCGGACGTGAGGCATTCTCCATAACCTTGAACCCTGACGTCGATGGCTCGGAGACAACATACTGTGAAATGCTTAAAGTCCGGGTTCTTTTGAATATCACGGTCTTTACGTTTGTGTTTAGGCTTCGGTACATTAACAACGAATTTTAATCATTTTTATATGTCGGTTTATATCATCATCATCATCATCATTGTCAACCATTATCAATCCACTGCTGGACGAAGGTCTCCCCAAGTTTCCTCCACAACGGTCTGTCTTGTGCCAGTCTCCTCCATGTCACCCCTGCATACTTTCGAATTTCATCCACATATCTCCCATGTGGTCTTCTTCTGGGTCTTTTCCTGTCCCTTGGAATCCAATCTAAAATTTCAGCTGTCCATCGATGGTCTGTCCTTCTGGCAGTATGTCCAGCCCATTGCCATTTCAGGGATTTAACTCTGATCATGATGTCTTCCACTCTTGTCATTTTTCGGATCCACGAGTTCCTCTTCTTATCTCTCCTGGTTACACCAAGCATGCACCTCTCCATGCTACTTTGAGTTGTCTGCAGCTTTTGTATGTCTCTTTTAGTTAAGGTCCACGTCTCTGCACCATACGTAAGCACTGGAAGGATGCATTGATCAAACACTTTTCCAGTACCAGAGTTCCTCCAGTCCTTCCAGCAGAAGTTGCACATGCAATCAAGAACATGAAGCGAGGAAAAGCTCCAGGAGAAGATGGAATTACTGTAGACATCATACAAGAAGCAAGTGGAGAAATCGAAACAGTACTCGCCCAAATTTTCACTCGATGCCTTAATGAAGGAAAGATTCCTGAGGATTGGAACACCGCTACAATGATCCTGCTACATAAGAAAGGTGACATTGAAGATCTCGGAAACTACAGACCTATCAGCCTCCTATCAGTAGTTTATAAAATCTTCACTAAAGTTCTTTCACACCGCTTGAAGGTGACACTGGACATGGCTCAACCGAGAGAACAAGCTGGATTCAGGAGTGGCTACAGCACAATAGATCATATCCACGTGCTGAGAGAACTAATTGAAAGAGCGAGGGAATATGAACTTCCATTGTGCATGGCTTTTATCGATTATGAAAAAGCCTTTGATTCGGTGAAACCATCAGCAGTTACAATGGCTCTGAAAACCTGCGGTATTGAAGATGCATACATTAATATTATTAATAACATCTATGAAAATGCAAGTGCAAAGATTTGGCTGTTTGAAAATACAACACACGTAAAAATTGGAAAGGGAGTGAGACAAGGTGACACCATATCTCCGAAGCTCTTTAATGCCACATTGGAGGGTGTTTTTCAGTCGCTGAGCTGGGAAAGCAAGGGGATAAAGATTAATGGAGATTATCTAACCCACCTTCGTTTTGCTGATGACGTAGTCATTTTTGCAACTACCCCATCAGAGCTGCAGAGTATGATCCAGGAACTTGCTGACAAGAGTAAAGAAGTGTTATTAAAAATGAACTTTCAGAAGACAAAAGTGATGTTCAATGCTTTTACAAGAAATGAAGATTTATCGATTGATGGAGAAAAGCTGGAGATAACAGACACGTACGTTTATCTTGGACAGCAGATATCAAGTGAGGGTCACATTGATGAAGAAATTAATCGGCGTACAAAACTTGCCTGGAGAGCTTTTGGAAGAAACAGCATAATTTTCAAGAGCAATATGCCATTATGTCGGTTTATATATATCATTTTATATATGTTTTAATCATTTTCTATCTCTGCCACCTGCTGATTTCATGTACTTCAGATAACTCCTTTTGAGAGCAGCATTTTAATAATCATCGAGTATATAACAATGATCGTTTGACACAAAAAAAAAAAAAAAAAAAAAGAATCGTGTCACAATAAATTGCGAAAATTCTAATTGTGCTCATATGTGCTTAGGTTGGAGAGCACAAAGTCTCTTTGGCTCTGGCAGTATATCATTGAATAGGCTCAACGCTTCTGTACACAATCGTGAGGTGTACGTTATTTAAGGTTTGACCAACATATGTACTACACAGCTCGACAAAGAAATTACCCCACCCAGAAGGAGTGAGGATACAGGGGGGTGAAATTGCGAATGCAAATAAGAGTGCGTAAGGGTTTACCTTGATGTTATTTTCAGCCGCGTAGAGTGTTTATCAGATGAGATAATGCAGCACAATGGGTACACCTCAGTAAGTGGTTGCACCGCCGCGAACATCAATACGGCGTAGCATCACTGTTGCTACAGTCAACGGATATCTTCCTGAGGAATAGAACACCAAACACGGTTAACTTGCTCCTATAATTCATTCAGATCTTGCACAGGCCGTTTCGATTGCAGACGATCCCACAGGTTTTCGATTGGGGACAAATCGGGCGATCTTGCTGGCCATTGCAGTGTTTGAACATGTTGCAAAAATTGTCTGGAGACCCGAACTGTATGTACACTACCGTAACTTGTTGGAAAATGTACTGCTTTAGGCCATTCAGGAACGGTATCAAAATGGGCTGCAGAAACTCGCTCACGTATCGTGCAGCTGTCAGTGTGCCCGTTATGCGGACAAGACGTAGTCACGTGTGCGCAATTGCACCCCATACCATGTTGCCTGCCTGACCGGTGGTGTGGCTGTCACGAACGAAACCGGCATCCGTCCGCTCACCAGGGTGTCGCTAGACACGAATCCGTCGATCGTCAACACCCAGAACGAAACAGGATACCTTACTGAAGACCACAGTAGTCCAATTCGTGATCCCAGTTCGCATGACTTCGGCACCAAACTAGACGAGCGCTGCGATATGCGGCCGTCAATGGAAGTCGACGTAACGGTTGCCAAATGCTCAGGTTTGTGACATGTAACATTCGGTTTACAGCTCGTATCGTTATGGCAACGTCCATGGCCGATGTCACAGCACATCGAATATCGGCTGCAGTGCTTTCTAGTGAAGACCGAGCGTGTCGAACAATCCGCCGGTCACGTCTTTCAGACTGCACCACTGCCGCTCTGACGCACGTAAAAACCTTCCTGTAACCACTGCTACCAACAGTGTACAACAGTTCGTGCATCCCTTTGCACATGCGCAGAAATACGACGTGTAGACCAGCCCGCTTCACACAGGCCTACAATTCTTCCTTTCTGAAACGTATCGAAATGGCGATAAACTTGCCGACGGCGTGCACCCAGCATATTCGGCCTTCGTTGAACAGTTTCCCAGCACAAACAAATCTGAACCGTCCGGAACACTGCCACCTGTAGATCACACATTACTGTTGCTGTTGGCACCTTTATCTCACGAACGTGTGACGTCATCGGCTCCGGTTTAACATTATTAGCCTATTTCGAGTGGGTACACCCGCCCTGCGATTTGCGTATTTGTAGAACACCTCCTTCTGGGTGGGGCAATTTCTATGTCGAGCAGTGTACATATTTAAAAAATCAGTGTGCATTGAATCTGGTAAACAGGTTGATAGCTGACATGAATAGAATTACCGAATTAAAACTTTTAACCGCCCAGTCACTTCTTTGGGGTTTATTTTCATTCTCTGAAATCATCACGTAGTAACACGAATATTGGCACTGACTGCATGGGAGAAAAGAATACAGTCTTCTGCTGACACGTACTGACGGTCGTAGACTGGTGTTCCTATGAGATATGGATATGGGGCTTGTCATTGTGGCGTGAGTCATTTCTTTCTCCAGGAAGCGGTAGCTCTATATTAAGGACGAGAAATTTCTTCCGAAGTTTCGCACAGATCTAAAAGTGCATTTTGAGGAAATGATATGTATACTCTAGTGACATAACTTTGCATTGCGTGATATCACTTTTTCCCGCCGTACGTTTTATCGCGGATGTAAAAGTTTGCGCAAGCACTATGGCACAATAATTACGAATACTTTCCGGCACCCTTAAGAGCATGACAGCGATAAACTGAAAGTAACCAATAATTCTGTTTTCTAAAACGTATTTCTGTTTTACCGAAAACAAAAATGTAAAGCGTGCGTGTGACTTGTGTGTGCTATTCATTCATTTTCAATGCAAATGCAATCTGGATAAAACTGCCTGCGTACTGAGATACTATTAGTTGTACTGTTGGCTCACCGTCAGCGCTTTAAATATTTCTTCCTATTTATAGCACCGGAATTTTGGATAACTTGAAGAAGTTACTGAGTTCCTCCGAGGTACTCAATTAGTAGTAGTTAAAAAAACAAAACAAAAAAAACGGTGGGATAATGGAAATGACAAAGCCACAAATTTTGATCAAAAAATTCATATATGGCGTTTCTTAAACCAACTGGATTTTGTAAAAGAAGAAAGCCTTTTTTTTATTCATCCCAACAGTAGAGCGGATATGAAATATACGCCACAAGGGAATTGCCCATCGAATTAGTTGGTCGAGATGATGAAGGGATGCGATATGTTGCAGATCAGCGGCTGCCGCAAATCAAATGACGGATATACTTCTGAACAATTTCACTTCAACCCGATCTTCTTTCTCTCGCTCAGAAAGGGTAACCCACTTGACAAGGCAGATAAACCATTTGGCTTTGCCCGTCGGGAATAAAAAGGGGGAAACTGAAAGGCGTATTTAAATAAACTTTATTTTTTATCCCATGCGTGTTTGTATGTGACGTTCTAATGTAATTTATTTCGTTGCAGTGATGAATTAGCCCAATGCTTCTATTCTGGGAATTACCCATGAACGCCAGATGCCCATGTATCCAAGTTCACGGGAGAAAATGAAGATTCCTGTGGCTCATATTTTATTACACACTAAAAACAATCGCAAAAAAATTGTTGCAAAGTAATTTGCATTAACCCCAATTTTTTCTGACGCATTAGGTCGTCTGCATGTGACCGATATATTACGTACTTCATTTCAACCATTGTACTCATATGATTTCAGAATTTTAATTTATCTTCTTTTATACCATTTCTGGAAACCAAGTTTTTACTTTTTCGCGACCACCACAGGTATCCTTGATGTTCCGAGGCAAACGAAACACATGATCTCTTTAATTATTTATTAGCTATATCTGTTAGCTCTCATGCCGGCGTCTTAGATGTTGGCTACGATTTTAGTACTGGATGTCACATAAGAGGCCAGAACATCAAATTCGCTCCTCTAGGAAAGAAATCCGACACTTATATTTCAAAAATGGCGAAAATTCACTGCCGGAAAGTGAAAAAAGAGAACACCACTAAACATTGCAGCTGCATCTATGAGATTTATGTGGTAGCAACAACTTGTTAAGAGTGATCACACATGTGAAGTGATTCAGTGTTTATTTTACCTTTTAATGGTTATTACAGTGTACAGAAAGCTCATTTTAATACGGTGTTTCACCTCCTCCAGCAGCAATACAGGCTTCCAATCTGGCATGCAAACGGCCATACAAATGGTGGATGTCACGCTGGGCCGGGATAGCATTCCATGCGCACTCAACTATGACGCGTAATTCAGAGATGGTCGCTGCCTGCGGAATCAATGCAAGAGTCTTTGTCCAATCCAGATCCAGACATACTCGATTGGAGACAAGTCCGGAGAGCGTGCTGGCCAAGGGAGCACAGCCTGAAGAACATGTTTAGTTGCCCGGGCGGAGTGTAGGCGGGAGTTATCCTGCTGGAACATCGCATCGAGGATCGCACTCAAAAATGGCAGGACGACCGGCTACGCAATGTAGCTGACGTACGTACTGCTGTTTAGTGTACCCCGTACAAACACCAGACTCGTACGAGAGTGATAGCTAATCACTCCAAACACCATGATGTCCGCGTAGGCCTGTGTGTCGTCGGCGAATGCACGATGGAAGAAGCCGCTCACCTTGTTGCTTTCGAAAGAGTACACGACTGTCAGACGCTCTCAAGTAGAATCGCACTCAAAAATCGGCTTTCATTACTAAAGACCATTAATCGCCATTTCCCCCTCCAATGAATTCGTTCTTGACAACACCGCAAACGTGCTCGTCAGCGATCAGAGGTCAGTGGTAACCCAGCCAGCGGCACGCGTGCCAGTAGTTCTGCTTCCAACAAACGATTCCGTATCGTTCAGCTAGACAACCTTAGTATGACAGAGGATTAAATTTGTGACGCTGTAGCCGTCCGCTCTGCCAACGCTTACCTCCTGATACGCCGAACCTCTCGTTGGCATAGGTGACGTAACTCTGTGTAGCCCGGAACCCCGTCTGCGAGTGTGCGAATGATCCTCTGACCACCGACGCCACCGTCTTACCACGGCCGATATCTCTCGTCCCACTCGGTCCGCAATTTGAAGCATGGACCAACTTTCTTTCCGCAGACCCACTACGGCCTCGCTCGAACTTCAATAACTGAACAAATGTTGCGCTTCTACGTCGTCCGGGCATGGTAGATTATTCAACGAGCAATGAACAACGCAACACAAAATGAATGACTTCGTTCTGCATGCCCTAGTCCTTAAATAGTTGCCGCGTATATTTGCATGTTATCGTCCGCAGCGACGTCATTATTTCATCCAATGACATTCCAACTTGGAACACAGTTTCTACTGCCGTTAACAATTCACATATTATAATATGACGTTCCTACCAACATTCCTTCTGGGGGTTCTTTTTTCACTTTCTGGCAGTATATATTGTCTTAACAAACTGTAAATGGTAATAATGACCCTTTTGAACGTTTATACGAACATATACATCATTAACCTCCTCTCCGTAATTCAAAGATTAGCTTTTGAAAGAAAGAGCACCTGCCAAATGAAAGCATTTGATAGGGTTATAGTTTATTTACTGTTTACGTATCAACCGTCTCCATTTACAGCCATTCGGGTAAAGAACTCGAGCTTCAAATATATCCATCGCGTTTCTCACTCATGAGCTTTAGCGATTATTACTTCTTATCTTTTTTCTCTCAGATGTTTCTAATCTGATCTCCCCATGATTTCCTCAGTTGTGTTCTGCTTTTCTTTCTTGCCACTTCTGGTGAATAAATTTTTTTAGTTAGCACCACCTCATTTATTCTTTCATCGTGGCAGAATCACTTTAAAATACTTATCTCCAAGCTACTAAAAAAGTATCGCTTTGTACACCGGCGTGCAAAAATTAAGAACGAGACGGTTTTTTGAATGTAACGTCGTGCAGAAGTGCTCCACATCGACTCAAATCATACTATAGGATCCCCCAAGACGTAAGAATATGGGACAAGTGAGCAAAACCGTCCAAACAAGGAATCCAAAGGATACAAAGGCACTTTATTGAAAAGGTAGCTTCGAGCACAACTGGACAGAAGACAGAAACGTCCATGTGACAGGCGGCCAAGAAAAATCCAGTCTTTAGTAGGAGATATGATCATCGCTGACTGCGTTGCAGGATTTACAACGTCTGTCCTTGTTGAGGACGAGGATGTCAAGGAGCTGGGCATCGCGGCCCATTCCTCCTGTAGCGCCAATCGCAGCTGCGGAATCGTTGCTGGCGGCTGATGACGTGCTGCTAAGCGTCTCCCGAGAAGGTCCCACACGTGTTCGATTGGATTTAGGTCCGGGGACCTTGCGGGCCAATTCATGCGTTGAATATCTTCACTCTCCAACAACTCTGCGACAGCTACTGTACGATGATGTGTAGCGTTGTCGTCCATGAAGAGGAACTCAGGACCCACAGCACCTCTAAACAGACGCACGTGAGGCAGGAGAACCTCGATACAAAAGCGGACACCAGTGACTGAACCTCCTTGGAAGATGTGGAGGTCAGTACGGCTACCAAGCATGATACCGCCCCAAACGAGAACTACGCCACCTCCAAACCGGTCCCTTTCGATGATGTTGGAGGTGTGATTGCATGTTCCCTGCTCTCTCCAGATGTGTATACGTCCAGAATCGCTCGTCAGACTAATTCGGCTCTCATCCGTAAAGAGAACTCGACCCCTTTGCTGATGTGTCCAGTTCTTGTGTTCCTGGCACCAAAGAAACAGCCGTCTCCGATGAGCAGGCGTTAATGGCACACACCGTACTGGTCGTCGTGCAAATATACCACCTTTGTGCAGCCTCCTGGCCACGGTAAAACGCGATAACGGACATCCAGTTGTGTGTTGCATGTGGCTTGCGATTTCTCCCGCTCTCTGCCGTCAGTCTCTTCTCGCCTGTAGGACAATATATCGGTCGTCCGCCGCCGTGGTTGCTCGTGGACGACCACTGTTCCTGTCGTTTGAAATGCTCTCCAAGCTCGTTAAACGATGCTGTAAGCGATCCCGAACTCCTCGGCCACAATAGTCGCACTTCGACTTTCTTCCAACTTTCCAATGACACGACCTCGGGTAAAGTCATCCAGATGTCGTCTACTGGATTGCCTGTTGGCCATATCACACGGTGGCAGCAACTAGACGTCGTTCAAACCGATGTACACCGTGCAATAGCTTTCACCAAATTCCTGAGCGTACACCGCCCGTGTGTTTTATACCCTTCCGACACTCCCCCTCACCTACGTCATGCTGCATATATGCGCATGCCCTACCGTACCGGACCCTAATCTATAACCTGAGTGGTCTTTCGGTCCGTTCTGGCTACTCGTTCCGGTGTTATGCTAATTTCTCCTCTTCGTCCTTAATTGTTGCACACCAGTGTATTACACATCTAGCACATCATTCGGCACATGATTAGAATGAGTCTTGCATAAACCTGCCGTCTGTAATGCATCTCTCCAGCACACAAACGATTTCTGGAAGATCACTTTGCCCCAAGGACTGCTCTGTTGGACAACAGTGTTGCACACGGCAGCAGCAGAAGCCTCTATGAATCTGAGAAGTTAATATAAAATAAAACTTCCTTTCAAATATTATTAAGGTATCAGTTTTCTGTATGACATTTACCAAAAGATTACGATTTAATAGTTTTTGATCCAGAATCCTTAGCTGGAATGAGTAAACTGGGCGGTTGGGAAGGTGTTAGGGATGGTTGATGCCTAACGAGTTGCTTGAATTCAGCATCTAGTGTCACAGCCTTTCTCTAATTGTTATCCTACACAAGGCACTCATAGGCACAGTGTCAACGTGACGAAAAATCTGGTGGTGGTGGCAGAATATCTCTCTGGTCTCGACGCGAAGAATATGTCATACCTGCCATGAAAACGTTCTTTTGGCACCACTAGTGCCTTTGCAATACGTACGCTCATTGTCATAAAAATCCGCGCACCAAGAAGGAGGCGTCGAATTGAGATCTAGTAGTGATACAATATCACTACAAATCTCAATTCGTCCTTGGTATGTACCATCTCACTACTAAAATCTAATTGGAATGACATTTTAGTAGTGAGATGGTACATACCAAGGACAGAAGTGATTACAATATCACAGCAGCAGGATGATTTCCCGCGGGCATACGGTACACATTCCAATCAGCGTTAGTACCGCGTTGGACCGCCTCGTGCTCGGATACATGCGGTGATACGGTCCGGCATGAAGTCAAAGAGACGCCGTATGTTATCCAGGGACAGATTGGCCAACACTTCTTGCAACTGACACTAAATCACAAACAATGGGACATGGAGAAAGCTGGCGTTTCATCTGGTCCATGTACATGTACAGCCGCCACATATCTCTGGATATTGGACAACGACGTCGTTGCATCTGTGCGTGCCGCTCTGACGATCCCACGGTCCTCTCTGCTGGTGGTGTGTCTGGATCGTCCACAGCCAGTCCTTCGTGTCTGAGTGCCTTCCCGTGTCCATTGCTACCAACACGATCGCACCGTACTGTCCGACCGGCCACCCTGCTTCTCTCATCCCGATGATACGGCCTCGTTTAAACTCCGTCAGTTACCTCTACGCACATCTACGACGGCTCCATGCCATGTCTATCGCTCAAATATCTCACCTGACTCTTACCGTGCACTTCGGCACGAATGTGGAGTTACTTACGCGGCGCCTTATAAACTCCAAGGATTGAGATTGTAGCGCCGGTCTTGGACACGTATGCATGCGGAATCGCACAAAACTTTAATTATTTGCATGTCTTCCATCCCCGTAACTATTCGCCGAGTTTGGCGTTAATCGCACGGTTTTTTTCTTGGTGCGAGGATTTATGTGACAATGAGTGTATGTCAAGGTAATTCGCTGCCAGCAGCGTCCAACCGTTTGTAATGACCACCCACAATAGCCGTCACTTTATGTTTTGACTTTAATGCGTTTGAGAATCTTACGTGTGCTCAAGACATTATGTTGTCTTTGCATATCTTTCTTCTACCGTTTCATTTGTCTTCTTACATTTCATACCGTCTCAATACTTTCTTGAAATAATTGTTGCCCCACAGTCTGGAATATGCTGTTGGACATTTCAACGTTCCAATGGGTCTGACTTAGAAAACTGTTTGTTTCTATACACTAATACCTCACATCTCAGCACTCTAATCGTCATTTTCACTCTAATCGTCATTTTCTGTTCGTACATAGAAATGATTCATTTATTCTTTCTAGTTAAAAGATGTCGCTTGAAAGTTACGTACATAGGCTTACGCAGCCTAGCGTCAGAAAACATGGTAGTTATGTTGCTGTGTTTTGTAATTTCGTGATTTTTTTTTCTATTACTATTTCTATGAGTGCAGATCTTTTGTCAAGTACGAGCATAAGTACACTTGTGCACTCATACAATATCGTGACAGATCTTAAATTAGGTTCTGTTCCCAAATTTTCAGCTAGAATAACTTGTTTTGGCATATAAGTTATACTAACAGTTTTACACACTTCATTTGAACACCACATATAAGTCGTTGCTCCCCCTGGATGATAGAGTTTCGGGAGTTTTCTACTCCAGAAAAAAGGAATTTTTAGCCAGATCCTTTTTCTTCTATTTCAGTATTTTGAAATGCATGTCTTGATATTCCTCTCGGAAAATCCTTCTCGACAGCATTATTCTCCGCGATCAAGTATTTCAAATCTAAAAGGTAATATTTTAGTTGTTTTTTTTTTTTTTGCTCTGTTTCGCTAAATAAAAAAGAAATAAAAATAAAGTATTTTTACCAGTGTTTGTACAGCAATATATTTTTCGGTTGTCCATCGGAAAGTCTGCTCCTCAGTTCCAATTTGAAGGTATTATGATGCTGTTTAAGGTTGGTCATGTCAATACATTTTGTTTGTTTCATGAGATAGCAACATGCGAGTTTAGGGTTGAGGTGCATCTTACCATTCTATGATCACTTCCTGTGTTGAACCAGTTCAGCACACTGCAGTCTTCAATTACAAATTTCTTGTTACGAATAATAAAACCAATTTTACTTGTCATTTCATTGGGATGCTTCCATGTCCATTTACTATGTGGTTTTTTCTGGTGTCGCGTCAATTCGTCGCTAGCGTCAATTCGTCGCTAGCGTCAATTCGTCGACAACGTTAATTCGTCGACCACGACAATTCATCGCGCGCCAGTTCTTCGCGGACCAATTCGTCGAATACGTCAGTTCGTCGCGCTCAATATCGTCGAGTTTACAAATTTTGGTTACATACAAATCGCATGCAGGAAAACGTACTATTTCGGCTGCCTTCCGCTGTGGTAATTTTTATAAGGTTTGTCAAGTTAGTATTATTGCGCTTTTACTCAGGCATTAAATACACTGCTGGCCACCCAAAATGCAACACCAAGCAAGAAGTACACGAGATAGCAAAGCCAGATTTAATGGACACATAACAACAGATACAAAGATGAAACGATTGAGCTTACAGGCCCGTGCGACTTGCGGAGCACGCAGATATCAATAGTTCGTGTGGCCCCCATGGCTGGAAAAAATGGCCGCTACACGCCGCGGCATCAAACGAAAAGAGGCTTTGGATGTGAGCTTGGGGTATGTCGGTCCAGGCTGTTTCCACACGTTGCCACAGTTGATCAGACGTAGCCGCGGGTGGTTCTTGCCGGGCCACTCGGTTGCCGATCAGCAACCAAACGTGTTCGATGGGTGACATATCGGGAAAACAGGCGGGCCACGGCAGCAGTGACACCTGGTGGGCCGTGAAGAATTGTTGCACGATGCGTGCCACGTGCGGGCGCGCATTGTCTCGTTGAAACGTGGTCGCTGGCAGGTCCTGCAGGTAATGGAGGACTACAGGCTCCAAAACGTCGGAGATGTAGCGGTGGCTGTTGAGTGTACCGGCGATGCGTACCAGAGGTGTGCGGGTCTCATATCCAATTGCGCCCCAAACCATAACTCCAGGCGACGGACCGGTATGGCGATGCATAATGTAGGCGTCACACAGTCTCTCGCCGCGGTGCCGCCACACGCGGATCCGACCATCGTGGTGTTGCAGGCAGAAGCGGGATTCGTCGGAGAAGACAATGTCGTGCCATTCCGTAGTCCAGGTGCGGCGTTCAAAGGCCCACTGCCGCCGCACTTGCTGGTGGTGTAACGTCATTGGTAATCGGAGCAGTGGGCGCCGTGCGACAAGTTCCCGCTCCTGCAGACGACGTCGAACGGTACGTGCTGACACAGGTTGTTCCGCAACACACCCCAATTCCTGCGCTAGCGTTCGTGATGTGGCGGTGCAAGCCGTCAATGGCCACCGCACAACATGCCGGTCCTCTCGTTTGGTGGTGTTCCGCGGCTGCGGCAATCGCTCACGTCGGTTCGTCCGTCTCTCCTGCACCCACCGAATCCATACTCTCCTCACAGTGGCTGGATGTCGTCACACACGGGCGCCGATGTCTTGGTACGATAAACCGCTGTCGCGATAAGCCACTATTCTTCCTCTGTCGAACTCCGAAACGTGCTGGAATGGCTGCCGTATTCTGCGACGAGGCATCAGGAAGCTTCCCACGCACAGGTCCGGAAGCACAACACACTTCCACTATTTACACCCCGCCTTCTGTGCACCCTTCTTATAGTGCTTCTCCGTGGCGTGCCGGGCGCACATGATTTGCATATGCCCTGCAATGCTAATCGTTTGCATGTCCTCTCGCGGGTGACGCATGCTGCGAATTTCAGGCCAATCGGATGCTTCCTTCTTGGTGTTGCATTTTGGGTGGCCAGCAGTGTATTAATACCTTGGCCTAAGCCTAGGCCTTTTAAATAATTTTTATTCCATCCTGTTCATATTCATAAGGTTTAGACTCCAAGTCAAGTTAGTATTATTGCCTGTTTACTTAGGCATTAAATATGAATACCTTGGCATAAGCCTTTTTAGTAGGTTTATTCTGCCGTGCTCATATTTATAAGCTTTACATCAAGTTAGTAATATTGCGCATTTGCTTAAGAATAAATATTTCATACACTTGAACAAGGTCTGTCAGAAATTCCTGGACCAAAGGCCTATTGATTAATATTCAATGCGTAAGTAAAAGCGCAATATCACTAACTAGACTTCATGTCCGAACCTTACGAAAATGAGCACGACGGAATAAAATGTGTCAAAAAGGCCAAGTCCTATTTATTAATATTTAATGCCTAAGTAAAAGCGCAATAATACTAACCTGACATGGTGTCTAAACCTTTTAAATATGAACACGATGGAATAAAAACTGTTAAAAGGCCTAAGCCTAGGCCAAGGTATTAATATTTAATGCCTAAGTAAAAGCGCAATAATACTAACTTGACTTGGCGTCCAAACCTTTTGAGTATGAACAGGATGGAATAAAAACTGTTAAAAAGCCTAGGCATATTAATTTATTTTTAGTGCTAAAGAAAAAGCGTAATATTACTAATATGTATGGGTGTCCAAACCCTATAAATATGATCACGGCGGAAAACAACCGAAATCGTACGTTTTCCTGCATGTGATTTGTATGTAACCAAAATTTGTAAACGCGACGAATTTGACAGCGACGAATTGACGTAGTCGATGAATTGAGGCGCGACGAATTTACGTTGGAGACGAAATGACATATAACCGTTTTTTCTTGGAAAAGGAGTTCATGATGGGAATTCTTTTCTGCCTCTGCAAACTCTACGAGAGTATTTCTGCCCTAGTTCCTGTTCCCATGCCCGAATTTAGCTACCGAAGTTTCATTGTGCTGCTGTTGCCCTATTTTTGCATTGAAATCACCCATAATGATCTTCAAGTTCTGCTTGCCTTTGTTATTTAGATTCCAAATTTCTTCGTAAAATTTGTCAATTTCTTTTTCAGGATGACTAGGCTGATCAGTGATCGCCCATCCACCATAGAACCCAGATCTGGCGCCCTCCGACTTCTACCTGTACGGTCCAATGAAGGATAGTCTCGGGGATCAACGATTTGATGACACAGACGTGGTGAAAGTGGCTGTGAAGAAG
This sequence comes from Macrothele yani, assembly GCA_039090855.1. Lineage (NCBI taxonomy): Eukaryota > Metazoa > Arthropoda > Arachnida > Araneae > Macrothelidae > Macrothele > Macrothele yani. The sequence continues at coordinate 165,555,353 of CM077007.1, forward strand.
TGGGTACAACAATTAACACCTGATTTTTTTCAAAGAGGATTCGGAGTTGGGTTCAACGCTGGCGCAAATGCATCGCTTCTGATGGAAACTATGATGAGTAGTACTTTTGTATAGAGAAAGAGTTATTCTATCAAAATATGCAATTTGAACGACCACTGTCACTTATTTAAAAAAGTTATGGCCACTTTTGGATTACTTTCGGTACAACCCTCGTAGCAGCGCATTTTGTTATTCTTATGGTATGTACATTCACAAAAAAGAAAATATGTTTGAAACATTTGAGCATAAAAAGCAGTGTTGCCACTTAACGAAAGTTCTTTAAAGCTCCCAAACGATACGTTTTTTTTTAAACTTTAAATTGTAAATAAGCATTGGAAAAGGCTGATTTTTTTGTTTTTGTCTTCATATTTGGCAAAGGGTTTGTATGTACTTCGAATGTGATACGGCTTTCGTATTTCTACACTGCGACGAATAATATTTTTAATATGGTTTTTATAAATTACTTCTTTAATTGATAAGAACGCCAGAAAAGTTTCTTAATTTCAACATATAATACTTTAGGAACTTTAAGACTGTTGGATTAAATTTCAAAAATGAAATTCCCATCCAATGATGAAAAATAAAAAATAAGAGAGGAAGCTTGTTTATCCTTAAAACTGCCTGAAGAGATAAATGTTCATGCCTCGTGAACAGCATGAGAAAAAATGTGATCTTTGCAGTTATAACTGCAATCGCGATAATGAATCGCAGAAAGATGCTTCGTGATTAAGAAATGACTGCTCGTTCACCTTCTCAGAATGATAAAGGAGCTTGATGCCACTGCCTTTGACATAATGATTTTCAAAGATATTATGAACTAAAATTTGTCAAAAAGTTAACGATGCATTGTGCCTCATGTGTAAACGACTCTTAATTAAGTTCAAATATTACGCCTCTTGTAACAAAGGCTCACTGGAGCAAATTAACTGAGTTTAGAGTGATGAATAGACGCTGTGCATTAGTCGAAGAAGGTTGTCTTCCAAGCGTAAACTTTTCAGTGGAGATGACTCTGAGAAAGATATCCGACGAACGCTTATGAAAATAGGTCATTGTTTTGTGTCATTTTTGTTTGGATGAAAGACAGAGAGCTATTGAGGGTGAATGAGGATGAAGGGGAAGCAGGGGATGAGGAGATCGCTCTTTTGTAATTGAGAAAAGTATGTTCGTGAGGGTGGGGTGTTGCACATCATCCAATGCACCCATTCAGTCCATCTGGTCTTTTCTGACGGAACAATCCTTTTGTCACTTGACAGTCCCTGCTTTCTGTCATGCCTCGTAATGTGCAAAAACCCTTTGGAAAAGGGTCGGCACCCTCCATTCGCTCACGATTCGGAGCATTATCCTAAATTGGAACACATCTCTGAAATCTCCAATTATTCAGATTAGTTCGTCTTTTTAACTAGAAAAGGCAAATTAATCGTGGAATTTCATATTTCCCCCTTTGACGACAGAGATTGGACATATGGCTTTAGAGATAGCAGTTGCATTTAAAGCCCCTGCTTTTCAAATCGATCTTGCGCGATGAAAAGTTGTCTTTCGACTGAATTTATTTATGGAATTCCACTAATCGTTTCCTTTTAAAATAATATGCTTTTGTGCTGACTTCTAATGACAAGTTCACAAATTTTAGAAAGTTCGCTGCTTGTTAATCAAAATGCTCTGCATCAAAAATTCTCTTACGTGCACCGTAAATGAGACCATTGCGATCTCACTCTGCCAATCAAACTGCAAAAGCTTATCTGAATTCTGGTAGCTGGAATAACTTTAATCACAGCTGCTGGTTATTGAAAAAATTATTTAAATACTGAATTGTTTTAGACTTTCAACTAATGATTAAAATCCTAAGACAGGTTCATGTTACTGTCAAACCGGTGAGCACGGAAAGATTGTGAGCCTGAATTGATGCATGGTACAATTAGAGGGATTCCACAATCTAACGGTAAAACTTGGCAGTTTTAAAAAGTGAAGGTTTATGTGACATGCCTGCCCCGCAGGACGTACATGAGATAAAGGCAGATAGCAGTAAGCGTACATGCTAGTGTAGTATAGTGGATAGCACTCGGAGCTTCGAAACAGAGAGTGGCGTGTTCGAATCCTGCCCCTGGCATAAAAATGGAGGAGCAATTTATTCCGTCATACTTATATGCAGTATGTTCCTAAACTATCTTGGTTCGACATTTGTTTGATGCAAAACTTAGTTTTCGAATCTCCACGTTAGAAACCGAGATAGAGTAACGAATTTAAAATGTTCCTTGCCGTTTTGGAAAAAGTAACTAATAGATGAACATAAGCGTTAAGTGTATAAAACTTTTCCTCTGTTCCTACAGATGGATAGACAAACAGCAAAAATATTTCCATAATCCCAACATTCTTCACAGTGTATACCTGTGATGAAAATACATTAAAAATCCTCAACAGATCATTCGGCTATTTACGAAAACAATTAGGTAACTGAGGCACAAGTAGCACGTGTACACACACTGTTCAAATAAATGTTCATTAAAGATGAACTGTAGAAACACACGAACAAATAAATGCATTAATCAACATAATTGAATTTCCGATGTAGGAACAAAACTTTATGACAACAAAGAAGGAAAATCAGATCGGTATATCATTCGGTACAAAGGAGAACATTCACAACATTATAAACATGTGAACAAGCGAATAAGAACAAAGTTAAGAAATTTATTATGAAAAAAACCGCGACGAATGAAAACACTAGTATATCTAAGACATACAATGAGAATAAATGAAAAACACATAGCACTATAACAAAAACATGAAACAATATTGCAGTACGTGACGGACAACAGAAACAGTGTCTGGTTGGGAAGAAGAGCTAAATGTCATCCGCTTTCTCAGCGAGGTCTTTCAAGGAGGAGAGACGCCGGGTTGTATCGTCTCATGAAGACTGGTATCTAGGATTTGTGACACTCAGGGATTTGAAAAAGGACACATACGCTTCAAATTGCATCACCGCTGCACACAGATCAAGATCAGGTGAACGGACAAATTCTTCGGTACAGGCAACCGTACGAGCAGATTGGAAGAGGCGTAAAAGTTGTTGTCTGGACAGTGGGCCAGGAACAAGAGGGAACTTATCAATGGCCTGTATAACCTCTTCATCTGAGAGAGGATTGACAGGGCCAGAACGAAGATGCAAACTGTTAGAAAAACACCGATGCAAACGGTTGTTTTTAACATCGGGAACACTAGAGGAGGGCACAGATGAAGTCACAGAAAGATGTTTTACCTTTTTCTGTTTCACAGAGCCTTTGGAAGGACCAGTCCGTTTCGAAGACGAAGTTGAGGCGGAGGAATCCATTGGTGGATCTGGATGAGCACCCGAAACAGGAGACGAGAACTCAAGTTGCGCCGAGGAATCAGCATGTTCCCGATCAGCATCGGTTAACGCTGGAACATTAGCCGAGGCAGCAGGAAAGTGAGACAAGAGGGGAACATCATATACGGTCGTAGTTAAAGTTCCGATATGCGAGAGAGACAGAGGACAGCCAGTCGGTCAAAGTGCCGAAGCACCACTCGACACATCTGAGTCGAAACACTCCGCCGGAGACATATTAGTAGTGGACGACATTGCTACTGACCTTGAAGGAGGATGCACGTCCGTACGGTGCTGAAAAGGAGGAAAGGGATCATTGTCCTTGACTTGAAGGTGAGTCTGACAAAGAGAAGGACAGGTCGCGTCTGGCAAAACACTATTAGAGGGAATGGTGGAAGAACCAGTGTGATCGGCACTTGGAGGCGAGCTGGAAGAAAGACCACGGCGTATGCGCACACAGAAGGCAGTGGTGTGATCCTGTGTAAGGACAGTCAGTACAATAGTGAGTGGTGAAAACCTTGAAATTGTACGTGCGTGAGCCAATTTCAACAGTAGCGTCTGTAGGACAATCAGTCAAGTCGTTCTCAGTGTGAAAAACGACCAATAACAGACGGCGAGGTCCCGTAGCATGTGCAAATCGGGTTCAGCTTGGAGCGACAGAAAGGCGATGGGCATTGCCAACGATTTTACAAACATGATTGACAAGGAGAAGAAGCGCAGTGTCAGGCACTTCCTGTGGAACAGGATAGAACGTGATGTTCACCGGACGCCTGGAAAGCGGCGAAAGGGATGAGATGATTTGTACCAATCGAAAGCCCGTGTGCAAGAAAAAATCAGCATCATCCTTGTGCTTGAACTACACTGAGATACTCCGAGGTGTACGATGAATTCCGGCAATAGATGCAGAGGACACATGACAAGAGAGGGCCTCCGTATAGCGTGGCAAAGGAGTATTTAGTAAGGCATCAAAGAGCATCCCTCTATCCAGGTGGTTATGGAACTCACGGCCAATCAGCGAATTTTCATCAATCGTTACCTTCACCTTGCAGTTGGACACCTGAATAATAGCTGTTGATTGCAAGAGATCAACGCCACTCCGGTGGCGCAGTGGCATAAGCGCTGGCTTCTTACCATTCGTCCGAAAGGGGTCCGGGTTCGAATACCTGTGAGGCATGGATGTTGTGTTTGTCTCACGGCGCTGGTTTTCTCTCTTCCCTGGAACCAGTGACCCTAAATTAGGGACGGGCGACTGCTCATGGCCTATTGAGTTGCTCACGGTAGTCGTTAAACCTCTAACCAAAAAAAAAAAAAAAAAAAAAGACCATCAGGTTGAGGAGAAGCTGACGTAGAAGTAGCGACTCGCTGCACTGTAGAGGCAAATGCCATCCCCGGAAGAGAAGTCAGTGCTGAGCCGGCAGGCACAAAAAGCAGTGAGGGAAGAGAAGTACAGGCAGAAGGCAAGGCAGTAGTGTCAGTAGTACCCAGGGAGGGCACCGAGGCAGAGGCAGAAGTTTAAGAAGGAGGCGTAGCCAAGTCCAGTGAAGAAACCGGCGCAGGAGTACTAGGAAGCTGGGAAGGCAGCTGAGTAGACACATTTGAGAACGAGAGTACGTCAACTTCCATGGACGTGGGAAGTCAGACGTGACGTGCATCTGTCAGGCCCAGAGTTAATAAGGAGAGGCTCGAAGCCGCCATGTTGGCAGCTTCCAAACGTAAACAAACGAGCTAACGATATGAAAACGGAGGAATGTTAACAAATACAAGGACGATATCGCCAGAAAAGTAGCTCGAAACGTACACGGTACCTTTAAACAGGCAGGCCATGCAACAGGTGAGTGAGGGACGAGGTATATCCACTAGAAGGCATAAAATGCCAGAGCCACCAACACAACGTCTATCAAAAACGAGCAATGGGCTGGACACGTTGCCAGAAGAACAGACCAGCGATGGAAAACTGAAATTTTAGACTGGATTCAATAGGACAGAAGAACACCCCATGGGAGATGTATGGATGAAATTCGAAAGCATGCCGGAGTGACATGGAGGAGACAGGCTCAAGACAGACAATTGTGGAAGAAACTTGGGGAGATCTTCATCCAGCAGTGGATTGATAATGGTTGACCATGATAATGATGATGATATATATTGTATGTACATATAGAGGTTGCGAAATTCTGGCAAGAGTAAAAGATTTATACTTAAAAGTATAAAAAGTCGATGATACATCTGTTGCAGACATTACAAAAGGTACCAGTACCAAGTCTCTCCAGTCCTCCCAGCAAAAATTACATATGAGATTAAGAACATGAAACGGGGAAGAGCTCCAGAAGAAGATGGAATTACCGCTGACATTGTACAAGATGCAAACGGAGAACTAGAAGCAACACTCGCCTAAGTATTAGTAGATGTCTCAATGAAGGGAGGAATTTTGAGGATTGAAAAAATGCTACAATGCTCCTGCTACACACAAAAAAAGGTGCCACTGAGGATCTCAGGAACTACAGGCCCACCAGCCTTCTTTCAGTGGTTTATAAAATCTTCACTAGGTTCTTTCACATTGCTTGATGATAACACTCGACATGGCTCATCCGAAAGAACAAGAGGGATTCAGGAGTAGCTACAGCACCATAGATCCGATCCATGTACTGAGAGGACTAACTGAAAGCACAAGGAAATATGAACTCCCATTATGCATGATTTTATTTATTACGATAAGGCCTTCAATTCCGCGAAACCATCAGCGGTTACAATGGCTTTGATACCCTGCGGCATTGATGATGCATACAAACGCATTATTAATAGGATCTATGAGAATTCAAGTGCAAAGGTTTGGATATTTGAGGATACAAAACCAAATAAAAATTGGAAAAGGAGTGAGACACGGTGACACCATATCTCCCAAGCTCTTTCATGCCACATTGCAATTGAACAGAGAAAATAAAGGGATAAAGATTAATGGAGACTATTTAACACACCTTGTTTTGCTGATGGTGTAATACACTGCCGGACAATTGCTAAGGACGGATGACAATAGCAACGATAGCAACCATAAAATGGAAGGCAGGAAAATGTGGAAATTAGCATAAGTGCGGGATACAGTAAGACGTGTTGTGCGTATCCACATTTTGGATTGCCGAACTTTTTTGTGACGTCATAGCGCTGATAAGAGATATAAAGGATTTGACGCGTATTGACCGTTGTTGTTCAAACGCAAAGTTGAAAGGGAAAAAATCAATTGACGAACTTGCAATTTTCAGTATGTCTTCCCGACATCACCTAGATGATTTTACGCGTGGCCGTATTATTGGCAAGAATGAAAAAGGGCGAAAAATAGCAGATGTTGCCAGGGAGTTCGACGTCAGCCACAGTGTTGTTTGAAGGCTTTAGAAATCATTTCAAACAAATGGAGAGTGTAGCAAACGTCACGAGGGAGGTTGTGTTCGCAGTACGACACCTGCAGAAGATCGGCACATAGTGCTATCAACAAAAAGACACAGGCGCAGCACAGCTAGTGAGGTAGCAAATCAGTTTATGGCTGCTACTGACAAGAGGATCTCCCGAAAAACTGTCGCCGGACGTTTCCATTAAGGAGGACTATACGCCCGCCGTCCTGTTGTGTGCATCCCATTGTCCAGACGTCACCGTACCGCCCGTTTGCAATGGTGCCATCAACATCGCAATTGGACTGATAACGACTGGTCTGCTGTCCTCTTCTCAGATGAGAGTAGATACAGTCTATCGTCTGATTGTCGACGACAACTGATCTGGCGTGATAGTGGTACTGCATATTGTCCAGCAAACATACAGGAAAGGGACCGATATCCGACATGTAGTGTCATGGTATGGGCTGGCATGAAGATCAATGGCCGTACGTACCTCTATGTGCTTCCAACTGAGACTATGACTGGCCAACGATACATTAATGATGTTCTGCTACCTCATGTTCGCATGTTCCGTGGTGCTGTCGGTGATAGATTCATTTTCATGGACGACAACGCAACATGTAATCGAACAGTTGCTGTCCAGGAGTGTCTTGAGAGCGAGGATATTCAACGCCTCGTATGTCCAGCACGTTCTCCAGATCTGAATCCCATTGAAAATGTGTGGGATGATTTGGGGAGGAGTCTTGCTGGTCGCCAATGCCCTCCAATAAACAAGGACACCCTCATCCCTGCACTGACAGAGGAATGGGATAAAGTACCCCAATAACTGCTTGATAATGTTGTGCAAAGCATGACACGACGTGTGGAATCTTGCATCGCCCTCCATGGTGGCCATATCCCGTATTGACATCTTACGCCGGAACGCACGCGGACAGTAATTGCATTTTTTTCACGTTTACGTATTCTGCACAAAATGGCCTGTTTGTCCCTTGAACACGTTCCAAAGCCTTATGGATTTCAGAGCACAATAAATTGTCTTTCTTGTAATGCCCTGGCACTCTGACATTATTTTATTTCACTTGGCATCCAACCACACTTATTTTTTATGCGCTATATAGCCGTTTATGATCCGTCCTTAGCAATTGTCCAGCAGTGTATTTGCAACTGCCCCTTCAGTGCTGCAGAGAATGATCGAGGAACTTGCTGACAAGAGTGAAGAAATGGGATTCAAAATGAACTCTTAGAAAACGAAACTGATGTAGAATGCTTTTACAAGAAATGAAGATTTATTGATTGATGGGAAAAAGCTGGAGATAGCCGATACCTACAAACAGTACAATTTTAAAGAGTGATATGTCATTATGTCTTAAAAAAAAAGGTGTTTAATGAATGCATCTTTCCAGTGCTTACATACGGAGTAGAAACGTGGACCTAAAAAATACATACAAAGACTGTAGACAACTGAAAAAAGCATAAAGCCTGCTTGGTGTAACCAGGAAAGATAAAAGTAACTCGTAGATAAGGAAAATGACAAGAGTGGAAGACATCATAATCAGAGTAAAATTTCTGAAATGGCAGTGGGATATATATATCATCATCGTCATTTTCAACCATTATCAATCCATTGCTGGATGAAGGTCTTCCCAAGTCTCTTCCACAACTGTCTGTCTTGAGACACTCTCCTCCATGTTACTCCGGCATGCTTTCGAATTTCATCCATTCATCTCACGTGTGGTCTTTTTCTGTCCCTTGGAATACAGTCTAAAAATTCACTTGTCCATCTGTGGTCCGTTCTTCTCGCAACATGTCCATCCCATTACCATTTCATGGATTTTACTCTCATCATGATTTCTTCCTCTCTTGTCATTTTCCTTATCCCCGAATTCCTCTTCTTATCTTTCCTCGTTACACCAAGTATGCGTCCCTCAATGCCTCTTTCAGTTGTCTACAACCTTTGTATGTCTTTTTAGTTAAAGTCCATGTCTCTGATCCATACAAAAGAACTAGAAGAAGGCATTGATTAAACACTTTTCTTTTGAGACGTAAACGCATATTGCTCTTGAAAATTATATTGTTTCTTCCAAAATCTCTCCAGCCAAGTTTTATACGCCGATTAATTTCTTCATTAATGTGACCCTCGCTTGAAATCTGCTGTCCAAAGTAGCGAATTCGATTTAGATACTCGGGAGAAATGGTGTCACCTTGTCTCACTCCCTTTCCAATTTTTATTGGTGCTGTATCCTCAAATAGTCGAACCCTTATATGCGCATTTTGATGGATGCTATTAATAATGCTAATGTAGGCATCTTCAATATCACAGGATTTCAATGCCATCATAACTGCTGATGGTTTCACGGAATCAAAGACCTTTTAATAATCAATAAAAGCCATGCATAATGGAAGTTCACATTCCCTCGTTCTTTCAATTAGTTGTCTCAGTACATGAATGTGATCTACGATGTTTTAGCCACTCCTGAATCCAGCTTGTTCTCTTGGTTGAGCAATGTCCAGTGTCATCTTCAAGCGGTGTGAAATAACTTTAGTGAAGATTTTATAAACCACTCAAAGGAGGCTGATGGGCCTGTAGTTCTTAAAATCCACAATGTCATCTTTTTTATGTAGCAGGATCATCGTAGCATTGTTCCAATCTTCAGAAATCTTTCCTACATTGAAACATCTAGTGAAAATTTTGGCGAGTGTAGTTTCTATTTCTCTGCTTGCTTCCTGTACAATGTCCATGGTGATTCCGTCTTCTAATGGAGCTCTTCCCCGTTTCATGTTCTTCATTGCATGTGCAACTTCTGCCGGGAGCGCAGGAGGAACGTTGGTACTGGTACCTTTATTAATGACTGGAATAGGTGCATCGTCTCTTTTATATAATTTTGTGTAGAAATATTTCACCCTTGTCAAAATTTCATCTCTATTTCTTTTTAAAGAGCCCTCTTCTTTTCTCAGTGCCATAATCAGTTTTCTTCCCTTACTGAGATGTCCCTTTGGTTTCTTCAGGTTTTGATTGTTTTCAATTGCTTTTCTCACTAATTTGCAATTGAATTTCCTTATAACTTCAGTGATTTTTTTCTGAATTGTCTTGCATAACTCTGTAAATCTACTTTGGAAGTTAAATTTTCTTTATTTGTCCTCATCTCTCTTCTCTTTTCCATTAGCATTTTTGTTTTGCCTGATATTTCCTTCATATGCAACTTGTTCCTAGTACCACCTATTTTTGTTGCTGTTTCCATAAGGGCCTCGATTAGTTTCCTGTTAACTTCAGAGATGCCACTTCTTCCGATGATAGACCTTCCAGAGCACAGAAACGGTTCTTCAGTACCAGCTTGAAGGTATTGTGATGATTTTTAAGGTTGGCCATGTCAATACATTTTGCATGATTTATGAGCTTGCCACGTTCCAGATTAGTGTTGACGTGCATCTTACATCTCATCATTCTATGGTCACTACTTGTGTTGAACTTATTAAGAACACTGCAGTCATCGATAACGAATTTCTTATTACATGTAATAAAATCAATTTCACTTGTGGTCCCATTCGGATGTCTCCATGTCCATTTCCTATGAGGCTTTTTCTTGAAAAAGGAGTTGATGATGAAAATCCGTTCTGCTTCTGCAAACTCTACGAGAGTATTTCCACGCTGGCTTCTGTTGCCATGACCAAATTTGCCTACCGAAGTTTCATTCTGATGCTGTTGCCCTATTTTTGCATTGAAATTTCCTATAATGATCTTCAAGTGCTATTTGACTTCGTTATTTAGATGCCAAATTTCCTCGTAAAATTTATCAATTTCTTCCTCAGGATGACTTGTGGTGGATGCGTAAGCTTGAATAATTGAATAATCTGAGTCTGGTATATTTTTGAAAGTTGGAAAACGAGTAGAGCAGCTCTGTTCGAGGAACTTTCAACTTCTAAAACTTTATCCTTCAGTTTCTTGTTTATTATAAATCCAACATCACTAGTTCTGCCAGTATCTGTCCCACGACAGTAGAAGAGATGTCCATTTTTTAGTTCAATGAGATCTCCTTTCCTTCTTACCTCACTTAGCCCGACGATGTCCCACTTGATTCTTTGTAGTTCCTCCTCCAATTAAAGGAGCCTTGAACCAGAAGACAGGGAACGTCCGTTAAACGTAGCGAAGATCAGCATCGAATGGCAACCTAGTCCGGTCCTCCGGTGATTCTTAGTACTTAAATGTATGTTAATACATACACTGACGGAAAAAAAAATCCCAACACCAAGAAAAAATAGTTGTAGAGGAATGAAATGGCGGCAATATATTGGTATAGGTAACATATTTAATCGATTAAGGTTTCAAGATCACAGCTTATTGTTAGCGCGAGAAGAGCCATTTTAAATGTGAAATGCTGGTACATTAATAACCGGTGTAACCGCCAAAATGTTGAATGCAGGCACGCAAACGTTCATGCATTGTGTCGTACAGGTGCTGGATGTCACTTTGTGGGATGGAGTTCCATGCCTGTTGCACTTGGTCGGTCAATACAGGGACGGTAATGCTGGTTGGGGGTGACGCTGGAGTTGTCGTCCAATGATGTCCCATACGTGCTCGATTGGTGAAAGATCTGGTGATCTAGCAGGCCACGGTAACATGTCGACACTCTATAGGGCATGTTGGGTTACAACAGCGGTATGCGGACGAGCGTTATCCTGTTGGAAAACACCCCCTGGAATTCTGTTCATGAATGGCAGCACAACAGGTTGAATCACCAGACCGACGTACAACTGTGCCGTTAGGGTGCGTGGGATAACCACGAGAGTGCTCCTGCTGTCATAGGAAATTGCTCCCCAGACTATAACTCCAGGTGTAGGTCCAGTGTTTCTCGGCCGCTGACAGGTTGGTTGCAGGCGCTCACCTGGCCTCCTTCTAACCAACACACGGCCATCACTGGCACCCAGGCAGAACCGGCTTTCATCAGAAAGCACAACAGATCTCCACTCCGTCCTCCAACGAGCTCTAGCTTGACACTACTGACGTCGCAAACGGAAGTCGTTTGGAGTAAGTGGAATGCACGCTTCAGGGAATCTGGCTCGGAGCTGTCCTTCAAGTAACCGATTTGTAACAGTCCGTTGTGTCACTGTGGTGGCAACTGCAGCTCGAATTGCTGCCGCAGACGCGGTACGATGCGCCACGGCCATACGCCGTACACGGCGGTCTTCCCTCTCAGTAGTGCCACGTGGCCGGCCGGAACCCGGTCTCCTTGAGGCAGTACCTTCCCTTGACCACCGCTGCCAACAATCATGCACAGTGGGTACATTCCTGCCAAATCGTTCTACAATATTGCGGAAGGAAAATCCACCTTCTCTTAGTCTTATTACACGACCTCGTTCAAACTCCGTGAGCTGTTGATAATGGCTTCTTCGTCTTCTTAAAGGCACTCTTGACTAACATCAACACCCTTACGTCGAATCTTAACGATAACTAACGCTCACGAACGTTACAGCGCGTATTTACAGCAAACCTGCTTTGCATGTTTCGAGGGGCGCTACTAGCGCTACACGTATGCACCGAGCGCGAAATTTGCATAGACGTCATCTTACAGATGTACTCTCACCGCCTGCCAACTGTCGTTTATCTAACACAACCCCTTCTTGGTGTTGGGATTTTTTTCCGTCAGTGTATATTTACTTCAAAAATAAACAAGAAACTGAGTTTAGCGTTAGATATTGGGTGCATCTACGCAGAGGCTCCTCTTCTGTAATAACTCTCACATTACACCCAAGCCAACCAGAACATCTTCATAGACTCACTTTCATAGTTTTGATCAACGGGTTCATTGAAAAACAGTTACATCTTGCCGTGTACGGTGGTTTCTAACTCTTTGGTATTTAGGAGTTCAAATAAAAAATGCAATCTACTAATTTCTTTTATACAAATTCCGTATAAAAGAAATCAGCATAGATTATTTTTATTATAAAAGTGTGCTTTTATGAAAATTCAAAATAAGTGAACTGATTGTGAAACTTTTCTATTTTTAAATGTTCTTTCAGGAGGAGCCAACGCATTGTTCATGTTCTTATACGCGATACCGCACAAGGATTCTCTTTCGTTGTGTCCCCGGCAGAAAAAAAAGAAGCATTGTGTTATTTGCATGACCTTAGTGACAATAACCTGGAGGGAAATTCTGAGTCCAGGATAGATGAGTCCAAATGGACCAACTACAGAGACAGATTGTCTCACTTATTCTCCTTGTTTTGTATATCGATATTATCCTCTTCATTAGAGCTAATCTAATTCACTGCTTTGCAAAGGACAGAACTTTTACCGAAGATTGTGCACTTAGTGTTAAGAAAAGTCAGCGTTCGTACTTCTTGGAGCTGCAACACTAAGGTCATTTGTAAGTAACTCGTGGTGTTTTAACTCTTAAATATCTAGTCATTTGAGCAGAGACCCTTTGCAAAGAATAATTCTCTGGATTTTCTAGGTGTGAACATTTCTTCAGCTTCCCTTGGTATGGCTGGTTCATTTCATTTCATTTATTTATTTTGTTCTAGGGTTTTATTTGACTATATTACATTTCAAAATAAGTAAGTTTTATAACATGTAGTATTAAGAATAACAACGTATATAATGCAAATACTTACGTACTTATGTACAGGGTAACCACAGAACAGGAAATTAAGTAAAAGGCTATATATGTATAGCCTGAGTGAATCCCAATTCCCCTAAAGTATGTAGTCAAGTCAAACGACCTGCACATATAAAATTTTCTCATATGTAGTCTGATTAATTAAATTTACCATATAATTTTATATTTTAATTTGTTGGCAAATATTTCTTCAGTTGCTTTCGAAAATAATTATAATTATTGATATATGTTAATTGACAAGGTAGGTTATTCCACAACATCAATCCTTGGTAATTAATAAATCTTTTTTGTGTTAAGGTGTTAGGCATTGGTAATAAGAATGCATTTCTATCTCTTGTTTGATAGTCGTCACCTACAGTATTCAGTTGAATTAAATGTTGATACCTATTCTCTTTTATCCTTTTATACATAAATCCTAGTAATCTAAATTGCCATAAATTCTCAATATCTAAAAATTCATATGGATTCATACGTCCCCCTCCCCCTATTCAAATTAATTCCCCTGAAGTTATTTAAAATTCTGACCATCCTATTTTGTAATGATTTTAATCTATATAAATTTGTCTTAGTAGTTTGCCACCCGATACCAATAAACAATAAGTCAAACATGGATGAATCAGACTGTAGTACAACATTTTTAATGTTTTGATTGTTAAATTGTTTGAAATTCTTGTTAATAAACCCAATACCCCCGAAATTTTGTTTACAGTATTTTGAATATTTATATTCCATTTTAAATTATCCTCGATTATTATTCCCAAATATTTTATATTCTTTACAATTTCAAGGTTACACTTCTCCACGCAAATAGATGGCGGCTCAATAATCTGTCTATCTCCCTGTTTAAAAATCATAATTTTAGTTTTTTTAAAATTCAAACACAGAAAATTTGTGTCCAGCCATTCCATCAATGTTTTAATAAATTTATTACATTTTGTTTTTGCCTCATTTATATCTGCACCCGAAATCAGAACTGTGGCATCATCCGCAAATAAAATAAAATCCTCATTAGGTTCAATGTTAAAAATGTCCTTTATATATGAATTAAAAAAAGTAATGGTCTCAGGACTGAACCCTGCGGCACTCCCATATCATTTCTGTTGATTTTTCTTTTGAAATCCATACTGATTTTATTGATTACATGATATTTCTCAAAAAAGTTTCCTAATCTTGTACATAATAGTTTTTCCAAAACCCTAGCAAAAAAAGGTAAGTTAGAAATTGGTCTGTAATTATTTATATTATCTTTGGGCCCAGTCTTATGTTTTGGAGTTATTTTTGTTATTTTTAATTTATCAGGTATTTTGCCAAATTCAAAACTCACATTAAATATATGACTGAGAGGTTTAGAAATTATTTTGGATACCCTTTTAATAGCCATTGGATGTATATCATCTGGTCCCACAGACGTTGATTTAATATTTCTTATGCATGCCTCAACCTCAGCTGCAGTAAAATATTAAAAATAACACGAATTTTGTATGGTTTTGTTGTTGGTCAGTAGATTCCGATTTTTTTTATTATTAGTTTTAATTTTATTTCTTATTTCTTTAGGGGCATTTATGAAATAGTAATTGAATTCATTTGCAGCTGTCTATAATTGAGCATGGGTGGTCAGAGGGTTTCTGATTCAGCATCAGAAACTCTCTGACCACCCATGCTCAATGTAATTGTTTCAGTTTTATTTTTTTCCTTCCCAACATCTCATTTATATTTTTCCAAATAATTTCAGTCGATTTTATATTGAATAGATCGTTATAGTACATTTTTTCATATTTAATTTCTTTATTAAGCAAATTTCAAAATTTTTTGAAGTTTAATAAATCAGTTTGTTGTCGAGTTGAAAGAAATTTTTTAAACAATTTATTTTTTTTATTAATTTTTCTCAATATTATTTTATTAATCCAAGGTTTTCTTGCCCTTTTTAGGCTTTGTTACATATTTTATTGGAAAACATTCATTATAGACTGCTGTAAAGTGATCAAGAAATATATTATATAATTATTCTGGAGAATCATGTGTTGTAATACTATCCCAATTTATTTTTTGAATTAATTCATAAAATTTAACCACATTAACCTCACCCAGATCCCTGATTTCATGTTTTACTTTAGTTTGGAAAGATATTAATATTTTATTATGAATTAAATAAGTAGGTAAATGATCACTTATATCATAATTTAAAACACCAGCATATATATAATTAGTATCAATGTTAGTTATGCATAAGTCCAAAATGGAACTGGAGGTGTCAGTGAGTCTAGTAGGTGAGTCTATATAATGCTTAAATCCATAAGAAGTTATAAGTGTTAATAATCTTTCAGTATTTGTATTATTTGAAGCAAGATCTATATTAAAATTCCCCATAATTATGACTTTTTTATTTGATAATGTTGTGTATTCAAGATAGTTTGTTAACAATGTCAAAAAACTGGAGATATTTCCTCTAAGTGGTCTATAACAGACAGAAATGCAATAGGCACCACCCTCAATAGTTAATATTTCCATATCATGATTGATATAAGTGCATTCCTGAATTTCTGAGAAAAGACCATAACTATTTTTAAGGTAAATAGCCACTCCCCCCCCCCCCCGCCAATCCTATCAAATCTATTTATATTATACAATCGAAAGTCATTTAAATGTATTTGATATTGTTTAGATGGAAACCAAGTCTCAGTAACACAACGAACATCTATATTTGAATTCAATGACCTAATTAAAACTTCCAACAATGTGAATTTATTTATCAAACTTCTAGCATTCACATGAATCAGTTTTAATCCACTACGTGAAAAATTTTGAAAGCATGTATTCAAAGAATCCATTTCAGTGTAAGTATGTGTATTCATTTTCCAGCTCCTAGTTTACCGCAAATTAGAATTTGTTACTAAGTAATATTTTTATTTTGTTTCAAAACATCTTCATAAGTTGTAATAACATGAACTCTGTCAGTGTCTGATTTCCTAATAAGAATTTTCCCATGTGAAAACCAAACTACCTAAAGGAATGTTCAACTGCAAAATTTTTTACCCTCCAGAATAGTTCTCTGTTATATGGTGACATGTTTTCATTGATGTAGATCCTTGAATAACTTTGAGACACTCCAACCGCTGAATTTGTAATATTTTTTTCCTTTCCATAAGCCACTTGTCACGATTTGTCCTTGTAAATTGAACTATTATTTTCTTGAGTTTTTTTCCCTCCTGTTTTGATGGTATCACAACATCAACATCTGAAGGTTTATAATCAGGAATTTCCAATTTTTGAGCCAATAAGGAAATTATCTCTCTAAGTCTTCCTTCAGTAGTTTTGGGCTCCAAATCCAGTATATGTATTTCAATATTTCTGTTTCTATTACACTGATTTAGTTGACTTTGTTTCTGCATCATATCATCAATTTTGTCATAAAGCTCACAGTTTACTTTCTCAACTTATCCAATTTTAGAACACAAAATTTTATTTTCATTTTCTAGTTCAGTATTTTTTTTAATCAAGTCATCATACTTAGCACTCAAAAACTCCATAGCACATTTCAAATCATTTAATTCTTTTTTTATTTCTGGGATGATATCTAGTTTTTTATTTATTTGTGCAAGTGCTATATTAATTCCTTCTAGGTCACTATTTCTATCCATTTCTCTGTTATTAGACTGAGGTCCAGGAAACTGCAAAATCTTATCTCCACCCTTCTTTCGACTGTCATCTTCTTTATCATTGTTATCATAAGCTTGAAGTGGCTTATTTACACATCTAAAGCACTTATATTTCTTTTTCTTAGCACTAGACATAAGTCTAAAAATTTTTTCTGATACACCAAGACATTGACGATGATATTTACTACCACATTCAGAACATTCCAAATGCTCTGGGGTCATATGCTGAGACTCAAAAATCTCAGAGGCACACACATCACATTTACTTGTTGAAGGAATACTATTCCTCTCCCTATTTCAATAAGCAATATAATATAATTCAAAGTTTGGTTAGCGAAGATATATAATACTATCAAGAAACAGAAGAATTCACAAGTTTCACAAGAAAAAAATTTCTCATCAACAACACCTCCAAGCCATATTCAACCAATAAATGACTCCCTGTCATATAGATATTTAGTAAACAGTATATTCATTATACTGTATATCATCCATAACCAATAGACATAGAATGTTACCCCATATATTATAAGTTCTCAATGACAATTTTTTATAATCACAGTCCATAATAAATACAAGTCTAAGTGTTTTACCTTGACACAATATCCTGTAGATCCTGTAACAATGCTCTGTACAAACTCAGCATACTTGTGTCACTGCCTTAATCCATATATATGTGTAGCACAGTTCTGTTAACACACAATATGCACATATCCCTTTACATTAGCTTGACCCTCAGGAAGAGTATCCAGTTGTACTATCAGTACCACACATGAAATAACAGTCTGTCCCCTCACCCCTTTTTTGTAAGCCAACCATTTCGATAGTCATACAGATATTCACCATTGAGTAATTTCCAATCTATATTCCATTTAATTTAGATGAAATATATATTTCTTAGTACACACCAATGAGAAATTTACTAGAGAGGAGGTCAACAACGGCATCCATTTGCAATAGCTTGACTTGACTGAGTCAAGCTATTGCAAATGGATGCCAAGAACACTGAATCAGTTTCAGCTGTGTGTGTGTGTGAGAGAGAGAGAGAGTAATTATGCACCCAAATTAACGCTATAAATTGATGTGAAGAACAGAAAAAATTTCTTAATTAACAACCTGGTGTTATCCAGTGGTGGAATGGTCCAGAGCACGGGCTTCTCAGTTCGAATCCCTCACAGGAGTTGGATGTTGCGCTTGTCTTTCCAGTATAAGTTCTCTCCGTTTCACAGTCGAGTCACATTATTGTGACCACCTCCTGCTTTTGACGTTAACAGCACGTAGCCAATGAAATGAAAGAAGGCACGTGTCATGGGCTGGCTTGGAGGATACATAAGGTGTGCTATAGGCATTCTGAAAACATATCAATCGTTGCTGTCATAGATAAAAGGCGATATTTATCAGATTTGAAAAAAGGGATGATTTTCGGCTTTCTGCCCAAAGGTGGCAGTATTTCTGAAACAGCCCAATTTTTGAACTGTTCGCGTGCTGCTGTAGTTACAGTGCATCGTGGTTGGAGAAATGGGCCATTGCGAATAAGCTACAGTAGCGAACAAAAGTATTTGGCGAGACACTTTTTCGACCACAATTTTTTTCTGCTGGACCAAATCGGATCATTTTGGGATATGATATGTGTTGATTCGTGGGTTACAATGCCGCGTAGTTTGTATTTAGCTCAGAGCAAATTTGTCGTTCGAAAGGACCATATTCAAGAGTCGCCAATTAGTACCCATTTGTTTGCTGCATGTATTAATGTTTGTCTTGTGATTTTTGTGGGTTTTGAGATGTGTAGAGTGATAATAAGTCAATCTTATGTTTTCAGAAATGGGTAAAGAGGCGGAGATCCCTGTTGGAGCTCGCCAGGCGGCCGTGAACATGATGGAATCCGGAATGCGCGTCACCGACATTGCGAGGGCCCTGAAGATCCGACACCAGTCCATTTCAGCTATCCTGTAACGTTATAAGAAGACTGGGACCGTCGAGAACAGTCCGCCATGTGGTAGGCCTCGTTCCACTTCGTTGCGTCAGGATAGACGCATCCTCCGTCGATCTCATGCTGATCCCACCTTGACTGTTGTGGACATCGCCACCGAATTCCGCGACAGCGACGACCTGAACGTCAGCCAAATGACCATCTCCCGTCGTCTCATTGCTAGTGGAATGAATGGAAGACGCCCCGCCAAGAAACCACTCATAGGAGTCAAGAATCGACGAGCCAGAGTCGCGTTCGCGCGCCGTCGTCGACACTGGACCACCGCGGACTGGAGTAAGGTACTTTTCTCCGACGAGAGAAAGTTCAAATTGTTCGGAAGTGACGGCATCCGATACGCACGACGTCCGTGTGGCCAGAGATTCACCCCCAGTTCATTCAGCCGACTGTCAAACACGTAGGAGGATCGCTCATGGTTTGCAGCGTCTTCTCTCGCAATGGAATGCGCCCCATCATCAAGATTGACGGAATAATGACCGGACAGAGCTACACGAACATGCTCATCAACGATGTCTTCCCATGAGCAAACCAGAACATGCCTCGCGGATAGATTATGCAGCATGACAACGACCCGAAGCACACCTCCAGAGTAGCGAAGGCAGCCTTCCAGCAGCAACAGGTCACACTTCTAGACTGGCCAAGCCAATATCCAGACCTCAACCACATCGAGCACATTTGGGAGGAGCTGGCGAGATGATGTGCGAAGAAAACCTGCCGGAATAGAGCCCAGAAGTTCGACCAGCTGTCTGCAGAATGGGCGCGAATTCCGCAGGTCACCGTCGAGAAGCTAGTGGACTCGATGCCGGCCCGTTGCGCAGCTGTTATTAAGTCTCGTGGTTATCCCACTAAGTATTAGTTATTGTTTTGTCGTTTTCTCGTACTTGTTTTCTGTTATCGTTGCATTAAATGAATGTGATGCACACCTACTTTGTTGGTCAATTTGTATGACCTTTGCGATTAAGCTCGGTACCTGATCTGTGTTAAGGTTTCCGATCCATCTGCATATGGGTCATGTTTACAACTGAATATCATATATCACATCCCAAAATGACCAGATTTGGTCCAGCAGAAAAAATATTGTGGTCGAAACAGTGTTTCGCCAAATACTTTTGTTCGCTACTGTATATGGAAACTGCGAAGCAACACGTGCCATTGATGTGAGAGGTGAACTTCGACTTCGAAGGTGCGTGAGGGCCGATCGACATGCTACAGTTGAGCAACTCACTGGCCGGACGAACCAGGGGCTACCGGAAATAAGTCTAAAACGACAGTTCAGCGAACCCTGCTGTGTATGGGGCTCCGATGCAGATGGATGGTCACTGCACCTATGCTAACGAAGGTGCATCGACAGAAAAGGCTTACATTTGCACGGCACTATCGGAATTGGACCTCCGCTGATTATCAAAGGGTTGCCTTCTCCGATGAGTCACGTTTTCTGCTTCATCGAACGGATGGACGTTGGCGTATAAGGCGAGAAACATTGGAGAACAAACACTCTTCAACCATTGCTGGAAGAACACAAGCTGGTGGGAACAGCGTTATGGTCTGGGGAATGTTTTCGGGGCATTCCCTGGGTCCACTCATACCTGTGCAAGGCACTATGAACCGAATTCGTTATGAATCCATCCTTGCTGACCACGTACACCATACATGCTGATTGTCTTCTCTGGGGCGAATGGGATCTTCCAGAACGACATTGCGACGTGTAACACAGCTGGAAATGTCAGGGTGTAGTCAGAAGAACACGATGATGACTTCAAAGTACTTCCCTTGCCCCCTAATTCCCCAGACATAAACCCAATTGAGCATCTATGGGACCACCTCGATCGTGTTGTTCGCTCTATGGATCTTCCACCACGCACCCTCCAGAAGCTGTCAGATGCACTGCAGTCAGCATGGCTCCACATGCCTGTGAACACATTCCAGCCCCTTTTTATGTCACTCCCAGTCCGTCTAGCTGCTGTCCGCGCTGCACACGGCGCTTGTGGTCACAATAATGTGACTCGATTGTGTATTTTGTGTACGATGATTGAAAATTTCAACGACTGATTTGCCGATTTATTTATTCCTGTTACATCAAAATCCTTTTAATTCCATATGAGACTATGACTCTTTAAATCAAGAACAAATGAGCTTCAGTCAGCATGGCTGAAGCTTATATATTCTAAATAACCTCAAAAATTAACCTCATTTCTTCTAAATAACCTTAAATTAGCCTCAGTATCTTCACCACTTAAAGTAGGAAAAAAGAATTTGTTCACGGTGCTATTATCTATGCCTTAGATTTTGCGTTTCATGATCAACTCTAAAAAAATATGATAACAAAATAATGCAAATGCTGAGCAAAACATTTTTGATATTGTCCTGCGGATGAATATGATACGGAAAAGTCTTGCAAATCGATATGATTTGTTAGAGGATGGCAGATAATTCTACTAATCATGCACTATACAAAAATAGGTAGACATATATTTTGTACATGCATCAGATTCAAAAGAGTAAGATTTACTGCATGTTTATCTCATCTTTTACATACAAAGTTAGGTGACAAATTTTCACATGAAAAATAGCTCCAGAATGGAAGTGTTTTAGAAATTAAAAAAAAGGGGGAGACACAAAAATAATTCTTAAAGAGAAAGGATACTGCGGATCTCTGTATCCAGTATCAAACAAAAGTTCTAGTTTTTAATATCTCTTAGTTTTAACGCTTTTGTTTATGAGTAAGGGTAATTTACGTTGGAAAGCCGTTGGACCTTGCCGCTCCTCTTTTAGCCTCTTTGCTTTCCTTAAAATAATGAGCGTCTTTTTTTTTTTCTTCTGCTAGTGTTGCTAATGTGGGGATAATTGCATCGTCTTTTGTGAGAATTACGTCGCTATATTTCTTCACCGTGAATTTTATCTTTTGTTTTCGTTTCGAAAGTGATCTTTTATGGGAAGCGTTTTTATAGCCACTTGCAGAGGGGAGGAGAACAAAAACTCGGTTTTAATTGCTCCCACAAGAATAACATCGGCTTTTGACGCCAGAGAAAAACGAGTTCCGTCTTATAACGTTTGCTTTAACGGTCTAGCGCTTTTCGGTGGCCCACATCTTTGGCAATTGTTTTAGTCTTCCCAATGATTTCCCTCATCAAAAAACATTTCTTCTTAGTGGAAGACTTTCACGACCAAAGATAACTCGAAAAAAGAGAAAAGAACAGAAAAGATCCCTTTATTTCCCTACTGTTTATTACGTTTACAATTCCACATTTCGCCATGTACGATTCTCCTTTTTCTCATAATGTATTTAGTCCGGAAAAAAAAAAGAAAGAGAGATAAACAAATTTTTGGACGTCTGTGCATTAGGCTTCCAGAGATACGAATACAGGGTATTTAATCTCCATTATTTTTATTTTAAGTCACAGAACGGAAGTTTCAGTTGAGTCCTATAGTGAAAGAGGAACGAGATTAAAAATACGTTTAAGTTAGGCCTTTGTGTTGCACTCGAAATAGCACAATACTTATAGGATGATGCATAGTTCCATCAATAACAAATATGTCACATGTGTGATGCAATAACAATAGCGCAAGTGTGAAGTAGCAAAGCATGGTATAACGAAGTGAATTTCTCCGTCATTTCTGTCCACGCCAGGATTCGAACGCGGGTCCCCTCATTCCGGAATAAGTTGCTCTACCAATTGAGCTACGCGGACGTTTTATTCTGATTCCTATCTGCCTTTATGTCGTGTTCGTCCTTCTGGCAGGTACGTCACATCTCCTGGTACGTTACATCATCTCCCCCCTTATTTTTTTTTTTTTTTTTTTTTTCGAAGTGCTGGAGAAAGGATTCTCTTATTTTTCCTATCTCGCGGTGTGGAAATAACATCACACCATTGAGAGATTTTGAAAGGTCGGGTCATCCGGATAGTTCGGGCGCCATTATAACGAAATGAATTTCTCCGTCATTTCTGTCCACGCCAATATTCGAACCCGGGTCACCTCATTCCGGAATAAGTTGCTCTACGAATTGAGCTACGCGGACGTTTTATTCTGATTCCTATCTGCCTTTATGTCGTGGGCGTCCTTCTGGCAGGTACGTCACATCTCCTGGTACGTTACAATGGATTCTGTCATTATCTGTCTATATTGCATCATTCTTTGGCAGAACAAAAATAACACGGCAGTTACTAATTATGACTTATAGAAATTCGTCAAGTTGATACGACACGTCAAACAGTAATCGCAGGACAAATTATAAATGCAAATAAATGTTATAATATTTATTACAATGTGCGTTATAACAAAATTATAACGCACGTTTCCAACAAGGTCGTGACAGCTTGTTGGACGATACGCGACCCGGCCAGGCCAACGTTGTCGTCACACCCGAACTCGTGGAACAAGTGGGTGAATGCGTGAAGGCCGATAGTAGGATAACATACGTTACCTGGAACAGACATTCAATGTGAGTCATGGCACCATGTGGACAACTGTGCATTTGAAGTTGGGATACAAAAATTTGCGTGCACGTGCCAAAGTTGTTGCCCTATGCGCAAATAAGTCTTCGAATCGGCCTTTAACTGAAGCATTTGGTGCAGTATCAGAGTGACCCTGTCTTCCTTTCCATATTAGTGGCAGGTGATGAATCTTTTAATGCTGTCTCTTCGAAACGAAAACAAAACGCAGCAGTATGCAGTGGAAGGATCCCGCATCGCCACCAAGCAAAAAGTTCAAAGCTGCGCCACGGACTATGAAGGTTTTGTTAACGGTGTCCTTCGATGATAGGTGTGTGCTACTCATCGACTTCCTCCCTCAACGGGGTACCATCAACAGTGCAGCGTACTGTCAGACACTGCAGCGACTGAATACCGCCATCAAAAACAAAAGGCGCTAGATGTTGAGCTCCGGTATCGTGTTGTTACACGATTACGCTTCCGGTGAAACCACCACCCTTTTAACAAAATTTCGATGGGAGGTACTACAGCATCCGCCCTATTGTCCTCCTGACGCGTCATCCTGCGATTGCTATTTGTTTGGCGCCTTGAAGAAACATCTCAAGGGTCGACGTTTCCCATCTGAGGCTGAACTGCGTGCCTGTGTGAGGGATTGGCTCCTCTCCCAGCCCAGATACTCCTTCGAGAAGGGTATTCACCAGCTACTGCACCAGTAGGACAGCTGCCAACAAGCCTACGGTAACAACTTTTAACTAGTACGTATATGTGCCTTTCCATGACTTTCATGGCCTTTTCATTTGACCAACACTTATACACTGAAGAGCAACTGAATTAGAGACAGCTGGCGTTACGCAAATGTGGTGCTGTGGGCGGCCCTGTGAACGGAAACGAAATGACGTATGCAGCGATCCGACCATATAAGGACTGAAGCGATGGGAATCAGTAAGAGTCGGATGCAGTATGGGTAAGACGAAGGATCTAAGCGCATTTGATCGTGGGAAAATTGTCGGGGCCGAAGAATGGGTCACTCCATCTCGGAAGTCGTGCAGGCACTGGGATTTCCGCGAGGCACCATGTCTCGGGTGCACCGTGAACACATCGAATCAGGTAAAACCATTCCTGCAAGGGCCAACTGCCGTGGACAACAGCGTGTGGACGAGCGGGGTCATCGTCGGCTAGCTCGCATTGTAACAGCGGATAGACGGGCCAAAGTGCAAGAAATCACTCCGCAATTTAACGCTGGTGCACAAAAACGTGTAAGCAGCCACACCATCCAGAACCATTTCCTCGCTATGGGGTACAGAAGCCATCGTCCCACGAGGGTACCGCTGCAGATCGCGCATCGCAGGGTGCAAAGATTAGCATGGGCGCGGGAACATCGCCACTGGCCCCTAGACATGTGGAAAATTGTTGCCTGGACTGATGAGTCGAGATTGATGTTGGTACATGCGGATGACAGGATACGAGTACGGCGCAAACCACATGAAGCGATGGATCCTTCTTGCCAGTAGGGTACTCTTCAAGCTGGTGGGGGTGGCATTCTCATCTGGGGAACTGTTTACGTGGACTGAAATGGGACCCCTGGTACGTGTGACATCGTCCCTCACAGGTCAACTTTACCGAGATATCCTGGACGACCATTTGCTTCCGTTTGTGCTTCTTCAACATCCCACTGGGGACCTCATCCTGCAACAAGACAATGCACCGTGCCATCGCACCCGAATTGTATCCGAATGGTTGGATGAACACTCCACTGACGGGACCTCGCTTCCTTGGCCAGCTAGGTAACGTGACCTCAATCCCATCGAGCACATCTGGGATGCTATCGAGAGAGATGTTCGAGGCTCTGACCCTCCTCCATCAAATCTTCGTGAACTGTGGAGCTTGTTCAGGGGTCGTGAATCCGTATGGCTTCCCAACGCTTCCGGTGTCTTGTCGAGTCCATGCCGAAACGAATCGCCACCGTCATCAGGACGAAAGGTGGTGCTACACGTTACTAGACAGGTATCTCTAATTCAATTGTTCTTCAATGTATATTAGGTGCATATTTCTGAATAAAATGAAAAATGAAGAGAAAATCATTTCTTTCTCGCCCTGTGAGTGGTATTATAAATCATCACAGCTTATAGGTGGAAGAACTATTTTCTCCACATTGATTAATAGGGAATATTTACCCCCACATTTTTACAAATGTGTATCTGGCTTTGCTACAACATTTTTGTTATGTGATATTTTTAAATAGTAAGTACACTATTGCTTGTGAAAATTGCAACACCATGAAGGACTACTGGTATTACCTTGAAATTTACAGGATATGTTACAATAGGTTGGCACATGCAAATGATTAAAATGCCAGTGAATATGCGCAAGCGGCTTTGGAGCAGCGCCCTTTGTACTTTTCGGTCTTGAGTATAAAGGGCTGGCTAAAACGAGATGTTGCAAACAGTGAAGTGCCGACAATGAGTTCAAAAGGAGTATCTTATGCCTTACTATGCCCCGTTTCCGAAAAGGTCGCATTATGAATATCTGACGGACTTTGAGCGAGGAAGGATTGTTGGGATCTGGATCTACGTACCGTAAAATTACCATTCGTACTTCCGCAAATCGAAAATTACCGCAGATCGCTTCCTACTGCGAAATTCCCACTCGCACGGAACGAAACGCCTGAACAGGGACGCGAATGTAGCGTCAATGGATAGATTAGCCTCGGACGCACAGAAATCCAGAAAATGCTCATCCAAATCTCCCGACAGCAAGGAATGACAGACACCGCACGATGTCAGCGCAGCAATGTAGCTCTCTTATAGATCAGACTTTGTCCTCCAGTTCAGTTCGACGTCGTCTGTTTAACAGAGGACTGGCCACTAGTAGCCCATTGCTGCGCATTCCTTTCACCTACAACTACATACACCTCAGACTACAGTGGTGTCTCGAACACAGATATTGGCGCGCTGATTCGCAACTGGTCGTGTTTTCTGACGAGCCACGATTTCACTTAATGCACCATGATGGTCACATTTCTGTTCTAAGATATCGTGCTGAATGGTACCTTGCAGGGAGCATTTTGCAACGTCACACCGGTCCAATGCCAAGCGTCATAGTTTGGTACGCAATTGGGTTCAATTCACGATCTCTCCTGATGCGAATTGAGGAAACGTTCAACAGCCAACGATTCATCAGGGATGTTTTAGAGGCAAAAGGGATACCCTTCCTTCAGAGTTGTTCTGGCGCTAAATTCCAGCAGGACAATGCTCAACCACATGTGGCCCGGAATCTCCAAGACCTCTGCCTTGCACGGCAGATACCACTTCTTCTCTGGCATACAAGTTCCCCGCATATGTCCCGATCGAACATGTTTGGGACATGGTAGCTAAGCGACTGGCCCACCTAGCCCCTTCTCCAGTCACCACAAATGAACTCTGGTCATGCATAGAAGCAGATTGCTAGGCTATTCCCTAGGACGATATCAGAAACCTCTTGCATTCAGTGTCACGCAGTGTAGAGATTATGTTATTGTTGCTCAAAGGGGCTTCACACGATATTGAGTTTTGAAATGGAAAATTTTGCGCAGCTCTACAAATATAATCAGTTATCTTCTGTAACATGAGGAATCTGTGATATAAATTTCATTTGAATAGCGTGATTCTCTTTCTTGGTGTAGCAATTTTCACAAACGATAATGTGCATATGCTCAGCAATCGAAAGGATATAAGGAAAACATTTCTTTCCCTATTTTTACGGCACCGAAGTTTCGGTTGTAATGAGCACGTCGTTTCGTTTCTTTGAGACACGAATATAATTGTTCAGAGTAATTTAAATTAAATGGAACCGGTAAGAAAAAATCAACCGGATTTCAACAGTCGGTAAAACATCCCGAAATGGGAACAGCTACTTATTCCTACTAGCGGATGAAAAGTACGTTATGAAAATTGATCATTTCCGTTCAAAAAGTTTCTCATAGCAGAAGGAAGATATCAGAGGGAACAGGATTTTCAAATCGAACAGTTAGAAAAAGAAATATAGAGGGGGAAACATTATATATAAAACCACCCCCATAACGCGATAATTTTACATAATGAAAAAGTTGGTATAATGCGAAAAGTATTCTTCACGGCAAATGCTACGCTAGAATTTTTGTTTTCAAATACGTCTCCTGGAAGCACAGACTGCGAGAAAAGTTTTTTTGACATTTACGCCCTCTAACAGGAAAGCTGTACATTATTTAAAAACGATAATGTTCCCCATCGCTATTTTAGCTAATGTTATACATTTAGAGAAAAAAAAATCCAGTGTTCTTAGAAGCGGATATACAGTAACAAACAGAAGCGCATAAGCGCCACCTAGCGACCGAACTGAGAACTACAAAAAAAAAAAACTGCACAAGTACAGGCAAAGTGTTCCATAAGGTAAATGGTATGCAGCGTTAAAATAACTTTTTAAATCGGACACGTGGAAAAACAATTTTAACATTCGCGCTCCTAACGGGGAAACTGCGCATAATTTGAGCAAGAAATACGCAAAAATGCTTTCATCATCATCATCATCATCATCATTGTCAACCATTATCAATCCACTGCTGGACGAAGGTCTCCCCAAGTTTCCTCCACAACGGTCTGTCTTGTCTCAGTCTCCTCCATGTCACTCCCGCATACTTTCGAATTTCATCCACCCATCTCCCATGTGGTCTTCTACTGAGTCTTTTCCTGTCCTTGGAATCCAATCTAAAATTTCGGCTGTCCATCGATGGTCTGTCCTTCTGGCAGTATGCCCAGCACATTGCCATTTCAGGGATTTAACTGTGATCATGATGTCTTCCACTCTTGTCATTTTTCGGATCCACGAGTTCCTCTTCTTATCTCTCCTGGTTACACCAAGCATGCACCTCTCCAGGCTACTTTGAGTTGTCTGCAGCCTTTGTATGTCTTTTTTAGTTAAGGTCCACGTCTCTGCACCATACGTAAGCACTGGAAGGATGCATTGATCAAACACTTTTCTTTTAAGACATAATGGCATATTGCTCTTGAAAATTATGCTGTTTCTTCCAAAAACGCTCTCCAGGCAAGTTTTGTACGCCGATTAATTTCTTCATCAATGTGACCCTTACTTGATATCTGCTGTCCAAGATAGACGTACGTGTCTGTTATGTCCAGCTTTTCTCCATCAATCGATAAATCTTCATTTCTTGTAAAAGCATTGAACATCACTTTTGTCTTCTGAAAGTTCATTTTCAATCCCACTTCTTTACTCTTGTCAGCAAGTTAGTGGATCATACTCTGCAGCTCTGATGGGGTAGTTGCAAAAATGACCACGTCATCAGCAAAACGAAGGTGAGTTAAGTAATCTCCATTAATCTTTATTCCTTTGGTTTCCCAGTTCAGTGATTGAAAGACATTTTCCAATGTGGCATTAAAGAGACATTTTCCAATGTGGCATTTTTGCTGATGACGTAGTCATTTGCAAAAATGACTACGTCATCAGCAAAACGAAGGTGGGTTAGATAATCTCCATTAATCTTTATCCCCTTGTTTTCCCAGCTCAGCAACTGAAAAACAACCTCCAATGTGGCATTAAAGAGCTTCGGAGATGTGGTGTCACCTTGTCTCACTCCCTTTCCAATTTTTATGTGTGTTGTATTTCCAAATAGCCGAAACTTTGCACTTGCATTTTCATACCTGTTATTAATAATATTAATGTATGCATCTTCAATACTGCAGGATTTCAGAGCCATTGTAACTGCTGATGGTTTCACCGAATCAAAGTCATTTTCATAATCGATAAAAGCCATGCACAATGGAAGTTCATATTCCCCCGCTCTTTCAATTAGTTCTCTCAGTATGTGGATATGATCTATAGTGCTGTAGTCACTCCTGAATCCAGCTTGTTCTCTCGGTTGAGCCATGTCCAGTGCTACCTTCAAACGGTGTGAAAGAACTTTAGTGAAGATTTTATAAACCACTGATAGGAGGCTGATGGGTCTGTAGCACTTGATATCCTCAATGTCACCTTTTTTATATAGCAGGATCATTGCAGCGTTGTTCCAATCCTCAGGAATCTTCCCTTCATTAAGGCATCGAGTGAAAATTTGGGCGAGTACTGTTTCTATTTCTCCACTTGCTTCTTTTATGATGTCTACAGTAATTCCATCTTCTGCTGGAGCTTTTCCCCGCTTCATGTTCTTGACGGCATGTGCCACTTCTGCTGGGAGGACCGGAAGAACTCTGGTACTGGTACCTTTCATGATGTCTGGAGTACATGTATCATCCCTTTCGTATAATTTGGAGTAAAAATGTTTCACTCTTGTCAAAATTTCGCCTCTATTTCTTGTTACAGAACCATCTTCTTGCTGCGAATATGCTGTAAACAGAAATGTAAGCTTACTCCCTATAGTGGCACATTTGTGCATTAAGAAAAATGTGAAATTATATGCAAAACATTTCGCACTAGAAATGCTCTTCGACAAAAAAAAAAAAAATAAGTTTTCAAATCGGACTCTTAGAAGCAGAGATATGGTCAAAAATAAGATATATATCTACGCCCCCTGGAGGAAAAATAAGATATATATATATATCTACGCTCCGTCGCACTGTTTTAAGCAGAGGGTATTCTCAAAAGTTTTCCGTGCTGCGCGATATCTGCCCAAAATAAATAAATAAATAAATAAAATTAAATTGGGTTTTTAGAAGCACAGATATTGCTGCGAAAATACTGTACATCAGAACCAAAAATAAACGCTTACGCCACCTAGTGGCAAAACTTGTCTTTACCAAAAATTAGGAATTATTTGCAGAACGTTTTCCTCAATGAACTTTATGCCAAGTAAAAAGACATTTTCAAACCGGACTTTTAAAAACAGAGATATCTGGGAAATCGCGATTTAACTTCAAGCCCACTGGGGAGAAAACTATGCATCACTTGAAAAAGACAAACAATACCCCAAATTATCTTTGTTATAAATGGTATCGAATGGAAGAAAGAATGTTTCGATCGGTTTTTAAGAAGCAATCATATTAAATAAAACATTTTTTGAATTCAATAACATCATCATTTGCACCATCTAGCGGCGAAGTTATGCATTGTAAAAATCCCGGAAAGCAAACATCATCGTTCTCACATTCGAGCTTCCAATGAAAAAATAATTTTTCAAATCGGAATAATAATTGTAGAAATATGGTGTCCACGGACGGACGGGCGGACTGACAAAATGATACTACTACACTGTGCAAATTAATTGGGACAAAGTAAAAAATCACTCTTTTTTCCAAAACTATGCCTTTATATCATTCTATGCCTTGATATAAACTGATAAATGCCTGTATTAGTATGAAGTATGTCCTCCTTTAGCAGAAATAATCTCTTGAATTCGTTTTGGCATTGACTCCACTAATTGAGTGCACATATTTCTGACTTCATAATCGTGGAACCACACTTTAGAATTCGTTATCATGCGTTCTTTGGTTGTACCATCCATTTTACCTAAACGTCTCTTCAAAATATTCCACAAGTTTTCTATGGGATTTAAGTCTGGTGAATTTCCAGGCCAGTCAAGCAAAGAATTGATTTTCCAGCATGAAATTCTTGACCAATTTCGAACTGTGACATGGGGCCAAGCCATGTTCAAATGTCCCGTCAAAAGTTTGCAAGAATGAAATAGTCCTACGTTGTAATATTTTTACGTACTTGCCTGAATTCGTCATACCTTGAACAGGAACTAAGCTTCCAGTGCCATTTGATGTGAAAAAACCCCAAAACATCTGTTTCAGATTATGTTTTACAGTTTATTTGACATGCTCAGATCTTAAGGGTTCGCAGTTGCTTCGTCTAACGACATTTGCTTGGTAACCCTACACTAATAAATGAGTTTCATTACTGAAAATTACCTTTTTCCAGTCGTCAGCAGTCCATGATTTATATTTTTTGGCCCATGCTAAACGTTTTATCTTTTTTTTTTTTTTTTTTTGATTGGAGGTTTAACGACCACCGTGAGCAACTCAATGGGCTATAAGCAGTCGCCCGTCCCCTAATTTAGGGTCACTGGTTCCAGGGAAGGGAGAGAGCCAGTGCCGTAAGACAAACACAACATCCATGCCTCACCGGGATTCGAACCCGGACCCCTTCGGACTAATGATCAGAGGCCAACGCCTTAGACCACTGCGCCACCGGGGTGGCCGTTTTATCTTCATTTTCACATTAAAATATTGTTTTTTCGTTGGTCTTCTTGCTTTCCGGCCAACTTCCAGAAGCCTGCGGCGTACAGTTGAATTACTAACAACACAACCACTAGCTAATAAATCTCTTTAAAGGTCGGTGCTTGATTTTTTTTTTTTAATTCATTTTACTATTTCTGATTACATATTTATCGGTTCGTGGAGTTGTTTTTCGTTTTCTTCCACATTTACCTCTCCTTTTTGGAGACGATGATCCAGATGCATTGTATCGCGTAAGCAGTCTTGATACACTTGATTTGCCTACACCAACTACAGAAGCGATATCTCTCACTGTCATAGAAGTGCAATCCTTCAGAGCAATTATTTTTGCACGCTTCCTTGGGGAAAACATCCATTTTTCAATACACGAAAGCAACACGCACTCATAGAGAGCAAAAACTAACATCCACCTGTCACACACGAAAGCTCACAACTGAAGCTAAAGTGCCTATTTCCTGTTTAAAACCGGTCAAACCACATTCTTACTATCAAGTTGTAACAGTCACACCACCTCACAGCTGATAAAACCGGTTTACGTGGGTATAACTATACCATCGGGATCAGAGGAAATGCTATCCCACACTCACCAACCCGCTTGGCCAGCGTGGTGAGTTATGGCCAAACACCTCCAAAATGACTCTACAACTTAAATCTTGGCCCTCAGTCTCCGGCAGCTGGAATGTACCTGGCCAAGGCAGCGGCCAGTGCGACATGAAGGCAGAGGGTGCTAAGAATCCCCGGAGGACCGGACTAGGCTGCCATTTGATGCTGACCTTGGCTACCTACAACGGACGCTCCCTATCTTCTGATTCAAGGCTTCTTGAATTGGAAGAGGAACTACAAAGGATCAAGTGGGACATCGTCGGGCTGAGTGAGGTAAGGAGAAAAGGAGAAGATCTCATTGAACTGAAAAGTGGACATCTCTTCTATTATCGTGGGACAGATACTGGCAGAACTAGTGGTGTTGGATTTATAATAAGCAAGAAACTGAAGGATAAAGTGGTAGAAGTTGAAAGTTCCTCTGACAGAGCTGCACGACTCGTTATCCAACTATCGAGAAGATACCAGGCTCAGATTATTCAAACTTATGCACCCACCACAAGTCATCCTGAAGAAGAAATTGAAGAATTTTATGAGGAAATTCGTCATCTAAATAATAAAGGTAAGCAGCACTTGAAGATAATTATGGGAGATTTCAATGCAAAAATAGGGCACCGGCAACAGAATGAAACTTCAGTAGGTAAATTCGGTCACGGCAACAGAAACCAGCGTGGAAATACTCTCGTTGAGTTTGCAGAGGCAGAAGGATTTTTCATCTTGAATTCCTTTTTCAAGAAAAAGCCACACAGGAAATGGACATGGAGACATCCAATTGGGACGACAAGTGAAATTGATTTTATTATGTGTAACAAAAAATTTGTCTTCGAAGACTGCAGTGTGCTAAACAAGTTCAACACAGGTAGTGACCATAGATTGGTGAGATGTAAGATGCACCTCAACACTAAACTGGAACGTGGCAAGCTCATAAGACAAACAAAATGTATTGACATAACCAACCTTAAAAAACACCATAATACTTTCAAGTTGGAACTGAAGAACAGATTCTCTGCTTTAGAAGGCCTAACATCGGAAGAAGTGGATATTTCGGAAGTTAACAGAAAAGTAACCAAAGCTCTTATGGAAACAGCAACAAAATTAGCTGGGTCTAAGAACAAGTTGCATGTAAACAAATTATCAGGAAAAACCAAAATGTTGATGCAAAAAAGAAGACAGATGAGGACAACTAAAGAAGATGTGACTTCCAAAGTGGAATATATAGAGCTATGCAAGACAGCACGAAAAAGTATCACTGAAGACGTAAGGAAATTCAACTGTGAGCTAGTGAGGAAAGCAATTGAAAACAACCAAAGCCTAAAGATAGCAAAGGGACATCTCAGTAAGGGAAGAAAACAGATTATGGCTCTGAGAAAAGAAGATGGTTCTATAACAAGAAATAGAGGCGAAATTTTGACAAGAGTGAAAGATTTCTACTCCAAATTATATGAAAGGGATGATACATGTACTCCAGACATCATGAAAGGTACCAGAGTTCTTCCAGTCCTCCCAGCAGAAGTTGCTCATGCAATCAAGAACATGAAGCGGGGGAAAGCTCCAGGAGAAAATGGAATTACTATAGACATCATACAAGAAGCAAGTGGAGAAATCGAAACAGTACTCGCCCAAATTTTCACTCGATGCCTTAATGAAGGAAGATTCCTGAGGATTGGAACAATGCTACAATGATCCTGCTACATAAAAAAGGTGACATTGAGGATCTCAAGAACTACAGACCTATCAGCCTCCTATCAGTGGTTTATAAAATCTTCACTAAAGTTCTTTCACACCGCTTGAAGGTAACACTGGACATGGCTCAACCGAGAGAACAAGCTGGATTCAGGAGTGGCTACAGCACAATAGATCATATCCATGTACTGAGAGAACTAATTGAAAGAGCGAGGGAATATGAACTTCCATTGTGCATGGCTTTTATCGATTATGAAAAAGCCTTTGATTCGGTGAAACCATCAGCAGTTACCACGGCTCTGAAATCCTGCGGTATTGAAGATGCATACATTAATATTATTAATAACATCTATGAAAATGCAAGTGCAAAGATTCGGCTGTTTGAAAATACAACACACATAAAAATTGGAAAGGGAGTGAGACAAGGTGACACCATATCTCCGAAGCTCTTTAATGCCACATTGGAAAATGTCTTTCAATCACTGAACTGGGAAAACAAAGGGATAAAGATTAATGGAGATTATCTAACCCACCTTCGTTTTGCTGATGACGTAGTAATTTTTGCAACTACCCCATCAGAGCTGCAGAGTATGATCCAGGAACTTGCTGACAAGAGTAAAGAAGTGGGATTAAAAATGAACTTTCAGAAGACAAAAGTGATGTTCAATGCTTTTACAAGAAATGAAGATTTATCGATTGATGGAGAAAAACTGGAGATAACAGATACGTATGTTTATCTTGGACAGCAGATATCAAGTGAGGGTCACATTGATGAAGAAATTAATCGGCGTACAAAACTTGCCTGGAGAGCTTTTGGAAAAAACAGCATAATTTTCAAGAGCAATATGCCATTCTGTCTTAAAAGAAAAGTGTTTGATCAATGCATCCTTCCAGTGCTTACGTATGGTGCAGAGACGTGGACCTTAACTAAAAGAGACATACAAAGGCTGCAGACAACTCAAAGCAGCATGGAGAGGTGCATGCTTGGTATAACCAGGAGAGATAAGAAGAGGAACTCGTGGATCCGAAAATGACGAGAGTGGAAGACATCATGATCAGAGTTAAATCCCTGAAATGGCAATGGGCTGGACATACTGCCAGAAGGACAGACCATAGATGGACAGCCGAAATTTTAGATTGGATTCCAAGGGACAGGAAAAGACCCAGAAAAAGACCACATGGGAGATGGGTGGATGAAATTCGTAAATATGCGGGAGTGACATGGAGGAGACTGGCACAAGACAGACCGTTGTGGAGGAAACTTGGGGAGACCTTCGTCCAGCAGTGGATTGATAATGGTTGACAATGATGATGATGATAGTACAGGCACGTTCTTTTTCTCTCTCTTTTTTTTTTTTGTTTTTGTTTTTCAAAAGGCATGCTAAGAATGGTTGACTGGTTTGCTGGCTTGACAATTCCAGACACGTAATTTTAGATAGGGCACACTTGTCCCCTGTTCCAATCAATAACACTTCAGAAAATTTGGATATGTCACGTGATTTGAGGAATTATTTCTCGCTGTTTTTTAAAAGTAGCGCAATTTTGAGCGCAATTTCCTCTACATTTGGTAGGTGCTACTACTACAACTACACTTTTTTATTTGTAGCAATGCTACATACAACACTACTCTAAAAGTAGCGTGTATATATATATAAACTCTAAAAGTAGCGTATCATCATCATCATCATCATCATTGTCAACCATTATCAATCCACAGCTGGACGAAGGTCTCCCCAAGTTTCCTCCACAACGGTCTGTCTTGTGCCAGTCTCCTCCATGTCACCCCTGCATACTTTCGAATTTCATCCACCCATCTCCCATGTGGTCTTCTTCTGGGTCTTTTCCTGTCCCTTGGAATCCAATCTAAATTTTCGGCTGTCCATCGATGATCTGTCCTTCTGGCAGTATGTCCAGCCCATTGCCATTTCAGGGATTTAACTCTGATCATGATGTCTTCCACTCTTGTCATTTTTCGGATCCACGAGTTCCTCTTCTTATGTCTCCTGGTTACACCAAGTATGCACCTCTCCATGATTCTTTGAGTTGTCTGCAGCCTTTGTATGTCTCTTTTAGTTAAGGTCCACGTCTCTGCACCATACGTAAGCACTGGAAGGATGCATTAATCAAACACTTTTCTTTTAAGACATAATGGCATATTGCTCTTGAAAATTATGCTGTTTCTTCCAAAAGCTCTCCAGGCAAGTTTTGTACGCCGATTAATTTCTTCATCAATGTGACCCTCACTTGATATCTGCTGTCCAAGATAAACGTACGTATCTGTTATCTCCAGCTTTTCTCCATCAATCGATAAATCTTCATTTCTTGTAAAAGCATTGAACATCACTTTTGTCTTCTGAAAGTTCATTTTTAATCCCACTTCTTTACTCTTGTCAGCAAGTTCCTGGATCATACTCTGCAGCTCTGATGGGCTAGTTGCAAAAATGACTACGTCATCAGCAAAACGAAGGTGGGTTAGATAATCTCCATTAATCTTTATCCCCTTGTTTTCCCAGTTCAGTGACTGAAAAACACCCTCCAATGTGACATTAAAGAGCTTCGGAGATATGGTGTCACCTTGTCTCACTCCCTTTCCAATTTTTATGTGTGTTGTATTTTCAAACAGCCTAATCTTTGCACTTGCATTTTCATAGATGTTATTAATAATATTAATGTATGCATCTTCAATACCGCAGGTTTTCAGAGCCATTGTAACTGCTGATGGTTTCACCGAATCAAAGGCTTTTTCATATTCGATAAAAGCCATGCACAATGGAAGTTCATATTCCCTCGCTCTTTCAATTAGTTCTCTCAGCACATGGATATGATCTATTGTGCTGTAGCCACTCCTGAATCCAGCTTGTTCTCTCGGTTGAGCCATGTCCAGTGTTACCTTCAAGCGGTGTGAAAGAACTTTAGTGAAGATTTTATAAACTACTGATAGGAGGCTGATAGGTCTGTAGTTTCCGAGATCCTCAATGTCACCTTTCTTATGTAGCAGGATCATTGTAGCGGTGTTCCAATCCTCAGGAGGAATCTTTCCTTCATTAAGGCATCGAGTGAAAATTTGGGCGAGTACTGTTTCGATTTCTCCACTTGCTTCTTGTATGATGTCTACAGTAATTCCATCTTCTCCTGGAGCTTTTCCCCGCTTCATGTTCTTGATTGCATGTGCAACTTCTGCTGGAAGGACTGGAGGAACTCTGGTATTGGTATCTTTCATGATGTCTGGAGTGCATGTATCATCCCTTTCATATAATTTGGAGTAGAAATCTTTCACTCTTGTCAAAATTTCGCCTCTATTTCTTGTTACAGAACCATCTTCTTTTCTCAGTGCCATAATCTGTTTTCTTCCCTTACTGAGATGTCCCTTTGCTATCTTTAGGCTTTGGTTGTTTTCAATTGCTTTCCTCACTAGTTCACAGTTGAATTTTCTTACGTCTTCAGTGATACTTTTTCGTACTGTCTTGCATAGCTCTATGTATTCCACTTTGGAAGTCACATCTTCTTTAGTTGTCCTCATCTCTCTTCTTTTTTGCATCAACATTTTCCTTTTTCCTGATAATTTATTTATTAAAGTAGCGTATATGTATATATATATGGGATGTAAGGTCAGGTGATGCGTAACATCACAGCCTCTCCTTGACAAATGTCAACCCCGCCTTCTCGTGGTGCATCCTGTTCCCACTAAAGGGGCTCTGACGACCGCCAATAGCGGTATAACTATACCATCGGGATTAGAGGAAATTCTAACCCACACTCACCAACCCGCTTGGCCAGCGTGGTGAGTTATGGCCAAACCCCTCCAAAATGATTCCACAACTTAAATCTTGGCCCTCAGTCTCCGGCAGCTGGAATGTACCTGGCCAAGGCAGCGGCCAGTGCGACATGAAGGCAGAGGGTGCTAAGAATCCCCGGAGGACCGGACTAGGCTGCCATCTGATGCTGACCTTGGCTACTTACAATGGACGCTCCCTATTTTCTGATTCAAGGCTTCTTGAATTGGAAGAGGAACTACAAAGGATCAAGTGGGACATCGTGGGGCTAAGTGAGGTAAGGAGAAAAGGAGAAGATCTCATCGAACTGAAAAGTGGACATCTCTTCTACTATCGTGGGACAGATACTGGCAGAACTAGTGGTGTTGGATTTATAATAAACAAGAAACTGAAGGATAAAGTTGTAGAAGTTGAAAGTTCCTCTGACAGAGCTGCACGACTTGTTATCCAACTCTCGAAAAGATACCAGGCTCAGATTATTCAAACTTATGCACCCACCACAAGTCATCCTGAAGAAGAAATTGAAGAATTTTATGAGGAAATTTGTCATCTAAATAATAAAGGTAAGCAGCACTTGAAAATAATTATGGGAGATTTCAATGCAAAAATAGGGCAACGGCAACAGAATGAAACTTCAGTAGGTAAATTCGGTCATGGCAACAGAAACCAGCGTGGAAATACTCTCGTTGAGTTTGCAGAGGCAGAAGGGTTTTTCATCTTGAACTCCTTCTTCAAGAAAAAGCCACACAGGAAATGGACATGGAGACATCCAAATGGGACGACAAGTGAAATTGATTTTATTATGTGTAACAAAAAATTCATCATAGAAGACTGCAGTGTGCTAAACAAGTTCAACACAGGTAGTGACCATAGATTGGTGAGATGTAAGATGCACCTCAACACTAAACTTGAACGTGGCAAGCTCATAAGACAAACAAAATCTATTGACATAACCAACCTTAGAAAACACCATAATACCTTCAAGTTGGAACTGAAGAACAGATTCTCTGCTTTAGAAGACCTAACATCGGAAGAAGTGGACATCTCTGAAGTTAACAGAAAAATAACCAAAGCTCTTATGGAAACAGCAACAAAATTAGGTGGGTCTAAGAACAAGTTGCATGTGAACAAATTATCAGGAAAAACCAAAATGTTGATGCAAAAAAGAAGAGAGATGAGGACAACTAAAGAAGATGTGACTTCCAAAGTGGAATATATAGAGCTATGCAAGACAGTAAGAAAAAGTATCACTGAAGACGTAAGGAAAGTCAACTGTGAACTAGTGAGGAAAGCAATTGAAAACAACCAAAGCCTAAAGATAGCAAAGGGACATCTCAGTAAGGGAAGAAAACAGATTATGGCACTGAGAAAAGAAGATGGCTCTGTAACAAGAAATAGAGGCGAAATTTTGACAAGAGTGAAAGATTTCTACTCCAAATTATATGAAAGGGATGATATATGCACTCCAGACATCATGAAAGATACCAGTACCAGAGTTCCTCCAGTCCTTCCAGCAGAAGTTGCACATGCAATCAAGAACATGAAGCGAGGAAAAGCTCCAGGAGAAGATGGAATTACTGTAGACATCATACAAGAAGCAAGTGGAGAAATCGAAACAGTACTCGCCCAAATTTTCACTCGATGCCTTAATGAAGGAAAGATTCCTGAGGATTGGAACACCGCTACAATGATCCTGCTACATAAGAAAGGTGACATTGAGGATCTCGGAAACTACAGACCTATCAGCCTCCTATCAGTAGTTTATAAAATCTTCACTAAAGTTCTTTCACACCGCTTGAAGGTAACACTGGACATGGCTCAACCGAGAGAACAAGCTGGATTCAGGAGTGGCTACAGCACAATAGATCATATCCACGTACTGAGAGAACTAATTGAAAGAGCGAGGGAATATGAACTTCCATTGTGCATGGCTTTTATCGATTATGAAAAAGCCTTTGATTCGGTGAAACCATCAGCAGTTACAATGGCTCTGAAAACCTGCGGTACTGAAGATGCATACATTAATATTATTAATAACATCTATGAAAATGCAAGTGCAAAAATTAGGCTGTTTGAAAATACAACACACGTAAAAATATGAAAGGGAGTGAGACAAGGTGACACCATATCTCCGAAGCTCTTTAATGCCACATTGGAGGTTGTTTTTCAGTTGATGAGCTGGGAAAACAAGGGGATAAAGATTAATGGAGATTATCTAACCCACCTTCGTTTTGCTGATGACGTAGTCATTTTTGCAACTACCCCATCAGAGCTGCAGAGTATGATCCAGGAACTTGCTGACAAGAGTAAAGAAGTGGGATTAAAAATGAACTTTCAGAAGACAAAAGTGATGTTCAATGCTTTTACAAGAAATGAAGATTTATCGATTGATGGAGAAAAGCTGGAGATAACAGACACGTACGTTTATCTTGGACAGCAGATATCAAGTGAGGGTCACATTGATGAAGAAATTAATCGGCGTACAAAACTTGCCTGGAGAGCTTTTGGAAGAAACAGCATAATTTTCAAGAGCAATATGCCATTATGTCTTAAAAGAAAAGTGTTTGATCAATGCATCCTTCCAGTGCTTACGTATGGTGCGGAGACGTGGACCTTAACTAAAAGAGACATACAAAGGCTGCAGACAACTCAAAGTAGCATGGAGAGGTGCATGCTTAGTGTAACCAGGAGAGATAAGAAGAGGAACTCGTGGATCCGAAAAATGACAAGAGTGGAAGACATCATGATCAGAGTTAAATCCCTGAAATGGCATGGGGCTGGACATACTGCCAGAAGGACAGACCATAGATGGACAGCCGAAATTTTAGATTGGATTCCAAGGGACAGGAAAAGACCCAGAAGAAGACCACATGGGAGATGGGTGGATGAAATTCGAAAGTATGCAGGGGTGACATGGAGGAGACTGGCACAAGACAGACCGTTGTGGAGGAAACTTGGGGAGACCTTCGTCCAGCTGTGGATTGATAATGGTTGACAATGATGATATATATATATATATATATATATATATATATATATATATATATATATATATATATTATATATCCAGAAGAAGACCCCATGGGAGATGGAAGGATGAAATTCGAAAGTATGTTGAAGTGACGTGGAAGAGACAATCCCAAGACAGACAATTGCGGAAGAAATTTGGGGAGACCTTCATCCAGCAGTGGATTGATAATGGTTGATGATGATGATGATGATGATGATGATGATGATGATATACAGTTTATATAATAAATATTTTATAACACGAGAAAATTTTAAGACTGTAACTGAAGTCCAAAGAATTATAACTGAAATACAATGAAACGAAAATACAAAATTGCGAAGCTAATATCTCGGTTGCGCAATATGCAGCAGACTGAAGGAATTAGCGAACTATAGAGTTATGAAACAACAGCAAAGGAATATCGAACAAAAAAAAATTGTGAAGATAGGAACGTAGAAAAATCAAAATAAAATAAAACTGAAAAAAAAAACAGGTTGCCTTCATCAGGAGAGCAACAATCCGGGGAGTGACTTTTAGGGTATCAGTGAACGACTAGAAAAAACCAATAGTCGACTGATCCTGCTCCCGAAGCCACTAAATCGAGACCAGTTAGAATGAGAAATAACCGAATGCTAAAAAACTGTACAAAACAAAGAAACGGTAACTCACTCAAAGATGGTGTAAACATCTTTGGGTGAGTTACCGGAGCAAACAGCTTAGCAACAACTACCACTGAAATACGATTGCTCAGCTGTTCAACTCCGGCCGCAAGGTTCGCACCATCTTTGGGTGAGCTACCGTTTCTTTGTTTTCTACAGTTTTTTAGCATTCGGTTGTTTCTCATTCTAACTGGTCTGGATTTAGTGGCTTCGGGAGCAGGATCAGTCGACTATTGGTTTTTCCTAGTCGTTCACTGATACCAGAAAAGC
Organism: Macrothele yani; assembly: GCA_039090855.1. Taxonomy (NCBI): domain Eukaryota; kingdom Metazoa; phylum Arthropoda; class Arachnida; order Araneae; family Macrothelidae; genus Macrothele; species Macrothele yani. The sequence goes on from CM077007.1 coordinate 165,597,004, forward strand.
CACTCCCCGGGTTGTTGATCTCCTGATGAAGGCAACATGTGTTTTTCAGTTTCATATGATTTTTATTTTTCTACTTTCCTGTCTTCACAAAATTTATTTTGTTCGATATTCCTTTGTTGTTGTTACGGGAACAGAAATCAACGTGGAAATAATCTCGTAGAATTTGCAGAAGCAGAAAGGTTTTTCATCATGAACTCCTTTTTCAAGAAAAAGCCACACAGAAAATGGACATGGAGACATCCGAATGGGACGACAAGTAAAATTGATTTTATTATGTGTAACAAAAAATTCGTCATCGAAGACTGCAGTGTGCTAAACAAGTTCAACACAGGTAGTGACCATAGATTGGTGAGATGTAAGATGCACCTCAACACTAAACTCGAACGTGGCAAGCTCATAAGACAAACAAAATGTATTGACATGACCAACCTTAAAAAACACCAAAAATACCTTCAAGTTGGAACTGAAGAACAGATTCTCTGCTTCAGAAGACCTGACATCGGAAGAAGTGGATATTTCTCAAGTTAACAGAGAACTCACCAAGGCTCTTATGGAAACAGCAACAAAAATAGGTGGTACTAAGAACAAGTTACATATGAAGAAAATTTCAGGAAAAACAAAAGGTTGATGCAAAAGAGAAGGGAGATGAGAACAAATAAAGACGTAACTTCCAACGTGGGTTATATAGAGCTATGCAAGACAGTGCAGAAAAGTACCATTGAAGACATAAGGAAATTCAATTGTGAACTAGTGAAGAAAGCAATTGAAAACAATTAGAGCCTGAAAAGAGCAAAAGGACATCTCAGTAAGGGAAGAAAACAGATTATGGCTCTGAGAAAAGAAGATGGTACTGTAACAAGAAATAGAAGCGAAATTTTGACAAGGGTGAAATATTTCAATTCAAAACTATATGAAAGGGATGATACATATGTTCCAGACATTACGACAGGTACCAGTGCCAAAGTCCCTCCAATCCTCCCTGAAGAAGTTACATGTGCAATTAAGAACATGAAACAGGGAAGAGCTCCAGGAGAAGAATGAATTACGGTGGACATTATACAAGAAGCAAGTGGAGAAATTGAAACTTCACTCGCCCAAGTTTTCAGCAGATGTCTTAATGAAAAGAAGATTCCTGAGGATTGGAGCAATGCTACAATGACCTTGCTCCATAAAATGGTGACATTGAGGATCTGAGGAACTACAGGCCCATCAGCCTCCTTTCAGTGGTTTATAAAATCTTCATTAAGGTTCTTTCACATCGCTTGAAGGTAACACCAGACATGGCTCAACCAAGAGAACAAGCTGGATTCAGGAATGGCTACAGCACTATAGATCATATCCATGTACTGAGAGAACTAATTGAAAGAACAAGAGAATATGAACTCCCATTATGCATGGCTTTTATCGACTATGAAAAGGCCTTCGATTCCACGAAACCATCAGCAGTAACAATGGCTTTGAAATCCTGCGGTATTGAAGATGAATACATTAGCATTATTAATAACATCTATGAAAATGCAAGATGCAAAGGTTCGGATATTTGAGGATGCAGCACAAATAAGAATTGGAAAGGGAGTGAGACAAGGTGACACCATATATCCCAAGCTCTTTAACGCCACATTGGAAAATGTCTTTCAATCATTGAACTGGGAAAGCAAAGGGATAAAGATTAATGGAGATTACTTAACTCACCTGCGTTTTGCTGATGACGTAGCCATCTTTGCAGCTACTCCTTCAGATCGGCAGAGTATGATCCAAGACCTTGCTGACAAGAGTAAAGAAGTGGGATTAAAAATGAACTTTCAGAAGACAAAAGTGATGTTCAGTGCTTTTACAAGAAATGAAGATTTATCGATTGATGGAGAAAAGCTGGAGATAACAGACACGTACGTTTATCTTGGACAGCAGACATCAAGTGAGGGTCACATTGATAAAGAAATTAATCGGCGTACAAAACTTGCCTGGAGAGCTTTTGGAAGAAACAGCATAATTTTCAAGAGCAATATGCCATTATGTCTCAAAAGAAAAGTGTTTAATCAATGCATCCTGCCAGTGCTTACATATGGAGTTAAGACATGGACCTTAACTAAAAAAGACATACAAAGGCTGCAGACAACTCAAAGTAGCATGGAGAGGTGCATGCTTATTGTAACCAGGAGAGATAAGTAAAGGAACTTGTGGGTAAGGAAAATGACAGGAGTGGACGACATCATGACCAGAGTGAAATCATTGAAATGGCAATGGGCTGGAGATGTTGCCAAAAAGACGGACCATCGATGGACAACCGAAATTTTAGACTGGATTCCGAGGGACGGGAAAAGACCCAGAAGAAGACGCCGTGGGAGATGAAAGGATGAAAGTCGAAAGTATGCTGGAGTGACGTGGAGGAGGCAGGCCCAAGACAGACAACTGTGGAAGAAATTTGGGGAGACCTACATCCAGCAGCGGACTGATAATGGTTGATGATGATATATATAAAAAACAAAGAAAAACTAAACTCGGAGAACTTTTAATGCATTACATTTTGCACGCTTGTGTAATGGCACATAACGAAATATCACTATGTAACAGAATGTTTGCCTAAATATCCGTACATGCCTTGATTTAAACTAATAACCGTATCATAATTTATCCAATGAGAGTGCTAGTTGTTATTATACACTTGATTACGAAATTTCAGCGTGCAAGAATACGAGAGTATCCGCTCTGGTATTCTTAACGAAAAACTATTCCTATTCGAAAAGTGACGCACACTACTTGTTCTTTTCTTTGGCAACAGTTTAATAATAGATAAAAAAAAAAAAAAAAAAAAAAAAAACATATACACAGTGAGATTTTATTTCTTAGCTATATCTCAACATAAGAACTGAGACGCTCGAGACATATATCCCAGCGTGGTGCTAGTTTTAGTATACCTTGTACATAAAAGTCCGTTTTCTGGGCGTATAGCCATCTGCAGACAACCTATTTCACCTCGTCAGTCGAATCGAAAGGTTGGCCACCCAGGAATCTTTTCAAGGGACTGAACAGCTGAAAGTCCGAAGGAGCCAGATCCGGACTGCACGGTGGGTGATGGAGCACCTCCCAACCAAATTGCGGAATTTTGTCACGAAAGTGTGGTGCAATATGTGGGCTAGGGTTGTCATGAAGCAGTGTGACATTTGCAGCATCGCTGTTTGGTCTTTTGTCACGAAAAACACGACGCAACTTTGCCAATGTGTTTACGTAGGTTGCGGCATTCACATTGGTCCCCATTGGATGAAACCCCACCAGGAGAACGACATGCATGTCCCAGAACACCGCCATGAGGACTTTTTATACAGATTGGGTTACTCTGAATTTCTTTGGTGGCGGGGAGTTGTAATATTTCCACATCATACTGGCCTTCTTTTTTTCGGGAATGTAGTGTTACGCCCAGGACTTATCGCCCGTCACTATGTGACGTACCTGCCAGCAGGACGCACATGACATAAAGGCAGATAGGATTCAGAACAAATGTCTGCGTAGCTCAGTTGGTAGAGCGACTTGTTCCGGAATAAGCGGCCTCGCGTTCGAATCCCGGCATAGACCAAAAATGACGGAGAAATTTACTTCGTTATAATGGCGCCCGAACTATCCGGATGACCCGGTCGTTCAAAATCTCGCATTGGTGTGATGTTATTTCCACACCGCGAGACAGGAAAAATCAGAGAATTCCTTCTCCAGCGCTTCGAAAAATAAAAAAGAATGTGTGATGTTGCATTAAACACAGCAGATTGACGGGGAGTTCTCAAGTGCACGTTCTTAAGTGGTTGTCTGCCTGCAACGATTCATGGTCACGGCTGACCCGTGGGCCATGCCCCTGCCCTCTTTCGGGGGGGGAGATGTGACGTACCTGCCAGCAGGACGCACACGATATAAAGGCAGATAGGAATCAGAATAATCGTCTGCGTAGCTCAGTTGGTAGAGCGACTTGTTCCGGAATAAGCGTACTCGGGTTCGAATCCCGGCGTAGACCAAAAATGACGGAGAAATTTACTTCGTTATAACTACACCTGCCAGATATTAATGTCCTACTTCTGCGTAATGCATCAAGTGGTCCAAGGATGACATCATTCTCTGTCCCTTTTAGTCGTCTGTCAAATTTTTGAGCACCCATCGCGCACTAACATTGCAAAATTGCAATTTGTCATGCACAATATTGTTCGCTATACCGTACGAAATGTTTAACTTATGTGCCAATGTGCGCAGATGGATCCACTGGTCATTCAAAATTGCCAGTTCAATGCCTCTCACAGTGGCATGTGATAACGCGGTTACATGTCGACCGATTTGTGGCGAATCGGTAAGGTTGCCACGCGCCTCTGCAAAGAAACTGCACTATGTGGAGATGTTGGTGAGCTTCAGGCAATCACCACCATACACTTCGACCATTCCTTTTTTAATTTCTGTCGGATCTTTCTGTTTAGCCCATAAAAATTGGACTACACAGCGTTGTTCTTCATTCGTAGACGACGCTAACAAATGCGATATCTTTGTGCCGTCGTTCACACTGTCTTCCACCACGGCGACACCTGATGCAGCCAAACCGCGCTGTAGCGTGATATTCAAATTCGTTGTCTGCCAAACCGCTTTGTAGCGCGATATTCAAATTCGTTGTCTGCCAAACCGCAAGCTGCTACTTGCAACCTGTAAAGAGAAAAAAATTATGTGCTTTACTTTTCGATCCTCCCTCGTATTTGAGTTCGGAGAAAAAGCCTGTTGGTTTTAGTGAGACCCCTTCGATATCTCAAATTAGAACATTAGTGCATCTTTAAAATAATCAAAATATTCTACACATTACTAAATTTATCGGAAAATTTTTTGTAACTGGGAAAATGAAGTTGAAAAGATATGGAAAGACATAAAGAAAAATGCAAATAGATCGGACTTTTGACCCCTGTACTGAAAATCAAACGAAGCATCATCGTCGAAACCCGCAAAAGGGATCTAAAGAACACCACAGTGTCTCGTGAAGGAATGATTTATACAGAATAACGAGTTCTCTATCGTTGCAAAAAGGCCATATTTTTCTCCATCTGTAACTCCCTTCGAAGGAACGACTATCCAACAATTGCGTGCGGCTCACTGGGTCCTTGATAGCCTTCATTTATTGTTATCAAGTGAGGTTTAGGGGTAAGCTGGTTTGGAACGAATGGCGAGCTGAGGGAAGTGGGTGGGTGAGAGCAAAAGAAATAGGTGGAAGGGCACAGTGCTAGGACGTAATGTTTCCCAAGGGTGGGGAAGATTATCCACGTGTGTGTGTGTGTGCGAGCCTCCGTATGCCCCAATTGTCTCGATGCTCCTTCTGGAGTTATATATATGTAAAAGTCGAGCGAGTGGTGGTCATTTTCCCGGATCACGTTTACTCAGCCAAGATAGGGGTCACTTTTGACAACTGATGTGCTACGCAGAAGACTACGACGCTTTCAAAGGCTGAAGAAAAATGAAGCATGACAGTTTGGTGCCAGAGACGGTCGTTTGCGGGGAGCATCGTCTACGCGTAGACGATCCTTTCGAGAGTCCATGAGATGCAGTTCTGTTCATTGAGCAGATATATATCGGAGCGCAGTCGTTGAATGTCGGAATAAAGAATGGCTTTAGCGGAGGAGGAAAATAGAGAAGGAAATCTGTAAGAGAGAGAAGTTTCTTTCTCTCTCCCTCTCTTCATTCTGGTATCTAAGTGGAATTCCAGATTTCGGTTAATATTCTGTGTTTCACATGAAGCTTCGCGAATTTCAGGGATGGTTTCAGTAACTCCTACTACGAACACTGTATTTTCCCGTAATAATTAACTACTAGGCGATACTTTAAAAATTTCTTTAAATTTCTTCTTTTTCATTTTTCTTTTAGTGCATCTGTAAACAGATTTATTCACTATGCACGCAGGTGTCTAGCTAGCAGAGGGCTATAGGGGCTGATCCCCCCCCCCGCAAGGCAAGCGAATCCCCCGTGGAAAATGGACATTGTTGTAAATTCTCTAAATTTTCGATGGTTTATGAAAATTTCTTTTGTATTTTATTATAAGAATTAATGCTTTAAAATATTTATGAGTGTATTGCACGCATTTAAAAAAAAAAAATCAAGATTGAAATGATGCAGCACGAACAACGAATAATTCAAAAGGAAATACTTCTCGAAGTGAGCCGTACTGGCTCACTTCGGCGCCAGTGAATCTCAGCCACATGGGTACTCTGAAATTATTGCAGTACGCAACTTTTGGGTTGCTGATAAAGTCTCGAGAGGGAGGTTTATTTATTTATTTATTTTTTTTTTTTTTGGAGAAACGTGAAATATAAAAGGACATTACAGAGAGAGAGCGCGCGCCCGCTTTGTTCATTGTTTTCGGTTAATAGGAGTGGTTTTCCGATGTGAAAAGTGTTTATTGGCGGGAATCTAAGGGATTTTGGTTTTTGAGTTGGGAGCGGAGGTTTTGCTCTCACGCCCTGGGTTTTGCTGTTGACCGCGGTTAAAAGACTCTAACTCCGAGCATCAGCGAAGAAGAATACGCGATTAAAAATGTATAAGAACGCGCCGAAACTCGGCATCAATAACTCTCCCATGCCATTGCATGGATCCACGGAAAGGAACCAGAATAGTTAACTAAAAAATAAACAAAGCATTTTTTTCATGCTTGTTGGGAGTAATCTTTCGTACAGCGGTAGTGACCCTGCAACTCCGACCCCGTCAAACAAATTCTGAAAATGAGATTTAGTTGATATAATATTTGCCATGCTCGTTCAATCAATAAGGTAAAAGTTGATTTTACCTCTACCTTTTAGCTTGTAAATAAATATAAATTTTTAAGTGCGAGTTTTTCAACTTCTCAATCGTGCATTCTACATTTCAAAATTGCCTTTATTCTTCAGTAAAATAACATTTCTATGTACATGACAATGGAATTCTGCCAATAAATACAGCGGTATATACATCAGCTGGAAAGTTCCAGTGAAACGTAAAACAAAATATTGTTAAAATCATAAAAAAAATATTTCGCCACGTAGGGCGAAGGAGAGGCAGACAATAAAGCACGAGCGATACAAACGAAAATGTTTACCTACAGTATTGTAGACAGGGCAAGACATGATTCTATACTATGCACAAAATCCAATTAAGCATTACTACCATACTAAAGATTAAACATTAGGTACTAATTCACAGAAATGCAACAGTGATGCTACATTCAAAATTTACAACATATGTACAGAAGTATTCAGTGACAAGGGGAAATAACGCTAAATGTACTCAGAAGGGCATCTTGTTGCATTAAATTATACACACAGTGACTAATATTTTAAAAAAATATTCAACATAATGAAGGGACATTGCGTGGGCAGTAAACTGTGCAGAAGGAAGAATTATATACAACAACATAAAACCCAACATTATCGAAGAGAACATGGGAAACATATTGAGCTATCTTCAATGGCACATTAAAACAGGAAAATCACAAATAGCGAAGCACCAAAATTAATACGTAAAAACATGATTTGTTACAGTGAACGTGGGCGACAACAAAAATCCCACTTATAGGTTGAGATGTAACTGCAAATTGTGGATATGGAACCACCCAGCCGATTGGGCCCAAGTGGATTGAAAAACGCTATCGGTGTTTGTTGAGGCAGCACGAGAGTGCTCCATTTGGAGGCGAGTGGTTAACCGTGCTAGGAAGCGTCTCCGAATGATAGCACTTGCCTCCTGAGGAGGTGGAATAAGAGCGGGGAAGCGTTGTTGAAGATGGAAAGCATAGACAGTGAACTTCACAAGAAGAAAAATATAACGGCACACAGGAGGCAAGTGAGTAGGTGGATGCTTTGTTTGGAGTAGCCAAGCATATGCAAGAAATGGTAACGATCGAGTCCTGATCATTACAATGTCTTATGACGTAGTTTTTTTAGTTTTTGTGTAGTACCGCCCTCGATTTATTTTTTATATTTGAAGAGAGTTCAGTTTTCTACCCATTCCCTCATATTTTGAATTGCACTTTTTTTACTTTTCGGGATGGAGAAATTGTTCGCTAGTGAAGTAAGTGTAGAAAAATAATGAAAATGCAAAGCAAAACTTGCATTTGTATTTGTAAATGAATATAGTTTTTTGTTAAACACAAAACCCTTTCCCCAAGATGAATCTTCCGCCTCGTCCCCCAGGTTCTGAAACATAACTGCGGCCTTATATGCACTTTTGTTTTGGGCTCATTTTTCCTGCACCTGTGGTAAAGCATTTTCTTTCGTTTGTAGCTTAATGACCCACGAACAAATACGGATCCGAACCTTACAAGCAACAGATATTTAAACCCGAGCTTAGTAGTTCAGTTACCACAAAGCTTTAAACTAGACCACAGACTACGATCAATCCTTTGAAATAAGAAAAATGAAATTTTTCATGCTAATTATCAAAATGCCTTGCTTTAATATGTTAGAAAAAAATTTGTCATTGCTTTGTGCAAAAGTTGCGGACTGCAATAATTTCAGAAACCCTGAAATTATTGCAATGCATACATTTTGCAGCATCTTGGAAAGCGGAACAGGTAGTTGAATTTAAAAATTTTGAAAATCACATTTACTGCTTCTGAGGTAAACTAACTGACAAAAATTTTTTCTGCATTCCTCCAGGAAGTACCTCGTTCAGTCAGAGAACCGTTTTGTAAAATAAATGCACGGAAAGGCAATTAAAATATGCGAAATCTTATTTCAGTGTTTCATTTCAAATCTGAAAGCACATTTAATAGACTAATCCTTCCATAGAGAGAAATGGGATAACCGGTCATCGGGCCAACGGGTCAACAATTTCTTGCTTATCAAACGGTTCGTGCCAAGGTGAAGCTGACCCGATTTCAACCCGGTTTTATTTCCGTTTTATTTCTGAAAAGAAAAAAAAAGTATTTCAAAGAACTCTTCAGAGGTATTTGAAATAATACGTCAGAGCTGCAGAGTATGATTCAGGAACTTTCAGAAGGCTAAACTGAAGTGCAACAGTAGTATAAAAGGGGGTTCCTGCTGATGTTAGGTCTATGCGAGCAGCGCGTGGCAGGCAGGGGAAGGCGTGCGGCGCGGATGGGTTGCTGGCGGCGGAGGTGATGCGCGGGTCTGATCGATCAGTAGTGAACAACTACCTGTCGCCTCACTTCCGGTCTGGATGTAGTCGTGCTTGCTCCGATGACGTAACGTGTTTACTTGGAGGTGGGCGCTTGTACGATCAAGCTTTAAAGGCGACTCTTGTGCTGCCCTCTTGTGTCAGTTGGAGTAATTTCTTTTTTCTTTAGAAATTCACGGGGAATTTATTCCAAGCGCTTCGGGAATTTATTTTGACTTTACATGCCAGAGGAATGAAGTCACGACACGGGGAAATTTTTTCCTGCACGAGTGAAAAATCTATCTCTTCTCTCAGCAACCTGACTCGTTCCACGGAACAAACGATTTCGAGGCGGTCAGTACAACCACTCGGCCACGGATCGCTTTGCTCGTAGTGGGTTCTCCAGGAAGAAACGAAAAGACTTTTTGCTTTGGGATTTCATTATTTAATGAAAATGCACGATTATTTCCACGGATCAGTTTATTTTTCTGTAGGATGACTTAAATTTCTTTATGTTGAATCTACGAAGTTTTCCTTTACAACTTAAATTATTTTTCGAAATGTTAGCGTGTTCGTCAAAACTTTGTAATCTATCAACTACTTTTATTCTGAGATTATTTTCTCGAACCGAACCAACATACGTTTTTATAACGACTTGATTTTACAAGATGTGACAAAACTTTAAATCTTTGTTTCCCAATGTTACTTAATCTATTTTTCATGATTGTTTTTCCTATATAACTTAAATTTATTTTTCTTATTTCCTTTTAATGTATGACTTAATCTACTTTTTCTATCATGCTTCTTTCGTGTATGTTCAAAAACATATAAAGATCTACTTATACATAAAAGTCGATTGTAACAGTATTTTCCTTATTCTTACTTTATTTATACAAATCTATTTTTTTTCTATCTCGCTTTTTCGTGTGTGTACAAGTATATATTCAGTTCTACTTATACATAAAATTCGATTGCAAGAATATTTTCTTTATTCTTACTTTACTTATACAAATCTATTTTTCTTACTTGTTTTTAATGTATGACTTAATCTGTATTTTTTATCCCGCTTTTTCGTGTGCGTGCAAGAAATATACAGATTTACTTATACATAAAATTCGATTGTAACATTATATTTTCCTTATTCTTACTTTATTTTTACATTTCATTCCGATAAACGTTTTCTTCGCTATTCCCGTATTTTAGCTTAAACATAATACTATTCTATGCTTTCGCATTGTTCAAACTTTGTGAACTATCACTTTTATTCTGACATTATTTTCTCGATTCAAAACCAACATATGTTTCTTCATTATTATTTCTTTTCTATATGTAACTTATTTTTCGTACTTGTTTTTCCTATATAACTTAAATTATTTTCATACTCGCTTTTAATGGATGGTTTATTCTATTTTTCTATTTCGCTTTTTCATGTGTGTACAAGAAATATATTCTGTTCTATAGCAGTTAAACATAAAATTCGATTGTAACAGTATATTTTCCTTATTTTTACTTTATTTTTACATTTCTTTCTAGCAAACGTTTTCTTCGCTTGTTCCACTACGTATCTTAAACAAAATACTTTTCATTGTCTGCGTTTTCGTTTAACTTTGTGGACTATCAACATTTTTTTTTCAAACTTTGCAAACTATTGACATTATTCACCATTTATTCTGACTTTATTTTTTCGTTTCGTTCCACCACAAACGTTTTGTTTGCTTTTCACCTATTTAACTTAAACAAAATTCTATTCTGTGCTTAAGTATACTTCATACTTTACAAACTATCGACATTATTCACCATTTATTCTGACTTTATTTTCTCTATTCAAAACCAACATACGTTTCTTCATTACGATTTATTGTTATAAAATGTTTGTTTCCCTGTATAGCATATTATATTATTTCTTACTTGCTTTTAAGTTTTCCTAAAAGCTTGCATGTATGTGAAATGCACATATTTTTTTTGTTCTATCGTAGTTTGGTATACCTTTCTTCACTTCACACAGTTGAAAAAACATTTGTTCTGAAGCCATACGTTCTAAAAAGTTCATACTTACGCTAAAATTTGTAATCTTTGCGATATATTTCCTGTATTATTTTTTCTAACTAAATAGAAAAAAACATACATTCTGGAGTCATACCAAATAAGTCCGTACTTCCACTAAACAAAAGTAATCTTTTAAGAAAGACTTACTTCTTTTCCCTGTAAAACGACTTAATCTATTTTTCGAAATGCTATTCTATGTTGATGTAATTGTTTAACTTTGCTATGTAAACTTTTAAGAAATACTTCGTTTTCCCTGTGAAACGACTCAATCTATCTTTTTGAAGTACTACTCATGACATATCAACTAAAATTTCATACTTTCACCAAAAAATCATATTCTTAACAAGTTATTTTTACTTTTTTTTTCATGTATTACCAAATATTTTTTGCTAACTCACCTCATCAAACTCAGTATGAACACATCTGACCACATTCCTTTTCCCCATTTAGTTCCCTTTATTTCGAGATGTATCAAATCTTCGCGTATATTTCATGACCAGCTCTAACGTGTCATACATCACACCTATATGTGAAAACAACTGTGTTTGCTGCATTTCTATTAGACGTTAACTTACGTTTCCCCTTGCATTCGTTTTACAATAAATAGTCTATCTCTATTACATCTGTTTTCTTAGATTAGATCACAACTCATTTATTTAAATACTTCAAGAACATATTAGTCTTGATTAATACAGACATTTAACGTGGACCAGGAACATCAAACTAAGATATTCGCTCTTTCCACGTTTATAAGTGAGTCACGGAAAAATGTTCATTGGCCGCCACCGAGATTCGAACCCAGGGTGTTCCAGTTACGCGCCGGATATGCTTCCGCTACACCACAGCGGCCTCGAATTCCTCCAGACTCACACACGCTAACTGCCAAGCCAATTTGGCGGGTTGCTTCTTGGAGCCCCGCACAATGCTGGGGATTCACCAAAGATGGTAAGCAGCAACTGAAGAGATAATTAGAAGGCGAATGAATAATTAATACAGACATTTAACGTGGACCAGGAACATCAAACATAGATCTTCGCTCTTTCCACGTTTATAAGTGGAAAGAGCGAAGATCACAACCTGCCAAATTGGCCTGGCAGTTAGCGTGTGTGAGTCTGGAGGAATTCTAGGCCGCTGTGGTGTAGCGGAAGCATATCCGGTGCGTAACTGGAAGAACCTGGGTTCGACTACCGTAGCGGCCAATGAAAATTGTTCCGTGACTCACTTATAAACGTGGAAAGAACAAAGATCTTTGTTTGATGTTCCTGGTCCATGTTAAATGTCTGTATTAATTATTCATTCACCTTCTAATTATTTCTTCAGTTGCTGCTTACCATCTTTGGTGAATCCCCAGCATTGTGCGGGGCTCCAAGAAGCAACCTGGCAAATTGGCTTGGCAGTTAGCGTGTGTGAATCGGGAGGAATTCAAAGCCGCTGTGGTGTAGCGGAAGCATATACCGCGCGTAACTGGAAGACCCTGGGTTCGACTACCGGTGGCGGCCAATGAAAAATTTTCCGTGACTCACTTACAAACGTTGAAAGAGCGAAGGTCTTTGTTTGATGTTCCTGGTCCACGTTAAATGTCTGTATTAATTATTCATTCACCTTCTAATTATTTCTTCAGTTGCTGCTTACCATCTTTGGTGAATCCCCAGCATTGTGCTGGGTTCCAAGAAGCAACCTGCCAAATTGGATTGGCAGTTAGCGTGTGTGAGTTTGAAGGAATTTGAGGCCGCTGTGGTGTAGCGGAAGCATATCTGGCGAGTAACTGAAAGACCCTGAGTTCGATTTCCGGTGGTGGCCAATGAGAATTTGTCCGTGACTCACTTATAAACGTGGAAAGAGCGAAGATCTTTGTTTGTTGATATTAGTCTTGAACATAGAGAACAGTCAATCGTATTCTAAGTATGGTTTCTCTTGATTCTTATAAAGAAACAGACAGCAAGAAGTCTCCTACACTGAAACAAACATCATCAATTCGTTGATTTCGTCTTTTTCACATCAAATTCTATAGTTCCACATCAATGATATTCTTAACGCTTCACCTTGTATACAGACATTTTTTCTCTAATCTTAGAAGTTATTTCCCCAAAACAATAAACCTCTTACAACAACCCAGTGAACAATGTACGTTACTTCATGATGCATACAAGTATTATTTTTGCTCCCATCCACTTCGAAGTCGTGAGACCAAGCAAACAGAGTCTTTCAGAAAACAACTAACCGTTTGGAATCCAGTTTGGGGCCACGAATTGTTCTTTTTTTCTTTTTTAATAGAGTGTAAACCACCCACCGCCAGGGAAAAAAAACCTTTTATGGGAAAAATTTCTGATAATTTGCTAGAGTTCAAAATTAGGTAGCAAATATTTTGTTGCAGGGTAAGCTCTAATATCACGTTAGCTACATTGAGGCTTAACCGTATACATGAAAAGCCGGCATCCAAAAGACTGAAATAAAGTTGAATGCCAGCTTCCAAAATATGATGATGTATTGCAGTGCAAACATCTCTACTCTCTGGAATTAGGTTTTTATTGCGGGTGAAAGATGATAGAAATTTCAGATTGAAGTCCATGTGGATGTCATTTTTTATTTTTATATTTTCCCTCATTTTCTTAATTTTTTTTAAAATTAATTTCTCCAAATATTCATTTGTAAGCGAAAGCAATTCGACTAAATATAAGGGAAAATCGCCTAAAAACCTACGAGGAGCGTTCGTGGATTTTCGGGGCGGGGGAGGCTACGCACCCCTGACAAGATGCTTGAATGCGTCACGGATTGAAACACATTCATCCCAGAAAGATTCTTACATTTGAGAATCAGAATTTAGAAGAGGAACACAACACTCAGATTGGAAAGATTAACAAAATAGAAAGGAAATTATAGATACAAAATATGTGGTTTCCCATTAGCAGATCCTTAGTGGCCTCGACGCTGTTTACTGCTCCTGATGTGATTTTAAGTTAAATGTCATTTGCATATTAACTTTTCGTTTCTTTTTTTTTTCAGCACGAACACAGAAAGCATTTATAGGATGACCTATAATTCCTCGCGTATTTTAGCACTCACTTGATGTCAAAATCGTTGGAGTAATAGGATCGAGATTTTTTTGCCTAAGTTCTTTTGTGAATCTGTTTCTATGAATGCTCTACAACCATCATTAGAGCTGGCAATCACCAGCAATCCTCAGCAACAGTCTTCCCCATATATTGACCTCTTATCACTAAGCTCATAAATATAAAACACCCGTTTTTCCCAGAAAGAAACTCTTATCCAAATCCACCAGCGGAGTCGATTATCGGATGGTATCTGCACCCAGAAAAAGCTCAGTCAGTCACACCATTTATCGGCCGTACCCTGTGAATCCATCTCCATTAGAAGTGTTTTGCTGCCACTTGCGAATTCCCACGCTGCAATTTTGGTATTATCATGCAAGCCTCACAGCATGTGCCGTTTGGCGACGACCCGGCAAGGAACGATCATTGTTTTCATTGGACGAGTATTTAAATAAGATGAGAGATCTGTCGCTCTTGAACACCGTCAGTGAAAGAGGCGTGATTTAATTTCTTTTTTCAAAGTTTTACGCCCTTGCAATTGGGAATGTCACACGCCACCTGCTCTGGCGCCACTGTTCCCGATGGCCGAGTGATTAATGATCTCCTGTTGTTTTACAACAGCGCTGTATCGATGGTATTAATTGATCGTCGATGAATACGAAATAAACGTCGCCACCGTGATCGGTAATATTTATAGCAAAAGTAAAAAACAGAACGAAAAAAAAAATAGTCATATCAATCTGAGAGTTGCATTCGCATGCCAAGACCCCATTAGATTTTTAATTATACAATCAACGAAGTTCAACTCTATTATCGCCCAACCTCTTTCACGTAACTAAATTTATAACTTAAAGTTGCAAATGGATAGTTGGCAATAATTGATAGCGAAGGTGTCCAAAGCCACAATTTGAGCTGCCATTCAGACTATTGCAACAATAATGTAAATGCTTTTAAGTAAACATATCATACAGAATAAATAGTTAACATATAATAAAAGCATTTAAAGACTACGTTGTTCTACGGTAGGCGTGCCGCCAAAGTCAATTTCTGAAAAATTATTTGAAACGAATGGAATTTGAGGGCCTCAGTAAAAGAAAGCTGTTCCCGAAAAAGAAAAAAATATTCTTTCAAAATCCCAAACCGTGTTCGAAAGGAGGCATCGCAAGTAATTTTTTAACTGATTTCTTCATAAATAATCAAGATAAAAAGTCGAAAATGTAAAAGAAAATGAGAAATCTAGGGACCTGAAAACTCAAAGTTAAAATATGGAAACACCATCGCAGAAGCAAAGAAGAAAAACAAAAGAGAATGAAAGAAAAAAGAGCAATAAAAGAAGCACAAAACAATTAACTCTTCTGGTATTACATAAATCACCATATTGAAAAAAAAAAAAAAAGAACAGCACCAAAAGGTAAATAATACTAAAATAAGGAATACCATCTTTTACTGTTTGTAAATAAAAATAGTAAGCTCGAACCGATTTACACATTTATTTGCCACAAGTTACAAAATGCAGAAATAATCAAGAGTATTCAGAATAAAATTTCAAAATAATTTTATTATTTAGAAAGATGCGATATGAGATATATATATATATTTTCAAAATAATTTTATTATGAATGGAATACGGGATTACACCATACAATACAAATTTTGAAGATGACAATCCGATTTTTGGTGTAAATGCGACAACGATGGTAAGTCAGATAATATCCGAAAACTTGAAAATTTCATCGTCCTGGAGTGGGACTCGAATCAGCATCTCACAGATTGCGCGCGGATCGGATATTATCTGACTTACCATCCTTGTCACATTTACACTAAAAATCGGATTGTCATCTTCAAAATTTGTATAATTTTATAATTCAGAAAGATGCGATATGAGATCATGTGGGTAAACATTGCACTGAGACAATTCCAGTAAATTAGAAAAGAAAAAAGTATTGCAGCAAAATAAACGGTAAATGTCAAGACGTAAATAATTAGTAAATGTTAAGATGAATTAAAGTATAGGGAAGCAGCATGAAGCTCACGATCTAATAAGACATTTGAATAATTTCTGGTTATTTTGTGCTCCCATTGTTATTTAATTTATTTTACTCATCTTTGTAAGATTACAACACTCAATAAAAATCAGTTGATTTTGATATTACATTAATAAAGAAATGTAAGAATGTCTTTTGTTACTGTTTCATTATATTTTCAAAAAAAAGTATTTGAGGCGGGAAAATGTAATTCATATTGATTGAATTCAGGAAATAAACAATAGTTTAATTTTTTTGAACTTGTTTTTATCCACGAACTTAGATTTAAATTGCAAAAAATAATAGCATTATATTAAACATTTCGGTTCAGAACGTGTAGCTTTCCAAGAATGACTAATTATTGCTCATGATTTTGAGGGATATTTTTATATATCTTTATGCTTATATAGTACATATACCAAAGTGGTTATATTTCGTCTATTTTAAATTTATTTTCAGTGATCCTGTAAAAATTTGTTTAGTATCTGCAGGTAAGTTATTTTGTCCTGTGAAATACGTGGTTAGTCATTTTAACATCGAGCTTTTGAGTTCAGAGAATGCAAACTTTTTCTGTGGTGTCAAAATAATTTCTTGTCTATGTCACTTTCAAATTTTAATTCCTTGCGTGTTGATATCTTGAAGCAACGCTTCAGGGTTTCTCTGCTGAGATAGATTGTTATATCTCTGAAACAACGGCAGAAATAAAATAAAAAATACTAATTTAAAAAATAATATGCAATGAGTGGTAACTTTGATTCGTTATGACTGTATAAGAAAGATAAATTTCATTTCTTTAGTTTCACGCTGCCTAATCCTATTGGAACGGAAGTACAAGGTGTGATCAAAGAGTATGCAGACTGGGTTTATTAAAAAAAAAAATACAAGACTCACAGATTCGAAACTTTATTGCCTTCGATGTAGTCCGCTTCCGAAGCCACACACTTAGCCCAGCGCTGTTTCCACTGTTCCAAGCATTTCTTGCAGTCATCTTTTGAAATAACGAACAGCTGCTTCGTCGCATTCTCTGTTGTATTTCCTCAATATCTTGAAATATTTTTCCTTTTAAGTAGTATTTGATTTGGGGGAAGAGAAAAAATTCGTAGGTGGCGAGTTCTGGCGACTAGGGTAGCTGTTGGACCTGTGCAATGCTGTGCTTCTCAAAGAACTGCTGCACAAATTTCGATGAATAGGCAGGCGCGTTGTCGTGGTGGAGTTGCCACTCACAGCTCTCGTGCAATGCCGCTCTTTTGCGACGAAGTGTATCCCTCAAAGTCCATTGATAGTAGTACTCCTTGTTGATTGTCCGGCCTGCTGGAGTGCATTCATCATACCAAATTCCCGCATGACTGAAAAACAAAACAAAAACAGTAAGCATCGTATTCACATTATTGCAGCTCTGTCGTGCTTCTTTGGGGGAGTTTGGGGTCTTCCACTGTGAAGACTGGGTCTTAGTTTCTGGGTCATACCTGTAAACCTACGATTCATCACCAGCTAGGATAGTTTTTACGAAGTTTTCGTCGTTTTCGATGAAACACGCGCATGCTGTTGCTGACCTGAGAGCGATTTTGGCCTAAATTTGGCTGAGACGCGTCTCATACCCAAATTGTCCGTAAGAATCGACTGAACTGAACTGAAACTAATGTTGAAGTCTTCAGATAACTCACAAATAGTGATTCGTCGATTTTGACTTCAGATAACTCACAAATAGGGATTCGTCGATTTTAACTTCAGATAACTCACAAATAGTGATTCGTCGATTTTGACTTCAGATAACTCACAAATAGTGATTCGTCAATTTTGACTTCAGATAACCCACAAATAGTGATTCGTCGATTTTGACTTCAGATAACACACAAATAGTGATTCGTCAATTTTGACTTCAGATAACTCACAAATAGTGATTCGTCGATTTTGACTTCATATAACTCACAAATAGTGATTCGTCGATTTTGACTTCAGATGATTCACAAATAGTGATTCGTCGATTTTGACTTGAGTAACTCACAAATAGTGATTCGTCGATTTTCCTGCACAGCTGTGCGCACAAGTTCGGCATTGTTTTCATTTTTGCCGGTTGCAGGCCTACCAAACGGTTCATCATTCTCAACACTTTCACGACCATCTTTAAAACGTTTATGCCACTTGTATACTTGTTCACGAATTATACAATCCTCTCCATAGACCTTGCGTAACTTTAAGTACGTGGTTTTGCAAATTTTCCCAAGTTTTTGAGAGATTCCGATGGAAATTCGTTGATCAATTTTTTCCGACATGACAAATTCGAAGAACAGCTTCGCACGCGTAAAAACAAAGTTCCAGTGTAAAAAACCCCAGATGAGAAGATGAGACGTGAATCACGGCACATGCGCTGTAGGCTCCAAGGTCAACTTGTGCCAAACGGCTTCTTGCTGCTCTGCGCGATTCCAATCTATACTTCGATTCACCCTAAGATGACACTGCAGTTTAAGGTACAAGAGCCTACGCACTCACTGAGCCTTCAGGGACGGCTGAGAGTTATGTTCATCCGTGTCGCTCCCCACGGTGTCCTGCTGTTAGCAGCTGTCAATCACTTCCCGCATCAACTCATTGGCATCCTTGTCCCCCAAACACTGCATATCTACGCATACGTTTATTGGTCTAATCTTAAAACTGAAATTCTGAAAATCGATCATTTTTAGATATTTTTAAAATAATGATATGTACTTATAAGTAAACAGCTAGAAAAATATAAAGTATGATTCTGGGCAATAAATACGTTGGTTTTCACTGAAAATGTTTGGAATTACTTTTAGTCGCCGAGATAGGTTTCATGTACCTTCCCTTTCAGTGTCATCTTAGGGTGAATCGAAGTATAATGCAACCAACTTGGTTACTTTTTCATCACGCATCAGATCTCTTCGAAATTTCTTAAACGAGTCTTAAGGTATCCAATTAGAAGAAAATGTATCGCATAGGTTCCTCGGATTTTACTCAAAATATGAAGAAATTTCTACAAAACATTTTTATTAATTTATTAGTCCAACTTTCACATACTTCTGTTTCTGTGCTTACGTGATGTCTCAATAACTACGGTCATTTATTCAAAAAGAAAGTCAATAAAAGTGCAAAGCGTTAGTGTGTTTGCTATGTGAGTGTTGGTTATGAAATGGGTTCCCCTAAAGAACTTGATAATAGCCTTTATTTTCTTAACTCTTTGTAAATAAAAATCCCTGTAGGAAAAAAATTTAGCAAAAATTAAGAAAAAAAAAAGGAAGAAGAAAAAAAAACAGAAGCAATAGGAGAATTTGTTTCTTCTTATGTAAAGGTTGCAATAAAAAAATCGCAATAATACTTTTTTTTTTATTTTATGCCCTTAGTAGCCCCAAAGACCAAAATTTTTGATGTGATTGTAATTCTTAAGTCTTGTCCGAGAGATTTTCGCGAGGGAACTTTTCTTTCAGAAATTACGAGAACAAGAGGTGCAGAAAACAGAATGTTTTACGAAAATTCCAATGTTAAGGAATAGTGGCCGTAAGAATGCACGAATAAAATAGAAATAAAACATTACATCTGTGATTTTAACTTTTAAAAATGGTATTTTGTAATTCGCTCACAATATCAGAATTTCTCGCTAAAACAATGCAGAATGGAAAATGAAAATTAAAGCATTGAGTTCGATTCTAGAACACGATGGGACTTGCTTGGACCCACGAGGAAAAACATGTGAAATTTCTAAGAAACTTGAAATACGGGATTACACCAGTACAACACAAATTTGAAGTTGTGATTCCGTCTATTGGTGTAAATTATGACAGAGTGGTAAGTCAAACAATATCCGAAAACCTGAAAATTTCATTGTCCAGGAGTGGGAATCGAATCCGCAGTTTGCGCCCGAATATGCTACCCACTACATCACCCAAAACGACCAAGTCTCAAGTTTCCGAGTAATTTGAATTTAACACATCACAGGAATCGCCATTCTCGGGCACTCCAGGGCGATGAAATTTTTAAGTTTTCGGATATTGTTTGACTTTCCATTCTTGTCATAATTCACACCAATACACGGAATCACAACTTCAAATTTGTATTGTATACTGGTGTAATCCCGTGTTTCATGGTTTATCTGCTTCTCCGGACAATCACGGGAAACAATGAATTATATTCTTCTAGATTCGCTAAATATGAATGCCGTTGCTTCGATTGGCGATTCCTGTGATGTGTTGAATTCAAATTACTCGGAAACTTGAGACTTGGTTGTTCTGGGTGGTGTAGTGGTTAGCATACTCGGGCGGAAAGCGGGAGACGCGGGATCGATTCCTGCTCCAAGATGATGAAATTTTCAAGTTTTCGGATATTGTTTGACTTACCACTCTTGTCATAATTTACATCAATAGACGGAATCACATTATTAAAATTTGTATTATATGAAATTTCTTTACATATGGGCAGACGATAAAAATCTTTTATTCCGGGATGCGTAGCTCGTGGGAAAATTTCAGGAAATTGGTTCGTGGTGTCTAAGAAACCCATACGACATTTAAAAATGAAGCATCCTCCTTCGTGAAATCGGTAAATGTCACATTCAGTTTCTAAGTCTTTTGTGCATATTAATTATTTCGGAAAGGATAGTAAGTACATAAACTTTCTGTCAAAAAAACAAGATTGTAGTTTCCTGCTGCTAGAAGATTTCATAGCATGAAGTTTAAGAATCTTGCTTCACATCATCGTTGAAAAATTGATTACGCCAGCCTTTAAAGAACTGGTCAACATTTAGTTTGGGCAACCAACAGGCCCGAAAACTTGCTAATGGGATCCTACAGAATAACACTATCAGCAGAACAGTTCGTGAGTATCAGAAATATTGGGAGCAATGATAATGATAAAATGAAAGCCGTTAAAAATTGAGTTACAAGCAGATGAAAGTACTGATATAAGCGGCAGAATTTAATTGTTCTCGGTTAAATTTGCTGAGGAGAATGAAAAGTTTATGCAGTACTTCATTTTGTAAAAAAGTACGAATCACTACAAGAAGCTGAGAATTTTTTTCTTCATGAAATTTCTTTCTGATTAAGAACTGTATAATGATTTTGACAGATGGTGTGCCTGTTGCGACATGATGTTTTGAAGACTTTTTGAAAAAACTTACAAAGAAATCCACCCAAAAACCTGTGGCTGGTTAACAAACACGATGTTTGTAGAGGAAAATATTTATAAGCAGAACAACGGGTACAAAATTAGGCCATCTGTAAATTAATTGAGGGGGTAAAAATCGTCAACTAAATTTCAAGTTTTGAGTATTCAAAGCTGATTTTTTTAGTATGTGTCTAGAAATACAACTTACGCCATAAAAGTTCCAGGATTGACCGCATAAGTGACGTAACAGTAGTGGGATGAAAACATCATGTGTATGCCAGAAGACAGCAATCCTTGGCCAATCAGTGAACAGCTGGAAATCAGTTTACACCGGTACCGACAGGCGGCAGACTGGCATTAAGGGAGTCAGTGCAAGCGTTGTCGTCCCATTTTAGGCACATCCGGTTTTGTTGGAAACTTGCTAAATCAGCTACTAAAACTTCCAAAATGTTAAACGAAGCGTATATGGAGACACAGCATTATACCGCAGCAGAGTTTTCGAATGGTATTCATGGTTTCGTGCGGGCGGGAATTCTTTGATGATGATCCGAGATATGGGCATCCCTCCACTGTGCGGGGTACCAATCTTGCCTTAAGCTTCCGTTTTCCCAGATCCTCGCGTAGAATCTCATGACAGATAGACTTACTGATGTCCACCGACTCAGCCAAAAGTTCACTGCAATTCGGCGATCTTTCTTTTATTGATTTCGCACCTCTTCGATTTTCTCCACTGTCTGCACACTGGTGGGACGTCCAGATCTAGGATCATCATCAAGGGATTCCCGTCAGTCACGAAACCGTGCATTTCATTCGAAAACTCTGCTGCGGGATAATACAGTGTCTCCATACTCTTCTTTTAACATTCTGTAAGTTTCAGTACCTGATTTACAAAGTTTCCAAGCAAAACGGATGTTTACTCTCTACTCTTCCATGGCTGAAGTAAAATGGGATGAGAACGCTTGCTGTGACTCTACTAATGACCGTCTGCCGCCTGTCGGTACCGGTATAAACCGGTTCCAAACTGTTCGCTGATTGGCCAGGGACTGCTGTCATCTGGCATACACGTGATATTTTTATCCCATGACTGTGACGTCAGTTTTGCGGTCAGTCCTGGAACTTTTCGGACATAGGTTGTATGTTCGCACTGTCAGTCATTGCTTTTTCATAAGGAAATGTGCCAGTCATTGAAAGCGTAATTTTCAAACAGCGTTTTCGATATCAGAAACGAATTGAAAATATTTTTCACTCCTGAGGCAAAAGGAACGGGCTTTGAAAAAAATCGTTCTGCGGAACAGTTGTAGAGAGGAAAGATTTGGGAAGTTTTGTAAAAATAGAGGAATGCAAATTGAATTGATTGCATTTGTTAATTCTTTAGCATTTGTTAGGACACGCGGACGCATCGTAACACTGCTTTCCTTCATTATGTTTGTTCAGGACAGAACATTGAACGAATAAAATCTCCTTTTGGTATCCAAATTATTGACAATGCTTGTGACCAATAAAAGTAAAGAAAATATTCGCTGATCGTTATGTTTTGCAGCATCATTTTGCCCTCAAAATTCGGTAACAATTTGGTAGATTCATTTTTGGCTATTCCCAAACTGAAAGTCCTGACGTTGGTAGCTGTAGTTTTGTACCCTTCTTGTCAGTACTCTGAGCTTTAAGTTCAGGAAAACGTCAAATCAAATTCAAGATAAAATCTTTTCTAGATATTGAAGATAATCTTTTTAGTTTGAGTATATCCTGGAACTGGAAAATTAAACTTAGGATATTTGTTATGAATTTGTTCATAACTAAAAACCGATTTAAATCCAATTCATTACCGTTATATTAACTAAAAGTATCGATGTCAAATATCTGACATATATCGTTTATTATTGGAAATTTTATTAGGAAAATAAAAAGCAGGTAACACGTTGCATCATCATACTCCTCTATTAAAGCGTGGATTTCAGGAAGCCTTTCTGCTTCCATTTCAGGAAGCAACAATTATTCAGTCTTACGGCTGATGCTTATTATTGCTGTCTAAATGATGTACATCAGATAAAAGAGGAGGGCCGTATGCAGGTAAACAGTGAATTATATTAGCTGTACTGAAGAAATGAGCATTGATTTCTAAAAGGGAAAAAGTAGATGATTGGACCAACCAACAAGCTCTTCCTGCATTAAATGAAAATTCATTGAGGCATTTTTCTAAAAGCGGCACTTATGTACGATTGAAAAGGAGCTAGATTACCTTTGACCTTATGCAAACGAAGTATCATGTGGTTGGAGTGTTTGGACTTCGATAAGATGTCAACATAACTTGAGTTTGATCTGCTTCCCCTTAGAAACATATTCGGGCGCAGTTAAGATATTCAACAACTCTTGATTGATTAGAACGTTATTTAAATAGTATAACTATACTAGTAATCCAAAATTTCTTGTTGTAGAATAGAAATTTCGGATTATTAGTATAGTTATAATATTTAAGTACAGTTCGTGTACAGTTCCTTGTTATTTAATTAGAACGCTATTATTGTCATTAAGGAGCTTGGAAAGCTCCAAAGAAGAAAAACGTTGCATTAAATGTCATTCCTATGACGTTGGAAAACAGATGAACAGATGTCACAAACATAGTGAATCAGTTTGACGGAAAAGATATGTCATTTTCTTTTTATATGTAACCAAGTTTCCAACGTATCGCAAACTTGCTCATGAGCAACAATCATTCTTCAGAAAAGAGGCTTGCACCGTTATACCCCCCCCCCTCAAAATGTACCTAAATTACGAAATTGTTAACAAGGGAATTCACCGTGGAGTCCATCTTCAATACTAAACTGTTCATAAAGGCAAGAAAAATGAAGAAAACTGCATAAAGATAGGGAAGATTTACGTTTTTGCTCTTTTGCAAGTTACGTACATTTTAAAGTAGGCAAACGAACGATGATTCCTTAAACGGCTGCAATAATTTTTCTCCGCATGTAACAACACTGCATTTGAAAGAAGCACGACTTCCTTCGCCACTGACTATGCCTACGGAACAATGACATTTGTGGTTTTCCTTTGGAAACTGATAATTTACCTTTCAGTTTTTTGCTCTGATATTTTCATATGAAAGCATTTTGAAATGTTATGAAATGCAATGAGCCGCGGATGGCTTACTGGTTAGCGAGTCATACTATCAATGCAAGGTCCTCAGGTTCGAACCTGGGCTGATCTTTCACAGATGGTGTGATTTACCAACAATCGCTGAATATCAGCCGTGCATCGGACGAGCACGTAAAGTGACGGCCCCCAGGCTGGACCCACTGGTTAAAGGGGTATCCTTTCCTATGCCCTCCTGAAATTTTCTCATCCCTCTGTGTGCAACATCTTACTTGTACAGTGGCGCCATCTACTTTACTCTAATCTCACTACAAACTGTTCTGTCAAAGTCGCTAGACTTGCTCTCATCCCTTCCGTTTCTGTATCCTGCCCAAAAGGCGATCTCGCTGTAAGTGGCTGGGACCTAAACTCTACTCACTGTGGACGAAAGTCCTACAAGAAAATGACAAATACTGTGATGGCATGAAATGCAATACGTCAAACAAATTAAGTTGGCAACAACTATTTGATTTTTACAGTTCTTTCAGTTTATTCCGACTTGCCTGATTGCTGAGTTCTTCGTTTAGCGCTAAAACAGGAATAAAACCTAAATCCGTTGTTTCAAAGCAACCCAAAAATATAAAACAATTTCCTTTTTTAAATTGACCGGAACGAAATGGAAAGATCGATGACTTATACATCCATTATAAGCAGAACAGTAATTTCTGACTTACAAAACAAATGACTCATCATCAGAGTCGTTTTTGTGAAATTATCGATATATTTAATAAGCACGGCGCTTGTGATTGCGACGTTTATTTTAAATTCCATTTAGTATGCTATCAAAGCCTGTATGATTCCAGAACAAAACCAGCAATTCCCCTTCAGCTGTACCGAATCTAATACTTTATTACACATATGATTTTTTTTTATTGGTAGTTTAACGATCACCATGAGCAACTCAGCGGGCAATAAGCTGTCGCATGTCCCTAATTTAGGGCCACTGGTTCCAGGGAAGGGAGAGATCCAGTTGCGTAAGACAAACACAACATCCATGCCTCCCCGGGATTCGAACCCGGACCCATCTCGGACGAATGGTCATGAGCTAGTGCTTAGACCACTGCGCCACAAGGGCGGCCACACCTGATTTGTACACATTATTGAATCGAATCGGTATACATGAATTAAACTCGAAATACAATCGATTTTTAAAGAATGTGATTCATTGACATTCTTTGTGATCTCAAGAAAACCACCTTAAAAAGTTGAACCGTCGTTTAGTACAAGCCCGAAGTAATCATATTTTGTTACTTTACGCAATATGAATATACAGTGTTGTTTTCCATATAATAATATTTTTTTGCGTATTTTTTTTCAGGATTTTCTTCTTTTGTGAGATGCTTCTCAGACAATTCAACGCAAACCGAAAAATTCCTGTATTATTTTAGAGTCCCCAACTTTCACAATTCAGTTGGTTTGGCAACATTGCTTTTACAAAGTCAGAAATGTTTTCAAACACTACTTTGGAATTAATTCCGAAATCGGCGTGCGCTACCTTTGCTATGTCGGACAGTGAAAGTTCCCTGAAAACGGACTCCAGGACTTGAGTTCCCGCATGACTGAATACATTTTAATATACTGCCAACACGAATCTTCGTACTTCCTTCTCGTTTCTTTGAGTTCTTTTGTCAAAAGTATCTGGCTCTTCTTGGCGTGAGTTTGTGTTGTATTGCGATGACAACGCCAGAATACCGTTAAGCGGAGTAAGTGTCACGTGAAGGGGAAGAACATTGACTCCCTCCTTCACATGTTACACTGTAGCAAGTCAAAAGAGGGAGTTGTTAGCAGTCGAACCCAGCAAAAGAGCCACAAAACTATGCGTGTGCGTCAAGTCAACGCCGGTGGTCCGGGCTTCATTCAGCCTTACCAGCGACACGGCCTTCTCCCACTCCTCGTGACCTTTTCATGCAATACACCTCGGAAAGGAAAAGAAAAATGAAAATAAAATCAAACAAACTCAACGTTTCGCATTATCTGCCGTAGGGAAGAAGGAGGGGGTGCCGCTTAAACCGTTCCTCCAAGGAAAAATAATGATGAAATGATTATACTTTACGGGTCTCCTGGTTTCTTCTTCTTTTGCTTTACACTACAGAAAGAAACATCGGACTGAGGCTCGGGATTGGACTTAATTGTCCCTTCTTGGTCGTATTTTTGCTGTCCACAAATATTTACGATAGGAATCGATTGATTAATGAGGTTGTTCTTGGCAAAAATGAAGAAGAAAAGGGAGATAAACTTGGTTTTGATAGGGGGGATTATTTTTCCTTCGTTCCTGTGCTTCCATGGTCTTCATCTGAGGCCCCAAGCTTTATTGTTAATTGGCGTTGTGAGGGAATGTCATGTTTTGATAATTAGCAAAACTTTAAAGCAGGTGCTTTCACGGCGAATGCAAATGGATCACGTGTCGTTGAAGGCACGGGACACGAAAATCTTCGTTATATAATCAGCATTATGAGATGTTTAGCGGAATTAAAACATCACACTAAGTTAATTATGTGGCGTTACCAAAGTATCTCAGGACGAAATCAGTGAAAAACGGCAGCTGAAAATATTGAGGTAAGGGTGTGACCGCGTAATTATGTGTAGGTAAGGAAGAAAATTTTTATAAAGATGACACTTCAGGTTGAAAAATATATCACTCCGAATTGTCTTATAAGATTAAATATGATTTAAGAGAAATCAGCATTTTCAATGACTATGTAATAGGTTAGTACCCATGATCGATATTTGCTTAAACAAATCTAATAAACTTAAGCGCTATTTTGTGAATTTTCTAATTTAATGACATTTCTGTTTTAATAAGGAGATAATCCACCTGCGGATAGCAGGAGGGAAATGATCACGCATCGTTGGTCAATGATGCCTTACAACCTTGGTTGATAATGTTTTCCACGGCAACCTGGTGGCTATGTATTCTGAGGCGCAGGCCTTGGATCAGTTATCTGAGATAAGTAGTCATATTTATAACTATCATCACTATAAATAGTTACCCCCTGAATTTGGTGCGGGTAACTATTTACAGCCCTTAAATTTGTTTATGGTGGTCTTTCACAAAAGCCAGTTTCGTTTTTCTTAATGACGAGTAATTTTCTCATCTTTACTAAGGTGAATACTGAATTAATCTCCAGTGGTGGGGCAATTAAAATGTTGCGTTCCCCCAGCTTTAAAAATTTGATTTATCATGAAGCAAAATAAGTCAAAGTAACCAAAAGTCAAAATGGCATTCTAGTATACATTTCAACAAACAGCTTCGTTAGGTAGAAGTTCAATCTATACATATATACACCTGAACACCAAATTACGTGGGAGATAGGCAATGTATATTAGGACAAGGTCCTTTATAATACTGTTACACGCGTAGTATGAGTTTCTTTAGGGCTTGAAATTTAAAATACCTCCTTGAGCTTCGTTAGGGCTTGAAATTTAAAATACCTCCTTGAGTCAGACGCGTAATAAATCGATGCTTCCAAAATATTGCTATGATATTTGACAAGCACAATGATGATCTCTACTGAAATATTGCCTATTATAATTCTGCTAAGGAATAGTGAACAGTCAAACACATATTTCGTTATGTTAGCTATTCAAAACCAACAATCGCATTTATTTCTACAGTGGTACTTTTACTTTTATGGTTACATAAAAAAAAATAAGAGCGAAAGGCAAAATGAGAAGCCTGGAAATGCCTGAAATCGCCAAAGTGGTAAAAGGAGAGAAGTGTAAAGGGCACACATGAGATTTCAAAATACTGACGTTTTGACAAAAATAGGCTCGATTGAGATGTCCTGTTTTGTTACGGAATACTGCAAAAATTCATATATACGTAGGTTGGTATGCAGATGTCTAGGTCTTACTTTTCCAGATATAAGGCCATATTTTTTTTGAAAAAAAAATGCTTCTTTCTCTTCCTTTTCTTCTTCCTTTGTTATTTAAGGCTACTTCAGGCATGCTGCGAAAATAGAGCGCCTTTGAGGGAAGGGCGAATCCTTAGTGGAGTGTCATTCATCGAGCTTCTCTGTATGACGTTCGAGTATCGCTGGAAGCCCGAAAAAACGTGGAGTATACACTATATTGACAAAAGTCACCGGACACCTAGAAGATGAACACAACATAGCCTTTATTGACATACATTAGTACGGTGTCGGTCCACCTTTGGTCTTAATGCATGCACTGACCCTTCGAGACATGCTTTCGACAAGGTTTTGGAACACAGCGATAGGTATGCGCTTCCATTCAGTACATAATGTTGCCGCTAACTGTTGCTTAGTAGTAGCGTTTGGTTCCAAACTTCTTATGCGGCTCTCTAATTCATCCCATAGGTGCTCTATGGGATTAAGATCAGGGCTCTATTCTGGCCAGTCCACACACGATACGGATTTATCATCAAACCACGCCGTAACAGTCTATGCTTTATGTCTCGGTGCATTATCCTGCTGGTACCAACAAGGCTCGGTTCCATAGAATTGCCACAGAGTTGGTGGGGTAAAATTGTCCACAACATCGAGGTAGACGCGCTGGTTAATAGGTTTGTCCACGATAACCAATAGGCCGGGACCATACCATGAAAAAATACCCCCACACGAGTACACTGCCAGCTCCAAACTTGACCGTATGAACAGTACATTGTGGTAAATAGCGTTCCCCCGGCTGCCGCCATATCCACACACGTCCATCAGACTGAAGGATCGAGTATCTGGTTTCATCAGTCCATAGGACCCGTTTCCATTGATCTACGGTCCACGATAAATGTTCTTTACCCCATGATAAACGACAAGTAGGAATTCAAGTGGAGATGAAAGGCTTATGAGCAGCCGCAAGACCACGGTAATACATGGAATGAAGTTATCTGCGAATGGTACGTGTACATACCGAGGTTCCAGCATTTTTACTCACATGTGCACTGACTGAGGATTTGTGCAGTACTCCGTCGATTAGCTGTATCGACTCTCCAGAGGCTTCGACGACCTCTATCACTGATTTTCTTTAATCTGCCGGAACGTTTTGCTGCTTCAGGCACGCCATGTGTCTTCCACTTATTCAGTACATCTAAAACAGTTTTCTTGGGTATGTTTAAACGCCTCTCGGTTTCTCTTATGGACAACCCACTAATATTACACACAAATATCTTTCCTTTCTCAAAGTCAGTACTCTTCCCCCGCGACATTTCCACTCTACCTCACAATGCGATATGATCGCGGGCAGCTGCAGGCTTGTTTTTATACCGTTTGCAGCAGTACCGCGCATCTTAACAATACAGCGGATCCGTTCATTTGCTTTTGAAACGGAGACCGGTGACTTTTGTCAATATAGTGTATATATAAATATACACTAACCAACCCGCTTGGCCAGCGCGGTGAGATATGCCCAAACTCCCCAAAGATGCTTACACAATTTCAAACTTGGCCCTTAGTCATTGGTAGCTGGAATGTTCCTGGCCAAGGCAGTGACCAGTGCGACATGAAGACAGAGGGTGTTAAGATTCACCGGAGCATCGGACTAGGCTGCCATCTGATGCTGACCTTGGCTACGTTCAATGAACGTTCCTTCTCTTCTGATTCAAGGCTCCTTGAATTAGAGGAGGAACTCGAAAACATCAACTGTAATATTTTGTGGCTAAGCTAGGTAAGAAGAAGAGGAGAAGATTTTATTGAACCGAAAAGTGGACATCTCTTCTACTATCGTGGGACTCATACTGGTAGAACTAGTGGTGTTGGGTTTATAATAAACAAAATACTGAAGGACAATATTTTAGAAGTTGAAAGTTCCTCGGACAGAGCTGTGCGACTCGTTATCCAACTCTCAAAAAGATACCAGGCTTAGATTCTTCAAGCGTATGCAGCCAACACAAGTCATCCTGAAGAAGAAATTGAAGAATTTTATGAGGAAATTCAGAATTTAAATAACAAGAGCAAACAGCACTTCAAAATCATTATGGGTGATTTCAGTGCAAAAATAGGGCAACGGCAACATAACGAAACTTCGGTTGGTAAATTCGGCTATAGTAGCAGAAATCAACGTGGAAATACTAAAGTAGAGTCTGCAGCAGCAGAAAGGTCTTTCATCAAGAAATTCTTCTTCAAGAAAAAGCCACACACGAAATGGACATGAAGACATACAAATGGGACGACAAGTGAAATTGATTTTATTATGTCTAACAAAAAATTTTTCATCGAAAACTGCAGTATGCTAAACAAGTTCAACACAGGTAGTGACCATAACATGCTGAGATGTAAGATGCACCTCAACACTAAACTCGAACGTGGCAAGCTCATAAGAGAAACAAAATGTATTGACATAACCAACCTCGAAAAACATCATAATACCTTCACGCTGGAACTGAGGAACAGACTATCTTCTTTAGAAGGCCTAACATCAGAAGAACTGGATATTTCTGAAGTTAACAGAGAACTCACCAAGGCTCTTATGAAAACAGCACCAAAAATCGGTGGTACTAAGATCAAGTTACATATAAAGAAAATTTCAGGAAAAACTAAGATGTTGATACAAAAGAGAAGGGAGATAAGGACCATTAAAGAAGACGCAACTTCCAAAGTGGGGTATATAGAGCTATGCAAGACAGTAAGGAAAAGTGTCACTGAAGACATAAGGAAATTCAATTGTGAACTAGTGAGAAAAGCAATTGAAAATAACCAAAGCCTGAAGACAGCAAAGGGATATCTCAGTAAGGGAAGAAAACAGATTATGGCACTGAGAAAAGAAGATGGGACTGTAACAAGAAATGGAAGCAGAAATTTTGACAAGGGTGAAAGATTTCTACTCAACACTGTATGAGAGGGATGAGACATCTATTACAGACATTACGACAGGTACTAGTGCCAAAGTCCCTCTAATCCTCCCTGCAGAAGTTACACGTGCAATTAAGAACGTGAAACGGGGAAAAGTTCCAAGAGAAGATGGAATTACCATGGACATTATACAAGAAGCAAGTGAAGAAATTGAAACTATGCTCGCCCAAATTTCAACCAGATGTCTCAATGAAGAAAAGATTCCAGAGGATTAGAACAACGCTGCAATGATCCTGCTGCATAAAAAAGGTGACATTGAGGATCTCATGAACTACAGGCCCAATAGCCTCCTATCAGTGGTTTATAAATTCTTCACTAAAGTTCTTTCACATCGCTTAAAGGTAACACTAGACATGGCTCAATCAAGAGAAAGATCTGGATTCAGGAGTGGCTACAACGCCATTGATCATATCCATGTAGTGAGAGAACTCATTGAAAGAACAAGAGAATATGAACTCCCATTATGCATGTCTTTTATTGATTATGAAAAGGCCATCAATTCCGTGAAACCATCAGCAGCTACAATGGCTTTGAAATCCTGCGGTATTGAAGATGCGTACATTAACATTAATAATAACATCTATGAAAATGCAAGTGCAAAGGTTCGGATATTTGTGGATACAGCACTAATTAAAATTGGAAAGGGACTGATACAAGGTGACACCATATCTCCCAAACTCCCTAATGCCACATTACAAAATGTCTTTCAATCATTGAACTCGGAAAGCAAAGGGATAATGATTAATGGAGATTACCTAACTCACCTTCGTTTTGATGATGACGTAGTCATTTTTACAAGTAACCCTTCGGAGCTGCAGAGTATGATCCAAGAACTTGCTGACAAGAGTAAAGAAGTGGGATTAAAAATGAACTTTCAGAAGACAAAAGTGATGTACAATGCTTCTGCAAGAAAAAAGATTTATTGATTGATGGAGTAAAGCTTGAAACAACCGATACCTACATTTATCTCGGGCAGCAGATATCAAGTGAGGATCACATTGATGAAGAAATTAATTGCCGTGTAAAACGTGGATGGAGAGCTTTTGGAAGAAATAGTACAATTTCTAAGAGCAGTATTCCATTATGTCTTAAAAGAAAGTGTTTAATCAATGCATCCTGCCAGTGCTTACGTATGGAGCAGAGACATGGACCTTAACTAAAAAAGATATACAAAGGCTGCAGACAGCTCAAAGAGACATGGAGAAATGCATGCTTGGTACAACTAGGTAAGATGAGAAGATGAACTTGTGGATAAGGAAAATGACAAGAGTGGACGACATCATGACCAGAGTGAAATTACTGAAATGGCAACGGGCTGGACATGTTGCCAGAAGAACAGACCACCGATGGACAACCGATATTTTAGACTGGATTCTAAGAGACAGAAAAAGACCCAGAAGATCACTGAACTCGGAAAACATGGGAGATAAATGGAAGAAATTCCAAAGCATGCCGGAGTGACATGGAGGAGACAGGTTCAAGACATATAATTTTGGACAAAATTTGGGGATAATTTCATCCAGCAGTGGATTGATAATGGTTGACAATGATGATGATGATGACGATATATATACATTATATTGACCAAAGACACCGGAGAACCCTTCAAAAGCAAATGAACGGATCCGCTGTGTTGTTAAGATGCATGGTACAGCTGCAAACGGTATAAGAACAAGCCTGCAACTCACTGCGATCATATCGCACTGTGGGGTTGAGTGAAAATGTCGCTGCGGGAGAGAACTGACTTTGAGAAAGGAAATATTGTTTTGGGTTATATTAGTGGGTTGTCCATTAGAGAAACCGAGAGGTGTTTAAACATACCCAAGTCAATTGTTTTGAATGTACTGAATAAGTGGAAGACACATGGCGTGCCTGAAGCAGCAAAACGTATCGGCACACCGAACAAAATCGGTGATAGAGAACGTCGAGGACTCTGGAGATTCGTTGCAGTTAATCGACGGAGTACTGCACAAGATCTCAGTGTACAGGTAAGTAAAAATGCTGGAACCACGGTATGTACATTTGTACACTTACCATTCGCAGAGAACTTCATCCCATAGGTTACCGTGGTTGTGCGGCTGCTCATAAGCCTTTCATCTCCACTCGGAATGCTACTCATCGTATAGCATGGTGTAAAAAGCATTTATCGTGGACCGTAGATCAATAGAAACGGGTCCTATGGACTGATGACATCAGATACACGATCCATCAGTCTGTTGGCCGTGTGTGTGTATGGCGCCAGCCGGGGACGCTATTTACCACAATGTACTTTTCATACGGCCAAGTTTGGAGCTAACAGTGCACTCTTGTGGTGGTGTTTTTCGTGGAATGGTCCCGTCCCATTGGTTATCGTAGACAAACCTATTAAACAGCACGTCTACCTCGATATTCTGGACAATTATGTTATACCAACTCTGTCTCTGTGGCAATACTATGGAACCGAGCCTTGTTGTTGTTACCAGCAGGAAAATGCCCCGAGCCATAAAGCCAGGACGGTTAGGCGTGGTTTGACGATAATTCCGTATTGTGTATGGATTGGCTAGCACAGAGCCCTGATCTTAATCGCATTGAGCACGTGTGGGATGAAGTTTGAACCAAGGCTGAGAAATAGTTAGCGGCAGCATTATGTACTGAATGGAAGCTCATACCTATCGCTGTGTTCCAAAACCTTGTCGAAAGCATGTGTCGAAGGGTCTGTGCATGCATTAAGGCCACAGGCGGACCGACACCGTACTAATGTATGTCAATAAAGGCTATGTTTTGTTTCTCTTCTAGGTGTCCGATGACTTTGTAAATATAGTGTGTGTATATATATAATCGATGCTTTGTCCCTCTTTCATCTTTTTTTTTTCATAATGCAAAAAAAAAAAAAAAAAAAGGAGTTACGAAATTATCTACTAATCAAATTTGAAATTCCCAAGGAAATTCGAAAAACATAACAAAACTATGATAGCAAATATCAAAAAAAAAAAAAAAAAAAAAAATTAGAAAACTCTGATGCGGATTTACAAAGGAAATACTGGTATAACCAGGAGAAAAGGAAAAGGATTTTAGAACATAAGGCAGCTGTCATTCATGGCTTCATCGGGGGCCAGCGAGGATTACATCTCTAACATTTCTACATAAACCAGAAAGTGTGGGTTTCTGAATTAATCAGTTTTCAAGTAAAAAATCTGAGTACATTTTTTTAAATAATAACAAAAGACAAAAAACAAACTCATCCCCACTGCAGCCAAGCCACCCTCAGAGCAATTTACACACCCTAAAAATATAAAGAACAAGAAGACCAAAATAGAAGCAAATAAAAATAAAAATTAATAAAGGAGGCTAAAACTAGAAAAAAAGAAACCCAGCTGCAAACTGAGCAACCTTAGCCCAACTCACACTGCTAGAACCTCACACCAAATACTGTTGCATTATTAATACCTGCAAAGTACCATTTAAAATACAAATGTATACTTTACCTGTATGGCCGCCGTTGACATATGCACACTTCCTGGGGCGGCACACCAGGAAGTGTAGATGTGTCGACAGATATATGCGTAAATCATTGGCAGTTACGGACCGATCACGTTTCAAATGAGGGAGATAAAATGACAAAACGGCTCATCGTAACTAAGTTTAGTCGTCCCCATTGCATCGGAGTGAACTCGGTAGTGTAAGGAGTGAGAATGCCTGGGCGACGTCCTCGGGAGCCCTACCACCACACGAACACATTTACCACAGGGTGTATCACAGATCTACATATGGACTGATTGATCTCTGCGTCACATTGCGACTGAAACGCATGGGAATGCAACAATTGTCTACCGAATGTGGCTCCAGTTAATGGAGAAAAGGAACTTTCGTCGACCTATGGGGACTGGTGTACGTAGGTAAACGTCCGAAAGCCTGGACTTATCGCATTCCACGGGAAGCCGTAGCAGTCCCACAATCCACAGGAGTTCGCAAACGACGAGTGTAGGGCAGTTATGGTATCCGCGTGGACTGTGATTCGCAGATGGCTGGGGCAGGTTTGTGCTCTTGCCAGTCATTATGACGAATGGCATTTATCGTAGCATATCGTCGCGCAAGGTTGCAGAGCTGTCGTACCAGACATACGCGGAGGAAGAATGGAACCTTGTTGCACTCAGCTACGAACCTCTGTTCTGTCTCAGCGCCGATTATTGCTATTGAGAGTGTGGAAACGACATCGTAGCTAGGTTGATCTTTCTGCCATCCGTGAGCGTCATACAGCTTCTCATCCTGTTGTCATGGTTTAGGATGCTATCAATTTCAACTGCTGTTTACCGTTCGTGCGCATAGTAGGTACAATGACAACACGACGGTACGTCGATAATGTTCTACAGCTAATTTTTAGCGATTTCGCGTCGTATTCCGTATGCCCAGTTTCAAAAAAAATTAATGCTCGCCCACACGCTGCCAACATCAGCAGACAGTGCCTATAAGGTGTCCAAGTGCTGTCCTGGCTGGCGGGGTACCCACACTTCTCCCCAAGACTGATCACGTGGAACGTCATTGGCAGAAAACCTTACGCATCTGCACGACTTCCCTCAATGTTGAAGAACTATTTACTCAGGTCAACGACACATAGTCAGTGATACCTCAGGACAGCATGCGGGAACTTTTTTCTCCATGCCACGTCTTGTGAGCAAATAGTCCAGCATGGCTGTCATACAACCTATTGACTAAGGCCAAATTACACTGTCGTCTTGCTCATTATATATTGTAAATGTCATCCCTCAGAAATTAAATCACTTTTTACCGACCTACTTTTCCACAAATGAATGTTAATGATATTTCTGAAACATTTGTCCAAACTTTGGAAACTTCATCTAATGTCGTTTCTAATGAAAAAATGCATAAAAACATAGAACAGGAAATGCTTTCCTACGAAGATATGGCACGTGTTAAATTGTAAGTCCTGCACAATGAGAAGGTAACTGAGTTGTTCAGCAGCTAGCACTGTACATATAATATACAGTGTAAATTGGATAATTCGAAGCTGAAGGGACCACAAAAATAATTCGAATTATCGACAAATTGGAATTGAGCAAGTTTGAATATGGGCACATTCAAGTACTGTAAAAACATTTATTCATAAAATACAAAAAAAAAAAAAGTACAGTACGGTAAATTTACAAATTTTTTGTAAAAGAAACGTGAAATTTTGGCCTGCTTCTTAGAATTTATGTTATGGGTAAGTCTAAATTCCTCAAGTTTATCGAGTGAATGAAAAAGAGAGTCACTTACATTCTGCTGTCCTTCAACAAACTTCCTTAACTGTTGGAGGTGAACCGAGGCCTCTACTGAATTTGGAAGGCGCTGTTCAGGAATATCTGGCCGTTCCAGTTCTTCATCTGAAGATACACAGCAGGGCTTCTTATTCATAACATCAGCCAAGATCTCATCAACTGTGAGCTCACCACAAACAGCTAAATTGTCATCAACGCTCAGAAAAGCCTCATATGGTACAACACGGCTAACGTCTCCCCAGTACTCCACAGTGGGTATGGATCTCCTCGCCACCACTACCTTAATGTAGTTGAGACTCACCATCGGGCTGCTGGAAGCCTGCTTTTCTGAAGCAGTTGGCTATAGTTTCAGGTTTAACTTATTGCTTCATCCAGAACAGTACGTACTCAGTTTAAAAGGTAATTGTTGAAAATACGAGATTACGAAAGTGCGGTTTTCTTCGAATTAAAAAAAAGTTCGAATTAAAGGTGTGTTTTTTTTAACATTATTTACACTGCTGACCACATAAAGTGCAACACCAAGAAGGACACGAGATAGCAAAGCCAGAATTACTAGACACATAACAACAGATACAAAGATGAAACGATTGAGCTTACAGGCCCGTGCGACAATAACGGCCTCTACACGCCGCGGCATCGAATGAAAGAGGCTTTGGATGTGGGCTTGGGGTATGTCGGTCCAGGCTGCTTCCACACGTTCCCACAGTTCATTAGGCGTAGCCGCGAGTGGTACTTGCCGGGCCACTCGGTTGACGATCAGCGACCAGCGTGTTCGATGGGTGACATATCTGGAGAACAGGCAGGCCACGGCAGCAGTGACACCTGGTCGGCCGTGAAGAATTATTGCACGATGCGTGCCACGTGCGGGCGCGCATTTTCCTATTGAAACGTGGCCGCTGGCAGGTCCTGCAGGTAAGGGAGGACTGCAGGCTCCGAAACGTCGGAGATGTAGCGGTGGCTGTTGAGTGTACCGGCGATGCGTACCAGAGGGGTGTGGGTGTTATATCCAATTGCGCCCCAAACCATAACGCCGTGCGACGGACCGGTATGGCGATGCATAATGCAGGCGTCATACAGTCTCTCGTCGCGGTGCCACCACAAGCAGATCCGACCATCGTGGTGTTGCAGGCAGAAGCGGGATTCGTCGGAGAAGACAATGTCGTGCCATTCCGTAGTCCAGGTGCGGCGTTCAACGGCCCACTGCCGCCGTACTCGCCAGTGGTGTAACGTCAATGGTAATCGGTGCAATGGGCGCCGTGCGACAAGTCTCCGCTCCTGCGGACGACGTCGAATGGTACGTGCTGATACAGGTTGTTGCGCAACACACCTTAAATTCCTGCGCTAACGTTTGTGATGTGGCGGTGCGAGCCGTCAATGCCCGCCGCACAACATGCCGATCCTCTCGCTCGGTGGTGTACCGCGGTTGCGGCAATCGCTCACGTCGGTCCATCCGCTCCTCCTGCACCCACCGAATCCATACTCGTCTCACTGTTGCTGGATGTCGTCCCATACGGGAGCCGATGTCTCGGTACGATAAACCGCTGTCGCGATAAGCCACTGTTCGTCCTATGTCGAACTCGAAAACGTGCTGGAATGACTGCCGTATTCTGCGACGAGGCATGAGGAAGCTTCCCACGCTCAGGTCCGGCAGCACAACACACTTCCACTACTTACACCCCGCCTTCTGTGCTCCCTTCTTATAGTGCTTCTCGGTGGCGTGCTGGGTGCACATGATTTGCATATGCCCTGCAATGCTAATCGTTTGCATGTCCACTCGCGGGCGACGCGTGCTGCGAATTTCAGGCCTATCGGATGCTTCCTTCTTGGTGTTGCATTTTGGGTGGCCAGCAGTGCATACAGAAAATTCAAGGGAGCAAATGAAAAATTCGTATTAACCAAGAATTTGAATTAAAAACTTTCGAATTAGACAAGTTACACTGTATTAATAATTGAACAATCATTCACGAGTTTTTGGTGAACACCCTGTCCATTAGGAGTAAACATCGTCCTTCAGCGGTCCCTAAGACTCACATGTGCAGATCCTGGTGGCGATCATATCTATCTATCTAACAGCAGGGTTAGGCACGATCGAAATGTAGAGTTAGAAGAAAGTGCACTGGAAATTCATCAAGCATGAATCATATTTGCTGGCGTGTTGCTAATGTTGCTTTTTCCAAGAAGCTGGTAGTTTCTCTTCCAATAAAAGTCGATACAGATAGACGTCGAATATCGGTTACAAAAACAATGGACCTAAGAAATTGTCTCCAATGATGCCGATCCAAACATTTATATAGAATCTTTGTTGATGCTGAGACTGCATGATTTCATGCCGATTGTCCTGCGCTCAGTGATGTATGTTGCAAAAATTCTCAATGCCATCTGTGTAAATTACGATTCACTGTAATAAAACACAACGGAGAAAGTTAGGTTCAGTACATTTTTGCAGATGCCACTGAATAAAACTGACTCGAGGGAGATAATCTGCTGGGGAGATGGAACTTGATGTGCCCACTTTTGAGGCTACTCTTCTTGTACTAGCTTCGGGCTGCTCTGCCGCAATGTTCAGTACCCGTTCTTCTAACACGAATGCACGCACACGTCAAGATCGTCCCCCATCTATAGTGTGAAGCACCATTGATCCCATTTCTAGTAGACGCTGATGGACAGGAACAAAAGTACCTTCGGCGGTAGATCTTTCAGAAAAAGCCATTTCTATGAAATGAATGTGAGTGTATTCGGCGTTGGCAAACGCAGTCTTCATTTTCACGACTGTGAAAAC
Organism: Macrothele yani; assembly: GCA_039090855.1. Lineage (NCBI taxonomy): Eukaryota > Metazoa > Arthropoda > Arachnida > Araneae > Macrothelidae > Macrothele > Macrothele yani. Next base: position 165,636,292 of record CM077007.1, read on the forward strand.
CTAAACCGCAGTACCAAAAACGAAACTTCTTCACTAGCATGCGCCGACGTCTTATACGAGTGCTTAAAAACGTCTGCTGGTTCAATTTAAGTAGCTATCTCACAGTATGAAGTTCCGTGACTGTGTCACACATTTGCATTCATTCCCAACGCAGAATGAGATGCAAATTATCTTCATTTTCTTAGTACCGAATCTATATCACAGTCTTCTGTTTACAAAGAAGGCAGTTAGTCTCACGACGCGATTGGAGCTTCGACATTGTGCTGTGGCCGACAACGTGCCGTTTCCGGCCCTATGTTCATATGACCTGTTTTCCTCAGAATGGAGGTAGAACAAATTTCTAATTTTTTGAAACATCCTGTATATATATTCATAATGGAAGTTTCAAAATTTTTCGTATTTATGCATAATTTCTTTACGAATGAATTTTGAATTAACTAGGGTTCCTTCCATGTCTGGTATATATATATATATATAATGTCAAAATTTGAAGAACTGGATTTAGGTGATATCAGACAATACAAAAAGGAGCAAAATTTGTCTCCACCTCCGAGCAATGTCACTCTGCAGAAGGCATCAGAATGCTTTTCTGGTCATCCCGAGTTGCAATAAGAAGTGCTAAAGTAAGATATAAGAAGGGAAAATCACATTTCACAAAGTGATACGATACCAATTTGAACATTTATAAAAATTGTTTTACTTTTCAGCACTTCATTTATCCACTTTAATCATTAACTGAGAATTATAAGAAAGAAAGAGAGAGAGAGAGAGAGAGCCATCAGATATATCAGAATACCAGCGTAGGAAGAGCAGTCGCGCTTTGTTTAAATATTTTCAAGTATTTTCCTGCTCAATAGTGACAAGCAATTTTAGATTCGTCTTTTCCAAATATATTGCTGATGACACAGAATTTGATCAACGCAGCCTTTGAATGAAACCGACATATTCTACACGAAATTCTAATGCAGCAAAACTTCATGGTAAAAAAAGAGCATTAATTTTTGGAAGTTAATAATGAACTATAACCTAGCACTGACGTGTTAAATGTGTGCAGTTTTAATCCTGCAAGATTCCTCTTTTCTAGAAGTTTGTTTTCCGAAATGAGAAATATATAAGAACTGGGGCAATGAATATCTGATAAAAAGTAATGGCCAAATTTCACTCTGGTCTGTATCACTGATATTTTTCCCTCTCAGAAAGTATTAAAATTCCCACCTTTTCTTGAAAATGTTGAACTGATTTATATAAGTCAAAAATGTGGGTAGGTGTTTTAAACTCATCTTTTTTAACTTTGTACTAAGTCCGGTTTAACCTTTAACTGCCCAGGTCTTATGTTTGTCACATATCAACCCACGTCCAGTCTCTCAGAACGCCCCATTTTTATTTTTTACTTCATGTTAACTTTTTTATTTTTTTTTACATTTTTTTTAATATTTTGGGAATCGTCTATTTGTAAAATAATACAGTACATATTAAAATAACCTTAATGTAACTCGTGAGACCAGACCTGGGTTGTTAAGGGTTAATGAGATATTTTTTAAATGCAGTGATTCCAAAAATTTATTTAATAGAGAGATAATTTTATTCATAGGAAATCATATCTAAAAAAATCAACACACGTTTAGAGGAAGCTTGGAATTAATATATTAAGAATGGATCGGATTTTGTTGGCATTCTAGGGTAAAAACAGATCTACTAGACATTTCGACAACATGTTCCCGTAGTTCTGATCTGATGGAATATCCACAAGAATTATTTATTAGATCTTCAACGACAACATTTTAGTTGATTCCGATTTTATTGTTCACCTTACAAGACGAATTATGTTAAGGTACACATTAAGATCAAAATTTACATTTGCGTGTTTATAAAGTAATGAAGTAGATTTAATGTGCGCACCTTCGTGCACATGCGTATGGTGAAAGTGCGGAAGACGTTATGCTCATAACCATAAAAAGGCATGCTTCCCTAAGCGCTTCCATTATTTCCCCCGAATGTGGGTTCTTACAAAATCAAATGGAAAATCCGCCTCCCACGTAACACCACAGTTTTGAAGAAGGCATTCGCGACGGTGATCTTTGTAAAACCACAAAGGTACTATTCTTGGCAGGTTTTATCCCGTCCTGCGGTGTCATTTTACAGTCGAATTCAAGTAGTTGTTTACCATAACATAAATTTTCACACATTTAAATCAGTTTGACATTGTTGTTCTATGATTATGCATTTAAAATATGTACTTGAGGATAACCTACTTTTTAAATTTTGTATGTATATAAAATATTTTGACCTCTAATCGTACGTAAGGCCAGGATGTGTTCCGTTACCGATTCGCAGCAGTCTCCAGTGAAGGAAAGCAAACAGAACAGAAGAATAAATGCAAAACGAACGTAGATTTGCACCGTAGCTTCGGATGCAAAATGTAGGTTTCTCAATTTTCGTACTTCATGATGATGATGGCAAGAAGTCTCGTTTAGATTTACCACACATTCAAGACAAATCGAAGTCTGAGCATCTTTGCGCTGAGTCCACGTATCTGACCCTTTTATACAGCAATTTAACGCGCAGTTTCACACATGTTTCTTGTAGCAGAAATTCTACAATACTGTCTGACGTATTTTAATAGTCCTTTTTTTCGTAAGGGCTGATAGCACATCAGTTGCAGGTGTGTGTGTGGTTTGATAATTCTGCCCAATTTTATCCCATCTCACATTTTTAACTTTTTTCACATGACTAGAATCTTCTATTTTCAATTACAAAAACTTCTGCTTTTACCGTCTTCGGTAAAAGGAGAACTGTGAGGGCAACGAACGCTGTTCTACTTATGTACTGTTACGCCAGCGACATTCTACTGTATGTACCAATATCCTGAAAATCGGATATTGGTACCTACAAGTCTCTCATTAAGAATGGAAAATAATTGCACATCACAACCCAAAATCTGAAAGAATATTGTTTTAATTACTTAGGAATAAGTAATTTTATAGACGCATGCCTTTTTCCAGAAAAAAAAACAACGATTTTTTCATTCATTTTCGTTTGATGGGAATTAAATTTCTGCGAAATTTTAAAATTGCGTCAGTTTGAAATGGTTTATTAAGATTTTATGGAGATAATCTTTTCCAGCATAATTCCTTCCCGAAAAAGCAATGTTTGTTTTCTTGCAGACCGATTTTGCTGAATCAATTATCACAATTTAGAGTATGAAAATCTACGTATCTTAAGGTATTTTCTTTCGTTGAACTTCCTTCAAGAAGCATATTTCATTTTTTTATGAAATGGAATATTATTTTTAAATTAATGAGCATGCTAGTCTTTAAAAAAAATTACTGTAGCTATCCTGATCCTACCCCAAAATCAGGTTCAACAACAACTCTTACTGAATCACAGATTAACGTGAAAGCTGAGCATAAAAATGAAGTCTCTCGTATGTACGTAGTGCGAATAAAAAGTTCCGAGACTAGGTACGTAGTGCGCCAACAGATGGCAGTATGCAAATGCGCGAGCAGCGGTCGAGGGCAGTGACGTTCATGAGTCATTGTGCCGAGTGACGTCGTTCTGACGTTCATGAGTCATTGTGCCGAGTGACGTCGGAGAACCATTCAAGACATTGCTATCATCGTCAATGTGTCATACGGAGCAGTGCAAAAAATGCTGACGTTGGTTTTGAATATGCACCGCATTGCTGCAAAGTTTGTGCCAAAGATTCTGAACCCCAAACAGAAGGCGCTCCGTGTCGAACTCCGTCAAGAACTTCGTCAGCAGGTGGTGAATGAACCAACGTTCCTGTTGCGGGTCATCACTTTGAACGAGACTTGGGTCTACCGTTACGACCCGGAGACCAAACAACGGTCGTCGCAGTGGAAGAGCCCGGCATCTCCACGACCGAAGAAGGCCCGACAGGTCCGGAGCGCAATCAAAAGCATGCTCATCGTGTTCTTCGACATTCGTGGGGCTGTGCACCGTGAATTCGTCCCCCAGGGCCAGACCGTCACCGCCTTTTCTTAGTGGAATGTTCTGCGGCATCTTAGGGTGGACATTCGCAGCTAACGACCTGAAATGTGGCGCAGGAGCGATTTTCTGCTCCATCACGACAATGCAGCAGCTCACAGAGCGTTAGCGACACGCCAGTTTTGCAGCCGCAACAGCATGACTACCCACCCTCACCCGCCTTACTTGCCGGATTCGGCCCCTGCGACTTCTTTCTGTTCCCAAGGGTTGCCGTTTTGAAACCGTGGACGAGATCGAGCGCGAATCACAGACGGTGCTTGACACGATTCGCGAACAGGATTTTCAGGAAGCGTTCCAACAATGACAAAAACGCTGGCAGCGGTGTATCGCTGCCCAAGGAGACTAGTTTGAGGGAGATCATAGCCAGACTTAAGTAGCTTAAATACTTTGTTGTATATCGTCCTAGTCTCGGAACTTTTTGATCGGACCTCATATGTAGGAATCGGGACTCTCATCAGTTGACGCTGCCACAGGGTAAGTTCGATTTAAATGAATTTGGAGTGTCATATTAAAATTGTAATCTAAGACATCCACCAGGTTCCGAAAAATAATTGGACCTCCAAGTAAAACCATAGTTCTCACTGAGAATTAATGAAACTTTAAATTTTCAGTTTATGTGAAATAATTTTATTAATAAGCGCTAACTGTTGTGACGTACTAAAGAGGTGAAAACATGTGTCAAGACGACAAATCTGCCGGGAGACATTCTGTCCGCGTAGCTCAGTTGGGAGAGCGACTTACTCCGGAGCGAGGGGAAACGAATTCGATGTCCGTCGCTGACAAACTTGTGTTTTCACATTGGCACTCAATTGTGGAAAATGGATCCACTGTGGCCGTTGGATTCTTTGAAAAATGTGTAATGTTTGTTCCACACATTGTTTGGGATTAATGGAAAATTCCTACTTCGCATCAAAAAAAAAATACATATATATATATAAGAGGGAGATAATGTGACATACTACAGAGGTGAAAACATGTGTAAAGACGACAATCTGTAGCGAGACATTCAGTCCGCGTAGCTCAGTTGGGAGAGCGACTTACTCCGGAGTGAGGGGACACAGGTTCGATGGCCGTCGTTGACAAATTTGTGTTTTCATACTGTCTTTAGAAAGTTGCATTTAATGTGCAAAAGTGAACATTTCTTGTTTTATTTCATGATTTCCATGTCTGAAGTCAAGGACCTGCCTTTAAACATGGTTAACAGAACACATTTAGGGATTAATTTTGAGGGTCATGGTATCACGGAGTTTGAAACTCAATGTATTATGTCATAATAGGCAAAGGTATAATTTTTTTCAATTTTTATGATGACTGATGCTAATTTCGCGAAAAGCTTTGTGAAATGATCTGATAATCATTTCTCTTTGCTCTATGAAATGATCATTAGCCATCTAATGCTTAATCTCATTTTGCGTAAAACTAGGAAAACTGCACCAGACTTCTTCGCTTTTTTTATCAATTTAAGATCTCATTCTTATTTTTCACTTGTCAGTGAGAATTTTTTTCATCCCCTACTAGATATAACATAGAGCGTGTGATCGGCATTTCAGATATGGCGTGATAATGGCATCGAATTGATATTCCCAGGGAGAAATCTTTTTCCTTCTGGGTGAGTCAGATACCGGGAAGAAGCTCCGGAAGTGGAAGAAGGGAGGATGGGGTTGGAATGAAATGAAGAGTGCTGCACGCTATCGATCCAGTGGTGGACAGTGGTCAGGGCGTATCGGAATAGCCGCATCAGTGCGCACGCTGGATGAGCTACCCATCTGTTTAGGGCAGAGAGGTCACCGTCAGTCCTCCATATCAACTTATCTCTGCTTTTGTGGCTAATCTCCAGTATATGGGACGGCGTCACTACGCATCTCTTTGCTTACCAGTAACGGATAAGAATCTCAGCATCACTTACATGCAACAAACAAAAGATTTCGGAGAAACTGAGGACTCATTCAGATGAACATGGCGTACATAACTTTTAGAAATGGCGCCAATTAATCTAAATATCTGAAATTCAATTCTTTGGGAATGCCCAAAGAATTGAATTTCAGATATTTAGATAATTGTTAGCGTGTTCTTGAAAAGAAAACTTAAGGCACCACCAGACATTTTATGTTAGCAATATAAAATATGGAAAGATAAGGTTTTTAGCACGTCCTTTGTTAAAAAAGTACGTGTTTATGATATCGCTTCATCCATCCGCCTGTTGACACCATATCTCTGAAACCATTAGTCCGATTTTATTTTATTTTATTTTATTTTATTTTTTTTTTTTTCATTGGAAAGCTCGAAATAGGAAAACGATGATCCTGGGTTTTAGTTTTTTGTAATGTATAACTTCACCGCTAGAGTGCGTAAATGCATATGCTATCCAATGCGAAATACAGTTTATTCCATATCACTACTTCTAAATATGCGAAAGAAAAACATCTTTCCTCGATGCCACTTATAACGAAGACTATTTTGGGAACTGGATCTTTTTTACGCTTTCCAACAGTAGGTTGAAGAAGCGTATATGCTCCGGCTTTGTCCGTCTGTCTGTCTGTCTGTCTGTCTGTCCGCACTATAACTCGCGTAAAAATAGTTCGATTTCAATGAAATTTTAGTATTGAAAATGGGAGAAATGGGGTCAAAGGTCAGGACATGGAGCTGGATCCATTCCATTGCCCCTTATGCGTCATAACTTGCGTAAAAATGGTTCGATTTCGAAGAAATTTTAGTATGTGGTAGGGGAACACCTGGGGACGAACCCTATTGAATATGGGCGAAATTGGGTTGAAGGTCAGGACATAGGAGTGGGATCCATTCCATTGGCCTTATGCATCATAACTTACGTGAAAATGCTTCGATTGCGACAAAACTGTCGTTGGACGTGCCCACTCGAGCTCCTCAATTTTCGCCCAGTTTGCTCGGTCAAAGAGCCCATCGCTTCCGACTCCTGTGTTCCGTGTGTGTATAAGGGTATGTGCTGCCATTCCTGCTACTTTTCCGAGTCAGAAAGTACATATTTACTTCGAATTTTATCATAATATTACCTGCCGACTACACCCTACTGCGTTTCTGAAATGTGCGCCTAAGTACATGTTCCAGTGCCTGCGGTTCCTTTCCTGCATACCCTGTTCAAGTAATAGGCTGCCAGCAATCTTCCCAGCTACTTTTCAGCACCAGTAAGTGAATTTTATACCGATATTCCTTCATTTTTCATCTCGGTGGGTATGTTTACATCTGCCCATCGTGACTTGCCTTGACTTCCTTCTGTCTTCTCACCAGCATTCTATTCAGTTGCCTTCTGTGCTTCTCTTCCTGTTATCTACACGTCTTCCCATTTACGTCACCCTCTGATAGTGGTCCTTGGGTGACGTCATCGTTACTGTGCTCCATCTGTCTCTTGCCGTTCTTCCAGTGACGTCATTACCTCACATCTTCCCATCGTCCGCCTTCTTTACGTGCCTTTTGCCATCTCCATCGTCTTACGCTCTCTAGATTGTGCTGCTTTGCTTTACAGTTTCTGATTTGTACTATGTCTACTACTTTTCTTCGACCACTGACGCCTCCTCCGGATGTACTACTTGACAGTTCAACTCATCTCTCTTCGCCCGCAGCCACTGCCTTCCCCTCGGATCGTCTCTCAACTGCCTTGGGCTTCCGGTTTTCTCGTACCGGCTCCGTTTTAACAGCATTTATTAGAATCCTCGTCACCGGGGAAGTCTTTCTTCGCTTCTTTAGCTCTTGGAGTAAAATATTCCGCGCTTCCACGTACTAAACTTACAGCTTACAATTCAGCACTCCATCAGATTGTTCTACCTAATGCCATCACGCACATCGCACGAAAGCCTCGCTCGGTGTTGGTTTATTTTTTTAATCGTGCTCAAGTTGAGTTGGTTCTTTCTTCTCCAATTTCAGTCGGCGATCAAAGTTTGTTCGCAATTCCTCCTGCTCACTGCCCTACTCTCGTTAGTTTATTTCCAGTTCCTCCTGAACTCTCCAAGGATTTACTGCATGCTTTCCTTTCTCTATGTGGTTTAGTTATTGGTCCTATTAAGACTTTGCCTGCTGTTTCAGACAATCACGGGAATCGTCCCTATTATAGTTTTCGACGTTAAGCTCTCGTCGTTTTTCCTGACGAACAGTCCATTGTTTCCTATACGACAGCTTTCCACGTTATCTGCGGTCCACACACTCACACTGTCAGTGTTTTTATCGCCTATCACTGTTTTTCTTGCAAATTTCCCGGTCACCATAGTTCTTCTTGTCCAACTCGGAATTTTTCGACTTCCAGTCGCCCTTCTGCCTTGCCAGAATCGTGTGACTTTTCTTTATCATCCACATCGTTGTCGACTTTTCCTTCTGCATTTTCGCAGCTTCCGGTTTCGAGTGGTTTGTTCCCGGTCCCTGATTCTTCTACTTCACGTATTTCTCCGGAGAATGTTTTTCCTGATCATCTACTACCGACAGCTCTCTTGGATGTTCTCCTTTCAGTTACTACTACACCACTTTGCATGCCTCCATCGAGCCCGTCTTCTGCCCAGATCTCGTTGAATTGCCCTCAGTCACCCTCTCTGCCTTCATCTCCTGCTCCTTTCAGTCCATTGTCTCCATGTTCGACTGCGGTCTCCACTTCTATGGTTCCGCTCTTCGTCTCCACGGAGCCAGCGTCTACCAGTTGCCTTATATCTCCTGCTTTCTCACCGCCCCAGTGCAACTTATCTGTTTCTGTGCCTCCAGATTCTACTTCATCTCATTTTCCTTTACCGACGGCTGATGTTGCTTCGACTCCTGCTCGTCAACTCCAGTCCTCACTCCTAGATAATCCTGTTACAACTTCATGTTTACCGCAGTGCTCCCTTCAAACAAGTCTTTTTTTCTACAGGGCCCTCCACTGACAGCCGTGTAGTGTCATCTGGGTTGTACTTGTCTTCTGTTGATGTCTACATTCGGCCTTTTTCTCTAGAGACTTCTGCTTCGCCAACTCCTGAGTCGCCGGACGAAGATCCTACTCCGCCTCTTATCAGCTTTCTCATGCCGATCGTCTCTGTGAGTTCTTCACTCCCAGCAACTCTTGTCATGTCCATTGAACCTGCATCCTCCAACTCACAGTGTGCTCATTTGCCTTCTGACGTGTCATCTTCCTCTACAGCCGTTCCTGTCGACCTTCCATCAGCTTCAGACACTGTTCCTGCCTCATCGATTGTTCCTGATAGTGCTCCTTCACCTGTGCTTCATCATGCTCCATTGTGGCCTTCCTCGACTTCTGCTGATAGTACTTCCCTTACTTGTACATCTTCTATGGCTCGACGTTCCCGACGGCGGCGTAAGCCTCTTGCTCCAGATCTTCCTTCACAACAAGACTTTGCTTCTTATGGTGATTATTACCGCACTTATGAGCGTCGGGTGAAACGTGCTATGTATAAATATCCAGACTTCTCCTACTAATATTCGCGAACACCAGATTCTTATTATTCCAGAATCTGCCAGAGTGTGAGCCCTTAGACTCCTGCTTGACTTTGCCATGCTAAATGCCCTGTGTATTTCATGTTCCTCAAAATATCTCTGTTTGAGAGAGTGGCCTGCACGCCCATAATTATTTTTTTATGTTTTATTCTCCTCAATGCCTCCCGTGTAAGCCTGTGATGTTGTCCACGTCTTTTTGGCCTTTTGCCCATGTTATATGCCCCCGTTTTATTGTACACTATTAGTTGTCTAATAAAGCGATATTAAACGACAAAACTTTATCATGTTGTTCTGGAGGTATACTGAACGAGTTCTGTTGAATATCATCGAAATGGGGTCAAAGGTCAGGACACAGGAGCGAGATTTATTCCACAACCATTATCCTCATAACCTGACTAAAAATGCTTCTATTGCGACGAAACTTTAGCATGTTGTCCCGGATGTATACCGAACCAACTCTGTTTAATATCATCGAAATGGGGTAAAAGGTCAGGACAATGGAGCGAGATTTATTAAACAGCCATTATCCTCGTAACCTGAGTAATAACTTGAATAATGATTTCTGGTATGTTGGAAAGCGTATCATAATCAATGCATTGCATGATTTCCCTAACTTGTTTAAGTAATGCATCGATTTTCCGCTAGATTGCATAAAGTAAATTGTCATTTTCCCAGTATCTGTGCTTCTAAAAGTTCTATTTGAAAAATTCTTTCCGCATCGGATAGAGCTCCTGGTGGGAAATATTCTGCATACAATTTTTAATTTCTGTTAATGAATAGTTTGGCCACTAGAGTGCGTAAATGAATATTTCTGTTTTTGATGTATTTGCAGCAAAATATTCGCTTCTGAAAACTGGATTAAATGTTTTTTTCTTAGAACGATACAGCTTATTACGGGAAAACTTATGAGAATATCCCTTTCTTAAAAATCGCAGAAGGCGTAGATGTACATCTTATTTTGGTCAATATCTCTGCTTCTATGAATCCGATTTGAACAATTCTTTTTTTTTCAGAAAGAGTTTGTAATGCAAAATGTTTTTCATGGAATTTCAAAATTTTCTTAATGTACAAGTGTGCTACTAGAGGAAGAAAGTTTACGTTTCCTTTTAGAGCATATTTGCACCAATATCTGAGGGACTAAGAATCCCATTGAAAAAAAAATTCGGATAGATACTTCTAAGTATGGAAACATTTTGTGTGTATTTCGTTCCCAAAATAATGCACAATTTCCCCGCTAAGGACGCTATTGTTTAATCTGCTTTTCCTCGATATCTCTGCTTCTAAACGACCGATTGAAAAAAATATTTTAACACCGGACACCATTTGCTTTGTGGAATACTTTGTTTGTACTTCTATAGTTTTTGTATGTGTGTCTTGTCGCTAGGTGGTTTTTGTGTACTTCTGTGTGCACATTTATCTCCGGTTCTAAAAATCCTATTGTAAAATTTATTTTTTTACTGCATGTCATTCGCTACAGTAAAGATAGAGAACATTATTCTCTTAAAGTAATGCACAAATTTCCTACTAGGGAGTAAAAATGTCAAGACCTTTTTCTCTCAAACTGTGCTTCCAAGGAAGTTTCTTTTTAAATCATATTTCCTTAGCATAGTTTTTTCTCTGAAGAAAACTTTTGCATATTTCCCCACTTTCTCACTATTCAAATTTGTTCTGCTTGGGGGCATACAGTTACATCATATCTCTTTTCTAACTGTTTGATCTGAAAATGCCTTTGTGTCTTCTAAATCTTTCTTCAGAGATGAGAAACTTTTTGTGCACGATTTGGTAATTTTCGTAACACTTTTCTGCCACTAGTGGAAGAAAGTAGTTATTTGTATTTCTAGATGTTTCATCATTTGTAGAAAATAACTTTAATATATTTCATTCGCCACGCAAAGAATTCAAAAGACGTGCTCGCTACATCCAAAATTTCGGTGTCATCTTCCTTGTTTATTAATAACTTACTCAGTCAGCAGTGATAATTGGGCGTTTTAAAATGCTGGTGCCTGGTACCAAAAAACTAGAAGAAAGAGGAAGATCTGAATATTTCTTTTGGAGTTCCTTGTTCTTTAAGAGTTGACCAAGTAATCAAGGACGCATACAAGATAAAGAAGGAAAAAATATCCTTAATAAAATAGCAGCACTGGCTGGCATTTGACTTCTTTCACTTCTAAATTCGTATACGGTTCCCAATTCGGAAGGTTAAAACTCATAGAATTGAATTTCTTTTAATAATTTTGCTATGGGATTTCAAAACTGATGGATATTTACGTCACGAAATAATTTTTTGTAAAGCGAGTCTGAAAGAAAGGATAAAACAAACTTTTCACTGTGCAAAAGTGTTAAAACCATTCAAACTATCGTGACCCCCTCTTGCCGAGTATTTAAAGGAGCTGGTTTGTGGACAATCGCAGAGATTGTGCCCCTGCTGGAGTTTTAGATGAGGCGTGGGAGAGGCACTTGTCGTACGGCACGGGCTTCCTCTCTTTATCGGAACCAGTGGCCCTAATTTAGGCACAGGAGACTGCCTACAGCCCAAGATATTCTAGGTGGTTTTTAAAAATAAAAACAAAAATCACAGTATGCCTATTTCTTTTTTAAATCGTGCGCAGTAATTAAGAGGACGACAACAGAAATTCATTGATCTAAGAATGAACATTTATGCAGAACCATCTGCGTTTTGTATTGCAATTCCAGCTTTTGGGGACTAATGAACTTCTTCTTCAGCTTAATGAATAAATCAATGAATTAGTATACATCTGTTGCTTCCTATCTTTCCGCCCTTCAAAATTCAGCGACACCCTGCATTATGGTATTCCTTTTCTGTCTTTTGGAGTTACCGATGTAATAAAAAAATTCTGAAGAAATATGAGATGTAATGAAAGAAATAGGTTTTCGAGTTCATTTTATATCATAGTTCTCGAATTTTTGTGAATACATTTTGAAAGATTTATTCATAGTTGTCCTACTTCTTTTTATACGAGTACTATTTGAACAGTATTTTTAATCCTGTTCCATGTTTTAAAATGTAAAGGTATATATTTTTTACAACGTAAGACATATTGAATTGGGATATTTACAAATAAACAAGCAATACATAACACAGAAATTCAATGTATTTGTTCACTATGAACTAACACAGAACAAATACTGTTCCCAGTCGAAAACTGATAATTTATAAATAATGGAGAATGCAGAATTGTTTTATGGGAGGGTTTGAGACATACACAGTAGAATGTCCATTGTTGCACTGGTTTTTATGATAAACGGGGGAGTTTTAATCTCATATTAGCTCACCTCAATGCAGCAACAACTTTACATAATAATTCCATCTAGGACTGAGTATTTGCAATAATTCTGCAAGGCTTTCTATACTTTTCTTTCTTCTGTTTAATAAAGAACTTATCATGAGCGTATAATGCATAACTTTCAAAAGATAACCCCTCTCGAAAGCAACTTATTTGAATAAGTGAAAGTTACAATTTTCTTGGAAGCTGTATCTATGAAAACGTCCGACAAAAAACTAATATTTATTAGTTTTTTACAAATTGCAGTTCAGTAGCGTCGCATTCTAATCAAATTTACGTTGACAAAAGAAACTTACTACAAATTTTGAAGATGACATTCCGATTTTTGGCGTAAATCTGACAAGGATGGCAAGTCAGATAATATCCGAAAACTTGAAAATTTTCATCGTCCTGGAGCGGGACTCGAACCCGCGTCTCCCAGAAAACGCCCGGGTATGCTAACCATTACACCACCCAGAACGACCAAGTTTCAAGTTTCCGATCAATTTGAATTTAACTTTGACTAGCGAATACTGTGATGGTTAAATTCAAATTGATCGGAAACTTGGTCGTTCTGGGTGGTGTAATGGTTAGCATACCCGGGCGTTTTCTGGGAGACGCGGATTCGAGTCCCGCTCCAGGACGATGAAAATTTTCAAGTTTTCGGATATTATCTGACTTACCATCCTTGTCACATTTACGCCAAAAATCGGATTGTTATCTTTAAAATTCGTATTATATGGTGTAATCCTGTATTTCTTTCATGAAACTTAGTACTTTTCATGGATACAGGTTTGTAAAACCATACGAATTTGGAAGATGTGAGTTCGTTTATTGGTGTAAATATGACATGGATGTTAAGTCAAATAGTATCCGAAAACTTGAAAATTTCGTCGTCCTGGAGCGGGAATCGAATCCGCGTCTACCGGGTGTGCTAACCTCAACACTACATAGAATGACCAAGTTTCAAGTTTCCGATTAATTTTAATAAAACCATCACAGGATTTGCTAGTCGAAGCAACCGGTATTCATATATAGCTAATTTACAGGTTTTCATTCATTCATTTTCTGCTCCACTGGGCAATCACGGGAATGAATTCAAAACCTCCAGATTCGCTATATATATGAATGCCGGTTGCTTCGACTAGCGAATCCTCTGATCGACCATCACAGGATTCGCTAGTCTCCTGAAAAGTAAGCAAAGGATATCTGGGTTCTCCTGAAAAGTAAGCAAAAGAAGAAAACAAACACGTTCACGGAAAAAATGACGGCGCACACAATGCATGAACAACAATCATAGATGTATAACGCATCTCACCGGTAGGGGTAGTGCGGCTTATAAAGTAATAGCCGCGAGTGAAATGACGATGTCTAATGTCGAGATGTGGTACTACCTCTTCTCCGCTGGAGTTTCAAAGAAAACTGGAAGACCAGTTTCCCAGAACAAATGCAGTTTGTTCCCTGCTTGTTGGTCCTATATAACCTGCTACGTTCGCTTCTTGTTTCGGATCAAGAAAACGAAAGTTCCGGAGGCAGAGATGCAGGGATACTGACCTGACAGAGGCAACAGCTGACTCGCTACTCTGGATCCCAGTATAGCTGGGAGTCCAGCAGAAGCGAACCTGAAAACAGTCCTCGTGCTAGCAAAGGAGAAAGCGTATCACATTAGAAGGAGATGGTTGTTCACCATGTAATCTTGAGATGAGAAAGACTGCAAAACACTCAAGGAATCCAAATAAGCCATTGTACACCGATAAAGTCTCCACTGGGTGTGAAAGATTGAAAGGCACACTGCATGCGTCTTCACTAAAAACTCCGTAGCCTCATATGGAATCTGCTCTGCAGAAACATCACCGAAACAACAGCAGTTTATTCTACGACTCCACCCATCTAGAGTTATCGGTAAAAAACGGGTCGAATTCCGAGTGGTGAAACCAGAGCTCAGCAAAATTTTGCCAATACACCAACACAGGAGTAGAGGTTTTGGGGTGTGAAAAAAAGAGGTGTCAATTTGAACACCAAGGAGGTCTCATGGAGGTTCCCTGAGCACCTCGTCCCTTCGATCAACGACAATTCCAGTCCAGCATCTTATGCTACTGCTCACATTCGTAGTTCAAGCGTTGGAAAGTCCGAGACCCAATTTCCAAACGAATATGCCAGCTGAGGGTTCAAAACTGTATAGCGTAAGGGATTTTCCGGAAGGGAAAGCAATTTCTGGCAAAGTGAAGAGACAGCTGCAAATGACGCAAGCCGGGCGGCGTTTCTTTTTCTCTCTGCGGTGCATCGTTGTTCTTCTAGGAATCGGAGTTATCCAGAACGCTCATGTATATACATAAATGTAAAGTTCAGTTTTGACTGAATCATGGAATGGTGTATATATAATAATGACACCCTTTCTGACCCGCTTCTTAGTATACACCAGAGAGGATACTCGGATGTATACTAGGACGAATAACGGCTTCAGACAGGAGTTTTTAAGCCATCTCACGTGAGATCGGAACGTGAGCGCAAGGTATAAGACCTATAAACCTGGTTCAGTGTTTCACCAATGTTTCAGACGTACTGGGAACTTCTTGGAGGTCTTAGGAATAGCAAGACCAGATACCTATATAATGAAAACTTTGTTCTGCAATCGACTCCTGAGCTACCGACACTTAAGGAGATATTACCACGAATAATGTGAACAGACACTATTACAAAAAAATCATACAGAAAAAACTAACTCTTTGGACACATCTGCAGAATGAAAAATGACAGAAAGATAAAGACCTTGGTGTTTGGCTAAATTAAACGAAGAAATGCAAGAGGACGCCTTCACCGTGTGTGGGCTGACGATATTAATGAATGGTGCGAGGGAACTCTTCAAGAACTGAGCCACACTGCAACGAACAGACTTCAATGAGACAATATACACTGCTGGCCACCCAAAATGCAACACCAAGAAGGAAACGAGATAGCAAAGCCATATTTACTGGACACATAACAACCGATATAAAAATGAAACGACTGAGCTTGCAGGCCCGTGCGACTTGCGGAACACGCAGACATCAATAGTTCGTGTGGCCCCCATGGCTGGCAATAACGGCCGCTACACGCCGCGGCATCGAACGAAAGAGGCTTTGGATGTAGCCTTGGGGTATGTATAACGAAGTAAATTTCTCCGTCATTTTTGGTCAACGCCGGGATTCGAACCCGAGTCCGCTTATTCCGGAACAAGTCGCTCTACCAACTGAGCTACGCAGACGTTTGTTGTGACTACTATCTGCCTTTGTGTCGTGTGCGTCCTGCTGGCAGGTACGTCACATCTCCCCCCTCGAAAGAGGACCGGGGGCATGGCCCACGGGTCAGCCGTGACCATGAATCGTTGCAGGCAGCCATCCGCTGTAGTACGTGCACTTGAGAACTCCCAGTCAATCTGGTGTGTGGAATGCAACGTCACACACACTTATTTTTCGAAGCGCTGGAGAAGGGATTCTCTGATATTTCCTATCTCGCGGTGTGGAAATAACATCACACCAATGCGAGATTTTGAACGGTCGGGTCATCCGGATAGTTCGGGCGCCATTATAACGAAGTAAATTTCTCCGTCATTTTTGTCCAAGCCAGGATTCGAACCCGGATTCCCTAATTCCGGAATAAGTCACTCTACCAATTGAGCTACGCGGACGTTTTTTCTGACTGCTATCTGCCTTTGTGTCGTGTGCGTCCTGCTGGCAGGTACGTCACATATGTTGTTCCAGGCTGCTTCCACACGTTGCCACAGTTCATCAGGCGTAGCCGCGGTTGGTGCTTGCCGGGCCACTTGGTTGCATATCAGCTACCAGACGTGTTCGATGGGCGACATACCGGGAGAACAGGAGGGCTACGGCAGCAGTGACACTTGGTCGGCCGTGAAGAATTATTGCACGATGCGTGCCACGTGCGGGTGCGCCTTGTCCTGTTGAAATGTGGCCGCTGGCAGGTCCTGCAGGTAAGGGATGACTACAGGCTCCAAAACGTCGGAGATGTAGCGGTGGCTGTTGAGTGTACCGGCGATGTGTACCAGAGGGGTGTGGGTGTTATATCCAATTGCGCCCCAAACCATTGCGCCGTGCGACGGACCTGTATGGCGATGCATAATGCAGGCGTCATACAGTTTCTCGCCGCGGTGCCACCACAAGCGGATCCGATCATCGTGGTGTTACAGGCAGAAGCGAGATTCGTTGGAAAAGACAATGTCGTGACATTCCGTAGTCCAGGTGCGGCGTTCAACGGCCCGCTGCCGCCGCACTCGCCGGTGGTGTAACGTCAATGGTAATCTGAGGAATGGGCGCTGTGCGACAAGTCCCCGCTCCTGCAGACGGCGTCGAACGGTACGTGCTGACACAGGTTATTGTGCAGCACACCCTAATTCCTGCGCTAACGTTCGTAATGTGGCGGTGCGAGCCGTCCATGCCCGCCGCATAACATTTCTATCGTCTCGTCTGGTGGTGTGCCGCGGTTGCGGCAATCGCACACGTCGGTCCGTCCGTCCCTCCTGCACCCACCGAATCCATACTCGCCTCAGTGTGGCTGGATGTCGTTCCACACGGGTGCCGATGTCTCGGTACGATAAACCGCTGTCGCGATAAGCCACTTTTCGTCCGCTGTGGAACTCCGAAACGTGCTGGAATGACTGCCGTGTTCTGCGACGAAGCAACAGGAAGATTCCCACGCTTAGGTCCGGCAGCACAACACACTTCCACCACTTCCACCTCGCCTTCTGTGCACCCTTGTTATAGTGCTTCTTGGTAGCGTGCCAAGCGCACATGATTTGCATATGCCCTGCAATGCTAATCGTTTGCATGCCCTCTCGCGGGCGACGCATGCTGCGAATTTCAGGCCGATCGGATGCTTCCTTCTTGGTGATGCATTTTCGGTGGCCAGCAGTGTAGTTTAAACGGCAACAGACACCTACGAGAATTGTGCCCACGGTTATTGTTGATTATGATGAGGATGATGATGTGAAGACATCCCATCTGGGGCGATCAGATTTCCATCGCGGAAAACGAGAAGTAGACGAAGAGATGCTCCCAGGAACGAAAGACTGAAGATAAGAACATATCGTGCAGGCCTTGTTGGCATACTTCATTGGTTAACCCAAGGTCAAATTGACCACACTGAAGCTACCGGTTGGGTTGTGGAAGTAAGCGTGAGCGCCCGAGTTAAAAATACCCAAAGAGGACGAGGATCGGTGGGACTCAATCGTACAACATCTTGTATCACATATTACAGTACGGCACGAAGTATTATAGTTATTGAAGTCACCCATGAGTGAAACAAGTGATGGAAGATGAACTACTAAGCTCTCAATTTCTGCAATGCTCTCGTCTTCATCCTGCTGCACATAGATTCGAAGGACAGTAAAAAAGTATAAGCGCGGAAACACCAACCTCCACCGCCTGGAACGGTTGATACACGGCCACAGTAATGACCGGAGCATTGAGAGGGGACAACGATCGCAAGGAGCAGCAGGCAATATCAACAAAAGTTGTTTTTCTTTAGAAAAGGGCTGTAGCTTTTCACTGAAACGGTTGTGACGTATGTACCTCAGAGGTGACGCACATGTCAAGACGGCCAACTTGCAGCGATCAGCTTCGTCGGTGTAGTTTAGTTGAGAGAACAACTGGCTCTGTAGAGAGTAGGCATGGTTTCGAATTCCACCACCGACAAAAAGTCTGGTTTTGCTATAACGTGTCAGAAGGCCGAAGTTTCGTCTCTTGGAGAAACATGCGCACCGATGAGTAAGACAAGAGCAGGTGCTTCACATCATCATATCTATTCTAGAAATGTCGATAGTTCCACTGAATTATGGAGTTTATTCTAAAAGAGAAGGAAAAGTGAAATACCCGAAACAAAATATGAACGCTTAGAAACATTTAGCGTCCGTTAGTTCTGTTAGTTCCTCCAGTCCCTTGTGTGGGATTTTGTCTGGTAGTCAAATAGGAGTGTACCTGGATGCAATTGGCATTACTATTTTATACTCCTCCGATTATAAATTTTGGGAAGCGATTGTAGCAGCTGTGAGGCTTTTGAATATTTATTCATCACAGCCAGTTTCTCAATGAATGTCATGAAGGAGGCCCGCTGAACAAACACGCTCAAGAGAAACTGTTAGTGCGGTGTACAGGGCGGAAACTATCGAGGACCAAACTGCTACTTGCGATAATAACAATGCAAGACAATATATAATATACACTATATCATCAAAAAGTATTCGGACACCACAATATTTTGGGACAAATGGCTTTATTATCGCAATCAGTAGTTAGTCGGTCCACCTTTTGCCTGTATGACAGCGGCAACGTGTCGAGAAATGCTATCAACCGATTTCCGGTAGGTCTCGACACGAATGGCTCGCCATTCGTCCTGCAAAGCTACTGCCAGAGTAAAGAGCGAAGACCGTCGTTATGTTCGATTTGGTATCTGTCGCTCCAGTTCATCCCAGACGTGTTCTGAGATTATGATAAGGACTCAGCAGGCCAGTCAAACAACTTCACCTCATTTTCAAGAAACCAGTCCTGCATACGCCGTGCAGTGTGGCTTGGAGTTCGATCGTGTTGGATGAGACAACGACCATTTCCATATTACTGCCACATTGTTGATAGGGCAGAATTATCCACAACGTGGAGGTACACTTCAGAGTTCATGGTTTGTGGTATAATAACCAACAGGCCGCGTGCCATCCACAAAAAACAACTCCATACCATGATTTAGCCTCCACCAAACTTAATAGTTGGAAGAACACAGTCCGACGAAAATCGTTTGCGGAGCTGTTACTAAATCTAAACACGCCGATCAGATTGGAAGAGTGAAAAGGGTGACTCACTACTCCAAAGAACAGCTTCCCAGTTGCCCACAGTTCATCCCAGACGAAAGATATACCACTCGAAACGGTGCTTTAAATTTACGGTAGTGATGTGTGGATTGTGTGTCGCTGCTCTACCATTATAACCCACACTGTGCAACTTCGTGTGGATAGTTATGGTACTAATCCATCCATTACAAGCATTTTCAACTTCAGCAGCGATAGAAACGGCAGACGAAGTACGAAATTTCTTAACATTTCTTACCATGTCTCTTCTGTCGCGTTTCATCAGTTTATGCGGCCTTTCTGAATTTTTTAGCTTTACTTGCACCGTCATTCTTCCATCTCTTCACGACATTACTTACAGTCGATTCTGGTGTGTTTTGTTTTGCTGCAATGCTCTGTATGGAAACGCTACTCAAATCACATCCTATGATCAATAAACGCTGGAATTCGGAAAGTTCACGTCCGCGCGGCATATCCGCTTCAATATTATTGATAACATGACAGAACATCGCAGCTTTATATACGTACTTCCCCACTCACAGCGCACATTCCTGTCCAACCGTTCTCTGCATTTGCTCAAATATTTGATGGTGTCCGAATACTTTTCATAATATAGTGCATGTCTTGGAAAGAAAACTCACTGCACTGCATAAGGCTCTCCCTAATCTTTGTAACAAAGTACTCGTTGCCACAACAACAGAGGCATCGCCGGCGGGTAATATTCACAGGTATGATCTTCCTCTATGCTTTCGGTTGGGATATGTTATTCAAAATCTTAATTATCTGTACTTATTTCTTCTTTTTTCACGTTGGACAGTCCTTCAACTTTGCTGTATGATTCTCCTTACAGTTTATGTGGCGTTCTTTAGTTCGGGAACAGTTATACACTGAAGAGCAATTGAATTAGAGACAGTTAGCGTTATGCAAATGTGGCGCTGAAAACGGCCCTGTAAACGGAAACGACATGACGTATGCAGCGATCCGACAATATAAGGAGTGATGCGACGGGAATCAGTAAGAGTCGGGCGCAATATGGGTAAGCCGAAAGGTTTAAGCTCATTCGATCCTGGGCAAATTGTCGGGGCCTGACGAATGGGTCACTCCATCTCGGAAGTCGGGCAGGCACTGGGATTTTCACGAGCCACTGTGTCACGGGTACACCGTGAGTGCATCGAATCCAGTAAAACCATCCCTGCAAGGGCCAACTGCCGTGGACAACAGCGTGTGGATGAGCTGGGTCAACGTCGGCTAGCTCGCATTGTAACAGCTAATAGACGGGCCACAGTGCAAGAAATCACTAGACAATTTAACGCTGGGGCACAAAAACGTGTAAGCAGCCACGCCATCCGGAACCATCTCCTTGCTATTGGGTACAGAAGCTATCGTCCCACGAGGGTACCGCTGCTGACCGCACATCACAGGCTGCAAAGATTAGCATGGGCGAGGGAACAACGCCACTGGACCCTAGACATGTGGAAAAATGATGCCTGGACTAATGAGTCTAGATTCACGTTGGTACATGCGGTTGGTAGGATACGAGTACGTCGCAAATCACATGAAGCGATGGATCCTTCTTGCCAGAAGGGTACTCTTCAAGCTGGTAGGGGTGGCATTCTCGTCTGGGAACTGTTTACGTGGAGTGAAATGGGACCCCTGGTGCGTGTGACACCGTCCCTCACAGGTCAACGTTACCGGGATATCCTGGACGACCATTTGCTCCCGTTTGTGCGCCTTCAACATTCCACTGGGGACCTCATCTTGCAACAAGACAATGCACCGTGCCATCGCTCCAGAATTGTATCCGAATGGTTGAATGAACACTCCACCGACGTGACCTCGCTTCCTTGGCCAACTAGGTCACCTGACCTCAATCCCACCGAGCTAATCTGTGATGCCATCGAGAGAGATGTTCGTGGCTCTGACCCCCCCTCCATCAAATCTTTGTGAACTGGGGAGCTTGTTCAGGGCACGTGGATCCGTATGGCTTCCCAACGCTTCTGGTGTCTTGTCGAGTAAATGCCGAGGCGAATCGCCGCCGTCATCAGGGTGAAAGGTGGTGTTACACATTACTAGACAGGTATCTCTAATTCAATTGTTCTTCAGTGTATAAAATAGCATGTTCAGAACCGCCGCAGTGGCCAGAAGCAGGTGTATGACGGCAAAACAACTGGAAGTACCAAAAGAGCTGACAGTTGAAGCATCTAAGATGTCAGCAAAAGAATGGTTCAGGCTGGTGGAGGCTCATTTACGGTCTGGTTCGTATTCAACTGGCACACGTTAAGATTTTTGATACGTCTAGATGCACATCTGAAAGATACACACTGCGTGTCAATTCTTGCAGATAATTTGCATCCGTTCAAGGTCATCATTCACGCACAGGGAAATGGGCTGTTCCAGTAGTATAATGCACCTCCCCTTAGACATGGCGTGACTAGAACATGATAAAAAGAGCATTGCGCAGAAGTTCCCATTTTGGAACTGTCTTCCCGTACACCAAAAATGAACCCTATGGAAAATCTTCTGGATGCTGTGGAAAGGTCTGTTCGAACTTTGAATCCTCCACCTAGTAATGGTGCGGAATTATGGACAGCGGTTCAGTAACTGGTGCGGAATTATGGACATGGGTTGAAATAACTGTGAAACGCTTTTGGGACATAATGGATCCCGGCCGCCCCGGTGGCGCAGTGGTCTAAGGCGCTGGCCTCTGATCATTCGTCCGTAAGGGGTCCGGGTTTGAATCCCTGTCAGGCATGGATGTTGTGTTTGTCTTACGGCACTGGCTCTCTCCCTTCCCTGGAACCAGTGGCCCTAAATTAGGGACGGGCGACTGCTTATAGCCCATTGAGTTGCTCACGGTGGTCGTTAAATCTCCAATCAAAAAAAAAAAAAATAATGGATCCCATGCCTCACAGTGTGACTTTCCTCATCTTGGCAAAAGGTGGGCCTACCCGTTACTAGGTAGGTAGCCCATGACTTATAGTGCGTATACGGTAGCATGGTATGTCTTCATTAGGGCTATCAGACCTTCTGAAATGCTGTACCCTATTGCAGAAGTCGCGTTAGAAAATAAATATTTTGGAGAAATACAGTATATGCATTTTACTTATATTTTTCTTCTGCGCTCAGTGTTAATAAATATAATTTCGGTATCTGAGTGTGTGTGCGGGTGGGGGTGGGGGAGGTAGGTGCCTATTTGTGTTGTCACGATGCCCTGTCCCTCTCCAGTTCTTGAAAAAGCCTTTTTGTGTTGTTTAGACATGGAAATGGTAAAGTCATTTTCATGATTTCCAGTGTCTCTGATACAATAATCTCTCAGCATGTGTCTTATACATATGCTCACGCCCATCATATATACTAACCTGATAGCTTTTCGTGAGCATTTTCCGAGCAAACAGTTTTCCTACAACGTGGCAAATGTTTTTACTGGCGTTTGTCATGATACTTCTGTTTCTGAAAGACTGAATGGGAAAATCGTTCTTGGACCTTTTTCAGTGACAATGGTCAAGACTCTCCAGCCTCTCTTGGTTCACAAGTATATTTCTATGTAGCACTAACATACGTTGGATTCAGTATAAAAATTACTACGTAGTTGTTGTCTATCTTTTGGCACTGCACCTTCACCCTCTAAGAATTATCTAGAAAGTGAAAGGGCGATTCTGTAAATACGGTGCAAAATTCAGCCTTTCTTTCAATTTCGTTTTCTTTTATTGGATGTTTAAAGACCACCGTGAGCAACTCAATGGGCTATAAGCAGTCGTTCGTCCCTAATTTAGGGCCCTGACTCTAGGGATGGGTGAGAGCCAGGGCCGTAAGACAAGCATAACACCCATGCCTCACCGGGATACGAACTCGGACCCATCTCGGACGAATAGTCAGAAGCCATGGTTTAGACCACTGCGCCACCAGAGCGGCAATTTCGTTTTCGCTTTTTCCGTTACAGATTTCTGTATCATGCATATTATTGAATGATAATTTTTCGAACTTCATGAATTCAAAGAACAACAATGCCCCGTTTTAAAGGTCAAATTAAGAAGTATGACTAACGAAGGCATTTACAGGACGACTTCGTCGCATGTTGACAATTTGGATGACCAGTCCAGCTACTGAGAACAGGAGACGACAACACATTTGTCACGTCCGCCTTTCACTACTGAACGGGATCGTGACAATTACATATTATGTTCTTAAAATTACATATATGCAAAAACATATACCCTGGGTATGCCCTTCTGCATTAGGTATGCTATTATGGCGTTGGATGATGTAGAGACCAATATGAACGACATTATCTTGGAACGAATTAATGAGATAATAATGTTTTAACCATTTTAACAACGTTTATTCAACACTCTTTCTCGTGAACCACAATGATGCTTTATTTCCGTACAAGGTCATTCCATCACCTAGTTCCTAATTTTCCAAGATGCTTCTTTATTAACATCATGAGGCCTCCCAACGGCCTAGGCGTAACCCAGCTAAGCGACACCGCGAAATGACCACAAATACGAGTAGCGTGAGAAAGACGAAGATCCGTTTCCTTGTAGGGCAGAAATATTATATTTACACTGATGAGACATTACATTATGACCACCCCCGGTCTAGAGAAATGAGCGCGCCTGAATACCGAACGGTGGCGCAGGGGTAGTTCACAGAACAGTATATATACAACCCGAGGACCGGCTTTTGGTTAGTAGTGTTCGGAGTCCTAATGGGAAAAGCTAACTAATAACAAGGAACTGTACACCAATTACACTTACAATAGTATAAATATATTAATAATCCGAATTTCTTGGTGTAGAATATAAATCAAAGTTTCCAAGCTTTCGCACAACAACCAAATAGCTTTTTCAAGGAAGGTAGACAGCTAACTGCGTTCTACCTTCCTGTCTACCTTCTTTGAAAAAGCCATCTGGTTGGTGTGCGAAAGCTTGGAAACTTTGCTTTCTATTCTACGCCAAGAAATTCGGATTACTAATATGCATTTGTAGTTAAACTGCTTTAAATGGGAAAAGCTGCCGATTTATCGGAGATTGATAAAGGACAAAATGCGATGGCACGGTATTTCGGAAATACGATCTCGGAAAATGCGCGGCTCGTGGGTTGTTCAAGTGTCGCAGTAGTGAGTACCTGTCAAATGTGGTGCGCTGAAACCCAAACAACAAACCGTCGTTCAGCCGTATGTCGTCTGCAGCTCATTGATGCCGGAGGAGAACGCAGACTGCAGGGCCATAGTGCGACAAATCACCCACAGCTACAACAGTGATGATCAGGGCAATGTGTCACAGGACACAGTTCGTCGCAACCTTCTGCGCATGGGTCTCAGCCGGGCCCCTATAGGCTCACTGCACGTCATCTCCAACAACGCATGCAATGGACCCACTATCATCGAGATTAGACAGTGGATGATTGGAATAAAGTAGCCTAGTTTGACGAATCAAGATTCCTGGTGCATCACGTAGACGCCCGAGCGCGGATACGCCGATTAAAAACGAAGGCTATGGCACCTGGATGCACTGTTGGGCCGAAACAGGCCGGAGCGGCGGTGTTATGCTGTGGGCGATGTTTTCTTTGAACACTTTAGGCGCCATTATCCCAATAGCACAATCCCTGACAGCTGTCAGGTATCTGAACATCGTTGCTGACCAAGTTCACCCATTCGTGGCAACTGTGTTCCCTGCTGGTGATGGTCATTACCAACAAGATAATGCGCCAGGCTACACTGCCAGAATCGTCAAGGAGCTGTTCGATGGATATGCTGGGGACTTTTTGTTAATTCACTGGCTTCCAAATTCACCTGACATAAACCCAATCGAACATTTGTGGTTCGACTGGGGAAAGCGGCTTGGCGCTAATGCATCCCCCCCAAGTGTACGGGAACTGAAGGACCTGCTGTTGACATTATGGTACGAGATACCCCAGGATACTTATCTCCACCTCATGCAATCGAAGCCTCGCCGAGTGGCCGCAGTTTTGAGGGCTAAAGGGTAAAGGGGGTCCAACAGCCTATTAGGTAGGTGGTCATAATGTAATAGCTCATCCGTGTATGCCCTTATGTATTAGGTATACAGTTCTAAAAGTCGATTCTCTTTAGAGTTAATTCTTCTAAAAATTGCACACTTTATAGTTCCGAGATAATCTATTAGAATAAAGCCTTTCCAAATCGCCCTCAAAATAGTTCACAATCCCTGCTTCAGAATTACCCGTAGGAATGATCTGAACCTCACTGGTCCACGGGTAAAGATACAAGTAGATAAGCACATCTTATCCATTTTCTTGGTAAGATGAAAGTGGGGGAAATAAAAACAAGTTTGTAAAATCATGCAATGCATTGATTATAATACGCTTTCCAACATAACAGAAATCATTACTCAAGTTATCACTCAAGTTATGAGAATAATGGCTGTGGAATAAATATTGGTCCTGTGCCCTGACCCTTCATCCCATATCGATGATATTCAACAGAACTGGTTCGGTATACCTCCAAAACAACATGATAAAGTTTTGTCGCAATCGAAGTATTTTTACGTAAGTTATGATGCATAAGGGCAATGGAATAGATCCCGCTCCTGTGTCCTAACTTTTCATCCATTTTGCCCATTTTCAATAGACTTAGTGTCCAGGCAGGCCCCTACAACATACTAACATTTCATCCAAATCGAAGCATTTTTACGTAAGTTATGACGCATAATGGCGATGAAAGTGATTCCGCTCCTATGTCCTGACCTTTAACCCCATTTTTCCTATTTTCAATAGAGTTTGTGGCCAGGCGGTCCCCTACCACATACTAAAATTTCATTGAAATCGAACCTTTTTTACGTTAGTTATGACGCATAACAGCAGTGGAATGGATCCGGCTCCTATATACTGACCTTTCACCACATTTTGTTCACTTTAAATAAGGTTCCTTCCCAGGTGATCCCCTACCAGATACTAAAATTTCATCGAAATCGAACGATTGTTACGCGAGTTATCGTGCGGACGGACATACGCACACAACGCGTGACGTAATGAAGCAGATGGGAATCGCGACCATCTGCTCGCAAGAGTATGACGTCATAAAACTTTAATAGGATCCACACACAACGCGTGACGTAATGACACAGATGGCGTGACTGCGCGCCAACGTCCTCAAACGCGAGATTGTGACGTCATAAGATTTCTAAGCATTGGTAACATTAATGGAACGACGCCATGACAGTAAAAACGTTATAATTCGGGGTGGTTATTTAACAAACTAAACGAATTCTCCTATAGTCGAGATCAAGCTAAATCGATTTCTAGTACCAGAAAACGGTAGGTTAACGACTTTCATCAAAATTCTTAGAGCCGTTTTCAAAATAAAATGTACATGCATACATACAAGAATTGCTACTTTAAGGTGGACGTCAAGTAATTTTGCTTCCTATACTTCCAATGGAAAAACTTCTGTACACATTTTCTTCACAATTAATGCGTTCCCAAGAATGAAAATTTGAACATCGATTAAAATAGTTTCATTTTATAACTTGGAATACTTAATATTTTCTAAACCATAACCGTAATAATATTTTCTAAACCATAACCGTAATTATGCAATCCAACATTTTTTTGTCCACTGACGTCATCAAAGTACAGGTCGCGCCATCTTTTTTCTGGTTTCAACACCACCAAAGGAAACGTTATTGTTTTTTAATATAACTGTGCTTATGTTTTAGAAAATGTTAAGTATTCCAAGTTATAGTATGAAGTTATTTTAATCGATGTTCAAATTTCCATCCTTGGGAACACACTATTTGTGAAGGATATGTGTACAAAAGGTTTTCCATTGGAAATATAGGAAGCAAAATTACTTGACGTCCACCTTAATAGTGTGGGATAAGGGCGATGGAATGGATCCCGATCCTCTGACCTGACCTTTGACTCCATTTGTACCATTTTCAATAGTGTTCCTCTCCAGATGGTCCCCTACCACATACTAAAATTTCATCAAATTCGAACCATTTTTACGCACCTTATGACGCATAAGGGCAATGGAATACATCTCGCTCTTATGTCCCGACCTTTCACCCCACTTCACCCATTTTCAATAGGGTTCGTCCCCTGGTGGTCCCCTACCATATACTAAAATTTCATCGAAATCGAAATATTTTTACGTGAGTTATCGTGCTAACAGACGGACGGATGGACGGACAGACAGACGGACGGACGGACGGACAAACAGACAGACAGACGGACGGAAAAGGCTGGAACATATACGCTTCTTCAACCTACGGTTGGAAAGCGTAAAAAATGTTACCCTCCGTGTCATTAAATGCCTCTGAGCGTTAGAGAGGGGGTTGATTTAGCCAATGCTAAGCGCGAATTAATCCCGTGTTATTTTCCAACGGATTAAATGCGTCCAAAGAGAAATTAGGCTTGGAATAACGAAATAGCTACACAAAGCAATGAAATTATACATATTTACAGAAATAAAAATTTTAATAAGTTGTAGAATGTACTTGAGTAGGGCGAATCCTACAATATCCGGGCTTTAGCCGATATTCATGCAGAAGCTATCGTCATTCTAACGGCTTAAATACTAGATGATACTCGTTAAATGTGAGGATGAATATTCATATTTAGCATACTCTGCAGCATTTTATAGATCTGGAACATTGAAGTCAATGGAATTATGATCATGCATACTTGGTGTACGTTATGTTGCTGTCACCAAAGGAAAATATTTTGCAATGATAAAAGCTGAAAAATATTTGTCCAGAGTGCTTCTCTGCGATTCAAAAATGATCCTTTCTTTTCTGTTTCAGCATTCTACGAAGAGTGATGCCACCAAAAATATCACTAAACTTTTGCGCCTCCTAGTGCGAAAATTAGGCATTAAATAAAACAGGAAATATACTACAAATGTTGGCCAGACTGAAATATTTCAGTTAAAGAGCGACGGTTTCTTTTTTAATTTGTCCTTTGTAAACGGAGGTACTGTAGATAAAACTACATCTAACGCCTTCTAGTGGAAAAATCGAGAATGACAAATAGGCTAGAAAATTGTAGACATGGTTCGATCTATTTCATTTAAGACGGATTTCTTCCATCTATTTTAATAATAATCGGAGATATCATGGCAAGTATACATTGCTTCTGCATGGTGAAGAACAGAAAAATAGATTAAAAACCCTCGGCACATATATATTTACTTTGTCCAGTTTTCTTTAAGAACGAAGCACAAAAATGGAGGTATCTATTCCATTGAGAGAAAAAGTGATAACACAAGCACATAACATTTAGGTTACGCATGTATGTAGCAAGATATAATTAAAACATGTGAGGAGCTTATAGAATTTCCTTCTCTTTAGGTCTGAAGTACTTCTAATTTCTACCATGTCACATTTAAAAAGCTGTTTTGGAATTTTGAGAAAATGTCACCTTTTTACAAAATAAATAAACAACTGTTGATAAGGCTTGAGAAATCTTCTTTTGAAGCATTCAAATGCCTTTATTTATTTATTATTTCTTCTGTGAAGTTTGTTAAATTCATTAGTGACAGGAACTTCTTTTTCTCCGGAGACATATTTCTCGCACACGTTCTGAGCGGATTTCAAAAATGAGGAGAGTCGCATCAAAAGACATCTGTCGCTGTTATTTTCATAGAAAGAAAAAGTCATGCCTCTGCAACGACTGCCCTTAACCTGGAGACAATTAAGATAACTGAACCCAAGTCACGTTCCCAAAGCAGACTGTTTCCCTGTATGCGACTGAATTGGCTACCTCAATTGGAAAACACTGTTAGCAGCATTTCAATCAGATTCAAACAGAATGTTTTGTCTTCGTATAGTTTTTCCACAGGAAAATTATTGATTTACTAGTTAAAAGAAATAGAAAACTATCAGTTTAAGAAAAATAAATGACGTCACGTATTTTCCGGTTGCATTTCTTTATTTCTTTCTTAATTTGATTCTTCTCGTATAAATGTTTCACGTTCAATAATGGCATTAGTTGGGTGACAGTCCGTTCGATGCAACGCGTTTAACGAAAATAAACTTTCCCCGAGGGGGATACACGAAAGGGAAAAGTACAAGAGTTGTCCCAAAACAATGAGAATGTTTTTGAAAAAACTATATGCGTGCCTTAATTATCAAGAAAGTGATCGTCTTTTTCGAAATACTGGCTATTGCATCGAATACAGGCGTTCTAAAGTTCCTCCCGCTTTTTGAATGTCTTCTGGAATTCTTCTTCTGAAATGCTGTTGAAACACCCCTGCGCAGCTGTAATAAGTTGTTGATCAGTCTCAAATTTTCGTGCCCGTAATGTCTTTTTTAAAACGGAGAACAACCAGAAGTCAAATGGTGACAAGTCTGGACTATATGCAAGTTGAGGCATCAGCTTAATATTCGTTTTCTTCAAATAAGAAGTGGCAGAACTGGCCATGTGTGGCTTTGCATTGGACTACATATGAAAAGAAATGGGGAACCCACGTCGAATTAATTCGTTTCATGTCCAAATGCTCGGTTAAAATTCTGTGAATTGATTTTGAGACGTGAACCATATCTTCGATATTTCTGATTGATAGGTGCCAGTTTTCCCATAGAGTAGCACCTATTGTATTGATGTTTACCTTTGTAACACTCGTTGAAGGTGTTCCTCCACGCGCAATTGAAGCCTCCGACTCACGATCAACCAAAAAGTATTTATGCCATCTGCAAATTGTTGATCTTCCTAGACATTCACCTTTATAGGCCTCTTGCATAAGACAGAAAGTCTCTCCGACAGACTTCTTAAGTCGACGACAGATTTTAATGTCGCATCCTTGTTCCTCTCTCACACCCATTTTTGCGAAAAATCACAGCGCGAAAACACTTGTTAGGGTTCATGAAACAACGCTTTTTAAACTGCCCTACTGACAAGGTATGAGTGATAAACAGGTGTGACCGGTTGCTATGGTTACTACGACGACCATCATTTTCTCAAGACTCATGCCAAGGTTGAAAGCAGAGCAAGTTTTTTATAAAAACATTGTCAGTTGTTGGGGGACAATCTATGTGTATAAAACATTGCTTGATAAGTCGTAAAACTGCTACGTGGAAAATTGCACAAGAAATAAAAATTCGTGAGCACATGCCTTGTGTAAGGAATAACGAATTTGTGCTGACATGCAGAAGACAAGTGGCTATCCCTATCGTGCGTTGCATTTTAACTTCATCTGCATGTAGCAACTCTATTCAGCTGTTAGGCACCTATGTCATTCTGGAAAGCTTTTCACAGTAAATAGACAGCATAATGATAAAAATCAACTAAGTTGAATCATTTCGCCGAAATGTTACTTAAAATGACGAAATTAGATGCAAGAAAACAGTGAGTGAGAAAGCAACGTGGAACCTGTCTGGAAATATGCCAGTTTCGTTTGGCGACAATTTGGAATATTCGATTCTTGGTAAACAGACTTTACAAATGTGCCAGGCAAGAACATTGTACCCATAATTCGGCGCACAAGATGATTGAACTTCTGAAAAGCGGATCATTTAACACAGTTATATTATTATGACCACCTGCCTAATATGATGTTGGTCCTACACGTGCCGAGGAAACAGCTCTTACTTGGCGAGACAGGGACACTACAGGATTTCTAAAGCGTCCTGTGGTATCTGATACCAGCACGTTACCAGAAGATCCTTCAACTTTTGTAAATTAAGTAGTTGAGCCACCGCAGAGTTCATTTGCTGTTCCAACACAAGCCACAGATGCTCGATTGGATTGATGTCAGGGGAATTCGGTGACCAGGGCAATACCTACAATTTTTCCTCATGTTCCACGAACCATTCTCGAACAATCCAGGCAGTATGTCATCTCGCATTATCCTGCGGAAAGAAGGCACTACCTGAGGGGAAAATATTTTCCATGAAAGGATATACCTGGTCTGCAATGATGTTTAAGCAGGTGGTAGACGTCATAGTTTCCTGCACATCAATGATTGGATCCAGAGTTTCCCAGCAGAACAACATTGCCCAAAACATTACTCTTCTTCCACTGGGCCCTTGCCATGAAAGGATGTACGTGGTCTGCAATGATGTTTAGTTAAATGGTAGACGTCACAGCTTCCTGCACATGAATGACTGGAACCAGGGTTTCCCAGCAGAACATTGCCCAAAACATTACACTTCCCCCACCGGACTCTTGCCATGAAAGGATGTACCTAGTCTGCAATGATGTTAAAGCAGGTGGTAGACGTCATAGTTTCCTGCACATCAATGACTGGATCCAGAGTTTTCCAGCAGAACAACACTGCTCAAAGCATTACTCTTCTTCCACCGGGCCCTTTCCATGAAAGGATGTACGTGGTCTGCAATGATGTTTAGTTAAATGGTAGACGTTATAGTTTCCTGCACATGAACGACTGGACCCGGGGTTTCCTAGCAGAACATTGACCAAAGCGCAACACTTCCTCCACTGCCCACGTTTCATCCCCTGTCACTAGATTGGATAAAATGTATCTTCAATGGCTCCAACCGCTTCCAGCATTTAAAAGCAGACTTCCACCCTTCTCTCTTTCAAATCGGGTGTCAACTGCAGAACTACCCACTTTGCACACACTTTCCGGCATCCTAAGTCTTCCACCATCTTCTGTATGGCATTATGACCACAGTCCATTTGTGCAGCAAGCACACGGATTGTGACTCGTGTCTCCGCGCGAATCAATTCATCCACTTGCTCACGATTCCTGTCAGTGGTCGCAAATGATGGTTTCCCACTGCGTGGTTTGTCTTCATTGCTGGGTTCCCCTCCTTTAAAATTCTTCATCCATCTTTGCACATTGTTCTTGTCAATAATGTAATCTCCATAAACATTCTGTAGCCTTCTGTGGATGTCGGACAGCCTGCAGATTTCCTTCGTCAAGAACTCAATGACAGCACGTTGCTTCTGCATGGAATCCATCGTTTACCTGCAATGATCAGTGTATATATATGTACCAATCCGAAATATGTAATTCGTACTGTTACTATAGAGGAAGAGTTACTCTACCAACATGGGCAATTTCAACGACCTCAATCAGTTAATAAAAAAGTTATGCCCGCTTTTGCATTATTTCCGGTATAACCCTTGTATATCATTCTCGATCTCGGCACGTGACGCTGATTGGCTGCACACGCCCTTATTCGCATTACGCAGGGATGGTTTTAATGTTTGGCTGATCAGTGTATATATATGTACCAATCCGAAATATGTAATTCGTACTATCCCAATCCTTCCCTATGCTGCAAAATTTAGAGACAGAGCATAAAAGCCGCCCCGGTGGCGCAGTGGTCTAAGGCGCTGGCCTCTGATCATTCGTCCGTAAGGGATCCGGGTTCGAATCCCTGTCAGGCATGGATGTTGTGTTTGTCTTACGGCACTGGCTCTCTCCCTTCCCTGGAACCAGTGACCCTAAATTAGGGACGGGCGACTGCTTATAGCCCATTGAGTTGCTCACGGTGGTCGTTAAACCTCCAATAAAAAAAAAAAAAAAAAGAGCATAAAAATATAAAATTATTCAATTCAAAACATATAGCAGTTCATAAATACAAACAACGACACCAAAAACAATGCAACATTAATAATTACTTCATAGGCCTGCAGCTGATAACTTCCCTTCAGGAAAAGACATCTCAGACCACTGACCACACTCTCAGTTATCAGTTTTCGCGTGGGTACAACTCAAATCCAAAGAGCCGAAAAGTGACGTCTCCAGTAATTTAGCAAGTACACTGAAGAGCAATTGAATAAGAGACAGTTGGCGTTATGCAAATGTGGCGCTGTGTGCGGCCCTATAAACGGAAACGACATGACGTATGCAGCGATCCGACAATATAAGGAGTGATGCGACGGGAATCAGTAAGAGTCGGACGCAGTATGGGTAAGACGAAGGATCTAAGCGCATTTGATAGTAGGCAAATTGTCGGGGCCCGATGAATGGGTCACTCCATTTCGGAAGTCGTGCGGCACTGGGATTTTCACGAGCCACTGTGTCACGGGTGCACCGTGAGTAAATCGAATCCGGTAAAACCATCCCTGCAAGGGCCAACTGCCGTGGACAACAGCGTGTGGATGCGCGGGGTCATCATCGGTTAGCTCGCATTGTACCAGCGGATAGACGGGCCACAGTGCAAGAAATCACTCGACAATTTAACGCTGGGGCACAAAAACGTGTAAGCAGCCACACCATCCAGAACCATCTCCTCGCTATTGGGTACAGAAGCCATCGTCCCACGAGGGTACCGCAGCTGACCGCACATCACAGGCTGCAAAGATTAGCATGGGCGCGGGAACATCGCCACTGGACTCTAGACATGTGGAAAAATGTTGCCTAGACTGATGAGTCGAGATTCACGTTGGTACATGCGGATGGCAGGATACGGGTACGGCACAAACCACATGAAGCGATGGATCCTTCTTGCCAGCAGGGTACTCTTCAAGCTGGTGGGGGTGGCATTCTCGTCTGGAGACTGTTTACGTGGAGTGAAATGGGACCCCTGGCACGTGTGACATCGTCCCTCACAAGTCAACATTACCGGGATATCCTGGACGACCATTTGCTCCCTGTTGTGCGTCTTCAACATCCCACTGGGGACCTCATCCTGCAACAAGACAATGCACCGTGCCAGCGCTCCCGAATTGTATCCGAATGGTTGGATGAACACCCCACCGACGTGACCTTGCTTTCATGGCCAGATAGGTCACCTGACCTAAATCCAATCGAGCACATCTGGGATGCCATCGAAAGAGATGTTCGAGGCTCTGACCCCCTCCAACAAATCATCGTCAACTGTGGGAGCTTGTTCAGGGGTCGTGGATCCGTATGGCTTCCCAACGTTTCCCGTGTCTTGTCGAGTCCATGCCGAGACGAATCGCCGCCGTCATCAGGGCGAAAGGTGGTGCTACACATTACTAGACAGGTATCTCTAATTCAATTGCTCTTCAGTGTAGTATAAGAACCCAGTCTTTCCTACCTGAAACGAGAGAAAAACAATATCATTCCAAAAGGCAAATAAACCATTTTTCACCTACCTTAAAAGAAAATTCATACTGCCAAGATGTAAACAAATGGTGACACACAAGATACAGGTAGTCTAATACTGCAGTTGACAGCCGATACCTTCAGAAAATGAACGCGAGCCATGATTCATAAAAACGCAGGAACTCAAGGCAATAATGTAGCTCATAAACCAGAATGCTTAATTGGAAGAAAGCTAAAGTTGTCATTTAATTAAATATTCTATATCATTATTATCATCATCATTGTCAACCATTATCAACCCACTGCTGGATGAAGGTCTCCCCAAGTTTCTTCCACAACGTTCTGTCTTGAACCAGTTCCCTCCATGTCACGCCCGCATGATTTGGAATTTCATCCACTCTTCTCCCATGTGGTCTTCTTCTAGGCCTTTCCTGCACCTTGAAATCCAGTCTAGAATTTCGGTTGTCCATCGTCGGTCCGTCCTTCTCAGATCGTAGCTTAGTCCGGTCCTCCGGTTATTCTTAGCACCCTCTGCCTTCGGATATACAATGAAGTGCCAAACGTTATGGGATAGCAGTATGCACATTTTTAACCGGTACTGCCGTCATACAAAGGCTTCGACGCACGCCAGGATCTTTATCATTTGCGAGGTGCAATCTCGTGAGTCAGACTGAAGGGTTATGGCAAGCCGAGGTGGTTTATCTGAGTTTGAACGAGGCATGGTAATGTGAGCTAGACGGATGGGACATTCAATTTCCGAAGTTGAGCGACCATTCAACATTTCTCGATCCATGGTGGTGCCACGTGTGCACCGAGAAAACCTCATTGCAGGCATTATCATCCACCGTGGACTACGGAATGGCCTGACCATGGGGGTGCTGAATGACAGTGACCAGCGGCGTCTGACCAGGATTGTCCATGCTAACAGACAAGCGACACTGGCTAAAATGACATCCACATTCAATGCAGGAAGTACCAGAGACATATCCATCAGGTCAGTGCAGCGTAATTTAGCGTCATAGGGTATGGGAGCAGATGACTCATCAGAGTACCTTTGTTAACACCACGACATCGGACACAGCGCGTCGCCTGGGCTCGTGAAAACGGTAATCGCACCCTGGAAGACTGGTAACATTTGACGTGGTCCGATGAGTCACTTTACCAGTTGTTACGAACCAATGGTAGGGTTCGGGTGTGGCGCAGACCCCATGAGGGCATGGACCCAAGCTGTCAACAAGGCACTGTACAAGCTGGTGGTGGTTCCATACATGAGTGGGGTGTCTTTACGTGACACGGTTTTGAGTACTCTGGTTCTCGTAAATACGTCATTAACCGATTATCGCTTTGTTGCTCTGCTGGGTGATCATTTGCAACCCTTCTTGCGCTTCATGTACCCCAACAACGATGGTCATTTCCAGGCTGGCAATGCCCCATGTCATCGGGCCCGAGTTGTCCAAAATTTGTTCGAGGAGCATTCTGGACAGTTCCCACGGATGGTGTGGCCACCACGTTCGCCCGACAGGAACCCAATATAGCACTTATGGGACGTGGTGGAAAGGTTCATTACCACCCAAGATCCTGCACCTACAAATACCAGTGAACTGTGGGCGGCTTTTCAGACTGTATGGCTCAACATTTCTCTAGAAGTCTTTCGACCATTTGTGAAATCGATGCCACGTCGAGTTTTTGCACTTCGCCGCTCTAGAGTAGGTCATACACGATACTAGATATGTATCCCATGACTTTTGGCACTTCAGTGAAGGGAGCCGCGGACTCCTAGTGGTCAACTTCCGTGACTGTCACGGAGAAACCTCAGGTTCGATCCCGGCAGGTACGAAAGCTCGAACCTCTAAATATCCGCCGTGCGTCTGATGGACACGTTAAGCCGTCGGACCCCGGGTACTGGGTCTCCGCTACTAAATAAGGGCGTCTTCCTTCCCGTTTCTACCTCGCTTCCGTGTCACTTTCCTATCGGGCACTCTAGCACAAGTCCCCTAGCTTTCTGTTTCTAAGGATTGTTTAAGACCTGGGGTCAAACACTCCCTTCCTAAAATCCTCTACATATGATCTGATCTGATCTGATCTGACTTCAGTAAATGTGTATATAAATTACATCTTGGCCACAACGTCAATTTTTTTTTTTTTTTTTTTTTTTTTATTGGAGGTTTAACGACCACCGTGAGCAACTCAATGGGCTAGAAGCAGTCGCCCGTCCCTAATTTAGGGTCACTGGTTCCAGGGAAGGGAGAGAGCCAGTGCCGTAAGACAAACACAACATCCATGCCTGACCGAGATTCGAACCCGGACCCCTTACTGACGAATGATCAGAGGCCAGCGCCTTAGACCACTGCGCCACCGGGGCGGCCGTCAAATATTGAGTGGTATTAATTAATTTATTAAATTTCGATGAATTGGTTAGTAGTCTACTTCATCAGTTAGCACGGCATTAGCTTATTGTAATGGTTGCCGGTAAACCGCCACACAGGAAAACGGCCAAACGTCTTTCAGCAACTTGGAAAACCGCCACACATTGGAAAATTGCCACACAGAAAAACTGCCCCATGTTTTTCATTCAGTGGTCCGGCACAAATTGCTGCTCCTCCAAGGAACACTTTGAATGTGTGGCAGTTTTCCAGGGTGCCTACGGACGGGAAGGAGCTCTTTTGTTTGTCTGAATTTTCATGCAGGTTCGTACGCAGTTAGAGCAACTAGCCACAAAAGTCCAAGGGTAAGGGGTGGGGGTATAAATATTGCCGTTTCTTGGCGTATATTGAAAACTGAATTAGGAACTCCAAACAAATTTCGAGAAAACGTTCTATGTAAGTAAGCCAAGTGAGAACTGAAGAAATGAATTGCCGTGACTTAGTACATTTCTTAAAACTACAGTGTTCGACGAAACAACGGAATTACAGCATGACTCATGATGTGTTCAGAAAAGGACGGTAAGGTGGGATTTTTTTAATAACGCTACAATTTTACTTAGGCAATAAATATTTACATAACATGTCAAGTTTGTAATATTTTTCTTTAACTTAATTAATTCACAGGCCCTACACCTTGGCCTTTTTAACAGCTTTTAATCCGCCGACTTCATATTCATAACGTTTACATATCAATCATAACAGCTTAAGGTAGCAATCTTAAAAGCACGATAATTAAAACACAACGCAGGCTTCCGATGAAGTGAAGAACGTATTTAATGTATAAGTTAAGAGATTAAAAATACCGTATCTATCTTATATATCTTATCTTGTTTACGTATCAAATCAAGTCAAAAGCATACGTTTTTATTAAGGCACTAAATATTAATTCATAGGCCCTTGGCATAGGCCTTTTAAACAGTTTTTATTCTACCAATGTCATATTCACAACGTTTACACATCAAATCAAGTTAATAATATTGCGTTTATACTTAGGCACGAAATATTAATTCACAGGCCTCAGGACTAGGCCCTTTTACCCGTTTTTATTCTACCAATGTCATATTCACAACGTTTACATATCATCATGATAAGTTAATAGTATCGTGCTTTCATTTAGGCAGTAAATGTTAATCCATAGGCAATAGGCCTAGGCCTTTTAATAGTCGTTACTCTACCAATGTCATATTCACAACGTTTAACATATCAAATCAAGTGAATAATATTGCGCTTTTACTTAGGCACGAAATATTAATTCATAGGCCCTAGGCCTAGGCTTGGGCCTTTTTGACAGATTTTAATCCGTCGACTTCATGTTAATAAGGTTTAAAAATAAAATCAAGTTAATAATATTGGGTGTTTACTTTGGCTGTAAATATTAATTCATGGGCCGTAGGTTTATGACCTATGAATTAATATTTCGTGCCTAAGTAAAAGCGCAATATTATTAGCTTGATTTGATGTGTAAAAGTTGTGAATATGACATTGGTAGAATAAAAACTGTTTAAAAGGCCTAGGCTCATGCCTAGGGCATATGAATCATTATTTCGTGCCTAACTAAAAGCGCAATATCATTAACTTGATTTGCTGTGTACAAATTTTGAATATGAAATTGGTAGAACAAAAACTGTTAAATCGGCCTAGGCCTATTACCTATAAATAGATATTTAGTGCCAAAACAAAAGCGCAATGCTATTAATATGAGTTGATACATAAACGTCATAAACATAAAGTCGACGGATTAAAAACTGTCAAAAAGGCTAGGCCTAGGGTCAATGAATTAATGTTCCGTGCCTAAGTAAAAGCGCAATATTATTAACTTGATTTGATGTGTAAACGTTGTGAATATGGCATTGGTAGAATAAAAACTGTTAAAAAAGCCTAGGCTTAGGGCCTTTGAATTAAAGTTTAGTGCCTGAGTAAAAACGTAATGCTATTGACTTGATTTGATACGTATGTTATGAATATGAAGTCGGCGGATTAAAAGCTGTTAAAAAGGCCAAGGTGTAGGGCCTATGAATTCATTAAGTAAAAGAAAATTATTAAAAACTTGACATGTTATGTAAATATTTATTGCCTAAGTAAAATTTTAGCGTTATTAAAAAAATCCCACCTTATGTTTCTTTTCTGAACACAGCATGAGTTATGCTGTAATTCTGTTGTTTCGTCGAACACTGTATAGTTTTAAGAAATGTACTAAGTCATTTCTTCAAATTAAAGTACAGTTCTCGCTTGCCTTACTTACATAGAACGTTTTCTCGAAATTTGTTTGTAGTTCCCAATATATGCCAAGAAACGGCAACCTCAACCGCCCCCTTGAACTTTTGTGGCCAGTTTCCCTGAACGCGTAAGAACCTGCATGAAATTTCAGACAAACAAAAGATCTCCTTCCCGTCGTTAGGCACCTTGGAAAGCTGCCAAACATAATTCGGAAACTTGGAAAACTGCCACACATTCAAAGTGTTCCTTGGAGGAACAGCAATTTGTGCCTGGCCCCTTAGTGAAAAACAGTTTTCTTGTGTGGCATTTTCCCAATGTATGGCAGTTTTCCAAGTTGCTGAAAGAGGTGTGGCAATTTTCCTGTGTGGCAGTTTTCCTGTGTGGCGGTTTACAGTGAACCATTGTAACATAAATTCTGCGGTCCCTTCGATGTAGTTACAACCGCGTTTGACTGTAATATCCAGTGAACATGGCAATAATGTATTTTTAGGTAAGTATTTCATTTATAGTAATATTACGACGACTTTATCAGAAGTTGCGAAATTGATTTCATTCACTGTCCGTAATTTTTCTTTTTTTTCTAATGCTAACTGGGAAATATATGGAAATGAAAATAGAGTTACAAGAAATGTAGAAACAAAATCTAAATGCTAAGAAAGGATGTTAAGAATTATTCACATTCTGAATACGTTTCAGTGTTAAGACCGGTTTACGTAATAAATAATAAATCATAAAGAACAAAATTTATAAGTTACAAATCATGATTTTATCATTTTTTTTAACGAGACATAATTGGCTGGGTCCTGTAAGCGTTAGAAAATGAAATTCCCTGTTTTCACCCCCCGCTGAGCAGCTGACCGTTCCCCCTTCTGTCTTAACCGATGCCCTCTGAGCAATGGTAGATTTGTTCGGTGTAGATTACAGGGGTCACGGACAAACGGGACAGCTGTATTGGAAGCATTCTGACAGGGGTCATGACAACAGCTTCATGCAAAACGAATAACAGCTGGATAAGAACAGACAGACACTTGCCAACCGACACAGATAGACAAGGATCATCGTGTATCGGCTGAGGCCGCAGACAATAAGACAGTAGCGCCGTACAACGTCCCAGTCAAGTCCTCCTACATTATCCCCTCAAGCATCTCCGCATTCTACATTGCCAGCTTAACTTCCGATTTTCCCCATTTTCAACTTTACTGAGCGGTGAAGCGTGGGCTTGTTTGTTAGAAGTGGAGATACCCAACGATGCTCGAGGGAAAAAGTTGTCACTTAGTCGAACCATCCACATTGATCTTCCTCGTGAATCAAAAAGTCCGGTTGTTAGAGTAACCAGTGATGTCGGGACCACAGTGGTTGGCACTCTATAATATTTCTTTTCTTCTCCGCCCTTCCCATCGTCGGCTTCTATTTTTTTTGTGCCCCTCTTGTTCTCACACTCTTCTGTCGCCTTCATCATCTTCACTTTTGTTTATATTCCCTGCGTCTAAAACTTTACACTCT
Source organism: Macrothele yani (assembly GCA_039090855.1). NCBI lineage: Eukaryota > Metazoa > Arthropoda > Arachnida > Araneae > Macrothelidae > Macrothele > Macrothele yani. The sequence goes on from CM077007.1 coordinate 165,676,966, forward strand.
TTTCATAATGTTTTGTTAACATTTTATTTTTTGATGCTAGCCATTTTCTGTCGCCAACTTAACAGTTTTTATCTGCACGGGATCGAAAATCTTGGAACGCAGGGCAAAAAGTATTTCCTGGGCTAATGAGAGAGCGGTATACTAACATACTAATTAAATCAAAATTTTAAAGTAATGAACCAATGAAGTCAAAATTTTATAGGTATATGCCAATGAAGACAAAGCATATTGTGCACAACATTTGGCAGCATTATTAAAAGTTATTTTATTTTAGCTAAGCGATAGAATAAATGGCCATTTTAGTATTGCTTATCTCTCGAACTGCTTAAGAGTTACAATGTCTTTTGCTTTAACCATTTGATTTTGCAACAAGTTGCAGCATCACTGATTCTAAGTAACAAGCCTCGAAAGTTGTTATGGCCTCTCTCTGCATGTGCAGCGGAATCTAGGCAGAAAATTATAATAATATAAACCAATTTTGTCTGCCTCGGCTAATACATTAATGGAGAAGATAAGGGTTTTGTGTCAGTTTGAGAAGACATGTGATGATGTAATCAAGCGACAAGTATATGGTTACTGGGGGCAACAGTCTGGCAATTGTGATAGAACCCAAATTGCAGTCATAAAAAATATTTATGCAATGGGCTCTTTAAAAAGTCTTTTTCAGATCTCAATTTGATTTATCCTGAATGCATGAATTTGATAAAAACCAAAACATAAGGTACGTGAGAAATAAAAAAAAGCAATAATAATAAAATCTGATACTTTACTGATGTTACATACCATAATATGAAAAACACTTGAACTTTTCTTGAACGCTGTTTTAAATGAACACTTTAAATGCAATGTTCTGTATCACGAATCTAATTTTTGCCACTTGCGGAGCCACAGTCACAACGTTACAACGTAGATTTTTCACATGTTTTTATAATTAATGATTTTTACGATGCCTTTTTTTTTTTTTTTGATTGGAGGTTTAACGACCACCGTGAGCAACTCAATGGGCTATAAGCAGTCGCCCGTCCCTAATTTAGGGTCACTGGTTCCAGGGAAGGGAGAGAGCCAGTGCCGTAAGACAAACACAACATCCATGCCTCACCGGGATTCGAACCCGGACCCCTTACGGACGAATGATCAGAGGCCAACGCCTTAGACCACTGCGCCACCGGGGCGGCTACGATGCCTTTGAAACAACTGTTGTGAAATTCTATAGCTATTCTTTTTTTTTTTTTTTTTTTTTTTTTTTTTGATTGGAGGTTTAACGACCACCGTGAGCAACTCAATGGGCTATAAGCAGTCGCCCGTCCCTAATTTAGGGTCACTGGTTCCAGGGAAGGGAGAGAGCCAGTGCCGTAAGACAAACACAACATCCATGCCTCACCGGGATTCGAACCCGGGCCCCTTACGGACGAATGATCAGAGGCCATCGCTTAGACCACTGCGCCACCGGGGCGGCTCTATAGCTATTCCATCTATGTTATACTAAGTATGGTAGCGGTGTAAAACATGTGCTAACGTTACATTGCATAACCCGTATTCATCAGATATGTTTGATAAGTGATCGTCTAATTAATATACTCCTATATATATATATATATATATATATATATATTATATATATATATTATATATTCTATAAAGAAGATACCTAAGCAAAAAATACATATAAAATTTTGACTCACACCTAGTACAACATAGAAAAGGTTATGTATCTACCTGTGTGAGTAAAAGGAGAAAAGATAAAAAAATAAAATAAAACTACTGAATGTAGAAAGGTGCCGAGAATACTGAGCCTTGGCTTTATCAAGGACTCAAAAACTCTGCATTTTTCACTTCCACAAAGAATCTAGTTGGAAATGGGTTTCTGCAAGGCCATAGATGCAGTAATATTCCCACCCTAAAATAGTTTAAAATATATATATATGTCATGTCCTCCCGTAGAGTTGCATGACCTAGCACTAGTTAATAATTTCGCTTGCATCCATTAACCTTCCTGGCCCGACCCATGCTCTTCATCTGTTACTATTAAACAGAGAGAAGAAGATTAAAAGAGAACTCAAGCTGTGAGAGTGACATAATAATTAGAAATGATTTTCAGCCATAAAACGCCAAGTTCGTTTGAGAGAGGAATTTAAACCTGAAAATCAATGCAAGAAATCCAAATTTTTTACATTGCAATTAAAAAGGAAATATTAATTTTTAACGAACAGATTTTTGAAAGAAAACTTGAGTCTAAAACCCCTATTTACAACTTATGATTAGAGAAAACGAGAATAAGTTAAAGATAATAATTAACTAAAGAAAACTTTGTGAAAGTTATATACCTTAAACAGTTAGTTGCAATATGTACAAAGTATTTCGGCAGTGCTTTAAGTGCATAATTAATTAGTTATTAAGAACTTAACTACTTTGAAAAAACAGCGCATAGAAAAGGAACAAGCTTAGCCATCTTCTGTTCCTAGGTACCCCAAAAGACGCTCAAAGTTACAAAGAAAAAGAAAGAGTTAAAACCCGCAAAAATGTTAACAGATTAAACCAATGCCTAAAAAGCTGAAAAGCTAAAAAATAACAGAGAAAAAGTACATGAAGTACAAACATTGAACTTATAAAACCTAGAACAAAAACAAGGAAGAGAGCTTACTCTTGTGTGACAAAAACTTTTCTCCTCACAAGAGAAATATGGCTGACCTCTTCCGCCACTCCTAGTTGCTGGGGGCAGTGAGGGTGGGCTGATGGCCTCCTCATACAGCAAGAAACCAACGCGCGGATAATTTTAACCAGAGAAAAATATATATAAACTTAAGACTGTGGATTATGATCAGAGTTAGCAGAATTAACTCTCCAGAATACATGAGAAATATTATAAAATACACGAGCAGTGTATTTAATAATCTTTGCATGTATTAAATCACCTTAGTGAGTTTATAGATTAATCAGAATCTTATTAATTTTAATGTTGGTTTTACTATTTTTAGTATAGCTATCCTAGTGATGAATAACTAGTTTTCTTTTTATTTGTTTTTATTTTTCTTTTATAAACAGATTTTTAAGCTTTTTTTTTGTGATTTTGTTTATATTATTTAATTTTTTGTTTTAATAGGACCGTCATATCCATAGCACTAAGGTTCCTTTAGGTAGTTACAGGCATATAGCCAACTTCCTTACGGCTTTGATTGGTCAGAATCATATTATTAACTGTGTAGAAAATTAAAGCAGATCTGCCAACCTTACTCTATTATTCAGAATAATTTTTCTTAAAGTAATTGAGAATGTACTAATTTCCAGGTCCTAAGAATTTCAAGAATTTGCAGCAACAATTTGGACTTCAATTACCACATTAATATACTATTAGAAAGTTTTCTAGAGAACGAAATTCCTTCTTCTTTCATCAAAAGAACTTTAAGAAAAATTATTCTGAATAATAGAGTAAGGTTGGCAGATCGGCTTTAATTTTCTACACAGTTAATAATATGATTCTGACCAATCAAAGCCGTAAGGAAGTTGGCTAGAGGATGCCTATTAACTACCTAAAGGAACCTTAGTGCTATGGATATGACGGTCCTATTAAAACAAAAAATTAAATAATATAAAACAAAATCACAAAAAAAGCTTAAAAATCTGTTTATAAAAGAAAATAAAAACAAATAAAAAAGAAAACTAGTTATTCATCACTAGGATAGCTATACTAAAAATAGTAAAACCAACATTAAAATTAATAAGATTCTGATTAATCTATAGAAGCTCACTAAGGTGATTTAATACATGCAAAGATTATTAAATACACTGCTCGTGTATTTTATAATATTTCTCATGTATTCTGGAGAGTTAATTCTGCTCTTTCTGATCATACAGATCCACAGTCTTAAGTTTATATATATTTTTTTCTCTGGTTAAAATATCCGCGCGTTGGTTTCTTGCTGTATGAGGAGGCCATCAGCCCCACCCTCACTGCCCCCCAGCAACTAGGAGTGGCGGAAGAGGTCAGCCATGTTCTTCTCTTGTGAGGAGAAAAGTTTTTGTCACACAAGAGGTAAGCTCTCTTCCTTGTTTTTGGGTTCTAGGTTTTATAAGTTCAATGTTTGTACTTCATGTAACTTTTTCTCTGTTGTTTTTTAGCTTTTCAGCTTTTAGGCATTGGTTTGTCTGTTAACATTTTTGCGGGTTTTAACTCTTTCTTTTCTTTGTAACTTTGAGCGTCTTTTGGGGTACCTAGAACAGAAGATGGCTAAGCTTGTTCCTTTTCTATGCGCTGTTTTTTCAAAGTAGTTAAGTTCTTAATAACTAATTAATTATGCACTTAAAGCACTGCCGAAATACTTTGTACATATTGCAACTAACTGTTTAAGGTATATAACTTTCACAAAGTTTTCTTTAGTTAATTATTATCTTTAACTTATTCTCGTTTTCGTGCTGTCATAAGTTGTAGAGTAGGGGGTTTTCAGACTCAAGTTTTCTTTCAAAAAAATCTGTTCGTTAAAAATTAATATTTCCTTTTTTAATTGCAATGTAAAAAATTTGGATTTCTTTTGCATTGATTTTCAGGTTTAAATTTCTCTCAAACGAACTTGGCATTTCGTTATGGCTGAAAATCATTTCTAATTATTATGTCACTCTCACAGCTTGAGTTCTCTTTAATCTTCTTCTCTCTGTTTAATAGTAACAGATGAAGAGCATGGGTCGGGCCAGGAAGGTTAATGGATGCAAGCGAAATTGTTAACTAGTGCTAGGTCATGCAACTCTACGGAGGACATGACATATATATATATTTTAAACTATTTTAGGTGGGAATGTTACTTGCATCTATGGCCTTGCAGAAACCCATTTCCAACTAGGTCTTTGTGGAAGTGAGAAAATGCAGAGTTTTTGCTGGTCCTTGATAAAGCCAAGGCTCAGTATTCTCGACACCTTCTACATTCAGTAGTTTTATTTTATTTTTTTATCTTTTCTCCTTTTACTCACACAGGTAGATACATAACCTTTTCTATGTTGTACTAGGTGTGAGTCAAAATTTTATATGTATTTTTTTGCTTAGGTATCTTCTTTATAGAATGTGAATTCTGAATTTTCAAAACTGCTGCGTTGCGCGTTTTGATCTTCAGGTTATTTTGCAACCTTCGTTTTAAATTCTAAAGTTTTTCCTTAGTCTTCAGTTTTGCTCTTAAGTATTATATATATATATATATATATATATATATATATATATATATATATATATATATATATATTATATATATATATATATATAATACATAAATAATACAGACACTACAAGCACAATAGAACTTTATTAAATATGTGACTACCATAAATAATATAAATAATATAAGGTCAGCCACTGGGTGCCAATCTTCAGGGGAGGATGCACCCGACGTCTGAGCTTCTGAAAGCTTTCATGTGGACGTCCTAATTTAGCAACCCCGGCCGAATAAAAATAAACTGGACATCCCATCCTCCCTACCTGTCAGGAAATATACTTTAAAATCAACTTAAGTAATAAATTTAAACATTCAAAATAGACCTACCTTAAGCCTGACTGGTGCCCACGACCGGTAAACACAATTTATCGTGGCCATCCACCTTTAGAGTTCAAAATTAGGTTAATGCGTGGGCAAAGGGTACGTTCAGAATTATATAGAAGAGTGTAGTTGTCCTTCCCCACTGTAGAATATACCATGTATGCTAGGAAAGAATGGTTAAATGCTCCGGGGCAACTCGGAAGAAAACACAGTTTTTTTATGTAGCCCTGAAAGTTAGTAAGGATGGGCTTCTGGTTTATTGATCTTACAAAATCTTAATCGTAATGAAGTAAGTAGGTCATGTGTTTCCAATAGTTTACTGAAATGGTAGTTACAGAAGACCTCTGGATATTCATTAGTTAAACATTTCCAATATAATCTTCTTAATTGTTTAATAATATTATGCTTTTTATTACATATTCGCGTAATTCGCAAGATTTGTGAAATAATCAAATTGCGGAAAATACTTCTTGAAAGGTTGGAGGTCCAATGACTGTATATTTTTGCTTTAAAATTAAACAGCTCTTTTTTATCATAAATATCTAGTTCTGGTTTACCTCCCTTGAACTCTATCCGCAAATCAAGAAAATTAATGCTGTTTATATCTGTATTTGTCTTAACTAAACTTAGACTCCTGGGGTAGATATCTTCAGGTCTAAAGTCTGCAGTATTGGTTTTAAAATAAATCAAATCATCAACATATCGAAAACAAATGACTTCTAAGTGGTGGTATATTTCTTCATAAGCATGTAGGTACAAGTTGGCCAATAAACTTGAAAAATTAGTGCCCATAGGGACACCCATAATTTGTACTAGAATATTCTTCTGATCATTTATATAGTTGTTAAATATACACAGGCTACAAGAACATCCCAATAAATCTCATTTATGAACATCCCATTTATGTTTACTGTGTTTTTGTATATATATACACACAGTCGCTTCACCTTATTGTGACCACCAGCTAATATCCAGAGTAACCGCCGTGTGCAGCGCGGACAGCAGCTAGACGGGCTGGGAGTGACTCAATAAGGTGCTGGAAGGTGTTCGCAGGTATGTGGAGCCATGCTGACTGCAGTGCATCTGACAGCTGCTGGAGGGTGCGTGGTGGAGAATCCATAGAGCGAACAACACGATTGAGGTGGTCCCACAGATGCTCAATTGGGTTTAAATCTGGGGAATTAGGGGGTCAGGGAAGTACTTTGAAGTCTTCATCGTGCTCTTCCAATCACTCTCGGACATTTCTAGCTGTGTGACACGTCGCACTGTTGTACTGGAAGATCCTATACGCCCGAGGGAAGACAAGCGGCTTGTATGGGTGTACGTGGTCTTCAAGGATGGATTCATTACAAATTCGGTCCATAGTGCTTTCCACAAGTATGAGTGGACTCAGGGAATGCCACGAAACATTCCCCAGACCATAACGCTGCCCCACCAGCTTGTATTATTCCAGCAATGGTTGAAGAGTGTTTGTTCTCCAATGTTTCTCGCCTTCTACGCCAACGTCCATCCGTTCTATGAAGCAAAAACGTGACTCATCTAAGAAGGCAATCCTTTGCCAAACAGCGGAGGTCCAATTCCGATACTGCCGTGCAAACGTAAGCATTTTCTGCCGATGCACCTTCATTAGCATAGGTGCAGTGACCATCAGTCTGCACCAGAACTCCATACACAGCAGGGTTTGCTGAACCAAAGAATATATAACGCGTGAAGAAGGCTAACTCTCACAGAGATAACGTAAAACAGGCGACAACAGCGCCACCACATCTTAAGTGCTAACATGCTCTGCGGGGAAGTTAACATTCAGGAGCAAAACACGTTATAGGGGGACTACGGCAGTGAAGCTTTTCTTTGATCCACGATGGTTTCCTTCGATCTGATGACTATTTGCTTAGAGCAGTTGTTTTTCGTTGTTGTTGCTGTTTTCTGATATCCCGCCCATCCCTTATTTTGGTGAGAAAAATATTCAATAACACTAGTATTACTATTTAAATTAAATTTTAGCAAATATTATAGTTAGGCCTAAGGAACCGTACAAAATACAGACATTCCCTAGTATTTGAGTATTTGGCATTACTGAAAATATTTCTGAAAAACTAAAGAACAAACAAAAGCCTTTTTTTTTTTTTTTTTTTTTGATTGGAGGTTTAACGACCACCGTGAGCAACTCAATGGGCTATAAGCAGTCGCCCGTCACTAATTTAGGGTCACTGATTCCAGGGAAGGGAGAGAACCAGTGCCGTAAGTAAGACAAATACAACATCCATGCCTCACGGGATTCAAACCCGGACCCCGTTCGGACGAATGATCAGAGGCTATATCGCTTAGACCACTGCGTCACCGGGGCGGCAACAAAAGCCTTAACTAACCCGGTTGGCGTAACAATACTAACATATCCGATTTGCGAAGTGATAATGTAATACGCATGCGCAGTCTGCTCCGGCATCAGCCGATCAGCCTGTATGTTGGCTTCTGTGCACTGCATTTTAACTATGAAGATATGGCAGCGCTAGTTACGTCTCGCCGAGCCTTAACTTCTTCTCGTTCGTTAGATATTCTTTGGCTGAACTGTCGTTTTAGACACACTTCCGGTAGCCCCTCTGGTTCAGTCGGCTAGTGAGTTGCTCCACTGTAGCGTGTTGTTCGGCCCTCACGCCCCTTCGAAGCCGACGTTCACCTCTCACATCAATGGCACGTTGTGCTCCGCAGTTTCCAGTCGCTTATTCGCAATGGTGCCATTTCTCTAATCACGATACACTTTAACCACAGCAGCACGCGAACAGTTCACAAACTGCGCTGTTTCAGAAATACTGCCACCCTTGGCCCGAAAGCCGATAATAATCACTTTTTGCAAATCTGATAAATCGCTCCTTTTATTCATGACAGCAACGAGTGATATGTTTTCAGAATGCCTACAGCAGACCTTATATGCCCTCCAAGCTAGTTCACGATACGAGCCTTCTTTCATTGGCTACGAGCTGTTGGCGCCAAAAGTAGGAGGTGGTCGCAATAATGTGACTTGACTGTGTAAATCTCTCAGCTATGGACTTTTCTATGTTGCACTACTGTTTTGCCAAATATTTTATCATGTCAACTCCATCATATGTAGTGTCTAGTTTATCTACTGTTGTGCTACGTTAGTTGAGGAAACACAAACCGCCGCACCTGTTTCCGAGTGGCCGGGGACAGTGGTTTCTGTTTAGTCTTCCGAGATGTTTTCTGGGTGAAGCATGGGTAGTGTTTTTGTGTCATGGCGCTAACTCTCTCCCTGCCTTGTAGGCAGTGCGTACAACTTTGGGACGGGAGTTTGCCTATAGGCCTTGGATTTGCTCATAATGGTCGTTAAATTCCATTAAAATAAATAGCTGAAATCAGCGAAGTTAAATGAAATTTTAAAATTGGAAGCTTTCCTTGGCTTTATGCTTGTTTTTTGTAGGCTCATTTATCTTTTTTTTTTTATTATTGGGGGTTTAGCAACTACCATGAGCAACTCGATGGACTATAAATAGTCACCCGTTCCTAATTTAGAGCCACTGGTTCAAGGGAAGGAAGAGTACCAGCGCCGTAAAACAAACACAATATCCACGCTTTACCAGGATTCGAGCCCGGACCCATCTCGGACGAATCGTGTCAGTAGCCAGCGCTTAGACCACTGCGCCACCGGGGCTGGGTTCATTCATCAAACTAAGTATGTTTAGGAAGTTGATGATATTTTCGTCATTTAAGAGCAGATTTTCATTTGCTTCTTCAAGATATTTAAAATGACAACAGATCTCAGTTTATGTCTTTTCGTTGCTATGCTCCTCAAAAAGCGTTTTATATTTGCCATCACGTAAAAAGCAGATTCAAATTTAACAAGCTCCAAACATTTCTAGAATCACTTGGAATTTCCTGAATATTCCAAGGTGTCTGAAATGTCGTAGCCACAGACAGTCAATATTGTGCAGTGTTTTTTACTAAACCATAAATAACTCTTAGGAACAGGAAGAATTTTGTGTTAAGAAAGTCTGAAAAACATTTGGATATGCACATGGCCAGCTGTCAACATAAAGGATTTTTCCGATCATTCCAGAGGCAAGTGTAATGTAACAAAAGAAAACATGCATTTCTTCTGCCTACAGAACAGATTCTTGGTAACAGATATTTGATGTAAAAATAATTTTTTATTCAGACTTCTGGAAATTGAAGTTTATTGTGCCAAATATAAAATCATCTTAGACACTTGCTAGAAAAAGTGATCCAGGAATATCGGGAGAAATAGAACTTCTAAAAGTGTAGAATTTTGTGTATACACGGGCACACAAGCAAGTAACTTTTTGTGTACGTACGTATATGATGCACTAAAAAAATAGTACGAGACATAATTTAAATCTTGATTTAACTTCTACGTCTGACCTTCCGTATGCTCTAAAAGTTACATACAGAATTCAAAACAAGTTAGTAAGTGCACAAATTACATTCGCCCTTCAGAATAACAGGAAAAGAAAATAGTATTTCAGTCATACATTTATCCAACCGTTCGCTGTGTTTTAAAAGACATGTCGAAAATTACAACGAAAAATTATGAAGCTTCAAAGAAAGATCACTGTGGTCTGGTAAATCTCTGAGAACAACTTTCTCTCTTTCTTTCGTCTAATCCCGCCAGAATTGTGTGAAGCACTTAAAAGTTTGAGGGGAAGGAATTTTTTAAGCGCTATTTTCTCACGAGCATACTAAAGCTTTGGCAAGATCCCAGAATTGTGCATGTGATGAATGTCGAACTACATGCTTTGCATATCAGAGAAAACAAGAAAATGACTGTGGGTGAGGCGAAAATTTTTGTCGGTCTGCTGGACCTGCGTGACCTGATGACAAAGGAAAACATTTGTAAAGTGATCGTGTTTAGATCAGTGTTTAGATCATATATACGTGTACTGTATCCAGCACCCCATGACTTGTTTACTTAATGTTTCAAACTAATCCGACAAAGAAAATCAAGAGGATTTTACAGTTGAATGCACAATTCCTATAAAGTAGTTCTTCGCCACAGACGAAGCAGAAGTTTATTGATAAGTTCATGGGTTTGAAAAGTGAGATATGCCGAAATTTCATTAATGCGACCATTGATACATCACGCTAAAAATTAGGTGTACGATCAAAAAATGTTACTTTCAACAAAGTCTCAGATTTTTTTTTAATATGCATCGACATTCATTCACAAAATTTAATTTCTCTTACAGTCAGAATAAAGTACTTTGTAATCTTTAAATCACGTGGAAGGAACTGAAACTCATTTTGTGTGAAACAGAAATGCTACAGTGATTTGTTAGGTGGATTCTTAGAAAATCTAAAACCTGAATCATTTTGGAGGTGAAATCCATCACGTCCTAGAAGAGCGAGGAATTACTGGAGGTACATAATCTTCGGTGAGTGGTGCACTGGCAGAAGAACATCGCCCTGGGTGGGTATTGTACAGACAGTAACACATAGTTCTAGTTAGGTAGCGTACTTGCGGAAGTACATCATCCTGGGTGGGTTATTTACTGGCAAATCTTTCTGGGTTGGTGGTGTACTGGCAGAAGTGCAACGTCCTTGGTGTGTGGTGTACTGGCATATTGTCATCGGTAGATGGTGGTGTACTGGTGGAAATACATCGTCTGTATGGATGATATTTTGACGGAAGTTCGTCCTCTTGGTAGGTGGTAAAACTGCGCCATACCGGCTCGATTCCTGCACCAACTCGATTCAATTTTAAGTTTTCTTAATAGTTAGAAGCATTATTTACAATATTTCTAGACAGAAAATGTATAACATATAATGAAATGAGCGGGACATGATGTACGAGTAGATCATGTTTCTTACATGAGCATTATATTTACTAGAGCCGCATAATTTCCATGAGTTGCACATGCAACGTTCATACCCATATTTCTACAACAGGAAGTTCATGTTCCGTCTTTTGCATGCATAAAGGAAGTTATGCATCTTATCAGATTCAATACATATTATGCATCAAAATTTTACACTTAAATTCATTACTGATTTTCCTTCAAAGAACTTGCGAGTGGTCAATTGTAGAAGCAGTCAGCATTAACCAAAATTTAAAGTTTAAAAGCAATTTGCCAATTTACTTTATGCTGCAAATAACTAGAAAAGCTTGATTTCATCGATTTGACAACTAAGCATTTATTGAATTACTCGTGGGATTTAATTCGGTCACACTAATCAACTACTGTTTTTCCATATTTTAACCTTTGCTCGGGTTTCAAAGAACAATTCTTCAGTGAAAACCAGTCTCATACACGTCTTTAACGATGTTATTATTTTCTCACCAGCTTATAAACGGCTGGTTAAATTATCCAAATGACAATATCATCGTGTTATTTCCTCTCTCCCTCTCTCTCTCTCTCTCTCTCTCGCTCTGTGTGTGTGTTTCTGTTTGTTTCTTTTTTTTCTTCTTTAAGTCATTTAACGACCACGACGATCCGTAAACACTGAAAGATGTTCCCCGTCTCTAGTTGATGGGCGTAATTTCCCCTCAGCCAGAGAAATAGAAAAGAAAAATCCATGTCTTACCTGGAATTTGAACTCACACAGTAAGTATGAGAATACACAAACGAACCTTATGACAAAGCACCGATTTTCGATTTTTGTAGCATTCAACTACAAGAACTTAGTGCCAAACACTTCATTTATTTCGGATCAAGAGAAGAGTACACTTTGAATAGATATATTGTAAACACGTGGAATAGAGCAAAATGTACAAAGAACACTTAAATGCAAAATACGTACATCACAAGGAACAAAGACAAGCCATAAAGATTCATTATATTTTCTCAGGTGGGAAATGGACACATGTATTGCTCGACCGTTGCCAAATCTAAGTTGTTTGAAGGTTTTGTGACAGCAGGGCACTGTGAACGGTGTAGAGGTGTCTGTACCGCATTGCAGATGTAGAGAAGAGTTTCTCAGATATATTTTCAACTCTGCGTGAGTTCACTTATAGCAACTTTGCCTCCGTAATAGATGATATCCTCTCAATTCATCTCTCCGCTATTCTGTTATAGATAAACGGCGCAGTCTTTCTTCTGAACATCATCGTTCAACTTATTGTTCAGTCTTATGCCCATCTCCGAGTTGCTTTCTGTCTCATAATTTCCTTATGCCCCATTCATGATAGCTGTTATAGTCTTTTTCATTTTGCCACCGATTCTTCACAAGCTAAATTTTAACGGAACATCCCTTTCCTCCTCCTTCTTCTTCTTTTATGCATTTATTTGTGTAGCACTATACTCTGTTTCGTTTTTACCATATAATGGGATAAAAAAAATAGTTTTTACAGTATTAAATGTGCCAATAAAGAATGATAAGGATATCCCTTTACCGTCAAATAACTATGGCATAATTCAATACTGTTTTAGGAGTGATATCAATAGACGTACTGATCAATAATGGTAGTCCCAGTGAGGAAGAAAACACATTTGCATACATCTTGTCGGCAAAAAATTTAATATCTGACCAAGAAGAGAAGCGAAAATGTTCATTATTCATATGTAAAGTTGTGTTTTCCTATTTTTACTTTAACTTTAATTTTTTTTTCTTTTCTAGGGTCTCAAACAACTAAAATTGTTCCTCATTCTCCTGAATGGTGGTGTAGTAGTACGCTGGTGCTGTCAGCTACTTATATAGTCTTGAGAATGAATCTTCATATATGGGCCTGGTTATTTCCCTTCCCTGGAACCAGTGGCCACAAATCTGACACGGCGGACACTTCTAGCGTTTATGCTCATGAAAGTCGTTAAACCCCTAATAAAAAAAATTCTCTTTAATTTGTTTTAAAACATGGGCTTGGGGTTTCCAATTTCCGTTGAAAGCTGTAGAACTGAAGCATATTCTTGAAACTCCTCACAAATCAGGATCTAAAATCCATACCTCTGGACTTGTTTTAAAGAGCGCAATGCATCACTGGGGTTAAAATCCCGAACATGTCTTTTTTCCGCTTTGCAGCGTTTAGAGAAAACCTCCTAGCATTCAAAGCAAAAGTCCCTCAATCCGGAAACAATTCGTAGCGCAACGGAAAGTTCCCTGGCTCATTCTTCTCTGAGGGCTAGCATCTACTCCGGCTCATTCTTCTCTGAGGGCTAGCATCTACTCCACTCCTCTAGTTTTAATTTAACATACAAGACGGCAGTTAGTTAGAGTCACTGCATTATTTTTTCCCTGCCTGTTTCTTCTCTGTGGGAGCAGCACCCCGTCCAGTTTCTTTCTTCCTTTTCTCCTCGCTTTCTCTTTCTCTCCCCTTTTGGAAGTCCCGCGTGTTTCCTCGTAACAGAGACCTAATGCCGAGGGAGCTTCTGTAACCGTATTAGGCATCTAGGAGCTGTTGAATGATGCATCGTGTGCACACTGGATGATGATGCTGCAGTTCCTCGTTGCTTAATGGTGCGAGTTATTTTTTTACCATTTCTTCCTCCTCCTCCTCCTGCTCCTCTCTCTCTCTCTCTCTCTCTCTCTCTCTCTCTCTCTCTCTCTCTCTCTCTCTCTCTCCGTTTCTGCTTGCCACAATCTCCGCTTCTTGTGCGGCCTGTGACACCAGTTAGAAAAACTGTGTGCACCGAGCAGAAAGAAACACGCTGATTGAACTCCTGGCGTCCCAATTTCTTTCATCTCCTTATATGAGGAATTTCAAATTCCTGGAAAGTTTTTAAAACTTAAACTGGGCGCTTACTTGATTTGTTCGTAGGCTTTTCTTTTATCAAACCGACAGACAGAACTTTGAAAATTCTGTTTGATGTCTGCATTGTATCAAAGTTAAGCTCCACAATAATGTCATTTCTGACGACCTACTTTTTTTATTCGAAAAGCGTTTTGAATCATATTAGAATGTTGTGGAATTTGGCGGAACCTGAAAAAGTAACTTCATTATGATTCTCAGAAACTTGCTTAGCCGCCTCATATGTGCGATGTTGTAAAAGAAAGAAGAAATTATTCTTTATTTTAAATCAATACCTGAGGACAAAACAAAAACTTGAAGTTAAAAATGCAAAACGGAAATCTAAAGAGTGCAAATACATCGAAGAAATGATGCATACTAAACATTTCGGAAAGCGTTATAATGCCAATTTAATGAAATGGCAAAATATTGTCAACATAATCTTCATTTAGCTTTAGCAGTTGTAAAAAGCTCCTGGTATGTTTATACAGGAGTACAGTTTACTGATTTTCAGGAGTAAACACTGCTTCTAACAGTATTTTGAAAATAATTCAGCAAATTGAAAGATGATGCATTCCTAGGTAATAAACTGAAACGTTTAAATTAAATTAAATTCACAATGATGTCACGTCGTGGAAAAAGAAATGCGTCATGCGAAGTAGTTACAAATAGATTCCCAAGGTTTCAAAATATCTACTACTAGACCAATAGAATACGTACTGTTAAATATGAATTAAAGCATAATTTTTTTTAATGGCACATCTTCAGATAAATTGTCTGTAGTGTAATATTTCATTACTATGTGAAATCGTGGTCCGTGACGCACGGAAGATTCCTAAACGCAATGGCGCATGCTGATTGATTTCAAAGACTGTAAACACGTCAATGAATTTCGTTTTGTTTATTCTACAATGTATGTACTCTTGGAAAAGTTTACAGTCTTGAAAACACCGTCCGGTAGACGTACGGAAGCTCGGTGTTGCGTGTATATATATATTATACACCAACAAATTTTATAACTGATAGAAACTTTTAGATTTCCTAAGTATATATATATTTTTTTTTTGTTTAGAATTTTAAGTCTTCTCTCATAGGAATAGAAGAAGGAAAGATCACTTTGTGCCGTTCGATTCTGAATTTAATGATTTTATAGCTGTTGCAGATGAGATGTAATTTTTATTTTTTACATTCCTTTTACCGTAATTTAAAATAATAGTAAAATTTTGTGTTTGAAAAATACAAAGTTTTGAAATAGTTGCTCAGTAAATGCCACATACTGTATATGCGCTCTTTTTAGCACCTCTTTGGTAAAAAAGATCGTGCTTGTGCTGTCGGTTTTTTTCGTCCGTCGATCTGTGGACATCATATTTCTGCAGCTGTATTAGTGCGATTTGAATTTATTTTTTCTTGCATTGAGGTGCTTAAAATATGCGAATGATGATCCTTTGTATCGTTTTTTTTTTTTTTTTGTTACGATGTACAATTTCGCCGTTAGATTGCGAAAATGCAGATGATATCGAATTACAAAATACATTCTATTACATATACTTGCTTCTAAATGTCCGATTGAAAAAATTTTTTTACCTTTCGATTCCATTTATGTCGAACAGTATTTTAGGTATATTCACTTTTTCAAGTTACGCATAGATTTTACGCTAGGGGACGAAAAAGCAGATTGCGTTTTCCACGATATCTCTTCTTCTAAAATTCCGATTTGAAATTGTTTTTTCTTAAGCGGATACAACTCTTGTTGAGAAATCTTTTGCATATAATTCTTCATTTTTGGTAAAGTATGGTTTGGACACCAGTGGGCATAAGTGTTTATTTCTACTTCCGATGAATTTGCCACAACATTGGAGCTTCTAAAATTTCAACTGAAAAAATAAATTCATACGTGGACCGATGTCACTAACGTCGATAAACCTTTTCGGAATATTTTCTTCTGAAAAAATTGCATGGTTTCTTCGCCAGGGGACGTAGATGTACATCTCGTTTTTGTCAATATCTCTACTTCTAAGAGTCCGATTTGGAAAATTCTTTCTTTGTTGGATAGACTTTCCGGTGCAAAGTATTTTTTAGTATAATTTAAAAAATTTCAAGTAACTCATACACTTTCCGTTAGAGAGCGTTAAGGTTAATTGCGTTTTCCCAGATATATCTGCTTCTAAAACTCCGATTTGAAAAATTCTTCCTGTATCTTATACAGGTCCTGATGGGAAATGTTTTTCATGTATCTAATAATTTCTAATGCTTGGTAAATAATGGTTTGGCCACGAGGGGCATACGTTTTAATTTCTGCTTTTGATGTATTTGCGGCAAAATCTGAGCTCCTAAAAACTCGACTGAAAAGATTCTTTCCTGTATGAAATAGTTCACATCGAAAAACCTTCTGGAAATACTTTCTTCTTAAAATAATGCATGTGTTTCCCGCCAGGGGGCTAAATGCATATCGTATATTAGTTGATATCTCTGCTTCTAAGAGTCAGATTTGAAAAAAAAAATTCTTTGTTGGAGAACGTTTCCCCTGAGAAATGTTTCTCACATAATTTCAAAGTTCTCTTAAAGAAGAAGTCTGCCACTAAAAGGCGTAAGATCACGATTCCGTTTACAGAAATATCTGTGGGATTAAAAACCCGATTGAAAAAACAATTTTTCTTCTGTGAGATACTACTGTTTTCCATACCGGTTCCATTGACTTTGAATAACTTTGACAAATTTAATACGCATCAGAACGGATTCAAAAGACGTGCTCATTACACCAGAACATTTGGTGTCATCTTTCTTGTTTATTATGATCTGGTAATGAACATTTCTTGCAAAAATCGAAACTAAGTATCATCGTTGCAAATAAAAAATTACTGTACATTAAATAAATTTCGAGAACACTCGGAACACTTTCGGGAAGACTGTTTTGTGAAGTAACAAAGTAAAAATTTCTACTTCTTCTATTCTTTTTCATTAATGATGTAATATCATTATATACACTGCCTGACAGAGAAAATGCCACACCATGAAGACGTGAACGCAGCACCATGCAAATTGCAGGATGGGTGCACTCGTAAAATTATGCAAATGATTGCATTTGTAGGTCAATCGCACTAACGGCGCGCGGGATATAAGCGGACAACCAGCCCGTGAGGCCATCAGTCGAGACGTCGTCACGGCCGCGAGAAGTGAGTGGTTCCGCTGGAACTGTGTCTGGAGAACGAACAAGAAGTGCCAATGCCGTTAAGATGCCGTCGTACGCGATTTCGGTAAACGGATGAGTTCACGAGAGGTGTCATCGTCGGCCTTTGTACCGCCAGATGGTCCTTGCGCCGTATTGCGGAAGAAACGCAACGTGATGCCACAACCGTAGTCGCATTTGGAGACAGTGGTCTCAGGAAAGATCTGTGCAACGTAGTAGGGGGACCGGAGCACGGAGACGGACGTCCGAGCGCACCGACTGTCGCATCCGACGTCATGCCGTAGCTGACCCACAGGCCACAAGGGGCGACATTTTGCGGAGTGTACGGGGAGGCTTGGATGCTCCGATATCGTGCGAGGACAGTGTCGTAGCGATTGGCTGCGCCTGGTTTGCTGTCTAGCAGTCCGTTGCGGAGGCTACCCTTAACAGCGAACCATCATCGTCACCGCTTGGCGTGGTGTCGCTCCAGAGCTGCCTGGGGTGCCGAATGGAACAGTGTGGTGTTCAGCGACGAACCGCGGCTCTGTCTCACCACGGATGATCGCCGTGTGAGAGTCTGGCGGCGACGTGGCCAACGGACGGATTGTTCCGCCACTGTGAAGCTCCACAAGGCCCGGAAACGTGGAATCATAGTGTGGGATGATGTCAGCGCGAACAGCCGCTCACCGCTGGTACGCATTATTGGCACATTAACGGCACGCCGCTGTGTTGACAAGATGTTGCGGCCCGTGGTACTACCGTATCTGCAGGGCATCCCAAAAGTCGTTTTTCAACAGGAAAACGCCCGGCCGCATACCTCTCAGATCAGCCTGAATGCTTTACACGGTATACGGATGTTTCCCTGGCTAGCACGATCCTCCGACTTCTCACCCATCGAGCATTTGTGCGACGCGATTGGACGTCAGTTGAGCACCCTCCCACCCCCGCTAAATGAAGATTAACTGTGGACTCGGATCAACACCACATGGTCCACATGGTCCTGGCGGTACGAAGGCCTACAATGTTCTATTCGGACTCTCATTGTCTTGATGCCACTTCGGATTCAACCCTGTACCGCCCAAAACGGCTGCCACACTCCTTATCGATCATCCTGTATATTAGGCCACTGGAACCTAGCCTGTGTGCGACAATTAAATCTTTTGTTCAGGACCTACTTGGCTATCTGTGCGTGCAGTTTGGTCTGTTTTTGAGCATTCCTTCATGGTGCGGCATTTTCTCTGTCCGGCAGTGGATGTTCTCATTAAATAATTATAGAACACCCTTTTACAATAGATGATTTCCGAAGCTTCTGAAGTGCTCTGTTATGTAAAGTGCAAAACCTTGCGTTTATCGACAGATAGTTTTTTTTTTTTTAAATCTCTGCTTCTGGAGGAGCTATTTACATTTGCTTTGACGTATTGTAACGTATATTCTATTTCAACTTTCGTTTTACATTTCTTCTTCTATGTGAATTTGTGTTTGTTCTCTTAGACATTTTCAAACCTTAACGTTATGTCTTTTCCCTCAAACGAGAATGAAGTTGGCAACACACTGGGGTCGGAACGAGAGGGACGTATGTGTGTACTGATAAAAACGTTAGATAAAAATGCGATGCAGCGGTTGCTTTTGGGGGATTGATGTTATTGATAATAGACGCGCTGTTGATTGCTGTTTCACTGTGATTTGATGTTAAATCGCTGCTATTGTATTGAGTGTTCCAGAGAAGTGGATTACGATATAGTTGGCCGGTGCTCAACTATGAGTGAGGTGTAAACGACATGCAAGAAGAATAAACTTATTGGTAAGTACAAATATTGACCTTTGTTCTTCAATGCCTATGGGTATATTTTAGTATTATACTGACGTTAAGGACTAAGTGTACAGTTACAGCAGGAAGACAATTAAGTTATAATATCGGTGAAATACAAACTTATAAAGATTATAAAGAATAGGTGCGAGTTAATCTAGCACGAGTCGGCGTAGCAAAATAAACGGGTATCTGACAGTATGACAGTAACATGGATTTCTAATCCAGAAGAATGGTAAAATAAGTTATCCAAACAGAACTATATGATCAAAAGTATATGAATCCCACTTTTGAGTAGAAATTCGCCCATATGCGTCACAGTCATGGCCCATACATGTATAAAAACATGCACGCAGCCTGTCAAACATCATAGACTGGCATGAACAGTAGAATGGGTTATACGGAAGATCTGAGCAACTTTCAACATGGCACCGTCATAAGACATCATCTTCACAACCAGCCAGTTAGGAAATTTTTGCGCCACTCCGTTGGCGCAATGGTCTAAGTGCTCGCTCCTGACTGTTGATCCGCGTGGGTCCGGGTTCGAATCCTCACGAGGCATGGACGTTGTGTCTGTGTTACGGTACTGGCTGTCTCCCTTACCTGGAACCAGTAGCCCCAAATTAGGGACCCTCAACTGCTTACAGCCCATCGAGTTGCTCACGGTGGAAGTAATGTTACTGTAAAGTGAAAACGCCTAGGTGCAGCAACAAGGCATTCTCGACCTAGTAGGCTGCATAAAATGACAGAGAGGGACCGCCAAGTGCTGTAGCGGGTGGTGCGACAAAATCGCCTGTCTTCAGTTGCAACATTCACCACCGAGTTTACACGGCAGTATCAAAATCGCCTGTCTTCAGTTGCAACATTCAACACCGATTTTACACGGCAGTATCAAAATCGCCTGTCTTCAGTTGCAACATTCAACACCGATTTTACACGGCAGTATCAAAATCGCCTGTCTTCAGTTGCAACATTCACCACCGAGTTTACACGGCAGTATCAAAATCGCCTGTCTTCAGTTGCAACATTCACCACCGAGTTTACACGGCAGTATCAAAATCGCCTGTCTTCAGTTGCAACATTCAACACCGATTTTACACGGCAGTATCAAAATCGCCTGTCTTCAGTTGCAACATTCACCACCGAGTTTACACGGCAGTATCAAAATCGCCTGTCTTCAGTTGCAACATTCACCACCGAGTTTACACGGCAGTATCAAAATCGCCTGTCTTCAGTTGCAACATTCAACACCGATTTTACACGGCAGTATCAAAATCGCCTGTCTTCAGTTGCAACATTCAACACCGATTTTACACGGCAGTATCAAAATCGCCTGTCTTCAGTTGCAACATTCACCACCGAGTTTACACGGCAGTATCAAAATCGCCTGTCTTCAGTTGCAACATTCACCACCGAGTTTACACGGCAGTATCAAAATCGCCTGTCTTCAGTTGCAACATTCAACACCGAGTTTACACGGCAGTATCAAAATCGCCTGTCTTCAGTTGCAACATTCAACACCGATTTTACACGGCAGTATCAAAATCGCCTGTCTTCAGTTGCAACATTCACCACCGAGTTTACACGGCAGTATCAAAATCGCCTGTCTTCAGTTGCAACATTCACCACCGAGTTTACACGGCAGTATCAAAATCGCCTGTCTTCAGTTGCAACATTCAACACCGATTTTACACGGCAGTATCAAAATCGCCTGTCTTCAGTTGCAACATTCACCACCGATTTTACACGGCAGTATCAAAATCGCCTGTCTTCAGTTGCAACATTCACCACCGATTTTACACGGCAGTATCAAAATCGCCTGTCTTCAGTTGCAACATTCAACACCGATTTTTCACGGCAGTATCAAAATCGCCTGTCTTCAGTTGCAACATTCACCACCGAGTTTACACGGCAGTATCGAAATCGCCTGTCTTCAGTTGCAACATTCAACACCGATTTTACACGGCAGTATCAAAATCGCCTGTCTTCAGTTGCAACATTCACCACCGAGTTTACACGGCAGTATCAAAATCGCCTGTCTTCAGTTGCAACATTCACCACCGAGTTTACACGGCAGTATCAAAATCGCCTGTCTTCAGTTGCAACATTCACCACCGAGTTTACACGGCAGTATCAAAATCGCCTGTCTTCAGTTGCAACATTCAACACCGATTTTACACGGCAGTATCAAAATCGCCTGTCTTCAGTTGCAACATTCACCGCCGATTTTCAAAATGTCCCTGAAAGCAATGCCAGCACTATACAATTTCTTCCAGAGATGAAGGGAATGGGTTCCCATGGCCTAGCAGCCTTACCCAAGCCTAGCATTAACAAGATCAATGCCAAGTTGGATTGGTGCGAAACTTAGCGTCAGTGGACCCTGAAGGAGTGGAAATGTGTTCTCTGGAGTGAAAAAACACGCTTCACAATCTGACAGTCATGCGGATGAGTTTGAATATGGAGTATGCCAGGTGAACGTTACTTGCCCGACTATGTTGTACCAGCTGTGAAGGTAGGAGGAGGATGCATCATGATCTGAGACTGTTTCTCTTTATTGAACTTGAAATCAAGAGCACAAGTCAGCTGAAGAATCATATTTTAGAAACAGAAGCATTTTCTCAAGGAAGTAGAAAGCCATACTTTTGCAAATTTTCATTTCAATACATAGTGAGTGGCGTCCAGCAAAGATAATCATATTTTTCTTATTCTTGCAAATAAAGTTGGCAAACACACCAGGGAATATTTTTTGTATCCGTCTTCTCTATGTCTTTCTTGTTCATGTCATCACCGCACGGAGATACATTTTTTGAAGGCTCTAGATGTTGTCACTTGCCACTATGTCAAGCATATTCATTCAGTGGCCCACGATTTATGCCGACACCCTCTGTTAGTTGAAAATGGAAAATAAAATAAGAAAATGTAATGAAGGATAGACAGAATTTGACAGTTTGGGATGTTAACAGTGACTAGAGAAAACGTCGGGGAGATAGTACAGTCTGGAAGATTTTCAAGCAAACATGTTTGCTTAAACTGCAGTGGTGACGAATGTACACTGACTGGTAAGGGTAAGGCTAATCTGATTACTATACCTGCACCGTCTAAATGCAGACTTCGCAAGGATATGCGGAACTCTCTCTACAGCAAGGCGTGCAACAGTCGGCAGTTAAGTTTGAATTCTCATCTGAACCCACAACACAGATAACAGCTGCTCGCAATTTGCCAGGAACATAAAAATCAATCGATGGCTGAAGACAAGGACTTCATATTATACATGTGCCTTTGCCAATTATGTGACTCTGACTGTAAAAAACATACGTAGCAAAACCTACATAGGGCACTGTGCTTATCTTGCACGGTGCAGACAGCGCAAGCTGAAAGTGAAAGTTTCTGGCAGTCTTTTATCTCCTCATGATATAAGAAATCTTTTCTTATTGATACTTTAATGACTGCATCGCCTGTGAACATCGTTAAAACATTCATGAATGCTGCTCGCTATATATATGTTGTAGCGGGCCTATCAATAAAATTTAGCAAGACAACGCATTTTACTACAACACAAGTTCGTGAATGCTGCTCGATTGGCATTCAATAAAATTACACTGCCTGTCTTCGATGGAAACTTTCCTGATCCTATGGAGCACTTATGGTATCCCTTGGAACGAGTTATTCGCTATGTCAGTTCAAGATCGTCCGCCAGCGCACAGTTGTGGAAAAGCTCGAAGTATTCTCCATCTAACTTAACAAAGAGAGTAAATTCTGTCTTTCGACTTTTTTCTTGGTTTCTTTCTTCTTTGTTCATATAAAAATTAGGAATATATTTCTGAAATTAATTCATTCACCACTGAACGTACTGGGGAACAAGGACCACCATAAAAAAACCTTATGAAGAGTGTAGTACAGTTTGTGCACCTTACTCTGGAACGATCATTTAATCCAACACCAAAAAAGCCTGCAAAGTACAGTTCACTATATTTGTCCGACTAGCTTTGTTCAAGGCTTGGCAGCGGGAAATAAAACGTTGTATCTACCTCAAAGGATATTTCTTATATTCTGGTATTATCCTACTTGTTCTTAGAGAATGCTTTGACTTCTTCAACAAATAGGGCATATATTACCCTTGTAAGAAAGTAACGTGCCATGGAAGATAGTTTAAACTAAATAATTGGCTGATTTTGTAATCAATCGATTCATCGTCAAAGGCATTAATGTGGGTTTTCCATAGTTGAAAGACCACTAATGAATCATAATCTGTTGTGTCAGGATGAATGATCGCACGAGCACTTCAAAGGTAATGCTGTTTCGAAAACAGACATTAGCTCCTATAATGGCTTCCAGAAAGAATTGAAAAAGACCTGTCTATTGATAGTCAAGTCCCGCCTCCTTTCACCACCAAAATCAACACACACACATTGCGTGAGGTATTAGCGTAACTATGTCAACAAGTCCGCTCGGACTATCATTCGCCACCTTTTTATCACCGGCAGGCATTCATTCATGATTTGTTTGCTTTTCATTGTGGTAGTCAAGTCCAAGCCACAATAGCACCCTCTTCAAAGAAGCAGCAGCTATGATCCACCCTTAAACATCGCTATTGTCGTCCGAAATACAACAACAAAAGGTCACCAGAACGTGACTTGACGAGAACAGACGACCAGAATGGGTGTAACTCCCAATACGGTCCGATAATAATGATTTTTGACATCCGTGTGTGCCCGTTATTACAAGAATCAAAGGCACGAAGGAGCAATGGGGATTTCTCTAATGATGTATAGCACAAGTGCTGTTCTTTCTGCTGCCTTTCTATTTTCACTAATCCGTTTCCTCTCTCTCTCTCTCTCTCTATCTCTCATACCGTTCCTTTTCTGCCATGCCATTTTCTGACTTGGTCGTTTTTTATATCTTCTTCTTTTCTTTTACACTCACACTGAAGTTCAGCTAAATCACCCACTACACCAGTCTGTGCGTTTCGTCCTTCCTAATCTGTTTCCCGATGAGCTGGACATCTTTGTTGAAGTACATTTTATTGTTTGTCCGTACATACCGCGTTATATCTTAATACGGATACAGCCACCACTGATCTGAGCATACACTCAATCGACACATTTATTTTTATCTTTTCTTCACTCTCACTCGTAAACTTAATTTTCATTTGAAAGTACTCCATGAATTGTTATTGGGACCTTTTGTTTAGATTTTCATAGATGCTTTTATCCCCCCGTACAATATTCGCTTCATCTTTCTTTCTATACACAAATCCCTAATCGTAATTTCCCTCACTATCATTTCAACCGTTCTTTCCATTTTTCTCGTTCTCTCTGTTGTTCTCTATGTATCTCTGTTTTCCCAGATTTACGAAAAATAATTTCTGCTTTTATGCGCGATTCACAGACCATGGCTATGCATCTTATATTACAGTTGGAGTCTGGTTTTCTTAATTTCGTTTCCTAATTTGAAAATGCTCCTGGAATTTAAATTCAAGGAGCACTTTTTTCTCCTCAAAAATAAAATTAAGAAAAACGGATGGAAATAAATAAGAAAAAGTCGATATATACAGATTAGCTGTGCAGATGCCTTCCCATGAAAATATTTGCTGGTATTCTTCAGTATCTACCAAACAGATATCACGTCAAAACATGCAAAATTGAAGGTACCATTAATATTTAAGACACATTTTATATCGAAATCCGTCTCTACAGATAGCTGGAATTAATGTTGGAAGTCACTGCTACATTACTGGAGTGCCGCTAGTCAAATATGCTTGGACTGAAATGAAGAGAGTTTAGAATTTCTGATGTATTTCTCAGATGAATGCGACTGCTGTATCAATGACCAGGTGACCAGCTGTAGCTGTAGGTAGAATGCATACCTGTTACACTATAATGTATCTAATATGTATTCTGAAGGTACACACAGTATCAGAAGGAAGATGTATGTAGCATAATGCTGCTTACGACCTTAGTTAGAAGCTACTGGTTTTAAGAAATAGGGCACAGCAGAGAAATGTAAACTGCAGTCCTAATACTCATAAATAAGAACCCGACCCTTGTTCTGATTTTAACAGAAATAATAATTTCGAAGCTATGCTGCTTTTAATTTAGATTAGAATGAAAATTATGATGCATGTGAATCTACAGATGCAACGACATGCCTAAAACAGAAGTGTTTAAACCTGATGACGATGGAGAAATATGACTTATCCACGAGACATTAAGGTTCTAGATGCGAGTTCAATATGTAACTCTAGCTTTGACTACTTTTGCATTTTTGCTGATTTGCCTTCCCTATCTGTAAAAAAACAAACCTATAATTTACGCTCCATTCATCAATGTGCCACACATTCAAAATACTGTTGCTCAAATAGAAACATCACAATAATGCTGCTTGCACGGCTCAAACTAACGACGCAGGGAGTCCCTGGACTGACTACCTTTAGAACAACTTCTGTTTCCTCCTATGGTATTTCATAACTGAAATACCACAGGTTTGAGTTTTGAAGAATTTCACAACGCAACAGCTCACCAAGGCAGTAGGAGGTTTCTGTCCCCACTCATTTTTTTTCCAAATGAAGAAAAGCTATTACAGTTATCTGCCGCACGTCTCGAGACAATCTTGAGACGTATAGTTGTGCGATTTTCACACAGTAAGGGTAGTTTTTAATCCAGCTAATGGGAGGTGTCGAGATCCGAGCAGACTTTCCGTGCGATATTGTGTTTTTGTTGACAATACGACGCGTACCCGCATCAGTTGTAGGTTGCTGAGGTTGTGATCATGCGTCAGCGCCGGAGTTTAGTTCATCCTTTTATTTCCTTTATTCCTCTTTACTTTTTTACTTTGTTTTCCGGGTTTGGTTAGTTGCACCAACTTTTTGGTTTGCCGTATGTGGTGACCCTTAAGGTGGAAACTGTGATCCTGGAGATTGACGTTTCTGGGGACCTCTATGTAGATGCCATCGGCTGCCAATATTCTTTTCCCTATGTGTCACCCTAAACGGGAGAATAGAAAATAGCCAACTCCCAGCCTGTAAAGTTTGTGGCCGAGTTGTGTCCGGGCTTCTAACAGCTTAACGTTACGTATAAGTGGTGGGTCTAGGGATAGTGCGCTCATGTCTAAAGAGTGTTACTAAGACACGGGAAAATCAAGTTGCACGCCAAGGACTTGTATGCCCTACAAAAATACACCTATGTGCCATTACATTATGACCACCTACCTAATAAGCTGTAGGTCCCCCTTTACCTCTCAAAACAGCAGCCACTTGGCGAGTCATCGATTCGAAGAGGTGGTGAAGGGTGTCCTGGGGTATCTGGTACCATAATGTCTGCAGCAGGTCCTCCAGTTCCCGTACATTTCGGGGTAGAGGTGATTTAGTGCGAACCTGCTTTTCCAAGTCGAACCACAAATGTTCGATTGGGTTCATGTCAGGTAAATTTGGAGGCCAGGGCATTAACAGAAAGTCACCAGCATGTTCTTCAAACCACTCCTTGATGATTCTGGTGGTGTGGCATGGCACATTTTGCTGTTGGTAATGGCCATCACCAGCAGGGAATATATTTGCCACGAATGGGTTACCTTGGTCCGCAACGATGTTCAGATACCTGACAGCTGTCAGGGATTGTGGTATTGGGATAATAGGCTTAATGTACCCCAAGAAAACATCGGCCACAGCCTAATACCGCCGCCCCGGCCTGTTTCCGCCCAACAGTGCATCCAGGTGCCATAGCCTCCGTTGGAAATCGTCGTATGCGTGCTCGGCCGTCTACGTGATGCCCTAGAAATCCTGATCCGTTAGACCAGGCCACTTTCTCCCAATCATCCACGGTCCAATCTCGATGATCTTGGGCCCATGTCATGCGTCGTTGGCGGTGACGTGCTGTAAGCATGGGGACCCGGCTGGGTCTTTGGCTACACAGGCCCATGTGCAGAAGGCTGCGATGAACTGTGCGCTGTGACACATTACCCTTATCACCTTTGCTGTAGCTGCTGGTGATTTGTCACATTGTGGCCCTGCGGTCTCTGTGAACAATGCGCTATAGTCTCCGCTCCTCTATGGCATCAGTGAGCTGCGGACGATACACGGCTGGACGACGGTTTGTCGTTTGGTCATATGAGCACCACTTTTGATACGTACTCACAACAACGGCACGTGCACAACTCACTAGCCACGCCGTTTCCGAGATCGTTGTTTCGAGGCGCAGTGCTTTCAGAAATCGTCCTTTATCAAACTCCGATAAATCGGCAGTTTTTCCCATTCTGACTCCGAACACTCTACTAACCAAAAGCCGGTCTCTAGTTGTATATATACTGCTCTGTGAACTTCACCTGCGCTACTGTTCAGTCTCCAGGCGCGATCATTTCTCTAGGCTATGAGTGGTCATAATGTAATGGTTCATTGGTGTATATCTGCAGGCTATCTATGGGGCTGTGTTCTCGCACTAACGAGCTTGTGTAACTCCGACGCTCCCAGACTGGGTTACGCGTTGAGCAGGGAAGTCGGCGGTTTAATTTCTTATCTTTTAATGGATTCACTGAATGTGTCCCAGGGACCAAAGCCGTAGTGGCTGGTTGAGAAATTGCATGGCTCTTCCACCAAGAAATATGTTTCAGATACTCCCTATGCTCTATTTTTCATTATTCACTTGTTGGACAACTATCAGCGTTTGAGTGTCAAGCCTCACTATTTGGATTCATAAACCTCTTCTGCTGCAGCTGGCACTCCGAAGGTCATCAAAACCTTAAATATGGCGATTTTCTTGTAGATATATCAAGCCTGAGGCTTGGCTTGGTTCTAACTTTCTGAACACACACGGTCTTGTGGCTGGATATTTACATTACAGTGACTCGGCATGACCACTTCCATTTATCTCGAGGTGATTTTTCCTCTTGTGACCTGCTTAAATGTGAAAACGACGAACATCTCAAGAATCTTAAAGTTTAACATTTTATTGATGTGCGGTGTATCCTCTTCATCCAAATTGGCAGTCTGTCTCATCTCGCAATCTGATTCTTACATTTAGCACCTAGTCCCTGCCTGAGTCCATTAAAGCCAGATATCTTCATTTTGAGAGGCTTTCATACATACCAAATCATCTGAGATGTTTCCTCTAGAGCTACAGTTCTTCCCAGAAGTCCTGTGAGAATGCTGCTTTGTACAAGCGCTCGACCGCCATGGCACATGCATTGCAAGATTGTGGTGCTCACACCTAACACTTTGTCTACTGCATGAAAATTCTAAAATGAAGCATCAGCAAAATAATATCCAAAGCGGATAGACGAGGAAAGAATTAAACGCCTAAAAACAGTAGAGAGTACTTTACCTTAGGCCAGAAGAAGTGTCGTTCCGGTTCTGTAGGATTGGCACACTTTCGCTTCTGGGGCGTTAGCCACTAGGAGAGTTGCCGTACAAATTGAGGAAAATATACTTGATAACCAGGTAGGTTTTACTTCCTAAAAATATCTATTAAGCTGACCTAGCAGCTCTGACATCTGGGGCTATTCAATTTTCACATGTACTTCCACTTAAGCGTGCTCCTTCGTTCTTAATCAACACTTCGAGCCAATGCTGTCTTCTGCAGCGAGCGGACAGAAATTTAGAAAAACAGTTCTGTGTTCATGAAATCCCCTCCAATATCCTTGAGACCTAATTATAAGTCGAAGCTCTTGACTTCAAAATATACTCCTGATCACGTTGCTCCGAAGGATGCAGAGAAACAACCGCCTTTGCTGATGGATTCGAAATGCTTGAGCTCATGGAATTTGGAGTGCTTGAACTCATGGATTTGGAGTGCTCTCTTTCCTTATTAGTATTCCTTATGCGTTTCATTCCTGCTTTTGTCGTACTCGCCGGTGTGCCTTTGTCTCCAAAAGACTAAACTCCAACCATTTGACATGCTTTCAGTGAAAGGCTACAGCATATTTCAGAAAGACGAAGTTTCTGGTGATATTGTGTGGGGGAATATTGCTACCGTACGATATTCCGATCATTTCGATCGTAGTGTTCAACCCGAAACCAAGTAACAAACGAATAAAAACATCCGAAAACTTGGTGAACCTTTGCACTGCTGCTAGGAGAGCACTATGCAACGCATGGTCTAGATTCAGACATTGCCCAGCTATCGCGAACCTCGTTGCTCTCAAAAATGCGAAGTTCTACGCTTGGTTGGTACGTCTGCGAAGAAAGAGGGAGTTTTGAGTTAAGTAAGTGTCATCAATAAACAAACAAAGCATATCAAAAGTCATTAGGGAGGAGATTCACAGGATCCAAGGAAATTATAGTTCTCAGCAGACCTCCATATTAAAGAATGACGGACACATGTATGTGGATAAACGTGGACCGTCTGGGAACGACCTTTACCTCTGGTTCCACGATCATGGAACCAGAGGTAAATGCCGTTCTTATAGATCGCCAGTAGAAACTATTTGGCGATCTATAAGGGCACTGCGTAGAGTTGTCCTTTCAGAGTGGTGGATTTGATTGTATCTTTGCATCCACGTCAGTTGAACCTGGTGACATCCACTATGATATGTAACATCTGTCTTTTCAACTACAGTAGATTTGCTTGACGCACTGTTTAACGGACTCTCTACGGAAGGTTTCTGCTCACCTTACCCACGGCCTGCCAAAGATGTCAAACTTCCCCCCAAGTACTGCCCTATTCCTCTCACCGGCTCTTTATGCAAAGTTCTGGAACTTATAGTTAATGCTCGGTTAGTCAATTACTTGGAAAGCCGGAACATTCACTAATAATTCAAAAGCCGATTAGGTCGACACCATGCGTCACAATGAAGTGCTTCGCCTTTAGGCGTATTTATACCGAAGCAGCACCTGGTACCTGTCTTTTTATTTATTAGGTGCTTGAATTAATTCCCGCTTTTGCCCAATAGAGCGCAGCAGTAGTGCGCTGTGACACGGGTCACAAGTGACGTCCCTTGCAAGCGCACGCATTGTCCGTAGTCTGGACGAAGCAGTGTGTGACACGCGATCGGAGGGCACAGAACACGAGTTTGTATCGTATTCACGATGTCGAGTTTCGTACCAAAAAAAGGAGCATTTGCCGGAAGCATTACTCTTCTGCTTTCAACTCAAGAAATCTGCAGCGGAAAGTCATCGTTTGCTAGTGCAGGCTTATGGGGAACGTGCCCTTTCGGAAACAACATGCAGATAGTATTTCCGACGCTTCAAAGCCAACGAATATGACGTGAAGGACAAAGAACGCCCTGGGAAGCCGAGAAAGTTCGAAAATGGCGCATTGGAGGCCTTATTGGACGAGGATTCATGTCAGATGCTCCACGAGTTGTCTGAAACACTACAAGTCGATGAGTCAACGGTTAGCAAACGTTTAAAGGCAATGGGAATGATCCAGAAGCTCGGAAACTGGATCCCACATGACAAGGTTATTCTTCTCCACGACAGCGCTAGACCTCATGTCGCCAAATCTGTGAAGGAATTCTTGGAGGCACTTGGCTGGGACTTCTTACCCCACCCGCCTTAATCCCCGGACATTGCTCCCTCGGACTTCCATTTGTTCCGGTCGCTACAACATGGCCTGTCAGAGCAGCACTTCCTTTCTGTCGCGGATATCCAAAAATGGCTCGATGAATGGTTCGCCTCGAAAGAACCTGCATTTTTCTACCGCGGAATCCATTTGTTACCCCAAAGGTGGGAAAGGGTGGTAGCTGCCAACGGACTCTACATTGAATAGACTATCATGTACCGTTCAATGGAAACACACAGGTGTTTTTATGGCAAAAAACAGCAGGAACTAATTCAAACACCTAATATTATTATTTTTTTGCTTGTGTATTTAACGGAAATCGTAAGCAACTCTATGGTCTATAAGCAGTCGTTCGTCCCTGATTTAGGGTCACTGATTCCAAGGGAGGGAGAGAGCCAGTCCCGTCAGAAAAACACAACATTCATCCCTCATGATATTCGAACCCGGACCCATCTCTGACGAATGGCTATAAGCCAGTGTTTAGACCATTGCGCCACAGGGATAGCACATGTTTTTAAGCACGTTTTTAAGTTGTTTCGGTTCCTGTGATCCGTAGTTTTGCTTTTGCTTCAGCCACTTACACCGCTTCATGTTATACTTGTATGCGTTTTTATATATTTATTTGTGGTTGTTATGTTTTGATGTTATTTTTCTTTCTTTATGCGTTACAAATCTTGCGTTTGGCACTGTTTTCCCTTTAAAGTTTTAGCGCTAGTGAAGTCCAGTGAACCAACTACTCTTTTTACCTTTGTATTTTTGCCGATCATTTCTTTCTGTTTGATATTAGTGGGTTTCATCGCCTCCAAATTTTTACATGCCGAGAAACACTCGCTACCAGATCTCAAGTTTCTGTTCTTTTTTTCAGCCATGCTCTTCTTTTTAACATAATCCAGACTCATTTTGGTCACGTGAAAATTCAGTTCGTTTACAGAATCTCCACCGTTGAGTACCGTGTAACTGTAAACCGAATGACAGCTGTCTAATTGAGTAAAGCATTGATAAAACAATGCTATCTACACCAGTAGCTAGAACTGGAAGAAATGACTTCACGTTGGATGCAACTGCATGGCTGCAGTTGCTTTCATTGGAATGAAAATATGCCTTGTAAGGAATAAAATGACTGTCTTACATTTTAGGGATGTAAGCACGTGCTGGCGAAATTTGTTTCTATTGATAAATCAAGCCAAACCTGTAGCACGAATGTGTGTTCGCAGGATCAGTGTGAATACTCCCTATCACATCGATTGAAATACTGCGGAGTTGAGGTTCACCATGAGAACTTATGTCCACGCCCAACACGTCCATCAGCAATTTGAAGAAAATATTATTTATATTTCTGTCCGAACGAGCATTTTTGCATATTTTTACGAATTCTTTTCACGATGGCTAAGCATGTGCTTTGATTAATCTTTTTTGCTTAAACTGAGATCTAGACATTCATTCTCGCAAAGCCAGACGCATGGTGACGATAGGTGAGACATTAATAAAAATATCTACATGAAAGCTCTTTATTCGGTTTTGGTCGTGGAAGTCTAACTTAGAAGGAATTTGAAAAAAAAGTCTAACTTAGAAGGTACATGAGAAAGGTTTAACTTAGAAGGTGTATGAGAAAAGTCTAACTTAGAAGGTATCCCTCAGAATGTATCTGGGAAACTTTGTAGCCACTTCTTCTTGTTGAAATACATTTGACTCACTAGGAAAAAAGTGCCTGTCTTTTCTCTCATTCTTTTTCACGCAAGCCTCTATAAGGTGCACAAATAAGTTTCAAAGCATTTTTTGTGTGACGTATACCACTGATTTACATATCCGACATTTCCCCGCGTTGTTGTCATGTGACCGTAACTAGTTCGGAGTATAAAATGGGACACAAAAGTTTGCCCAACAGTCAAACGTACTTGCACATCGATAGGTGAAAGATGGCAAGCGGTACTGCATTTGTTACGAATTCCATCAATGAAAAAGTGCTGCAAAAGCATGTGCATCGATCTGTTCTGTTCTGGAGGAGAATATTGTATCGAAAAGCACGTGTGAGTTTTGGTTTAGACGGTTTAAAGCAGGTGATTTTGATGTTAGCTATCGAAATCGTAACGGCGCCCCGCAGAAGGTTGCACATGAGGAACTACACGCATTTCTGAATGAAAATTCGTCTCAAACGCAAAAAAAAAAAAAAACTAGCTGAACAACTGGGGGTAACTCAAAAAAAAAAAAAAAAAAACGTTTACAATCGTTTACGCGTAATAGAAAAGATTCAGAAGGAAGGAAAATGGGTGCCACATGACTTGAGACAGAGGAACAAGGATGAGCGTTTCATGAAGTGTTAGAATCTGTTGAATAAACAACACAGAAAGTCTTTCCTGTAGAAAATCGTTACTGGTGATGAAAAGTGGATATGGTACGACAATCTCAAATGCAGAAAATAACAAAAAACACTCGGTAGACCCCGGTAAAGCAATGACTTCGACACCAAAATGCAATATTCGCTCCAAAAAAGTTCTGCTGTGCATCTGGTGGGATATAAAGGGTGTGTTCTATTATGAAATATTGGAACAGGGTCAAACTGTTACTGCTGTTTGCTGCAAACAACAATTTCTGCTATTGAACTGGGAAATATGTCGGAAATGTACATTCACAGGCAAAAGATTGCGTCCCGTGAAATTTTTGCATGACAACGCTAGGCCGCATGTTGCGAAATCGGTAAAGGAAAAGTTATTGAAGCTTGGCTGGGAAGTTTTGGAGCACCCGGCGTATAGTCCCTTCAGATTATCATTCGTTCCGATCGATGCAACATGGTTTGTCTGCTGTACGGTTCCGGACATGTGACGAAGTGCAAAAATGGGTTGACGACTTTATCGAGTCACACGACGAAGTCATGGCGGGAATCCGTCAGCTTCCCGATTGATGGCGGAAGGTGATAGATAATGACGGCGCATATTTTGATTCGTAAATTTATTGCTGTTTTCTCTCAAATTACATGTTGCGTTGTCTTAAAACGCTTTAATACTTATTTGCACACCTAATATTTCTATGATGGCAGTTACACTTCAATAAAATTTTGTGATTTATGTCTTAGTCTAGCTGACTAAAGTTCGTACTGGAGTTTTAAAGGTGATCTGACTTTATCTTCAGTTGAAAATGCAATATTCCTGTGGTACGTATTTGGAAAGGTGTAATATATCATTGTGAAACCTTGGTGACACTAGTACGGTAAGGAACGAAAATAGCAACTCACCACATGAGGAAGGTGCTTTTCGTGCGTTTCATTACAATCCCATTAGGCTAATGCAAATATTCTTGTCATGTTCACAGTCTACGGCAAAATTTCATTCTGAGAAGTTTCCCGCTGTGTAGACTTATCGAGCCTAAGGATGTAGCCTTCGTTGATCTCGAGAGCTGAGTTTACCAAATATTAATCCTCCATTTATTTTTTAACTTCAAAGACGTCCTGTTCCTTAACTATATCCTTGTAATGGAAATAGTGCTTCTGGATTCGAAGGTCAATGATCGTTATATTCATTTGTTTCTATATTTAGAAGAGTTCAGTTTCCCCATTCTTATTCTTGTCGCCAAGAACGTAACTAAAACTCAAATGAATTTGTTTTGCGACCCATTACATTGTGATGACTCATTTTCACAGGTGTCGCAGGAAACATTGATAACCTGCGACCTGCTTCAGCATTCAATCTCGGTTTCTCTCAGTTCTATTTAACCATATCTACCTTAATATTATTCTTCTGTTACCGAAGAAAGACTGCTGTTTTGGAGTTCCTTTTTTCTTTTAGCTTATCGCCTTAATGTGCATCCCTTACAGATCTGGAAAGAACATGGATAAAGCAAACCTGATTCTTTTTTAAACATTATTCTGTTGCATCTATTATCTTCTTTTTAATTGAAAGAGCTTCATTCTTCTGACTTTTAAGTGAGATTTCACTATGATACAGTGCTTTAGATAAAATTGCATTGTCACCAAATCTCTTGTCTTTGGCAGAGTGGTCAAAGGCGAAGACATTAGGCCCATCTTCCGGATTCAACCCAAGTTCTAGTCCCGGATTATTCATGATAGTGTGTGTGTTTCCTTCCGGTACTGTGTTTATTTTTTCCCTGCAAAGGGTGAGTCTAAACTATGGACGGTAGACTTCATATGGCATCAGATGACATTGTGGCTTCTTCTTATGTCATTAGATGTTATTAATGTTTCTTTTGGAATATATTAGATGATATTGAGGCTTCTTTTGGAATATATTGAACGATATTGAAGTTTCTTTTGGAATATATTAGACGATATTGAGGCTTCTTATGATATTAAATTATATTGATGTTTCTTACTTACCCAGTAAAATTTTGTATCCTTGATTCATGGGACAAATGGGCTCCTAACGGCACCATTTCATTGACCTTCTTTATTTATCTTTAGGCTTAATGATATTCTGATCTTTCTGTTATCTTTGTTTATTCTTTAATTTTAAACTGCTCTGTCCGACTGCTTTGTCTCCAAAGATCTGCAAATCTGCAATGCGTCTGCAGGTGTGTATTCCACAAACCGGTTATTGCAGTCTTTTCTTGCATGAATTTTCTCATCGGCAGGATTATGGTATATTATCTTTTTAAATAAAAACATGAAAGTCACTTTATGTGCCACAACTTTAAGAACCCTTGCTGGGGTTAATTAATGGGGCTTACGGCATGACGTATGGATACTCTGAAGGCAGGAAACAGTAGTACTTCATTTCAGATTGTAGTGTTCTTGTTAGATATTTAGTCACTTGTCGTTGAATAATAATCATTAAGTATCATAATGCTTAACAGTAGCACTTCAACGAATAACTTACCGTCAGGATAGAAGCCAAGGAATGTAATTTACAGCTTTGCGGACGAATCGTCTTTTATTCTGGCCTTACTTGTGAAGTTAAAACACTACTTGGAACTTAACAAACAATAACGACTTCGATTTCAACAGACTTCGTAGAATGAATCACACTCACAATATCATGTAACCACATGTTGCACTTGATTGATAGCGTAACTCATCAACCAAATCTTCACAGAGAGAATAACTTTTATTTGCGCTTTGACTCGCTTCGAACTGTTTCCACATGGTGAAAAACTCTTAGAAAATCTGGTATGACGTTAAAAACAACACATTGTATGGTGAGAGTAATATAATTTGCATAAGAAACATAAACTGAAAGTGGTTTGCTAAAATAGCCGAATGTACATCCATGGCGTTTTCCTTACTGATGCAGTGAGCAGCAGGAACTGGCGACTGAAATTTTATTGTAACGAATGGGATTCATTCATGTACTGGTCGAAAAATCACCTTGCCTCAACATACCTCTTACTTTTCTCTTGCATACATGGTGGACTGCACTGTTTAAAATTGTATAGTAGGTTGCACCAGAAAGTGGTGCTAGAATAATTGCACCACTCTCTTGGAAAATATACACCATTGAGTGGTGCAAAGAAAACCCAACAACATGGCACAACTTTTCATCATAATGTGATGCAAAGTTGCACTATGTTGTTGGGTTTTTTCGCATCACACAATAGTGCATCTTTTTCAAGAGAGTGGTGCAGTTGGTGTAGCACCACACGCAATGGTGTATCTTCACCAACTGCATCACTCTTTTGGAAAAGATGCACCATTGTGTGGTGCAAAGAAACCCCAACAACATGGTACAAGGTTGCACCAAGTTGTTGGGAATTTTTTGCATCACGCTATGGTGTATCTTTTCCAAGAGATTGGTGCAGTTGGTGTAGCACCACTTTTTGGTGCAATCTTTTACAAAAATTTTAACAATGTGTTAATTCTGATGTATCGACATACGGTTACAATACTGTTTGATCCGAAATTCTCAGAAATACTGCTCAGTAGTCGCCAGAGAAATACTTACAGTGCCAATCGTGATGTTCGATTTTGAATGTTTCCCCTCATAATTCGTTTGCTAACTGGTGTAATGGAAAAAATTCCGAATAGCGCAGTTGTTTTGCAACATCGAATGCTGAAGCTTTTAGTGCTTCAAAATTTTCTGCGTTTCTTTGCATTGAGCATTTTACTTCAACCAGTGATCTCACGAAGCGTAAGCACAGATTTTTGATGACACATCCAATTAATGACGCACTAGCTGAGTAGGAAGGTTTTACTTCTAAGAGAGGATGAAGTTTTATGTCAATGAAATTCAAAAAAAGTAAATGGTACGTCATTGACATTTCGTTTATGTCATCATCATCATCATCATTGTCAACCATTATCAATCCACTGCTGGACGAAGGTCTCTCCAAGCCTCTTCCACAACGGTCTGTCTTGTGCCAGTCTCCTACATGTTACTCCCGCATACTTTCGAATTTCAACCACCCATCTTCCATGTGGTCTTCTTCTGGGTATTTCCTGTCCCTTGGAATGCAATCTAAAATTTCGACTGTCCATCGATGGTCTGTCCTCGTGGCAGTATGTCCAGCCCAATGCCATTTCAGGAATTTAACTCTGATTATGATGTCTTCCACTCTTGTCATTTTTCTGATCCACGAGTTCCTCTTCTTATCTCTCCTGGTTACACCAAGCATGCACCTCTCCATGCTTCTTTGAGTTGTCCGCAGCCTTTGTATGTCTCTTTTAGTTAAGGTCCACGTCTCAGCACCATACGTAAGCACTGGAAGGATGCATTGATCAAACACTTTTGTTTTGAGAAATATTGGCATATAGCTCTTGAAAATTATGCTGTTTCCTCCAAAAGCTCTCCAGGTAAGTTTTATATGCCGATTAATTTTTTCATCAATGTGACCCTCACTTGATATCTGCTGTCCAAGATAAACGAACGTGTCTGTTATCTCCAGCTTTTCTCCATCAATCGATAAATCTTCATTTCTTGTAAAAGCATTGTACATCACTTTTGTCTTCTGAAAGTTCATTTTTAATCCCACTTCTTTACTCTTCTCAGCAAGTTCCTGGATCATACTCTGCAGCTCTGATGGGGTAGTTGCAAAAATGACTACATCATCAGCAAAACGAAGGTGAGTTAGATAATCTCCATTAATCTTTATCCCTTTGTTTTCCCAGTTCAGTGGTTGAAAGACATTTTCCAATGTCGCATTAAAGAGCTTGGGAGATATGGTGTCACCTTGTCTCACTCCCTTTTCAATTCTTATGTGTGTTGTATTTTCAAACAGCCGAATCTTTGCACTTGCATTTTCATAGATGTTATTAATAATATTAATGTATGCGTCTTCAATACCGCAGGATTTCAAAGCCATTGTAACTGCTGATGGTTTCACCGAATCAAAGTCCTTTTCATAATCGATAAAAGCCATACACTATGGAAGTTCATATTTCCTCGCTCTTTCCATTAGTTCTCTCAGAACGTGGATATGATCTATAGTGCTGTAGCCACTCCTGAATCCATGTTCTCTTGGTTGAGCCATGTCCAGTGTTACCTTCAAGCGGTGTGAAAGAACTTTTGTGAAGATTTTACCATGCTTTAAACAAGGACTTACATTCTATATCAGCAGTTAATTCTGACTACAATACAGTACCTAAATACCCAAAGCCAGAGATTCGTGAACACCCAGTCTTGATCGAAAAGTGGAATCAGCTATGCTAGCGGAAATTCCCATGGTAATGCTGCTGTGCAAGAGAGAGAGTGAGAGAAATGATCCGTGAATCTGTTGGTATTAATGTTAAAATACAACTGAATACTCAACTTCGA
Source organism: Macrothele yani (assembly GCA_039090855.1). Taxonomy (NCBI): domain Eukaryota; kingdom Metazoa; phylum Arthropoda; class Arachnida; order Araneae; family Macrothelidae; genus Macrothele; species Macrothele yani. The sequence continues at coordinate 165,715,333 of CM077007.1, forward strand.
TTACAACATACACGCAAGTATCAGAATTGGAGCTGAAACATCCGTTGGCACAAAATGAGAAAGCGTCATGTGACCTAATTTAGAAGGTTTCAGTGTCGAACTACTAAAAGCATTTTATGCATAAAACGTGCCTATTTTTGTTATTCTAGATTTCCGATGACCACTGAGAAATTATTCCAGGAGAAAATCAAAACCAACATTTTCTGCATAAATCATACGTTGCCTCAGGTGCAGTAAATCATAGAACTTTGTTCCATATGTAGTCTGTGTTGTACTATTTAAAATTCTCAAGAACATGCATTTTTCTCATGCAGATGCAAACATACCCGGTGAAAATTGTTGGTTGACTGATTGCTTTGCTGATTTACTATTCTTTTCCAGGGCACAGTTCTGATTTAAAAGCAAATGATAAGTTAAAAGAAATTATTCGTTTTTTCTTTAGGTATTTCTATGGAAAACACCATATAGGCATGCAGACAAAAAAGAAAAATCGCCTTTATCATGGTACATCACCTAATTGGTAACACCTGTTGGTGAGCATATTAACTCTCCTAAGTTTTTCCAGCATCCTTTTGCTTGATCAATCACTTTGTTGGATGCGTCTTCTGCACAAAATTTCTTTATATTACGACAGTAATACTGCATTAAAGTATAGCTGTTTAAAAACCGTGCTTTTAAAAACCGCAATCACGGAGCAGGTTTCATCGGACCAAAACCTGACTTTTGATTTCTTCCACATACCAGATAAGGAAACAAAACTTCTACATTGGAAAGCATATATCTAGATTGATAAAATTCTTCTAGACAGAAGTTCACTGTTTTATTCCTCTTTTTCGTTATACTTAGGGGCATACATATGCAAGGTAGGGTAGAAACTCACTTCTTGAAACCTTCATGTTTTCGTGTTCCTGAAACTTAAGTGAATAACATGAAATTCGGTTAATCCTTGGTAGCAGTTAATTCCACCACTGTTTGAAGAGCGATGTTTCTGATACCTTTTGCCAACGTTCAGGAATTTGTTCCTGGATTTTTAAATTCAATTTCTGCCAGGTGTAAAGAACGAAAAATTTATTTCAAATTTGTGAGGTCTGAACAATATAATGTTGTAATAATGCAACGTTACAAAGGTTACGTGTAATGTGATTTTTGGAATACAGAAATTATAGCAAATAGTAACACTATACTAGTGATTCGATTTATTGGCGTAGGAAATAGACACATAAGCGTTTCCAAGCTTACGCACATCCACCAGATGACAAATCAAGGAAGTTAGATAGAAACTGCAAACTGAATAATGGAACGCTTAACAATCTGAACGCGGGAATTGACTTGAAAATAAATAGATACGACGTTATATTCATTTAAAGTTACGAGGTATCTCGTTGGTTGTGCACGAGGCATCCTGGGAGGGAGAAGGCGTTACTTGAAGAATTCGAGTGAGACGCTATCTTTGCAGGTATCGCTGTTGGAAATGATCTCCAAGGTTTCCGATACAACGATACACGCTATTATTGCAGGTATCGCTGTTGGTAATGTTCTCTAAGGTTTCCGATACAGCGATACTTGCAATGATAGCGTCTCACTAGAGTTATCACGAATTTGGTACCAGTTTTTCAAGTAACGCCTTCTCCCCACCAGGATGACGCGTGAACAACCAACGTGATGCATCGTATCTTTAAATAAATATAACGTCGTATCTATTTATTGTCAAGCCAAAAAAGTTCCCGCGTTCAAATTGTTAAGCGTTCTATTATTTAGTTTGCAGTTTCTGCTTAACTTCCTTGAAAATGCCACCTGGTTGATGTGCGAAAGCTTGGAAACGCTTATGTATATTTCCCTACGCCAATAAATGGGATCACTAGTATAGTGTTACTATTTTCTACATAATTGGTGTACTGTTCCTCGTTATCAAGAAAAATATAGTTCAACAATATACATGTCTGTCCCTTCTAGCGTAACTTCAATCTCAATGCTTGGCGTCACTCTGTGACATATCACTCCAAGAAACAACACTCCGTTATCACATAACAACTTATGTCAACATTTATAAAGGTGATTTTATTTTTACAAAAAGATTTATCTTTGGTAAATATTTTGACGCAAAATATCACTCCGTATTTTGGTAATGTTTCTTCTTATCATTCGGATCATTTCGCTGTAATATCATATTAATTCACACATAAGGAAATAGTGTGAAAATAGGTGGTAATTCCATTAAAATGTTTTTCATAAAAGCATTTTTTGTCAGTATAAAATTTTATGTGAGTGGAACTTCTACGGAATTTCCCAGAAAAGTGGAGTTGTAGAACCTATTGTTATATAGAATGTTAGTCATAACGAGCACTCGGAAACCAAAGTGTCATATACTGAGGCATTTTTTCCACAGACCTAGCATGAAATATTATTTCCATTTGACTGTACACAGAATTCACATTTCCCGATATTCTTTTCCCGAGGCACATGAAATGATACTCTACTTTTTCGGCCTCCTGTGCATGCGCTTGAAACATATATTTACAGGTCTTTTTCAGAAAAATAATACGAAATGCCATCTCAGTTTTGTCCTCTAGTGTGGGTGGAAAGGAACCATGGTTTTATCGTCATTCTGATGAAAGCAAAATTTGTCGCACATTCGTGAAGTGCAATAAATATTAAGAAACGAAATAAATGTGAAATTCACGAAGCGACAAGAAGTGGAAGTTATGCATCCAAAATTTCTGGGGTAGTTTGGGAGAAGAAAAAGAGAGAGAGAGAGAGAGAGAGAGGGAAGGAGGAAAGTAGTTGGAGCGATGGTCTTGTGACGAGGGTGAGAGGGAAAGCTAAAGAAGCATCAAGGATTGAAACCAAAATAATCCATTAAAAAAGTCTCTCCCATCTGAAAAGATCCTCGTCTCATTTATTGGCGTCCCCTTTCACAGTATTAGAGAGCTCGGGAAAAAATATCATGAGGTTTACCACAACAGAAATCAGCGGGAGAGGGGATGAAGATGTCAGCTACTTCTGCGGTGGCATCGAATCTTCTACTTCCATGACCAAGTGATCTCTGCATTGACTGCAGGAACATGAAGGTTACAAATGGGTGGCTTACAGTTCCGCGACTCCTTCATAGCTCCCGTCGCCCAACCGATGCATATGGTGGCATCCTCCACCGCTAATTGTATTACCCCAAATCCTCTGGGAGGAGCCGAAACGCAATTCTCATATTTCCCCTCTCCATCTCTCAGTCTCTTTCACTCTCTTCATAGATAAGATGCGCATTCTCTTCTATTTCCATTGTATGCAGTCCCTTGTTGACTTCCACGCTCCTTTGGAAATGCTTCCACTGTAAATAACTTCCCGAATAAAAAAATGAATAAATTCCCCACTGGAACTTCTACGATTTCTGAAAATTGTTCGTACGTACATATTTCGAGACCTTTCAAGTCTACTTTAAAATAAAAATTTAAAAAATTGCTGATCTCGAAACAGCAAAGTTTCTTTTCAGAAGTACGCGTTTACATGGTCATTATCATTGCACGGTGTTTTGCGACGCAGTAAGCGTAACATTTTCCCAAAGGTTATGATGTTTTGATAAATGCACAAAATTCAGCAATTAAGAGATATAACAGAACTAAAAAAATTATTTTTGCATCCAGCTATTCATAACGAGGCCTCCAAAGAAATGACAGAGTTATTTATTATTGCTGTGTATTCTGACAAATGCAAAATGTTTTCCGAAGGCTTGATTTCTAATGAATGCGTGCTTATGGAAACTATGTTTAGTGTATTAAGCCTTCCTAATATGATAACACATCATGTTTAGGACGTCACGCAAGAATTAAATGTGCGGCAAAAGTGCGTAATAGGATATTCAAAGATGTCGATTAACTTAGTGAGATCAACAAAATAGTCAGAAGTTAATAAGTGTCAGCGAATAGATATATGATCTACAAGTAACTGAAAAAAAAAAAGCCCTGAAACTTTTGGATGTAGAATTTTCTTAAAAACGTCTAGGAAGAAAAAGAATGAAATGAATGAAATCGGGAAACAAATATATGCGTATGTATACAGCAAGGAGGAGTAAATGTCTTGCAATTTATTTATTAGTCCTATTTTTGATTTATCTGTATTGCAATTTTCCGAGCCCTTAGAGCAGTTCAGTTGAGACTAGGATTACTGATTTCAGAAATGAATGTGGTTAACCCAAAAAGTAAAACAGTCACAGAGTGCAGAATTTATTATTTAAGAACAGTCAAAGCCCTTCGTGTGAGCGTCGTAACTATCCGTCCAAAGGGCAACCCCATGCTTTCAAAAAAATTTTAAACCATTTTTGTACCACTCTAACTCGAACTACACTGCTGGCCACCCGAAATGCAACACCAAGAAGGAAGCATCCGATTGGCCTGAAATTCGCAGCATGCGTCGCCCGCGAGAGGACATGCAAACGATTAGCATTGCAGGGCATATGCAAATCATGTGCGCCCGGCACGCCACCGAGAAGCACTATAAGAAGGGTGCACAGAAGGTGGGGTGTAAGTAGTGGCAGTGTGTTGTGCTGCCGGACCTGTGCGTGGGAAGCTTCCTGATGCCTCGTCGCAGAATACGGCAGTCATTCCAGCACGTTTCGGAGTTCGATACAGGACGAATAGTGGCTTATCGCGACAGCGGTTTATCGTACCGAGACTTCGGCGCCCGTGTGGGACGACATCCAGCCACAGTGAGACGAGTACGGATTCGGTGGGTGCAGGAGAGACGGACGGACCGACGTGAGCGATTGCCGCAGCCGCGGCACACCATTGAACGAGAGGACAGGCATGTTGTGCGGCGGGCATTGACGGCTCGCACCGCCACATCACGAACGTTAGCGCGGGAATTAGGGTGGGTTGCGCAACAACCTGTGTCAGCACGTACCGTTGGACGTCTGCAGGAGCGGGGACTTGACACGCGGCGCCCATTGCTCCAATTACCATTGACGTTGCACCACCGGAGAGTGCGGCGGCAGTGGGCCGTTGAACGCCGCACGTGGACTACGGAATAGCACGACATTGTCTTCTCCGACGAATCCCGCTTCTGCCTGCAGCACCACGATGGTCGGATCCGCGTTTGGCGGCACCGCGGCGAGAGACTGTATGACGCCTGCATTATGCATCGCCGTACCAGTCCGTCGCCTGGCATTATGGTTTGGGGCGCAATTGGATATGACACCCGCATTCCTCTGGTACGCATCACCGGTACACTCAAGAGCCACCGCTACATCTCCGACGTTTTGGAGCCTGTAGTCCTCCCTTACATGCAGGACCTGCCAGCGGCCACGTTTAAACAGAACAATGCGCGTCCGCACGTGGCACGCATCGTGCAACAATTCTTCACGGCCCACCAGGTGTCTCTGCTGCCGTGGCGCGCCTGTTCTCCCGATATGTCACCCATCGAACACGTCTGGTCGCTGATCGGCAACCGAGTGACCCGGCAAGCACCACCCGCGGCTACGCCTGATGAACTGCGGCAACGTGTTCATCAGGCGTAGCCCATATCCAAAGTCTCTTACGTTCGATGCCGCGGCGTGTAGCGGCCGTTATTGCCAGCCATGAGGGCCACAGGAACTATTGATGTCTGCGTGTTCCGCAAGTCGCACGGGCCTGTAAGCTCAATCGTTTCATCTTTGTATTTGTTGTTATGTGTCCAGTAAATCTGGCTTTTCTATCTCGTGTCCTTCTTGGTGTTGCATTTTGGGTGGCCAGCAGTGTAAATGAAATACTGCAATTGTAGACTTGTAAATCTTTTACAGAAATCTGCTTGACATGGTGAATCTGCATATCGCTTGCTTTTATCCTACCTTTATTAGGCAGCAATTATTAAGGGGCCATAACAATTTTTTAGGCAATTGTCTACAAAAAAAAAAAAAAAAAAATTGGAGGATTAGTCGTTTGCCGCTATTGTCCTCTCTTCCCAATGATTTCATGAATCACGTGGAAAGAAAATAATAAATGCATGAGAAACGTAATGAATCTTTTTTTGTTCAAAATTTTACAGGGTAAATAGGCAGGGGTACATTATTTTGTTGTTCAAGGTAGTACAAATTTGAATGACACCTGAAAACATGACAATAAAGCTGTACGTTTAATACAAAAAAATTATGTTGTTTTTAATAGACATAAGTATTTTTCATTTTTTTATTTGTCATTAATATTTAATCAGTAGTTAAAGTTAGGCAAAATGAGTACTACTTCATGTTGAGCGCTGAAATAGTAAAAGAATCGGCTAGTGGTCCGTGAGAGTTTAATATCTAAGGTTTTTGGCATGAATCAGACCCAGGCGTATTGCTTGTACATGAAAGTTTCCCGCTGTGTGTGTTATAGAAACTACAACATCGAGACAGGATGATAACTGATTATCAGTTGTATTTTTTGTACGAGAGACGATTGGTAAGTTTTCAACCTAACGTAACTGAGAGTTGAAATCAATTAGTGCTGTATATTTTTAGCACGTCTTTTGTAAAAAAAGATCGTGCTTATGTTATCGGTTCGTCCGTCCGTCCGTCTGCACCCACGATATTTCTGCAACTATTAGTCCAATTTGAAAAACTCATTTTGCATTGGGAAGCTTGAAATATGCGAATGATGATCCTTTATTTCGTTTTCTTTTTTACGATGTACAATTTCGCCGATAGAAGGCGTAAATGCAGATGATGTCGAATTCAAAAATACGTTTTATTCCACATAAAAAATTTGCTTCTAAACATCCGATTGCAAACATTTTTTTATCTTTCGATTCCATTTATGTCGAAGAGTATTTTAGATATAGTTACTTTTTTTCAAATTACACATAGATTGTCCGCTAGGAGGCGTAAAAGTAATTGGCATTTTCCCCGATAACTCTTCTTCTAAAACTCCGATTTGAAAAATATTTTCTTCAGCGGATACATCTCCTCATGAAACATCTTTTGCACATAATTTCCAATTTTTGGTAAAGAATACTTTGGCCACCAGGGGGCGTAAGCGTTAATTTTTGCTTCTGATGTATTTGCCATAAAATCTGAGCTTCTAAAATATCGATTGAAAAAAATCTTTCCTGGACTGATGCCACTCACATCGATAAACCTTTTCAGAATATTTTCTTTCTAAAATATCCCACAGTTTCTCCGCCAGGGGGCGTAGATGTATATCTTATTTTTGTCAATATCTCTACTTCTAGAGTCCGATTTGAAAAGAATTCTTCTTTGTTGGTTAGTGTTTTCCGTGTGACATGTTTTTCATATAATTTCAAAATTTTCAAGTAATTCATAGACTTTCCGCTAGGGGCGTAGCGATAAATTGCGTTTCCCCCTATATCTCTGCTTCTAAATCTCCGATTTGAAAAATTCTTTCTGCACCGGATACAGCTCCTGATGGGAAATCGTTTGCACATAATTTCTAATTTTTGTAAAAAAAAATGGGTTGGCCACCAGGGGGCGTAAATCTTAATTTCCGCTTATGATGTATTTTGCAGCAAAATATGAACTTCTAAATTCTCGATTGAAAAAAAACGTCGTTTGTAGACCTATACTACTCATGTCGACAAACCATTTAGAAACATTTTCTTAAAATAATGCATGGTTTCTACTCCAGGGGACGTAGGTGTATATATTAGTTTTGTCAATATCTCTACTTTTAGAAGTCCGATTTGAAAAATTCCTTCTTTGTTGGATAGTGTTTCCGATGCGAAATGTTTTTCCCACAAATTCAAAATTTTTATGTTAATCATAGACTTTCCGCTAGCGGGCACAAAGGTAAATTGCGTTTTCTGCGTTATTTCTGCTTCTAAAACTCCGATTTGTAAAATTCTTAATGTATCGCATACAAGACCTGGTGGAAAATGTTTTTCACAAAATTTGTAGTGTTTGGTAAAGAATGCTTAGGCCACCAGGGAGCATAAGTGTTAATTTCTGCTACTGATGCATTTGTAGCAAAATCTGGGCTCCTGAAAACTCGACTAAATTTTCTTTTCTTGGACCGATACCGCTCATGTGGAAAAAGCTTTTGAGAATACTTTCTGCCTAAAATAATGCATGGTTTTCCCACCAGGGGACGTAACGTGACATCTTATTTTTGTCGATATCTCTGTTTCCAAGGGTCCGATTCGAAAAATTCTTTCTGTGTTGGAGAGCGTTTCCGGTGCGAAATGTTTCTCACATAAATTCATGTTTTTCTTAACGCACAAGTCTGCAACCAGAGGGCGTAAGCTCACGATTCCGTTTACATCAATATCTGAGGGATTAAAACCCCGATTGAAAAACTTCTTTCTTCCGTCAGATACAATTGTTTTCCATACGGGTTCCATTGACTTTGAATAGCTTTGATAAATTTAATTCAGAACGGATTCAAAAGACGTGCTTATTACACCCGAAAATTCAATGTCATCTTTCTTGTTTTTATTAGCAATTGCCAACAATGTAACTGAGAGTTGTATTGAATCAGTGTTGTATTATTACTTTTATAAGCAATATCCAGCAACCTGACTGAGAGTTGTATTCAATCAATATTGTATAATTACTTTTATGGAGTATTATCGAAAAGTTCGGAGACTGCGCCTACCCGTGGTAACGCAAGCATGTAATTAAAGTTACGGCGTCTGAAATAAATCCTGCCCTCCCTCCCCCGTAGTTAGAATGGTTTGGCCCATGGAAAGTGATTAAAATGCGCGTGCAGACGTTTGCTGCTGTGGTTAGTCGTCTGTCTTCTGCGATGTGAGAAACATGGCTTTTGGAGAACAACTCTGTAACAGTAAATTAATTTTGTCAGCGTTTGGCTAAACCAGCTGCAGAGACCTTAGAAATGCTTTCGAACGTGTTCGATCACTCTACTATGGCGAGATCGAAGGTGTTCGAGTGGTATCGACATTTCAAAGGGGGCCGAGAATCCATCGCAGATAATGAACGTTGTGGTCCACCCGTGACTTCAGGGAGTGAGGAAAACATTGCGATGGTGGCGTCAGGATTGTCGCCTAACCATTGAGGAAATCGCTAACGCAACCAACTTATTGGAGGCCACATGCCAGCGCATTTTAACGGAGGATCTTAACATGCACCACGTGTGTCTGCACATTGTACCTCGCCTTTTGACTTCGCAACAAAAGGATGAACGGATGCATATATCTGGCGAATTAATCAACAAAGCCGATAGCAATTTTACGTTTTCTGGATAACATCATCACAGCTAATGAAATATGGTGCTGCTTGTTTGATATGAAACCGAAGCGTAATTCTTCAACACGAAAATCACCGTCTTCACCGCAATCAAAGTAATTCAGGCAAGATCGCAGCAAAAGGGAAAGTCGTGCTGGAGGTGTTTTTTGATTCTCACGGCCTTGTCCATTCAGAATTTATTCCTGAGGGCACAACAGTTAACAAGGAACGTTATCTGGACATTTTACGTCGCTTACGGGAGTCAATCCATCGTAAACGGCCGGAGATGTGGCGAAGTGGACAGTGGTACCTTCTCCATAACAACACGTCTGCACAACGGTCCCTACTGGTCACGGACTTTCTCGCCAGAAATCGTATTAATATGCTTCCACATCCCGTCTATTCACCCGACTTAGCCACCTGCGATTTTTACCTCTTTCCACTGATGAAACAAAATCTGCAGGGACGTCGTTTTGTGTCAGCAAATGAGGTAAAAACAGCAACGCAGGAGGCATTACAAAAGGTCGCAAAACACCGCTTTCAGCAATGCTTCCAGAAGCTTTACGAGCGCTGGCAAAGTGCATCGTCGCCCAAGAGTATTATTTTGAAGGTGGTTGTGAATCGGTGTTTTAAAGTATTCAAGGTAAGGAACTATTCGCCAAGTCCCCGAACTTTTGGATCCTACCTAGTATAAACAATACCCAGCAACGTGACAGAGAGTTGTATTCAGTCAGCATTGTATTATTACTTTTATAAGCAATTACCAACAATGTAACTAAGAGTTGTATTCAATTAGTGTTGTATTATTACTTTTATCAGCAACACCCAGAAATGTAATGGAGACTTGTATTATTACTTTTATAAGCAATACATAGCAACGTAACAGAGAGTTGAATTCACTGATTTATACGCAATTCCCAACAACGTAACTGACAGCTGTATTATATTAGTGTTGTATTATTACCTTTATAGGCAATTCCCAGAAACGTAACTGAGAATTTTATTCAATCAGTGTTGTATTAGTACTTTTATAAGCAATTCCCAGGAACTTAAGTGCTTTACACAAACATTTGCTTCAAATGTTTTGGTTTTTTGTAATAAAAGTGTTCATAATGTTCAAGAAACTACTTCGCTATGGCTTCGTAGAGAGCTTTTCGTGGTCTCTGAAATTCTTAATCGTACAACCTAAGAAATATTGCCCATTTGCATTGCAATGGAAAAGTTTCACTCCTCGAATCATTTACTATGCCACTTTTTTAACCTTATCTGCTGTGCGAAACCGACAGATTATTCACTGTTCACATACGATGTTCAATCAGGATCCACTCCCCAGTGCATTGAAAAATCTTGCCAGCGCTTTATCACGTTATGCTCGGCTCTAGAACTTCAGTTGTGCAGGGGAACCCTGTGCTACCGTTGCATGATCTGCAACGGCAACACGATGGTATACTGCCCTCTTTTCGGGATCTCAGGAACGCTTTTATCTCAAGGTCTGTCATTACTGTTGCAAAAACGTTTCTCACGTGTAGCTGAAGACTAAGGTTCACTTTATCTCTTCTTTATTTCACCTGTTTTATCGCAATTAAAAATGTCGCGGTATATATTTTCAGGAAGAGGGTTTCTCCCATTATTTCTGTCCCATTTTTAAATTTTAAAAAGTCACAAATTTAAACCACAAAAAAAAAAAAAAGCTTTCTGCGATTGTTGAAGGGTAGTTTTGGGGATCTCTGGAGGTTTTCTTTTTACATGGGTGTCGGTAAAGTTTGCGTAGGAATGAGAATGAAAGGGCACACATCACAGAGCAAAATAGAGACTCTTTTGTACAACAAACAATTCACTCAGTAGAAATAAACGAAATTGAGCAAATTCTGGAAATTAAAGTATATCGGATAGTCTCAGTTCCCACTGGTAGAGCAGATGTGATAATGCAAATTGCATAAAACTTTAGTTAGTTCAAGATCAAGCACTCGAGATTTAGAACAGTAGATAAGTGGGAATAAAAAATTTTGCTTCTACATTTTTGAGAATGTAAAATCAATTAAATGCACGGATATTTATCGTTCCCAAATGCTCGCTAGAATTTGGTGATCTCGAGCTAAGTTCTAACACTTGTCTTCTAGCCTAATCGTGCCACTAAGTTTTGCTCATCTTACAACTTAGTTAACAAACACAAAACAGCGTACCTTTAGAAACATACTTTGTCTTCCATTTTCCTCTTCGGCAGAATGAACCCAGTAGGAACTATAGGAAATGTCGTTTCACAACTGAATGAACTGCGCAAAATCATAAGTTTGTGTAGAAGATGACCGCTTGACCTCCTCCGAAACTAGCTAGGTTGTTCGTTGACCGATGTTATAAGATTCCACTTTTCGGATACTATCATTAAGGTTAATCCTGCCGCAGCTGTTTTTTCCAGTTGGCAGTTTCTATCGGTTGGAAGTTACCGTTGTTTGGATGTGTCTGTGAATGGAGGTTTCACTCTAACTGCAGAAATGTCTGCTTCTTTTGTTGTTACACCTTCTAGTTTAGAGAACAGCTTTCTCAGTTTCAATTTAAAAATTTTACGATGTATTTTAAGCCGTATGACGTACATACATTTCGTTTGCTTTATAAGCTTGCGGCGTTCAAGATTTTTGTTAAGGTGAATCTTACATCTCATCATTCTATGATCACTTCCTGTGTTGAACCCATAAGCGCGCTGTAATCCTCATTGATAAATTTCTTGCTACACAGAATAAAATCAATTTCCTTTGCCACTCCATTGGGCTGTCATAATGTTCATTTCCTATCTGGCTTTTTCTTGAAAAACGAGTTCTGGATGAAAAACCTTTCTGCCTCTGCAAACTCTACAAATATATTTTCACACTTTTTTCTGTTGCCGAAACTAAATTTACCTACCAAAGTTTCGTTTAGTTTCTGCGTCCCTATTTTGGTTTTGAAATCATCCATAATGATATTCAAGTGCTGCTATCATTGTTATTTAGATGTCGAATTTCCTCATAATGCTCTTCCGTATCCGGATGTCTTGTGGAGGGTGCGTAAGCTGGAATGGTCTGAATCTTTATCTCTTTGAGAGTTGCACTATTATATCCTGCATCTCAGTTTGAAGACATATGACTTCATAGACGCTGTCCTTTAGTTTTTTTAATAACACTAGTCAACATTTAAAAAAATTGTTTCCATAACATGGGTGAAATAAGGTGTTTAAAACTAATTTTGGGGTGCTGAATTCAAATATGGCAGTAAAAACTCTCAATCGCGTGAACGTTTGCTATATTTCTAGATACATATATACAATGCAAGATGTGCACATTACAGCTTCACATTGTAATGTAACTTATTACAGCTTCGCATTGTAATGTATTACATCATTTATGTGCCTTGTTATCTATAGAAATAGTGTTACAAAGTATAAATACCATATTCATATATCCTTTAATATTTTTCACTGTACACCATGTTCCCTTCATTCAGAAAACTTGAATATTTTCATCGTCCGGGAGCGGGGATGAAAATTTTCAAGTTTTCTGAATGAAGGGAACATGGTGTACAGTGAAAAATATTTAAGGATTTATATCCCAACCATGTTATTTAAAATATTTCTTCAGGGAAATTCGTTTTCCAATCCATCCAACAGGAGAAATATATGACATATTCATATATCACTGCGTATGAGACAGCAAAAGAAAAAGGAAATAGAGTAAACAATATTAAAACAAACATAAATGTATACACACATACTCGTATAACCGTAAGGGTTGTTATTTTTTGCTCTGATGTGTCGCGTTGTCCTCCTTCTGCAAAAACCAGCAGTAATCAATCATTATTGAGGGATACCACCTGCCTGGATACCTCTGCTCCATTTTTCAGGATATCTTGGTGGAACCTTTCTCCTTGCTCATCGCCGACTGCTCCTAGGTTGTCAGGAAAGAAGTCCAGATGCGAATGGAGGAAATTAATTTTCAAGGACATCCGGCACCCAAGGTTTTTATAGTTCTTGAGAAGGCTGTGAATCAGATGTTTGCAGTTGCCCTCTTTGTGGTTAACCAGAAATCCCTTGACCACAGATGTGAAAGATTGCCATGCGACAAGCTCCGTGCTGTTTAGTTTTTCGGTAAAAACAGAATCACGCAGTAGTTTCTACATCTGAGGACCAACGAAGATGCCTTCTTCAGTTTTGCATCACTTAACTGCGCAAATGTTTGTTTTAAGTGAGAAAAACCTGGGCCAGATTTGTCTATATCCTTTACAAAGTGTTTCATCAACCCAAGTTTGATATGATGTGGTGGAAGCAGCACATCAGAGGGATTAACTACGGGCTTGTGATAAACGTTACTTTCTCTAGGAATGAAAACATCTCATTTAGGCCAGTCTGTTTGTTCGTAGTGTTTTGCTGTGGCCCTACTGTCACGCATACAAAGAAAACAAAAAAGTTGGTGAAGCCTCTTTGAAGCCTTAGGTGCTTATGACCATTCGTCTGAGTTGGGTCAAGGTTGGAATCCTGTGAGTCATGAAAGTTATGTTTGTCTTACAGCACTGGCTGGAACAGAATTTCCCTGGAACCAGTGGCCCTAAGTCAGGTACGGGCGACTGCTTATAGCCCATTGAGTAACTCACGGGGGTCGTTAAAACTTCACTAAAAAAAGCCCGAGGAAGAGGGATATCAGTTTCAGATCACCGCATATTGACCACCTAAACTGGTCATATTGTATTGCAGTTAGAGTTTTGTCCATGCTTTCATACGTCTTCTTCATTCCTACAGCATGTGTTTCTGGAATGGAAGGCTTCTGGTTTCCGTTGGACAAAAGGACAGCTTTTAAACTAACCTTGGATGAGTCGATAAATCGACGCCATTCGGTAGGAGGATCTTGGATTTTTCTTAATTCTGTCATTATCCCCGGAATATCTGGACAAAAACACACACAATCCTGCATTTCATAGAAAGGACATAGACCCACATTTCTATTTCTGAACACAGACACACGTGTACTCTTCGCTAGCAGGTTCCATTCTTGCAGTCGGGACCTAAAAATTCAGCTTGTTGTTTGGAAAGATGTAGGTCTCGAACGAGATCATTCAGTTCACTTTGCTCAAACAGGTGGGTGTTTAGTGTTCAGGAGTGTATGTAAGGTCCGGACCTTCATGTGCGTCCATATCTTCATTGGATGATTTCGAATCTATCTCTTCACAGTTTAATGGAGATTTTGGTATAGGAAGATCTTCCCTATGCTGACAGGACTTAAGGCTGATGGCAAATTTGGAAACTGTATTTTACTTCTATTCTTCTTCGAAAAGCCACTCACTTTGGCTAAACAAAGATAACAATGTTCCACGTGATCAGTCGGCTCACGCCAAATAATCGGAACTGCAAAAGGCGTGGATTTCAGCTTACCTTTCAACCATTCACTCAGGCCAACAAAGCAGGAAATGCAGCAGACATGTGGACCCCACGATTTATTTTGGCCTTCAAATTACAAATATAAAGTTTTCCTCACAGTCTTCGTCAATGGAAGACTCTGCGATTTTATAATATACTGTCCGCATACATAGCAAACTGATCCGGAACATTAATGCATCCGCGACGATCCCTTTTCTTTTGCTCATAAACATGCAGCACGTGATTCAATTCAATGTAAAAAACAGCAATGTCGGTTCGGTTGCGGTTACATATTCTCTACCTGTAAAAAAATCAGTGTTACAACCCCATAACATGTCCGGTAGCGAAATATGGCAATAAAAAGATCTAGTTCCTTTTTAGATGCCTACAAGCCCTAATGTTAAACAAAGTAGGTATTTAATGCCCCAGGACAAAACAACGTGACATGGTGGCTATTTTTTAAGGTCAGATCTGAAATCATCACCCAAAAATTAGTCAAAATTAGTTATATAATTTATTTAAAAGCTACATTTTTTCATGTTTTAGAAACCTCGTAGACCAGTGTAATAAATCCAACACCACTAGTTCTTGAAAGAAATACGGGATTGCACCACATAACACAAATTTTGAAGATGACAATCCGATTTTTTGTGTAAATGTGACAAGGATGGTAAGTCAAATAATATCCGAAAACTTGAAAATTTCATCATCCTGGAGCGGGACTCGAATCTTCGAAATTTGTACCACTAGTTCTGCTAGTATCTGTTCCACTGTAGAAGAGATGTTCACTTTTCATTTCTATGAGATTTTCTTCTTACTTCACTTGACCCTACGACGGCCCACTTGATCATCTGGAGTTCCTTCTATATAGAGTATTTCCATTATATGTTTGCAAGGTCAGCATCAGATGGCAGGCTAGTTTGGTCCTCTGATGTTTTTGCACCCTGTACCTTCACGTTGAACTTGTCGCTGCCTTGGTTTGGTACATTAGATCTGCCGGAGACTGAGAGATGATGATTAATTTGTGAAACCAATAAAGTTAAATCAACAGAGGAAGGAGTTGGAAGCTCCAAAAACAAAATTATATAATCGTATATTAAATACGAGTAAATTAATAGAGTTATCTATGCTACCTTTATAGTGAATAAAAAAGAAGAAGCACATGAGATTCAGAGAAAAAAGTGAAACGCGGGTAAGGTGCAAAGGCATAATTATAACGCTTTTTTATGCAGTATGCACAGCGAGCGCTCTGCTCAAAATGTGTAACAAATGTTCCAAAAGCTAAACTGAAGAATCAAGGGCAAACTTTAGGAGATTCAAATACTCTCGATTTCTTTAATATCATATTCAAAAACAGAAGTTTCAAATATCATGTCTCAACAAGCACATACTGAACTTATTACTATGCCTTTGAAAGACGTGAATTTATCTTTGCAGAGCATTTTAAAACAATTTTATGAAAGAAATTGAACATTCAAACGGGAATGTCTGTACCAGAAGGTATTTTGGATGAAACGCCTAAACAGAAGGATGCACTGAAACCTTTGAATACACAGCTTTCTGTTATAGTTTTGGATTCATTTTAATGTTTTGTGATTTGCATACTCGTATCGAAAAATAGTTCTATATTAATTAAACTGAAATAGCTCATAATATTTTAAACGCCGCTAAACTGAGAAAACGTTTTCTCTCATTGTACGTATAAGGAATTTCTTGGTTGAAAACTGCACATTTACGCGATTCCCTATCCTCAATTTCAAATTTTTATACAAAAGGGGGTGGGGGTAGCATGACGAAGTAAATTTTTCCATCATCTTTGTCCATGCCGGACATCAAATCCGGGTACCCCTCGCTCCGGAGTAAGTAGCTTTCCCAACTGAGCTACGCGGACGTATGCTCTCGCTGCTATCTGCTTTTATGTCATGTGCATCTTGCGGTGCAGGCACGTCACAGTAGGGAGAAAGAAAAATCGATAAAGGGCTTTAGTGAAAATAAAATAAATCATTTAAGTAAAGCTACTGTTCCCTAAATTTAATAAAAATCAACATGTTTTGTAAAATTCACATGGTTAAAAAATGCGTCTTTTAAAAATGTTATCGGCACGTAAACTAACCTTTGTTATATTAACCTTTCTTTACAATTTTTAATAGGTATCTTTTCGTTTGACGGATTTTACGATTTTCGGAAATCGCCATTTACCATTTATAAATTCTTTAAAAATATATTTTCAAAAATTCAAGTATTCAGGACTTGCTTTTGTTAAAACCAATAATTTAAAAATGAGCATGGAAAAATATATGTGCAGAAAAATAAATGTCTGTATCTGAGTATAATGCTATAATTGGCAAGTCTAAAATTGGCCCGGCCTTGAAAGTTCAGGTTAAGGCTGGGCCGAGCTTTTAAAATTAAGGCCTGTTCACATCTCTAATTTGGATGCGTCGTTGGTGTTTGAAATTTGTGATTGAAATATGCTGTAGTTTTGTACAAGTGTGATGTTTTTCAGTATGTTCACACGCGGTAAGAAGCTGGTTGACTAAGGTTACATCCGCCCTAAAATGTCTAATTTCCTATTAACATAACTTGCGGATTTCGTAGTAGTTCGTTCGCATTTTTTGAGGTGCATTTGTTTCTTCGAAAGTACTTTCTACGTTTGTTTTTTCATTTTTTAGGAAAGGGTGTAATGACCACCATACGCAACTCTGAAAGCCATATGCAGTTACATTTTCGTGGTTTAGGGTCACTGATTCCATGGAAGGAGCAGACCAAGCGCTACCAAACAAGATAGTCGCCCGAGATGGGCTCGAATAAGAGTCCATCTAGAACGACTGGTCCAAAGCCAACGATCAGCCCAGTCAAACACAGGGCTATCGTAATTTTGTTGCTTGAAAGTTTTTATTAAGCATTAAGCTGATGTATAAGCAAAATAGTGTTGGTTCAAGGAAACTTATCTGGATTTTCGGCAATGTTACTGTCATACATTTCAATTGCTGGTTCATTTTCCACGTGAGCTGTTTGTCTGTTTTTTATTAATTGTTATTATCAGAATCATATAAGGGCAGTTTATTTCCAGATTGGTAGGAAGACAAATTTAGGCTGTTTGGGATACATGAAGGACCTAGACAAGTGACGCGAAGAAATAAAGTAAGGTGTTGAGATGCCTTGTGCAGACAAGGTACTCTCTTCAATATTTATTCCATAAGAAACCTGCTGTATTTTGCAGCTGAAGATTGTGTACATCATCGATGATATCAACACATTTACTTATTTGGCATCTCTTCTTTTAAAATTTGGAAGGATTTCATACCTCCTCTGTCCATATTGTTTTGTTAGACCCCCAACAGGGAAATTTCCAGTAGACAGGCGCTTATTGATGATCCCGTGCAGCAGCACCTAACTCCAATTTTTTGAGTGGGGCACTTCTTCCAAACTTGTATCGTCACCAGCAACCATTATCATTAATCCATCGCTGGATGAAGGTCTCTTCTTCAAGTCTCTTCCAAAACTTTCTTTAATATATATACAAGGAGAGGTGCATGCTTAGGGTAACCAGGAGAAATAAGAAAGGAACTCTTCGATCAGGAAGATGACAAGAGCGGAAGACATCATGATCAGAGTAAAATCCCTGAAATGGCAATGGTTTTGGTTTTGATAACTGTGGGTACCAAAGCGGCAACCAGTTTATTGCTATAATGGGATCACAAACATAGGAGATATCACTGAATATTGCAGTACAGAAAATATAAAGAGGAAAATACAGGTATATCCACAACGCAATACAAACAGGAGAGCAAACATAAAGACACATTGTCATGACACAGTGACATCAGTATCAACAGCGGCAGGATCTGTTCGACAACACCAATGCTAAAGAACATTTCGGCGTGAAAGATCAACAACAAGGGGACGGACCATAGCATCAGGGATTTGCACAGATGGTAAAAATACGGTGCACGTAAATAAGGAATAGCATAAGGGCATACAATTCGATACGAAGTAACACAGGTACAACATTATGAGCAGATGTATAAAGGTATGATAAAACACCAACCGATTGAAAAGTAATGACGCTCAAAATGCAAGGCACAGTACAGGAATACACCAACTACAATTTGAGAACAAAGTTAACAA
Source organism: Macrothele yani (assembly GCA_039090855.1). Lineage (NCBI taxonomy): Eukaryota > Metazoa > Arthropoda > Arachnida > Araneae > Macrothelidae > Macrothele > Macrothele yani. Next base: position 165,733,977 of record CM077007.1, read on the forward strand.
TGGTAGCACTAATATAAACCTCGACGGGGGAAAACACTAGTGCAGCAAGGACATACACTGAGAGCAAAAGAAAAACACAAGGCACAATAGCAAAATCAGGAAACAACATTGTAATGCGAGAGCGATAACATGAAGGGTACAGCACACAATTAGCGGAACAGTAGATGAAAAAACACTAAACCAGAAAATTTCAGATGACCACAAGGTGGAAAACGTCGCCGGAGAGAACGAACAGCGTTGGATTGGGAAGGGGCGCTAAAGTTCATCCGCTTGAGGAAGTAAGGTATCACAAAAAATTTTCTCAGCGAGGTCTTTCAAGGAGGAGAGACAGCGCGTGTATCGTCGCATACACGCGCGACGATACACGCGCTGGGTTTTGAAAAATGACCCATAAGCTTCGAATTACATTACCGCTACACACAGATCAAGATCAGGTGAGTGAAGAAATTCTTCAGTATGAGCAGATTGGAAGAAACGTAAGAGTTGCTGTCTGGACAGTGGTCCGGGAACTAGAGGAAACTCATCAATGGCCTTTATAACCTCATCATCTGGGAGTATTGACAGGACCAGAACTGAGATGCATACGGTTCGAGGAGTCATCAGGCGAAGAAACACCGCAACAGGAAATATCGGTAACACTAGATGAGGCCACAGAAGAAGTAGCAGAAAGATGTTTCACAGAACCTTTGGAAGCTCCAGTCCGTTTTGAAGACGAAGTTGAGGCGAATGAATTCACTGGGGGTTCTGGAAGAACACCCGAAACGGGAGACGAGAACACAAGTTGTGCCGAGGAATCGGTCTGTCTTGTGCTGTCTTGTGCTGAGACTGGCACTAGACAGACCGTTGTGAAAGAAACTTGGGGAGACCTTCATTCAGCAGTGGATTAATAATGGTTGACAATGATGATATACTACTACGTTCAAAAAGTTCCGGAACGTTTTGAATATTTGCCAAATGTCAGTGAATTACGTCATTCTCCCCTGAGCAAGGGAAGAGCATCATGTGACCGACCAGCCAGAACCGGTTTGATGCAGATCCAACACGTACAGCGTATGTGCGTAGTTCGTGATTACAGGCATTCGAGGCTCTCCGGCGCGAGGACAAAGATGTCAAATTTTGAACAGCGTTCAAGTGTAAAATGTTGTGTTCTGCTCGGGAAATCTTTCACTGAGACTTTTCAAATGATTATATTAGTGTACGGTGCGAGTAGAATGAGTCGAACTAATGTTTATGTGTGGCATCGACGATTCGAAAACCGGTGAAAGAGTATCGAGGACGGTGAGAGGTCAGGACGACCTTCAACATCCGCAACGGGTGAACAAATCGCCATTGTCGATTTGTGAAGTTGCCGACATCAACATCCACAACAGCGATTTTGTGAAGTTGGGAACTTCTGCAATCGCTGTTGTGGGATGTTGGACGATCTTCAACATCCCCAACAGCACTTGCAGAAATTACCGTCATCTCATCTGGAAGTTGTAATGCCATTTTAACAGAGAAACTGGGCATGCGTCACGTGTGCCAACAAATTGTTCCCAAAAACCTGATACAAGAAAAAATGGATGAGCGCATGCAAGTTTGCGGGGATAACATCGATGCAGTGAATTCAGATCCCGATTTCCTGAATCCATTGATCACTGCCGATGAGACTTGGTGCTTTCTGTACGACCCCCAATCCAACCGACAGTCAAAAGTGTGAAAATCACCGTCATCACCACGACCAAAAAAGTTCAAGGTTGACCGCTCCAAAAGAAAGGTCTTGTTAACAGTTTTCGTAGATTGCAAGGGGGTAGTACACAAGGAGTTCCTTCAACATGGTCGTACAGTCACTAAAGAAGAGTACGTCAACGCCCTGAAACGTCTCCGAGATTCAGTGAGACGTAAACGACCCGATCTTTGGAAGACCAACTCGTGGGTGCTCCATCACGATAATGCGCCGGCTCACGGATCGCTCCTGGTGTCCGATTACCTGTCCAAACATCACATTCCCGTTCTTCTACAACCAGCGTATTCCCTTGATCTCGTCCCCGTGTGACTTTTTCCTTTTTCCCCTGATGAAGAATTTGCTAAGGGGTGATGCTTCTCAAGTTCCGAAGAAGTGCAACGAGCTGCGACGGATGCACTGGAGAATGAGGCAAAAGAAGACTTGCAACCTGCATTTAAATCTTTGTATGAGCGCTGGCAAAAATGTATAATTGCACAGGGTAACTACTTCGAAGGAAACACCGCATAAACAGGTGTTATCTGTACTCATTCTTTTTTAATATAAAAAGTTCCGGCGCTACGTAGTGTGTCTAACCAACCTCAGACATGAATGGACTGGCCGGCTGGATATTTAAGGGAAAACACTCCCTTCAAGGCAGACTGTCGTAAAATACACGAAGACAGCTTATTATTCCTGCAACGAAATTTTGTTGGTGACTGGCTGATTCGTTCCGTTGGGTACGAAATGTCTCATCGTTATCATTTTAAGTACTTATGACGGTGGAAGAGTCGTTGGACGACTTAAGGCAAGACAAAGAGCAACAACAGTTGCTCAATATATGGGTGTAACGAAGAGCGTCATATCGGGTTTGAAAAAAAATCTGTGGAAACCAGAGGAACAGTACTACGGATGCATGGTGGAGGCCGTAGAAGGGCAACAACAGCACAAGACGACCGATATGTGTCCCCCATGGCCCAATGAAATAGGACTGCTAAGCATGGCCTAACGAAATAGCGCAGCTCGCTGCAGGCATCCGTACTGCGACTGGAACCCCGGTGTCGAGTCGAACAATCAGTCGACGATTGAATAGGATCTTGTTGTATGCCAGAAAGCCTGTGAAATGTGTCAAGTTACCATCTCAGTACTGTGGTGTCCTGTTAAGGTGGTGTAAATCACGTAGAGAGTGGGACAGTCGGAGGTGGTCCAAAGTGATGTTCTCAGAGTAGAGTCGTTTCAATTTATCGAGTGACACAAGACATCAGCTGCTATGGAGAGAGCGTAGCACAGCTTCCCACAGTACCCTGGTATTTGTAGGTGCTGGATCTTGGGTGCGAATGGACCTTTCCACCACTTCCCATAAGTGTTCTATTGGATTCATGTCGGGCGAATGTGGTGTCCACACCATCCGTTGGAGCTGTCCAAAATACTCCTCGAACCGATTTTGGGCAACTGGGGCCCGATGACATAGTGCATTATCCGCCTGGAAAATCCCATCGTTGTATTAGTACATGAAGTCCATGAAGGGCTGCAAATGTTCACGCAGCAGAGCAAAAAAGCGATTACCGGTGATGTGTTTACGAGAACAAGGGGACCCAAACTGTGTCATGTAAAGACACCCCACACATGTATGGAACCACCTCCAGCTTGCACATTGCCTTGTTGATAGCTTGGGTCCATGGCCTCATTGTGTCTGCGCCACGCCCAAAGACTACCATCAGCTCGTAACAACTGGTAGCGGGACTTATCGGAACACGCCACATGTTGCCAGGCTTCCAGGGTCCAATTACTGTGTTCACGCGCTTAGTTGAGGCGTTGTGTTCAATATCGTGGTGTTAACAAAGGCACTCTGTGGGTCTTCCGCTCCCATACCCCATGGACGCAAAATTACGCTGCACTGACCTGATGGATATGTCTTTGGTACCTTCCTGCATTGAATGTGGATGTTATCTGAGCCAGTGTCACTTGTCTGTTAGAATGGACAGTCCTAGTCCGACGTCGCTGGTCACAGTCATTCAGCACCCCTAGTCGGCCACCGCGCTGTCCACGGTGAGTGGTGCTCGGTACACACCTGACACCGTGGATCCAGAAATGTTAAATGTTCGCACAACATCGGAAATTGAATGTCCCATCCATCGCTCTTTTACCATGCCTCGTTCAAACTCCGATAATTCACGTCGGCTTATCATAATCCTACTGTCGGTTGTTCAAGCTAACTCTCGAGACAACACCTCGCAACTGATACAAATTGTGGCGTGGGCCGAAGCTTTTATACGAGGGTAGCGCCAGTTAAAAATTTGCATACTGCTATCCCATTACTCTTGTATTATCATGTACCTACATGAACGGAAATGCTTATCTGAACTGTACAATGTTATTCGTACTTTTTATTTGGCGTTATTAGTACTTCGAAAAGCTTTAATGCCCGAGGATGTTGTGCTACAACAGAAAGGGTTTGTGCTATTAAAACTATTTTAATTAATATTTCACCCAATTGAAGGTAAAGCATAATTCCAGTATTCTAACATATAGGAATTACGAGTAGCACTTACCAAATAGATGTTAGGAATAAAATACTAGAATTTTCCGAAGACTCGTTCTAGGAACAATTCGTGGCGCAAATAAAGATCCTGTCTACAACATCCAATTTTGTTTCAACTCTTTGGTCTTGAGTAAACAGCAAAGCCAGATGTGTTACCAGATTTGGTGGCACACTGGATCAAAGAGGTAAGTTTTCAGTCCAGAAAAACTCCTGTGGCTTAAGGATTCCTTGGGGGCCCCACACAGGATTCCCACACAGGATTCCCACACAGGATTTGGTCCACACACGGTTCCCACACAGGATTTGGTCTGTGGGGGCTCGTGCTCCCACTGCCCCCCACCGGTTAGTCGCCACTGATCCCGGGTCAGCATGACTAGGAGGAATTAGCGTAAGGCCACAGCCGTCATCCACCCAGAGCCATGAGAAACCGTGTATGAACTGAAAGTCTCGACTGAATTTCTTAACTGAAATATCATTTCACCCATGGAGTTATTGAATCAAGTCAATTTAAGCAGAGTTAAATACAATTTATTTCAAACTTTTTCTCTCTGCGACTGTGAATTTTATATGAAAGGCTTATCGTAGTAAAACGCAAATGAATTGAATATTTTTAAATGAGAATGTGTTTATCATTGAAACAAGGATTTACTTTCCTTTCTATCTCACTCACTCTCTCTGTCTCTCTCTTTTCTTTATTTTGCTGAACATAAATAGAATTATCCAAATGTTTCAGATTGGCCTGCTGGATAGAAATAAATTAGTCGTTTTCTCTTTATTCCTCTAGTTTGTAAATTATTAATGTGATTTTTATTTCAGCCGGATCATAGCAGTTTGATGATACGATTCCGTTATCATTCTTAAAAGTAAAAAAAAAAAAAGTGGGCATGATTTGAGAACAAAAAAAAAAAAAATACACACAGAGTTGGCTTCTAAGAAGCTAACAAGAAAATAATCAGTCAATATATAATGAAAAACATCACTAACACCTTATTCTGCAGAGAATACTCCTGGAAGGAAAGAAATTTCATCAATATAAGCAAATAAATAGAACACGATAAGCACGAAAGGAAATTCAGTCTTGATGTATGTAGAAAATTATGGCATTTCCGCCTTCATCAATAAAGTTTTTCAGGGAGCCACTTACCTCTGAGAAAGTGTATGGAAATCAGAATTAAATAGATAATTTTTTTAATAAAATAAATTCAAATTATTTCATTATGAAAAAAAGTGCTTTGCTTAATCAAAAGGGCATGTATTAAAGTTCTCAAGTAAAGCCGAAAATTCGTCAAAAATTTTGACCGATATTGCCAGCTTAAAAAACAAAACAGAAAACAGTTTCTCGTAAACAACACGAAAATGAAGGAGGGTAAAACCTTCGTTTTCCCTGACGTCATGCATCACTGGCATGTGTCATCTCTGGCGGTTAAGCATGTGTTCACACAGTGTGCAGCAGAATCAGTCATAACTATCTACTTTGAAAAAACCAGTTGGACTGCCACTGAATTTAAATAATACTATGAAAGAACAAGATAGAAGGTTATTTCATAATTATCATAATGAGTAAATGTCCACGGATGAAAAACCCAAGAACATGTTATCTTATTACTATTTCATAACATATACACCAGAACTCTGATTCATAGCATAGTTGACTTGGAAAACAGTTCAGCGAAGTAATTCTTGTGGCAAAACATGGAAAGTAGAACTAGCTCACCTATTTAGAAAAGTATTCTTTTAATTCCAATATGCGTTTTTTTCTTAAATGACTAAGCAGATGTTTCATTAAAAGTTCAAACAAAGTGACTGCTTTGTTAAGCAAACCTTCTAAAACTGACAAAGAATTATTTTTATTTCTTTAGAAAAAATATTGATGCAAAATTTCTTTCCTTCCATAAATTTGGAGCAAAGCTCGGTGGATGTTTAAGTTTAAACGCTGGAGGAACTACTGCAGATCTCCATCGCAAAATTTGGAAAAGTCAAAAAGCAGCAAGCTTTGGCGTTCGGCTCGTCGTGATTTTCTGGGGCCATGTACTTAGAAGCTTACTTAAGGCCAGACCTTGATTATTCGCTGGTTTGAAGTTGGAGATTGTCGCGATTTCATTTCTTCTTTCTTTTTTAGGACTTTTAATTCTTTCTCCGAGCGGAGTCCTTAACTTTTTCTCCGTGTCATATTTTTTACCCAGGGCGAACAACGCTTCGTGTGATCTGTCGGTGGGTGTATCCCTGGCGCATGTTCTGCTTGTTCGTAGAGATCCTCCACTCAGCGTGATCTCTCCCCAAGGACGGTACATGCTCCCACTGGAGTATGCCCCGAGTAATTAGACTTAGTGTCTCGAGCTCTCAAGTCATTCTCCGTTCTTTTTGTTCCTTCACCACCAATGTGTGCGGGGAGTTAACGGTCCCTTTTGACTTTCATGAAAACTTCTTTTACCACAACTGCAAGGAAAGAGAGAGCAAAGAAAATTCGCGTGAGTAATGTCCCAGCCATCACTGCTCAAGAAGGGAGCGCAGCCGATTAATTTCCTCACAAAAAAAAGGGGGGGGGGGGTTCTCTTTTCCGCCGACCATCAAAACTTTTTTTTTTCTACATTACAAGCCCCAAAATTACCCTGATCAATCGATGCCACACTACATTAGCATGTAATTTTTAGCCTAGGATGACAGTTGATCGAATCGAGGCTTACAATGTCACACTGTAGCTTAATCACGCAATGTCTTTCTTTAGCTCCAAAAGGCACAAGAAGATGATACTTTTGTTTCATGTCTGCGAATCGATTATTTCTAAAGTATCCAACATTCTTTAACAAGTGCAAATTAATGGATCCGCGGTGGCACTTTGCAGAGATCATAAACTGCACTGTTGTTGTTACTGTTTTCTTTTTGTGCATGTTAATGATCAAGAAAAGAGAGAGAGAGAGAGAGAGAGACAAAGGAAGTAGCTGATTTTCAATCTTCCGCAGAGGAAGAAAAATACTCATTCAGTTCTCCACAGCATTTTCCAGAAAGCTCCGTTTGAAAATATTGCAGTTGGTTTACCCATAAGATCTTTCTAATATTATTCGGTGCTATTGTATAACATCGACTAGAAGGGAACAAAGGACATTAGAATGTTTCTGGGGTTAAGTTTTCGATGAAAGCAAATAAAATGTTTGTTTAGTTCTTTCAGTTCGAAACACAGATTATTATTAGTCATTTTTTCCTGAAAATAAATAACGTATTTTCTTATTTATATATTTGCAGAAAAAATAATGTATTAGGAATGAACGGATATATTAGGAAACACAAATTTAATAAATATGTACTCCTTGGACATGCAGGGGTGTATTGAATTTATGAATTTATTAGGCAAATATGCTCCTAGGACACGAGTTCCCGTTACGTAGCTCCTTGTTGTGGATAGATCATTTCAATATCTACTCATGTGTGTATATACGTGTAATGCAGCGTATACCATATGTATGTGTGTATGTACGAATATGTTGTAATTTGTAGTGAACAACTAAACTTTTCGTGGACGAGTCCGTTGTTCTTGCTGAGGGACTTTTAACTCAATTAGGAGTTAAACTTCTTAAATGAAATTACTTAAAATTTGCATATCTTGTATTTCTTTTAAGCACGTCTTTTGTAAAAAAATGTACGTGCTTATGTTATCACTTCGTTCGTCCGCCTGTGGACAACATACCTCTGCAACTAACAGTCCGATTTGAAAAGTTCCTGTTGCATTGGGAAGATTGAACTGGGAAAACAATGATTCTTGCTTTTCGATATTTTTTTATGAATAATTTCTTCGTTAGAGGGCGTAAATGCGTTTACTATCGAATTCAAAATAGGATCCTGCATAACTGATTCGAAAAGTATTTCTTCCCTTCAATACGATTCATAACGAAGACTAGTTTTGGTCAGTTTCTTTTTCAAGTATTACCCAGCTTTTCCTCTAAGGGGCGTAAACTTTATTTGCAATTTCTCCGATATCTCTGCTTCTAAAGTCCAATTTGAAAAAAAATTCTTGTTACAGACAGAGCTCCTGCTGGAAAATGTGCAGCATATAATTTATAATATTTGGTAAAGAGCGTTTTGCTACTAAAGGAAGTAAAAGTACTTCTCTCTCTGATGAATTTCCAGCAGTTTCTGCATTTCTGAGCACTCTATTAAAAAATGTTTTTTACATTCTGGTACCTCTCATAACGAAAAACCTATTGAGAATACCTTTTGCTTAAAATACGCATAGCTTTCCAGCCAGAGGGCGTAATTGTATTTTCCCCTATACATCTTATTTAATGTACAGTATTTCCTATACATCTTATTTAATACTTATTTCCTCCTATACATCTTATTTTAATAGTTCGATTTGAAAAATCCTTCCTTTTTCGGAGAGCTTCTCTGGTGTAATGTTATGCACATAATTTAAATTTTTTTCTCAAAGTACAACTTCGCCACTAGAGGGCATAAGTTTCGTTTCCGTTTAGAGCATATTTTCTGCAATATCTTCGCGTCTAAAAATCCGATAAAAATACTCTTTCGGTCAGATGCTTCTTACTATAAAAACATTTTGTGCTCATTTGTTGCTCAAAATAATACACAATTTCCCCGCTAGGGACGTCAATATTAATCTGTTTTCCTCAATATCGCTGCCTCGAAAAGTTCAATTTCAAAAAGAAAATTTAACACCAAATACTATTTACTATGTAGAACATTGCCTGTACTCGTGGGTTTTTGTAATTCAAATTTCTGGCGACAGGTGGTGTTAGTGTGCGATTATGTTTGCAACCGTATATCCGCTTCTAAAGATCCTATTGAAAATGTAATAAAGATTCTTTTGAAAATTTCCCGTTTTTAATGTATGTATCGTAGAGTAAAAATGGAAAAATTTTCAATAGGATCTTTACAAGCGGATCCTATTGAAAATGATCGACCCTATTGAAAATTTAATAAAGATCCTATTGAAAATTTTCCATTTTTACTGTATGTATACTAGAGTAAAAATGGAACATTTTTAATAGGATCTTTAGAAGTGGATCCTATTGAAAATTTAATAAAGATCCCATAGAAAATTTTCGATCCTACTGAAAATTTAATAAAGATAGTATTAAAAATTTTCCATTTTTACAATTCGCTATAGTAGAGATGAAAAACACTGTCATTTTTTAAATAATGTAAGGTTTTTCCACCAGGGGGCGTAAACGTGAAATTTTTTTTTTGCTATATCTGCTTCCAAAAGACGAATCTGAGAAATTATTTTTCCTTGAGCATGGCTTTTGCTATGAAGAGTACGTGTGTTTGTATTTGAAAAATCCCTTAGAAAAATCCTTATTTGAGAGAATATTCTTAATAATAAAGAGTAAGCTAAAAATTTCTTCTTTTCGTGCTTTTAAAACGATATGCATTTAAAATTACAACTGTCTCACACGATTAAAAACATCTCCATTATGTACAACTGAGTCATTGGCAGTAAGTTTATTACAGTCAAGTCACAATGTACACGTAAAAGATGATAAGTTAAAAAGGCAAGATCTTTCGAGCTCCCACTGCAGCTCATTCTCAAGCCGTATTGCCGTGTGCACCCTTAGAGACACGCACTTATATATAAAAGTTCACGTCACGTTGTCCTGACAACATAATGCTGTAAAGTTACAAACAAGCTACACCACTCTCAGGGAACAACAAGCACTTTAAATTTTAAGATGTTAAACAAGTCAATTTGTAAATATATAATTGAACACATTATACAATGTAGTGACAGTAATAATGAATACATAGTTATCAATGTAGGTCCTAATTTTAAGTCCATCACGTATCATCGAGAGCGTTTGATCGATATATATGTTCATGAATAGGCGCTGGCATAGTGCGTATAAATTGTCTCCATGATGAAGGTATTATTGTTGGCAAATCCTCATTACAAAGTGCGACCGCGACCCCATTCCATATAAAAATAGACATGGTGTATACATGATACCATTATTGCCAAGTAGGTCAAGAACCCAGTGTATATATTGGATCAACTACAAGAATATTGGAAGTACGACGTAAGGAGCACCAATACGATATTAAAAAAGACAATATGAATACAGCTTTGGCCAAACTTGTAAAAGATGAATATTACAGTTTCCAATGGGAAGACATAAGACATGTACTAGAATCAACCACAGCGAATAAGTGATACGTGGTTCACAGAGGCAATGTACATTCTTCTATATGGTACCCATTGTATTATTATTACAATAATGAGGATTTACCAACAATAATACCTTCATCATGGAGACAATTTATACGTACTATGCCAGCGCGTACTCATGAACATATACACTGAAGTGCCAGAAAAACTGGTACCGACGAGCTTATCCAAAATACATAGCAACGTCACCTATGGGCGTACTCGGTTGCGTCCGCCAGTGCGTATATAAAGCGATAGACATCCTTGCCAGCTGTCAGAGCTGTTTTCGGCATGAGAATGACAAGTAATAACTATTTAAGTGATTTTCAACGCGGTGCCATAGTTGGCGCTCGTGAGATGGGCCATGGTATTTCGGAAGTAGAAACGAAGTTCGGATTTTCACGGACGACCATTGCAAAGGGTGTACCGTGACTACAAGAATTCCTGCAAAAACTCTAACCTACGATACCAGTGTGGCCTTAAAAAGACATTGGGTGAACGTGACCATCGTCGGCTGTCAAGAATCGTTTCATGCGCCAGGCGTGCAACACTCTCGCAGGTATCATCGGAATTCAATGCTGGAGCCTCAACAAGCATCAGCGTCCAGACTGTGCATCGTACCCCTGCACGATATAGCTTTGGGAGCCGACGCCCAACTCGAGTCCCCTTGATGGGTGAACTACACAGAGCTATGCGCCTCGCTTGGGTACGGCAACACTGCCACTGGACACTTGATGACTGGAAACAAGTAGCCTGGTCTGACGAGTCGCGTTTCCAACTGTATCGTGCAGATGGAAGGATTCGTGTGGGGCGCAAACCCCATGAAACCATGGATCCCGCCTGTCAACAGGGAAATGTACCGGCTGGTGGGGAGGGGGTGGTGGTCCGTAATGGTATGGGGTGTGTTTACCTGGACTTCACTGGGACCCCTGGTACGTCTACAAATTTCTGGGACCGGACAACGCTATGTTCGCACGAGACGCCACAATATGGTTAGAGGAGCATTCATCTGAATTTGGGGTGTTGCCATTCCCACCCAAGTTCCCATACCTGAACGTGATAGAACACATTTGGGAAGCCATGCAACGCGCTATCGATCACAGGAATCCGAGACCTCGGAATACACCCGAATTGTGGAACGCTCTGCAGAAAGTATGTTGTGCATTGCCTACAGCATATTTCCAGAAGCTAGTGGAGTCCATGCCCCGTCGTATTTTTGCAGTCCTGCGCTCCCGTGGGGGACCTACCAAGTATTAGACTGGTGTAGCAGTTTTTCTGGCACTTCAGTGTATATCGATCAAACGCTCTTGATGATATGTGATTGACTTAAAATTAGAACCTACATTGATAACTATGTATTCATTGTTCCTGTTACTACATTGTATAATTTGTTCAATTATATATTTACGAATGGACTTGTTTAACACTTTGCAGCATTATGTTGTCAGGACAACGTGACGTGAACTTTTATATATAAGTGCGTGAGGGTGCACACGGCAATATGGCTTGAGAATGAGCTCCAGTGGGAGCTCGAAAGATCTTGCCTTTTTAACTTATCATCTTTTACGTGTACTTTGTGACTTGACTATAATAAACTTACTGCCAATGACTCAGTTGTACATAATGGAGATGTTTTTAATCTAGTGAAACAGTTGTAATTTTAAAGGTATAATGAAGTGTATTTTGAACCCATTTTCTTCTTTAAGTAACACATATCTTTTCCACTACGGGCATAAAATTATATCATGTTTTCTTCCACAGCTGCTATTCTGACTGTTCGATTTGAAAACCTTTTGTGTCTGACATCTTGCCTCTGATACGAAAATTTGTTTGTAAAGAATTTGTTAATATCCCCAAAACCGTTTTCAGCCTCTAGTGTATGTACGTAGCTATTTCAGTCTCTGTATATTTTGTCGATTGTAGAAATCTCGTCGACTTTTATAACCGGTTCTATTGTCTATGAATAACCCTGCTCACATTAGGTATTTTAAATTGTGACAAATTTTCTCCTCAGGTGGTATGAGTGAATTTTCTTTTATGATGAATTTTTAGGTTTTCTGAACCAATCTACTTTCAGATATATTTTTGGAAAGGATTCAAAAGCCGTGCTCATTACAACGGAACATTCGGAGTCATCTTTTTTCTTCTGAACCAACCGATATGCGGAGTCATCTTTTTTTATACATATATTTTTTTCTGAACAAGCTTTGTTTTACCAAGTTAAGAAAGTAAAATGTGAAACTACTTGGGCCATACAATCAGTTGATCTCAGAGTCACTGTACAACTGACGGTTATGAGTTTGAAGTAATGATCAGAAAATATGTTATTTTACCACAGAAAAGTTTTCTGAAGCATGTTTTTCAATTTTTTTCGCCTTGTGCATTAAAAATGATTATCCATTGCATGGTTTTGATTATAATAAAAATTGAAAAGCTACTTTTTTATTTCTTAGAAGAAAAAATTCAATAAGCAAGCTTCTTAAATGTGGTTTTCTTGAAGACGATGTTCCAATAAATATTTTTTTTTTCGATACTTATTTTCCCCAAAATTTAAGAGTAAATGTTTCATTCCTGGTAAAACTGGGAATTTTGAAACTCCAAATCATACTCCAAATAGTATAACTGTACTAATAATCCGAATTTCTTGACGTAGAATAGAAATAAAAATTTCCAAGCTTTCGCACATCAACCAGATAGCTTTTTCAAGGAAGGAAGACAGCTAACTGCAAACTGGATAACAGAACGTTTCAACATATTGAGCGCGGTGACTTGACTAGACAATAAATGAGTATGTACAAATGTGATAATTCGAAGAAACGAGGTCACGTTGGTTGGGCACGCGGTACCATGGTAGAAAACGCAGCATTATTTAAAGAACTGATTGCAAATACGTGGCAACTCCAGAGAGACGCAATCATTGCAAGCATCGCTGCTGGTCAAGATTTCCAAGGTTTCGCAAATGGCAGTAGATATGGGTGTCGAGTATGAAGCTAATTTCTTTACATGACTCCACATGGGATCAGCGGACTTGAACTTGACTTCTCTTGACAGGGCAGTGGTTATTTTCCCGTCTTTTGTATCCCTTTTATGTTCGCTGATTCTAATTCCAAACGAACGTTTGGTCATTCCGATGTAGTATCGCCTGCAGCCGTCCGGATATTCTGGAGGGATGGCATTAACACCTGCCTCATTGAGAAGAGGGGCTTGTCAGTATTCCTCTTAAGCATCGTATATAAAGATGCGGGAGGCCTTATGCCAAAACCGAAGTTCATCCTCCTGAGTGCGTTTTTGAGTTGATAGGAACGTTTGGTATGTAGAGAATAGGGCCCAAGTAGCGAAGTTGCGGCATAGAAATATCAACACGGCTGGTTCTGGCTTTTTCGATAAAGTTATGCATCTGGTTAGACGTATATCCTGCCTCAGTGGCCAATTCGACGATGTTTTTTAGTTCGGGTTGTCTAGAACGAACATCGAATGAGATAGCGAAGGCTCTTCTAATTCGAAACCGGAAGAAGGCCGTTCTCGAATAGTGATGCTTAAGAGAAATATTGACAAGACCCCTCTTCTCAATGTGGTAGGTGTTTATGCCACTCCACTACAATACCCGGACGGCTCCAAGGCTACATCGGAATGACCAAACGTTTGTTTCGAATTAGAATCAGAGGACATAAAAGGGATACAAAAGACGGAAAAATAACCACTGCCCTATCAAGAGAAGTCAAGTTCCAGTCTGCTGATCTTATGTGGAGTGATGTAAAGAAATTAGCTTCGTATTACACACTCAAGCCTAATTCCATTCGCGAAACCTTGGAAATCTTGACCAGCAGCGAGGCTTGCAACATATTTGGAATCAATTCTTCAAATAATGCTGCGTTTTCTACCATGGTACCGCATGCCTTGCCAACCCAAGGGGACCTCGTTTCTTCGAATTATCACATTTGCGCCTGTTCATTTATTGTCTAGTCAAGTCACGCGCACTTAAATTGGTGAAACGTTCTGTTATCCAGTTTGTAGTTAGCTGTCTACTTTCCTTGAAAAAGCCATCTGGCTGATGTGCGAAAGCTTGGAAAGTGTTATTTCTATTCTACGCCAAGAAATTCGGATTATTAGTTCAGTTATACTATTTGGAGTATAATTGGTGTACAGTTCCTACTTATTAATTACTCCAAATCATATATGGAAGAAGTGGCGAGGCCTAGAGATTCACTGGGAGAGCTTTTGAAACTCGAACGATGCAAAAATGAAAAAAAAAAAATAGGATAAAAAAAAAAAAAGCGTATAGGTGCCCTGTTCAAAAGAAGTGTATGTTCTTCCTTTGAAAGACCAAGCTAAAGATAAGTATGTGTTTCTAAAGTCAAAGTAAAATCTCACAGCAAGAGACCTAAAAGACTGCAATAACCTATTCTCCCACTTCTCTCAAAACCACAAGAAACAGATCAGGTAAGATAGTGTCGGTGTATTTTCAAAGAGCGTCTGTTAGCTGCAATGAAAAATCAATGATTATCAATTCAAGTCATATCATATGCATCAAATTTCATCCAAAACCATTTAATGCATAATCTAATTCAACGTTGTCAGGTTTTAGGGAATCATATCCTTATCAAGTTCCAGATAGTCGCAAAATTTTCTAAACTAATTTAGTTATACAGAGAGTTAATTATTATCTTCGAATTCAAGTAGGGTAGCAATATTTCTCCAGTAATTCTTTTACACCCGTCACCCTAGCTAGCTGGTAAACATAAAGAGTCCAGGCATACTCGGCAATACGAACTCCTGGTCCTTAACCAGAATCGAGCAACAAGAGCTCCTTCCTCGCCAAAACGACGCCTGTATGCAATATCTTATCAAAAGTTTTCAGACACCACAATGTTTTGGGACAAATGGCTTTATTATCGCAATTAGTAGGTAGTCTGTCCAGCTTTTGCTTGTATGACAGCGGCAACACGTCGAGGCCTACTGTCTACCAATTTCAGTTAGGTCTCAATAGGAATAGCTTACCATTCGTCCTGCAAAGCTGCTACAGAGTAGAGAGCGAAAACGGCCATTGTGGTCGACTTCGCATCCGTCGCTCCATTTCCTCCCAGAGGTGTTCTGTGGGATTAAGATCAGGACTCTGAGCTAACCAGTCAAACGATTCCACCTGGTTTTCAGGATACCAGTCCTGCACACGAAATGTAGTTCGGAAGGGAGCTCGATCGCGTTGGAAAAGACAACGGCTATTTCCATAGCACTGCCACATCGATGGTAGCGCCGAATTATCCAGAACTGCGAGGTACACTTCAGAATTCATGCTTTATGGTATAATAAATAACGGGCTGAGTTCCATCCACAGAAAAAACAATTCTACCCCACGATGTAGTCTCCGCCGAGCTTAATAGTTGGAAGAACAAAGTTCCGATGAAATTAGACTTAATTACTCTCACAAGAAAACCAGCTAAGCAAAGAAAAGGCAAGCGAAAATAAATACCAGAAAAATATATCATGACAATATCGGTATTGGAACACTGACTATAGAATTTAAAAAAGGAATTGTCTCTGTCTGATTGAACAAATACTGGTGCGCCGATAATTCGTAACGAAGGTTTTATGAATGTATCTGCTGTAAAAGATCAATTCATTCATTTATACACTCGACGAGGATCGGGAACACCAAACAGAAGTCATCGCTCTTTCCACGTTAATAAGCTAGTCGCCGAAAAATTATTATTATCATTATTATTATTTTGATTGGAGGTTTAACGACCACCGTGAGCAACTCAATGGGCTATAAGCAGTCGCCCGTCCCTAATTTAGGGTCACTGGTTCCAGGGAAGGGAGAGAGCCAGTGCCGTAAGACAAACACAACATCCATGCCTCACCGGGATTCGAACCCGGATCCCGTTCGGACGAATGATCAGAGGCCATCGCTTAGACCACCGCGCCACCGGGGCGGCCCGAAAAAATTATCATCGGCCGCCACTGGGAAACAAACCCAGTTCTTCCAGTTACGCGCTGGACATGCTCCCACTGCACCACAGTGGTCTCGAATTCTCCAGACTCACAAATGATTAACTGCCAAACCACATGGCAGGTTGCTTCATAGCACGTCCGGCGCGTAACTGGAAGACCCTGGGTTCGATTCCCGGTGGCGGCCGATGAAAATTTTTCCGTGACTCACTTATTAACGTAGAAAGAGCGATGACTTCTGTTTGGTGTTCCTAATCCACGTCGAGCGTATGAATTAATTATTCAATCGCCTCCTAGTTATTTGTTCAGTTGCTGCTTTACACCTTTGGTGAATCCCCAGCATTGGGTGGGACTCCATGAAGCGATCTGCCATGTGGTTTGGCAGTTAATCATTTGTGAGTCTGGAGAATTCGAGGCCGCTGTGGTGCAGTGGTAGCATGTCCGGCGCGTAACTGGAAGACCCTGGGTTCGATTCCCGTGACTCACTTCTTAACGTGGAAAGAGCGATGACTTCTGAAAGATCGATTTCGTTTCTTATGAAAGTGGCATGAGATACATTTCTTCTAAAGCAGTCAGTAAAGTTTGGCGCTTTTGGTCAGCATAAGTAGTTCCTGCAATGATCAGGGAAGCGTTAATCGTGATTTTTGTGTTGATGTCGTCAGAAAGAGTAGAAAGATGGTGAAGAGATGAACTTTTGCTGTTTACAATCTTTTGAAAGGTCAGGAGGACAGTTAACAGATATTTGAAGGTGAAGAATAACCCATAACTTAAAAAGATAACCACTGTCTTCTATGCAATTAAAAAAGTAGAAAAGCTTATGTTTCTTAACTTCTTTTTTTCACGATACTAAAAACATTAATTGTTGCTAAAATTAAAATTTTTAGTGTGGTGGTACTTATTATGTCTTAAGTTTGAGGGCTCTAAAAATGTAGGATACCAAAGAGGGTAGTGAAGTAAATGACCAACGGCTAACGAAGCATCACGATATGTACAGCGCACACACTGGAATTTTAGAAGAGCTTTTTGGAAAATATTAATGATATATTGCACACACATATGAGAATTCTTGACATTCTCTTATTTTTAAATTATGTCATTAACACACACCCTTTTGAAAAAACTTTAATAGAAAATTTACGGTTCTAAGAATCTGAAAACTCCATGACTTATATAAGAACTTTACCTTTATGGATTGTAAGTTTTCACAATTCAAATTTTTTTAATGAAAAGGTTAATGCCTTTGTTAAATTATCCTCCCACCAGAGAAAAAACTACCCTTTTAATAAATGTTTTCTTTCGAAAAGCTGCTCGTTGTAAATTTCAAGTCATTGAAAAACGTCTCTTTTACCAAAAATTTACCGGTATTAGCTTCGTGAATGCAGAACTACCTGTCTAAAAATGAAAGTATAATGGCGCTATCTTTATAAAATGTCCTCAACAAAGAATTTGAAAAGAAAATCATTTTTTTTAATAACCTGCCTTATTTGGTAGAATATTTCTAACTGACGTAGCTTCTGTTCTTTACAATAGAAGGGGCAGAGTATTTGGGAAATGTGTTGAAGCTTACGAGCGCGAAGTCCCCTGTTTCATTTTTGACTGTCACTTACTCTAGACTATCAGCACGAATGTTTCTTATGTGTCTACGGAATAAGAAATCAAGCTGCAGGTGATTACAGATTTGGCTAAAAATATGACAGAGTTCAGGAAAACAAAATAAGATACCAAATTATTTTAATTTGCTTTCTCAAAATGTAAAGAGACGAATCGATTTAAAAATCAATAGAGCTGTACATTCAATTTAGAAAAGAGCTGATGTTTGCTAAATCAGTGGGTTCAGCTACATAATAAATGCTATGAACAGGGTGTAAAGTTGCGTTCCAGCTTACCAAATAATGATTGATGTGTACAGTGTGTAAAGTTGCGTGCCAGCTAGATAATAAACGATGTGCATAGGGTGTAAAGTGCCGTATCAGCTAGATAAAAATGATGTATACAGGGTGTAAAGTCGTATCCAGCAGCTTTATAGATGACCAAAGACTGGTAATATGAAACCAACGTGACTGGTATAAGTACCTCCCATCAACTCGGTTTTAGCGCTTCTAGAGGCGAACTTACGAACTTAGTTCCCCAAATTCCAGAAATGTAATTGACAGAGCAAGGGCGTAAAATGACAAAGTTAGAGAACATCATTTGTTTGCAATATATCGGGCACAAAAAGGTGGGGGTCAACGGGTGAATTTAGTCTGTACACTGAGCATGCAAAATTATCCAACGGCATTTTTAAGCAGTCTAACATCATTGGATTGCTGTCTAAAGACAAGAAGACCCCTCAAACGGAGTAGAACATAAGTGACCTACGGCTGTCCGATATAATTGCCCCCGAGGCCACTAGACCTAACCCCAGGGGATTTTTTCAAGTGGGGGTTACCTTAAATCCAAGGTCTGTGACACTCGAATCCCAGCAGATGTGTAGAAGGATATGCAAGAGCGGATTTGTATAGCTTGCAGCACAGTTGCTAACGCTATATTCACTGACATCCGAAATAACTTCCTACGTCGCATTCAGGGATGCATTACAGCCGATGGAAGAAACATAGCATACTGCGGACCATGAAAACTATGTCCTCTTATAATATGCAAACTGGCGCTTCTGTGTCAGCAATATCTGGCAGCAGGTGGTGGTATGCGTAAGTCACTGATTGCAATAAGTGTTGTATATGACTCATTCTGGATTTACTATTAATGCACCTAAATTCTCCAGTTGACTACCAGGTTTTAGGACCAATTTCTTAGCAAACGAAAGATACTCTCCAAGATTGTAACTGATATCTTTTTGCTCAGCTGTCATGTTTTCAGAGCACTGTGAGTTGAATTCGCTCCTAGGGAAACTAAAGTATGGCTCAAACACAACTACAACCCAAACTATTCTCTACAGAAAATTAGAAATTATACGCAGAACATATTCGATACAGAAAGAAATTTTGAAATTGGGCTTTTAGACGCAGAAATATTGGGGAAACAGCATTTTAACTGTATGACCCCAAGCGGATAATATAAACATTTATACTTGAAAAGGGAACTTTACCCTAAATAATCTTTCTACGCCTTCGTAGAGGAAGAATTTTGTATAATGGAAAAGCTGAAAATATGCGAAACGTATTCTTCATAGCAAAAGCCATGCTAAGGATAAACAACTTTTTGAATACGTTTCCCGGAAGCAGAGACATCGAGGAAAAATATTTGACCTTTACGCCCCCTAATGGGACAGCTGTGCATTATTTCAAGATGATAATTCTCTCAATTTTTATTGTTACGAATGGCATACATTAAAAAAGGAAATTTCCCAGTAGGGCTTTCAGAAGCGGAGATACAGCTGCAAACAGAAGCACACAAACACCACCTAGCGACAGAACCGTAAACTATAAAATTCCTTAAATATAACCCTACAGTTTTCCACAAGGCAAATGGCATTCCGTATTAAAATATTTTTTTTTTCGCACATGCAGAAGCAGAGATATTGAGAAAAATAAATTATGCATTGGCGCCTCTACCGTCAAAATTGTGCAATATTTTGGGAATAAAATACATACAAAGAGTTTTCATAGTAGTATCTTATCAAAAAAAGTTTTTCAATCGGGTATTTAGTCCCGCAAATATTGCTGTAAATGGAAACGTGAACTTGCGCCCTCTAATAGCAGACTTATGCGTTAAAATAAAAATTGAAATAAGAAAACTTACGCTCCCTGGTGGCCAAAACATTCTTCCCCAAAAATTCGAAATTATAAGCAAAACATTTCCCACCAGGAGCTGCATCCAATGCAGGAAGAAATTTTCTAATCGGACTTTTAGAAGAAGAAATATTGGGGAATATGCAGTTTACTTTTATGCTCCCTAGCAGAAAATCTATGCATTACTTGAAAAATTGGAAATTATATAAGAAACAGTTCGCACGGGAAACATTCTCAAAAAAAAAAAAAAAAAAAAAAAAAAAAAAAAGGATTTTTTAAATCGGACTCTTAGAAGCTTAGAAGCACAGATACCGACAAAAAATAAGATATACATGTAAACCCCCGGAGAAAAACTATGCATTATTTTAAGAAGAAAGTATTCTGAAAAGGTTTTCCGAGGTGAGCGGTACCGGTTCAGGAAAGGATTTTTTTCAATAGGGTTTTGAGAAGCTGAGATTTTGCTTCAAATACATCAGAGGATGAAACAAACACTTAAGCTCCACTGGTGTCCAAACCGTTCTTTACAAATAATAGACAAACATATGCGAATCATTTTTCGTCAAGATCTGTATCCGATGCAGGAAGAATTTTTCAAATAGAGGTTTCAGAAGCAGAGATATCGGAAAAACGCAATTTACCTTTATGCCCCCTAGAGGAAAACATATGAACTACTTGAAATAGAAAGTGTACTAAAATAGTTTTCGATGTAAGTGGCATCGAAGGCAAAAATAATTTTTCCATCAGATATTTAGAAGGAAATATATAGAATAAAACGTATTTTAAATTCGATACCAACTGCATTTACGCCCTTTTGCGGCGAAGTTGTGCATAGGAAAAAAAAAAAAAAAAAAAAAAAAAAAAGAACCCACCGGAATGCAAGGGCCGTCATTCTCACATTTCAAGCTTCCAATGCAAAAAGAGTTTTTTAAATCAGACTAATAGTTGCAAAGATATGGTCTCACAAGGAGACGGATGGACAAATTGATAACATGAGCGGGATCGTTTTTTGGAAAAGACGTGCTAAAAACGAGATAGGACAGGTGTTACGTTATTCACACTCGCGGACATGTCAATCAAAGGATCCTGCCGGATCTTTCTGACTCTCTGTATCGTTTTCGAACTGCTGAACAAAGAACAGTCGAAGTTCACTGTGTTGATTATACTGATTCTAATACGCTGCGACATTTTACAAAAACCAGTGTCTCTCAGACTTTTTCCGTCTTTGCTTTTCTTACTTTTCTTTCTTTTTGTTTTCTTTTTTTCTTTCTATTCAGGCCTGAGATTTGTCTGAATTTATTACAGGCTGTTTATTGACTACTCAGGAAACTGATACAGTATAGTTAATGCTGAGTAAAATGGATGAATATCTTTTGAATTTTTTTTTCTCATCCCCTTTACTTTGACTTAATAGTTAAAAAATTAGTTTCTTCACATGCGATAGAATATTTAGGAATACGAAATGGTGCCTTTTCTTCCTTTTGGAAATAAGCAAGCAAACCTGTTTCAAGAAAACTTTGCTTAACTGAAATGTTGGTTGATTTTAACACACTTTTTCTGAAGTAAACCCATTGTAAACAGGGAAGAAAATATTACTGAATATTATACACTCGGTTTATGTTAGTAATTTTTTCCCCATTTATAACTCCGACTAGTGAATGTGCTCGTTTTCGTTTAGATTTATTTTTATGACAATTTCTTACTGACCACATTAAAACTTTTTTATTAACCCTAAGTAACTGGCATGGACAAAGCACATACAATTTAGGAAACTGACAATGCAAATTGCATTTTTAATGCATTGTTATGAATTCCATGCTTATATTATTTAATCAGTTTCAAAGAACTTCGCGATGCAGAATATATGGAATCTGTGGCAAACCTTGTACGTTAATCAAATCGTTGCAAATGATAGAACTATAGTTTTTCAGCTTCAATACCTTTAAACAGCCTGTTCCAAATCATTATAACAATAAAGCAGTTGTGAACCCTTTACTGTAGTACTTTTTTAATTTTCCTGGTTTGTTTGTTCTTCCTTCTTTTCTCTAAGCGTTCGAATATTATAGAATTCAAGCAAGCGTTCTTCCTTCTTTTCTCTAAGCGTTCGAATATTATAGAATTCAAGCAAGCGTTCTTCCTTCTTTTCTCTAAGCGTTCGAATATTATAGAATTCAAGCAAGCGTTCTTCCTTCTTTTCTCTAAGCGTTCGAATATTATAGAATTCAAGCAAAGCGATAAAGCATTTAAGAAGTCCATTATTAACACGGATTTGGTTTAACGTAATTTTTAAAAGTAAGTCTAGTTTTCTATTAATACGACTTCCCAGCATTACTTGTTAGAACGATTCCTCTCAATAATTCTGGAAAGTTCTAGGAAGTGGAGGTTCGTATTTGCACGCGAAACCTCATCCCACAAGATTTCTCAATCAGTCTGCGTTAACAGCAGACTGATCACCGTTCATCTCGAAAATCCAGTGATCTACCGCTTTGAGTAATTACTTTGCATAATTTATTCATTTGCCCTCAAAAGTGAAATGATGACATGTAAAATCAGGAGCTTTCTCATCGGGGAGAGACCCAGAAAGTAATACTCGAGGCGAAACTGCTGACATGAGTGCTTCTCAAAAATTACAACAGACTTATGACAAGTTTTTTTCTCGTTGATATTTTGTAAAGAAGACAATCAAACTGACACAACTGCGACTTAAAACCTTTTCTAAATCATAAAGAGAAAGAAAAAGTGAAAGTGGGAATGTGATGCATCAAAGTTTCATATTCAGAATAGCATTTGGATCATCTTAATTAAAAAGAAAGAAGAAGGCCCGGTGGCACAGTGGTCTAAGCGTTGGCTTATGACCATTCGTCCCAAAAGGGTCCGGGTTTGAATCCCGGTCAGGCATGAATGTTATGTTTGTTTCACCACACTGGCTCTCTCCCTTCCCTGGAACCAGTGATCCTAAATTAGGGACGGGTGAAAAAAAAGAAGAGAAGAAATTACATTTTTTAAACTTGTTAAATTTTAAAACGTAGATGTACAATTTCATAGAGCAAAAATTGGTTACAACTTCATGCAGGCTTTTCTCCCGTCTTTTTTTTTTTTTTTTTTTTTTTTGAAAATGTACTTTTCTTTACAAAGCGATTTGCGTTCTGAAATATAAACGAACTAGCATTTACTAATATTCTACCATAATGAGGAAGTAAACTCAAAACCTTCGGATGAAGTTAGAATTTGTTGGTCAACTCCGCTCCCTTCTATATTATTTCTTACGGGAAATCAATGTCAGACTTACACGGTTAAACTTTAAAGTGCCAAGAATTCTTCTCTCGTATTAGTCGGGCATTTGGTATATTAGTGCATTCGTTTCTTACTTACATTTAGTAGCACATATGTGCACTGAATTTCGAATGAAGTTAAAATGATTTTGTTTGCTTGATTTTTCCTCTCTCTGCGTAGAGTTTGGGTATAAGCAAAAGTTAAAAAATTGGTAGAATCAAGCGCTTGAGCCAACAGAATATTTTTCATTCTTTCTCTTGAAAATTCAGTCCTCGCCTCCCTTGCATTAACGGAAAAGCTAAAACATAAATAAAATAGATTCAGTTCATCGGAAAACGTGTCCCCTTTGGGAAGAGAAGAATATAAACGTTGTGCTTTCAGGATTCAAGCCTCGATTTCTCTAGTTACGTATCAAGAACAATAAAACTGCCATCACTGAACAATCAATGTAAATTGCGGTTTCGGGAGCTCTCTCAGCGTGAGTCACGGGAGCTAACTGATGACGGCAGAACACGAGATAACTGAATGTTTAAATAGCTTCAACTTGCCATCGCTCCGAGCTCCATCCTCCCAAAACGATTCTCCGTTTACCACCACTAGACCGGTTCTCCGGACCACGGCGTGCCGCCAAATAAATCATAAGGTCAACTTCTAGGCAGCTGGCGAGTAGCCAATGGTCAGCACAGCGGGTGCACCTCAGACCGGAGGAGTCACGCGACCGAGGGGTCAGGCCCCATGCTGATAAGGTCATTCTGTGCAACCGCCAACCTTTAACCCCTGACAGCGAGGCGGACGCCCAGAGTGATTTACACATTTGCTTTTGTGACAGAACTTAAATGCCACCTAATGAAGTTGCAACTTCGCGTGACAATTCTATTGAAGAAAGCTTACTATTGTTCATTCAACTGTTCTGATTCAAGAACACGTTTTAAGACGACAGTCGTGGCCACTTTCACTTTAGTGACCTTTTTTAATTATCCGTGTTTTTTCATCATGAGTAAATATATTCTTTTTTCCGTGGAAACTGTTGCTTTAGCAACTTTGCATTCATATGCACTTTCTTCCATGAACACTCAGCGATAAACTTGTTTTCGAATCAAACACACCAATCGCGTAATACTATGAAACATGCTTAATATATTTTATTCAGATATCTCCAAATGCTTCTCATGAGATGACGACAGATACAACTGGTGTGCAATGCGCTCAAAGTTTTCCCTTCTTTGTTTCGGGTCCAGTTTTTTACCACCACCCCAAAGAGAGGGGGGTCCTCCCACACAAAGCGGTAGTTTGCGCCGCTCGAAAAACCTGCAAGAATACAGTAGTAATGTATGGAGCAGGATAAATTGCAAGGGTTTTAACATGTTTGTGGGTTAGACATTTTTTTTGAAATTTTTACAAATGAAGAACCGAAGGTTCAAAATTTGAAGCACACACTTCAATAATTTTGAAAACTTCCTTCTGGTTACTGGGTTCCTAAAAGGTTTAGTCGCTAACACAGGAGTCCCTAGAAGTCTTGGAAGATGGGAAAAGACGCGACGCCGTAGGTCCAACCGTCATGAAAGGAGGAACGAACAGGTGTTCTATTAGTGTCAGGGTTAGAAATACTCCTGTTTTAAATATGAAAATGATTAGCTCTTTTGATGTTCAACAACACTTTATGCACTAGGCCAACGTGAAATGTTCTCGAAGTACGTGGGCCCAGTGGGGTATCTAGATGACTACTGTATTGCCGATTGTTAGCAGAGCGTTATATTCAGTGGATGAGAAAACTTATCAATGAACATCATCTTATGTTTCCACATGTTTTGTGAAAATTGACATCTTCTGAGATACAGCAGCTTAGCTCTCTTATTTTTGTTAATTTTTTGGCAATATGCAATCTTCGGTACGACATGGCTATTGCAGATCTATAACTGTAGGCTAATTAATGACTGGAGCCATGTTATTTACATTCAACGGAAAAATCGCTACCTGTGTCACACTGGGCCATTGTTTGGCCCAGGATTGTGAAATACTTGAGATGTGTGTGTGTGTGTGTGTGTGTGTGTGTGTGTACAGACAGTGTTTACTTTCAAAACACACACTCACACACGCACGCACGCACGCACGCGCACACACTGGTTTTCTGTTATTGCTTATTGACGAAAGCGCCTATCACATATCAGGTAAAGTTATGAAGAAGTACTTCTGATCTGAACTTTATGAGGTTTTAATAAGGAGGAGAAGCACCAATCTACCATTCTGGCTGAGAGTATTTATATGATAAGCAAATGTTATTTATGATGAACCTGTACAGTGGTACTGATGTGTTTCTTAAGAAGTACAGCTTAAACACTCAGCGAAAGAAGCTCTGTGCAAACTAAAAAAAAAAAAAAAAGAAGTAAAGAAGAAACAGTTGTGAAGTCTATTCTAAATTAACTTTCCTTTTTATTTTATTTCCCTGTGTAAATTTTGAGTTTGTTCTCAGTTATACTTCACACTTAACGTGGTATCTTCTCTCTCAAACGAATACTGTTGGCAATACAATTGAGGTAGTATGAACGAGATGTATGCCGGTTATGAGATAAGAACCAGAGATAAAACTACGAGACAACAATTGATAGTATGTGACGTTGAATGTGGGGTGTTGATTTGTGTTAGAGATGGGTTTTGTGATTTCTATACTATCCCGAAGTGCTATTATCTGTGCTGGAGAAATAAAGCATCATTTACAGTAAGTTGACTTCTGTTTAAATGTTTCGTCTGGCCATTAAGATTTAATTTAGAAACTATTTCATCGTATGGTTATGTTTTTAAAATAACGTAAGAAGAGCGATAAAATTTCAGTACGAAAAGACTTTACGTTATACAGTGCATCATTTTGCCACATTACTGACTTGGTTTTAATAAATATTGTAAAATCATCAGAAATGCAAAATATGAGCTATCTTTAATGGAAACCGCTGAATTTAATAAAAAAAAACGGTGAAGTTAAACAAAAAGACTGGACCTAAACTCCTCGGGACAACACTGAAGCTGAACAATTCCCGTCGGCCATTCAATGAAACCCGAGTTTTAAAAAAGCAAAAGAACATCTTGGTTCTTAACACCTCAACTTCTTCTACCGTGAAAAAGTAAATAAATAAAACTCAAAAACAAAGAAACGTCAAAACGTCCACATAAATTTACAAATATATACAAGATGCATTGGTACACAAGGTTGGAAAGTAGCGGTTATAGCTACGAGGTCAGCGGCACCATAAAGATGGTTCAACTAATCCAGTTGTTGAGCATCCTTATCCCAAGTAGAGACAACACAATTTTAGAAAACTGCAATCCATGGAGTCCTAGTGATTATGAAGATACTCTGAACATTCAGTTCTTAAAATGTATATTATGTAGAAAAGAACAATTCAACAAAATGTTTTTTTTTTCCGTGCTAAATATTTTACTAATTTTTTCTTTTGTTTTACGGTAAGTATTTTGCCCACTGAAAGACATTCTTCTATCCATTGTATCAATTGGTACAGACTATTGGTACAGACTAATCAGTAAAAAAAAAAAAAACTATCGTTACTTTGAAAAATGAATTATATGAAACTGGCTTTATGAAAAATACCTCGCAATATTGTAAAATTAAAGAGAACCATTCGATTACACATTCCGCAGGAAAGAGACTCAGCCTAGTGGTCAGCGTTCGTGACTGCCATGGAAATAACCTCAGGTTCCATCTCGGGCACAGGTACGAACGTTCGAACCACTAAATACCCGCCGTGCGTCGGTTGGGCACGTTAAGCCGTCGGACCTCGGATACTGGCGCCCCGGTAATAAATAAGGGCGTCTTCCTCCCCCTTTCTACTTCGCTTCCATGTCACTTTCTTATCGGGCACTCTATCCCAAGTCTCCTAGCTTCCTATTTCTAAGGGTTGTTTAAGATCTGGGGTCACACACTCCCTTCCTAAAATCTTCTATATATGATTGATCTGATCTGACTCAGCTTCAAGCACACACTCGTGCTTGGTAAATCAGTCCCGTCGGTAGAGAGCTCGCCTTCCACTCCAACAGCCTTGGCCACATAGATCAAAACGGGTGTTTTTCCGGTGTGTTGAGAAAATTTCTCCAGTGCAGTGCCATAATTCAGAAGTTTCGTAAGGGGAAAAAAAAAGTTGTAGCTTTGGGAAACTGCGGTTATCCTTATTTTTTTTTTTTTTTATGGCTACTACTGGGAAATTGGCGGACAAGATTCGGCAAGCCATCAGTTACGTCACGTGATTGCCGGCTGCCACTGCCGGAAAACTACCGGACCACATTAGGCTAGCCACCATTTATGGCACGTGCTTGCAGGGCCGCTGAAGGGCCACTTGTGGCAGCTACTGCCTATGATGGATAATTGATGGCCCTGTTGTGGCATATGACAACTGATGGGGGTGCCAACTGTTGGCCAGCTGTTGGCATGAACTGCTGACCCTTCTGTTGGCCGCCCGGGCATTTTATTGACGGTTCGGCAGCGGCAACATACTACTGGGCCATTGCTGGCAGTGCTGGTTGCCAACAATGACCCAGTGCTGGCCCAGCAAGACTGTTTTTGTTGGGTAGTTGGATTTTTCAAGCAGTTTTTCCCAGGCATTCGAGCTTAGTTAGTTGGCTAAGCGTTTTATTATGATATTCCTTTATTTTCCCAAGCAGAGATCAGTCCATTGTGATCGAAGGCGTAATCAGACTGCGTAATGAGTTCGTAGCTCTTCACGGCGACAGAGTGCTTCTCTTTAGGGAAAGAACACGAGCATGGGAAAGGAAAGGTGCAATGGAGATGGAACAGGGGTTACGAAGAGAGGAGTGGAACCCGGGGGTTAGAGAGAATGTTTGGAGGAAACAGCGGATGCGTCTCTCTATGTAAGCGCGAAAGAGAATGAAAAAGGTGATAAGAAAATTATATAGTAAAGAGATTGGTAAAACGTTCAGATGAAAGCAGAAAATGAAGAAACAGAAATCAATTGTAAATATTCACAAGGTAATTCCGGCACAACCAGCATAATAAGCATTTGTTGCTAATAAATCCATTGAAATTGCAAGTTTCTCATCTATGCTTTCGTGGTATACTCGCATTTCCTCCAAACAACGAGTTGCAACAAAGCATAAATATTGA
This sequence comes from Macrothele yani, assembly GCA_039090855.1. Taxonomy (NCBI): domain Eukaryota; kingdom Metazoa; phylum Arthropoda; class Arachnida; order Araneae; family Macrothelidae; genus Macrothele; species Macrothele yani. The sequence continues at coordinate 165,762,447 of CM077007.1, forward strand.
ACCCAAACGGGAAGGAAAAGTATCGTTAACATAACAGATCACACTATTTCGCAGATGGGAGACTCCATTAACTCCATTGGAATTAATCAGTTTTATTTTCAGATTCATAGGATTTCTTTTTCATTACACGGCTCACTAATTGTTTCCGTCGTTATTGCTCAATTTTAAGATTTCAGGTCAACACTCATTCCAAGAATTCAGTGAAATAATGCTAATTTCAAGAATTCACGGTACTAGTGTCATTCTTCTTCAATGATAATTTTCTTCAGAGTATGAAGATCCCAAATGCATCACCCATGTATAACAGGCGATTAAACTTTTGAATATGTTAAAAAATAAGAAAAAAACTGTCGTCATTCGATAATCTGTTAAAAATCTTATTGTGATCGCTGAAGCATAGTAAAAACATATTTACAGTATGTTGCAACATATTGACTCGAGTTAAGTGTCACGTTTGTATAAACACTGCAGTTTTTTTTTTTTTTGAGTACTTTTTCTTTTACGAATGGCTGTTCCAGTTCACGATGTACAATTTGATATTTGACTTAAAATTTCGTTTTAGTTAATTTTAATACTTTTAAAGGCATTTCAAACTCAATCAGTGCATTTTTATGGTTTTCACATCATCTCTTGGAAATTTAGAAAAACAAACAAAGAAACAAAAAAGTTTTAAGAAGATGATTTCAAAAACTATTATAGACTCATCAAGGAACAAATGCTCACTGCTTCTGATTCTTCCCAGTAACGTGTTAGCACTGAAGTCAAGAAAGTGTTACTTAAATGTAGTATACTTAAAGCAGTAGAAACGGCATCAGCATCTTTGCAAAATGTGAAAGTTCTTTATTTTAAATAAAACGCTTTGTAAATGGGCTATTAAATGCGATAAATCATTGAAAGGCACTTTACCTTTGTTTTGGTCTCGTTCTTTCTTTTCCCTCTCATACGCAGTAAGGCCTTTATTCTTGTGATAATCAGCAAATTATTTTTTAATGCAGCCGTTGCCAAAGTAATTGAAGATACACAAAATAATCACGGTGGTCGTTGAACTCTAAAATAATACACAAAATAAAAGAAATGTGTATAATGAAATTGCAAGATGTGGATTTATAAACAACGCCTTTTTTTGTTATGGACAAATGGTTCGGTGTCCTAAATCACGCAGCTGAAGTGATGACAACGGTAATAACAAGATACAAAATTTCACCTGATCGTTATTGTAGGTTTTCCGTAGATTTATACGTTTCGAGATACAAATCATTTATTCATTTTGTACACTGCATTACAAGAAAGTACTCTAGTCGTGTGCAGTGGCTCCCTGTTCCACAACGGCATGCTTATGCACGGAAATCAGATATTTGTTGTTCTGTTGAGGTGCAGATGTTTCCATAAAGAAAATTCGCCTAACCTTTCTTTCAATTCCTTCTTGTGCATGCAACTGTGATGTGTAGTTGAATAATAAGAACAACCACGATAAATAAATATTTTTTCACTCCATTGCATAAAAGAAATGAAAATATCGATAATATACAGCGTGATTCAAAAGTTCGGTGCAAAAGTAAAATTCGATTAAAAAAGATCTAAGGCTCGGAGAGACATGCGGGTCGCAGATTAATATTCACTGATGTACGGGATTTTGTATGGCATCAAGAAAAAAGAGTTCAAAATCTCGACAATAGAGGGCACTGCTGCAGAGAGTACCACATAAGTGACGTTTGCACATTACTCGCACAAAGCAACGTTTGGGTGAGACATAAAAACCATTACGGAGAAATGTTACCACATTTTCAATGTGCGAAAATAATAAAAGTTTGTGCCGTCATTTTGATTGCAAAACCACATGGTTTTATTATGCTAATAATTTTCATATAACGAGACATTAGGCGTGTACCGATTAAGACGTGCACGTTCAGCGCTGATCGTCTATTGAGCAGGCATAGTGAACACGAATGACCTCCTAGATCTCCAGATCTCAACCTCGCTGACTTTTGGTTGTGGGGCTACTTGAAATCCCGTGTCTACAGAGGTAATCCCCAGGCTTTACCTCGCTGAAACACGCCATACGGCAGAAGGTATCAGCCATTCCCGTTGACATGTTGTTCAATGCTGTATCAGGCGTAATACCAGGACAGCACGCAGTACTGGAATGTGGTGGTGGACACACTGAGTGAGCACTTGCATCTGTAGATCATGCTGAAATAAAGTAAGTTTCACTATTTTAACATAGATCTCATTTAACAATTCTCACCTGTCGTTGTTTTTCTTCAGCAGCAACCTCTATTGTCGAGATTTCGAACTATTTTTTTTCTTCTCGCCATACAAAATCCCGTACCTCGGTGAATATTAATCTGCAAACCGCATGTCTCTTCGACCCATAGCTCTTTTTTAATCGCATTTTACTTTTACACTAAACTTCTGAATCACTCTGTATAATGGATAGTATTATCAATTATATTTTTCAAAAATAAAGTGTTTAAGCTTTTTAAATTTGATAACGTGTACAGTTGGTTTAAAAAATGAGAACATAGATGCTTTTGTACATATCATATATTACAGTCATTATATTGCAGCGAAAACTTTTGTGAACCTAGAGCATTATTTTTTCCAAAAAGAAAGAAATTGCCTCCTGCAGGAAGGGAATACCATTAATAAACACAGTTCGTAAACTTTCAAACAAATGTCTTGAAAACAGAAATTTTAAATTATATAATTTAGACCAAAATCTGTATCCCTCTTCTCTAGCAAACGAAACTGATGATGTAAAGCTCCAAACCAGGGGCAAAAAAGCAGCCAATTAAAATGCATCCGAAAGCTTTCTATTAAAGGTGTCAGCAAATACACATCCTTTAGGAGCTATAGAAACAAATTTACAACAGGAAAGTATTAATATTTGAACTCTCTTTTATTATGAAAACAAACAATGCTAGTAATTTGAAGTAAAGTGATGTTTATGATGAAGATTCAAATTTAATCGTTGAATAATAATCACAATGGACGTTCTAAACTTTCAAAAAACATCCCAGTGTACTATATAATTAGAATAATTGCCACAAAAATTGGCAAATGCCAGTAAAATCTACAGTTTTTTCTTTAGAAAACACTGCACAGCCCTTTTTTTTTTAAGATTTACTCTCACCTCCAAAATAAATTTTGTTTTGTCACAAACCATAGAATTTAGAAACATAAAAACAAATAAGAAAAACAACAACTGGAAAGCGCCTGCAATGCGCTAAAGGTATGATATTTTATTATCATTATATCGTCATTAATTGTGATCCATAAGGAAAATTTCCTGTTAAATTTGAAAATTGCATCCTCTGTTGCGGTAATCGAACTCGCATGTCTCAAATCCCACTGACTGTGCCACACAAACAGCGCAGTTTTTTCCCTATAAGGTGTTTCAAGCAAATGAGTAAAATACCAGAAAGAGGTAGTGCATACGTTGGAGGTCTGTCCTGGGCCAGCATGTAAAGTCAGAGCCAGACCTGGGCAGCAGCCATGTGTATGTTTTCATAAAATAAATAGTTCTGGACTAGAATAATTATCTGCTGCTGGACTAAAGAATGAAACATGTCAGCTGGTAAAATTGGGACAGACTTGTGATATGTATAATTACGTGTTCCTCATATTTCCTCCCCACACTGCTGATTCCGATTAGTAAATAAAATGAAATCAAATTTGACTTCAAAAAATTAAATTTAATTTATGTTCGAATTTCGTTAACTTGAAATGCATATGTTTTAAAAAACATTTTATTTGTATTCTTAAATATAAATGCTAACGTCTTTCAAATTTTCTCTTATACAGCACAACTGCCAGTATATCTGTTCCCAGCCAGTTGGAAAACTGAAGTTTGAAACGTCAGAATGAAAATTTATTCACCGTGTAATATTTCCTATTGGTTTAAATTTCCCAAGACAATCTGTAAGAGTGTCTAAAATTATAGAGTGAAAAGAAAGACATGAAAGTACTGCACGAATCGTGGACGTTCATTAATTGTAGCTGACTACAATCTGTAAGTCATTAAGGTACTGAGCAATAAGTTGAAAGCTTAAACGGGCAGTGCTATAAATTGATAATTCTGAAACAGGCCATGCATTAAGTTTTCCGGTATGAACTTAGCCGCGCTTAAAAAATAAAGGCCCATTCTTATATCTGCTATTCCTGGCTCTCTGTAGCAGCAAACCTTCTATCTTGATATCAGGCATTTAATTCAAAGTTCAGGCAATTTTCAAGTTTTCTGAGTTTGTCAGGTGGATGACAGTTGATTTCTATGTTTAAAGCAATGGTCTTGTACAGTACATTTCGTATATGCACTTGAGATAATTTCTTCACTTTTAAGTATTTTATCAAAGAACTGACGATTTATGACCTTAGGGACCGTCATTAGATAAGAAGACTTGCTGTTTCAAATATGCAGGAAAAGCTTCGACCAAAACAATCTAGTTGTTTATTCAAATTCATGTACTTTAGTTGAGTGAAAATGCATTGCTCCTGACCGTGTCACGGTAGCAATATCATACAGAGAAACTGAGAAATACGGGCCCAGTTCAGGGCCTTAAATTGGGCTTAGATCTAGGGGCTGAAGAACCATTCAGAGAACTGTGTCTTCAACTACAAACCATATACACCCAACTCCGCTTATAACGAACCTCTGCGGACTCGCATATTTCGTTTATTATGTCGTAGGTTCACTAAAGCCGAAGTGTCTTCCCTTAACCTGAATTCAGTGTAATGGTAAGCAAGAAAATAAAATATGTACATAGGTATCTAAAAAATAATATTTTTATGTACGTAGCTTATATTCATTAAATTAAGTAAACAAAATAAATTTTATAGTAGCTTAATTAACTTAAAAATAGTCTGCTATGTACCACTGCTTGCTGCAAACAGTTTTAATAAATATTTTTTCTATGTCCTTTTCTAGAGTCTGCGCTTTTGCTAAACTCTATTCTACATTTTCCGTACATTCTAGGAACTTTAGCACAGCAAGCAGCGGCACATAACATCAATGTTCTACAATTTTTCTCTCTATTATGAATAGCAGAGAGAAAAATTACTCTTAAACTGTTAAAATTATTGTTAATTACTGTCTCTTTCATTGTTGGAAAACGTTCTTCATTATCGTCCTCGTCATCTTTTGCCTCGTTTTTTTCCGTGCTGGAGCCGCCTTTCACAGCCTCGACAATAGTTTCACCCGACAGGATATCATTCGTTTTAACTACACAGGCAGCATCTATAAATTCTTCAGCTTCAGGGGAATTTGCACCGATATGCAGAAGCAGGTCCTTAAGAGACACATTATTCTCTTCTTTGAATACCACACGTCCGGAAACAGTTCTGTATATTCACTGGTGGCCACCCAAAATGCATCACCAAGAAGGACACGAGACAGCAAACCCAGATTTACTGGACACATAACAACATATACAAAGATGAAACCATTGAGCTTACAGGCCCGTGCGACTTGCGGAACACGCAGACATCAATAGTTCGTGTGGCCCCCATGGCTGGCAATAACAGCCGCTACACGGCGCGGCATCGAACGAAAGAGGTTTTGGGTGTGGGCGGTCCAGGCGTCTTCCACACGTTGCCACAGTTCATCAGGCGTAGCCGCGGAGGTGATTGCCGGGCCACTCGGTTGCCAATCAGCGACCAGACGTGTTCGATGGGCGACATATCGGGCGAACAGGCGGACCACGGCAGCAGTGACACCTGGTGGGCCGTGAAAAATTGCTGCACGATGCGTGCTATGTGCGGGCGCGCATTGTCTTGTTGAAACGTGGCCGCTGGCAGGTCCTACAGGTAAGGGAGAACAACAGGCTCCAAAACGACGGAGATGTAGCTGTGGCTGTTGAGTGTACCGGCGATGCCTGCCAGAGGGGAGCGGGTGTCATATCCAATTGTGCCCCAAACCATAACGCCAGGCGACGGACCGCTATGGCGATATATAATGCAGGCGTCATACAGTCTCTCGCCGCGGTGCCGCCACACGCGGATCCGACCATCGTGGTGTTGCAGCCAGAAGCGGGAATCGTCGGAGAAGACAATGTCGTGTCATTCTGTAGTCCATGTGCGGACTCTCTCCTGCAGACGTCGCTCCTGCAGACGACGTCGAACGGTACGATGCTAACACAGGTTGTTGCGCAACACACCCTAATTCCTGCGCTAACGTTCATGATGTGGCGGTGCAAGCCATCAATGCCCCGAGCCCAACATGCCAGTTCTCTCGTCCGGTGGTGAGCCGCGGCTGCGGCAATCGCTCACGTCGGTCCGTCCGTTCCTCCTGCACCCACCGAATCCATACTCGCTTCACTGTGGCTGGATGTCGTCCCACACGGGCGCCGATGTCTCGGTACGATAAACCGCTGTCGCGATAAGCCACTATTCGTCCTCTGTCGAACCCCGAAACGTGCTGGAATGACTGCCATATTCTGCGACGAGGCATCAGGAAGCTTCCCACGCACAGGTCCGGCAGCACAACAAACTTCCACTACTTACACCCCGCCTTCTGTGCACCCTTCTTATAGTGCTTCTCGGTGGCGTGCCGTGCGCACATTATCTGCATATGCCCTGCAATGCTAATAGTTTGCATGTCCTCTCGCGGGCGACGCATGCTGCGAATTTCAGGCCAATCGGATGCTTCCTTCTTGGTGTTGCATTTTGGGTTGCCAGCAGTGTAGTTACAGTTGGCACACTCCTCCACTCTTTGTTTCCACAACGTACAGCATTCAGAACATTTATTGATGGGTTTTGCTTTGATTCCAAGGCTTACATTAAAATGAAGCGTTACTTCCCTTTTAAAGCTGCGAATCACACCTAGCTCCATGGATTGGAGGACTGACGTGGTGTTGGCAAGCAGGAACACCAGCTCAATGTTGCTGAGTTTTTTAATCGTGCCTTTGTCCTTCAATGTACTTAAGGAGTGGTAGGCCTACAATATTCTTCTCAACACATTCTTTCAAGTTTTTACAAGAAGGTTTGTTTTGAAATAAGTTACAATTGCATGTTACAAGTACATTCTATTCTTTGAAGTTTTATTTTTAGGTTCACTAAAACCGAAGTTGAGGGTACACTATAAACAAAAATTTTAATGTACATTTCCGACGTTGCTGGTCTGGACCAGTGATTTAGGTTCACTATAGCCGAATGTTCACCATAACAGAGTTTACTATACACAGAGCTGATTGTATTTTTCTACGAATAGGAATACATATGAGAAATTCTGCTTTGACCTCCTCTTTTGATAATTTGCGTCACAAGCGAATAATTTCTCCCTGCCAACAATTTAAAACAATGAAATAAAACACAAAAATAAAACAAGTTAGTAAAATCATGCAATGCATTGATTATAATACGCTTTCCAACATTACAGAAATCATTACTCAAGTTATCACTCAAGTTATAAGAATAATGTCTGTGGAATAAATCTCGGTCCTGTGCCCTGACCTTTGATCCCATTTCGATGATATTCAACAGAACCGGCTTGGTATACCTCCGAAATACCATGATAAAGTTTTGTCGCAATCAAAGCATTTTTACGTAAGTTATGATGCATAAGGGCTATGGAATAGATCCCGTTCCTGTGCCCTAACGTTTGACCCCATTTCGCCCATTTTCAAGAAGGTTTGTCGCCAGGTGGTCTCCTACCACATACAAAAATTTCATCGAAATCGAACCTTTTTTACGTTAGTTATGGCGCATAACACCAGTGGAATGGATTCCTCTCCTATGTACTGACATTTGACCCCATTTCGTTCACTTTAAATAGGGTTCCTTCCCAGGTGATCTCCTACCAGATACTAAAATTTCATCGAAATCGAACGGTTGTTACGCGAGTTATCGTGCTGACGGACATACGCACACAACGTGTGACGTAATGAGGCAGATGGGAATCGCGACCATCTGCCCGCCGCAAGAGTGTGACGTCATAAATCTTTAATAGGATCCACACACAACGCGTGACGTAATGTGACAGATGGCGTGACCGCGCGCCAACATCCTCAAACGTGAGTTGTGACGTCATAAGATTTCTAAGCATTGGTAACATTAATGGAACAATGCCATCACTAAAAACGTCATAATTCGGGTTGGTTATTTAACCAACTAAACGAATTCTTCTAAATTCGAGATCAAGATAAATCGATTTCTAGTACCAGAAAACGGTAGGTTAACGACTTTCATCAAAATTCTTAGAGCCGTTTTCAAAATAAATGTACATACATACATACAAGGATTGCTACTTTAAGGTGGACGTCAAATAACTTTGCTTCCTATACTTCCAATGGAAAAACTTTTGTACACATTTTCTTCACAATTAATGCGTTCCCAAGGATGAAAATTTGAACATCGATTAAAGTATGTTCATTTTATTACTTGTAATACTTAATATTTTCTAAAACATAACAATAATTATGCAATTCAACATTTGTTTGTCTACTGACGTCATGAAAATACAGGTCGCGCCATCTTTTTTCTGAACAATTAATGCGTTCACAACGATGAAAATTTGAACATCGATTAAAATAGCTTCATTTCATAACTTGGAATACTTAATATTGTCTAAACCATAACCGTAATTATGCAATCCAACATTTTCTTGTCCACTGACGTCATCAAAGTACAGGTCGCGCCATCATTTCTCTGGCTTCAACACCACCAAAGGAAAAGTTATTGATTTTCAATATAATTATGGTTATGTTTTAGAAAATATTAAGTTTTCCAAGTTATAATATGAAGTTATTTTAATCGATGTTCAAATTTTCATTCTTGGGAACACATTAATTGTGAAGGAAATGTGTACAAAAGTTTTTCCATTGGAAGTATAGGAAGCAAAATTACTTGACGTCCACCTTAATAATATGGGATAAGGACAGTGGAATGGATCGCAATCCTATGTCCTGACCCTTGACCACATTTCGTCCATTTTCAATAGGGTTCGTCCCCAGGTGGTCCTCTACTGCATAGTGAAATTTCATCAAAATCGAACCATTTTTACGCACGTTATGACGCATAAGGGCAATGAAATGCATCCCGATCTTATGTCCTGACTTTTAACCCCCACTTCACCCATTTTGAACAGGGTTCGTCCCCATGCGGTTTCCTACTACATAGTAAACTTTCATTGAAATCGAACCATATTTACGCAAGTTATGACGCATAAGGGTAATGGAATGATCGCGCTCCTACGTCGTGACCTTTGACACCATTTGTCCCATTTTCAAAAGGGTTCGTTCCTAGGTGGTCCCGTACCACACAGTAAACTTTCATTGAAATCGAACCATTTTTACGCAAGTTATGACACATAAAGTCAATGGAATGATTCCGCTCCTACGTCGTGACCTTTGACACCATTTGTTCCATTTTCAATAGGATTCATCCCCGGGTGGTCCTCTACCACATGCTAAAATTTCTTCGAAATCGACCCATTTTTACGCCAGTTATCGTGCGGACGGACGGACGGCCGGACGGACAAAGCTGGAGCATATACGCTTCTTCAACCTACGGTTGGAAAGCGTAAAAAGGGGGATGGAGAGAAACTGAACTTTCTAGAAATATAAGAAATTAATCACAATCTCTGAATTTGCTTGATGGTGTTGAGTTGAAAGTTCCTTCCCTCCGAAGGAAAAATGACTCTCAACTAAACATGGAAAAACCATTGATTTGTTTAGTTTACTGTTCTCGTTCCTTTACGTGGATCTACACAATGGCATCGGAAAGTTATTGATGTCATATTTCGATTCTTTCTACTTTTCTTCTTCAGTTCCACTTTTTCCTGTATCCTTTATCGTGCCTTCACATTCGCTGGTGCTCAATAATAGCTTTTAATTACAGTAGTCGACAGCCAACCAGCTCTCTTTTCCACTCAAAAGCTAACAGTCCTCAGATTAAATCCAACAAACCCCCTTTTCTCCTACAAGCTCATTGTAAAATCATACCTACTGTCCACAAAACAATGAACAGGAAGAAGTTGAAAGCTTACTCTCTCTCTCTCTTTTGCTTGCACAAGCACTTCTCTTTAGCACTGTTTTCCAACACCTAGAAAGATACATTTAGCAAAAATATCCCCACGGCATTTTTATAGGCATTCAACTATCTGGAGGTTTATTAAGGAAAGTTCATCATATCTTTCCTATTTACCAAGTGGCAAATAGTATTTTATCCTTTTGAGTAGCTACGCCTCCACCCCTGCCCCTCTTCTCTTTGACTCTCTTCCTTTTTTTGTAACTCTCTTCCAAATTCTAAAGACCAACAAGCCTTGTTACCATGTGACAAAGAATCATTGGGGCAGCTACCCCTACTGGTTCACATCGATGTCATTTTTCTTGAGTTTTCAATTTTTTATTAATTGAAAACAGTTGCCGTCTCCTGCACGATACACTTTAATGATAAAAAAACTATGTACAATTAAAATAAGCATGTGTTTAAACCCTTTCAACGCCACAACGGTGTCATCCTCAGAAACAATGCAGCAGAGACCTGCATATACTTTAATAAAACAAATAGCAGTTATTGCGCATGTGCAATAACGGCAAAGTCTAAATCAAGTTCAGTGGGTAAACGCATAGTTGGTGGGCGTGGCCTGACCCAAAAGTGTTCTCCAAGGAAGAGGATAAATACGGGGGGGGGTCGCATTGACGAATATGTGAATACTTTCGGAGAAAAGTGTTGATCGACGATTCCTGGGAGAATCCAGGATAATGATATCATTCCAACATGGTAGGTAAGAACCGTTTGAACAAAGTATTGACAAAGATGTAACATCAGAATGCGTCCTAAGATTATGTCTACTGAACTTGCTTTGGACTTTGCCGTTGCGTAATAACTGCTCTTTGTTTTATTAAAGTATATAGGTCTCTCACTTTTGTGCTCACTGCTGCATTGTTTCTGAGGATGACACCGTTGTGGTGTTGAAGGGTCTTAAACATATACTTATTTTAATTATACATAATTTTTTTATCATTAAAGTGTGTCGTGAAGAAGACGGCAATTGTTTTCAATTAATAGCTTTTGGTGGACGAGTTAATTTTTTCATATCCATTTTTTGCTGATTCATTTAAATTTTGCTTTTTTACAAACAAAGTAAAGTATTTACACTTCTTATAAAATACAAATGAATTTTCATAAACTACCAAAAATAAATATTCAGAGAATTTAAGTCTACTTTCGAGGGGTACTGAGTCCCCCCCTCTCCCCCTCTCTACCCACCTGCTAGCTACGACCAATGTAGAATTCTGCTAATGGACGACACAGTTTTCAAGACTTCTGGTGAGCTAGCTGCTCACATGCAGAGTAGCTCATGATAGCATTTCTGTTCCGAAAATAATTTTGTTAAAGATACGCTTTTTTCACGTACTCGAAGCACCGTAAGGTCGTGTAGAGCTTCGGTAGTTATTTTCTGCTCTGACCTAATCATTTTATTGGCAACCAAATGAGCGATAAAACGAAAGGAAGAGAAAGTTTACCAGTTCGTGAGAAAGTATACGCAACAAGATGCAAATTTTCGCTGTCTCAGTTTGTAGAAAACATTAAGGAAATTCTGTGAAACCTTATCGCCCCTGTAAGAATCCTTTTCCGGACGACAGAACAGTGCGTGGGAAACAGAATTCTACATTACCTTGATCGCGTTGGAATGTTTCGTAGTCAACGGGATTTTGTCAAACCGGAAAAAATGCACTCTACATGAAATATGTTCATGCACCCATGGTCTTGAACATAAGTGGTATGTACGAAAATATAAAAAAAAATGTAAGAAAGAAGAAAAAGATTCACGTAGCTTTACGTGTAGATATTCAAGGATGTTATTGCAATGCTCTTTGTGCTATGGGCTTCCTTTTTACTTTTGTTTTTTACCGTAACATAAGAAATCATACTTTCTGAATGTCCTCGTTTTCCTCTAGTCTTTGGAATTCCAAAAGCAATTAGGAAAAATTGCATGTAATGTGGGAGATTTTGAAATGTTCGGTCGTTTTTGGTTTCCCTTTGAACGCGGAAGTTTTCGCAGCAAGGCAAAAAGTTTTCATTGGAGATCATCATTGCTTCAAATTTGAAAAAAAAATTAAGCAATTCTTGAGTATACTGAATAAGGAAATTATTAGTAAGCGTAAAAAAATAAATATGATAGTACGGCAAGCATTTATCATTTCACTGATAGCAGCATTAGTCATTCGATACCGTGGACGTTTACATAAGAACACATTGTTAACATTTAAAGTATTATATATTTTACATAAAATATTCGTATAAATTTAATGATTGGTGAAAATATTCGCAGTACACAGGCGGTTGATAAAATTTTGCTTGAATTTTGAATTCTGGTACGTGTCCTCACAAAAGATACTAGGGCATGAATGGAAAGAAAAGGAAGAAATCTTTGAAACAGAATGGCCACATAAGTATCAGACTAAATAAAATGTGACTACAATTTAAATATCGAAATTTTCGTTTATTCTGAGAAAAAAGAAAGCTGTAAAAACAAAACTGAAAATTCCACAGGTTCTTGTTGAGTTCAAAGTAAATATCGATGCGTTGTCTCATATGCCTATAGTTTCAATTACCCGGAAGTGCAGATTAGTGAACATTTCCAAACTAAAAACTACGGACCATTATGTGACATGAATAAGTGAGTCCTACAGGCAAAACTTAAAACCTCGTAGAAACAGAAACGAAATGAAAGTTTGTCACCTGAGTTAAAATTTTGCTTATGGAATTAAAAATGTCCCATGTTTTGAAAATTTGGCCCATGGAATCGGTACTTTAGTGAAAGCGGAAAGTAATAAATGCATGATTTTCATCCGGAATTTTACTGTACTTCTCGAAGGAACACGAAAGCCAGACTTCGGTTACCGTGAACAACACGAGAAAGCCATAGTTGATTCAGTAAAAGTAAAAATTCCTTTCCCAGTAAAATATTTTATTTTCTTCTTTTTCTGTTTCTCTATTTCTCTTCCAAGGAGCATGCGCCCAGAAAACTGTTATGGAAATACTTTAACGGCGGGAAAAAAATTACTTTGCTGTCGAAATATTTTTTCAGAAGACGGCAATGTGCTTAATGCTATGGTAGTTAAAAGTTAAGTTGCAAACGTAAAACATTACTTTGGAAAATAAAGAGTGAATTAGTTCTAATGCACTTCAAGTGACAGGTACATCAAACTACGACAAAGAATATATACAAAAAGGAAATGTCACGTGAGTGCTTCCGTAGGCACACCTAAAAAACCACGTACATAACCCACCTCATAAATGAGAGCGCAGATACGGAGCTCGTCATACCGTGCCTCGCAAGCTCCTAAGTCGATCAACTTTTACAGTAGGTGTTGAAGAACAAGCAAACGAACATTTGGAGTCCTTTGAAGGATTTGGAGATGTGGATAGTAATCGATGTGATGTTGTTGGCAGGACAGACTCATGCTGAGGTAGCCAGAGCGCATAATATCTCTTGGATAGTCATCTCCAGAGTATGACGCCAATATCAGGAACCCCAGAATGTGTTTTGACGGCCAGTTCAAGGTAGATAAGGGTAGAAACTTCTCAAAGGATCGATATCTGGATTTAACAACGAAATGGAATAAAGGAATAACAAACGGATAACTCGCTGTAGAACTAGCATGTACTTCTGACACGATGCTACCAAGGATAACTGGGTACAGACTACTTCGTGAGAGAAGGGGGGGTCTGTAACCATTGTCTGAAGATCGATGCCTTTCTTTGCTCTCATCTCTTCTCAAAGAAGAGTTCGAAGGACTTAATGCAGGCAGCATCTTATCCGGACTGAACAGTAGTTGGTTCATGTGCTCTTCATGAATGAGTACTATTCCAAACTGACGATGAATTATATACTTTTGCTGATCCGGGTAAAACAAAAAACGCACGACCATTCCAGCAACATCAGCCACCGAGATCATAAAGGAAGAGGTCTTCTGAGGTCTTCTGGTTTGGGGATGCATAACGCTGTACGGACGAGCGCCACAACATATGTTTCAGGGTGGCACCGTGCATTCTCAAAAGGTGCATGCAAGAGATACTTTTATTGCACGTTAGGATTTTCAGGAGTGCTGTAGGCTTCGAGGACATTTTAATGGGCGATAATACTCGTAATCCTAGAACTTCGATTGTTGACGAGAGCCTAGAGAGTGGTGATTTTCGTAAGACATAGAGTTGCCAGAAAAATCTCCGAGTCTTAATCATATTAGGCATGTCTGAAACTTTTTGAGATTCATCTTTGCTCTACAGCCTCCCCCCCATTCCCCCGTGAAACCTCCTATAGCTGTAGTTTCGGCTAAACGAGCAATAATGTTTATCGACATGCGACCAAACTCATCTGTCACCTTGTCACCAGCATGCAACATGCTTGAAGGTCAAGGTGATCATATTTCCTTTTCTTCACCAAAAAAAAACAAAAAAAAAACGATTTTTGTTATTACATTTGAGGGACTTTTTTGGTACACCGGCATTACCTCTGGCCATGCATTCTTATGTGTCTTATTGTGTTTTTATATGCTCTTCGTCATGGTCTGTACCGCTCACGTAAATCTCATTAAAATCTGACAAGTCCTGAAATTGGTTCGTGAACGTTTATGTTCGTAACTTTACTCTTTGTCCAGTAGTTTATCTTCAAAGAAGAAAGTAATCGCTATCTGATATGATGCTAAATATAACCTGGAGTTAGGAAAATGCAAGGTAATGATTCAAATAAAGAGATTTCCGAAACATGTTTTAATAAGCAACGTAATATTATAAAGGCCGTTTCATAAAATCTCAGAGTCATTTTTTTTTTGAGTTGGCAATAACGCGAAGGGAAAAAATAGCAACGCAGATGACTAACTGAATTAAGGAAGTATCTATGGCAACAGTTATTAGCCGTGGCAGACGATTCTGTTTTGTTTTTTATTGCGCAGTTGTTTAAGGTACATTTGCATTGCGCCATACAGCTATGAAAGTGAGTGATTCAGAGTTAAGAAGTGAAATGCTTTATGCGATAAAAATGTTCCTATAGTTTGGGTGAAACGGCTCCAGAAACAGTTGATTTAATGAAAAAAGCTTGAAAGATAAATGTTTGGGTGAGTTAACGATTTTTAGATGGCACCATGATTTCATAAAAGGACGTTTGTCTGCAGCTCCTAGGCGTGGTCGACCAGAGAGTGTTGTTACGGAGCGTATTGTTAACACTGTTTTGGTAATCCTGCAAGAAGATCGACGAATGACATGTGAAGACACAGCAGCTTCAACTAATATTTCAAAAACATCGACATTCCGCATTTTACCCGACAAATTACTGCTGCATCGTGTGTGTTCCAGACGGGTACCTCATCACCTGACGAGAGTACAATTGTTAACCAGAGTTCAGGTGTGTCATGAGTGGAAACAAATGACTGCAAAAGATCCAAACTTTCTAAACATAGTAATAACTGCCGATGAAACATGGGTCCACTATTTCGACCCCCTCACGAAGCGCGGGACGAGTGTCTGGAATTACATAGGCTTGCCTCCTCCGAAAAAAGTTCGCCAAACCAAATCAGCTGGGAAGGTGATGATAATAATTTTCTTTGATCATAAAGATGTAGTCTACCAGCATGATGTTCCCCCACAAATTACTGTCAATGCTGAGTATTTCATTTCAGTCTTGAAGCGTCTGCCATGACACATATCGATTAAGCAACTGGAACTGGTGAGCAAGTAAACCGTACACCATGATAACGCCCGTCCACATGTGGCTGTTTGTGTTCAACAGTTTCTTGCGAAATGCAGCATTGAAATCATGCTACAGCCTGCCTACAGTCCTGACCTCGCCCCGTGCGATTTCTGGTTGTTTCCAATAATGAAAGAGAAGTTCCGCGGCGCAACATTCAACACAGATGCTGACGTTATTCAAGCTGAACAGGAGTCGCTTAAGCAGCTTCAAAAAAAGGCCTTCGCCAAATGCTTTGAAAAAAGTGGACTGAACGATAGTACCGTTGCATATCATCCGAGGGAAGATACTTTGAAGAAGAATAACATATATTTTGCTATACCTATATTTTTTTATTTTGTGTGATTTTTCTCACAGTTTTTATGGAACGGCCATTGTAGAAATTGAATCTGATGTAAATCTTCTAGCGATACAATAACGCAATAACATTTGAAAGTTTATAATGCCTCTCAATACTAATTCATCCATTGATATTTAAAAAGCGATTAAACAGATACTAGATATCAATCACTGGAATGCCAGTTTGACCCGTTACATAAGTTAGTAACTCAGGGAGTAAAGTATAAAAATGATTTTAAGGAAACAGTGCAACGATTCATGTCACAGCTAAAAACTGACTAGCACTGTTCGAAGAAGACAAAGATTCTCTGGAAGATAATTCTCCGTATGATCTACCAGTTGAAGTGAATGCAGGAGTAATGTAAGTTATGTTCCGTGAGTTGAGGAAATTTCCCCCGAAAAATCGCCCCGTGACGATTGTCGGGATACGAAAGTGGGCATTAGAAACGAAGAAACAATTTTCAGACAAACTTAACTTTTCCAACTTGTTTACAGAATGAACCCTATAAGAACGTCTCTCTTCTGTGACAACTCTTCAGGGCGTACAGCGAATGTTCCTCAGACTGCTCTCATAAATGCTAACTTGACCAGCTTGATCATCCTCCATATTTACCAGATTTATCGATATTGATCTTATGTTCTCTGGAATTTGAAGAAGCATCCCCATGAGATACACTTCAGAAACACTTGGTGTTCATAAAGCTGCAGAGACGTTGTGAGAAGGACCGGATAAAATACTTTATTTCCGAGGCCAAATACAGCTGGTACAAACGTGCGCTACGTGCACTGGATTGACTGGATACTTTGGAAAGTGCTGCCAGTATACAATGTACAGGAGTGTTAGACCTTGAAGTTATTTAACACTTGCTATGCATGGCTATCACGCTGTGCATAGTACGGGAGGCGGACGTTTCTGACGGGTGTTCGAACCCGGTCCTGCCGGCCATCTAGTCTGCGGGTTTTCCGGGAATATCCATAGACTCCTCGGGTGTGGGGACGCGAATGCGTGGCTGGTTCATTGTGAAGTCGAACCGAGACACACTTAGTCCATGGTCCCCCTTCCCTGACAGGGTTACCAGATGAGTGTCGATGCGCTGGTACTAGAAATACAAGGCGATTGTAATCTGCTGCTGCTACCTGGTGGCCGGCTCCTGCGGGCATTTGTCCCATGGTTGATAATGAAATGGAAACGCTAAAATTCCACTGTTTGAAAGCACGTGCATAATGGAATTTTATGCAATGCTGAGAAATCGCAGTTCTTGGGCAGAAACATATTCCCTATAGTAGCATTGCAAAACAAAACTTCCAGATTTCTCAGTCGCATGTTATAGAAAGTTACTAATCTAAGAATCGGAATGTGAAATGGAAAATATAAAGAACTGTCATTCTACCTTTGTTTCGCAGACTACATACCCGGAGATGCCAGTATATTAAGTACGACTGCACTCTTCACATAAATCACTCCAACACATCAAATGATACATAGAGCGTGTGTGGGTGTAAATCAGGCAGATCAGCTCAACCAGAATCAGCTCACGTTCAACTGAATGTCATAATGAGCCAAAACGAGTAATATGAGCGATTTTGAACGTGACATAATATTTGCTCACAAGCGGTCGGTTCGAGTATCTCCCAAAAGCCGTACTCCTTAGCTTTTTAAGTAAAAATTTACCGCAAAGGGTGCGACGAGAAAAACATTTCCAGCAAACGGCGATCTTAATGTTAAAAAAGCTGGTGAATCAGATAGGTCAAAGGAGACAGGCATAAGACTGCAGGTGAACACATGAGCGACGACAACAAGGAACATCACTACAGAATTGAACATTGGTGTGCCAAGTGTCATCTCTGAAAGCACAACGTATCGGATTTTCTCACAAAGGGGCTACAAAAGTCTACGCCCATGCCGAGTGCCGATGTTGGCAGCGCAAAAGCGAGCTTCCAGCATGCTCAGAAACATCTAAACGGGATGGCGGAGGACTGGAGCAAGGTCGCCTCGACGTTCGATTTAAGGTCCCTTCTGTCTCATGTGGATGGAAAGATTCAGATTTCGTTCTATCTATCGGAGAGTAACAATACCAACAGTGAACGTTTTGAGTAATAAGTGTAGCTGGACGGTGACGCGTGAACCTGTTGTAAGGATTACACATCATGCAAAAGGAAAAAGAAACAAAACATAACGTAACTTACCTTGATTGAATAGAAGAACAAAATGACAACACAGCGCCAAAATGCGGTGCTATAGTAATGATATTTGAATTTAAAAATTAGATATGAATGGGGAATGGCTCTAAATGGCTCCTTCACCACAGAAAAGCTTGAGCCAGACTGCTTCTTCCTACTGGAACGATAATGGTGCCAGTTGGAAATGTTCCCAAAGGGGCACACGTTTGCGTTGGAGAACTGTCACTTGTTGGGGTGCTTTGCGACAAAAAGCATATCTTTTTTTATTTGAAGAATGAATAAACATCAGTCAGTTAACATTTAAACGCTGCAATCCTTACCACCGATTCAAACATCATTCAGCGACTCTTAAGCTCATCGGCTAACAGAAACAACAAGAAGCCACGGCACCATCCTATCATGTGCCAACAGTTCAAACTGATGGGCTTTAGTTAAAGCCTCATGCTTAGAGAATGTTTTGCTTGCACGCATTTGACGCCCTGATGCTTATCGAAGCATCTGGCGTCAAATATCGAAGAATTGGTTCGTAACGATGTTCAGATACACACCACGGTGTATCTGAACATCGTTACGAACCAATTCAACCCTTTGTGGGCACGGTTATTCTCATGCACATGGATATGTCCATTTTAATAAGGCACCCGCTAACAAGGCTCATGTCGTTACCGAATGATTCCTCGAATATGCCAATGAGAATTTCTTACTGCAGCGGCCTACAAAATACTTGTATTTAAATCTTATCGATAATTTCTGGAATGAGGTGGAACTGGCTGTTCGCTGTGTGAGTGCGCCGTCGTCCAATTTGCGGCTCAATCATTTCCACATGGTACAACATTCCGGCACGACACTGGTATGTTCTATGCCCCAAATGATGTTGAGCTGTCTTGCAGGCCAAGAGCTGTGCAACACTCTACCAGGTAGTAGTATCTAATAAAATGGCATCTCAGTGTAGTAACCTTTTCCAATCACTGATAAAAATTTGCAGTCATAATTAGAGCAAAACTAAACCGAAAAAAAAAAAGTAAAATTCCAATTATCAACAGAATTAGAGAATGTAATACTCATATTCCGTATTTCCACACTAATGGAAAGATTAAAAAGTCGACAAAATACAAATGTTGTTACTTTGTATTCTTCTTCACCTTGACCAACATCCAGGAAAAAACGGAAGGACACGCAAAAAATTCAGCTACGGAAAATTGTCAGGGAACATTGCATTTTGCGAAATAAAATTTATGTCCTGCTACAGATGGAAAACATTTAATCAACAAATTTATTTTAAATTCTTGGGTCCTCTATCTGTTATCTACTGGTGGTGGTATTTGGACAGAGTCAAGTAGGAAATTGCCTGTTCTGAAGAAGTTCGGTTAGGACTTCGTGTTCCCTGTGCCATTATGGTAACCACGAAGTTCCAACAGGAATCCGGAAAAACACGGCCAAAGCTGGACAGAGGACAAATTTCGGGGCGTTGATGGGGCAACCCCTCCACCAAACAACGTTGCGGATTGTTAGTGCCCAACTCTGTGAAAATTACTCTTAGACACAAACATCAAAGTTCGACTTACCGGAGAGACACTTTCGTTAACCGCTGAGAATTTCATCATCCGAATAACCATGGATTATAGATTAAAGCAGTAAATGCAGAATAGTTTAGAAAATGTACAAAGAAAACTAAAGGAGATAGATTTAAAAATATCAATTATCAAAGAAACAAAAAAAGAAAAAGGAAAAACAGAAAATAAATGGGAGAGCTCAACTGGAGAATTTAACGGTTATCCATAGTTGTGCGGTAGGTAAGAGAAGGGCTGTTTCAGGTGCAGCAATTATTATCAGTAGCTCCATGAAAATTAAGATTATGTAACAGAAATGGACTTCAGATAGAATCGTTACTGCAAGACCAAAACTGTTTCATAACATATACTGACCAACAAAAAATTATAAAGGTGAAACTGCTGATTCTATAAGGCACTGCAAAAGAAACGGATACAACGAAGAAGCAGCACAACTTCGTATTAGCTAGGGATTTTGATGCAAGGATTGGGAATAAAAATGTTAGAGATATACAGTGCTCAACATAGAAAATGCCAGACCAGAAAGTATTTGTCGGAGCCCCATGTAAATTGATGGTTATGTTACGACAGTGGAGTTATCTAAATTATTGTGGTTACGATCTAATCACGTGATAGGTGAGGGAAATAAAAGGGCAAAACGTCTTGGCTTACCTAAGTTTAGTCATTATCTCCTGGAAGTCTGGAATAGCCGCCCCGGTGGCGCAGTGGTCTAAGCGATGGCCTCTGATCATTCGTCCGTAAGGGGCCCGGGTTCGAATCCCGGTGAGGCATGGATGTTGTGTTTGTCTTATGGCGCTGGCTCTCTCCCTTCCCTTGGAACCAGTGACCCTAAATTAGGGACGGGCGACTGCTTATAGCCCATTGAGTTGTTCACGGTGTTCGTTAAACCTCCAATAAAAAAAAGTCTGGAACACTGCACCAGATTATTCTCGGTGAAGAAAGCACGTCTTCAGAGCGCTGACATGACTAGGCGAGGTCATCTGGGAACCTCCCATTCCAAGGACACCATTATC
Source organism: Macrothele yani (assembly GCA_039090855.1). Lineage (NCBI taxonomy): Eukaryota > Metazoa > Arthropoda > Arachnida > Araneae > Macrothelidae > Macrothele > Macrothele yani. The sequence continues at coordinate 165,783,236 of CM077007.1, forward strand.
AAAGTCTTGATCACAAGGCTATGTACAGGTAGTTGGTCTCTGTATCGCATCGCGGCGGAAACGCATCAGTATGCAACAGCTGTGTGCCAAATGTGGCGGCAGTGATTGGAAGAAGGTAACGTGCATCATCATAATATGACTAACACGCAAAGGCGGATGTCCAAAAGTCTCGATCGCCGCCTTCGAGGACAAGCCATAGCAGCTCCACAATCTACAGCGGAATACATTCGACGATATGTACACGCAGCTATGAACATTCCCGGATTCGACATGGACTGTCAATCGCAGATTAGTTGAGGCAAGTTTGCGCTCTCTCTAGTCTCTGCAGCACGTCGTTGCGCAAGGTTGAAGGTGTGACGGACGGAAGAAATAATCCATGTGGTATTCACTGACAAGTCCGATCTTTGTCTCAGTGCCGACGATCAGTGACTGAGAGTTTAAAGACAAAGTGGTCACCGCGCTGATCTTGTTGCCATCTGCGAGCGTCATAAGTCTCCAGCCTGGTGTCATAGGTTGGAGGCACTGTCATTCTGGACAGTCATTCACCGCTTGTACTCGTAGTGGGTATAATGGCAGTTCATCGTTACTTCAATGAGGTGCTGCAGACTTTTTTGTTGCCGTATCTCCTTGGTATTCTTGATGCTCGGTTTTATCAATATAACGCCAATCCTGAGCAGTGTTATCCTTAGCATTTAGTGCCTACGAGGTGTCGGAGTGCTGCTGTTCTGATCAGCGAGATCCTTAGACTTCTCCCCAACAGAGAGCATGTGGGATGTCATTGGCAGACGATTTAAATCAGCTGTACGACCCCCTGGTAATGTCAAAAAGTTGTGACTATAGGTCAACGACTCGTGGTCAGTGATGTCCCAGGGCACCATCCGGGACTTTTCCACTGATGCCACGCCTTATTGCAGATTGTATAGCCCAGCATGGAGGCTACACTACTGTTGAGTCAGGCCACATCAAACTGTCTCCTTGTCCAGCGCATTCATGTAATCCCTCATAAATTAAATCACTTCTTTCCCACCTGCTTGCCTACATGTGTGATAAGTTTCGTCTTTATTTCGGTGTGGAATTTTCTATGTCGAGGCGTGTAACTGATAATCAAGGAGAAACACATTAAATACCAAAGATAAGAAATTGAAACACTAAATTTTTTATAACAGTTAACAATAACCAATGGTCTCTTCAAGCATGAGGATTCTTGTAAATTTACTTGGGAAGCTCGATGGAACATAAACATTATCGAATGCAAAATGATCAATAAAATCCTTAAATCAAACATAAGGGACACGAGAGTTTTTTGAGGATGCTCCTTGGATGTTGAAAAGTATCTAATCAGGTCGTCCATCGACATTTCACAGTTTAAATATGCAGCTTAAAGATCAAAAGAAAGACATAGTAAGATATTTTTTTAAATATTGAACTTATGCAAGATGAAAATACAAGATCTTCCTTTCAAAAAAGAATAAAGAAATACACACATAAAATATTACAGGAAAGGACCCCGAAGAAGAGCCCGTAGGAGATGGGTGGATGAAATTCGAAAGAATGCCATAATGATATCGAGGAGACTAGCTCAAGAAACAAATTTGATGATCAAAGTGAAGAGGAAACGGAAAGCATAGAGAATGTTATTAATAAATAAGTATGTGTGTGTGTGTGTGTGTGTGTGTGTGTGTGTAGAGAGAGAGAGAGAGAGAGAGAGAGAGAGAGAGAGAGAGAGAGAGAGAGAGAGAGAGAGAGAGAGAGAGGCTGTAAAAATGATGACGTGGCAGATAAAAAGAAAGGACTTAGATCATGGAAAAGTGCCATTGAGTTCCTGATAAAGCCAAAAAACAGCGCGTATCATAAAAAGTATCAGCAGAATGAAATGGAGTGTAAGCGAAATAGACCCGACTATAGGTCTCCGGAGAATAAAACTGAGTATAAAGGAAATAGACACCACATGAGGTTTGAGGAGAATGAAATCGAGTATAAACGTATTATGTAAGAAAAGAATCACGAAGGACTAGTAGACGTGATTAGGAATTTTTGGATTCTGGAAATGAACATGGCAAAAAGAACAGGTAACGGAATTGCTAACGCACGATTAAAAAAATAACTCGAGACATTAGCGATAATTCACAATGAATTGGACTACAGGAAAAGAAATCGTTAAATCTTATGAGATGCTGCTAAGAGGAACTTCAAGTGGGAAAGAGCTGGAAAAAGGTCATGGTAATACAAAAATTGAAAAAGGAGACTACCCGCAGAAAGAAATCTCAGGTGAAGACTGCACTAACAATGAGAAACTCAAGGGCACCGTGATTCATCAGAAAAAGGCGAAGTCTCCACAGAAAGGAGTGATTAGTTGCGAATTTTGTAAAGATAGTTCAGAAAACTTTAAAAAAAGATTTGCCAGATTATTTATTATTTTCTGAAACGCAGGCACAATACCAAAAGAAAGGGAAACAGAAATTTCTATAAATATTTACATATAGAGGTAATATTAAAGCTTGTAGAAATTACAAAGGCACAACTTTGCTCAATATTGTTATTTTATTTCTGAATTTTCTTAAAATTTTATATCATTCCTCTTGCTGAAGGAATGATTCAGAAAATAGCATTAGTTCGGGGATAGTAAGTACATCATGTACTTATCCTGCTTTGACTTTCAAACGAATAACAGAGAAAAGCAGCGAGTTTAATTTATCCATGTGAACAAATGCCTTTCATAGACTCGGAAGAAAGGCTTTGAGAGAGTACATGGAAAACTGTCGATTCAATCTCTTATGAATTTTGATTTTCCAACGAAAATAATAAAAACAACAGAATGCACACTTGCAGATTATTACATAAAAGGTAAAATGAATTTCAGTCTGTCAAAAGCAATTGTTCAGGGTAGCAATTGTTCAGGGTTCAACAATTTCATTCTGAAATTGTTCAGGGTAGCAGTTTCTCACCAATTTCATTTTCTTTATATTTGGAAATCAAAAACGTATCCGGGAATAAAAAGGAAAGTCAGTAAAAAGTATAAAGATTGGAAATAAAAATTTGGCACCTGTAATACGTAGATGATTAGTCCCCACCCTCTTGCAGATTAGGAAAAGAATTTTAAAAAATCCTAAATCTGTTATCACAAACCGTAGAATATTATGATATTAAAATATCAATTGGCAAAACTAAACCGATAGCCCTTAAAAGCGAAGAAATAATTAGAAGAAAAATGGTAATAGATAATATCCTAGTACAACAAGTGAGAAAATTCAATTGTTTAGCATAGTGTTGAATCTTGATGGCAAAACAGGCTTAGAAAACAAAAGAACTCCAGTTTTTAAAAGTCTGTGGAGACACTTACAGGTACTTCGGTAAGATCATATCAAGGGCATATTATCTGAATATGTCTAAATATCTTGTGAAGTCAGTACTCAGGTATGGAAGTGCAACAGACAATAAGAGAAAAGATGAAGAGATGTGAACACTAAAAGTACTTGCAGATTAATACAGACCTGACGAAAGGAAAAACAAAGGCATCTTCAGAGAGTAAGTGGTTGCAGGCGTTGTGGAAGAGGTAACGGATTGCAGAAACAGATCGAACAAGGACGTGAGAAATGAGAATTTCAACGGATATCCTAAAATCTCCCTACACTAAATGCCCACTGGAAGGAGATAAAAGAGCCAACTAAGGAGATGTTGACGATAAGCTCTGGAGAACTGTGCAGGTGAGAAACTGTATTATATTTCAACTACAGGAAAATATAAACAAATGAAGATAGAATGTGGAGAGGATGAACATCAACCGATTGCCTAAGATCACCTTAAACCGTAAACCGATTAGTATGCGATCAAGTGGATGACCAGAAGTCGTTGGCCAGAAGACTTTGAGAACGTTACATGAGGGTCACTGCCTCATCATTGGAATACCGAAACAGATGAAAAAGCATGAGGTGGGAATGAACATCAACAGATGACCTAAGATCACCCTAGACTAGAAATCTATTGGGAAGCGATCAAGAGTAATAAGACCAAGGAGATCCTTGGATTACAAAAGTAGGTGGAAAGATCACGTGGAGATTCATCAACATGTCCTAACATCGCTCTAGACTAGAAATCTAATGGAAAGAAGCCAACCGAATGATCAGGAAGTCGTTGGCGACCAGACTTTCAGGACGGTACAGCAGGGTTAGTATATGATCCTTTGCAGTTGAGAGTCAGATAGAAAGAACACGCGAAGAGGATAAGGATGGATATCGAGAGATGGCCTAAAATTTCCTGGAATAAAAACCCATTAGGAGGAGATGAAGTACTGTAGACGTTAGCGAAAAGACTTTGAGAACGGAATGGGAAGTTCACTCTTTTTTCTTTGAAGTCAAGAAAAGGCAGATTTTTTACTTCTGGAGGAAAATCACACTCCCTAACACATATGTACACATATTAAACAAAATAAACACAGTACATGACGAAGGAGTGGGAAAGATACTATGTTAGGGAAATCATATTGATTTAATTAGAAAAACATGGGGAAAAGTAAATACTATTTGTGTCAAGAAAAATAAGGGTGCCGTAAAAAACATTACTAGCATACATATTGTCACGGAGAAATGAATTGAAAATGCTGCAACAAAGATCTGTTCTGTCAGAGAGATGTTTAATTACACCACAAGAGACCAAAATTCACCTGCTAAACGATTGTATAAGAAATCAATGTATGTTATTGGGAATCATCTTTTAACATAAAAGAAAGGATCTGCGCAAATAGGACTTGGAAGCCATTTTATGAGAAACTTTCTTTCGGCAGTGGATTGAAAACCTTTGATGAAGATTTCAACTCGATGGTTTGTATTAATAAGGATTACGATACTAATATACGATGTTTTGCGAGCGAAAAATATTAATGTATTATTATTCCTGCTTATACCAGTTTCACTCCTAAGATAGTAATAAATAAAACAAAGTAATAAAAGTTAATATTTCTTGACATATATTCTTTAAAATTTGGGAGTAAAATATAACAAGACATTATGGATAAGAGAATATTGATGTTGAACCTTCAGCGAATAATTTAAACTGACAGCATAATAGTGCATATCACATTTTATTTATTATCTATTTATTTTATGATTTATCTGTTTATTTATGACGCAGTGCTTTGTACTTAAATTAGACACACTCATCAAGAAGAATACCATCCAACCCAGAAAGAAAATCACGCGCACATTATGAAGCAGAGTGCTGGATGTCAGTAGCATCAATGACAAAAGATCATATTTGCAGCCTGTTTAGTGAAGCGAATACGTGGATATTAGAGTATCATCAGTAAAAGAAGTGGTCGTCTTTTTCGCGGTAATATAAGCGCTAACGCGGTTCGGAAGACAGTCAAAAATGTTATTTCTAATATCCGGGTTTTGATTATCTAGATTTGCTGCTGTTGAATATGAAGATTTCTCACATTATGTTCTAGAATCAATTCTGTTCTCAAACTTCGGCTTATGATATCACAGGTGTGCCAGCATTGTAGTTCTGGAACCGCTTGCAAGGACTATTGAACAACATGTCTGTTATGTGGTCTGACATTGTCATGGTGGAACGTCAAATGTGGAATTTTGCATGCTAAGAAGTAGTGGTAAGACGAGTGTGAGGGATGGAGGAGGTATTGTCCACATGCCGTTAAGCTGTTAAATATCTCACGATGGCCATGAGAGAGAGAGAGAGATAGCCAACTGCCGCAAGAGATAGTGCTCCACTCAAGTGTTCCAGGAGTGCGCTGTACACGGCATTTAACAACAGATGACGTGGAAGCTTTTGCATTAGTATATCATCACACTTAAGTGGTGCTTATCATTGCTGAAAATGATTTTTTAGCTATTCTTCATATTCTTAGCTTGATATTTCCAACACTTGTACCGTTGCTATCTTGAGTGGTTTCCAGTAGCCATTATGCAAAGAGGAGCGCGCCTTCCGCGCATAGCAGCTTAGTGCAGGCGCCGATGAATGTACTAACAGATATCGATCGCTGGATATCTGTCGGAAAGTCGCGCTTCTGGTACTGAACAGGGACTGTTCGACAGATAGTCATACGGAGAACCTCCTGATTACCCCGCTTCTTAGTTAGTCGATCATGATCAGTTCCTGAATGACGAAAGAAAACGCCTTCTTATGACTATTCCTGTATCTGGCGCCCAATTGTTTCTGCATGACGTAGGAAATGCCCCTGTAATTCGTAGCGTAGACCATAGTTCTTTACATGAAGCACTGCTATGACTTCTGGCAAATTCGCTGTTATTTAATATACGTCTACAGCGGGCAAAAGGCATTATTCTCTCTCAGCAATGAGTTTTTCAGGTAAAATCCCGTTTCTTTAATCGGAACTTTCCACTTTACCCCAACGACAACCTTCCCTACAACTAACGGAGTTCGTGTTATCCACAGCATTTTCGATGCAGCCAGACTCGCAATTTTTTCTTTATTTGTGTATAGCATTGTATCAAACTTCCACACTAATTTTCATAAACGGAATCCCATTTCTTTTGGGTGGAACATTTTTGTTTATTTATTTATTAAATTTTATTTACTGATGAAAAGTGTGTGTTTTTAGCATAAATTACCGGTATCTAATCGAAGGGAGAATGTTTTTGATCACTGTTAAATTTTCCTGGATACTGTTATACGTAACACAGCCTTTGGTGGGTAGTTTTATGTTTGGCAATTTATGTTTCTTTTCCGACAGTATGTTCCAACTGTCCAGATAAATATGAACAGTTTCATAAACAGTTATATACACTGCTGTCTGTTGAAATTGCAACACCCAGAAAGACCTGATATATTAATGTGATATTTATAGGGTACATTGTTTATGATACGAGACATAAGTGATCAGAAGTATAGATGTGGAACGCATAATACTCACACCTTGTGTACTCACCACTATCGGCAGTAATGGATCGTACACGGTGTGGCATCGATTGGAAGAAGATCTGTAGTCGCACTACGGATGGTCATTCCATGCTGGTTCCATTCGTACGTCATGGGTAACTGGCGGTGGAGTCTGACGAGGCAGGCGTAAAGCGACCATATCCCACACTTTTTCAATGGGTGCCGTTTCAGGCGAACGTGCTGGCCAAGGAACACGTTGCACATGTCGGGAATCCAGCAGCTGTAAGAATTCCGCTGCACTAGTGGTCCGGCATTGTTCTGTTGAAAGACGACACTCTGAACTGACCGCATATACAACAGCACTTAAGCATCCACATCTTCTGAACTGACCGTAGATACAACAGTACTTAAGCATCCACATCTTCTGAACTGACCGCAGATACAACAGTACTTAAGCATCCACATCTTCTGAACTGACCGCAGATACAACAGCACTTAAGCATCCACATCATCTGAACTGACCGCAGATACAACAGTACTTAAGCATCCACATCTTCTGAACTGACCGCAGATACAACAGTACTTAAGCATCCACATCTTCTGAACTGACCGCAGATACAACAGTACTTAAGCATCCACATCTTCTGAACTGACCGCAGATACAACAGTACTTAAGCATCCACATCTTCTGAACTGACCGCAGATACAACAGTACTTAAGCATCCACATCTTCTGAACTGACCGCAGATACAACAGTACTTAAGCATCCACATCTTCTGAACTGACCGCAGATACAACAGTACTTAAGCATCCACATCTTCTGAACTGACCGCAGATACAACAGTACTTAAGCATCCACATCTTCTGAACTGACCGCAGATACAACAGCACTTAAGCATCCACATCTTCTGAACTGACCGCAGATACAACAGTATTTAAGCATCCACATCTTCTGAACTGACCGCAGATACAACAGCACTTAAGCATCCACATCTTCTGAACTGACCGCAGATACAACAGTACTTAAGCATCCACATCTTCTGAACTGACCGCAGATACAACAGTATTTAAGCATCCACATCTTCTGAACTGACCGCAGATACAACAGTACTTAAGCATCCACATATTCTGAACTGACCGCAGATACAACAGTACTTAAGCATCCACATCTTCTGAACTGACCGCAGATACAACAGCACTTAAGCATCCACATCTTCCGTGATGTACCGCTGGCTGGCCATCGTTCCTTTAATGCGTAGAGGCGAGAATGTCAGTGGAACTCAACAGTACCCCATGCCAGAACGCCCGGTATAAGGCCCGTAAGACGCTGCATAACGCATTCCTCCAGAAGTCGTTCACTACGGTGCCGCCCTACACGGATACGTCCATCATGAGTTATTACATTGAATCGTGACTCACCCCAAAACCCTATGCTCTGCCATTCACCACGTCAGTGTCTGCGTTATTAGTACCATTATAACCGCTGATGTCTGTGATTTAAGGTCAGAGAAGCAGCGGACGGCGAGTGACAAAGACTCTCAGAAGCAAACGGCGTCGACAGAGTATGCAGACAGCCCGTAGTGTGATACGGAACTTTACTGTTGTATTAACCCTTGGGACATGACCGCTCTGTCCGCCAGCGCCATACGGTGGAGATGATGGTTTTGCAGTGCGTTCGTCTGTCCCTAGGCTCCATACCGCTCCCGTCGGCGCGTCAAACCTCCTTATTCCTACTGATGCCATGTTCGCATCCCGTGCTCGCGTTTCGTCCAATACGAGCGACTGTGGAGGAAGGAAAATTCGCATTCCCGCAGTCTGATACATCTGCCCTCGCTCAAAGTCCGTCAGCTGTACGTACGTGTATCGTCTGCTGAGGCGGGGCATACTTAGTTAATATCACTAACTTACTACCGTAAGTTGAGGCGGGGCATACTTAGTTATTATCAGTAACTTACTGCCGTAAGTTAGTGATAATATCTAAGTATGCCCCGCCTCAGCAGACGATCCGCGTACGTACAGCTGACGGAATTTGAGCGAGGGCAGATGTGTCAGACTGCGGGAAGGAGAATTTTCCTTCCTCCACAATGATTCCTGGGAATCGACTATGCCAACGTAACCTGTGTTTCCTGCTTTTATACATTCGCTTGAAGAGTTACGGGGGCTTGGCTGCACAAATTAATTGCATATGCGCCGCGGTTGTATTCATTTGCACCTCCTCGTGCGATCTACCCAACTGTGAGTTTCAGTTCGACCGCACACGTTTTTCCCATTTGCATTTTCAATAAACAACAGTGTAAAACCAGAAAACCAAACATATCGCAGGTTACCAAAGAACCAAAGGCACTATGTTACTACATACCATCGTAATCTGGGGTGCATTGCTAATTGAAAAAGTACAGGAACGCTGGATGGCTTTACGTTTTCAATATCTTCCCTTTCTTAGCTACCCACCCCATTTCACTTCTCCCTTTTTTGCTTTCAAACTACTGTTTGTAAAATTTTTAACACCATGAAGGAATGATGGTAATCACGTGAAACTTAAAGGATAAGCAGAGCAGGGTAGGGTATGCAAATGATTAAAACTGCGGAGTCATTGCGCATGTCTGGCCCCGGCAGCGTCCTCTGAACAGTCGAGTGAGGGGTATAAAGAGAGGGCTTTTTAGGACACACACCAGTGGTGCATCGCGGACATGGAGTTGTAAAGGTATCTTCAAGATTCAATAATGCTTCGGGGATGACGTAGGTCGCATGTAACCATACGACAGAGTTTCAAAGAGACGAATGATTGGCCTGCGTGAAGGTGCATTTTCGTACCGCGACGTTGCTGCTCGGACGGGTCGTAACGCCACGACAGTGATGCGCGTTTGGCATCAGTGGGCCGAAGAAAACCAGGTGCATCAACAATCCGGCGGTGGACCGAGAAATCTGGAGACACCGCAGGATGACCGACACCTCATCCGCATGGCAGTGGCGAACCGTTACGCATCTTCGCAAGTGTTTGCACAACGGTGGAACACGACAACAGGTGTGGCATTGTTAGCCTCTACAGTTCGACGCCGTCTGCTGCACAGAGGATTGGTGGCACGCATCCGTTTGCGGCGAATTCCTTTAGCCTTGAACCGTTGACGCCTCGGGCTGGAATGGGGTTCCAGCCTGAGGATTGGATTTTCAATACAGACAATGGCATGCTGATTGGCAACATGCCGTGTTTTCGGACGAGTCCCGATTCAACTTGGACTACCATGTTGGCCGCATGCGCTTTGGACGATATTTTGGTGATCGCCTTCTTCCAGCATGTATTGTCGAGTGTCATATGGGGCGACCGCCATGTGTGATGGTGTGGGGCTTCATTGCGTACCATTCGCGATCTCGGTTGCTACGACCTGAGGGCAATCTCAACAGCGACCGCTACATCAGGGAATTTGTTCAGTCAGAAGTCATACCCTTCCTTCAGAGCTCTCCTGAAGCTATATTCCAGCAGGACAATGTCCGACCTCATGTTGCCAGGAATGTTCAAGCCCTCTTCGCAGCACAGCAGATAACGTTTCTTCCCTGGCTTGCCTGTTGGCCAGACATGTCGCCTATTGAACATGTCTGGGATATGGTCACTTGGCAACTGGCCCATCAAAGTCCTCCAGCGGTCAGTACCAATAATCTGTGAACTTGCATTCATGCCGCCTGGCAAGCAATTGACCAGGACACCATCTAAAGCCTTTCTGATTCAATGCCATGTCGTGTAGAAGCTGTTATTGCAGCTCGCGGAGGCTTCACAAGATACTGATTTTTGCAGGTAAAAATTGTTGTATTGTTCTGAAAATTAAATTACTTATGTACAGTCATATCAGTAATGTGTGGAATAAATTTCATTCGAATCGCATGGTTTCTTCTTGGTGTTGCAATTTTCACAAACAGTAGTGTATTTATAGTACGCGTACAAGAAAATATAGTGATCGGTCAAAATCCAACTTCCGGATTTGCACATCTTGGCATTCAAGGAACAAGATTTCACCATTTTTGGTAAGAAAACACTGAAATGTTGAGGCCCAAATTGGGGCCGTTTTGTGGTGCAAAAACTAAAATCAGCCCCATATAATAAAATAAGATATATTTGGGAGCGAAAACTAATTTCTAGTGCATTAATGAAAGCCATTTATTACTAGGAGCCTTAGTTCTCTAGGTATTTTGATCGTGGCAGCTTGGGCACAGAACAAAACAAATTTAAGAGAAAATTATCGAGTAAGATATCGCTTTAAGCAACATTTAATGGAGAGATCAAAGGTGAAAATCTCCTCTGCTTTCATGTAATTAAGATGCACTCGTCACTGGGCTAAATTCACTGAGACCCAAAATAGACTCCTTATTAATGACTAAATTAATAAAATTTCCAATTACGATAATTTCCCCACTGGAATCAATATCCTCACCTCAACGTTCTTAACAACAGTAGAAAAAGGAGTTTCAAGTGATTGCCAAGTGAGAATGGATTCAGAGACTGACTCTACCCTCAAACAAACATGGGACGTTAATGCCACTAACTGTGCAGTTTTTCTGTTGCACTTTTTTTATTGGAAAAGAGTTATACGGCATTCGCATTTTAAATAGAAAACGTGTGCCGGCCGGAAAAGAAGGCACCGGAAGGCTGTTCCGGGCGTTCCGGGCCCACTACACCACTGATTGTAGCAGCCATTGAATTACAATCAAACAATCAATAAGTGACTTTATTTCACCTATTTCCGACCAGTTAGAACGGTTATGACAATTTTCAATTTTCTGTATAAATGATGAAAAGTTTTCGTCGTATGGTAGATTGGGTTCAAAAAAGAAGCATCACAAGGGTTTAAAATTATCTTCCACACTTGAATTGTTTTTTGAAAGCATGAAATTACAACTCACCTTTAAGAAATGAACTTCTCTCATGTTGTTTTCATTATTAACATATTTGTTGTTGTACAGATCTACGTAGCAGTGAGATTTTGCTTTTTTTTTAATGGTTTTCTCTTTAGTTTCATAATAGAATGACCTAATGGTCGTTGTTGGCCTTAGCTGATATCCACATCATGGGTGAGTTGTGCGTGTCTTTACTAAAAGCTGAGATTAAATAATTGCGTTTCAAACACACGTTCCTTCTCTTGGAGGGTTAATCTAATTGTTATCGTATGCACGCTTGACCTCTTGAGCAGTCCCACCCTCTCCTCCGACGTCATTCGGTGACAGTGGTCAGCGGTCAGTGTGTCTGCCTAATTGGCAGGCATCGAAAAACAGTTCCCTCGTTGAGCAATTGTCCTGCCGCTTTAATCAAATTGCCACGAGCTGGGGTCATTTCTCACGGGTGGAGTTGCTGAAATTCAGAGGCTGGACAATGCATTTCTATGATTGAAACCTAGATCTGAGGTCATTTCTGGCGCCATTGACCACTGGTCACTTTGGTTCTCAGTAAAGACAGAAGACTTGTCATTGCTGCGCTGCTGTTTCTAGTTCTTCTGCAGTCTCTCTTTCTGTGACTTAACTGCTATCTTGTTTTTCTGTCCACTCACACACCCACCGGATCCTCGTTCTCCATCTAATCCCCCTCCCCACCCTTTCCCCGCTTCCCCTTTATTTCTCTTTCACATTGACCAACGGCCAAGGAGGCACAGGCTGCGCTTTGATAACAGTCACTGAAGTGTACGATTTAATGGGGCACAACGCTTTCTGTCGATTCAAACAGCGCCTTAGTCTGATACCTTTAAGCGCCACGGCTTAGATGCATGGGATAAGATAATACCTTGAATAAATGGGTTCCCACACAAAAAGAACCAAAGAGTCATCTCAAACAAATACATTAGTACTTCTCCTAATCCTTCTTAAAAGCAAAGCATATGTGTACATCGAGCATATATACGTATTTGCAAATATTTGCTGTAGAGAGTTAAAAAAATAACCTACGTTTTCTGAGTTGTAAACATGGCTGTTACTTTCCATATTGTTTTCCTTAACGTGAGTCGTGGCATTTGCATGTTGCATGTGCGTTCTCACATCAGCTGCAGTGAGAGTCCCTGCAATAAGGTTAAAATTAAATGCTTCATTGAAATTCCAAGGAGCACGTTTTTTTAGAAATTACAGAAATAATCTGAATTTTAGTTGAAAATTAAACTTTAATGTGATTTTCATAAGACTTTGAAATTTTCAACTTTTGTATTTTAGAAGGTTTTCAACCGTTCTCATCTATTTTCTTCCATATATTTTTGCTCTTTTACGTTTTCTAACCGTAGGTTGAATAGCGTATATGCTCCAGCTTTGACCGTCTGCCCGTCCGCACGATAACTCACGTAAAAATGGTTCGATATTGATGACATTTTAGCATGTGGTAGGGGACCACCTGATGACGAACCCTATTGAAAATGGCTCAAATGGGGTCAAAGGTCGCGACATAGGTGCGGGATCCATTCCATCGCCCATATGCGTTATAACTTACGTAAAAATGCTTCGATTGAGACAAAACCTTATCATGTTGTTCCGGAAGTATACTTTACCGGTTCTGTTCAATATCATCGAAATGGGGTCAAAGGTCTGGTCATAGGAGCTAGATTCATTCTACAGTCATTGTCCTTATCACTTGAGTAATGATTTCTGGTGTGTTGGAAAGCGTATTATAATCAATGCATTGCATGATTTTACTAACTTCGTTAATCTTCCTTTAGGAGTGCCAATTAAATGAATCTTCGCGCCTTTTACAAAAAAATTTTTCCACAGCTGGTTGTTTTTATATTCAGCGCGATTTGACTTGTCATTTGAATAGATTAATGTTTTTAATCTCTCAGTTGGTGAGTCTATTAAATCGGCATGATTTTTCTGCCTGACTAATGAGTTTGCTTCTGCTAGTCGCTTTCCAGTTTTTACTTAGCATTACTTGATTTTTCACCAGCTGTTAAAAAAACAAGTTTTAGAAACAAGTGTCGAGTTTTAGAAAAATGTGTTAGTTACTACAAGCGCAATGCAATGTTCACCCCCCCCGCCCCAAAGAATGGACAAAGTTCGTGAATAGTTCGCACTCATTCGCACAACAGTAATGTGACCAAAAACATCCGAGATCACAGGTTTCTAATCACGGCTGTGTTAGGCCTCAGTTTCAGCAATGGTCCATGATTTTATGTTAGTCTGAGAAAAACACTTACCAATTTGAAATTATGCATGGTGTGATTTTTCCTCGAAACTAAAAAAGCTAGGTTTGCAACAGAATATTCAAGCAAAGCAAACTGAATTTGCTTCTACCACTTACTGGTAATCCATGTAACACTTCTTAGAAAACTTGAAAATTTCAATCGTACTGGAGCTGGAATCGAACCCCACATCTCCCGATTACCGGACGAGTATGCTAACCCGATGCGGGTCTCATTTCACGCTCCAGGACGACGAAATTTTCAAGTTTTCTAAGAAGTGTTTCATGGATTACCAGTAAGTGGTAGAAGCAAATTCAGTTTGCGTTGCTTGAATATTCTGCCGATTTCCAATGTATTATGAAGAATATTTCTTCCTTCAAATATATAATATATTTCTTCCAATTTTGGATCGCTTTATTTTAAAAATGGTAGCATATATTAGTTTTGATGGTGATCACCCGAGTGGCAGCCACCGTGATAAATACGGGCTTTCTGGAAATCCAATTTAAAAGATCATATGAGAAGGTTTTAACATGACCTGTTTTTAATAAACAACTTTTCCGAATTTCAGCAATCTTACCCCTTAAATAATATGTACATCTATCAGAAGAATGCCGTTTTAATATGTTGAGTAAGCTGACCTGACGCCATTCTGAAACGTTTTCCTGTCACTACTTAAGACTTTTTTTTTTTTTTTTTTTTTTTGATTGGAGGTTTAACGACCACCGTGAGCAACTCAATGGGCTATAAGCAGTCGCCCGTCCCTAATTTAGGGTCACTGGTTCCAGGGAAGGGAGAGAGCCAGTGCCGTAAGACAAACACAACATCCATGCCACACCGGGATTCGAACCCGGACCCCTTCGGACGAATGATCAGAGGCCAACGCCTTAGACCACTGCGCCACCGGGGCGGCTACTTAAGACTTAGCCAGTTAACTTAGGTTCATATGCTGGAAAGTAAATGATGACACAACTCTCCCGAGAAGAACTGATTTCGGTGTTTTAAGGGTATGACTGTTCACAAATTTCTTTTATAGGCTGAGGGTTGTGGTTAATTTTCACATCATCATATGTCATGATGTTGTGAAAATTGACCTCAGAAAAACGTCAGGATTTTTTATCCAGTCTGCGTTGTGCGCGCAGACGATAAGACAACCACAAAATTTTAGCTGTTATTTTTTACATAATTCTAAATCAAATGGAATCGAAATATCCACTTAGCTTAGTCCGTAAGTTAATATTAAATTTTCTTTCTAGAAGTCTACAGAGCAGTACGTCGTATGAAGGCGTTAGAATACGTTTTAGTTTCAAAGGAATTTGAAATGTCGCATGAGTGTCCTTAAAATGTTGGCAAAACATACACAATTGTGATATGGTGCAATTGATAATTTAAGTTGAACAGAGTCTGAGATAGCAATAGGAACACTAACTCTAGGTACCAAGGAAGCATTCGTTTCTAATTTACAAAAGAAGTTCAAGCAGTCTAACTTCGAAAAGATTTCATTTGAAATAATTCGTGTATATGCGAAACCTTGTGCAAACTTTTTCTTTTCCAGGGCTTAAGTAATATCTGCGAAGCACTGAAAGCAGTTCTTTCAACCATAAAATTTGCCATTTTTCTTTGTTCTACGCATACAACACAGCTCTCAGATTAACAACGGAAATTTAGCGGCAATGAATTTCGTCTAAATAAGAAATAATGGCAACCCAGTCATAAAAAGAAAAAAATTAGTTTATTTTTGTGTGACGCATGAATCGCGAAGACTGCTTAGGTATGCTAATAGATATTAATTTTCACCAACGATTCCAGTGTTTAAAAAAGAAAAATACCAGGCGTAACTATTGATTGCGCATGACGGTAAGATTTCTGACGTTCAAGTTCTTAGATATCCACAAAGTACAAGAGGAAGATGGGGGCGATGTTGCAATGGGCCCACCATTGTGGCTTCATCAAGCTGGTACAGGCATCGCATTGGAAGACCATTGGCTGACACATCGGTTAAAAACATTAGCAGACTTTTAAAAAGTAGATTCCCTCGTACGATTTGAGGAAACTGCGAATTAACTTAACACTACACAAAATTAGCATTCACACTTCTTAGCAAAATGTAAAGTCCTCCAGTAGGGACTAGCTGCCTTATTACGGAACCAGCTGCAGCAGATAAGAGCCAATTGGGGGTCGAAAGACGGTCACGGCAAAAGTACTGTATAATTCCGAAGTCAAAGTAAAAGGTTTTTGAACAGAATTGTGATTATTAATAGGAACAAGATAGGGAAGTTTGTGCTAGTTAGTGGAAATATCCGATATCTCCAGGCAAGAAATCACTTTGTCATCAAAGGTGCGCATGGTGATGACATTTATATCATACAAAACAAGAAGCAGATGCTATAGACCCAGCTGAGATAGCCCCGTAGTATAGGAAATTTCTTCAACACAGGTTTGTAGCACAAAGTTTGCTCTTCAGGATTCAACATACAGTATGTATGTGTGTGTAAGAGGTAAGTTTAACGATTTACGTGAGCAAGTAAGATAATGTTGAGTCACACATTTCTAATCCAGAGCCCACATTTTTCAGGACAAAGATGGAACCAATGCTTAACATGAGCAAATTATACGATTTACATGAGCAAGTAACATAACGTTGAGTCACACATTTCTATTCCAGAGCCCACATTTTTCAGGACAAACAGAGGACCAATGCTTTTTGAATGAGCACAACATCGCGGCGAGTGCAGGCTCGCCCGTACGTAAAGCCAAAAGTTGTCCCACAAGGCCTCGAATCCAGCAGAGCGAATTTATTTTTTATTTTACTTAATCAACCACCATGAGCAAATCTAAAGGCTATGAGCAGTCGCCATCCTTAACGTACGGTCTTTGGTTCCAGGGAAGGAAGACACCCAGCGCCATCATACAGACACGCTACCTTGCCCACCGGGATTCTAACCAGCGTCCACATAGAACGAGTAACCAGAAGCTGGAGCCTCAGACCACTGTGCCCCAGGGGCGGCCCATTGACCATTGCCGTTTTCCTTATGATCTTGCAGGACAATATGAGGCCAAAGAATGGAAGTGAATTTGCTGTTTTTTTGAGCAAGCATAGATGGCAGAATCTTTTCCGTCCGTTGCTTCCCAACAAGCAGCAAGTTTTTCTCTGAACAGATATTTTACCACCAGTTCTGTTGTTTCTGGTTTTAAAATATTTTTATTAAGCCAACTACTAAATCAATTAAGCGTGACTGTTTAAATTAAAAAAAAAGAGGGGGGGGGGGATTAGATGGGATAAGCAGCTAGTATCGTGTAGGACCTCCTCTCTCCCGGTGAAGTGCAGAAAATGGACGTGGCATCGATTTCACAAATGGCAGGAAGACTTCTGGAGAGATGTTTAGTCATGCCGTCTGAACAGCCGCCCACAGTTCCCTGGTATTTGTAGGTGCAGGATCTTGAGTGGGAATGGACCTTTCCACCACGTCCCATAAATGCTCTATTGGGTTCATGTCGGGCGAACGTGGTGGCCACACCATTCGTCGGAACTGTCCAGAATTATCGTCGAACCAATTTTGGGCAACTTGAGCCCGATCACATGGTGCATTGCTCACCAGGAAAATCCCATCGTTGTTGGGGTACATGAAGTCTATGAAGGGCTACCCAGAAGATCAACACAGCGATTACTGGTTAATGACGTGTTTACGAGGACTAGAGAACACGTAAAGACACCCAACACATGTGTTGTACCACCACCAGCTTGCACATTGCCT
The DNA here is from genome assembly GCA_039090855.1 of Macrothele yani. Lineage (NCBI taxonomy): Eukaryota > Metazoa > Arthropoda > Arachnida > Araneae > Macrothelidae > Macrothele > Macrothele yani. The sequence goes on from CM077007.1 coordinate 165,800,985, forward strand.
TGTTGACAGCTTGGGTCCATGGCCTCATGAGGTCTGCGCCACACCCGAACCTTACGATTAGCTCGTAACAACTGGTAGCTTGAATCATCGGACCAACGCCACATGTTGCCAGTCTTCCAGGGTCTAATTACTGTGTTTACAAGCCCAGTTGAGGCGCTGTGTTCAATATCGTGGTATTAACAAAGGCACTCTCTGAGTCTTCTGCTTCCGTACTCCATAGACGCTAAATTACGTTGCACTGACCTAATGGATATGTCCCAGGAACCTACTGCATTGAATATGGACGTTAGTTCAGCTAGTGTAGCTTGTCTGTTAGCATGGACAATCCCGGTCAGACGCCGCTGGTCACGGTCATTCAGCAGCCGTGGTCGGCTACTGCGCTGTCCACGGTTGGTGGTAATGCCTTGCATGAGGTATTCTCGGTGCACACGTTACACCGTGGATCGTGGAATGTTGAATGTTCGCACAATTTTGGAAATTGAATGTTCCATCCGTCTGGCTCCCACTACCATGCCTCGTTCAAACACTGATAATTCACGTCGGGTTGCCATAATCATACTGGCGGTTGTTTAAGACTCACGAGAATACACCTCGCAACGGATAAAAATCGTGGCGTGCGTCGAAGCCTTTATACGACGCCTGCACCAGTTAGAAATGTGTACACTGCTATCCCGTGATTTTTGGTACTTCAGTGTATAAAGCAGACAAATAGTTCGTAGAGCAGGACGAAACGAAAGGAAACAAAATTAAAGGAAGTGGTCTAAACTCTTTGTAAACATTGAGACGACCTCTAAAGTGTCTTAAGCAATCTCACACATCAGCAACAGATTTCAGTAATTTCGCATACGGGACTTCAGGAAGTGATTAAAGTTGGTAACATAAAAAAACAAGAAAGATGACACCGAATTTTCGGGTGTAATAAGCACGTTTTTTGAATCCGTTCTGACGCAAATTAAATTTATAAAAGCTATTCAAAGTCAATGGAACCGGTATGGAAAACAATAGATCTGACGAAAGGAAGAAGATTTTCAATCGGGTTTTTAATCCCTCAGATATTGGTGTAAACGGAATCGTGAGCTTACGAACTCTTAGAAACAGAGATATCGACAAAAATAAGATGTGACTTTACGTCCCCTGGTGGGAAAACCATGCATTATTTTAGGAAGAAAGTATTCTCAAAAAGTGTATCCATATAAGGGGTATCGGTCGAAGAAAAAAAAAATTAGTCGAGTTTTCAGGAGCCCAGATTTTGCAACAAATACTTCAGAAGCAGAAATTAACACTTATGACCCCTCCCCTGGTGGCCAAACCATTCTTTACCAAACATTAGAAACTATGTGAAAAATATTTTCCATCAGGTCTTGTATGCGACACTGGAAGAATTTTTCAAATCAGATCTTTAGGAGCAGAAATAACGCAAAAAACGCAATTTACCTTTGTGCTCCCTAGCGGAAAGTCTATGATTTACTTGAAAATTTTGAATTTATAGGAAAAGCATTTCGCATCGGAAACATTATCCAACAATCAAGGGATTTTTCAAATCGTACTCTTAGAAGTAGAGATATTGACAAAAATAAGATATACATCTACGCCCTCTGGCGTAGAAATCATGCATTTTTTTCAAGAAGAAACATTTCCTAAAAGGTTTGTCGACATATGGAGTAGTATCGGACAACAAACGACTTTTTTTTCAATCGAGAATTTAGAACATCATATTTTGCTGCAAATACAACAGAAGCGGAAATTAAGACTTACGCCCCCTGGTGGCCAAACTATTTTTTTTACAAATATTAGAAATTATATGCAAACGATGTCCCATCAAGAGCTGTATCCGGTGCAGAAAGAATGTTTCAAATCGGAGATTTAGAAGCAGAGATATAGGGGAAACACAATTTACCGCTGCGCCCCCTGCAGGAAGTCTATGAATTACTTGAAAATTTTGAAATTACATGAAAAACATGTCAAACGGAAAACACTATCCAACAAAGAAGGAATTTTTCAAATCGGACTCCTAGAAGTAGAGGTATTGACAAAAATAAGATATACATCTACGCCACCTGGCGGAGAAACTGTGTAATACTTTAAGAAGAAAATTTTCCGAAAAGGTTTATCGATGTGAGTGGCATCAGTCCATGAAATAATTTTTTCAATCGATATTTTAAAAGCTCCGATTTTATGGCAAATACATCAGAAGCAAAATTTAACGCTTACGCCCTCTGGTGGCCAAAGTATTCCTTACCAAAAATTTGAAATTATATGCAAAAGATTTTTCATTAGGAGATGTATCCGCTGAAGAAAACATTTTTCAAATCGGAGTTTTAGAAGAAGAGTTATCGGGAGAAATGTAATTTACTTTTACGCCCGCTAACGGAAAATCTATGCGTAATTTGAAAAAGTAACTATATCTAAAATACTCTTCGATATAAATGGAATCGAAAGATAAAAAATGTTTTTCAATCGGATGTTTAGAAGCAAATATGTGGAATAAAACGTATTTTTGAATTCGACATCATCTGCATTTACGCCCTCTACCGGCAAAATTGTACATCGCAAAAAAAAAAAAAAAACCGAAATGAAGGATCATCATTTGCATATTTCAAGCTTCCCAGCGCAAAAAGGATTTTTCAAATCGGACTAATAGTTGCAGAGATATCGTGGGTACAGACGGACGGACGGACGGACCGACAAACCGATAACAGAAACACGATCTTTTTTTACAAAAGACGTGCTAAAAAGGAGTATTAACATTAATGAATCATGAAATTAGTTCGGTAAATAAGTTTCGCTTGTGAATAGCAGTGTGCCTCGCGTAATTTCTTTAGTTACGTTTCTTTCCGCTTGCATAAAGATGCTCATCCTTAGTTGAAGATTTGGGAGTTCTCCTTGTACACTATCTACCAACAAGTAATTGGACACCCCTGCAATCGACGATATCTGCGGTCCTGATACACGTCACGGCCGCCGCTGTTAAATATCGTGTGGAAAAAAAAGGCAACCAGTCGCATGCAAGATGCCACGCAGTTCGGAGCACTCTGATTTCGAGAAAGGTGTAAACGTCGGGTATCACAGAAATGGCCGATCCATACGTGACATATTCAGCGAGTTGACATACCCAAAATCGACAGTGGCCTACGTTATTGGCAAGTGTAAGATGAGAGGTGACTGTCGGAATGTGCCCCGACCGGGCAGACCCACAAAACTGGGAGTTTGAGACCGACGGGTGCTGGCCAGAGAAATTCGGAAGAACCACACCAAATCGATGGGCCACATCCTCGAGGAGTTTCAACAGACATCCGGGAGTGTTATTTCGATGAATACCATCCGTAAGGAAGCTCATCTGCTTGGTTATCATGGACGTGCTGCCGCCCACAAGCCTTTGATCACCAAGTCCAATAGCGCTGCTCGGCTAAGGTGGTGCAAAGAACGTCGACAGTGGACCGTTGAACAGTGGAAACAGGTTTTCTGGAGCGACAATTCAAGGTTCACCCTCTACCGTTTGGATGGCAGGGTCTGGGTTTGGCGTCTGCCTGGAGAACGCCTCCTGGCGGAAATTATTTTGCCAACTGTGAAGTTCAGCGACGGTGGAATTATGCTATGGGGGTGTTTCTCCTGGTATGGCACGGGACCCTTGGTCGCAATTCCTGGTAGACTCAACGCCGAGACCTACTGCACCATTTTGGATGACCATGCGCTTCCTACGTTGTGACAGTTTTACGGGGTGGACCCATGTTACTTTCAGGATGACAATGCCACCTGTCATGTTGCGAGGTCCACCATGGCTTGGTATGGTGACAATGGGGTTAATCGAATGGACTGGCCGGCGCAGAGCCCGGGCCTTAACCCTATCGATCACCTCTGGGACGAGTTGGAGTATTGACTTAAGGGGTGGCACCACCGTCCGAAATCTGTGAAGGAACTGACCTTTCTTCTCCAAGCCGAGTGGAAGAAAATAACGCTAGCCGTCGTACAACGTCTGGTTGAGAGTATGCCCCGGAGGGTCGCAGCTGTAATCGCCGCTCGTGGAGTTTCCACCAACTATTGAAGGTGAATAAACTTCGTTTTATTTTGCTATCACAGGTGTCCAATTACTTGTTGGTAGATAGTGTAGTTTTGTTCCTCCTACAGAGCTATTAAAAATTGAGTACAAAAAAAAGAGAACATAATGGATAATTAAAGCTCATTTTTTTTTTTTTTCATTTTGGTAGAATTGCAAGCTTTGGTTTTTCACTTAATCGGAAACTCCGGAATTCAAAATGATCTTACTACTTCATGCATTTCTGATTCATTGTTATCTCTGAATTAACATTCCATCATTGGCCTCCTCCATTCTACTTTTTAAATTTCGTGATAAACAGCCGCCAAATGAAGAAGTCAACGTCACATTTCAAGCAAAAGATTTGAAATTCTCCAGTCTTTTATGTTTTATTTGTAGGATGATTTTTTCTTTCCTAGAGAGATCAATCTCCTTTTGGTAAAAAAGAAAGAAAAAAAAAACACTTAAATAAGTACACAGCACAGACCAGAAAGGGATTGTCATTGGACGCAAACACTAAAACCTTTTCCTTTAAAATATACTAATACATATAAGCAAAGTAGGTTTTATCAAATATATAAGTAAATTAAAGTGACCTGGTTCACGTTGGGTGAAATGACGGGTGGTTCCCTACGGTACTTGGCGTCATTATGTGACGTCACTGGCCCGCCCTGTCCATTAAGTTCACTGGGAGAGACAATGCGACTCCCTCTAGTGGACGTATTGTTCCGGGTAATGACGACTCCAAGCCCCAAGAGCAAAGTGCATTACGGCTAAGCAACGCAACACCCATTAAGAATTTTGGCTTCGTTACAAATGCTCCAGTGTCTTCATTATCTCAATCCCGTGTTGTGTATTTCGTTGCTTGAGCGATAAGCCGTGATTGTGGCTGCACAATGTGAAAGCATTTTCCGTAAAAGGTTCACCACACCTATTTCTCTTCACCCAAATGAGCGGCGAATGAGTTCGCCTTTTAAGGCAGAAAATGAGACCTAGGACGGAAGAATTTGGAGCCTTCAGTTAAACTAGTTGAGCGAAGCCTGTTATAATCATTAGGGATTAATCGGTGACATTCTTAAAGTACAAAGCTCGGAATGATCTCTTACGAGACCAAATTGATAAACCATTCCATTCCACCGAGAGCAAAACAGTAACGTTTGACACAGATTAAGATTTCAGTGGAAATATTTCAAGCAAAATAGAATTGCGCACTAGAAGTTATTCAGAAATGGAATATACTTTCAAATACCTGGAATTAATAAGTCAGAAGTATATGAAAGATTTACATAGATGTTTAAATACTTTAGGAACACAACACAATTATAAATTAAAATAATGATAACTTAAAAGCGTTGAATGTTGGGATTCATTCTAGCAGTTGGAATACTAATTTTCAAGGAAAACGTAGCCGCCCCGGTGGCGCAGTGGTCTAAGGCGCTGGCCTCTGATCATTCGTCCGTAAGGGGTCCGGGTTCGAATCCCGGTGAGGCATGGATGTTGTGTCCCTTCCCTGGAACCAGTGACCCTAAATTAGGGACGGGCGACTGCTTATAGCCCATTGAGTTGCTCACGGTGGTCGGCAAACCTCCAACCAATAAAAAAAAAGAAAGGAAAACGTAGTGAAAAGAATCTTCATACCTCTTTCACAGTGATGCGACAAACTCGAAAAGATCTTCAAATATGCACAAAACTACGCAAAACTACGAGTATATAAAACAGAATGAGGATGCACATATTAAGCACACAAGGTTTTTACATTGCGACCCGGGTAATAATGTTTGAATTCTTATTGAAATTCCGAACTTAAACAAATGACGAGATGCAAAAAGGTTCTACCTAAACAAGCATCAGCAGAAAATACTCGTAATATGAAGTTGGAATCATAAGCCCCGGTTATATGTCTACTCTGAATCTCAGGCACAGACGGATATTCCCCAATGGGTGCCAAGCACTTATTAAGTCATTAGTCAAAATAGAGGCATAAAATATTTCATTGACTGGGCATCTTTGCATTTATTCTTTCAGTACTTTTATAAAATTACTTCTTACAGCATAAGTGTATGTAACAGTTTGTAGTTACCACAAGAAAAATTTGCTTTATGTAAAACTGTTTAGTGCAAATATGCCTGTAAAGAAAAATCGGCACATCCTGTATGTCAATTCGGAATTTTTCCAGTATTGATGAATTTTAAGGTCGCAAAGATAAATTTTAAATACCGATTCTGCGACAGTTGCTGTCAAGAAGCGCAAATCAAGCAAGTGAACCGTTCAACTATATGATTCATAGAATTCTTTAACTGAACTAAACTTTTTAAACTTATGATTTTTAAACTAATCTTTGGCCAATGGGTAATGCATAAATGCAAACCTTGATAAGCAAAATTTTTCAAGAATCTGGGACCGGGCGGGCCCGGGTTTACCAAACACATGAAATCAAAGAAAGCGGCCCGGGCACGGACTGCTGGACGAAGGTCTCCCCAAGTTTCTTTTACAACGGTTTGTCTTGTGCCACGCTCCTCCATGTTACTTCCGCATACTTTCGAATTTCTACCACCCATCTGCCATGTGGTCTTCTTCTGGGTCTTTTCCTGTCCCTTGGAATCCAGTCTGAAATTTCAGCTGTCCATCGGTGGTCGTCCTTCAGGCAGTATGTCCAGCCCATTGCCATTTCAGGGATTTAACTCTGATCATGATGTTTTTCCCACTTGTCATTCTTCTGATCCACGATCACTTAAAAACAGTAAATGAAAAGGCTTTGATGGCGTACTACATAATCCGTTACCGAGTTGCTCAAGCTTGGGAAGCCCATACCATCGCTCAAAATCTTATCAAGCCATGAGTAAAAGACATAGTTGAATGCATGCGGGATGGAACAGCCACGAAACTACACTGCTGGTCACCCAAAATGCAACACCAAGAAGGAAGCACCCGATCGGCCTGAAATTCGCAGCATGCGTTGCCCGCGAGAGGACATACAAACGATTAGCATTGCAAGGCATATTCAAATCACGTGCGCCCGGCACGCTACCGAGAAGCTCTATAAGAAGGATACACAGAAGGCGGGGTGTAAGTAGTGGAAGTGTGTTGTGCTGCCGGACATGTGCGTGGGAAGCGTCCTGATGCCTCGTCGCAGAATACGGCAGTCATTCCAACACGTTTCAGAGTTTGACAGAGGACGAATAGTGGCTTATCGCGACAGTGGTTTATCGTACCGAGGCATCGGCGCCCGTGTGGGACGACATCCAGCCACAGTGAGGCGAGTATAGATTCGGTGGGTGAAGGAGGGACAGACGGACCGACGTGAGCGATTGCCGCAGCTGCGGCACACCACTGAACGAGAGGACCGGCATTTTGTGTGGCGGGCATTGACGGCTTGCCCCGCCACGTCACGAACGTTAGCTCAGGAATTAGGGTGTGTTGCGCAACAACCTGTGTCAGCACGTACCGTTCGACGTCTTCTGCAGGAGCGGGGACTTGTCGCACGGCGCCCATTGCTCCGATTACCATTGACGTTACACCACCGGCGAGTGCGGCGGCAGTGGGCCGTTGAACACCGTACCTGGACTACGGAATGGCTCGACATCGTCTTTTCCGACGAATCCCGCTTCTGCCTGCAACCCCACGATGGTCGGATCCGCGTGTGACGGCACCGTGGCGAGAGACTGTATGACGCCTGCATTATGCATCACCATACCGGTCTGTTGCCTGGCGTTATGGTTTGGGACACAACTGGATATGACACCCGCACCCCTCTGGTACGCATCGGCGGTACACTCAACAGCCATCGCTACATATCTGACGTTTTGGAGCCTGTAGTCCTCCCTTACCTGCAGAACTTGCCAGCGGCCATGTTTCAACAGGACAATGTGCGCCCGCACGTGGCACGCTTCGTGCAACAATTCTTCACGGCCCACCCGGTGTCACTGCTGCCGTGGCCCGCATGTTCTCCCGATATATCGCCCATCGAACACGTCTGGTGGCAGATCGGCAACCGAGTGGCCCGGCAAGCACCACCCACGGCTAAGCCTGATGAACTGTGGAAACGTGTGGAAGCAGCCTGGACCGACATACACCAAGCCCACATCCAAAGCCTCTTTCGTTCGATGCCGCGGCGTGTAGCGGCCGTTATTGCCAGCCATGTGGGCCACACGAACTATTGATGTCTGTGTGTTCCGCAAGTCGCACAGGCCTGTAAGCTCAATCGTTTCATCTTTGTATCTGTTGTTATGTGTCCAGTAAATCTGGCTTTGCTATCTCGTGTCCTTCTTGGTGTTGCATTTTGGGTGGCCAGCAGTGTAGTTGGCACAGTTCCTGTGTCAAATAATACAATCTCGGGCCTCAGCAGAGGACGTGAAAGGTACTTTAATTTCATAAATAAAATGCAGTGAGACTAAATTTTTGCTCCAAGTAGATGAATCAACGGAAGTGGCGGAGTTGGGGATTTTAACAGTAGTATTGCTCTACCAGTACTTGGAGTCTTTTCAAGAGAATCTGCTTCTCTGCAAGCGCTTTTCGACTAACACGAGTGGCGCTTAAATTTTTAAAGTAATAGACGAATTTTCACAGTGAGTGGCATCCCATGGGATAACTGCGTTGATGTGTGCACAGACGGCGCGTAGGGCATGACGGGAAAGACGTCCGATCGTATTTCAAGAATAAAACGAAATTCAAGGAGTGTAGCAGTAGCCATTGTGTCCCCATCGTCATGTTCTTGCTGTGAAAAAAATGCCGCCCTTCCTAAAAGAAGTCTTGAGCGAAAGCGTGAAAATAATTAATTTCTTCAAATCACGACCACGAATACAAGGCTGTTCAAAATGTTGTGTGATGACATGGGGAGTCTACATATGTTTTGACTTCTTCTCACAAAAGAAACGTAGCTATATCGCGGCAAAACTTTGACTCGGCTCTTCGAAATGAGGGCTGAAGTCAGCACCTTCCTGATTGACAATGACTTTGTTTCGGGCGACAGGTTGTGTGAAGAGCGTTGACTCATGATATTGGCGTATTTAGGAAAAAACCTTTTAAAAAGTAAATGACTTAAATCTCTCACTTCAAGGAAAAGCAGTAACTGTTTTTGACGCCAACGATAAAGTGCAAGTGTTTAAAAAGAAAATCCAGTTTTGGGCGGAATCAACGAAAACTCGAAACCAGACAGCTACCCAATGATAAAATAATTCAGAGAAGAACTAGATTCCGTCATAATTGGAGATATCTTAAATGAGTTTCACGTTCACTCGCAAAGTTTGCTTGATAGTTTCAACCGTTATTTTCCGGAAGAACTCTACGAAAAAATTGAAGAAAACGTTTGGGTTGAAAACCCATACTCTATTGTGTGGGTAAAGACAGCCTGTTGGATATCGCAGCAGTATAAATCCTTGATTTATTTGACATCATATTCTGCGATAAAAGATAATTTTGCAACCAAGAAGTCACTATCAGTATTTTGGTGTCAGCTGAAAAACAAATTTAAAGTTTTGTCAAATATAGTAAAAATCATCTTTCTGCCCTTTGCAACAACTTACTTATGTGAATCAGGATCCTCTGTCTATGTGGTTACTGAAACAAAATACAGATCCTGCCTCAATGCAGAGCCAGATATTCGGTTACATCTGTCTAAAATTCAACCAGATATAGTCTCATTGTGCAAATCAAAATAGTCCTAACCCTCACATTAGAATCTAAATTCCTGGGCTATGCTATATCGTTCTTTTTCGATGCCAAATGACAATTTTAGTTTTGCAACTGTAAAAATGGGTTTAAAAACCATGTCTATATGGGTATGATATTGTGGATTTGAAATATCTACTTTGAATTTATTCTCAAATGTGTTGCCTTACTTTATGTTTTATGTTGTTGTTTTTCGTTTATGTAGTTAAGTGAGATCCTTATTTCTCTGAAATTAGTAAAGAAATTAACGTTTCGAATGAAACAAAACTTTATGTTTAACATGTCCAAATGCTTAAAAATACCTTCCATCGTCAATACTTCTGCCATTCGGTTTAGTACTTATGTAGGTGCTAGGTAAAAATATCTTGAAGCTTATGCCAAAGTCACGTAGGTGCAAAATTGATGCTTTGAGAAAACGATATTTAAAGTTCTTTCAAAGAGAAAATTAAGTTTTAAGCTATTTAGAGATCGAAAAATAATTCGTGCTTTTGCTGTACAATAAAATATCAGCTTACAACTTGAAAAATACAGTTAGTTAAAAACAGCCAAAAATACACATACGTGCCTTTTGCATAAGGTCGACGATATTGCTCCGTGACGAATTTCTCTCCTAAACAGGGCTCCACGACTCAAAAAGTTTGAGAACCGCCGGTCTAAGGTACTGGCTCCTGAAAATAGGTACAATTTTTAGGGTCTCAGATGAGTCATATGTGGTGCGCCCTGAATTACCGCACTGATTGATACCTTCTTTAAAGACAGTGGCCCTAAATTACGGACGGGAGGCTGCCTGTAGCTGTAGACCAACTGCTCATGGTGGTCGTTAAACCCCAAATCAAAGAAAAAATTATTTACATTTTTATGAATTCTGTTCTTTATTTATTGTTTCATTTAGAATGAGTTGTGTCTTATATTTTTATTGTGGATCTACCTGAGTAGAATAATGCACCCTTCCCTTGAATTTCGCTTGACTGTGAGGTAAACCACGTGCTTTTACTTACTTTCCACTGGTCCTGGATTAATGCTACATAATTCTGTTTTTTTCTTTCCTTGTTATATTTATATGTTACACTTTTCACCCACCAGTATACATCAATTGCATATAGAAATGTATTACCTAACATTCACTCTAAGAAAGTTTTAGCGTATTTTTTGAGATGAAAAGGAAAATATGTATCAAGCAATAATTTTAAATTTTAGATGTGAGCTCAGATAAGCACATTGGGGCGAGCGACGTGTCACGTCGCGCCGGAGCCGTCAGAGGTTCTTAAAACAGCCCTGTAACTATAGTCAAATTTCGGATATGAAAGAATAGCTCCGAAATATGGAATTTTTCTTAAAATCAATTTATATCGTTGAACAAATAATCGTACAGTAGCCGCAGAACTGTTGGACTTCAGTGTGGCTAGTAAGTCATCCGGATATATAATGCACTTCGGTTTTGCCTCGGACCGTAGATATTAAAAAAAAAAATACAACTTATTTCGCGGAAAATAATAATAAGTCACATCGAAATCACATACTGTGTGAAAACACTAGCTTGTCCGCAACGAGCATCGAATCAGTGTCCCCTCACTCCGGAGTAAGTTGCTCTCCCAACTGAGCTACGCGGGCAGAATGTCTCGCTGCAGATTTGTCGTCTTGACACATGTTTTCACCTCTGTAGTACGTCATAACTGATAGACTGAAGAAAAATATACATCAGGGCTTAATGTCTTCTTACAAAACCATAGCTGTTTTCTTTTAATATCAAGGTAAATTCTGAAAAATTCTGTAGAACGGTTTTACAGATTAGACAATGATTTCGTAATTTGGAACCGAAACATTCTATGAAGAACAGTAGAAAATAAAAGTTTGTTTTCTTGTCTCACAAATTTGTGTTTTAATGAGAAATAAAACTTATAAGTCGGTTGTTAGTCCCCGATGAGACAGTACTTATGGTACCCAATTGGCTACATGGCCCGGGCCGAACTCTTAAAAAGTAGAGGAGGATACAACTCTTTCTACTGGAAATAATTTAATCCGGGACAAATAGCTGAGTGTAACTTTTAGATTGAAAGAGGTGTTTGGTGCATGTAAGACACAAACTTCTAACCATTTGGCCCTAAGTAGTCGTGCGCTTCCCTAAACCAACTGGAGCGTCATGCGTTTGAAAGATATCGTTATGCGGAATGGCTCACCAATTTGAAATATTCCCTAGTGATTGCTCAGAACTTTTTCAGAAGTAAATAAACTGCGCATAGAAATGGTTGATGCACTTTTTCGTATAAGTCCGGAAATTTCATTGTTTTACGCATATTTCGCTGACGGTTTCTGAAATGCAAGCCAATAAACCCTGACACTAATGATGTAAAGTAGAAATGGTAGTTACCATTGAAAACCCAGAACAAGAGGCACTTGATACCGCTAAAAAAGCAATGCTAAAATCAAGTGTAAGGAAATGAGCGTTAAAATTAAAAAAAATAATTCTTTCAATTTGTTGAAATCCTGATGCTGTGACAAAAAACAAAACAAAAATAAACTGATTTTGATTTACTTCTGAGCACAATAATGACCGGAAAAGTTTTAAATTATTAGTGCGTTCAACTCTGAAAACCGCATGGGAAGTATGTCCTGCTACACAAGAAGTAAGCAAAAGTTAGAATATTTGCTCTCCAGTGTAACCACACAGACCGCCTCTCAGCGGTAACCCTGACTCATCGGTGCTCAATGAGAGATATTTTCATGGAAGGCCAATCTGCGTGCTTCACTGAGCACTAATACAATTCGCACTACGTATATGTGACTACATTTACCCAGCTGCCTTAAATTTCAAGTGCTCTCAGTAGCCTCCCGTCTTGAACTTTCTGAGTTAAGAATGGGTGTGAAACATTTTTAAAATGTGGCTGTATATCACTGTGGAGTATCATAACCAAAAGTGAAATGTAAAGTCTCTTATAATGTTCTCTTTCACAGCATAGCTTCGTTATTTCTACAGCCTTTATTTCTGTTCTTCAGTTCAAACCCTTTCCCATTTATCTTATTTTAGAGAGATGCCAGTTTCATTAATTAGATTTTTTTTCCATATTCAGAAGCGCATTTTTGTGTTTGTTGTGCTGGATCTTAAAAAGGCTTTCTAACTTCTCATTTGGAGGAGTTCCCGTCGTTCAAATGACTGAAGATATGGGTAGTGAAATGCCGTTATGAAGGAATTTCTTTTGTAACCCCCAAAAATTGGGATCCATGGAAAAGAAGAAATATATCTCTAGCTCGTATCTCTTACAAGTCAGCTGTTAAACCCAGTTCCTTAAATTGCATGAAGGCCCTGGTTTGTGCACTATCGTTAGAGTTGGGCACGGATTCGATTCCTAGGCGAGAGGCGGGTGGTGTTTTGGGACATTGGTTGTGTCCCACAACCAATGTCCCAAAACAAACCAGTGATCTTATATAGTGGTCTTAAATAACCCTGGAACCAGTGATCTTAAATAACGGTCGGTTGAGCCCACAAGTCTTTAGATACTTATGAGGTCGTTAAACCCATAGCACTGAAGAAAAAAAAATTGTTTGTAATTTTTCTAAAAGGACACCACTCAAATTTATTTCCATGATTATCATAGTTATATACCGACTGATCACAGAATTATGACCAACCCGATAAAAAGTGGATGCTGCCCGTTGACCACATGATTTCCGAGAGGGCGCGATTAGTCGACCGACGTGGCTTATATAAGGCGTGAGTGGAGCAATAGGTAGTAAAATTCGGAACGTGATGGGTAAGCAGAAGGATTTATCGGGTTTGAGAAAGGACAGATTATGGGAGCTCGGAGAGCCGGTGCCTCAATACCCCAACCGGTTGAACGGGTGTGCTGCTCGTGAGCCGCCGTAGTTAAACTGCATCAGGACTGGCGTGAAAATGGTCAAGCAGCGACTCGGAGGCAAAACTTCACAGGACAGCGAAAGGTTGATGTGTGAGGTGGGCTCCGAGTCCAACGACTCGTACAGTCCAACAAACGCAGCACTGTTCAACATCCAATACAGCAGAGGTCAACCCGGAACAGTATCTGTTATGACCATGAGACGAGTCGCTCGCTCGCAAGCATGAGCTATAACAGCAGACGACCCCAACGACATCCTCTCCGAACCACGGTTCATCTACGCAAAAGACTCGCCTGGTGCAAATATCATGCAAGTTGGAGGTCGGATGACTGGAAATAAGTGTGCTGGTCAGACAAGTGTCGTTTTTTACTCCACTCCGTGGATGGTCGTGTACGTATTTGGGGCAAACAACAAGGGGGACTCGATCCATCCTGCATGGTCTCCACAGTGCAAGCTGGTCGAGGCGGTTGTATGTTTACCTCGCAGGAACTTGGATCTCTGATGCATATGGAACAAAGCAGGACTATCGTGAATTGCTTGCTGACTAGGCACACTCAGCAAAGTTGCACTTTTTCCTGAATGGAGACGGTGTCTTTCAAGATGACAATGCGCTGAGCAGCAGGTCCATATTGTGCAGGGATATTTTAATGAAAACAATTCAGACTTAAAGCACATTAATTAACCACCGAACTCTCTCGATATCAACCCCATAGAGCACTTGGTGGGACACTGTGGAAAATGTTTATCAGGCGTCTGGATACACCAAACATCTCCATACCAGCATTGAAGGCCGCATTACATACAACTTGGTTTGCCATACCTTCCAACTACTTCCCGCATCTTATTGAATCAATACCACGTCGGATTACTGCTGTACTGAGGGCGGAAGGAGGACTTACGAAGTATTAGGTAGGGGGTCATAATTCAGTGAACAAGCAGTGTATATCTTTAAACATATTTTCCCGTCACCAATTTCTCTAAGATATCAAACGATTAACAAGAATGAATGTTTTATTTCTCAATGAAACTTACTTCATTTGCTATTCGCTCTATGAATTTCTGTTTAGATATGAAGTAATCGCTGCTTAACTAGCAACTTTTGTTTTACAATGCATTTGTAAATAAGTCTTTTCGTACAAACTGCGTGACAAAAATCATTAGTTATTTACAGAGAAAAACTATTATCCTAACTCCATGGGATAGAACGGCAATTATTTCTGAATTTCAAATTAAACATTCACAGATATAATTGAAATTTCTGCTAAAAAGCAGATTTATTTTAATTTAGGGTGTGCTTAAAATCATCGCTATTTTGGGATTCCTGCGTAAAATATCATTTTTGCTCGTAAATTTCGGTTTGGTTTGATTCGAAAATGTTTTTTTAACTTGTAAAAAAAAACTTTTTCAGTGAACTTGCAATAACACGCAGCATGGATTAGGTTTTTACATATCATACTTATTATTATTATTATTTATGAAAACTAAAGAAAATTTGGAAATGCTAAAAGCACTGAATTTGATTTAAACCAACCCGAAGCTATTTGCGTTGCGTTTTTAAACCACACTTTTGAAAATAAGCAACTTTAGCACCAAATAGCATGCATTTGAAGTGCCAACTAGAAAAATGTAATTTGAGAGAACTGAATTTTCATCGAAAAAGGCCTCAGAATTGTGAATCTGGTGAAACCTTGAGGTGATGGAAAATTTCACAGTGCCTTCAAAATTTCGTACTGACAATCACAAAATAATTCAGAATAAATGAATACCAGGAGTCAATCAGTCTCAAAATACCATGAGTCTCAAAATTTGTTGCGTATACCTGATAAAAACTGAAAATGCAGAACCTGAATTAGTGATATCCATGTTTGAGCAAAAATTTCTGAGGTCTTTAAATTTTCAGGAATAAACTTCGAAACATAAACACATTCAACTAGAATTCTTTCGGGCAATTGCATTGCGTTGAAATATAACTTCAGAATAAACTAACTCAAGCAGAAAGAGGATTTTCGAAGCAGTAAACAAAACGAAACTTTGTTCAGACAGCAAATATAAAAATAATTTGTAGGCTGCCCTTATTACTAATCGTTCATTTGTAATTAAAAATGTATGGTACTTAATTTATACCAGTGCCTCATAAACAGAGATTTGTGGGTGACGAGCATTGTACTGTTTTCCTCAAATGTTTGTTTATAAAGCATTAAAGAATCCAAAAAAAAAAACAAAAAACAAGGAAATGGCTGTAACATAAATGATATAACATAAAATGTTTTATGTTCGAAATGACTAGAACGAAAACCACGATTTCGTGTTTTATGTTATAGCCATTTTTAAATCAAATGCTGCAATGGGAAGTTACCCCAAAGAAAAGACAGTATTTTGATGGTAGTATCATTTGGTGGGAGAAGAATATACAAAAAACAAAAATTAATTCGAAGTCATTTTGAGAGTGTCAATCAAAATTGAACAGATATCAGTGTCGATCAGAATTGAACAGAAAATAGAATAGAAATCCATCTCCTTACACCGAAAGTATAGAATGCGTGTAAACAGTCACTTCCCGCTAACATAAAACCGTCACTCTTTTCTGGAGCAATTATAGCATACATTTTGAATGTTTAGCAGTGAACTGCCTGGCACATCAGCTATAAATGAACTTTATCAGAGTTGAAATATGTAACAGCAGGAAATGGTGATGACATTTGCATGCAAATTGGTAAATATTGTAATTTGAACATACGCAATTAATTCCATTATCGATCTCATCCTGTAAAAACTGAAGCTACAGCATGAATGTGGTGATCCGTAAAATGTCAACGTGTCAATCTGAGTAACACTGTCAAACATTTATATATTAAGAAAATTTATATATTAAGAAAATGCAACGTTTGTCCCAAATATTTTATTTTTTTAAGTCGATCAAGGTTTCGCTGGGCTCTGGCCTAGCTTCATCAGGCTATTCGTCCTGAAGAAGGTAGACTAGAGTCCAGCGAAACCTTGGTCGACTTGAGAAAACAAAATATTTGTGACAAACGCTGTATTTTCTTAATATACATAATCATCACAAGACAGTAGTATCTGATTTTAAGAACTGTCAAACATTATTGAAAAGTGACCCATGGAGGAAAACCATCACAAGTAGAAAGCCGGAAGCCCGTCAGCGCCGTGACTGTCATCATCTGATCGACTTGCAAATAGTACATGCTATTAGCATGCATGAAGCCGACTGATCGACTCTGAATATTGTGTCACATACTGCCCACCACAATGCCACAGTCTATCGTTGCAGTACTCCATAGGAAAGAGGAGGTATGCACTGTCGTTCGTTTGAATGGTCGGCCTAGTCTGATTACAAAAGCAGAAGTTACTTTGGCTGTTAATTCTGTGAGGCGCCAGGCTCTCACAGAATCGACAGCCTGACTCTCAGAAATTAAAAGGGTGGTGATGCCGGGCTCTCAGAAATTAAAAGGGTGGTGATGCCGGACAGACCATTTCAATCGGTCATGGGAAACAGGCTCGCCCACAGGGCATTCATCGCGCAGCTGACTGACTTCTAACCATGACAGCGCTTGGAGTTGTGCCACTCCCAAACAACCTGGGATGATCAATGGCATCGTGTAGTGCACAGCGATGAGTCTCGCTTCTGCCTTCAACCAGGCAGTCGTCGGATACATCTGTGGCGCCAGAATGGTCTGTGCAATAATCCAGCGGATATCATCGACTGTTTAATCAGCGAGTGTCATCCTAGGGAAGCTGTTTCCTATTATTTGAGCTCCAATTTATTGTTTATTACAGAAACTCTGACGCCTCGTCGTATGCGGAAAAATCCTCAAAATCAGTTGCGATATCATTCATGACAAGCTTAAGCAAAGCACTTTTCCACAAGACAGTGGCCGTCCTCTTACTGCAAATACATCGAGGCAATATATGTACAAGGTGTTAACATGCTACTTTGACGATAACGATTTCCAGATTTGTCACCAATACAGCACATCTGAGAAACGCTGGGACGACACCTTTAGACTCTCAGTGAACCACTACCAACAGTAGATGCCTTGTGACACCATCTTGACGAAGCGCGATACTCAATGCTTCAGGACTCTGTAAGACGTCTGGACAGTAATTTTTTTTTTTTTTTTTTTTTTGATTGGAGGTTTAACGACCACCGTGAGCAACTCAATGGACTAAAAGCAGTCGCCCGTCCCTAATTTAGGGTCACTGGTTCCAGGGAAGCGAGAGAGCCAGTGCCGTAAGACAAACACAACATCCATGCCTCACCGGGATTCGAACCCGGACCCCTTTCGGACGAATGATCAGAGGCCATCGCTTAGACCACTGTGCCACCCGGCTCTGGACAGTATATATTTGAGAAACGAATTTCTCCGAAGAAATAATTCTTCATTTACCTTCGTCTGTACAGCTGTATTCCTTGGAGAGTTGCCAATGAATTGCTCATCACGGAGATTTAACTTCATGTTAGAATTGCTCTTAAGCTATATTTCCCATCATTACTTTTATTTTTTCTTATCTAAAAATGTTATCATGTGACATTTTAACATTTTAAGCTTACCAAATTCATGTTCTGTCAAACAAGCTGGTGCCAAAAATGCTGTATGGATATAAGTTTATCTGCAGAAATGTGTCAAATTTTGAGCTGATATTAAATTGTTAAAGGATAAGACTAATCTAGCTTATCACTGTTTTAAGATATGCATATGTATGTTAAAAAATCTCGAAGAGGCAGGAAACTACCAAAGAACCCCTTTCCTTTCTCTCCCTTCCCACATTTTTTAGTGCTATGAATTTCTTCCCCGAAATTGCATTACGAGTGCACAGCAGAAGAGACCTGTCATATTAATTGCATTTAATGCATTCTGTGATTCATGAAGCAAAGCAGCGTAATTTATAAAAGCCTTTTCTTAAAGCAGGCGAAGTAAGCCAACGAAAGAGTTGGAAGAAGCTCTTCGGTAAGACGACAGAAAACCCGATTACAGACGTTGTTAAGCAGAGATCTCTTCAAACACGGAAGAAGAAATGGCACGGGCAAATAAATAAAAAGCAAAAAAAATGAAAGAAAGAAAAAACCGTTTGGCACTCTGTTTCGAGAAAAGGCGTTTTCAGCTCCAATGGATATTGAATGAAATGTCTCCTTCGTTCGTGCATTGTAAAACGCATCATTATTTTCCAATCAGCGCACTGCTACACATAGGCATGTATGGATATTGGTGCATGAGAGCTGAAAGCTCATACATTTGTGCATTACATCTAAGAAACGATAAATGTTGCGGCGACTGCGGGAGGAGAAGGCAAATTGGGGGAAGGAAGAGGGAAAGGAGAAAAAAAAGAAGAAATAATCATCGGGGCTTGAATTTTCCCCGTACCGTTCTGCGGAGAAGTTTGTCGTATTCATCGATCATGGTGTCGACTGAAGTACCAACCGGAGCAGAACAATCAAGCTTTTGGGACCCACTATCGACCCCCCGCTGCTTAAAGGGGAGAACTGTAACCGCAAAACCGAATATTAAACAGCCCAAAAAATCTCTGGGCGGGTATTTTGGACCGTCGCAGATTGACTGTAAAACACCAGGCGACCGGATTTGCGAGGATGGATACTCTGCGAGTTGGAGGGTGGAAGCCTGCTTTTAATGGAACATCATGAAAGCAAACGAATAGATAGCCAATTTGTCATTGCATCTCTCTTTCTCTCATTTTTTCTCTTTATTTAATTTTTTTGAAACAAAACTTTTGTTGAGCGATGGTGCGTTTTCCATGATTCAAAAACTCCTACTGAATATGAGGAATGCGGACTTTATCACCTTCTCAGTATGTTTCAGTCAGTGACATGCAATCTTGAAAAAAATTTAGAGGTTATTTGCATATGATCTAGAATTTTAACATGCGCCATGAAAAGAGATCACATTTTTTTACAATAAAATTTCTAATAGCTTCATGCGAAGGGCGTAGGTGTTTTCAATATTTTCCTCAGCGTTCGTTATTCTTACGATTACTACAGTTGTTCTTGGCATACAAAAACGCAGAGAAATTATTAATTTACCGAAAGCAACGTGTTTGGGTTTTATTTCAAGACGTTGTTCAGAACAACTTTGCAATACACACTCACTGTTATAAAAATCCGCGCACAAAGGAGGGGCGTCTGATTGAAATGATATTTTAGTAGTGAGATGGTACATAACAAAGACAGAAGTGATTGCAATATCACAGCAGCACGACGATTTCCCCTGGACATATGGTACACATTCCGGTCAGCGTTAATACCGCAGCTGACCGCCTCGTGCTCGGATACATGCGGTGATACGGTCCGGCATGGAGTCAAAGAGACACCGTATGTTATCGTGGGACAGATTGGCCCACACATCTTGTAACTAGCGCTCTAAATCACGAACACTGGGGCATGGAGAAAGCTGGCGTCTCATCTGGTCCCACACGAGCTCGATGGGCGAGAGATCAGGCGATCTTGCAGGTCACGGAACCTTCGAAGCATGACGTAGATAGTCATGGGAAACCCGAGTCGTGTGCGGACCGGTCATATCTTGTTGGAAAATGGTTCTGGGCCGTCTTGCCAGGAAATGCAGCACATGGGACCGCAGGATCTCCCGTACGTAGCGCTGGGATGTCAACGTCCCTCGGATTCCTGCGAGGGAAGTCCGGCTGCCATACGCAATGTCTCCCTAGACCATCAGGCCTACAATTCGGGACATGTGCCGCTGTACAGCGAGGTTTGAATTGTAGCGCTCACCTGCGGTCCTCGACACTCTGACTAGGTGGTCGTTCGTTCCCATAGAGAAGCGGGATTTGTCGCTGAGACGTCGCCTCTCCGTAGCATTCCACGTTGCTCGCTGCTAACACCACTGCAATCGACGCCGACGATAGTCAGGTGTTCATGGCAGAAAACATAAGGGCCTCTGCCGGGCATCTGGAAATATTTCTGGCGGACACAGGAGTCCCTTGTACAGCCGCCACATGTCTCTGGATATTGGACAAGGACGTCGTTGCATCTGTGTGTGCCGCTCTCACTATCCCACGGTTCTCTCTGCTGGTGTTGTGTCTGGGTTGACCAGAGCCAGTCCGCCGTGTCTGAGTGCCTTCCCGTGTCCGTTACTTCCAACACTATCGCACCGTACTGCCTGACAGGCCCAAGTAGCGGCCGTTTCGGCGCGCTGGTCACCCTACCTCTCTCATCCCGACGATAGGGCCCCGTTCAAACTCCGTCAGTTGCCCGTACACACATCTACGACGGCTCCTCGGCATGTCTATCGCTCAGGGATCTCCCCTGACTCTTACCGTGCACTTCGGTACGAATATGGTCCCCTACGCGGCGCCTTTAAAGTCCCAAGTATTGCGATTGCGGCGCCGGTCGTGGACGCGCGGGCATGGGGAATCTCATTAAACTTTATTCATTTACATGGCTGCCCTCCCCGAAGTTATTCGCTGAGTTTCGCGTTAATCGCAAGGTTTATTCTTGGCGGGCGGATGTTTACGACAATGAGTGTATCTCCGGAATTATCTAGACGAAGATAACTGATCCCCCACTTATTCTGGGGGTAGCTCCCCTGAAGCCCAAGATGTAGGAGCTTTATGAGATTTTGACTGAAAGTCTCGTTCTCTCGTCATTGTCAGATTTCATTTCACCGCAGGGACAAGCTGTTCATCTAGCCCAATGAGAGTGGCAACCCCATGGCCCTTGCCGACTTCTCGTGTATGATGTTTCTCTTTCTTAATTTTCAGTTATGGACCTGTCATACACCTGCATCAGTTGTAGGCTTCCAAGGCTGTGATTATGCCCCAGCACCGGAGTTAATTTCCTGGTTCGGTTAACCTTATTACCTTTTTTCATGTTTATCTGCTTTTCGGGCGTGGTTTGCCTAACAGCACGTTTGCCGTGTGCTGTGACCCGTCAGGTAGAAAAGAGGATGTTGAAGGCTGAGGTTTCTGGAGGCTATGAAGTAGTTGTCAATAGTTTCCAACAATTCTCTGTGCCTTCCGCTTCTCCCCAAACAAGCAGAAAAGTAATTCACTCCTAGTCAGTGAAGTCGTTGGATGGTGGCCCCGATTGGAGGCCAGGCATCTACTGCTTATTGCTATGTGTGATTGGATGAGCCTGGCGATGGTGTGCTCAAGTGCTGTTTTTGAGAACCGAGAAAGTTGGGTACACGCTTTAGGTCACATGCCTACTCTATCAACTAATTATATCTGCTGTTTACCCCTGGAACCATGTCCTTGTCTTTGTAGGTCTTCCTTCAGTCTCTTGAGCTTGTTGGTAAGCGGGGAGGTCGGTGGACAAAATTATTTTATTCTCCATAACTTCTGATACATTTGCTCATATTTCTGAACTAAGCGGCCATATAATAAGGAGCCAGCTCTCCGTCTTAGAAACTCCTTCCTGAATCGTTTTCTGCTCTGTTCTTCAAAGTAAATCCTCTTGATCAGGGTTGTCCAACATTTTTGTGTAAAGGGCCACTTAAGTTTTTTTCATGGAACTCGCCGGCCAATGGTTGCTGAGAATTCCGTAAAATATATATATACTGTATATAACAAATAAAAGTAGCATGGAGAGATGCATGCTTGGTGTAACCAGGAGAGATAAGAAGAGGAGCTCGTGGATCAGAAAAATGACAAGAGCGGAAGACATCATGATCAGAGTAAAATCCCTGAAATGGCAATGGTATTGGTAACTGTGGGTACCAAAGTGGTACCCAGTTTATTGCTATAACGAAATACAAACATAGGAGATTCATTGAATGTTGCAGTACAGAAAACAAAAGTGCGGCAGTGTATGTATATATCCACGATGCAGCACAAAGTTACACAGAAAGGAAATGAATATGCTCACGAACAATGAATGGCATAACAGCATGTCAAACGATGTGAAAAAATACATTTGCACAAGTATATGAAAGTACTATGCCATCATAAATCAACCGAACGGAACTGAAATGTGGTTAGAGCGCAATACATTATTGAGTAACTCATCAACATTATACAAATAACAAAGGTAACAAATGTACCACTATAGTAATCCGCGATAGAGGAAAGCACTAAAACAGCAAAAACTCATAATTATAGGAAATTTAAAAACAAGGCACAAATTCAGGAAACAACAGATAAGTTAATAATAATGAGAAACTGGGGAGATCACACAAGTAACGAGACCGATTATTTGTGAAATCACAGCAAAAACACACAATTATAGCAAATTGAAAATACATTACTTGTGAAACACAGCCAAAACACACAATTATAGCAAAATTAAAATACATTACTTGTGAAACACAGTAAATACACACAATTATAGCAAATTTAAAATACATGGCCCTAATTCAGAAAACAATAGAGCAATACGCGAGATAGGATAATGGGGAGATCAGACAAGTAACGAGACCGTGGAGGAATCAATGCGAAACCAGGAAGATCCAGGCGACCACAAGGTGGGAAACGTCGCCGAGGAACCGTGAGTCGATGCTGAAAGATACTCAGTTGTAAGGAGAGATAAAAGGGCGGCACGAAATCCGTGACCAATCGTGATTGAGCCTCCGAAAGAGATGGATAAGAGCCCAGAAAACGAATCGAGAGGTGGTAAGCATAAATAACAGATTTAGCAAGAACGAACAAATAGGAACAAATGGAAGGTCGGTGAGGCGTAATGCTTCCTCGAGGAAGAAGATAGTTGAAATCATGTAAAGTGTGGAGAGTGGATCAGGAAAGTGAAACGATCTAATGGATGAGAGTAAACAATGGCTATAGGATCTCGCAGGTATTATAATAATGTGGAAGATCACCGAATTGGCCACAAAAAGGGCAAAGAGGACTAGAAAGAATCCTCTGACGATGGAGAATGGCTGGAGTGGGGAGTCGACCGTGGAGAAATCGCCACTGCACATCTTTCTCCAGCGGTAAACTAAGAGTAAGGTGCAGAACACACCAAGTGGCAGAAAATGAAGATGGTGGAAAAGAGGAAATAGGTAACGGCGGAGTATTGTGAAGAAGAAGATGACGGTAAAGACAGCGAGAAGTAACGGAATGAAGGAGATCGGGAGAACCAGAGAGTGAAAACGAGAAAGGTAAAACAAGAGGGGCGAACGCGCAAGCAATATGTCCATCAACAGATGCTATATCGGGAAATGACCGACGAAGAGCGCGTTGAAGAAGGAGAAACCGGAAATGCTCAATAGGATCAGCAGCTAGAGCAACAGAATTTGTGAGAGAGAACGCCAACGAAGAGTCGGGGTGACAAGTTGCTTGACAACAAAAACACCCTCCCGAATCCAGGAGGGAAAACAAAAATATGAAGAATCCGACTGAGTCAAAACGGAAGAGTAGAAGAGTGGTTCATTTAACAATTCAAGGAGGCCAGAAGGAGGAAGATGAACCGACGTTAAGGCTTGCCAAAAATCAAGAAATTCTCTATACACCTCCGGAAGACGTTTGGGCAACAGAGGCAAACGATCCATAAGGAGAAGCGTCGCAAAAGTTATAACTAGGTTACGAGGACTAAGAATGACATCAACAGAACTAATAGCAGCAGAGGGAACAGAACAATAAAGCGAAAAAATGGAAACAAGGCGAGCAGTACGATATCGGAGATGAACATCAGGAAGTGCCACCCCTCCATGAGACACTGGAAGCGTGAGCGTCCGTATAGACACCCACGCCTGCCGATGCCACATGAAGCGGGTGATGGCTGACTGAATTTTACGAAGAAAAAAAGAAAGAGCCGCTTGTGTATGTAACGTATACTCTAGATTCAGTTTCTTTTTGATTTTACTATCTCTTGTTAGTTTATTTTCCTATGCAAATTATCTTCTCACTTAACGAGATGTTGTTTCTCCCGCTGAATTATATGTGGCAACGAGTGTAAGTCATGACGTAGTGGTATGCAGTATATATAGGCGCGCTCAAGTATACCAGAGAGCTTCGTTTTATATGTGATAGGTTCTTCCTGATTATTGATATGCGATTTACCTACTTTTCTACGATATCACGATAGTACGAAAGTTCGGGCTATCAGTAGTTGTGTTATTTTGGAGTGTGTATTTGAGTAATACCAGGAGCTCCCCAATAAAAGGTTAAAAGTGAGTACGTTTTCTTAGTTCATTTTATTGTCAGACCTCTATCTGGCCGTTAAGTCTATTTCATTGAATGTTTACGTTAAGTTCAGGGTATATTGTGTTTACCGCTCTAATAAGGAGCCTTCAAGGTACTAATGTACTAAAACCGAAGTTATATTACTGATATTCAAGATAATGAGGAACGCTGAGTAAAAATAAATTCCATATTCTTGGAATTTATTGCACGTGCGTGTCTTACCTTAACAAACTCTAGCACTTTGAAGATTAAGCACACTTTAGCTACGTCAAGTAACCTTTCAATAACCCTAACGTGACTTAACGTAAGCTTTCCTGCACTACACGTCCAGCCGGAGAATTTTATTCATTATATGTAGACCATGTATATGTCAATAAAGAGAGAAGAAACGTAGAGACAACCCGGGGTTTACCCCAATACGACAATAAAGCCTTAGCACGACTCCAGCGGGATGAAACATTAGAGAATTTTTGGAGAAGCGGTGTCCAGGAACCAGAGGACATAAAAGAAGGGTCACCAAGAACTACACCAAGAAACTGCTGCGCTGTCCGAGACCAAGAGGCTCCCGAGGGGCGATGAGGGCGTGCCCGCCACGCACCGCACCAGAGCCCGCTGCTCTTGTCTCTGTTCAGCGCAGCGCCGGAAAGTTGTGCATAGTGCGAATAAACAGATTCCAGGGTCGAGAAACCGGACTGCGCTCGGATGAGTACTGACAGATCGTCTGCATACGCAACCAGGACAGAAGAAAAAAGATTCGGGTAGTAAAAAACGAGGCGAGGGAGCAAGAACAGAACGTTTTTGGGACAACAACGGCTCAAACACCAAAGCAAACAAATGCCCGGAAAGGGGACACCCCTGACAAATTCCAGTAGAAAAAGGAATGGAGCTCATTAAAAATGAGTGAACTTTTAGGAAACGTCTTTATGTTGGTACGTCCGTTTAAAAAGCA
The DNA here is from genome assembly GCA_039090855.1 of Macrothele yani. Lineage (NCBI taxonomy): Eukaryota > Metazoa > Arthropoda > Arachnida > Araneae > Macrothelidae > Macrothele > Macrothele yani. The sequence continues at coordinate 165,826,586 of CM077007.1, forward strand.
TGAAATCTCTTCAAAGAAAACAAAAAAAAATCGTTACGTTGAAAAATTATGCACGATACGTAAAATCAAGAAGAAATACCGGGGGAAAAAAACAAAAAAGTTAGTAAGACAAACGACTTCATTATATAAAATGGGAAATTATGGGGAAAAAATAAGGAACAAATTCGCTGCAAAATGATCAAGTTATGGAAAAAAAATCAGTCTTGGAGCTTAATGTGTCTAACAGAATCTCAAATGACGTCAACTCCTAATTTGCTTTGTACGAAAAATCCTCCAGCGTCTGTGCGAACCCCATGTCACCCAGTGACGCATCCCAAAACATGTGGCATGCAAAATGGCACGGTCGGAAAGAACGATGACTCATCTCAAAACAAGTGGCGCACAAAATGGCATGGTAGGAAAGAACACGTGGAAAAAATGGCAGAGACTGACGTCATGATTGACCACATCCGTCCGTACGTGGACCGCAGTGGGCGGTGTCGTGGGCAGCAGTGGGGCACCGTGAGGCACCGTGGGGCATTTCCTTTGTGATGAAAACCCCCTTCCTATACTATGAGGAATACCAAACGAAAGAAGCACCCGAAAAAGTTAGGCATGAGAGACACGGTCAAACGCCTGGCGCTGATCCAACGAGAACAAGGCCAGGCGATCAACCTGTCGATCAGTAAGTACTAGAAAGTTTCGAAAAAGATGTAGTGTTGATTGAACAGATCGACCCAGAATTGTATACGTTTGGTCCGAATGAATAATGTCTGGCAGTATGCTATTCAAACGATGAGAAAGAATCTTAGCAAAAAACTTGTAATCGCTGTTCAAGATGCTAATAAAACGCCAATTGTCTTAATTGAGGAGACAGCCTTTCTTCGGGAGAAGACGAACGACGGCAATGGTAAAAGATGAATGGAAATCAGTGCGAAATAAAAGATTGTTAAAGCAAGCTAGAAGAAAGGGAGAGAGCAGAGGTAGAAAAGTACGATAGGATGCAACTGGGATACCATCTAAACCGGGGGCGGACTGAGAGTTTAAAGAGGAAAGAGCTGAAGAAAGTTCCGAGAGAGTAATAGGGGCAAGGAGAGAAGAAGATAAGACGGAACTTGAGGAAGGCCAGTGAAGAGAGTAGAGGAGGGATAAGGGGCGAAGATGAAGAAGAGAGATGTTCGGTAAAATGAGAAACGAGAAAAAGGCAAAGCGGAGAGGGATCATCGGAGACAGAGCCACCAGGAAGGGTTAAATGGGTGAGCGAAGAAGAAGAAAGGATGTCCCTCTCAAACTCAAGAAAGGCACTCGCATCCTGGATGTCTGAAGAAACATCCTGTACATTTGAAGAAGGCCCGGGACAGCCGAGGACCGTGTTCGGTAGGCGGCAGACGTAGGTGAAACACAAGCTAAATCAAGACGAAGGCGATCAACGATCGTGGATTCCGAGAGGCGAGTGGAAAGAGAAAACCTCTTGCAGAAAGCAGCTAATGTAGTTTTAACGGAGATCCATTGCGACACAGGGTCCGAGGTAGATTGAAGATAAATATCAGCAGCCTGATGATAGGCTGATAAATGGGAACAAAAATCTGAATCAGTAAGGAACGAAATGGGAAGAGACCATAACCTGAAGAATGGTTTGAAGACAACAGGAAGAAATACTGAAAGAATGCAAATGGAATGATCAGACGAAACACACGGAATGTGTGACGCATCTTGAAGGTGTGTACTAAAATGGGATGAAACGTAAAACCGATAAAGTCGTCTTCGGCCAAAGAAGCAGTATTGGAAGAACACCAGGTAAAATCACAGACAAAAGGATGAAGAAAACGGAAAGCATTAAATAGGTTGTAATGGGACAAAAGGTCAGATAAAACCTGAACAAGAGAAAAACGAGATTCGACACAGTGTGACCGATCAAGAGTAGGGTACAACGTGCAATTGAAATCACCACCAAAGAGAACAATATCAGAGGGGGCCACCGTGGCAAGATGAACAAAGATGGAGTCTAAGAGAGAAAGTGCAACGTCATTTTGCTGCGGTATATGAATGTTAAGAAGATGAACACCCAAGGCCCCGAGACGAAAGGAGATATACAAGAAAACTCCCTCAGTCTTTGCGACTTTGACAATAGATGACATAGCTGGGTAAAGGCGTTGATGAATTCCAATGGATACGCCGTTTCCGGGACGGGTGGAAAAGAAATGAAATAACCTATAGGGCCACGGGCGCCAGCGATGAAATGGCGTAACGGGGATGCAATTTGTTTCCTGAATAAATAAAACATCAGAATCAACAGGCACTAAGTCTGCAAAAAACAGAGAATTTGTGAACGGGTTCGCAAATTCCCTTGCATTGAGAGAAAAAAAGTGATCGGTTTGGGGAAGAGAGCTAAAGGTCATCGGTAAGAGGAAGTGTGGTATCACATAAATGCTTCTGAGCGAGCTCCTTCAAGGAGGCGAGACGGCGCGTGTACCGTCTCAAAAAAGCCTGATACCGAGGATCGGTGGCACACAGAGATTTAAAAAATGACACATACGCCTCGAATTGCGTTACCCTGCACACAGGTCCAGATCAGGTGAATGGAGGAATTCTTCAGAACAAACAATCGTACGTGCAGGTTGTAAAAAGCGTAAAAGTTGCTGTTTGGACAGTGGTCCAGGAACTGGAGGAAACGTATCAACCGCTAGTAGAATTTCAGCATCAGAGAGAGGATTAACAGGACCTGAGCGGAGAAGCATGCTGTTTGAAGAATCTTCAAGTGGAGAAACACCGGAACCGGAAACATCTGGGACACTAGATGAATCCTCAGAAAGAGGCACAGAAAGTTGTTTTAACTTTTTCTGTTTTACAACGCCTTTGGAAGTTCCAATACGCTTCGAAGAAAAGGCTGAGGCGGATGTATCCATTATTGGACCAGGCTCAGTTCCCGAGTCAGGAGACGAGGAAACCAACGTCGCCGAAGACGCAGTACATAGCAGATCAGCCTTAGTGGAGACTGGTGCAACAGCCGAGGCTGCAGGAACACGTGAAAACAAGGGTATTGTAGACAAGGTTGTAATTGGAGATCTGATATCCGAGAGGCTAGGAGAAGAGCCAGAAGGCCGATCTGCCAAACCACCACTCAACACACTCGGATCGGAACACTCCGCTGTAGACACATCTGTAGTAGAAGACATCTCTGCCAATCTTGAAGGTGGATGCACAATCGTACGGGTCGGGAGAGGATGAAAGGCGGCATTGTCCGCGACTGAAATGTTCGTCTGACGGAGAAACGAAGAGGTCTCGTCAGGCAAACTACCGGTAGTGGGGATAGGAGAAGGACCAATGTGGTCAGCAGTGGGATGCGAACTTGATGAACGTCCACGTCAAAAGCGTTCACAGGAGGCAGTGGTGTGATCCTGTGTTAAATAGTGTGTACAATAGTGAGTATTGAAAACCTTGAAACTGTACGTTCGTGAGCCAATTTCAACAGTAGCTTCTGTAGGGCAATCTGCCAAGGCTTTCTCGGTGGGAAATAGGACCAATAACTGACGGCGAGGCCCTGTAGCATGTGCAAATCGAGTTCCGCGTGGAGCGTCAGAGAGGCGATGAGCCTTGCCAACAATTTTACAAACATGACTGACAAGGAGAGGAAGTGCAGTATCAGGCACTTCCTGTGGAACAGGATAGAACGTGATGTTCACCGGTCGCATGGAAAGAGGCGAAGGGATGAGATGTTTTGTCCCAATCGAAAGTCCGTGTGCAAGAAAAAGTCAACATCCTCCTTGTGATTGAACTGAACCGAGATACCCAAGGAGTACGGGAAATTCCCGCAATGGACGCAGACGACACATGTAAAGAGAGGGCTTCCATGTAGCGTGGCAATGGAGTATTTGGTAAGGAATGAAAAAGCACACCTCTATCCAGGAGGTTACTGAACTCACGGCCAATCTGCGAATTGTCATTTCTCGTTACCTTCACCTCGTGGTTGGATACCTGAATAATAGGTGTTGATTGCAAAAGACCATCAGGTTGAGAGGAATCGGACGTAGAAGTAGCGCCTCGTTGCACTGTAGAGGCAAATGACATCCTAAGAAGGAAAGTCTGTTCGGAACCGGCAGGCACAGAAGGCTGTGAGGGAAGAGAAGCACAGGCCGATAGGAAGGCAGTAGAATCAGTAGTTCCCAGGGAGGGCGCCGAGGCAGATGCAGGAGCTGAAGAAGAAAGCGCAGCCAAGTCCAGTGAAGGCACCGGAGCAGGAGTACTAGAAAGCTTGGAAGGCATCTGAGCAGACACATCTGAGGACGAGAGTATGTTAACTTCCATGGACGTGGGAAGTGTGACGTGACGTGCATCCGCCACGTCCGCAATCACGGCGGCGGACGACCGGTATATTGTCCTACAGGCGAGAAGAGACAGATGGCAGACAGAGGGAGAAATCGCAAGGCACATGCAACAGACAACTGGACGTCCGTTTTCGCGTTTTACCGTGGCCAGGAGGCTGCACAAAGGTGATCTATTTGCACGACGACCAGTACGGTGTGTGCCATTAACGCCTGCTCATCGGATACGGCGGTTGCTGTGGTGCCAGGAACACAAGAACTGGACACATCAGCAATGGGGTCGAGTTCACTTTACAAATGTGAGCCGATTTAGTCTGACGAGCGATTCTGGACGTATACACATCTGGAGAGAGCAGGGAATACGCAATCACTTCTCCAACATGGAGGTGGTGGAGTTCTCGTTGTGGGCGGTATCATGCTTGGTAGCCGTACTGACCTCCACATATTCCAAGGAGGTTCAGTCACTGGTGTCCGCTATTGTACCGAGGTTCTCCTACCTCACATGTGTCTGTTTAGAGGTGCTGTTGGTCCTGAGTTCCTCTTCCTGGACGACAACGCTACACCTCATCGTACAGTGGATGTCGCAGAGCTGTTGGAGAGTGAAGTAATTCAACGCATGGATTGGCCCGCAAGGTCCCCGCACCAAAATCCAATCGAACACGTGTGGGACCTTCTCGGGAGACGCTTGGTAGCACGTCACCAGCCGCCAGCAACGATTCCGCAGCTGCGATTGGCGCTACAAGAGGAATGGGCCGCGACGCCTCAACAGCTCCTTGACAACCTCGTCCTCAGCATGGACGGACGTCGTCAATCCTGCAACGCAGTCAGGGGTGATCATAACCCCTACTGAAGACTGGATTTTTCTTGGCAGCTGCCTGTCACATGGACGTTTCTGTCTTCTGTCCAGTTGTGCTCGAAGCTACCTTTTCAATAAAGTGCCTTTGTATCCTTTGGATTCCTTGTTTGGACGGTTTTTCTCACTTGTCCCATATTTTTACATCTTGGGGATCTTATGGTATGATTCGAGTCGATGTGGAACACTTCTGCACGACGTTACATTCAAAAAACGGTCTCGTCCTTAATTTTTGCACGCCAGTGTATTAGACCGATTTGAAAAATGTTTTTTACACTGGGAAGCTTAAATGTGCGAATGACGATCCTTGCGTTTCGGGTTATTTACGATGCACAATTTCACCGTAAGGGGGTGTAAACGCAGATGATATCGAATTCAAAAATACATTTTATTCCATGTATTTGCTCCTAATTATCCGATTGAAAAAAATATTTTACCCTTCGACTCCATTTATAAAAGGCGCAAAAGTAAAATGCGTTTTCCCCGAGATCTTTGCATTTGAGACCTCGATTTCAAGAATTTTTTCTGCATCGGATAGATCTCCTGATCGAAAGTGGTTTGCATATAATTCTTCATTTTTGATAAAGAATTGTTTGACCATCAGAGGGCATAAGTGTTAATTCTTGCTTCAGATGCATTTTCACGTGGGGAAACCTTTTCATAGGACTTTCTTCTTAAAATAATGCATGGTTTTACCGCCAGGGGACGTAGGTGTATATCTTATTTTAGTTAATATCACTACTTCTAAGAGTTCGATTTGAAAAATCATTTTTTTCTGTTAGAGAGCGCTTCCTGTGCGAAATGTCTGCCATAAAATTTCAAAATTTTCAAGTAATGCACAGATTTTCCACTAGGGGGCGTAATGATAAATTCCTTTTCCCCCGATATCTCTGCTCCTGAAACACCGATTTGAAAAATTATTCCTGTATCGGATACAGCTCCTGATGGGAAATGTTTTGAATATAATTCCTAATTTTTGGTAAAGAATGGTTTGGCCACCAGGAGGCGTAAGCGTAATTTCTGCTTTTGATGAATTTGCAGCAAAATCTGAACTTTTAAAAGCTCGATTGAAAACATCTTTCGTGAACCGATGCCTCTCACATCGACAAACCTTTTCCAGATATTTTCTTTTTAAAATAATGCATGGTTTCTCCACCAATGGATTTAGATGTATGCTTTATATTTCTCAATATCTCTGCTTGTAAGAGTCCGAACGCTATCCGATAAAATTTCTTTATCGGATAGCGTTCCCGGTGTGAAATGTTTTTCATATGATTTCAAAATTTTTAGTTAATTTATAAACTTTCTCCTATGGGGCGTAAGGATATATTGCGTTTTCCTTGATACTATCTCTGTTTCTAAAACTCCGATTTGAAATGTTATTCCTGTGTGGGATACAGCTCCTGATGGAAAATGTTTTACATATAATTTATGTTTTTTGGTAAAGAATGTTTTGGGCACCAGGGGGCGTAAGTGTTTATTCCTGCTTCTAATGCGTTTGCAGAAAAATCAGAACTTCTGAAAACTCGATTGAAAAAATCCTTTCGTGGACCGATAGCGCTCACCTACGAAAAGCTTTTTGAGAATAATTTCTTCTTAAAATAAGGCATAGTGTTTCCGCCAGGGGGCGTGGATGTATATTCTAGTATTGTTGATGTCTCTGCTTATAAGTGTCCGATTTGGAAAATTCTTCCTTTGTTGGAGAATTTCAAATTTTTCTTAACTCACAGTTCCGTTACTAGAGGGAGTAGGTTTACGTTTACAGTAATATCTGCGGTATTAAGAACCCGATTGGAAAAGTTCTTTTTCGGTACTATGCAAACTCAGTGTGCATATTTTTTTCCTACAATAAGGCGCAAATTCACCGCTAGGTGGCGCAAGTGCTTAACCTGTTTTTCTCAATATCACTGCTTCTACATGTGCGATTTAAAAAATATTTTAACACTGGATGCCATTTACCTAGTAAAATTCTGTATGCTAGTATATAAGGAGTTTTATAGTGCACAACTCTGTCGCTAGGTGGTGTTTGTGTACTTCTGCTTGCAGCTGTATCGCCGCTTCTAAAATTTCTGTAGAGAAATTTCTTCTTTACTGTATGTCATTTGATACAATAGATATGTGGAACATTATGCTCTTTAAATAATGCAAAGAGTTCCCGCTAGGTGCGTAAAGGTCGAAACACTCTATCTCTCTTTCTCTCTCTCATCTCTGCTTCCCGGGGACGTATTTGAAAAGCTTTTTCGATGAAGAATATTTTTCGCCTTTTTTTTCAACTTTTCCATTACGCAAAATTCTTCCACTAGAAGGCGTAGAGTTATATCATGTTTCCTTCTGTATTTCTTCTCCTAACTGTTCGATTTGAAAATTTCTTTGTCTCTGATACCTCCTTGTGCTATACGAAACTTTTTGTGCGCCATTTGTTAATTTTCGTAACATACTTTTTAGCCGCTAGTGGAAGTAAGTAGCTGTTTCCATTTCTGGGTGTTTTATCGATTATAGAAACCGTTTGATTGTTTTCCCAACCGGTTCCATTGACTATGAATAGTTTTGATAAATTTACTCGCTTGAAAACGGTTTCAAAAAATGCGCTCATTATGACCAATGGTGTCATCTTTCCTGTTTCCTTCTGCTTCAGTGCTGTCGCTTGATTCAGCGAATTCTGATGACGTTCTTTCCCCACACATTCTCTTTTCCTCAAGATCCTTAGAAGTTCTTACATTATCAACAGAGAAGCTAAACTTTAACTTAGAAGTACTTGCATTGCACAACAGCGGCTTTTCAGCGTTGGCTTAAACATGCCACATCGTCTTTAATTACCTAGATATTTGCTTTATTAATATTTCTTGTTTTATTAGCAGGCTAGCATCATTTTGTTTCACAATTCAGATCTCAAACTCTAATGTTAACACCTAGCTTTCCCCACGGGAGGTTAAGTCAAATATTAATGTTTCTGTCTGTTCTTGCTGTCCAATTAGTGCTCTGTAGTTTCCTATATTAATCCTCAGTGCTCTTTCTTTAAAAGTTGCCGGAAATATAAAAGAAACAAAAATACTAAAATAGATGTTTGTACCCAAAGAAAAGATGCCTGCGTTCATTCCTTGTTAGCAGACTTCCACCATGCACCGGAATCGCAACTATTAGAAGTGCCGGTTTGCCATAACGGCGCGAACACACTCACACATGCAGAAACCTTTTGTATTTTGGTGCACGTGCGCGCGCGTCTGTTTGCGTCTACCTGCTTCCCTCGTTGTGTCGGTGTCACTTCTTTTGAACTGTTAATTTTTATGAGTTAATATAGCCTCGTCAGTGGCGTAGCCAGAAATCTCTTAAGGTCCATGGGTTTGGTTCAATGATGAAAGCCGAATATATACATATATATCATTTTAAATTCATACTAAATTTCCTCACAAGGGGGGGAGGACCACACCCTTTGCAACGCCGTTTAGCCTCGTACAAATCTTTGGAATGAAAACCTTTTAGCATCATAACACTTTTCTTCATATATTTGTTAATTTATAAAACTGACACTATCTATTCTACCTGTTTATATCTCTGTGGCGGAAGAGACAGCGACTTTTAAACTCCACCACAAAGTTTCTCATGTCATCATAATTTCTCTTAGTCAGCGATTTCTAACACAAAAAATCTTTGTATCAGAAGCTTGTGTTCTAAATTTTGCTTTGCAAGGAGTTGTGCTGTTAAGAAGGCCATTTCGGTCTTTCGACGATTCATCTCACATTAATTCTACGTATAACACTGGCTAGAAACGTTGCCAGTAGAAGTCTACCTATGGATAATGAGTACCATGGTTTTTTGGTTTATTTTCTTTTTGAACTGCGCAGCCAATTTTTGAGGAAGGCACAACTCATCATTTATACAGAATTTTTCCTGTTCCTAGTGATGTTGTTGTAAGTGATGACTTTTGTCTTCAGATTCATTGTACTGCTAAAGAGGACATTTTCCCACAAGGCATCACCAATATATTTCTTTTGTACGTCGATGATGAAAAATTGCGAACAGTGTATGTCTACTTCAGACGCGCGGCCGATTTTTGAGGAAGGCAAAATTGCGAACAGTGTATGTCTACTTTTTTGAGGAAGGCAAAATTGCGAACAGTGTATGTCTACTTGAACTGCGCTGCCGATTTTTGAGGAAGGTACAACTCACCACCTATACAGAATTTTTCCTGTTCCTATTGATGTTGTTGTAAGTGATGACTTTTTGTCTTCAGGTTCATTGTACTGCTAAAGAGGACATTTTCACAACAGGCATCACCAATATATTGCTTTTGTGCGTCAATGATGAAAAATTGCGAACAGTGTATGTCTACTTCAGCCGTAGAGCGTCATTTGAAACGACCGTAGAGAAAGAAATTAAATTTATAAATTTCACCGATAGGAGCTTTTAAATTTTATGTGTGAAGTACATGCCATTATGTCTAAAGATTGGGGAAAGCTCTTGATGGGGACATTTTCATAATTCGCGTATGTCGGGGATAGACCCAGGTTTTAAGCATCGCCATTTTATCAAAACATGAGTGCATAAAACCACACTGACACATGTGCGCACATACATTTTTCTTCTATGAGAGATAGTCCTAAATAGCTTTGACAAGGTGCTTTTCAGTATATGCCAATCTCTTCGGGCACTACAAAACGTTTCGCGTCACTGCAGGATACAGAAAAACACTTATTTATAGAGCAATACAGAAAGCGAATGTTGACCAATTCTCCGAAACCGCCTCTTAAGTAAAGTGATATAAAAGAAAATCCAGACTATCGGAACACAAGAAGAAAAAATTCTTTAGGAACCATTTCTGGGTGAAAGTGACTTTGGATGTTCTAGCATCCGGAGTAATCCAAAAGGGAGAGGCAGAGCGAGAGAGATAGAAAAGGGGAAAGGGGGAAAGGGGGGTAGATAAATGGATGTGACGGCTGAAGGGTTGATACTGCTCTTCGTACAGCAGGATACTGAGGAAGGGAAGCATCTCATTTCCTATAGTCACTGCTATTAAGATTGATATTCATTCCTTCAACCATAAGTTTTTCTTTTTTTTTCATTTTTGCTTTGCTTCTGGGTGAGTAATATGTATGCTGCTTTATCAAGAACTTCTTACAACGGCCGATACTTACGACTGACGAATGAGACAGGAATACTTACGAATTGCGTGAAGTTTACAACAGACGAAGAAAGTTAATTTAAATAAAATTATTTTTCTTCACTGTTTTTGGTAATTCACTCTTTGTAGGAATATAATCGAGAGGTTACGGTACTCGCGTCCATGCCTGAAGGTCAAGGTTCAGTCCCTGTGTGACTCATGGAGCTGAATTTAGTTTTCTGCACGGTTTCTTTTCCTTCGATTGAAGCAGCAATTATAAATTACAGATTAGTCACTGTACCTATTCTTTGTTGTTGATGGGGATAACTGAACTATCAAGAAAGAGAATTAGTCGCCGAAGTTTTGGGAGGGGTAACAGAAATATTTTGGTACAATTTAAAATACTTTCCTTTGAGAGAAATAATTTCACGTTTGAAATTATGTAAACAGCGCAAACTTCACCAAAACCAAATTATTGGGGGGGCATGAAGAGAACATTCTTGGGAGGGAGGATACGTCTCTTCCATAGTCAGAGGTAAATAAAAAGTGGGGGGGGGAGAAGAGAGGTAAATTACGAGTTCGACGTATATTTTAAAACACAATAGTAATTGCTCATCAGAAAATGAACAACCAAACAAAGACATTCCTTTGCTGAATATTAAATACTTAAAAAAAAATTTTGGCCTGTGATTATGTAAAAGTATTCAGATATTTTATTTTCATAAATTTAAAGAAATATGAGAAATTAGTGCGGTTACTCAAACAATGAACGAGAAGCGCAAAAAATAGAGATAAGATAATACGGTACTGTATTTTTACTTATTTATTTATTTGATTTTTGATAATTGCTTTAAACATTTACCACATATCATGGGAACATGTCAAACACCATACCGGGCAGGCCACGGGCGATGCCAAGGAGGGGCACGGACGGAAATCATAATAAAAAGAATACACGTAGAAGAGAGTGGGATAAAACGTTTGCAGTTTAAGTGGTTACAAGTGCTTTAATTAACGTTATGAGTTTAAGTTTTATTCATCATCATCATCATCATTGTCAACCATTATCAATCCACTGCTGGACGAAGGTCTCCCCAAGTTTTCTCCACAACGGTCTGTCTTGTGCCAGTCTCCTCCATGTCACTCCCGCATATTTACGAATTTCATCCACCCATCTCCCATGTGGTCTTTTTCTGGGTCTTTTCCTGTCCCTTGAAATCCAATCTAAAATTTCGGCTGTCCATCTATGGTCTGTCCTTCTGGCAGTATGTCCAGCCCATTGCCATTTCAGGGATTTAACCCTGATCATGATGTCTTCCACTCTCGTCATTTTTCGGATCCACGAGTTTCTCTTCTTATCTCTCCTGGTTATACCAAGCATGCACCTCTCCATGCTTCTTTGAGTTGTCTGCAGCCTTTGTATGTCTCTTTTAGTTAAGGTCCACGTCTCTGCACCATACGTAAGCACTGGAAGGATGCATTGATCAGGTTCCCTATCACTTCGTCTGGGTTCATTTCGTCCACGCTCACTTCGTCCAGTCCATTTCGTCCAACGTTCACTTTGTCCACTGTTCACTTGGTCCAATGTTCACTTCGTCCAATGTTCATTTCGTCCACAGTTCACTTTGTCCACGTTCATTTGTCATCAGAATAAATGGAATTCCGTCGAAATTTTTTGTTTTCATGGAGCTTTTGTTATAGGCAGAAGAAAAGGCCAGTGGACATTGTTTGCAAGCGATTTTTTTTCTGTCACAGTTTCTCGATTAAAATATAACGATTTTAAATGTTATTTAAAAGTAAAACAAGGAACTTAACTTTGAAGAGCTTTTTAACTCTTTTGTGTGGTACGATGTTAATCACTACAGCATGACTCACGCTATGTTCGGAAAAGGACTATAAGATGGAATTTTTTAATAACGCTGCACTTTTACTTAGGCGCTAAATATTTACATAAGATGCCGAGCTATTAATATTTCTCTTTTACTTACTTAGGCACTAAATACTAATTACTATGCCTCATGTGTAGGCCTTTTGACAGTTTTTATTCTGCTGATGTCATATTCAAAACGTTTACGTATCCACTCAACGTAATAATTGTGATTTTACTGAGGCACGAAATAATAATTCAAAATCCCTAGGCTTAGGCCGTTTCAACAGTTTTATTTTTCGGATCTCATATTCATAGCGTTTACCTATCAACTCAAGGTAATAATATTGCGTTTTTACTTAGGCACTAAATATTATTTCATATACCCTAGGGCGCGGCCTGTTTCACAGTTTTTATTCTAATCACGTCATATTCATAATATTTACATATCAAATCAAGGTAACAATACTGCGCATTTGCTCAGGCACTAAACATTATTTAATGGGCCCTAGGCCTAGGCCTTTTTTTAGTATTTATTCTACGGATGTCGTATTCATAATGTTTACGTATCAAGCCAAGGTAATAATATCACGCTTTTGGTCAAGCACTAAATACTATTTGGCCTTAGCCAATGCCTTTTTAACTGTTTTTATTCTGAGTACGTTATGTTTTTAACATTTTTACATCAAATTAAGGTAATAATATTGCGCTTTTGCTCAGGTACTAAATATTATTTCATAGGCACTAGGCCTAGCCTTTTTCCCGCTGTTTTTATTCTAAGTACGTCATATTCGTAACATTTTTATTCATTCTGAGGACGAAATGAACGTGGGCAAAGGGAACAGTGGACGAAATGAACAGTGGACGAAGTGAATATTGGACTAAGTGAACAGCGGACGAAGTGAACAGTGGACAAAGTGAACGTTGGACAAAATGAACTGGACGAAGTGAGCGTGGACGAAACGAACACGGACAAAGTGATCCGTCACCCATTGATCAAACACTTTTCTTTTAAGACATAATGGCATATTGCTCTTGAAAATTATGCTGTTTCTTCCAAAAGCTCTCCAGGCAAGTTTTGTACGCCGATTAATTTCTTCATCAATGTGACCCTCACTTGATATCTGCTGTCCAAGATAAACATACGTATCTGTTATCTCCAGTTTTTCTCCATCAATCGATAAATCTTCATTTCTTGTAAAAGCATTGAACATCACTTTTGTCTTCTGAAAGTTCATTTTTAATCCCACTTCTTTACTCTTGTCAGCAAGTTCCTGGATCATACTCTGCAGCTCTGATGGGGTAGTTGCAAAAATGACTACGTCATCAGCAAAACGAAGGTGGGTTAGATAATCTCCATTAATCTTTATCCCTTTGTTTTCCCAGTTCAGTGATTGAAAGACATTTTCCAATGTGGCATTAAAGAGCTTCGGAGATATGGTGTCACCTTGTCTCACTCCCTTTCAATTTTTATGTGTGTTGTATTTTCAAACAGCAGAATCTTTTGCACTTGCATTTTCATAGATGTTATTAATAATATTAATGTATGCATCTTCAATACCGCAGGATTTCAGAGCCGTGGTAACTGCTGATGGTTTCACCGAATCAAAGGCTTTTTCATAATCGATAAAAGCCATGCACAATGGAAGTTCATATTCCCTCGCTCTTTCAATTAGTTCTCTCAGTACGTGGATATGATCTATTGTGCTGTAGCCACTCCTGAATCCAGCTTGTTCTCTCGGTTGAGCCATGTCCAGTGTTACCTTCAAGCGGTGTGAAAGAACTTTAGTGAAGATTTTATAAACCACTGATAGGAGGCTGATAGGTCTGTAGTTCCTGAGATCCTCAATGTCACCTTTTTTATGTAGCAGGATCATTGTAGCATTGTTCCAATCCTCAGGAATCTTCCCTTCATTAAGGCATCGAGTGAAAATTTGGGCGAGTACTGTTTCGATTTCTCCACTTGCTTCTTGTATGATGTCTATAGTAATTCCATCTTCTCCTGGAGCTTTCCCCCGCTTCATGTTCTTGATTGCATGAGCAACTTCTGCTGGGAGGACTGGAAGAACTCTGGTACCTTTCATGATGTCTGGAGTACATGTATCATCCCTTTCATATAATTTGGAGTCGAAATCTTTCACTCTTGTCAAAATTTCGCCTCTATTTCTTGTTATAGAACCATCTTCTTTTCTCAGAGCCATAATCTGTTTTCTTCCCTTACTGAGATGTCCCTTTGCTATCTTAAGGCTTTGGTTGTTTTCAATTGCTTTCCTCACTAGCTCACAGTTGAATTTCCTTACGTCTTCAGTGATACTTTTTCGTGTTGTCTTGCATAGCTCTATATATTCCACTTTGGAAGTCACATCTTCTTTAGTTGTCCTCATCTCTCTTCTTTTTTGCATCAACATTTTGGTTTTTCCTGATAATTTGTTCACATGCAACTTGTTCTTAGACCCAGCTAATTTTGTTGCTGTTTCCATTAGAGCTTTGGTTACTTTTCTGTTAACTTCCGAAATAAGTTTTATTACAAGTGCTTTAATATAATTTTTTTAAAAATATTCAGAGGGTGCTAACTGTAGGCAAAGTTAGAAAGATCTCCTTAACGGTAGCGAAAGTTTGTTCTCAAAATACCGGTTTGCAGAAACGGGAAATTACTACTTCAGTGCTTCGAAAAAAAATAAAATCAGTGTGATGTTACGTTCCACACACCAAATTGTCTGGGATTTCTAAAATGCACGTTCTTCATGTGATGACTGTCTACAGCGACACATGGTCCTGGCTGATCCGTGGACCATGCCCCCGGCCCTCCTTCGAGGGGCAATGTGACGTGCCTGCCCCGCAGGACGCACATGAGATAAAGGCAGATAGTAGTGAGAGCACATGCCAGTGTAGTATAGTGGATAGCACTCGGAGCTCTGGAGCCGAGAGTTGTGGGTTCGAATCCCATCCCTAGAATTAAAAAAAGTAATGGAGAAATTTACTTCGTCATAGTACATAAAAACGAAATCTTATTTAATTAAACAAGGCGTAAAACATTGGGGGGGGGCACTGCCCCTCTTGCAAACTTACTGGAGGGACAAGATTCACCGCACCCCCTCCCCATTGTTGGCACCTATGAATTACCTATACTTAGTGATTCATTAATCCTTTTACCAGTTGGAACGAATTAACTCTGAGTTATTAAAATGGTCTGAAATCAACTCGAACGAATACATTCGCTAAGTAGTGTGCCAAACTCGGCTGGAATGAATGAACCTGGCATTCACAATTACCTTTGTTATTCAAAGTTGTTATTTGAATAACAAATGTAAGGGGAATGCCTTAGCTTTTTTATTCAAATGGGGATTAAACAGTTTATGAAATCAGTCTGTTTACTTTGTCGTCAAACTTGGGACGTACAATTTTCTACGACACAATATTTCTATCAATAGATCGCTTTATAGATTAAGTATTTTCACAATCTTGCAATACAGTTTTTGTCTTCATGACTGAGGAGCTCTTATTAAGAAAAACGAATATTTGCTCTAACATATTTCTCTGAAATGTAGTTTAGTCACAAATTTTTAATGCATGGAGGGAAATGGTTTTTCTCTGTTCGCAAGACAGTTGAGTACCAGCAGCAAGCAATCGAAAGGACTACAAGACGGCAAAACTTATGTTTTTGTCATTTCACGGCAGCTTGGTCTCATGTGGGCCTCGCGACGAACAGTACACTTGGCTTAGTTGTTTCTTCCAGATTTTCTGATCCCACGGGGAACGGATTTATTGTCCGTGACTGTTCTTTACCAATAAAAAATATTGTCAAAGCTAACCGAGTTTAACAAAGCATGAGATATGAAAAGACTAGTTCTTGTTCTTTAATGAACGTCTTTTTCACTTCGCTGGATGCTAATGGCACAGAAAAAAAAATCGCGAATTAGTTTTCCCCTCTTCGTTTTTGGTCAGAAAAAATGAGAGTTAAATACGGATTTCTTTGTCTCAAGCAGTAATCATTATTTGGCGTCCGTTAAAACCAGAACGTAACTGTTTTATTGCCGAGGGGAAAAAAGCCATAAAGTTACCCACAACAGGCAACTTTATTCAATGAACTAAAAAAATTGCACATTATTCTTCCTAAGCTAACGAGATTACAAACTAGAGCTGAAGAAAAAATAATGAGAAAAAGGTTTAAACAGTTTATCTTTCTTCCATGGCTTATGAAAAAAAAATCCCTTTCAGAAATAGTGCAAAAATAAAAATTTAATTCCACGCTACGTTTAGCATATCATAAGTGTTTGGATGCTATCTCGCTATGAGCATCCTCAAACATTCACAATCTACTACTAGACCAAGGTCTCCCCATATCTCTTCCACAACTCGCTGTCTTGAATAATTCTTTTTCATGTCACTCTGATACGCTTTCGAACTTCTTCTATCCACCTCTTGCGTGATCTTCTTCTGGGTGTTTCACCATCCCTCAGTATCCGGCTCAGTATTTAGATTGTCCAACGGTGATCAGTTCATCTAGCAATATATCCATTGCCACTTCAGGGTCTTTACTTTGGTCATGATATCTTCAACTCATGTCATTTTCTTGATCCACGAATTCCTTTCTATATTTCTTGATTACACCAAGCATAAATCTCTTCGTGCTAAGTTATCCACACATTGGGAAATATCGATAAACCCCATGTTCGAAAATTGCCAGTAAAACGCAAAAAGAGGAAAAAACAGTTATAAAATAGCAGTACCAGTGGCGGCGGAACCCCCAGGGTCAGGGCTCGGTCAATAATTTCAATAATTTTAGCCAAGATTTTTATTTTTATTTTTTTTTTATTTGGCATATGTGCGATGTTTTTGTTGTCATATGCCTTAGAAAGTTGCTCTAGGTAAATGGTCAGGTGGTCCTAATCCCTAAGAAAGCAGCTTAGGCATTGTTTTTTTTTCTGTTTGTTCCGGGAAGCGGGAAGGGAGATGGGGTGCATCACGATTCGGAATTTCGGGCCCGGTCAACGAACTTCACTTTCCGCCGGCTCTGAGCAGTACCAGCGGAGAATGGAAAAGTGAGATATAGAAAAGAAAACAATACTTAGGCAGAAAACGAGAGAGAAAGAAATGTTCACGCAGATGAGGAGAGGAAGATGAGTCAGGTGCAAATTTATTGAAATATTACGTATCAGAAAGAAAGAAAGATGTGGAGAAATAGAGTCAAATTTAGGAAGAAAAGTAAGACAATGAGAAGAACGAGGAAAGTTATAATTAGAGGAAGTGGAAAGAATAAAATACATAAAAGAAGCACAGTATGAAATGCAGAAAATACATATAGAGACAGGGTCAAGCAGATTGGAAAGGCATAATGAAACACAGAGAGAAAGAGAGAGGGAGATAGAATGAAAACAACAGAGAACTCGAAAAAGTAAAAAGTGAGGAGGAGGAGGAGGAGAGAGAGATAGATAGAGAGAGAGGGAGTAAGAAAGAGAGACAGTAGATAAGAGACAGACAATAGGTTGCAAGCCTGCGTGAATGCAAGAATCAAATGAGGACGGGAGAATGCGAAACAGTAGAGAAAAAGATGCGCAAAGAAGGAGAAACAGTAAGACATAAGTCAGGTCCTGGATAAAGCATTTTATGCTTGAGGAAGGAAATCACAGCTCACCTCAATACGGTAAAGAGTTAGCTTTCTGGAAAGCTTTGCAGTGCTTAAGTATCAAACTGGGCAAAGATGGTCACTTAAAAGCTGCCCAGCTTCATTAACGCGGGTGTTTTTTTCTACAATAATTAAGAAAGTATGTTACCAACAATAGACAATTTCTCAGTGAACATTTCTATTATTTACAAGGAAAAAAATAGAAGGTAAAAGGTCCATTGATAAATTATTAATATTCTGTAGAGTTCATTGAGCTTCCTTCCATACATGTACTTGATGCAAAAATGCAAGAGGCCTTGTCTCCTTACGATGCATTGCTTGCAGAGATCCAACATGAATGCCACCACCTTTTTGATCTACAGATGGTGTGGACAAAGACCACGGTCGTTAAAATTTAGGTGGACAATCCTATTTGCCTTATTTTGGAATTGGCAGCTGCTTTACAGTGTGAATGTATGCACATATCAAGAACACCGGGAAGATTTGTGGAAAATCAAGTTAGCCAGTAGTAGTTTATACTACTTGAGAGGAATTTTACCATATTTTGGTAACCTGTTCAAAAGAATGGGATTGAATACAGAACGTAGACCAAATGCAAGAAACGAATTAAGCAGAATGGCATCGCGAGCCATATTAAATCTTCTGCACGTGTTTTCGCGGAACTCGAAATACGATTATAAGCGCTGTACATGCAAACCTTCCCCATACGTAGATAATGGCTGAAAGGGTACGCATATAGAGGAGTAGGAAGAGAAATAATTGTCCCAGCTCTTATATTCAGTTATGGTGCGTTGGGTTCATTGGATGTTGTTCAGAAATCCTGTTTTCCAGGCTTTCCACGATAATGATTCACATTTACGTCGTATTATTAAAGTGCAGTATCCCTAGAGTTTAAGGAAATAGTCCTGGGTGACTGAACAGGATGGCTGCCTCTCAAATTGATTCCTGGAAGTAACAGGCTGTTTTTATGTCCGGCAAATCAGATGTGTATATCTGATAATGGTACGATAGATTTGACCGGAAATACATTGGACTGGTTGATGGTACAGCGAAACGGTATTCTACGGTGGTTCCTAAGGGCGTCTTTTCCAAAAAACAGCTACCCAGGTCTTCATGGTATGTTAGCAGGCTTACAGGTCAACAATATTGGCTAAGTTGCAGGAAGGTATGTCGGGGTTCTTGCTCAGAATCTTGCCTTGTAGTTGTTAGTACGGTGAACAATAGCGAGGATTCGAGGATTCTTGTACATAATATCGGAGCAATTTTAAGAAGTGGTTTCATAAGTGAAAATGCACTTAATACCGCAGTTAATAGGATGCTTACTTCTGACTCTGCTTCATTAGAGTATCCTTTGTGAAGTTTTCCTTTTCTGGTAGTTTAAGGAAGTTTCTGCATTTGTGGTGCGCTTAACGTTCCGGTTTATCTGTCACTTAAATTTTTTGTGCCACAATGTATCTGATTGTGATGGTAGTTTTTCTGTTATTTTTAGACACAACGGATTTTGGAATATCGAGGTTGGACATTCATTGAAAGCGGAAGGAAAAAGCTCGGTATTTTCGTTCATCGGAAAAAAGTCGGAGAATCTCGCGAGATGTTGCACTTTAGAGCTAAAATATTTGATATTGAAAATATCAGTTGCAGACAGCTATCAGCGTTATTTTGAGTCAATTAAGTCCCATCAAAATGTGGAAAAATCTTCCTTAGCTTTATTTTATTAGTTCAATAATTTATAAATAGAATTAACTATAATTTAACTGCAAAGCAACGAAGATGTTGTTTGTTGCTGTTCGATCATTCTCATCGGATCCCCGCCAATAGTTTTTAGCCCGGTAATAGTTCACAAAATAGAGGGAAATTACTGCCAAAAATATGCGTGGGCAAATAAACATCTTTTCAAATGTGAAAACTGATAAACGATGGTTAAAAATTGTTGTAATATTGGAAAATGGGTTGACGGAGTCTTTGTATTTAGTTTCTAGATTTGTAATGATTCTGTGGCCATTAACCCGTATACAGGTAAGTTTGGTGGCTGGTAGGAACTACCGAAGAATCAGCTCCTAAGCTTTGTTGATCTCTGTCTATAGGCTTCGTCAGCTCCGTGGTCGATTTCCGGCTTGCTCCGTCAATTCCGAAGCAAAGTTCCCACCTCCAGTTGCATAATATCCCAAGGTCTCCAAAATTTCCTCTTTGCAGTTGCAATAACAAAATTGGATAAAAACGTTGAGCGTTAATTATAATTTCGTCCAGTTTGAATAATAATGTTGGATGAATAATCAATTTATTAAATATTCCACAATCGAGTTGCAACAGCTACCTTGGGCGCCAGTTCTTGACGGGGATTTTATTACTCCCAGCTTGGATTGTGACGTACTACGGAAGTGAAGCACGTATCAAGACGACAAATCTGCTGCGATACATTCCGTCCGTGTAGCTTAGTTGGGAGAGCAACTTACTCCGAAGTGAGGGTGATCGTTTCGATTCTCGTCACGGACAAATGTATTGTTTTCACAGGGTTTACTAGTTGCAACTCTTGGTATGTTAAAGATATTTCACGAAATAAACAGCTAATGCATTGACCGTATTTTTGTTATTTATTATCATTCAGCTTTTATTATGCTGGTTATCCTGGAATTGATCTTAGTTTTGCAAGTATTCACTACTACTTTATTTTCTGTTTTCAAATTTCTACTTTCAAGCTACTTATTAATTTAAGAATAAATTATCAACGTTTATTTACAATTAAAAGCTTTATTAGCATCGACTGCATTCGCAGAGCTTCTGGCTCGGCTTCCGAGTCAGAAGCTCTGCGAAACTATAGTCGATGCTAATAAAGCTTTTAATTGTGAATAAACGTTGATAATTTATTCTTAATCAACATCACAAGTGTGTAGTCTTCAATTATATACTTATTAATTTCTTTAATTGTCGTCTTTTGCATCTCACTCCCATCATCTCATACTTCTTTCCCCTCCAAAAGTCGCCCCCGCTGACTCCTCACCTCCTCTATCGTCGCCCCTCCCGTTTCCGACTACTTACCAGAATTCCTTTCCGACTTGGCCTCGTCCTAACCACAGCTTTAAAGAAAACGTATAGTGACATCTTGAAATCAATAAAATAATTTACATAGTCTTCGTTCGCTTTCCTTCACCGTGTAACTAATCGCTGCTGACGACACTGTTTTAAAAGAGTGCATTATAATAATGAAACACTTAGACAGCTCTAAACGGTACTACAATGGAATGACCAAGCGTTCGTTTGGAATCAGAGTCAACGAACATAAAAGGGACACAAAATACGGTAAAGTAACTACGGCACTATCCAGAGAAGTCAAATTTAAGTCAGCTACTCCTATATGGGATGATATAAAGAAATTAGCTAGCTACTCTACCCCTAAATGTACAGCCATTCGGGAAACCTTGGAAATCATTACCAACAGCGAAACTTGCAATGATTCTGTCTCGCTCGAGTTGCCACGAATTTGGAACCAATTCTTCAAGAAATACCTTTTCTCTACTAGGATCCCGCGTGCAACCAACGTGATGCCTCGTATCTTTAATGAATGTAACGTCGCATCTATTTATTGTCAAGTTCCCGCGTTCAAATTGTTAAGCGTTCTATTTTTCAGTTTGCAGTTTCTGTCTAACTTCCTTGAAAAAGCCATCTGGTTGATGTGCGAAAGCTTGGAAACGCTTATGCGTTTATTTCCTACGCCAATAAATCGGACCACTAGTACAGTGTTACTATTTATTACTTAATTGGTGTACTGTTCCTCGTTATAAATTTACTAATAATTATTGCCTTTGCTGATAGGCCCTTGACTGATGTCGTCGAGAAATTCCCATATGCTGACTGCAAGATGATAACAAAGACCTGCTCTTCAATATTATATTCTTGGAAACGGACAATTCCCAAACTGTTAATAGAAGATAATTTAATTTTTGAGACATTACACGGGATAGGAGACAATATGATGTGGCCTAAGCCATTGGGCCGTATGACAGCCATGCTGGGCTATACATTCGGCAACATAGCATGACATTGAATGGAAAATTTTCCACATGGTGTCTTGAGATATCGCTGACCATATTATGTTGTCCTTGTCCTCAATTCATCTACACTGCGAGTGGGTCGTGCACAGGTGTTAATCGTCTGCTATTATCATCTCACACTTTCTCTATTGGCGAGAAGTCTAGGGATCTCTCAAATGCAGCACCTGGACACCTTGTAAGTACTGTCTGGTTATGTTGGTAATGCGAGAGCGGGCGTTGCCTTGTTGAACTGAGCATCAGGGATAACCCGGAGATACGACAACAAATCGCTCTGCAGTACCTCATCGATGTAGCGTTGTGCTATCATTGTAAACAATATGTGCCCGAGCGGTGAAAGCGTGTTGAGTCTGAGAGTGTCCCAAAACAACACACCAGACTGAGGAGCCCTGTGCCGCTCGGGGACGGTTGCAAGCTTGGACTGGTGGTCACGTTGTCTCCACACCCTCAATCGGCGATCGTAGGTTCTGAGACAGAACTGAGACTCGTCGTTGAATACCATTTGGTTCCATTCGTCCCACCACGCATGTATGGTATAACATTACTGCAATCTTGCGCGACGATCTGCTGCGGTGAGTGTTAGTCATCACAATGAACCACGAATGTGCAAACCTACCTCATCCAATCTGCGATTCCCCGTCCGCGTCGACAAAGGGATGTCCTTAGCTGTCTTTACACCTCGTCGAATGTCGTCCGCTATGCATCGCGAGGCTGCTACGGCCTTCCGTCAAATGCGACGATCGAGTCTCTTTGAGGTGACAGGATTCCCGATGATATAATCACACTCCTTACAATGATATATCTACCCCTTACACGCACTTACGAAATCAAGATCACTCCGATACAGTGTTCGACAGGCACAGGTTAGGACGACCAAGCCTAGCTACGCCGAGCCGTTTTGTCTTTTTATATACCCCATCTATCACGTGATTGATTCGCAACTAGTCTTTTATATAACCCAATTGTTGACACATACCCAGCAATATCCATGGCGCTTCAATAAATACTTCTTGGTGTGGAATTTTCCATGTCGAGTAGCGTACATTCGAAACCTTGGTTATTCCTCCCTTGGGAAATAAGGTGGCCAGTTCTTCAGTGATGTTAAAATTTTCAACATCGTTATAAAATATGAATAATGGAGCACTATGTAATCGTGGCTGTGCTCTGTGATATGCAGATGAGTAAAATGCAAAATACTTAGGACCTTATTCATAAAGTTTGCTCACCATTTTCAGACACTTCTTCCGCTCGTCTGTGTCCAGATAGGTTCACTTGGCAGAACCAATGCCTTTGATTCAGACATTAATATTTTTTACTGCTTAGTGCTGATATCCATTAGAGAATTTATTAGCAAATTCACCATCTGAAAATGGTTTGGAATCTTCTATTTTTTCTGCGATAACGTAACTACCTTAACATTTGATTCGCTTTCTACGTTTCTCGTTTTAACTAAAGAACTGTTAAGTTTGTAGCCGTTTCTCTTAAGAGGTTATTTTATCAATGCGAATTTGCTTTTGAAATTTGTCGTGTTTATATCCTTTGAGTCGTAGTGACATTTCAAATTATACAGGGACTGATTGAAAAAGTAGGTTTTCTCGTACTTACACAAAAAATATCATTATCATTAAGCACAGGGAGCTGCGTTATAGCCTTCCCTTTTTTACTGCCACACGCAGCTACAACGCACGTTGTCTTCACGCTGCCTTGAATAGCCTGACTCACTCGCTGGACAGGTGACGTACAGCGCCACGCACGGCTGGAGTTGAACTAACGCGCAGCTGCGGGCCCAGGAAAATCATTCTTCCATTCTTTGCTGCCCCTTAATAAAACGTGAGACTGTTCCAAAAGTTCATCTTACCGACTTAATATCTTACAGTTTTGCTGGTTGTTAATTCCTTTCCTTCCACTTCGAAAATGCGATAATTTCTTTCTTTCATTTTAGAACTGTGCTATGAATCTCCTCTGCGGAAAATGTTTTGCGTAGCACACGAGTTGAAGACTCATGCTCTAGAACTTTCAGTAATCCTGGGTATTTCATGCAGTCTTTTTGAATAATTGTATACCACAGCTTCAGTACTCCGTTCTTCATATGAAGTTTTAATCTAGTTGTTTGCTGTACTTACGATAGTTGTAGCATAACTTGCTTGTCTCAGTTCTTAACTAAATGTTCTTAGAGAACTTTAAAGAACTTAAATTCAAACTTTTTGAACATTTAATTTACTTCTGACTGCCAGAGACTAGAGAAAAAAATCAGAGAAAGAGATAAAAACCTTGATAACAATCTTACCCTTTATTCCTTCACTCACTGAAACGTTAAATTCACTGACACAAGGTGACTCCCAGGTCTTCACTCAGAAAGACTTTAGTCCAATGACAGCAATAGTCAATCACATGTATCTTAAAAAACTTCGTATCAACGATGAACAATCTTCTCGTAATATCTGCAACTCCACTCCACGTTCGAACCTCAAAAGCAAATTCAATTCAAGGTATATGTCGCATCCAGTTCTTGAAATTTGTTCAGGCAGACGAAGTCGAAGACTGGCCCCAAGTTTTATATATCAAGATTACATATATAAATCCCCCCCCCCCCCCGAGCTATTAAATAGCTTATGCGGCTGTATCTACTGATTTCAGCTGCCGTGTTCTGCTTTATAGGATTTTCTTTATTTCATTTCGGTTTGAAAATAATGACAACATGAGAAAATGAATTCATCGAATGCATTTTCTCTTCTTGACTCCTTAATGAATGCAAGTACGATGATTACCTTTTTAGGGTGAAGGATTAATAAAAGAAACTTCGACTCGGAACTCATGATGAAGCATATCTTTTTCCATTTCCGACGAAACATAACTAACTGCAATGCTAACCCGATAGTCTTTATCCCACAGTTGTTTTCGCATCACTTGATCATGTCTATCTTTACTCTCTGCTGTTTTTCAGACTTCTTCATGAGGCCACCATGTATGCAACAGAATCTCTGTAATCACCTATCTCTACCCATCCCTTCACACATTCATCCATCTTTCAATTCATCTATCCATCTATCAGTCCTTTACGATGTTAATTATTGTATATTAATGCGTTATTTAGAGATGAAAATCCCTACACAGGCATAAAAACTGTTCATAATTTCCAAACACTTAATGATAGCATTTGATCTCATACGTTCGTAATTGAGTCCTGCCCGCTGACGAACTTCTATCCTGCACAGGGGCAATTCATGCTCATTGACGTAAAGGATATTGATTCCACTCAGGTCCGTTTCGAACTCGAATGAGTAAGTTTTGCCCTAGTGAAAAAAATCATTTCGTAGACTGCAACGAAACATTACCACCAGAATAGTGCAGTTAGTTAAGTCGCTGTGTATTGTGTAGGAAGCGGGTGTTTCTGACGGGCATTCGTACCCTAGTCCTGCCGGTTATCTAGTCTGCGGTTTTCCCGGGGTTTTCCGCAGACTCCCCGTGTTTGGGGACGCGAATGCGTACATGGTTCCCTCTGAAGTCGACCCCGTACGTGCTTTGTCCCTGGACTCCACTTCCCCAGGATGCCTGGGTTTACCAGATCAGTGTCGATGCGCTGGTAGTAAAACAATGAAAAACGAATAAATGATGATGAACTAAACATTCAAAAAGATGAATGAATGATGATGAACGAAACATTCAAAGCGGAAAAGGAAATAACAGACATCATCATTAAAAGTAGCAAGTCAACCTTTATGTACCCCACGCCTATTTCAGTCGATTTAGTACTTTCCTTACACTAGCAATGGAGAATCGTCCCAACATCCAGTAAGAGGAAGAAAATTTACTTTCCGATCTGAGTGTGCGAAGAGATTGATTTCGTGTAAATTTGTTTCTAGGCTTGTCGTAATGAGTGATAACGCACAAGTGATGTTCTGAGAGTTGAATTTTATAACAGTTGTTATTAACGCATTATGCTAGAACCCTGAGAGCGGAATTTTCATTTTTAGTTGTGGGCTTCTTTTGTTCACATGCTAGACATCATCATTGCACGCTATTCTCGACTGTATTTTCATATTTGTTGAGTTGCCACACTTTTAGAACAGCAACTTTCCGATGGAGCTTCGGTTTAAAGACTTCTTGGGAAATAAAGAAAATGCCGCTCAGGAGCTGCGGCAATAAATATTCCGTAATGTGAACAAGAAGAAAGTGGATGTTTGTTTTCTGCTTCATCAATCGCGCGCGAATCAATTTCGTTCTTATGGAGAAGGAAAAGTAGGGTGCGCAGGGGGCGCTGCGGTAGAGCGACGTCATTCCTTTCGAAGGGGAAAGTTCGGGCGCCACCATCTGCCCCGTCGGCTTGTGTGGCCTAGTTAGGTAGGCGTGGCGTTTTCAGCTTCCATTAGTGGCCAAAATTAC
This sequence comes from Macrothele yani, assembly GCA_039090855.1. Taxonomy (NCBI): domain Eukaryota; kingdom Metazoa; phylum Arthropoda; class Arachnida; order Araneae; family Macrothelidae; genus Macrothele; species Macrothele yani. The sequence goes on from CM077007.1 coordinate 165,852,760, forward strand.
ACCCGTCTCAAAACAAAACATCATTTATAATCGCTTTGATTCCGTCCACTGACGACATCTTCCTCTGCTGCACCCAATAAGAACGTTTTGCTCCGATTTCTCATACTTACACCCATCCGTCTTGTTCTCCATTCCTCCCTCTGATTTCCCAAGTTGGCCCTGCTTTTTTTTTTATCTCCTTAGAAAAATACAAGGCATGCCATGTTTAATTCCTTTCTTATACCTTTCTTTTCTTCTTTCTGGCCGGTTTCATTGATGAGATTAAAGCACGTCTGTCAGCAAAAGTGATGTTTCAGTTTCACACTGTGGTAATTTTTGGCGATAATGGATTGCTTTCATAACGAACGGGGCAGTTGCCACAAGATTCCTTTTTGCAGATGGGCACACAACACAAGCACCCAGCGATAGAAAGATAAGGGACAAAATGCCACAGGTGTAAAATAACACTGAATCATTAATTGTGACTTTTTTAACATTATCATAGTAAATCAGAAGTATTTGCTTGTTCCTTTAATTTGGCTATATGCAATGTCATGAATATAAAAATGAAAAGTGAATACTTATGACATTTTTGTTTTATATTTGTGACAGTTGACAATATTATGGTTGCTATTACGGCATACCAAATATCATTCCTCTTAATGCAACTTTCTCTCTACGTGCTTCTGTTTAACCCGTTGAAAACGAATGAGACGGAATCTACAAAAGTCTCACGGGACTTTGTTAATCCTTGAGTGCGGACATGCCTTGAAATGCTGTAACACCAAATGCAATGTTGCCAGCGGCAGGAAATATTACTAAGAGCTCGGTGAAAATTTATTTTTAATTTATGTAGTATGAAGCTTTCATAACAATGCAATATATCAAGATAAAAATCATTGGCAAAGATTTTACATCTTCCTCGATAGGCTATGCAGTAATTCTGCGCAAAATTCATTCGATCTTTGTTTGGGGTTTTTCTAGCGGGTTCTTTCTTCCCGCTCTGGGGTTGATCTAATTGCAACTCTTAGTATATGAAATATACAGTATATCACGAAAAAACAGACGAGAATTGAAATTTCAATTTCTTTATTGTCACTTAAAACTTGTTACTCTACGATAATGGGTTGTAAAAGAAATATCTTGGTTACTTATTTACTCTCTGAGTACCAAGCTACTTATTTATTTCTCAAATCATCGTCTTTGCATCATTTCTTTCTTTTTGCGCTGTAAGAGATGCATCTGTTCTCTTTCATTACTTCCAAATCCCTGCACTCCGACCTATTATATTGGTTTCCGGGTTTGCTCCCTCACCGTCCAAACCTTTGAAGAAAAGGGCTAATGCCGTCACGAGGACAATAAACTAATTACGCAGTCTGATATCATTTTCTTTACCGTGTAGCTTTTAGCTGACGGCTAAAGTTAAATTCCCTGCATTGTAAAAATGAAACACTAATCTAACGTACAATGCTCGATTGCTCTGAGAAATACTGTTTGAACTCTTACCAGTGATTATTGCCTCTGCTGATGTACCCTTCATGGCGTCATCAAGTTCTCTTATTCTATTATTAATGATTCCCAACCTCGACTTAATAGTTTAACAACCATCCTGGGCCATTCTATAAGCAGTCGTCCGTTCCAATTTAGAGACACTGGTCCCAGAAAAGAAAGACAGCCAGTACCTTAAGACAAGCATATCACCCATGCCTCTTTCGCAGCTCAAGCTCGAATCTGATGAACGGTCAAAAGCCAGGGCTCATACCACTGCACCACCGGAACGGCCAATCACTCGTAAGTTACTATATAAAGAACATACATTCACGAGCAATAACATTATGACCACCAACGCAATATCGTGTTGAGCCGCCTTTTGCCGAGATAACTGCTTACACTTGGAGCGCCACAGGCTCCACTAGACCGCGAAAGGTATCTTCAAATATTCAGCACCAGCTGGACTGATTGACCTCCTGTAGTTTGGCGACGGAGTAAGGCACTGACGTGAATCAGTGAATACTGTGTTCCATTATATCTTACAAATGTTCAATGGGGTTCAAGTCGTAGGGATTCTGAGGCCAGGGTAGCGCTCGATATTATTGGAGTGATTCTCTAACCATTCCTGCACATCGTGGGTCTTGTGACATGAAGCTTTCGTTTTCTAAAAATCCAGCGCCATTATGATAAACGTTGAACATGTAAGTCAAAGTTCGATCCGAAACAATGCCTAGGTAGGATCATTGGATAATGGTGTGTTCAAGGGAGACGAGGAGATGCAGTGATGCCCATGAGAACAGTTCCATACTGTTAGACTGCCACCTCCGGCCTGTTTCTGCTGTACTGGGCAACCTCGTTGCAGCTCTTCTCCCACGTGACGTCGAATACGCACCCGTCCACAGATATGTTGCCACTCAGGTGGTGCAGTTGTCTCCCACGTGACGTCGAATACGCACCCGCCCACAGATATGTTGCCACTCAGGTGGTGCAGTTGTCTCCCACGTGACGTCGAATACGCACCCGCCCACAGATATGTTGCCGCTCAGGTGGCGCAGTTGTCTCCCACGTGACGTCGAATACGCACCCGTCCACAGATATGTTGCCGCTCAGGTGGCGCAGTTGTCTAAGCATTGTGTAACGTACCAGGAGATGTGACGAACCTGCCAGCAGGACGCACACGACATAAAGGCAGATAGGAATCAGAATAAAACGTCCGCGTAGCTTAATTGGTAGAGCAACTTATTCCGGAATGAGGGGACCCGGGTTCGAATCCCGACGTAGAACAAAAATGACGGGGAAATTCACTTCGTTATAATGGCGCCCGAACTACCCGGATGATCCGACCATTCAAAATCTCGCATTGGTGTGATGTTATTTCCACACCGCGAGATAGGAAAAATAAGAGAATCACTTCGAAAAAAAAATAAATAAATAAGGGGGAGATGATGTAATGTACCAGGAGATGTGACGTACCTGCCAGAAGGACGCACACGACATAAAGGCAGATAGGAATCAGAATACATGTCCGCGTAGCTTAATTGGTAGAGCAACTTATTCCGGAATGAGTGGACCCGGGTTCGAACCCCGGCGCGGATAAAAATGACGGAGAAATTTACTTCGTTATAATTGAACTCTGACCATTTGTCCGATATGGGCCTAGGTTGGAGTCCCGGATGAGGCACCGGTGGTGTTTGTCTTATGTTATTGGTTCTTTCCCTTTCCCGGAACCAGTGGCTCAAAATTAGGGCCGGGCGACTGCTTATAGCCTCGATATTAAAAAAAATATTTATAAACCTCGATATTAAAAAAAAAACCGTTTTGAAGCGGGCATCTGGACTCATCGGACCAGATGCATATTTTCCAGTCGCCTAATCTCTAGTCTCGTGCCTACTTCGGGCCGAGCTGTACATGACGGTCAGTCATATGGGCATATGAGCAGGTCATCAGCTGCCTTTGCCGATCCGCACGAGTGTCTGCTTGATTATGTGCTCAGAAACATTTCTCCTTTAGCCCTGGCTGTACTCTGTTGTTACTTGTACAATCGTGTGCCATATCTTGTCCCGGACAGGACGTACCAAACGGCATTCACCTCGACTCTCTTTTACTCTCTCTCTCTCTCTCTCGATTTTCCCTTTTCGGCAAATTAGGTGGACACGTATCCATATTCCGAACATTTCCGCCACACCTTTACTACAGCGGCCCTCAAGCAGCAAACAATGCCTGAGATTGCGGAGATGCTGGTTTCCAGTATAGATCTTTCTTTCTATTAAGTATGTAAATAAATTTTTTGTTCCTTTTTTCTTGCATTATGTGCGATACTACGTTATATCTTGGAAGATGTCGAGTAGCCAGAGTGGTAACTAAGCATTTTTACGTCCTGGACAAACCACAAAATATTGCGCCCTCCATCTGTCTTTCTATCTTAATACTAATGAAATAGTGTGCCTTTGTGTACACACATATACACTGCTGGACATAATAAAATTTACGTCATACCCCAATGTAATATCTATGTGAGAGGCACAATCGAACTGTGACCGTTTGTACAGCTTTTCCCAAATGCTTACAAGTTCAAATTTTCTGTACCACTTAAAATGGACTAAAGAGAAGCAAACAATCTTGGCTAGCAGTAATGATCAAAAAGCCCCAGAGAACCTTCAACAATGTGAACGATGTTTTTATCTTGCAACGCATGTATAGTCCATCCAACTAAAGGAAACCCGCAGGCCTCATTTTCGTCTACGAAAACCATGGTGGCTATTTAGGGTAACTGCGCCTTCATTTCTTAATGTGAGCATTTAACATTCCCTGAACATTTTGAGGAAGAAATGCGAATTTTAAGCTTCTAAGGCTATCGAAACTGGAGAAACAAATAAGTGAATTCTGCAAATGGGAAACATCAATATATATATATATATATATATATATATGTGTGTGTGTGTGTGTGTGTGTGTGTGTGTGTGGCGCTAAATAACCATCAGTCACTGGTACAAAAGTTTTTATTCAAATTTTAATCAGATTAGCCATGATTTCTGCGCCGTCACTTGAACTGCGCCCAGGGCATTCGCTTCGCCTGCCCCTTCCCTAATTACGCCTCTACATGTAGCTCTCATTTTTCAGTATGTAAGTCAGTAATTAGTGCTGTCTAATACATTATGTAATTAGAGTAAGCTAGCATTGTAGGTATCTTACATTAGTTTATAGCTCATGCACGATCCCCATTCACCACAGTGTGGAAATAAAGCATGAAGTAGTTCTGTTTTTATTCGAAAGACTGTTATTGTCACGGTGAAACATTTGAACCTCAACTTTTTATTGTGTTAAAATTTATGTTCTTCGACAATTCGGAAATATCCCTTAGCTTTCTTTACAAAGATGTTATTACTTAGTTAATCTTCGTCCTTTCATTTCAGTACTACCTTCGAGTGACTACCTTATCTGAGAGGGCATCAGTCTGCTAGCTTTCTGTTACTAATGCCTTCTTTTTTTACAGAAGTTGTTTCATTTTCAAACCTTCTCTTTTTTGCTTCACGTCAATAGATTTTATCTAAAAATAATCATTAAATACACCTCTGCAACTGAAAGAGTCGTGTTTCAGACAGGAAAGCTTACTGGCCAACTTTGAAACTGTCGATGCCGTATTAAAATTGATTTTCCAAAACACAAGAGTTTTCTGTTGAATACTTTAACAATTTTCACGTTCAGTTGCCAGAAAGCTAAGACTTAAGTTATTTCATATTTTTTTAATTGTGTTTTATGCTTGATTTTGTAAAAGTACGTTTGCTTTCTCTATCTCGACTATTCAAGAGGCCTTTATAGCTCTCGATATTAGTTTTCACGACATATTTCATGAAATCCTTTGGACTAGGTGTTCAAGAAGCTTGTCATATGCTCTAAACTGACCAAGTAATCTCAGATCACGATCATGTCTACGCTGTTTGGAAAAGCATTTAGCATTAGCCAAAGGAGCGTTTCTTATCTTGAAAATATGTTACAAAAATGTTCCTGAAATGTACATTACAGCACCTTCACTGTTTTTAGTGTTTACGCCTAGCATCAATAATACTTTTTTTGTGATCCAGGACTTGGTTCTAATCCTGAATGTGTATAAATACAGTATATTATGTATTGTATTGAGTAAAAATGTATTGAGTTTTGTTCTTACGGAATTTGTTCTTCAGCAATATTCAAACGAGGTTTCCTAGTTCAGGGAAGCGTCATTTCCTCTAGCCTTAGATGTATCAGAAAATTATTGAAAAAGAGAAAAGTATCGAGAAACGCTTTTCAATAATATATTGAAGATTTAGATTTCTGGAAAATAAAGAGTAAATTTCTTGATCACCGCATCGTGTTTACCGGGTATTCTTTAGAAACATTTCAAAAGCGTACTGAAAATGCTTAAGTTTCTGCAAGCGTATCGGATATATCCAGAACTTTTCGCATATGCTATTTATTAACGTCCAGATATTGCGTATTACAGAGCATAGTATTGGATTAGAACGAACTTGAAATTTTACTGAGTTCACGAAATCTTCATTTCTGCATACCTGGAAGTGTATAGACTGTTACAAGTTAACAATAGAAATTAACACATTTTTCTTCATAAAAAAGGTGCTATGATGGGAAATTGCTTGTAATTTGGCAATATACACAGTTGAGTCACATTATTGTGACCACTTCCTACTTTTGACGTCAACAGCGTGTAGCCAGTGAAAGAAGGCACGTGTCGTGAGCTGGATTTGAAGGTATATAAATGGTGTGCTGTAGGCATTCTGAAAACATATCACTCGCTGTTGTCATGGATAAAAGGACCGATTTATCAGATTTGCATAAAGGGATGATTATCTGCTTTCCGGCCAACGGTGGTAGGATTTTTGAAATTGCGCAGTTTGTGAACTGTTCGCGTGCTGCTGTGGTTAAAGTGTATCGTGATTGGAAAAATGGGAATAAACGACTGGGAACTGCAGAGCACCACGTGCCACTGATGTGAGAGGTGAACGTCGGCTGCGAAGGTGCGTGAGGGCCGATCGACACGCTAAAGTGGAGCAACTCACTGGCCGAATGAATCAGGGGACTACCGAAAATGTGTCTAAAACGACATTCCAGCTAACCCTGCTGCGTATGGGGCTCCGATGCACACGGATGCTCACTGCACCTATGTTAGCGAAGGTGCATCGGCAGAAAAGGCTTACATTTGCACGGGGGCTTTGGAATTGGACCTCCGCTGATTGGCAAAGGATTGCCTCCTCTGATGAGTCACGTTTTTTGCTTCATCGAACGGATGGACGTTGGCGTATAAGGCGGGGAACATCGGAGAACAAACACTCTTCAACCATTGCTGGAAGAACACAAGCTGGTGAGGGCAACGTTATGGTTCAGGGAATGTTTTCGTGGCTTTATCTGGGTCCACTCTTACCTGTGGAAGTCACTATGGACCGAATTCGTTATGGATCCATCCTTGCAGACCACGTACACCCATACATGCTAATTATCTTCCCTGGGGAGGATGGGATCTTCCATCACGACAATGCGACGTGTCACACAGCTAGAAATGTCCGAGAATGGTTGGAAGAGAAAGATGAAGACTTCAAAGTACTTCCCTGACCTCCTAATTCCCCAGACTTAAACCCAATTGAGCATCTGTGGGGCCACCTCGATCGTGTTGTTCTCTCTGTGGATCTTCCACCACGCACCCTCCAGCGGCTGTCAGATGCACTGCAGTCTGCATGGCTCCACATACCTGTGAACACCTTCCAGTACCTTACTAAGTCACTCCCAGCCCGTCTAGCTGCTGTCCGCGATGCACACGGCGGTTACTCTGGATATTAGCTGGTGGTCACAATAATGTGACTTGACCGTGTATATACAAGAATACAAACTCTCAGTAGAGTTTCTTTATCGCAGTAGAAGAATGTAAATATTTTTTTTAAAACTGGATATTTGTTGAATGTGTTCTAGTACGTCTGAAGAGTCATACATATTTTTGGTATCTCGAAGTGGTGTAATGTAACGAAAACTCGAAAAGGGACACGTATTAGATTAACTTTCCCTTTTTGATGCCGTATAGCTAGTCTTCGAAAAGTATTTTAATTGAAACTTTGCATTAGTGTGTTTTTATAAATAACTAGCTGGTCCTGTTGGTCGATACATGTTATTTTGATATTTGATAATTCTATGCTTCTAATGAAAGCAAATCTCTTCCATGAATAATGATTAGATGTCCATCATGTATTTATGAAAACGTGAATAATTGAACTCTGCTCATTTTCATTGTGCGATACTGTACAAAAATTCTAGTATTCGGCGTTTGGTATAAATAAAAGTCCTTAGTAATCGGTGAAATATTTGTTTCTCTTTCTTTGTTTTTTAAAATTTTTGGAAACTACGAGCATTACTTACATCGCTAACATCTCTAAATCAGTAGCTAAACTCCTCATAATTCGTCACTTAAGATGCGTATCCAAGTAGTTCTAATTAAACTGTATAGTGCGCAGTCAAAAAATATAACATTATTTGTTCGGATCAACTTTCATATGGACTGTGCTTAAATTTCAGTTTATGAACTAAAGCATTCAATCTCAGAAATTGAAGTGCTGTACCACTTAGAAATAATTCAATTAACATTTAACGTATTAAACCAACACAGTTCTTGATGTAAGGTCAGGTGCATCATTTCCTCCAACATGCGCTCAGCACTATTAGCTGGTTTTGATGTGCATTCTATCAATGATATTTCTGACAAAAAGTAAAGAAACGAGAAAACAACATTTCGCATTTTATTGCAATACTATTTGAACACAACGCTCTACAACGTTTTTTGGCGTTAGGAGGCCAAATTGTCGTAATGGCAGAAACTTCCTTAGACACTCCCGCCAAGTCTGGAAATGCAAACTCAAGAAGTCGTCAGGCTTCCTCCATGGCTGCAATACACTCAAGTAGCAAATTATTAGAAATACCTACCTAACAATGAGTTGAGCCTTCCTTGGCTTTCTAAATATTGATTCCATGTGTCACATATACAATGAGCTGCTGATATCGTTCTACAGGTACGTTCACCCAAGCGGATGTTATGGCGTCCGTCAATTGCCGAACGCTATGTCGATCTTCTCTGACGGATGTTAAATTGGATAAAGATCTGGGGGACTCTGGAGGCCATTTCAACATTTTGAAGTTACTGTTGTGATCCTGAAGCAACAGTATGGTGATCCGAACTTCGTTGCATGGGGTACTATCCTTCTCGAAGTACCCTTCTATTGCAGAAAACACCATGCACATGTACTGATATGCCTCGTCGACAATGATGTTAATATACCTCGTGGGATCCTAATGCTGCCCAAAAATATTAAGAAACCTTATGTCCGCCATGAGAATAAACCCCAGGATACCACACCGCCCCAACTAGCTAGTACAGTTAGCTGTAGGCAGCCGAGATTCATTCATTCGCTCTGTTAAAACCATATTTTGGCTCGTCCATTGTCGTATATTAACTAAAAACGTGATTCGCCTGACCAGGCGACCATTTCGGGCCTCAAGGGTCCAGTTTTAATACTCTCATGCTGAATGCAGACAACTTTGCCAGTTTTTAACAGAGCCGAAAGGAGACGTCTGCAGTTCGAGTCCATACGTGCCTATGTGCGCTATGCTGCATATGCTGACCTTCTGCTCTCCATACCGCTATTGTGTTGCGCGATATTCAACGTAATGGAGCTTACCTGTTACCTCATACACTCCTCGCCAGTCGTCATTTCCATCACAAATCAACCAGATGTTTTCCTCCAGAGTAAGTCCACTGACTGCTAGTTTTGGCGTTGTGCATCACAGTTGTTTTTGCATAGCCGAGACGGTTTGTCGTTTCTGACATGCTTGTCCCTGCTTACTTAGCGCCCGCTATCATGCCTCTTTCAAAGTCGCTTAAATCGCGTGCCTTTCCCATATTGCCGCTATCTACGCTCCGTACACCTCTGAATCCTTTGCACTGAGCTGTTTCTAAAGCTATCTCAAAGTCATAGATGCGTACGTTTCCCGTATTATTCATACACACACTCATATCAGAATAATATGACCACCTACCAAATAATGGGAATAATCACCCTTGGCCCGAATGACAGCGACGAGACGGCGTAGCATGGACGCAATGAGGCCCTGGAAGGTTGCGTGAGGCACGCGTGCCCATTCGGACTTTAGCAGAGCACGGAGGTTCTGGAAATGATGTGGTTGTGGGTCTGCACGTCGAACCTGTCGATCCAAGTAGTCCCACAAGTGATCTATGGGATTGAAGTCGGACGATTTTGCCGGCCAAGGGAGAACTGAGACATCGCTGCCGTGTTCCTGGAACCAGTCACGCACCCCTTTAGCGACGTGGCACGGCGCATTGTACTGTTGGCAGACACCAACACCACCAGGGTAAACATCCACCATGAAGGGATGCATGTGATCCGCGAGGACGGACAGGTAGCTATTGGCGTTCAGGAACTCATCCAGTGGTACCAGCGGTCCCAGGCCATACCACGAAAACATTTCCCAGGCATGCACACTGCCACTGCTGGCCTGTACTTGACAGACAAGCGTGTCCGGATGTTGCTTCTCGTGTGTCTGATGCTATATCCGCCACCAATTGTCAATTTTATGGAGTAGAAACCCCGATTCTTCAGGGAAGGCAACCTTTTCCACTCTTCCACTGACACCCCCCCTCCCATGCGAACTGCAGGCGTTGTTGTCGTTGGACCTGGGTTAACATGGGCGCCTTGACGCAGCGTCGACACCGTAGACTCATGCGTAACAGGGTTCGCTCTAATGTTATCGGGGACACGTACTTAGGCGCCCCAGCGTTCATTTGCGTGGTCAATTGCTGCACTGTGGCGCGTCGATTGCCCATTACCAGTCGAAGGAAGTGACGTCCTTCTCTGCGGTCGATGGCCTTTGGGGCTCCACGGTTATGACGTCGGGAGGTACTCTGTGTACGAGCGGACAATTCTTGGTACAACCTTACTACAGCACCCCCGTACAGCACCTGTCGTACAGCCCATGAAATTTGCTGCCGGAATGAGGCTGCCGTTGACGGATAACGGCAGAATAACATTTCCGAGGACTGTATCAGAGATGTCAGTCATTTAATAAGTTATCCCTTACACAATCTGTATCTGTAATAGACTTAATAGAAGTGGTGAATGACCAGATGTTGATGCCAAATAATGTTTCATGATGCAGCATTGAGTGAAACATTTAACAGCAAGAAGTGAGCCGAAGTCCCCTTCTGCACAAACAGTCTGATGATAAGTGTAGCACTGAAGATCAATTAGACTTTTGGAAGAGCTTTACTGTTGCTGAAAATCGTAGCACTAACCAAGATCACTTCCACGGAACAGTAATTATATCACAGTCAGCTAAGATTCTGAATACTAAGTTAGATCCGCCTTCGTGCTTCAGGTACAACCTGCTGTTTATTGACTAACTTATCATTTTTGAGCACGACGACATATGATCTATCCGCACAGCTGAACCTGCATTGATCCGCCAGGCTCAGTATATTACTCTCACCTTCGTGCAGGTGATATCAGATGATCAACCAACGTGTAACGTATCCGTCGCTGAATATTTGTCTGGATCTTTCTGAAATATAGAGTAATTTTTATTCATCAGTATAAAATGTACACACAATAGACAAAACATTAGAGATACTTACCTTATTGCGCGAATCATCATCATCATCATTGTCAACCATTATCAATCCACTGCTGGACGAAGGTCTCCCCAAGTTTCCTCCACAACGGTCTGTCTTAAGCCAGTCTCCTCCATGTCACCCCTGCATACTTTCGAATTCCATCCACCCATCTCCCATGTGGTCTTCTTCTGGGTCTTTTCCTGACCCTTGGAATCCAATCTAAAATTTCGGCTGTCCATCGATGATCTGTCCTTCTGGCAGTATGTCCAGCCCATTGCCATTTCAGGGATTTAACTCTGATCATAATGTCTTCCAATCTTGTCCTTTTTCGGATCCACGAGTTCCTCTTCTTATCTCTCCTGGTTACACCAAGTATGCACCTCTGCATGCTGCTTTGAGTTGTCTGCAGCCTTTGTATGTCTCTTTTAGTTAAGGTCCACGTCTCTGCACCATACGTAAGCACTGGAAGGATGCATTGATCAAACACTTTTCTTTTAAGACATAATGGCATATTGCTCTTGAAAATTATGCTGTTTCTTCCAAAAGCTCTCCAGGCAAGTTTTGTACGCCGATTAATTTCTTCATCAATGTGACCCTCACTTGATATCTGCTGTCCAAGATAAACGTACGTGTCTGTTATCTCCAGCTTTTCTCCATCAATCGATAAATCTTCATTTCTCGTAAAAGCATTGAACATCACTTTTGTCTTCTGAAAGTTTATTTTTAATCCCACTTCTTTACTCTTGTCAGCAAGTTCCTGGATCATACTCTGCAGCTCTGATGGGGTAGTTGCAAAAATGACTACGTCATCAGCAAAACGAAGGTGGGTTATCTACATTAATCTTTATCCCCTTGTTTTCCCAGCTCAGCGACTGAAAAACACCCTCCAATGTGGCATTAAAGAGATATGGTGTCACCTTGTCTCACTCCCTTTCCAAATTTTACGTGTGTTGTATTTTCAAACAGCCGAATCTTTGCACTTGCATTTTCATAGATGTTATTAATAATATTAATGCATGCATCTTCAATACCGCAGGTTTTCAGAGCCATTGTAACTGCTGATATTTTCACCGAATCAAAGGCTTTTTCATAATCGATAAAAGCCATGCACAATGGAAGTTCATATTCCCTCGCTCTTTCAATTAGTTCTCTCAGTACGTGGAGATGATCTATTGTGCTGTAGCCACTCCTGAATCCAGCTTGTTCTCTCGGTTGAGCCATGTCCAGTGTTACCTTCAAGCGGTGTGAAAGAACTTTAGTGAAGATTTTATAAACTACTGATAGGAGGCTGATAGGTCTGTAGTTTCCGAGATCCTCAATGTCACCTTTCTTATGTAGCAGGATCATTGTAGCGGTGTTCCAATCCTCAGGAATCTTTCCTTCATTAAGGCATTGAGTGAAAATTTGGGCGAGTACTGTTTCGATTTCTTCACTTGCTTCTTGTATGATGTCTACAGTAATTCCATCTTCTCCTAGAGCTTTCCCCCGCTTCATGTTCTTGATTGCATGTGCAACTTCTGCTGGAAGGACTGGAGGAACTCTGGTACTGGTATCTTTCATGATGTCTGGAGTGCATGTATCATCCCTTTCATATAATTTGGAGTAGAAATCTTTCACTCTTGTCAAAATTTCGCCTCTATTTCTTGTTACAGAACCATCTTCTTTTCTCAGTGCCATAATCTGTTTTCTTCCCTTACTGAGATGTCCCTTTGCTATCTTTAGGCTTTGGTTGTTTTCAATTGCTTTCCTCACTAGTTCACAGTTGAATTTTCTTACGTCTTCAGTGATACTTTTTCTTACTGTCTTGCATCGCTCTATATATTCCACTTTGGAAGTCACATCTTCTTTAGTTGTCCTCATCTCTCTTCTTTTTTGCATCAACATTTTCGTTTTTCCTGATAATTTGTTTACACGCAACTTGTTCTTAGACCCAGCTAATTTTGTTGCTGTTTCCATAAGAGCTTTGGTTACTTTTCTGTTAACTTCAGAGATGTCCACTTCTTCCGATGTTAGGCCTTCTAAAGCAGAGAACCTGTTCTTCAGTTCCAACTTGAAGGTATTATGGTGTTTTTTTAAGGTTGGTTATGTCAATAGATTTTGTTTGTCTTATGAGCTTGCCACGTTCAAGTTTAGTGTTGAGGTGCATCTTACATCTCACCACTCAATGGTCACTACCTGTGTTGAACTTGTTTAGCTCACTGCAGTCTGCTATGACGAATTTTTTGTTACACATAATAAAATTAATTTCACTTGTCGTTCCATTTGGATGTCTCCATGTCAATTTCCTGTGTGGCTTTTTCTTGAAAAAGGAGTTCAAGATGAAAAACCCTTCTGCCTCTGCAAACTCAACGAGAGTATTTCCACGCTGGTTTCTGTTGCCGTGACCGAATTTACCTACTGAAGTTTCATTCTGTTGCCGTTGCCCTAGTTTTGCATTGAAATCTCCCATAATTATTTTCAAGTGCTGCTTACCTTTATTATTTAGATGACAAATTTCCTCATAAAATTCTTCAATTTCTTCTTCAGGATGACTTGTGGTGGGTGCATCAGTTTGAATAATCTGAGCCTGGTATCTTTTCGAGAGTTGGATAACAAGTCGTGCAGTTCTGTCAGAGGAACTTTCAACTTCTACAACTTTATCCTTCAGTTTCTTGTTTATTATAAATCCAACACCACTAGTTCTGCCAGTATCTGCCCCACGATAGTAGAAGAGATGTCCACTTTTCAGTTCGATGAGATCTTCTCCTTTTCTCCTTACCTCACTTAGCCCCACGATGTCCCACTTGATCCTTTGTAGTTCCTCTTCCAATTCAAGAAGCCTTGAATCAGAAGACAGGGAGCGTCCATTATACGTAGCCAAGGTCAGCATCAGATGGCAGCCTAGTCCGGTTCTCCGGGGATTCTTAGCACCCTCTGCCTTCATGTCGCACTGGCCGCTGCCTTGGCCAGGTACATTACGGCTGCCGGAGACTGAGGGCCAAGATTTAAGTTGTGGAATCATTTTGGAGGGGTTTGGCCATAACTCACCACGCTGGCCAAGCGGGTTGGTGAGTGTGGGATAGAATTTCCTCTAATCCCGATGGTATAGTTATACCGCTATTGGCGGTCGTCAGAGCCCCTTTTGTGGGAACAGGATGCACCACGAGAAGGCGGGGTTGACATTTGTCAAGGAGAGGCTGTGATGTTACGCATCACCTGACCTTACATCCCTAGCGCGAATAACAGCCTGTATAAGCCAATATACCGACTCCTTCAAATGCCTCAGTATTTCTGGAGATAATTCCACCCATGCCTATTGCAGCATTGTCTACAACTCCTCCCGAGACGTCGGTCCAGGATCCATGGATCTCATGTTCCGCTCCAAGACATCCCGCAGACCTTCAAAAGGATTTAAATCTGGAGACCTTGGGGGCCACTGGATCAGGGTGACAATATGTCTGGTTTTTGGCTTTTTCTTATCATGTCCTCCTATCATCCAGTCATTAAGGGAAACAGCTCAAGTGTCCTACTTTTTCAATAAGAAATAATTCAAATACATTTTGATAAAATTCTTCTATTGTAACCATACATCCTATCAAGCCACTGCTAAAATGTATTAATTCATTTTTGGATTCTCGCTCGCGCACTTTCTCCTCCCACGGTCAGTTTATTCTGCAATCCTTCAGCTGCCTGCTACAGTGTGTCACTTGTGAGTCAACAGCGCAGAAAAAACCCCCGGCAGAACGTGTTATTCTGTCTGTCGTTCATCGCACGGGGACGGTGCGGTGCAGTATTGTCGTGTAAACAGTCAGCTCGTACTACTTGTTTTGTGTAAGATTGTTTTGTGTAAAGATATTTTTTACGACTTTTGCAAAAAAAGATTGTGCTTATGCTATCGGTTTGTCCGTTTATCCGTCCGTCTGTGGGACACCATATCTCTGTAACTAATAGTCCGATTTGAAAAAAATATTTTTGCATTTGGAAGCTTGAAATGTGGGAATGAAGATCTTTATTTCGGGTTTATTTTTTTACGATGCAAAATGTCGCCGCTAGAGGGCATAAATGCAGATGATATCGAATTCAAAATGCATTTTATTTCATATATTTGCTTTGAAACATCCAATTCCAAAAATTATTTTACTTTTCGATTCCATTCATGTTTTTGGTGCAGTAATTTTTCGAGTTACGCACAGATTCTCCGCTAGGAGGCATAGAGTAAATTGCTTTCCCCGGATATCTCTGCTTCTAAAACTCCGATTAAATTTTTTTTTCTTCAGCGGATACAGCTCCTGATAGGAAATATTTTGCATATAATTTCTAATTTTTGGTATAAAATGGTTTGGCCAACAGGGGACGTAAGTGTTGGTTTCTGCTTCTGATGTATTTGCAGCAATATCTGAGCTTTTAAAATCCAGACTAAAAAAATTCTTTCGTAGACTGATACTACTCACGCCGACAAACCTTTTCGAAATATTTTGTTCTTAAAATAATGCCTGGTTTCTCCGCTGGGGAACGTAGATATCTATCTTGTTTTTGTCAATATCTCTCCTTCTAATGGTCTAATTTGAAAAAAAAAATCTTTACTGGATAGAGTTTGCAGTGCGACATGTTTTTCATATAATTTCAAAATTCTCAAGTAATTCATTGACCTTCCTCAAGGGGGAGTAAAGGCAAATTGCTCTTTCCCCGATATCTCTGCTTCTAAAACTCCGATTTGGAAAATTCTTCCTGCACCGGATACAGCTCCTAATGGGAAATGTTTTGATTGCAATTTCTAATTTTTTATAAAATATGGTTTGGCAACCAGGGAGCTTAAGGCTTAATTTCTGCTACGTAGGTATTTGCAGCAAAATCTGAGCTTCTAAAAGCCCGATTGAAAAAAAATTTTCGTGGACCGATACCGCTCATGTCGATAAACATTTGTGAATATTTTCTTTTTAAAATAATGCCTGGTTTCTCTGTAAGGAGGCGAAGAAGTATATCTTACTTCTGTCAATATCTCTGCCTCTAAAAGTCGGATTTGAAAAATCCTTTCTTTGTTTAGATAGCACTTCCGGTGTAAAATGTTTCTCATATAATTTCAAACTTTTCTTAGCGAACAAATCTGCCACCACAGGGCGTAATTTCACGTTTCGGTTTGCAACAATATCTGCGAGACTAAAAATTCGATTGGAAAATTTCTTTTTTCAGTGAGATACTACCAACTATGGGAACTCTGTGTGTGTAACTTTTTCCCTAAATAGTACACAATTTCGCCGCTAGGGGCGCAAATGCTTATTCTTTTTTCCCTCAACATCACAGCTTTTGCATGTGCGATTTAAAAAATTCTTTCAACGCCGGATGCCATTTCCCTTGTAGAACACTTAAGGCTAGTATATGAGGAATTTTGTAGTTCGCAGTTCTGTCGGTAGGTGGTGTGTGTACTTCAGTTTGCAGCTGTGTCGCAGTTTCTAAAAACGTTATTGAGAAATTTCTTCTTTAGTGTATGTCATTCTGTACAACAGAGATGTGGAGCATTATCATCTTTAATTAACGCAGAGATTTTCCCCGCTAGCTGCGTAAAGGTCAACCCCCCCCTTTTTTGCGCTATTTTTGCTCCCGGGAGACCTATTTGGAAACTTGTTTTTCCCTTAGCATAGCTTTTTCCATGAATAATAATTTTCGCCTATTTTCAAGTTTTCCGTTATGCGAAATTTTTCCGTTATAGCAGACGTAGACCTATATCATGTTTCTTTCTACACTGCTGGCCACCCAAAATGCAACACCAAGAAGGAAGCATCTGATTGGCCTGAAATTGTGCAACATGCGTCGCCCGCGAGAGGACATGCAAACGATTAGGATTGCAGGGCATACGCAAATCATGTGCGCCTGGCACACCACGGAGAAGCACTATAAGAAGGGTGCACAGAAGGTGGGGTGCAAGTAGTGGAAGTGAGTTGTGCTGTCGGACCTGTGCGTGGGAAGCTTCCTGATGACTCGTCGCAGAATACGGCAGTCATTCCAGCACGTTTCGGAGTTCGACAGAATGCGAATAGTAGCTTATCGCGAGAGCGTTTTATGGTACCAAAAATCGCCGCCCGTGTGGGACGACATCCTGCCACAGTGAGACGAGTATGGATTCGGTGGGTGCAGGAGGGACGGACGTACATACGTGATCGATTGCTGCAGCCGCGGCACACCACCGGCCCAGAAGACCGGCATGTTGTGCGACGGGCATTGACGGCTTGCACCGCCACATCTCGAACGTTAGCGCAGGAATTAGGGTGTGTTGCGCAACAAACTGTGTCAGCACTTACCATTCGACGTCGTCTGCAGGAGCGGGGACTTCTCGCACCGCGCCCATCGCTCCGACTATTATTGACGTTACCACCGGCGAGTGTGGCGGCAGTAAGATGTTAAACTCAACACGTGGACTACGGAGAGGCACGACATTGTCTTCTCCGACGAATCCCGCTTCTGTCTGCAACACCACGATGGTCGGATCCGTGTGTGGGAGGCACTGCGGCGAGAGATAGTATGGCGCCTGCATTATGCATCGCCATACCGGTCCGTTGCCTGGCGTTATGGTTTGGGGCGCAATTCGATATGATACCCGCACCTCTCTGGTACGCATCGCCTGTAAACTCAACAGCTACCGCTACATCTCCAACGTTTTGGCGCCTGTAGTCCTACCTTACCTGCAGGACCTGCCAGCTACCAGGTTTTGACAGGACAATACGCGCCTGCACGTGTACGCATTGAGCAACAATTCTTCACGGCCCACCAGGTGTCACTGCTGCCGTGGCCCGCCTGTTTTCCCGATATGTCGCCCATCGAACACGTCTGGTCGCAAGCACCACCGCGGCGACGCCTGATAAACTGTGGCAACGTGTGGAAGCAGGCTGGACCGACATACTCCAAGCCCACATCCAAAGCCTCTTTCGTTCGATGCCGCGGCGTGTAGCGGCCGTTATTACCAGTCATGGTGGCCACCCGAACTATTGATGTCTGCGTGTTCCGCAAGTCGCACGGGCCTTTAAGCTCAATCGTTTCATTTTTGTATCTGTTGCTATGTGTCCAGTAAATCTGGCTTTGCTATCTCGTGTCCTTCTTGGTGTTGCATTTTGGGTGGCCAGCAGAATATATTTCTGCTTTTAACTGTTCGATTTGAAAATCTCTTTGTCTCTGGTATCTTTCTTGTAGTATGGGAAGCTTTTTGTTTGCCATTTGTTAACTTTCGTAACATGCTTTTTAGCCCCTGGTCGAACTAATTAGATGTTTTTATTTCTGGATGTTTTATCGATTGTTGGAACCAGTCGATTGTTTTACAAACCGGTTCCATTAACTTTGAATAGGTTTGATAAATTTAATTCCTGTCATAACGGATTCAAAAGACGTACTTATTAAATTCGAAAATTCGGTGTAATTTTTCTTGTTTCTTTTTATAATTCCAGTTTCTTAATCAATCCGTGAGGGTTATATCATCATCATCATCATCATCATTGTCAACCATTATCAATCCACTGCTGGACGAAGGTCTCCCCAAGTTTCCTCCACAACGGTTTGTCTTGTGCCAGTCTAATCCATGTCACTACTGCATACTTTCGTATTTCATCCACCCATCTCCCAGGTGGTCTTCTTCTGAATCTTTTCCTGTCCCTTGGAATCCAATCTAAAATTTCGGCTGTCCATCGCTGGTCTGCTGGGAGGACTGGAAGAACTCTGGTACTGGTGCCTTTCATGATGTCTGGAGTACATGTATCATCCCTTTCATATAATTTGGAGTAGAAATCATTCACTCTTGTCAAAATTTCGCCTCTATTTCTTGTTACAGAACCATCTTCTTTTCTCAGTGCCATAATCTGTTTTCTTCCCTTACTGAGATGTCCCTTTGCTATCTTTAGGCTTTGGTTGTTTTCAATTGCTTTCCTCACTAGTTCTCAGTTGAATTTCCTTACGTCTTCAGTGATACTTTTTTGTACTGTCTTGCATAGCTCTACATATTCCACTTTGGAAGTCACATCTCCTTTAGTTGTCCTCATGTCTCTTCTTTTTTGCATCAACATTTTTCCTGATAATTTGCTCACATGCAACTTGTTCTTAGACCCAGCTAATTTTGTTGCTGTTTCCATAAGAGCTTTGGTTACTTTCCTGTTAACTTCCGAAATATCCATTTCTTCCGATGTTAGGCCTTCTGAAACAGAGAATCTGTATTTCAGTTACAACGTGAAGGTATTATGGTGTTTTTTAAGGTTGGTTATGTCAATACATTTTGTTTGTCTTATGAGCTTGCCACGTTCCAGTTTAGTGTTCAGGTGCATCTTACATCTCACCAATCTATGGTCACTACCTGTGTTGAACTTGTTTAGCACACTGCAGTCTTCTATGACGAATTTTTTGTTACACATAATAAAATCAATTTCACTTGTTGTCCCATTTGGATGTCTCCATGTCCATTTCCTGTGTGGCTTTTTTCTTGAAAAAGGAGTTCAAGATGAAAAACCCTTCTGCCTCTGCAAATTCAACGAGAGTATTTCCACGCTGGTTTCTGTTGCCGTGACCGAATTTACCTACTGAAGTTTCATTCTGTTGCCGTTGCCCTATTTTTGCATTGAAATCTCCCATAATTATTTTCAAGTGCTGCTTACCTTTATTATTTAGATGACGAATGTCCTCATAAAATTCTTCAATTTCTTCTTCAGGATGACTTGTGGTGGGTGCATAAGTTTGAATAATCTGAGCCTGGTATCTTCTCGAGAGTTGGATAACGAGTCGTGCAGCTCTGTCAGAGGAACTTTCAACTTCTACAACTTTATACTTCAGTTTCTTGTTTATTATAAATCCAACACCACTAGTTCTGCCAGTATCTGTCCCACGATAGTAGAAGATATGACAACTTTTCAGTTCAATGAGATCTTCTCCTTTTCTCCGTACCTCTCTTAGCCCGACGATGTCGCACTTGATCCTTTGTATTTCCTCTTCCAATTCAAGAAGCCTTGAATCAGAAGATAGGGAGCGTCCGTTATACGTAGCCATGGTCAGCATCAGATGGCAGCCTAGTCAGGTACTCCGGGGATTCTTAGCACCCTCTGCCTTCATGTCGCACTGGCCGCTGCCTTGGCCAGGTACATTCAGGTTAAATACAATTTGAAAGGTATGTCGTGCTCTGAATTTCATAAATATTTGTTAAAGAAACCCGATCTACTGAAGAAAATCTCTTCCAGTTAAAATTATAAGTTAAAATGACAAGCAGAATAAAATGTTTGTTTCTTTTTAAAATTTTTACATGTATAAACACTCAAACGGTAAAATTTAAATACAGAGTATGTGCGTTCATATTTACTTTTGTACAGATTTATTGAGTCCTCCTTTTTTAATGAAAATGTCCTTCCATTCCAAAATGTCATTTGGTCACCCTCAACAAACGCGTATTTGTTGCCTTGACGCCTTTCTCAATCTCCTTAATATTAAATCCATCCATATTAACAAATAAGGAGTTATTTTTGTCATGGCATGTCATGGGAACGGGATGTTAGCACATCAATCGAAAACTTCTGAATGCTCAATGTAAAAGATGCGATGCGAAAAGTAATTCTTACTCATACAGTGAACTTCGCACGCAAAGAGTGAATCAGCTGAGAAGCAGACGAATGGCGTTTGCCGGTACCTTGCCCTGGACAATCGCACTGGAAAAGAACGCAAAGGGTATATCTTTTTACGATATGGTGTTGGTGTGTCTGACGTCAATCGGTGGAAATCTTCGTTGCTTTAAAAAACAGACGACAATATATTTGCTTGGCAAACCATTATTCACTCCGTGGACACCAGCATCGACTACAGAATTCCACAACGCGCATTTTTCTTTGGAATATATTTTTCTCTTTTCCAAAATAAAACGGGAATAAAACCTGGTCAAAATAGGGTCACGAACATCTTGTCCCGACCCGTGGGACCCGCCAGAAATTCTCGACTCGTTGACCCGTGCCCCTTTTCCATCTCTGTAGTATACCCGCGGTACACCCTTGATACGGTTGCCCTCGGGAACACTAGGGTTGTTATCATTTGTGCGATAGACTGGCCTATCTTTCGTGCGCTGACAATGAGCCCATGTGCAAAATCGCTCAGATAACCACGTTTGCCCATGTTCGTCTATTGCGATACAATATTGGGAAACCCATATGTCATCCTATTTATCGCCAGTGTTCGGTTTGAGTCTGTTCCACTCTGCGCTGGGTAAGCCCATTCCAACTGTTCATCACCCCCATTTCTAATGTTTTGTCTACTGAGTGTATTCTCAAAACTTGATCTTAAGATCTGTCGACCAATATCGTAATTATTGTTTTTATTATTTTGTGTTACTTTTAAGCTATTCATCCTATGAACATTTCCTATGTCGTTGCGAGTATGTTAATCTATCTGCACCGCATTGAAGAAATTTGGTCGTCTATCCAACTGCTCTCGTATTACTTAATATTTCTCTATATTTAATTTTTCATTTGTGCAACCTAAGGGTTGGACGGAGCTATAGTGTAGACGCTTTGCACTAAGGTACTGGCTTTCATCATACCGATGGATGTGGGTCAGGTTTGGAATTTCGAGGAGATACAAGGATGCTACCAGTGGTTCCTAATTAGAGAAAAGGCAGCAGACGACTCCATAAGTTTTAGATACTTACGACGACCTATACTCGCCGTAAGAAGAATGCTTTAGTACACACGAATTTTATAATGCTTGCTGAAGTTGGACATACAGCAGTGGAAATTTATCGAGACATGAAAACCTTCTGTAAGAAGTTTACACTTGTCTTTTCCCCCGTCTTTGTTGCGCGGTTTAATGACTGCCACGAACAACTTTTAGAACTATAAGTAGTCGCCGTCTCTAATTTGAGGCAACTGGTTGTGACGTATATCCTAAAATAACTTTCATTTTTAGTTTCTTTTCCTATGCAAATTTGAGTTTGTTCTCCTTTACATTTTCCAAACTTAACGTGATATCTTCTCTCTCACAAGAATGAGGTTGGTAACACAATTTTGGTCAGAAAGAAAGTGGCGTATGAAAGTGATAAGAACGATAGATAAAAAGGAGTAGACAGCAGTTGCTCAGTGTGTGTGTGTGTGTGTGTGTGTGTGTGTGTGTGTGTGTGTGTGCGCGTGTGTGTGTGGAGATGTTCGATCGCTGTTAAGATAAATGTGAAATTTACAACTTGTAGTGCCATATTGTAGAGTTCTACTGACATATTGCTGGACCAATAAAAGATTATCGTAAACTGACTTCTGTATATGTTTCGTCTGGCCGTAAAAGCTTAATTTGGAACTATTGCATCGTATTTTTATTTAGTTCAACATTCCTTAGTCATGGTTTTACACATAGCGTAACACCAATCTTGCTCACAAAAAAGAGTTACGTTATATGGTTCTAAGTGAGAGCGTTATGCCATAAGACAAGCACGCCTCGCATGTCTCATCCGGTACTCGAACTGAGAACCATCTAGAACGAATGGTCTTCAGACCCCTCGACCACCTGGGTAGCATGTTAATTCTTCCAGCTGCTATATTTGCTGTTGCAACTAGCTCCCAATCTTTGAAAGCGAATGGACCACATTTTACACACACACACACACACACACACACACACACACACACACACACACACAATGCAAAAGCACACTCACGCACGACACTACTGTTTAAGTCCAGATATTTTCCACTGTAGAAGTTAAACTGGAATAACAATTTTTGAGTTACGTCAACTTGGCAGTGATGTTATTCTCTCTTTTTTAGACACACACACACACACGCACAATCTGTAGATGCCACCTATGTTATAAAACGGTTGTTTCTGAGTGTAAGCGACCACCAGTAATACATATTTCGACGAAGTTAGAAAGCAGCCCATTTAGAAATGAGCCTAGAGACTTAGAGATGTGTGTTTGCTTAACTACTTCGAGAGTCATATATTTCTCTGCACATTGTACACAATGTTGAGCACAGGTTTTGTTTTTCTATAATCGATTATCTGTTCCCTGCACGCTAGTCATTTGGTAAACTTAAACGACGTGCTGTTCTTTCTCGATGATGCGTATTTTCTAAGTATGCTAAATCTAAATTGGGTACGCTCGAGCAATATGACGGGAAGAAACAGCAGAGGCCATTTAAAAGATAAAGAGCTAAGTCATGTTCGTCATGATGTATTTTATGCAAAAGCACACACGCACGACACTACTGTTTAAGTCCAGATATTTTCCACTGTAGAAGTTAAACTGGAATAACAATTTTTGAATTACGTCAATTTAGCAATGATGTTATTCTCTCTTTTTTTTTAATGCATGAAATGATATAAGGAGAAACAGCGATTAATGACACTAATCAAAATGCTGACATGTCTCACAAATTTTTATGTGCCTCTCAGAGACCAAACGCTTCGTTAAAACGTGGAAAAAATCGATAAACAAGACATGACATTTCCAAATTTTCTGCGAAGTTTACTTTTGGTAATTAAAAACAGTCAGTCTTGACGAAAATGTAATTTATTTCAAAATAGTGTTCCGAAATGTAAACAGCATGGCAGGAGATTTAAACGGCTTCAATAACAACAGCAAAACGCGATATCAGGATTCCAGGGGAAAACTTTATTTCTGAAAATAAAAAATGACATAAACAATTCCATTAAAGAAGTATCTGCAAAATGTATTAAACATGAGTAAGTGATAGCTTTGCTGAAATCCGCTGTGTTCCACAGTTAAATCGTATGGGAAAAATGCGATGCTTCACGGTTATTTTTGAGCAAAACCGGTAAAGGAACAATACGAAGGAAGGCAGAGTTTTGAGCTGCAAGATTTGGAAGGAACTCGAATAGTTTTCCGTACAGGCAGTTTATAACACGAACTTCATGCGTGGTCCGCCAAAGCGTATATTGGAATTTGTAATATTTAGAAAAATGCTCATAATCATCGCATTCAGTTAGAGAAGCTTTGATGCAGAGAGCCCACGATATTTGTATATTCTTAAAGAATTGTTTGTCTTCTAATGTGGTGGTTGTAACAGAGTAACTTTAAATTTGAGGAAATAGGTCTAGAGAAGAACCGTTATCGTGAAAATGCACAAATGTATTTAAAGAGATTAGCTCTGTGCAAATATACTTGTGGATTTATGACGCAAAAATCGTCCCGATATTTTAAAAATGTGTAACTCCAATGAACGTACGATTAAAAAGCATATAATTGTAGCTCTGAACTTAAAATCTAAAGATAACCATGTATCTAAACTTCGTCAAATTACATCCAGCTAGTAACGGTGCGCAGCAGCCGAGAAGAGCCATGTCTGTATCCCGGCAAAGAATCGATGTTACGTTTGTCTTATGGCGCTAGCTCTCTCCGTTCCCTGGAGCCATTAGCCCTAAATTAGAAACTAGCAACTGCTTATAGCTCAGCGAGTTACTCATGAGTTGCTCTTTCCAAACAAACAAACAAACAAACAACAACAACAACAACAAAACGAGCAGCTTTTTATTCTTCATAAAACGCCGAGTAACAATTAAAATTGTAAATAAATATTTATAGTACCATTGTCATCCTTTAAATCAAAAATCTTGCTAAAGTAACACTTGACTACTGATTGAAATGAGAAGACTGTTTTCATTTCTCTTCTTTAGGTAACGAGGAGATCTGAAATCCACAGTGAATTCTTTTAAAACTGAAAATCCTCTAAACAGTTGAATAAATAAATCCATCGCTCTTTCCACGTTAAGCAACGCACAGCAACCAAAATAACTGCAAGCTCAGCCATTCAGGAATAAATAAAGGTAAAGTAATTGTAACTGATTTCATTTCATATGGAATACAGATTTACCGAATTTATACTCGTATCAACGATATGTTACTTTCTTTGTAGCGATTTTGAAATACGGAACTTAGTTTTCAAGTCAGCTTACATTGAACTGTATAACTTAAAGTTATTTAAAATTTGCAGCACTTTCCTAAGGTAGCTATTTGCACAGGTCACTAATTCAAAAGAAGAAGAGCGGCAAAAATTTATTTTGAAGTGTGTGCAGTTAGAAAAATCTACGGGAAAAAGAGAAGTGGTTTACCCCGTTCGAAACATTCTCATTGTTTCCATGATGATTTCTCCAAGAAATCTTCCATAACTTATACCATATACGCGTTTTCAATTTGTTTGATATACTACCAATACTTAATCACTATCCAAGTTCTGTTTAATACATTATTTAGGAAATAGAACATGCTTACAGAATCGCTTTGCATTTTCTGTTAGAACCGTACCTCTAAACCTATGCATTTGTCAGATTTGAAAAAAATTTTTTCGTTGGAAAGCTTGAACTACTAGAATATTCCTTAATCTTCTTCTGCTGCAAAGTGTTGTCACTTCGGTCCGATATATCTTCCATTGTGTCACTAATTTTGAAAAAAAAAATCTTTCTTTTGTCGTATACCACCTGTCATGAATAAAATTTCGCGCGTGTTTCCGACTCAAAATAACTCCCAGTTTTCCCACTAGAGGCGAAAAGATATGAGTATTACATTGCTCTAGTTATCCATGTTTCTACAGTCTAATATGAACAATTTCAGAATAGTACTGGGGTATGCCATACGGTGAAGAACATTCTGGGAATATTTTCTAATGTTTCGTAATGATAGTTCTTCCGTCAGGTACGTAAGTACACGTTTCTCTTTACATTACCTAAAGCTCTAAAAATTTGATTAAAGAAATTGCTTTCTGCCGGACAGGTTACATACAAAAAGTGAACATTTACCACATTCAAATAATGCATAAGTTTTATCCTGAGGCACTGATATATCGTATATTTTCTTTCTGCACACTTCACTTTTAAAATTTTGGGTTCAAGTAATACCGGCCACTATCAGAAACATTTGCGTACACTTTTTAATCATAGTTTTCCCCTCTAGGGAGCTTAATTTTATGCATGTATTTCCAATCCTCTCTCTACTTCTAAAAGTCCGACGGGAAAAAAAAAACGTTTCGTGTTGGGTAGATTTTCATTTCGTTTGTTGCCCAATTTTCAATTCCAAAAAATTGGCTGAAAACGCGTTTTTTCACTGAATTCGATTTTCTATGAATAACATCTTGTTAGTTTTGATAAGACTTCAGTATGCCAATAACTGTTACATAATTGCTATATTTTATATTATTGTACGTTATTTTGAGTCAAAAGGCGTTTTCGTTGTACTTAAAAATTCGGTAGCATCCTTCTTGTTATACGTTCAAAGCGACGCTAAAGTAATGATGCAAGCTCAAGAATAAAAGAATAGCCTTTTCATGCTTATACCTAGACTTTTCCACAAGATTCAAAAATTAAGCACTTCTTCCCCAGGTGCTTTCATATATGCTTTCGAATATTTTCACCCATGTTCTAATTGAGTATTTTTATATTTGGTCCGTTGATATCCCTTTTCAATACAACTACTCTATAATATAGGTATCCTGACCAGGAATCTCTCTAATTCTCCGTTGCTCTTTCTCACACTTTTTTATTCTGATTATAACAACTTATATGGAATCTGAAGTAACAAGGGTAGCTGGATTCCATCGGAGTGAGAAGCAAGTGCAATGAGTGTAGTGACAGCTACACTTACTACACTTGGATTCAAATCCAGACCCAGGATTACGAGGAATATTTAATTACTTAGCAACATCTCTATTTTTCGCATGCATACACTTTGAAATTTGCACCGTTGACTAATACTGCTTTAAAAGGCAGTGATTCTATTTTATTAATTTT
Organism: Macrothele yani; assembly: GCA_039090855.1. NCBI lineage: Eukaryota > Metazoa > Arthropoda > Arachnida > Araneae > Macrothelidae > Macrothele > Macrothele yani. Next base: position 165,879,605 of record CM077007.1, read on the forward strand.
TTCACTTATTTTTCTCTTTTCACAAACCTTAAATTCGAATTTCCGTGATTCAGAGTTCTGTTTCGGATTTTACTGGTGCCATCCAATGCAAAAGTTCTTTCACCAAGTAAAGCTTCCGTTACAGTTCTTTTAAAATCAAAAGAGGCAACATCTTCCAGTGATAAATACTAAGTTTAGTTTTGCTTTCGTCGAATTCAATAGTATGTGTACAATGTTTGTTATATTTGACTACTCTATTTAAAAAGTTTGAAAGGTGGTTTACTAATTTCTTACCAAATCGACGCAAGTTGTCAAATTTTGCTAAACACCTTGAGGAATCTTAATTTCTAAATATTAAGAAGGTACTCTTTGTTTTGGAATTCGAAATTAAGATTTTTCTGATGCTAATTTGCATGAAGCCTACAAAACGGATTACCGTTATCCGATTGCCGAAGGGCTATGAAGCGAACACCAACTTTGAGGATCTGGTTCCGAGTTCTCGGTGACATTTTGCTGGGTCAGAGAAAATGGATCGAAACGGTCAGTAATGCCAGTGCAGTAGGTAAGCTGTTCTTCGATTGTGGCTTCTCTATTTCCTTGGTGACAGTTGCACCAAACTAAGAAAAACAGAGTCTACACCTTGATGTTCATTGTGTCGTGAAACTGACAAAAATGAATAATCAAAAAAGAATTATTCCGTTTGTGCGGTTTTATAAAAGCAAGAGTATGTTTTATTCTTTCTCAACGCTTTGCAAATAAGCAGCGTCAGATTCGGATGTGACCATATCCAATACAATCCACAGGCTATTTGAGCATAATTGTTCTTAAATTATGGAAGAAAATCAAGGACTAATTTTTAACTAAGGTCCAAACACATGTTCTGATTTTGAACCTAAGGCGGAATAACCTGAAAGGTGAGAGGGACAGTTATTAAAATTTCGGTATTGCTGGATACCATTAAGAAACATGTACTGACTTTCAATAGAATGTAACGTAAACTCTGGTGAGGTGACAATCATCAAAATTTTGTTCTTATCGGATGATTACTAAAGAAACATATGCTGACACTTGGACAAATTTATCGTAAACTTGGGGGGAGCAATTATCAGAATTTTGAGCTATCCGATACTACTACTACGAAACAAAATGTTACACTGCATTAGTAGTTGAATGTCAGTTCATGTTAAAAAAAACCACGTACTGACTTTCAAACTACTAATGTAGTGTAAGTCGGGGTGAGGTTGGGGGTAGGGGGTGGGGGTGGGGGGTTGGTATCAATTTTTTTTTAAATTCTGACATCCCGTGTCCTCCAGCGTTGAAGTACTTCCCTCTGCTGCACGTTTTCTTTCGTGTGTTTATATAACTAAAACTAGACTTACTTGTGTCCTCAAATTTTGTCATCTTCCTGATACATGAGTTTCTCTTTTTATGTTTTCTAGTTATATAAAACATGCACCTCTCCATGCTTCCTTCACTTGTCCGTAAACCTGTCTATGTCTTTCTTTTAACTAAGGTCCATGTCCCTAATTCATAAGTAAAATTAAAAGGTTCATATAACTGTAAGTTTTAAATGTGTGCAATAAATAATTGTATTGTATTGTATTGTATTATTGTAAAATCTTTTATTTTAAGACATAATGCTAGATTGCTTTTGAAAATTGTGTTGTTCTCCCAAAATGCTCCCTAATCAAATTTTTTAACGCTTATTGATTTCTCCTTTGATGTGGCCGCTCACATGATGTCTGTTTCCCAAGATAAATGTGGGCTTCAGCTGATCTTAGATTTGCCTCATCAACTTTCAAATTTACAGTTTTTGTAAAAGAATTGCACGTCAACTTTGTTTTCTGTAAGTTCATTTTTAAACCCACTTCTTGCGCGTAAAAACTGCAACGAAAGTACTTATAAAAACGGCTATGTCGTCAGCAAAACGAAAATAGTTTAAGTAATCTCCATGAACCTTTATACCCACCCTTGTCTTCCCAGGTCAATGATTGAAGGACATTCTGCAATGTGGCATTGAAGAGCTATGAAGATATCGTGCAGTTTTTAAATCTGCTGTATCCTCGAAAAAGTAGAATCCTATATATATATATACTGCTGGTCACCCAAAATACAACACCAAGAAGGAAGCATCCGATTGGCCTGAAATTCGCAGCATGCGTCGCCCGCGAGAGGACATGCTATAATGAATAAACTCTTTCTACCAGCTAGCTAATTATAGTGAATAAAGTCTCCTGCTAGTAGTGTAGTAATAGTATTGAACAAACTTATAACTGGTAGTAATGTTGTAGCAGTAATTAGGATGAATAAAGTCTTAACGCTGGTTGTTAATGATAATCAACTAATAACATAAACCTAACAGCCAGACAGAGATCTGACAAAAACTATGAATTGAGAAAGACGTACTTACGACAAAGCTCTTTTATTATATAACTCTGGAATCATCCAACGCACACACACAACTCGTTTCACAATAATGAAGAATCAAACTAATCACATAGAACGAAGCTCTCAATACAACAACAAACTCTCTCCTTCACATAAACCGACGCTCTCCGTACAACAACAAACTCTCTCCTTCACATAAACCAACGCTCTCCGTACAACAACAAACGCTCTCCGTACAACAACAAACGCTCTCCCTAGGTATCGTTGAACGCGCCTATTTATACTGGCTACCACCACGTCATGACTTACACTCATTGCCAGATCTCATTCAGCGGGTGAAATAACATCTCGTTCAGTAAGAAGATAATTTACATAGTAAAATAAAATAACCAGAGATAGTAAAATCAAAAGGAAAGTGAATATAGAGTATACGTTACAATGCAAACGATTAGCATTGCAGGGCATATGCAAATCATATGCGCCCGGCACGCCACTGAGAAGCACTATAAGAAGGGTGAGCAGAAGGCGGGGTGTAAGTAGTGGAAGTGTGTTGTGCTGCCGGACCTGTGCGCGGAAAGCTTCCTGGTGCCTCATCGCAGAATACGGCAGCCATTCCAGCACGAATCGGAGTTCGAAACAGGACGAATAGTGGTTTATCGCGACAGCGGTTTATCGTACCGAGACATCGGCACCCGTATGGGACGACATCCAGTCACAGTGAGGCGAATATGGATTCGGTGGGTGCAGGAGTGACGGACGGACCGACGTGAGTGATTGCCGCAGTCGCGGCACACCACCGAACGAGAGGCCCGGCATGTTGTGAGGCGGGCATGGACGGCTCGCACCACCACATCTCGAACGTTAGCGCAGGAATTAGGGTGTGTTGCGCAACAACCTGAGTCAGCACCGTTCGACGTCTTCTGCAGGAGCGGGGACTTGTCGCACGGCGCCCATTGCTCCGATTACCATTGACGTTACACCACCGGCGAGTGCGGCGGCAGTGGGCCGTTGAACGCCGCACCTGGACTACGGAATGGCACGACATTGACTTCTCCGACGAATCCCGCTTCTGCCTGCAACCCCACGATGGTCGGATCTGCGTGTGGCGGCACCGCGGCGTGAGACTGTATGACGCCTGCATTATACATCGCCATACCGGTCCGTCTCATAGCATTATGGTCTGGGGCGCAATGGCGTATTACACCCGCACCCCTCTGGTACACATCGCAGGTACACTCAACAGCCACCGCTACATCTCCGACGTTTTGGAGCCTGTAGTCTTCCCTTACCTGCAGGACCTGCCATCTGCCACGTTTCAACAGGACAATGCGCGCGCGCACGTGGCACGCATCGTGCAACAATTCTTCACGGTCCACCAGGTGTCACTGCTGCCGTGGTCCGCCTGTTCTCCCGATATGTCACCCATCGAACACGTCTGGTCGCGTATCGGCAACCGAGTGGCCCGGCAAGCACCACCCACGGCTACGTCTGATGAACTGTGGCAACGTGTGGAAGCAGATTGGACCGACATGCCCCAAGCCCACATCCAAAGCCCCTTTCGTTCGATGCCGCGGCGTGTAGCGGCCGTTATTGCCAGCTATGGGGTTTCACACGAACTATTGATGTCTGCGTGTTTCGCAAGTCGCACGGGCCTGTAAGCTCAATCGTTTCATCTTTGTATCTGTTGTTATGTGTCCAGTAAATCTGGCTTTGCTATCTGGTGTCATTCTTGGTGCTGCATTTTGGGTGGTAAGCAGTGTATATAAATACATATAATAGTTTGGGTTGTAAAGGATTCATGCATTTACTTTTTACATACACATATATCATACTGTGTACATTATTGAGAGTCATTCTCCTTGAACAAGCTGCACGGTTATTATACTTTGTGTATTAGTTTTAAGCCATTAATTTTAAACGTAATCTCCACTAGTAACTTCTTTGAACTTTGTCCAACTTAGATTCTATAAAAAAAAAAAAAAAAAAAAAAAAAAAGTCTTCATGTCCCGCAAACCATTCCTCTGCTGTTCGCGTCACATTTTCGTATACTCCTAAAATTTTCCCTCGGTTTCACATACAATAAAGATCTGCATAATGCCCTACCCTATGCTCATGAATGTTGGCCTTTTCAATACCGTAATTAGTTAAAGATTCTGTCGCTGCTTGATATTTTAGAGTTGAGGTTTCCCACCATAACTGAGATAGGTTACGCAAGAAACCAGCTATGGTAACTCAAATAACTGATATCTAATGCTATCTCGTCTTTGATGACTAACGCTGCTAATAGCCACATGCTTTGGCATTGTACAAGGGCGTAAAACTATAGGTTTTGTATGCTGAAGTACGCAAAAGATACGCTATTACATTGACTGAGATTAACACCAATGTAACTGTAAGTGATATAAACCAGAAACAAAATAACAATAATAATAATAATAATAACAAAATCGGCAACTATTTTAAATTATTTAAACAAATATAGTATCAATGTGTGATATTCGTTGTTTCAGCCTCTCACTACTCAATATATAAACATACTTTTCAGCTTTCCGAAGCGTATTTAAGGAGCATTGTGAATTGAAGATATATATTTTAGTTTCAAAGCACTTTTTCTTTTAATGTTTTTTTTTTGTCATGTCAAAAATTGTTTTTAAAATCTTCAAGTTCTTCAGCTTTTAAACTTTCATTGTTCTAGATTTTCCACTTTCACGTTCTTTAAAAAACAAAGAGCCGAGAAAAAAGAAAACTTTTGTGTATGGAACAGTTAGAGCCACTTCTTGCAAAATGTTTGGAACCTTGTGGTATTTATATTGTATAAGAGAGAAATATGACGTATGAAGTAGAGTGAAAGACAAACGCGAGGCAATGCAAAAAAACAGGGCACACTGAATACATGAGCATCATATTCCCACGCCGCAGAAGTGTCTTTTCCTGTTTACAAACCTTTTACGACCATGAAAGTGGATGGCAGCCAGAATAAAATATTTTTTGCTCTCGGTAGACAAAATTACGTTAATAATAGGGAAGACAGAAATCGGGGTAACAAAAACAAAACTAAGGAGAAAGACTTCCCATTTGACCAGATGGGTTCACGTTTGACCGAACTTGGATATATCATTTGTATCGATGGAACCGGAAAATCTGATCTGCGTTTTTATGCTGAACGCCGCGCTGCAGTTACTCTCATGGGGATATGCTTGTTAAGATACAAATGAGCGGAAGTTTAAAACAAAGTGCGTATTCGTGTGCATCTGTGTAAAACTAGTGTAACCCTGAGTAAAATATCATGTTAGGACGTAAAAAAAACCCTACCCTAAACTTATGAATGTTTATTAAGGCAAAAATCGATCATCTAAAATTTGTAAAAGCGTGTCACATGACCCTTTTCTTCTTATGTGTGCATGCGTTAGAGAACACACGCCTGTGAACCTTGGATGATCGGAGAGATGAATAGCAACAAAGTATTTTAATGAAAGGTGAGAAAAAGATAGCACTTGAACGATATGAGTTGAGAACTCAAATCTCTGCATTTAAGGCCTGTTGAAAAATTGAGTAGGATGGCACTGATATTACGAAATCCCTTATACTAGCGCAGAATTCTGCCATGATACTTCCGAAATTTCTTGGGACAGAAACATAAAACACCCAGTCTAAAGTGTAAAAAGATTAACGGATCTGAGGATAAATCTACTAATGGTTGCTTAATTTGAAAGTTTGAAACTAATTGCGGCTCGCTCAAGATATATTTATATCTCTTATATTTAGAAAATGTTGTATTTTCTTGTTTAAAAATGTTCTGTCTCATCTATGAGAAGGCACAGTTGAAACTCAAGGGCTTCTCTCTTAGACAACATTTTCACAATAACATTTGAATAAGTGAAAATTGTGCAAAGTAAGTAAATTCACCGAAGAGGTATCGGGCTGTATTTCTCGTATGGTAAATAATATGGGAAGTTTCATAAAATAAGCAAAAGCAGAGCAAAAGAATTTTTATCACAACACGAAACATGTTATGTAGTATTGGGAATTTTAAAGTCTCCTGCTTGCAGAACAGTTTAGCTATTCATTCCTTTTTTGCGGCACGATTCTAAGATACAGCCAGCGATGATAAACCGGTATTTACTGTATGCTAGAATTTCTGTCATGGTTCTTGTATTTCTTAAAAATTCCTAGCCATTTCCATTTTCCAAATTCATTAATAATTTACGGATGGTCAACAGTCCAGAATAATAACAGATATCGAAATTCTTTATCTTTCCTTATGCTGCATAATGTATTCACTTCTAGCAGCTATGCTTATTATTTATTTCCAACAGTTAAGGCAAAACTTTTTCTTTTCCGAATTGATTGAAAAAACGACAACATAGGTGTTAAGTCAGTGCTTGTGTATGTTCATATTTTAACTGAAGAACTTTAGATAATCGAAAAGTTCTGCCCATGTAGGTGCTTAAAAGCAGGTGTTTCTAAATAAGCATGAAATCGAAGTCCACTCGTGTGTTGAAACAACGTATCAACACACGAGTGGACTCTCTTCATCCGTTTCTTACAAATAACGGACAAAAACTACAAGCAGCATTTCAATATGAATAACAATCCTACAATAGATTTATTGTTCTTATTTCTTTGTAAGAAATTATTTTATTTCAAAAATTCTTAAAAAAACTTTTTTTTTTTCAAAATTCTTTGAAAATCATTTTTTTTATTTCTTTTGTTTCCCGAAAATTTTTGTCTAAGGCTTTAATATTCCTGAATTCATTAATAATTTAGGGTAAAAACCATAACAGATTTCATTATTTGAATGTCAGGCGAAAAGTACTTAGTCAATGCTATGCAGATCAATATATCATCGTCATCATCATCATCAACCATTTTCAATCCACTGTTGGATGAAGGTCTTCCCAAGTCTCTTCCGCAAGTCTCTAACTTGATTAATTGCGTTCCATGTCACTCCAGCATATTTTCGAATTTCATCTACCCGTCATGCACGTAGATGCACGACGGGTAGATGCATGACCGGCATGCACGTCATGCTTCTGGGATTTCTTCTGTCTCGTGATATACTGTCTAAAATTGATAAAGTCTTTGACTTGATCAATTGCCTTCCATGTCACTCCAGCATATTTTCGAATTCATCTACCCGTCATGCACGTAGCCTTCTTCTGGGCCTTTTCCTGTCTCGTGATATTCAGCCTGCCTCTCGGTGGCGCAGTGGTCTGAACGATGGCCTCTAATCATTCGTCCGAAAGGGGTCCAGGTTTGAATCCCGGTGAGGCATGGATGTTGTGTTTGTCTTACGGCACTGGCTCTCTCCCTTCTCTGCAACCAATGACCTTAAATTAGGGACGGGCGACTGCTTATAGCCCATTGAGTTGCTCACGGTGGTCGTTAAACCTCCAATAAAAAATAAATAAATAAATTCAGTCTAAAATCTCAGTTATCCAATGGCTATCAGTTCCTCTAAAAACGTGTCCAACCCATTGCCAGATGACGAAGATCACGATGTGTCCAATGACTCTTGTATTGCTGCTTCCAAATGCTCTGCAGCACAGTTTTATATCCTTATTAATTTAGTTCTTGATATGGCACCCACTTAATATCTGTTGTTCAAAGTAAATGCTCTCACACACACATACATAGGTATCAGTTTTTTCTAGATTTTCTCAACTACCTCGAAATCTTCACTTCCTATAAAAGTATTGTATTACAATTTTGTATCACACTATTTTTCATCACGCTTCTTTACTTTTGAGAGTAAGTTCCTAAATCAAAGTCTGCAGCTCTGGAGGAACAACAAAAGTACTATGTCGTCAGTAAGAAGAACATAGGTTAAATAATCTCCAATAAGCTCCACCCACTTGTCTTCCTAGATCAGTAATTGAAAGACCTTTTGCAAGTTTGCATTGAAGAGCTTTGGATATATGGTGTAACCTTTTTTTACACCCTTTCCAATTTTTATACATGCTTTTTTTAATTTAAATCCAATTTATTCCCTTGGTGTAGCCATGTGCATTGTTTCCTTTAAGCGATGTGGCAGTACCTTAGTTAAAATTTTGTAAGCAACTGATCGGAGACTTGTGAGTTCCTGGTTTCACGAGGCCTCCTCTTTCATGTAGTAGTATCACAGTACCATTGTTCCAGTCATCAGAAATCATCCCTTCAAAGACGCATCTAGTTTAAACTTGAGCGAGTGTACTTTCTATTTCTTCACTGGCTTCTTGCGCAATGCCCGCAGTAATGGCATTTTCCCTTGTTGCTTTCCCCGATCTCATTTTCTTAATTGCGTGTACAACTTCAACAGGGAAAACTTAAGAAACATTATTGCCTATATATATATTTCTTCATGTCTGTATCGTCCTTTATGCGTATATGCTGATTTGTGTAGAACTTCATAACTTTCCTCAAAACTTCGCTTCTATTTTTCTATAGTGTCGTAATATATTTCCTTTCATTAGCGAGATTTATTTATTTTTGGAGGTTTAACGACCACCGAGAGCAATTCAATGGGCTATATTAAGCAGTCGCCCGTCCCTAATTTAGGGTCACTGGTTCCGGGGAAGGGAGAGAGATAGTGCCGTAAGACAAACACAAAATCCATGCCTCACCGGGATTCGAACCCGAAGTTCTTTCTGACGAATGATAAGAGGCTATCGTTTAGACCACTGCGCCACGGGGTCGGCCCATTTGTGAGATAACTCTCTTTTTAATTTCTTCAGGCGTTGGTTGTTCTCATTTACTTTTTTTAGTAGTTCACAACTGAACTTTCTCATGTGATGTGATGTGTGTGTGTGTGTGTGTGTGTGTGTGTGTGTGTGTGTGTGTGTGTGTAGTGCACGCATACGTGTGTATGTGTATGTGTGATATTGCAGTTTTATCTCTGTAAATACTAAACTAATTGGCTAAATAAATGAAAATAAAAATAAGTAACATAAAAATCTCAACTTTTTTAAATCGTGTACCTTGCACTCCTGTTAATACACATCCACAATACTGTCTAAAAAATATAGAGAGCTCGCAGAAATCTTTGAAATATCTTTGGCAAGCGCAGAAACTTAACTTTTATTTACTATTTGTGTTTTGCGTTTAATTTATGAACATTTATTCCAAATCGCCAAAACTGCAAAATAGTCTTAAAGAAGTTAAAATATAAGTTATTATATGAAATATCACCTTAGCAGTGAGCGGTATCAACAACGATTCTGATCGCAAGTTCAATCGTTTATTCGGTAACGATCATAAACTTCAGTGATACATTGAAGCTGCAGAATATTCCGCTACATTTTCCCTCCGTAATGCAAGAATTTTTCCTGATAACGTGCCGTAGGATTAGAAATTTTCATTTTTAGACAAATTTTTCATATAAGTATGAAACGGCGGTCTGAGTACATTATGATCCATAAAAATGCCGGTTTTTTGTCGTTTGTAGGGATGAAGTCTGTGCGTTACGGCCAACTGTCTAAAGCGTCTGATGGGAGAGCAATTTCGGCGCCAAGGGATCAATTTCGTCTGCCGATACCATCTGGTTGGGCAATCAGCTTCTGATTGGATTTGACCAACAGGCGATACACACGTCCCTTTCCGCCTCCCTGGAACTTTTTCTCCTGTTCTTGGCTCCCAAGCTTTCTCATTTTCCCCTTGGAAGTACATCTTTTGCGAAGAATATCACTATTTTACTGTCTTTGCTTGTCCCAGATATGCCGCTCATTGCAATATGAATCTGATGTTGGGTGACTGGCGTGAACTTTACGACTGTTTTAGTGCTTCGCAAATTTTACTTATAAGAGACACAAAGTTTGTGGTTGTTCAATGCTCTTCTATTTTTGTCTTTTACTTTTCGCTCTTATTTTCTTTTCATTTCTTTTTTAACATCTTACTATGAAAAATGCATTGTATATAGTACATACACTACACTGTCATATACTGTGCAAGCAATTAAAGAGTGATAACAAAAAGCTGCAGGGCTTGAACATACATATTGTTTTCATGATCTGAATGAAAGACTTTCGAAATACTTTACTTAGGAAAGAGGCTTCTGGGTCTCAATGGAACTGGAACCAGCCTACAAAAAATGTTTCGTTTGGTAATTTGGTTTGTCAGTTTATGATACCCAGTAGTAAAAATAATAACAAACAGAAAAGCGGATAAGAAGCATTGAAATAAATACAATTATAAATTAAACAGTTGGCAATTTACATGCCATCTAAAGATGCTCTCGTTTCCTTATTGCTTGCATTTATTTCTGAGATGTTTATGGACAATTTCTGTTATTATAAACCACATAATCAAGGGGGATTTTTTCTCCAAAATCTAGATTCTCCGAAAAGCAAAGACGAAAACGTGATGGCCCGGAAAACAGAGTTGGAGCAAATCTCCGCCATTCATAACACTTCTGGCTTTAATGTCAAAGAGTTGGAAAAGTGCTATTTGTTTAGTACCGAATAATTATAAAGATGAAAATCTTTTGAGGCCTTATAAAATAGAATAAAGTATATTCTTACTTTCTCTTTTCTATTTACTTTCTTTCTAGCATATTGCCTTCTCAATCAATAATCCATTTGTTTGTATTTCACAGAATATACTGCACATGTACTTAGGTCACATTTCTTCCATACGACACACATATCTATCACTCCCCAATGTACATATTCTCATTAAATTCTTCTTCTACCAGTTCATTTTTTTTTCAGATAAAGAATTCGCGGTTCAAAGAATACGGTCAAAATTTTGAAAAAGGAGGTGGTTAAAAACAGGATTAAGTTTTTCTTTATGAGCCTAATTTATGGATCTAAATTTAGGAGGTAGTACTAGGTCAGACCAAACATTTTATTTAAGTGATGATAAGAATGTTTTTGCTATCTACAAATTTGTAAATTGTGCTAATTTTTTATTTGATGAACAATAATTAAGTGGCATATATTGCACTAGAATTGAAATGAATTCGATGAACTCTCTTAATTCAAGGATTTTGCTAAATAGAACTGTTATTTCCCGTCTATGTAAATAACCTTTCTTCTCATATCCCTAACCGTAAAACTGTATTGCACGCAGACCATACAAGACCCATACATTCTGGAAAAATAAAATCAGTGGTGTAATTAATGATATCAACATGGACTTAGATAACCATCTTGCATGGCTCTCCGATACAAATTACCTAGTTAGAACTAAATCCTAAAAAATCACTCCGTTTTATGTTTTATCCTCAGGGCTGGTCCAAAAGACGAAAACAACTTATATATTTTCTTCTTAATCTGTATAATAGGTTTACTTTTAAACTCATTCGCAGTGCTCTTTACTTGGGAATCATAGTTGATATCCACGTTTCTCCAAAACTACATATTGGTGAACTCTGTAAAGACCTCAGCAGATACAAATACATTTTCTCACGAATTCGAGATTTTGTTCCCCGATTTTTCATCTACTACACTGCCGGACAATTGCTAAGGACGGATGACAATAGCAACGATAGCAACCATAAAATGGAAGGCAGGAAAATGTGGAAATTAGCATAAGTGCGGGATACAGTAAGACGTGTTGTGCGTATGCAAATTTTGGATTGCCGAACTTGTTCGTGACGTCATAGCGCTGATAAGCGATATAAAGGATTTGACGCGTATTGACCGTTGTTGTTCAAACGCAAAGTTGAAAGGGAAAGAATCAATTGACGAACTTGCAAGTTTCAGTATGTCTTCCCGACATCACCTAGATGATTTTACGCGTTGCCGTATTATTGGCAAGATTGAAGAAGGGCGAAAAATAACAGATGTTGCCAGGGAGTTCGACGTCAGCCACAGTGTTGTTTCAAGGCTTTGGAAATCATTTCAAACAAATGGAGAGTGTAGCAAACGTCACGGGAGAGGTCGTGTTCGCAGTACGACACCTGCAGAAGATCGGTACATAGTGCTATCAACAAAAAGACGCCGGCGCAGCACAGCTAGTGAGGTAGCAAATCAGTTTATGGCTGCTACTGGCAAGCGGATCTCCCGAAAAACTGTCGCCAGACGTTTGCATGAAGGAGGACTATACGCCCGCCGTCCTGTTGTGTGCATCCCATTGTCCAGACGTCACCATACAGCCCGTTTGCAATGGTGCCATCAACATCGCAATTGAACTGATAACGACTGGTCTGCTGTCCTCTTCTCAGATGAGAGTAGATACAGTCTATAGTCTGATTGTCGACCACAACTGATCTGGCGTGATAGTGGTACTGCATATTGTCCAGCAAACATACAGGAAACGGACCGATATCCGACATGTAGTGTCATGGTATGGGCTGACATCATGATCAATGGCCGTACGTCCCTCTATGTGCTTCCAACTGGGACTATGACTGGCCAACGATACTTTAATGATGTTCTGCTACCTCATGTTCGCATGTTTCGTGGTGCTGTCGGTGATAGATTCATTTTCATGGACGACAACGCGACATGTCATCGAACAGTCGCTGTCCAGGAGTGTCTTGAGAGCGAAAATATTCAACGCCTCGTATGGCCAGCACGTTCTCCAAATCTGAATCCCATTGAAAATGTGTGGGATGCTTTGGGGAGGAGTCTTGCTGGTCGCCAATGCCCTCCAATAAACAAGGACACCCTCATCCGTGCACTGACAGAGGAATGGGATAAATTACCCCAACAGCTGCTTGATAATGTTGTGCAAAGCATGACGCGACGTGTGGAATCTTGCATCGCCCTCCATGGTGGCCATATCCCGTATTGACATCTTACGCCGGAACGCCTACGGACGGTAATTGCATTTTTTTACGTTTACGTATTCTGCACAAAATGGCCTGTTTGTCCCTTGAACACGTTCCAAAGCCTTCTGGATTTCAGAGCACAATAAATTGTCTTTCTTGTAATGTCCTGGCATTCTGACATTATTTTATTTCACTTGGCATCCAACAACACTTACTTTTTTATGCGCTATGTAGCCGTTTATGATCCGTCCTTAGCAATTGTCCAGCAGTGTATAACGAAGTAAATTTCTCCGTCATTTTTAGTCTACGCCGGGATTCGAACCCGAGGCCGCTTATTCCGGAACAAGTCGCTCTACCAACTGAGCTACGCAGACATTTGTTCTGATTCCTATCTGCCTTTATGTCGTGTGCGTCCTGCTGGCAGGTACGTCACATCTCCCCCCCGAAAGTGGGCCGGGGGCATGGCCCACGGGTCAGCCGTGACCATGAATCGTTGCAGGCAGCCATCCACTGTAGAACGTGCACTTGAGAACTCCCAGTCAATCTGCTGTGTGGAATGCAACATCACACATTTTTATTTTTCGAAGCGCTGGAGAAGGAATTCTCTGATTTTTCCTGTCTCGCGGTGTGGAAATAACATCACACCAATGCGAGATTTTGAACGGCCGGGTCATCCGGATAGTTCGGGCGCCATTATAACGAAGTAAATTTCTCCGTCATTTTTAGTCTACGCCGGGATTCGAACCCGAGGCCGCTTATTCCGGAACAAGTCGCTCTACCAACTGAGCTACGCAGACATTTGTTCTGATTCCTATCTGCCTTTATGTCGTGTGCGTCCTGCTGGCAGGTACGTCACACTACTTATGTACATTTTCTATGGGGCTCAAGGATCACGTGTACTGTTTATAAAGCTGGAGTGCCACTTACCAAATACACCTAACCCTATTCATTTATCAGGTCATTCACAAAAAAAAGAAAAAAAAAAAGAAAAAAGAAGAAAGAATGATTTTCACTCATTTTTGTTTTTCATACATGTAACTCTCCGAGCTGAAACCAGACTTGCTTCTTGTAATTATGTCGTTCTCTCTTCCCTCAGTAAGGACAGATTTCACTGTTTAGTTTCTTGTTTACGACTGCTAAAATTTGGAATGATGTTAACCCATCAATCGACAATTCCGGTTCTTAGAATTTAAGAAAAAGGTCATGATTTACTGTTAAATAACATCTGAAAAAATGTCATTCCTTTTTGAGCGACCTGAACAACTTACCTCACATTTATTATAATTAATGGAATCGAAGGATACTTGCAAATCAACATTTTGCTGATTTCAAGAATGTATAATCTTTCTTTTCTGATCTCTTCATTAGCTGGATCAAAACAACTCATATCTAACTTCATTAACATCCATAACAAGGGAAGCTCATCATTTGCCTACTACTCGTTCGTTTTCCAGTATTTGACATCCTTGGTACTGAGAAATTCAGTTTGAATCTCATTCGTTAAACATGGTTTTAAGGTATCAGACTACGTTGAAAAAGTCGTTTTGCACAAAATTTTACGTTTTTTAAAATTATTTCATTGGAAAGCCCCAATCTTCAGGATTGCAAAACCACCTTTGTTTCTCGTCTGCGATGAACAGATACAGAGCTATAGCAATTTTAATATCAAAACACAGCTGTCTAAAGAACCGGAAGTGACACTTTAAAGGCCGGAAGTTGGGAAGTAATTCAATTTGTCGCACCATTTTTGCACAAAATTACTGTTAAAATTAGCAAATATTTATTTTTTATAAAGTTTTACAGATCTGGCAGCACTTTAGTTATGAATAATTGATGCAATTTATGTTTGCAAAAAACTGTGTATTTTAAACTTTAAACGCGTTTTTTTTTGAAGAATAAGATTTTCGTTCCAATCTTTTTACGAAAAATCTGATAACTGAAAAAAGGTATGTAAATAAATTGATGAAATTCGGTATACATCTTTTGTCCAATCTTGTGAAAGCAATGAACTAAATATTTTGCTGTATGTAAGTTCAAAGTTAAGTTATAGCTATTTACATTCAAAAGAGTGAAGAAATTTCTGGAAAATTCACATTAATGCATAAATCAATGACTGTATCTGAGCAGCGTTTGGGAATATCACTTAATTTTTTTGTTCTTTGTATAGAAAGTAATCATACACATATACTGATGAAAAATGCAGTAGTTGTCATATATCAGTAACTTTTTATTTAGAGTGTTTACCGTGAACGGCAAATTTCATTAATTTTTTTCAAACATTTCCCGATTTTTTGAAAATTTATATTGATATAATTTCTTTTTTCATCGTTTAGGTGTTTTTGTGTATTAACTTCCTAAAAACAAAATCAAAATGCTCATTCTTGCATTTATCGAAAAAAGTTCCCGGAATGTAGTCGGATAACTTAAGTATTTGAACATTTCAAATGTTTTGTGTGAGTTTTCTTTCAAATACTTGATGTATACGTATGCTGTTGGCTGGAGAGCATTCGGAAGAAATAGTAAAATTTTCACAAGCAATTTCCCATTATGTCTTAAAGGAAAAGTATTTATTTAATACATCCTTCCAGTTTTTGATTATGTATCAGAGCCAAAAACCAATCCTAAAGAAACGAGCAGAGGCTGCAGACACCTCAATGAAGCGTGGTACATGCTTTGTGTAACCAGGAAACATAGAAGTGCAGGAAAACGACATGAGTGGAAGACATTATGATCAAAGTAAAATTTCTGACGTGTCAATGGGCTAAACATATTACTAAAAGAACTGACCACCATCTGACAATTGAAACACTAGACTGTATACAAAGAGACAGAAAAAGGTGAAGAAGTAGACCACGTAGGAGATATGTGGATGAAATTTGAAAACATGATGGATCGATGTGGAGGAAACTGGCTCAGGAAGAAACTTGGGGAGACTTTCTTCAAAAAATTTATTGATAATGGTTGACAATGAAGATGTACATGTAGCAAAAACTAGTTGTGACGTGCCTGCCCCTCAGGAGGCACATGAAATAAAGGCAGAAAGCGGTGAGAATACATGCCAGTGTAGTATAGCAAATAGCACTCAGTGCTCCGGAGCCGAGAATTGTGGTTTCGAATCCCTCCCCTGGCATGGAGATGAAGGAGAGATTTACTACGTCATATTGGCACCTGAACTTCAAGGATAACCTGGTTAGCAGGTTTCTCACAATGGTGTGATGTTCTTTCCACACCGCGAGATAGGAAAAATGAGAATCCCTTCTTCGGTGCTTGTAAAAAAATAAATTAGTATGATGTTACGTTCCACACACCAAATTGTCTGGGACTTCTGAAATGGATGTTCTTCACAGGATGACTGCCTACAGCGACACATGGTCCCGGCTGACCCGTAGACCACGTCTCTGTCTGGCTCTCTTGGGGGGGGGGTGATGTGTCTGCCCCGCAGGACGCATATGAGATAAAGGCAGATAGCAGCGGGAGCACATGCCAGTGTAGTATAGTGGATAGCATTCGGAGCTCCGGAGCCGAGAGTTGCGGGTTCGAATTCCTCCCCTGGCATAAAAATGATGGAGAAATTTATCTTCGTCATATAGTCGGAAGTAAATTGTTCTGTTCTATTCTGTCATTAGTTGTGGATTCAGCCTTGGTAGTACAAACTTTGGAACTGGATTGTAGATTGACGATTGTGTACGATCTGCAGACCCGTATGTTCTTAAGTTTTCAGTAGCGTGATTTTCGAGGATGTTTCAGTTTACAGCGTCGTTGATTAAATCAATAATAAATGCGCCAACAAGAAAGGATTAAAACTGAGTTTCAGTTATTTCTGAAACGAAGTAACGCATGCTTTTATGACGTAACATCCAAACAAGTTACTTTTGAGCAGTCCCATATCGTAAAAGATTCAAACGGAATTGACCACGGTACTTGTCACTTTAAGGTCTGCATATCATGATCGATTCTTCATAAGCAAATAATAAAAAAAGTGAGCCTTTTGTGAGCCCGTGTTGTTTATTAGCTGCATTTTTGGAGAAGTTCGGAATACATACGTGTATTTATCAGGATGCTCTGCCTTCACTTGCACCAACTTCACAGCCACTTTACTCGCTGGTATTGCTGTTGGTTAAAGAGATAAACTCGGAATAATAAGTAATGATGATGAAAATCAAAAGTAAGGGATTTTATCGCACCGGTGGTCAGCTGTTGTGTCGGCGCAGTTTCATGTGCAAATAACAGAAAATGTTTTTGCTCTCTCTGTCTTGTTTTCATCTCACTTGAGGGTTATCACTGAACTACTGTAGTATTAAAGGGATCGACAAACCATGTATTAAAACTAAGGATCCTGTTCCTGTGATTGTATTTTCCAGACCGCGCTAGTAGCAAAAAAAGAATCAAAAATTCCTACGAAGTGTTATAGAGATAAAAGACCTACCTCAAACAATCTTATTTGGATTTTGTTTTCTTTTTTAAGTGGCATTTTACCTTACACATGCAACTTCATATAATGGTGTTCCGTTCTAGACTGTATTACTGAATTATGTGCAACGGTACTTCTAAATGAACAATTATGCTTCCGCCCTTTCATACAAACGAATGCAAGTTAACAGAGTTCCCGCACGTTTTTCATTTTATAAACCCAACGCTGCTACCAATGTCATAAAGTCGGCGTTGGTAACAGATTTATGCTGTAGTACACTGAAATTAAAAAATTCAGTGCGCAATTTGGAGAAAAATTTAGTTTTCGAAACTGTACTGCATCAACTTTAACTGTACGAAATCCCAAAAGCGGAATGCTCACTTCTCGGAACTCTCTGTTCAGCCTGTATACCCGAATAACTTTCTTTCTGGAGCGCATGAAGAGAGAAAAAAGAAATGCAAAAAGAGGACTGTCCCGTTTAATTATACGGTTTGTCAGTGATTAACGCTAGGGATGCTCTGCATTTCTCTACACCATTTTTTTCTTCATCGCTTGCAGCAGCAGGTCTGAATGGCAGTGGGACCCCACACGGGATTCCAGCTAAAGTCGTGTTACGATAGAGGGGGAAGGGAAGGAACTCGCATATAGGGTCAGGAAGGTGGCTGTGAGGATGGAGAAGCAGCGATGACAGGTATGATTACCGTGTAAGCGATCCCTCCCTCCCTTCCTCCCCATCCTTCTTTATAAGACAGATCGTAACCCCCGATCTCTGTTGGCAACCCCCTAATTATAGGTTTGGGAATTCGGTGACCATAGTGATTTGTATTCATCCACAGGCCTTGAAGGCTGACTTGTTGCAATTTGCGCCAGCAATGAAGACGTATGCGGAGTCGGGGTGGTCCGCTTGCGTAGCCATGGTGTCTGACAATAGGAACCACCCACCAAACTAGTAAGGTAGAACCACGAGCAGAAAACACGATTTCTGTGGGTTCTTTTCCCTGCTGTTCGTTCTGACCCCCTACCCTTAGCAGCCTTAACCACTCTAATGTCACCAGGAAACATCCTCTTCGTAGATGAAACCAACGCCCCGTCTCCGAGATAACTCCACGTCTACGAGGTATTTCTCGTTTGCCAATCACATTACAAGATGGGAGGAGGATGATAAAAAGTAGGGATGAAGCTAGAGAGGGTAGGGAGCAAACAGAAAAAGGTGGAATCCACTTTAGGGGAACGACTACTATAATCAAATATTTAGTTAATAAATTCTGCTTTGCCAAGCTCTCGAAGACCAGATGGTGACAATTTCCGTTTACGCATTTCATGTGAGTTTGCTAAAGAAAAACGAGAAATCTTATGGGAAGAAGAAGATATACTTCAGAACCATATATATTTATATATGTGTATACATATACAGACAGAGAGATAAAATAGACGCATACACACATACACCGTAGCAGATCTCTCTGTGTGTGTATGTGTGTCTGTGTGTATGTGTGTGTGAATACTTCAACAAAAATGTTGTACTTATTTTTTTGCTGCCATAAAACTGTGTTACGTAACTTTGTGCAACTGTTTTTTTCCCATTCCCAATCTTAATCAGGATAAAGTAGTAAGAAATGTTCATCCTTGCGGCTGTATAGCTCTACAGAATCTGGCAAAATTATAAACTTAGACGTCTTAATGGGTTCGTAAAGCCTGAGCAGAACTCTGATGTCATTATCGCTAAACCATACCGTGCACTGCACGTACGGCATGGGAGCTGAGCTTTCCCTCACCCGTTTTATTTTTATTTTTCTGTATACAGTAAATCAGGGAAAACCCCAAGGTAGGATAGGTGACCGAGAGTGTTCTATGAGCACTTATCTCAAACGCACAGTGAGCTTTTTGAAATTCATGATTTTGTACATAAAATGACCTGCTCACAAAGTTTTAGTTTCTTCTGTTTCGAAGCAAAGCAATCAGTATAGATAATAATAAGTTTAGGATTTTCGCCAGTGAAAGCCAAAATATTTCACATCCTCTTCTAAAATAACTGAAGCCTCAGTAAATAGGGAATATCGTTAACTGTCAAAGTCAAAGGGATTCAATTCACTGTTCCTCTAAGAACACTCCAGAAACTGCTTTTCTTTCCTTCACTATTCTGATAGGAGAACTACATTTTACACAAAACACTGAACTACAAAATGCTATTTAACGGAGGGTATTCCTTTCTCCACTGTGGTAAGACAATTTTTTCACTATAGGTGAGGTATTAAAAGCTTATAATTCCCCATAAATTGCATGGGGATAAATATTAATATCCTGCAGTTTTCAATTTTTTTTTAATGAGTGTAACACAAACTTGACTTATCTTATCGCTCGAAGATTTTCCTTTGGTGAAACATAAAAGTGTGATTCTAATTTTCCCCATCTGACTGTTGACGAAAGGGCCGGGTTAGAGCTGTTAACCTAGATAAAGGTTTCCAAATGGGAAGGGCACAGACACGCCCGGGTCTTTGACATTGGGGTTTGGGATAGATCGAAGTGGTGGTCGTTGGGGGGGGAGATAAATACAGAAAAATATGAGGGAACACACTGATATACATATAACAATAGTCAAATGAAAACCTCAAAAGTGCGATAAAAAATTCAAAATACAGTAACATTGTCCTGTAAGTTGGCAATATTGTTACCAATGACTGAAAGATTTTCTTACAGGTGACATCAGGGTACAGACAACCTTATAACCCGTTTCAACCTAAGAGTGAACCACTACTGAAGGTACGGAACAGCTACTACTTCCGTTACGAAAAATAGTCTCCAGTGTTTAGAGCTAAAAGCAACAGAAGTATTGTTCAGGATCCAATTTTGTTTGCCCACCAGTTTATTGGACAAAATTAATATCTAAAACAAATTTTCAAAAAGTCAGAGCGTTTTCAGAAATAAATTTGATATTCGAAGTTATTCAAACAAGAGCCTCGCACTTTCCACTGATGCTGTCCAACTGAAGTCAGTTTGGAAAGGGGAACGGGTAGAAAACTTCTTTCTTCCAACACAGCGACAATAAATTGCAATCGGGAGTACTCGATGGCATGTGTTACTTAAGCAGGCAGTAGGGAATGGATATATATATATATATATATATATATATATTTTTTTTTTTTTTTTATTGGTGGCTTAACGACCACCATTAGCAACTCAGTAGGCTATAAGCAGTCGCCCGTCCCTAATTTAGAGCCACTGGTTTCAGGGAAGGGAGAGAGCCAGCGCCGTAAGACAAATACAACATCCATGCCTCACCGGGATTCGAACCCGGGCCCATCTCGGATGAATGATCAGAAGCCATCAACTCCGATGTTTTGCGTAATTCAGCCTTAATTTGTTATTTGATGGATTTGAAGTTATCAAAGAACAGCATTAGGGAGTCGAAGAAAGAAAGAAAAGAGACCGTGCAGTCAGCTTAGTATTAGGTTGGATCAGAAACAGTAGGGTTACATTTTAACGCGGACTGATACCGTTCTTGCTTTCTACCCAAAGGTCGTGCCTTTAACAACAGTACACTCTTAGGTTGACTTGGAATATAGTAATGGCACAATAGCAGTGTAAACATGGCCGCCCTACTTGAAACGTGCATCAAAGAGGAACAACGTTCTGTCAACCGTCTTTTGGGTAGTGAAAGCGTAAAACCTATTAAAATACATCGTCAAATGAAGTTGCAGTATGGAAATGCATGTCTGTCGCTCTTTCAAGTGTACGAATAGACTAGGACATTTTGAAACTGCGTGAGATCTGTGACAGATTATCTTTTTTTTTTTTTTTTTTTTTTTTTGATTGGAGGTTTAACGACCACCGTGAGCAACTCAATGGGCTATAAGCAGTCGCCCGTCCCTAATTTAGGGTCACTGGTTCCAGGGAAGGGAGAGAGCCAGTGCCGTAAGACAAACACAACATCCATGCCTGACCGGGATTCGAACCCGGACCCCTTACGGACGAATGATCAGAGGCCAGCGCCTTAGACCACTGCGCCACCGGGGCGGCATTTGTGACAGATTATCACCGACCAGGTCAGGCACACAGAGTAGTGACATCGGAGTCCCTTACAACAGTTGAAGGTATTGTGATGGGAAATCGTCGCACTTTTGAACATCAGTCATGGTTCAGCGCACCACATCATTCATGATGTGCTCCAGTTCAAAGTGTCTACAACGTGGGTGCCAAGCCAGCTGACTCCGGAATTGAAACAACGGGGTGTTTATGCCTGTCAAGAACTTTTGCGGCGCTTGGAAACTGAAGTTGATGGCTTCCTACAGAGAATTGTAACTGGTGATGAAATTTGGGTTCACTGTCATCATCCAAAAACCAAGAGAGCGACCAAGGAATGGCGCTATCCCTCATCACCAAAACCGACGAATTTTCGCACGCAGCCAACTTCAGGGAAGGTTAAGCTGACTTTCTTTTGGGACGAAGAAGGCATAATTTTGGAGAACTGCATGCCCGGGGGGAACACTTGCAGATCTTATCAGGAATCATCTTCGACCTGACATCAAATCCAAATGACGTGGAATTATGAATACTTGTTGCAACATGGCAACGCACAGCCCTATACTGCACGTGCAACGGTTACAACCATACAAGACCTGCACTTCCAGTGCCTTCACATCCGCTGTATTCACCAGACCATGCCTCAAGTGATTACCAAATCTTTGGACCATTCAAAGGGGTGATGGGAAGAATTACTTTCAGGATCGATGAAGAGGTGCAGCAGGTGGTGCATGAGTGGCTGCAAACGTGACCGAAAGATTTTTTTCTACAGGAATCTATGCACTTTGTAAGCGCTGGAATACTTGTATTGCACAAAATGGAGATTACATTAAAAAATTATACAGATGTGTACCAATTGTGTTCAATAAATTGTGAGAAAAAAATTATTTAAAGTTTTTATTTCACTCTTCCTTGTATATTAATCTAGTGAGATATGCATACACAATTATAATATTCAATATATGTTCGCCTCTCACACAGAAACGGCGCTTATGCCAAAGAAATGCAAGCTAGTATACATTGGGAATCAATTTTTAACTTGGATAAAAGAACGCACATTCCTGAATCAAAGTTAGGTCCCGTATTTCCCAGATCTATACACAATAGTCGACTAATACGCCCTTCTGTGCAGCTCAAATACAGACACTCATTTGTTACAACGATTTAATATAGTAGGTTTGGATAGCGATATTAAATCCATCGTCGTAACACATTTTCCATAATGCCATTTGCTTTTCTTTGTTTCATAGTGTTTGGAAGCAACATTTTCATTTTCATTTCCCTTATCAGGATTAGCAATATTTGGGTAGGCGCCTCGTTGTGCCATTTGCAGACACCTTTCTCAGGGAGTTAACAATGAGTCGAGCATTCAGCAGAACTCACCCTTTTTTTCGGATAGACACCTTTGGTGATAGAAAACCACTTGCAGACTTTCGGATCCTATGATCGCTCTTCCAAAAGGGACGTCGCATTTTCTTGTAACCCTTCCGAGCACTTTGCTTTGTTTTAGGGGACGCCGCTTTTCCCAGGCCCAGGAGTCAGGTTGTGACAGAAAGATTTCTGGCAGTGGGTGGGAGTGCTTTTACTTCCGACCGAGGGCAGAGCTGGTTTTGAGAGAGGCAAAGTTTTTGTCGGAGGACAGAGTCATCGGAGAGAAGGGAGAATGAAGAAGGGGATTTTGGGAAGAGTGCGAAGGTAGGGAAGCCGAGTTTCGAAGGCGGCAGCTCAGCGTATGTGGAGCAATATGCTTTTGAGCTAGCCGAAGATCGTTTTGTTTGATCATCGGGGAGTGAGAGATTCTAAGTAAGCACGCGTGAGAGATTTAGGAAGAAATAAATTTAACATCACGAGAGTAGGGTTTTGAGTCAAGGGAGCAAGACCGTAGAATAGCCTCTGTGAGTATTGTACAAAAAATAAATGTTATTAGAAGTATTTTATGTCCTCCATTCAATATTCTCAAGTTTGTTTTTTCAGAATTTACCAACCAAGGAGTTATTTATTATTCTACGTATTTCTGCCACAAGTTGACTACGTGTTATCGCGACAATAACAAGTAACAATTATTATTCTAGTATAAGATAATAGACATATCACCGAACATCGTTACAAGTGACACCGAACATTTGTTGCAATTTGTAAAAACGTTCTGTGTTACTTGTACGATTGTTAAAATTTGTAACAAAGTTCGTTGTTACATTTGCCACAATTTGTAACAAAGTTCGATGTTCATCAATATGCTAATTAGAAATTAGTGTGGCGACAACAATCATATGTACAATATGGTGTGAAGTTGCGAAGAATTTTTCTCAAACCCGTTAATGAAGTTCAATGCTCATCTCTCCGTCTCTTGACATCAGCTCATCCTTCGGTATTCAATCTCCCGTGGACATTTTCGAATGCTTTAGGTCTTTTACCTAAAGTCTATTTATAACGTACTTCTGCATGTAAATTATGGTAATTTCAATTATTATGTGTTATTTGGATTCAGCTAGCTTGAACAATAGCTGTAATCAGTCTCAATCCCCAAAGTTAATGAGAAAATGCATCTTATTGAATTTCGTTTAGTTTTTGAAATTTCAAACAACAGCGACGATTAAATTTCTTCAACGTCACACATCACTGCACGCTGTCATTCAATCTAAATCTCTTTACTAGATGGATTCGTAGAGTAACTGAAGGGCTATCTGTTATTTCATGCTGTATAATCTGCAGTTTTAGTATTAATTTAACGGGCATTTTTAACTCAGGACTATTACGTAGCCGAAATCTTATTCAGCCTACATAATCAAGTTTGTTTTTTCGTTGGAGGTGTAACGACCAACGTTAGCAACTCGATGGGCTATGAGCAATCGCCCGTCCTTAATTTGGAGCCTCTGGTTCCACAGAAGGGGGAGAGCCAGTTCTGTAAGACAAACACGGCACCCTTACCTCATCGGGATACTAAGCCTGAACCCATCTCGGACGAATGGTCAGAAGCCAGCGTCTAGACCATTTCGCCTCCAGGGCAGTCATAATTAAGTTTTGTGGCCAGTGTGTAGAAAGAACGAGAATGTTTTCCCCCGTTGTCAGGTGTTTTTATGACAAATTAAGCGAGGGACCCTCTGCCAAACTAAGTCTAGAGGATAGAAGACAATATCTGAACACCCACAAAGTGGAGCCAAGGGACCTCATTTCGGTTGATAGTTGGTTATTGGCAACTTCCTTTTCGGTGGCTTTCTCAATAGTGCTGCTGTTGTTGGCAGTCGTGTTATTTAACGGTTCACTTCGCTACTTCAACGTAGGAATCTCATGCTGTAATCTTCCTCTTAACGTTTCCTCTACGGAATGTTATGATATGTTACTGGTGTTCACGTGATTGCATCGCCATCTCATATACCAGCGATTTCTATTTACTTAAATGTTTATTTTCTCCCATATTTTAAACGTTTAGAGTTTCTGCTGGCAGTGCTTGCATTTTTTGAAACCGCAAGTGAAAGTTCGTTCTCAGGAGCCACTCAATCGTTCATTTCTCAGCAACATCCTCATTTTTGTACTGTTGTGTCTACGAATGGCAGAGGCCTTCGCACTTACTTATGCTTCGCCAAGGTAAGGAACAACAGTATTTTAATTACCCGCAGACTTAGTATGCTAAGAAAAGCCAGTCTAAAACCCAGCAGCAAAACTTTTTGGTAAGCATTCAGAACATTAGTTTTCAGAGCCCATATGCCATAATTCCTCTGCCTTACTAGCATCAAACCGTTAGTTTTGTCACTTTTAGATCTGATGTGCAAGTGAGGTTTCCACATAATATTCAACACGGTGGTATTAAAATTATTTGACTACACTCTCTGTGTTATTCAGATAGATCAAACAACCTTATTTCTCAACATACAATTTAAAAACTTTAACCTTCCATATTTTGATCATCGTGCTAAATTGGTGGTAGGCAAGGGTGGCGGATAATATAAAAAGCAATAAAATTAATGAAATGAGAGTACAAAAAAGAAATGAAACAAACATACGTATCGGAACTCTAATTTCCGAGAACTTAGCGGTTGACAACTTCGTTTATCAGTAAACTGTTGTTATTCTATTTTTCATCTTTTTGCAGGCATTTTCATTTTTGTTTTGAAATCGATTTGTCGGGTATCACCGTACAAAACGAAACTAATTCATCCGACATGAACGCTTTTTCATTTAATTCATATCCAAATACAGTTTCTAAAATTTGTTTTCTTGCCACATCCACTGAACTTTCAAAGGTTTCGGCTGTTACCGTGTACATTCTCAATGATAATCCGTGCCAATTCAAATAACTTTGAAGTAAACCATTACTGCAAGTGAATTCCTGAATTTGGTATTCTTTCCCAAATTGTCTCGCTTTTTCAAGAATAACGTCATCGATTAAACTTCATTCTTGGCATTAACCTGGCCAATCCATAGAGCAAAGAAATTTTGTGTTTGCTACTTTTAAATGTTTTAACTGATTGCAGTTGCATTTCAGAGCCTATCCATTTATGTTCATCTCTTAAAACGTCTCGTATTTTTCCTTTGTTAATTAACTTGTCAAGAGGTTGGAAGGGTGGTTCGCTAATTCCTGATGACTAGTTCAGATTTACGGTCTTTGAATTCCCATATAAACATTTCCTCATGAACATCCAACAATGTTTTACGCAATTTCAGGATGCTTAAAAATAAACTAAACCCTATGAATGTAAAAAAGCCCACACAAGCAGTCTCCACGAGAAACAGTGACTGTCGAAGGCATTGGATAGCTAGAGTTTTAGCATTCAAAATGTGAAATGTGAGACAGTAAATATTATTTTGTGAGGGAGTATGGCTTCTATGGAATTACAACATGCAGCAATTATTTGGTCATATAGCTTATGACTATTTGTATATAAGCAGCGCTAGCTTATGACTATTTGTCCGAGAAGGGTCCAGGTTCGGATCCCAGTGAGGCATGGATGTTTTGTTTGTCTTACCGCACTGGCTCTCTCCCTTCCCTGCAACCAGTGACCCTAAATTAGTGACGCGCGATTGCTTACAGCCGATTCAGTAGCTCACTGTGGTCGCTAAACCTTCAATCAAAAAAAAAAAAAAATAATAATAAAAGCATGGTACTTAGTCCCTACCTTTCCGTTTAATAAACTTTGATATTTCACTGAACACACATACACACGCACACTAGTCGTCTCATTTCTGTCAGATGCAAAAAATCACAGTCTGTCTCTGATCTTTCGCAGCTTACCACACTTTGCTAACGGTATTATTCTCTTTTCAAGGAAGTGGGCGTGTGGGTGGATGATCTTCATGTATTATCTAAAACTCTTTTGAGAAGGACCCATCTAACATGGTACATTTAAGAAGATAAAGGGAGAGATTCGGAGTGTCTTTTGCAATTGAATGTTTTGAAAGTTAGTTCAATAGGATGCTCTCCAATGAGAAACACCAAAATGTCGGTAGAATCTCCTGAAGGATGGCGATCAACATGGTGGAGGTTTAAACGGAGAAATTTCTATTTAGTAGAGCAGTGAAAGATTTGTATCCCGTGAGCAGAGAGCCGAAAGACGGGAGTGGCGGCTTAAAAGGGAGGAGGGCGATTTACCGATGTTCAACTGTATTTTATTTTTAAGTTCTACTATAACTTCACGTTACGTTTGGCTCGGTTTCATAAGGACAAATGCGTAGACGAATGGAGCGTTTATTATTGTTGCGTTTCGCCTCCTCGGCGGTAATCCCACCGACGGAAACCAGTGTGTGTGTGTGTGTGTGTGTGTGTGTGTGTGTGTTGCGACGCCCCAGGGGCGTTTTCAAACAAAATACGTAAATGGTAGCAGCTACGACGAGCTTAACTTCCCTGTGCTCCACAAACAACACAAATCAATTTATGAAATCAAACTTTTCTGGGTTTCTGACTCGCAGAGGCTGTAAAGGAGAGCATGCATTTACTTAATCTAAATTTGACATTCACTGGCATCTACGAATGAGCTGCGAGGATTTTTGACACAATACCCACTTACATTCATGAAACACTATTTACACAATTTATGATGTCGAACTATTGCTGTTCACAGGTCACCACAAAAAGCATTATACTTTAATTTCTAATAGTGTACATGCCTCGATGGCATTTGTCTCCAGGTACGTTCAGCTGTTCAGTATTAAAACGAGACCAAAATTTGTTGCTGTCCTGTTTAGATGACAGTCATTAGGAAGTAAACAAAACTTAGGAAAAACTACTTACATGTATGTCGTAGTTTGGCGCTGTAATCCTTTTTGCACAATCACACACTACAAGGATGTGTTTACCTTTCCATCCTCCTGTTTTCTACGTGCACGACCTATTTTGTATGTGCCTCAAGTTCCTCTCGAACCTTTCGTGGGTTTGTTGTGGGTGGATGCTTTTGTAAAACTTTCACTCATTTAATCTAAAACATGTTTCTGCTCCATGTTGCTGGTCAGAGAATAGCCACTTTATGGGAATATCACCACAGACCCCGGAATTATGTTCTTCTCCGAACAAATGCGCAACGGGTCAGAAGGCACTTTTGCAGGGGGATGCTCTTCTTCGATGTTATGTCGCCTCTGCCGTGGAACAGTGGTGTTGGTGCTGGTCTCTGACCATCCGTCCGAGACGGGTCTTGTATGGAATCCCTGAGAGGCATTCGATCCAAGACCCGTCTCGGGCGGATGGTCATACTGTGTTTGTCTTACGGCATTTACTCTCTTCCTTCCTGGAAACAGTGTCCTTAAATTCAAAACGCGCGACTGCTTATAACGCTGAGTTTGTCACAGAAGAACAAAATGCTATATCACCTGCATTTGCAGACTTTAATGAAGCATTCGTACCCAACAGCTTTCCGTGGACGTTGTAGCAATCAGTTTTGTTCGATTAACCGTGTGTCTTAGCGACTATGCATTACCAGATACTGCAAGATGAGAATGCTTCTACGTCTTTCGATCTTTACTGATGAAAGAATGTTGCAGACTATCTCTTGAACCCTCGGGAAGAAACTAATTTTCCTCTTTTGCGGATTACAGCACACGCACAGCAGAACACAAGATACTTGAGATGCATTAGCCTCCATTTAATGTCACACAATATGAGCTTTACTGATCATTTAGCTCCTTTACCTTAAATAGCTCTTCTAGCAGTTCCAAACTATGCCGTCAATATTGCTTTGAAAGCAGCTTCAGAGTTGGAAACATGTTGTTTAGATTATACAGCGTCAAGTGACAATTTGAATTAGGAATCTGTTAAGTTTACGATTGAGCTTTCTGGCCTCCGATCACACACAGCGAATAAAGCCTGTCTGAGATGTGCCCCTTTTCACTTGGAAGACATCTTTCCTTGTCCTGAAACCCAATGAGCGCCTGCAAATGAATTAACCAATAAATTAATTGGTTTGATTGGCCACGCCCATTAAACCTCAAATATGTCACCCAGGTAGCGCAGTGGTCTAAGCGATGACTCCCGATCATTCGTCCGAAAGGGGTGCGGGTTCAATTCCCGGTGAGGCATGGATGTTGTGCTTGTCTTACGGTACTAGCTCTCTCCCTTCCCTGGAACCAGTGATCCTAAATTAGGGACGGGCGACTGCTTATAGCCCATTGAGTTGCTCACGGTGGTCGTTAAACCTCCAAACAAAAAAAAACCCTCAAATAATGGGGCTAATATTGGCAACAACATTTACGCTCCATTCGTCCTGATATAGCCTAGCCAAATTCTTAGCGAAACTACAGTAGATTTTAAAATAAAATATACTGTAAAATAACGTTGTTCGCTTGATCTAACACAAACAAAATCGCAATTTGTCTACTGAACTTGATCAATTTGTTCCGTATGGGATATTGCCCAGAAAACTGCACAAACATAAATGATGTTGTCATTCAACGTTAGCTTAGAAAAGGCTGAATGAGCAAATAAAAGGTTACTTTTTTTCTGCCTTGAGTTTTACCTTTCTTGTTATCTACGGAACAAACAGGGATATCTTTAGCTTTATGAGTGGCATAGTTGGATTTAAATGAACTTATTAATTGTTTAACACTGAAGAAAACAAAGTGTTCGTTCCTAACCGCCGTTCTTGAAAAGCATGAAGAGTCAAGGATTTACTACAAAAAAAAAGTGCTCTTGAAAACGCAAAATTCTCTTTGATGCCAAGTGGTTAAGATTCGCGCTGTCTTAATAAAGTAAGAGCCTGGATTTCAGTTACAACAAACATCATCATATTTACAATTTTCATTTCATTTCATTTATTGATCTTGCTGATACATATTACAGTTAATAAATCTAAAATTATTAAAATTATATTTAAAATTAAAATTATATTTAAAATTAAAATTATATTTAAAATTAAAATTATATTTAAAATTAAAATTATATTTAAAATTAAAATTATATTTAAAATTAAAATTATATTTACGTTTAAAATTATGTTTACAATTGAAATTACATTTAAAATAAAATTTATATTTACAATTAAAAGTATATTTTAATTAAAATTGTTTCCTTTCCATTTATCAGTTCCGGCGGGCAGTCTGTCATCGGTGGACCTTTCTAGCTGTAGATATCCACCAAAGTTATTAAGTTGCCAATAAATCGGCGAGAATTTAACCTTATCAAAAACATTGAAGTTACTCATAACTTGTAACATTAGTTCCAGATGTATGTTCTACATGCATGTCGTGGGTGGAACTCCTTCATGCTTCTGCAAAATGGCATATGTGTGCCGAATATTCATTTTGAGATTTAAGATGTCTTGGCATATAGATATAACTTATTTTTTTACGGTGAACCTATAATATTTAATTGCGTCATTTATTCCTTCTTAGTGATTGCTTTTCTTTTACAGCGAAAAGAGAAAAACACATTATCAGGATTTTAAATAAGTGCTGCAATTCTTCTGGACTTAATTTTTTTTTTTTTATGTTAAAGCATGTAATAGCAATCAGTGACATGCACACGAAATGATGTGTGCGAATTTGCATGACTAAGAAGATCTACCAGGTAATTTTGAACGAATGTTGCTTTAATGAATTATCAATCTTAGTTGTGATGCACATTATGTACAGGGTGGGTCCCTGTTGTTTGTTGAATAATTACAGATGGTTCTACTGCTATGTGTGCGTTGTTTTAATTTTCTGTCTCTAAAAACCAAGCCCTTGTACTTCGTAAAACTTTTAAGCGAAAGAAAACATCAACAAAGAGATTAAATAATTATCCGTTGATTTAAATGGGCAGGAAGAACATACAGAGATTGATGCGCCTAATTTCCGATTCCTTTTTCGAAAGAACAACTGGTTTTCCGAGACTTAAACAATGGGGGCGTCACTTTATATCTTCAGGGATTCCGGCAATAGAATTCCAAGCGTCTTTTATTTATTTGTTTCGCGTAGGATGCACGACATCACTGACGTTTTCTCACACGAGTTCTTCTTCTTAATAATGAGATGGTTTTACCTTTTGTCATAATATGCAATAAGGCCTTCTTTCTGATGGAAAATTTATGATTCTGCTTTTCAGAATGACGCGAGGGAAACTATATTATTCGTCCATTGGCAGTTTTGTATCTTTAAGACACTGTGAATAGCTGTTGTCTTCATGGTCGAAGATCATTGGAGTATGACGACGAATGTTCAGCACAAGTGGAGATTACTTTGATATTCTTAACGAAACGTTTGTACCAAATGCGCGTGTCTGGTGCTTTGGTGTAACCCTTGCGATATTTCGATAGCGGTTGTAAATTAATAAATCTACCTTCATGTCGGCATTGGATTTCATATTTTCTGGCATCTAGGTTCTTTGTTTTGGGCGTGGGGTCCTGTTTAATTCTGCATCGCAACTACTGTGTTCTTCGAACCTGAACTGGCTGTTCGCACCACAAAATTAGCATTTACTCT
Source organism: Macrothele yani (assembly GCA_039090855.1). NCBI lineage: Eukaryota > Metazoa > Arthropoda > Arachnida > Araneae > Macrothelidae > Macrothele > Macrothele yani. The sequence goes on from CM077007.1 coordinate 165,910,975, forward strand.
AAAAAGAAATTTACATTTTACTCTTCTCTCTCTCTCTCTCGCTCTCTGCTATTATTGTAATTTATTTCTCTCCTTGTCAATGCGAAAACCTGAACGAGTAGTAGTTTGATAATTCGATAAGTTTTGTTTGGGGCCAGATCTTTCCAGCAACAAAAGTGTCATAACACTAGTTCTGTGTATTTCACTCGGATTCAGTTCTCTTTAATTCTCTTGCATATAAGTTAATTTAGTGCATTTCTAGTTAGTAAAGGTTTCTAAAAATGATCCACAGACAATCACAGCGCGGTTAAAAGAGTGCCCTTGTAACACCAGAGAATGAGTGCAATTGCCACCGCATTATTCTCTAAGAATGTTCCAGCACATTCTTTTCTCAGTTCTAGTACGCATGAGGTTCCGCCTTACACAGTTAGTTCGAAGTCAGTTTTTCGCATTTGTTTAACTGAGCCATTTTGAGATTTCCCGCGTGTCTTTTGGAGTACTACTGTATAAGAAAACATGGTTGTATGTCTGAAAATAAAATCTTCACAGTAACACTCTTCCATCCGTCAGTCGATCTGTCTATAGAAATGATATGTGCCCAGGTCTGTTGATCGAACTGAAAAAAATCATTCTGCAGCATAAAGATGTAACGATGACCAATGTTATCCACATGCTTTCTGATTTCTTTCCGGATACACGATTTTCCTATAAATGGAGCAATATTGTACATGTACTTGGTATTACACTCATTGATTAAAAAACAGTTGCACCCAGAAGGACGTGCCGGATTGCCATGCTATTCGGAAGAAAGGTAAAGGTTACCAGAAACAATAGATGATTAAACATCGAGACTGATATGTGCAATATTTGGTCACACTATCCACAGTCCACCATTGCCTCACAATCTGTAGAAACTGAGGGGAAAGATTCAAGCTCCATGGGATGGCTTATCTCTCAGCATGGCGTCTGGCCGACATGTTGCTCACACAGCATGTCAGACGTCTCGGCATCGAGTTTTTCAGGTTCCTAATGGTGTCCTGCGATAAGTCATCCCATGGAGCTTGAATCTTTTCACGCAGTTCCTGCAGATTGTGCAGTGGGGGTGGAATGTGGATAACCCGTCCAATAGCATCCTACACATTTCAATCGGCGATAGGTCTGGCGATGCTGATGGACATGGCAGAGTGTCAGTGCCTTTAAGGCAAGCTTTTAAGACAGCAGCAATATGCGGACAAGCGTTGTCTTGTTGGAAAATCGCACCAGAGTGAGCACTCAGAAAAGGTAGGGCCACTGGTTGCAGGGCCTCATTAACGTCGCATTAGACTGTCAAAGTGCCTGTAATGAACACCAAAGGTGATCTGGCATCTTAGGCAGTTTCACCCCACACCATGAAACCAGGCCTACAGGACGTGTGACACTAGACAACAAAACGTTCATTTTGGTGCTGACCACGGTTTCTCCACGCACGGATTTGTTGGTCATCTCGCCCAAGACAAAAGCGGGACTCGTCACTGAAGATCACCCGCTGCCATTCTAAGTGGCACTTTGACAGTCTGGCACGACACCTTGCAGTCTTCGGCGACGATGCAATGATGTTAAGGGCAGTCGTCGTAACGGTTTGCGTGCGTATCGTCCTACATCGTGCAGCAGTCTGCCAATGATAACAGCACTAATCGGACGATGCACGGTGGCCACCACGACTCGCTGAATATGAGCAGTCGTGGCTGTTTTGTCACTCCACGCATGTCGTAGAGTTCGTTGGTCTTCTCTCTCTGTGGTTTGTCTAGTGTCCCAGACCCTTCCTGTCGCTGCTGCTTTCTTGTTCTAACCACTGCCGCCAACAGCGTGCTATGGTGATATCCGCACGACCAGTATGGCACGCAATACGGCGATAAGACTATTCTTGCTTCCTGGAGCACGACGATGCGGTCCCTCTCAAATTCCTCCAACTGTTCGAATTGCTTCGAAACTTTTCTCCAAGGCATACTTCACTTGCAAAGGATGCCATCAACACAGCAGCACGAGTCAGAGTGAAAAACACGCGCAAAGGGATGACCTTATGTAGCCAGTCAGGAACAGGGCTACAACCCCCTCCTTGCCTGCGTCACATGCGCGGCTGAGCGTGATACTTGAATCATTTGAATGTCCCACGATGTCAAACCTACCCACCAAGTTTCATTTCTGTTGGTTTGTTTCCTTCTGGGTGCAACGATTTTTTTGACTATGAGTGTAGATCTAAGCATTTAAAAATTTTATCTGATAAATTCTTCTTCTTACCAGTTTGCAATTACCATGCCTTACATTTTTCGAGCTGTTTTTGGAGCAAGATTTTCTCGCTAAGTTAGGTAAAAATTAATTTTCAGTTAGACCGTACCTAAGCTCCTACCTACCAAACTAAAAATTGATTCAGTTAGCGGTCAGTTGTAACATTCTTGAGTAGCGATATGAGTAACATCGAGAGGTAATGGCACATATACTGAAATAATTTTTAAGACTGAAATTCAACATCCTGGGATATTTGATAATTACTGTAGAAAAATGCCAAGAAATCTGATTTTAGTGTCCAGATGTATGTACGGAAGTTTCTGTGATCAGCCACCTATGAAGGCTTTGTGTGTCTTGAAAATCAGGCTACTACTGACACAGAAATCACTCTTTTTGTCACTCATTAGGACTTGGAATAGTCAAAGGAAACGTCAAACATCTGGTTCAGTCATGTGAAAAAAGGGGCTTGCCACTGAATACTTGCAACAGTTAGAGTCGATGATTTTATATGGCAGTGGAGAAACGGAAAGAGCGAAAGTTCAAGACGATGATCGAGCATGAGAGCTGAAAAACGGAAAAAGAACTCTATGATCGCTCTGGAGTAATTGCCCACAATGTCAGATCTTAAGTATCCTAAAAAAAAGCATGATCATTGGTGCGCGTCTTGCAGGAGCTTGAATAAGTAGAACGACAGAAATAGTAGAGCAACACGAAGATCTGTGTCGAACGCTATGACTACCTACCAAAAAGGACATGGCGTTGCCTTCAAGCGTGAAACTGTGGACGCCATACAAAGATATAAGATAGGGATAGGCGAAAGGTGGTATCGATTGTACGACGGTAGCACAAGACGACGGCACCGCAAATAGCAGCAGACTTGTACACCATTCGGAATGATCCCGTTTCCGTCATAACAATTCGTCGGGAAGTAAATCGTACCGGTATTTATGGACGTGCTGAAGTCCATAAACCTCTGATTTCCAACAACAATGCAACAAAATGTGTAAGGTGGTGCAAAGCGCATAAAAACTGGTATGCTAAAGGCTGGCAAAGTGTCATCTGCTCTGAAGAATCGTGCTAGAAACATTGTTTTCCACTACTAGTAGAGTGTATGTCTGGAGAAATCCTGTAAAACCGTACCACCCCAGCTGTGTGTTTCGACTGTGAAGTATGCAGGCGGATCTCTGGTGGTGTGAGGTGCGTGTCGTGCCATTTCCGTACAGATGAGTTTTCGTCCCATTTCCGTACACATCCAGATCATCTAGTGCCATTTCCGTACACAGATGTGATCATCCGTAAGCAGTGACATATGCGTGAAGGATGATAGAGGATGAAGGGCGTACTGATAACCACCGCAGCCCCCCCCACTTCGGGAGGGTTTTCGGCTATAAGAGCCTCTAGGCACATCAATAAGATTTTACAAAATCTTTTGTGGAAACTTCATACGATAACGAAATAGCCCGGAATTTTTGACGGCTGCTTTGAACGAAATATTAAACAGAAAAACAGTTTTTTTTGAAAAAGTAAAGCAATTAAACACCTGCAACTAGGTTATGCATTCACCGCTAGCCACCAAAATGTTACGACAGTGTGTCATTATCCCACCGCTGTCAATCAATTTAACAACCGTAGCCGAGCAATTAGTATATTTTTTCTCTGAGGTTCTTCGACGTAGTTCTTGGCGCGAAAACTGTATTGTATGGGCATACACTTAAACAATTTGAACCAATCACACGCGTACACATAATGTGTTCTGTGACTGCGCTGACTGCCTAAACAAATATTTAATTGGCTATAAAAACATAACAATGGCACACCTATGAATAAAATTTAGCTGTCTTCTGAACATAAGTGTTGGGTCAACTTTGACCTAAATCAGTTCTGCTGATAGTTTTAATGAACTTAAATTCCACAGTTCAGTCTTACTATTTCTCAGTTTAGTTCTTGCAATATATCAGTTCAGTTCCTCAACTAATTGCGTAGCAGATGTAACAATATAAACAAAATGTTTCTACTTACATGGATGCTGCCAAGAATAAATCCAAATTGTGGTTGCACCAGTAAAGAGATACACACCTCCCTTTTTACATGGAAGATTTCATTGCAGGAGCCGCGTCCTCTAGCGCTACCGTACTCACACACACACACACACACACACACACACACACACACACACACACACACACACACACACACACATCCAGGCGTTTGTTCAGGGAGCCTCGCTTCGCCTCGTAAGATCAGATCGCTTCCTTCGCCGCTTCAGGGAGAGGATGGTGATTGCACACTGTCGTAGTTGGACTCGAACCCGAGCTTCGCTTCTCACTGGAATGACCACTGTCCACTAGCTGACTTCTTAATTCCTCTGTAACTTTGCTTTCATTAGACCAACCAGTCACTGATTTCCATTAGGCTCCCAGCCTAGAAATTGTTGCTTTATCACGCGGGTTTAGGCATTCCGATGCCTTTATGGCAAACTAGCATGCATATCCAGCTGCCTCGAGTTGTCGTCTCCATTTCTTACCAAATACAGGGAGTTTCGCTCTTCGTTGCCCAATTCATATAGCAGATCCAAGGCATCCAGCCCAGTCTTTCACATCGGAGAGCGTACAGACAACCGAACCTTCTTCCTTATTTTCACGCTAAGTGCGAAATCATATTTTTCTGCACGGACCACACAGAGAGCAATTGTTCTCGAAAATGCCCCCAAACAATCGACGAATTTACAATTATTCGCTAAACCTTTTGTCCCCCATCTTCATTCATTTGCTCAAGTGGCCACTCTTCGAAATGTAACTCCTTCCCCTTTTAGACTGGCCGTCAGCTGCGCCCTGATATATATGACCTAACATTGCACTAGGAACTCTAGACCACCCAGCCAGAGGGAATGCTTCGCCTCCTTTCTGTCCTATCCCCAGATAAAACTTTCTCTGCTGTTTGCACTTTTAAACTCCAATCAAGCCTCGAACATAATTAATACTTATTTAATTTCATACATCCACCATGCTCATTAATTACTAAATTAATGGCAGGAGTGGGTCGTAACAATATGATCCGCCACTGGCAAACGTGCATATACGTAGGTGAATCAAAAAGTAAGTTACACTTAGCACCATCTGCAGTGGGATTGAAGTCAGACCGTGTGTGCTTGGGAGCGAAGTAGACAGTACGTCAGAGCTGCCGACGTAAGGTGTTTCAGTTCTGTAACTGCGTAAGGCGTGTTCATGAGGCAGTTCATAATGGCGCGTCAACTGGATTCTTACTCCAAATTGGAAGCGCGAGTAACCATTCGATTTTTGTGGGCTAAGCGCCTAAATTGCACTGACATCTATCGTGAAATTTGTGCTACATGAGGAGGAAAATTCCATGTCTTACGCGGCCATTTTAAAGTGGTGCCAACAATTTGAAAAGGATCGCTCAAATTTGAATGACGAATACCTCGAAGGCAGATCATCAATATCCAACACCCCGGAGCATGTTGCCGCCGTTGATGACATTATCTGGATAATAGGCGTATCAAAATCAAGGGACTTGCCAGTACGTTAGACACTTCTTAGGGGAATGTGCATTCCATCATTCTCGAGCAGCTGGGATTTCGAAAATTGGGTGCGAGATGGGTGCCACGTTTACTCACCGACCAGGAGAGAAACCAAAGTTTCCTGTCGTCTTTGGCTCTTCTGCAACGGTATTCTGTTGAAGATCACAATTTTTTGCGTCGAATCATCACAGGTGACGAAACATGGTTTCAACATTTCATCCCTGAAACCAAATGTTCGTTCACGGAATGGAAGCATGTGACCTCTCCAACAGGGAAGAAATGCAAAGTCCGACTGTCTGGGGGAAAGGTCATGGCGACTGTTTTCTTTGACTGTGAAGGTGTTGTTTACACAGAATTTCTGCCAAAAGGGATGACTATGCTGGCTCATATTTCCAAACGAGACGGAATTTGCGAAAGGCAATTAAAACAGACGCCGAGGTAAGTTGTCCGAAGGTGTCATTCTGCTACACGACAACACCACACCTCACACAGCAGGGAAAACAAAGGAATTTCTGCAGTCATTCAACTGGGAGGTGTCGCAACATCCACCGTAAAGCCCCGACTTTTCCCTGTGAGATTATTATTTGTTCAGTAAAATGAAACAGGACCTTAGTGGGCAGCGATTTCAAACCGATGAGGCTGTGAAAACTGTAGTTCTTAGCTCGTTTCACCAAATTGGATGAGACTTTGTCTGTACTGGTACGGGAAAGTTAATAACACATTCCGATAAATATTTACAGTCCTTAGGTGACTATGTCGAAAACCGAATAAATGTTGTACCTTTAACCCTTTAACGCCCAAAACGCCCAAAACGTTCGTACGCACAAACGGCCATAGACGCCCGAAACGCCTGTCTATAGTGACCCAGATTTCCTACAGCTACTTGTTCTTCAGATTTTCTCGACTTATGAGGGATCAGCGGGAGTCACCCTCACTCACATTGTTGTTATTAAACAAAGAAGTGAAACAACAGAGAGTTTCGGGCGTAATGGAATTTAGAGTGATACAAGATTTTTGGGTCATAGTCGTTAAAGGGTTAAACCAACATACATACCCTGAGTATATATCTTTATTTGTTTTTTTATTCAACAGTGTTACTAACTTTTTGATCTGCTCTCGTAGATTCATGGCGATGATGATGGTCTTCAGTATATAACACGTAGGGCAATTTTGACACCAATCTTTTTGAAACAAAAATTGTGTCTTATATTCCGAAAAGTACGGTAATTTTCAACTTTTTGAAGGGTGACAAGCGAAGTCGGGACAATAGAGGGCAATTAAAGCTGGAATTGAAAGTTTTGCACCAGTTTCAGGTTCAGCTTTCGGTAGCCTTGGCAGCTTAAAATTTGCATTTCTTCCTCAAACTGTTCAGTGTATCTTAGTTGCTCACATTCAGAAATGAAGGCGTGAGCGTACGTACGTTGCAAGATAATGATGTCTTTCACATTTTTGAAGATTTTCTAGGGAAGGAGGGCGATGTTCTGGATCATTACTGCAACTACGAACCACGAATGCCAGATACATTCTGTCCGTTTCCTCACCTCCCGCTTAACCTTCTTAATTTTATAGCCCTAGATGGCGTGTTTCACTTCCAGTTCGGCTTAACTACTGAAAATATTCTTGGTGTAAGGATGTGAAAAACCACGTAACCCTTTTCGTGTTATTACTTGTTCTCATTTCCTAACTTTTCTGATGCAATAAAAGAGGGTTAAGTGCCGTTGGCAGCTCACTCCACAATACCTTATTTACTATATAGTACATCAATAAAAATACCTAAGCATTAGGTTGTTAAACTACAATGGAAATGGCAATCAGGATATCGGGAAACTGTAATGATAAATAATGTAAATTTTTGCTTAATCAACATACAAAATTAGTTTTACTATTCTAAGGCATAACGAAGTAAATTTCTCCGTCATTTTTGTCCACGCCGCCATCGAATCCGGGTCCCCTCGCTCCGGAATAAGTCGCTTTCCCAACTGAGCTATGCGGACGTATGCTCTTACTGCTATCTGCCTTTATCTCATGTCCGTCCTGCGATGCAGGCACGTCACAAAGGACTCATGAAACAAGTAGAATTACAATATTTCGTGCGCTATACTTTCCTTGCGATCAAAATATTTCTTTTTAGCGACTTCGGTATTGTCCCTTGTTAAGATGCACTGATGCTACTCTCAATGAGGTGGGATACTCAAACTGATTTGTAGAGCTTTTTCAACAATTAACTGTTTTGATCAAATGGAAGTCTATTGAAAAAGCCGAATTCAGTAGGAATAGTTCATTGCTAAGAAGATCTCAAACAAATAAAATCTACTAAAAGCACCCACTTCAAATACATTCGTTGGTTTTCTCCGTAATCAGGATTGCAAGTTCTTATATTAATGTGATATTCCTTGTGATTTTTTTTTTAATTTTTTTTTCATCCCTATAATCTTGACCTCATTTTTTTTAGAGTAATAGGCGGAGATTCTTCACGTTTATGCAAGGCTTTATTTGAGACACTCCGGGCTCATTCCTAAGTTTTCCGTTCCTCGGGCAGAGAGTTATGTACTAGTCTGTTCTTGACCCACTACCATAAAGTTATTTTTTTATTGGGGAGGGATGGGCGCTTCTCAGCTTTTATTTCTCTTAGAATTTACATTTTTTATTAATTTAATTTTGCAAAGTTCAAACCGTCATTCATTCACTCATACAATTAAGCTAAACGGTAGTAGTTTAGGCTTGGTTGAATTTCCTGCTAAGCGGTGAAGAATCCTTGCTGAATTTATGTGCAGTAAATAATAGCCTTGGTAGACTTCTACAACACTTGATCAGATTCAAATCACAATCATTGGTTTCCTGAAAAAGCTGTATATAAAGTCACAGTTTGATTGTTGTGCCTCCCCATGGGGATAACATTGGGATGCGACGTTAATTTTGCCGATCACTGTATATTTCAGTTATATGTATATACAAATGTGCAGTATCAAATTAGTAATATGTGTGTGTGTGTGCGTTTGTTTGTTTGTGTGTGTGTGAATTGCAGTAATGTAATAATAAAAATACGTGGAAGTGCTCTGTGTCTGGTAACCTTCATGCCCTCGTACCCGGAGACACGCGCAGCTGTCATTCCGAGTAAAGGTCATTCCCGAGCGCTTGGTCGACGGAGGCAGACGTGTACATTGGTCATTCGTTTGGGCACAAGGACTATGATGCTGACGGTTGAACAGAGAGTGTTATTGGGGGAACATGTTTTTCGCCATGACGACAAATACACGGACGAAGTGCAAAAACTGTTCGCTAGAAAATTTCGTGATGCAGATGACCACCACCGTAATGCGGTACGTCAGCTCATAGCGAAGTTTCGGGAAACTGACAGTATTCTAGATGCTCTCCGCCGAGCCACATACCCTGATATCCTGAGAAAGGTTTTCGCGAACGTGCAGAAGCGTGTGCAGACATGTCTGTACGTCAGTAGGGCCCTTTCCAGCACCTTCTGTAAGAACCGTTTCGATATGGTAAGTGTTACTTTCAGTGCACAGTTATTTTTTGGACACCCTGCATATCAATCAAAAGTAGAAGGATAGATGGGAGTGCAATATTTTGTGGTTTGACCGGGCGGCAGAAATGTCTAGTTACACCTCTGGGAGGCTACGTGAGAAACGGTGGGAAATACGGCACTTCTGTGCCAATAATGGTATTTCTGTGTGTCTTCCATAGAATTTGCAAGAAAATATTTCTTCAGAGTAATTCGTTTCCAGTTGAAATCTATTATCCATTTTGTAAGAGTACTGAGGGAGAGGACAGGAGCAACTCCACGAGAAGTTACGGACTCCAAACCTGTATCGACACCGACTGAGCCTTGGGTGTGAAATCACTGGTTAAGTCAGGACAAAATCAGCATCCGGAAGAACATGTATAGTGTGTGTGTGTGCCGAACATTGTGACACACACACACACACACCATCCATTGTGTTGTATAGGGCAATCGGAAGGCGGCACTGCAGACATGAAAGCTTGCTTGTTTTGTTTGTTTTGGGGGTTGAACAAAAATCGTGAGCAACTTGATGAGCTATAAGCAGTCGTCCGCGACAGATTCAGAGCCATTGGTTCCAGGGAAGGGAGAGAGCCAGTGTCGTAAGAAGAACATAAAGTCCATGCCTCACCGGTATTGGAACCTGGACTCATCTCGAACGAAAGGTCAGAAGCCAACCCTTAGATCACTGCGCTACCGGGACGGCGCAGGTGAAAATCAACGCAATCAGTGCAGCTCATATCCACCGCGATAAAGGAAGCACACAGATCCTCCATCACAGCATGATCAGAATTTGAATTAGTGGGTTTACATAGCTGACGTAAGCCTTTTATCCATGAGTGAAACAGACGTCTACGTGTGTTATGGAACCCAGAGCTGTGGCAATGGTCAGTAGACCATTGGATGCAAGTAAGGTGATTTGTTGAATCAATAATTGCCGCACCGTTTACTTTGTCAACTGATCCACTCCTGCCAAATATAATTGTCAAACAACTTACCGACAGTGTCAAGACACAAGTCCCGGACTTGGGTGCGACTTTTGGACAGTTAAGACCTGCATGATGGGCATGTTCTTTGCCAAAGGCTGTTGTCAAATGCATCAGTTATCGTCATATACAGTGAGTGGCAAAATTATTATATGACCGCTTGGTTAGTACGTTGTTGAGCCACTTTTTCCATTGATAGTGTTTGAATTCGTCATGGTACGAACTCAGTTAAATGTCGGTAAGTGGCTTGGGGTATGTCAGGTCAAATGTGATGAATTGCGTACTCCAGCTCTTGAAGATTTGATAGTAGCGGATCAAAGCTGTCTTATGCCCCTTTCAACTTCGTTTCAGAAATGCTCGATTGGATTAAAATCCGCTGATTGAGGAGGCCACTGTAGGAGGAAAAGTCTCCATGAAGCTCTTCGAAATAGTTGCGTACAATGTGAGCACTATGACGTGGAACATTCTGCCACTGGAAGTAACCGTCTCCATTGGGCTAAACAATGAACATAACTGGGTGGACTTGATCTGCAATGATATTTATATACCTTTGGACAGCCATACGTGGCTCCACACGAAACAAAAGGTCGGAACACCTCCACGAAAATATGCTCCAGATCGTAACGTTGCCTTCGCCAGCTTGAAGAGTAGTGACGATGCAAGATGGGTACATGCTTTCCTGCTACTATCTCCATATCCTCACATTTCCATCTGCATGGTATAGTTGAAAACGTGATTCGTCGGACCACATTACCCTTTTCCACTCATTTGCTGCCCAATTCTTGTGTTCGTGAGCGAACTGGAGGCGTTTATTCTTGTTCGCTGCAGATAGCATTGGCTTACGTACAGGCCGTCTGCTTCTGTATCACATACGATGTAATGTGCGGCGAAGTGTACGTTAAGAGGCCATCGGAATTGGTCCCCGATTAGTACTATCCGTAATCTGACGAAATGTTGCCCGTCTGTTGGACTGCACAAATCTGCCTGCTTTCCGCTCAGCTCAAGCATCCAGTACCCTATGACGACCACACGCCTGGCTCACAGACCCTGCTTTTTGACTAGTGGTCCACTCTCTGTAAACTTTTACAACTACTTTCCTCGGGCATTTCACAGGTGCAGCCGTTTTGCTAATGCTCGCACTAATGACTCGAGTACTCACGATCATTCCTTTTTGAAAGTCCGTGAGATCGCATCTTTTACCCATTATTTATTACGCAATGAACTTCATTAGTCTCTGCATGCCTGCAGCGTTCCCTTTTGTACCGATTCAGCTACCTTGCGTCAGCAGCATCTGTGGGATAGCTACTTTGCCTAAAATGGTCTGGTGGTCATAATAATTTGCTCACTCAGTGTATGTCACGTGATACAGTTCGAACGATTTTAGTTCGTGAGGAATAATTTCTTAGGAGATACAACATGTTGCTAAAACATTCGAACACGTTTCCTGTGTCAGATCGTCAGAGGATCGGCCTCTGGGTAATCGTGGAATTTAGGTCCGAGTTTCAGTACCAATTGGAACATGAGTATTATGTTTGTCCTACTGCCCAGTAGCCATATACGTATTTGGGATGGGAAACTCTTTATAGCCTCAGACGCCCGGTGGTGATGGGGGAGGAGAGTTAGACACGCACACACACACACACACACGCGCGCGCGCACGCACACAAAACAACAACTGCTGTTCGTATCCTTTTTATGAGAAATTATGGAAATGTCTTCTAGATGTTGAAACTGTAGCCACATGATTGAGTAACTTTAATTCGGATATAATTTCAAGATATTTGAAAAGAAACATATAGGTAATAGTAGAGAGGCAATACATACACATTGTGTAGATCTTGTTAATGTAAGGAATCATCAGTTTTGTGCGTTAACGAAGTTTTATCTGCTTTACATATGTTAAAAAAGATAATTATGATGTTTTTATTTTCATTGCCAATTCGTACTTTAAAAAATTAGACATTGATTTTACTTTTGTTTATTCCACTAAAACAAAGCAGGCCTGTAGCCAGACAAGCAAGAAGCAAGTTGGGAGGGGTGGCTGATGATTGAGATCGGGCGAAGGATATAAAGTGGTCGGGCAAAAGATGTGAAAGAGGTCGGGCGCTATACTGTTGTGTGAGTCTCTAGGACGGGCAAAAGGAAATACAGGTCGGGCTCAGCCCAGCCTAACCCTCCCTTGGCTACGGTCCGGAAACAAAGTGGAGAGGTAAAGCCTTTTGGACGGGATGGGGGTTTAGCGACTACCGTAAGTTACCTAATAGGCTATATAGGCAGTTGCCCGTTTCTAATTTGGGACCAACAGGTTCCCTGGGAAGGGGAAGAGCCAGTGTCTTAGATAAAATCACCATCCGTGCCTCACCGGGATTCGAACTTAGACCCGTCTCGGGCAAATGGTTAGAAGCCAGTCTAAGACCACTGCGCCACCTGGACGGCAAATATTTTTTTCGCCACAAACCCCGTAATTTTAAGAAAACTTCCACCAATATGTCAGTTATTTTAGATCTACAGTAATAAAACGGTTATCAGAAAAGTTTACCAGTATCAAAGTGGAGTTCAGTGAAATTAAATAAAATGTTTGTAAATAGATCTGAACCTGCTTGTGTGCTTACAATGTCAGTCAGCGAATTCAATGTTTGCCGGAGGAGCCGCAGAGTTGCGCAGTGCTGAGTGAAGCAGCCGCGCGCGATGATCTTGCTTACCTTGGCTGCTGCAGTGGTGCCAAGAAGAACATTTATCTTCCACTAACGAGGAGACGAAAGGCGGTCACCATGGGTTGCCCCGGTGCCCAGATGGCAGCACAATGCAACCACCGGGAGCAACCGCAGGGGGTGACGCCTTCCAAATCGACGCTCGTCAATTAAAGAATGAACTTCCAAAGAAAAGCACACGCAGAATAAGACGGCACCGCCTTTCAAATATGCTCTCAATAACAGCTATCTCTTGGTCCTTGGAAGTAAATAAGAGCTGTATTGTTGCCACAATGATACATTTGTGATTCTCACTTCCGCTACAAACTGCGCTCTCAATGAAAACACAATTTGAATATTTAAATTCTGCAAATGGCCAAACAGGTATCAGACACTTAATTCATGAGTTATTGCACGGTATTCAGTGTCAGGAAATATCCACTTCCCTCAGCATCTACTCTTCTTCTTCCATTTATTCAAACAACTTTTATCAACGAACTATTCATTCACCTGTGCGAATTACGTAAGATGCGCGATGACAAAACAAAAATGCCCGCTGCCTAAATGTAAATGTAATCCAGTAATGTTTTGAAAGAACTATTGCAAAAAGATTAGGCTTCGTCTCATTTCCAGCAAAACCCAAAATCTGACTTCCCTCTGTTTTTCCTGTGTTTTACGACCACCATTAGCAATTCTAGTAGCAGAGCAACCACTGGTCTCCCTTCCCTAATTTAGAGCCACTGCTTTCGGGGTGGGGAGGGACTGGGGGGCATGTACGACACCCAGACTTTATGCGGACGACTTGCCGGAAACCAGAGCCTCTGACCACTCAGCCAGCAAAGAAACTATACGGGAAAAAACACAATGTCACACTTCTGAAATAAAGCCTTCACAAGAATAATCATTGTTGATGTGTCAGTCGGAAAAATGTGAATACTCAAACCCTTGAAACTCTTAGGGAAAAAACATTAGCCGAGTGGCACGGAGTTATATTACTTATCCTCACTTCGAGTCATAGATGGTACTTTGATTTTGTGTGTGCTCACCACTTATCGTTCTTTCTCTACCTGGAAAAATTTTAACTTACGGCCAATAGTCAACATCTCACAAGAAAAGTCACTAATCTACCGAAAGTACAAGTAAACAAGAAAGATGACACCGAATTTTTGGATGTAATAAGCACGTCTTTTGAATCCGTTCTGACGCGAATTAAATTTATCAAACTATTCAAAAAGTTAATGGTACCAGTTTGGAAAACAATCAACTGTTTCCAACAATCGATGAAAACAAAATAGAAACATGTATTTAGTTCCACCGGTGGCTAAAAAACATGTTACGCAGATTAACAAATGGCGAACAAAAGTTTCTCGTGCTACAAGGAAGGTACCAGAGACAAAGAGATTTTCAAATCAAACAGTTAAGAGGAGAAATATAAAAGGAAACATGATATAAGCCTACATCTGCTAGCGGAAAAAAAAAGTGCATAACGGAAAAGTTTAAAATAGGTGAAAACAGGGACGGATTGGGCCACCGGAACATCGGGAAATATCCCGGTGGAGCACTCGAGAAATGGCCTATTATTTCTCGTATTCTATTTGTCTGTATTGATTGGAAAGAACGAATAAATACTTGGTATTTATCAATGAAAATCGTTAATTTCATTTGCGCTTTACATTATACACTCATTGACAAAAAAGTAGTTGCGCCCAAAAGGACGTGTATGATTGCAATGCCATTCGGGAGGAAGGTAAAGGTTACCAAAACAATAAATGATTGAACATTGAGACTGATATGGCACTATTTATTGAGCTACACGCTAATAAGTTAGGGTGTCTCAGTATGGCGTCGGGCCGCCATGTTTGCTCACACAGCATGCCAGACGTCTCGGCATGGAGTTGTACAGGTTCCTAATGGTGTCCTGCGATAAGTTATCTCATGCAACTTGAATCTTCTCATGCAGTTCCTGCAGATTGTGCAGTAGGGGTGGAGTGTGCGCAGCGCGTCCGATAGCATCCCACACATTTTCAATCGGCGAGAGGTCTGGTGATGCGGCTGGCCATGGAAGAGTGTCAGTGCCTTGAAGGCCAGCTCTGGAGACAGCAGCAGTATGCGGACGAGCGTTGTCCTGTTGGAAAATCGTACCGGATTGAGCGGTCAGAAAAAATAAGGCCACTGGTTGCAGGACCTCATTAACGTAACGTTGGTCTGTCAAAGTGCCTGTAATGAACACTAAAGGTGATCTGGCATCGTAGGCAATTCCACTCCACACCATAAGACCAGGTCTTCTGGACGTGTGACGCTGGACAACAAATCGTTCATCTTGGAACTGACCACGGTGCCTTCACACACGGATTCAGTGGTCGACTATTCTAAGACAAAAGCGGGAATCGTCACTGAAGATACCCCGCTGCCATTCTGCGTGGTTTCACGACAGTCTGGCACGACAGTATTGCAGTCTTTGGCGACCATGCACTGGTGTTAAGGGCAGTCGTCGTAACAGTCTGCGTGCGTGTATTCCTACGTCGGGCATCCGTCTGCCAATGGTGCTGGCACAAATCGGACGACGCACGGAAGGCACACTGCTCG
Source organism: Macrothele yani (assembly GCA_039090855.1). Lineage (NCBI taxonomy): Eukaryota > Metazoa > Arthropoda > Arachnida > Araneae > Macrothelidae > Macrothele > Macrothele yani. Next base: position 165,926,533 of record CM077007.1, read on the forward strand.
CCGAATATCCACAATCGTGGCTGTTGGGTCACTCCGCACATGTCAGGCAACCCGTCGGTCCTCTTTCTCCGTGGTTCGTCTAGGTCTCCCAGCCAGACCCTTCCTGTCGCTGCAGCGTGCCTTGTTCTATCCACTGCTGCGTGCCTTGTTCTATTCACTGCTGCAAATGGTGGGTGGTATCCGCACGACCGGTATGGCGTGCAATACGGCGATAAGACTATCTCCTTTCTCTGAGCCGGCGATGCGGCCACTCTCGAACTCCTCCAACTGTTCGAATTGTTTCCGAACTTTTCTCCTACGCATACTACACTTGCAAAGGATGCAATCAACAAAACAGTACGAGTCAGAATGGCAAGCACGCGCAATGGGACGACCTTCTATAGCCGGTCAGGCAGCACTATGACCCCTCCTTGTTTGCGTCACATGTGCGGCCGAGCATTATACTTGAATCATTTGTATGTCTCACGATGTCAAACCTACCCACCAAGTTTCATTCCTGTCGGTTGCTTCCTTCTGGATGCAACTATTTTTTGACGTTGAGTGTATGTCGAAGACATTAAAAAAATTGGCTTTTCATTCTATCTGTATATATGTTGGCCGTTCATTTTAAAATGACAAAGTGAAATTCTCTCCACTTCAGCGAAGAACATTGCCGCCAGACCAAGCACGCTGTTAAGAATAAATAAAGCTAACGACGGCTAAGCGTAGGTCGTCGGACTTGGAGCCAAAGGGACATTGGTAGGCTGGCTCTACGTTCCTTTTGAAATCTTGAAGGATGCACTAGCAACAATTTTAATGATTCTTTATCGTCACATCTTGAAGCACATACAGACAAAGAACAGGAAGCACTTCTTCTGCAGAGATGCTCAGAAATTTGTGTCTGACCTGGCTTAAAAGAAACAGCAATTTACCGGTACTGGTGCATGAGTCAAAATAATGGGTAGACTTTGAAAAAGTGTCTATTGAAGGAGGTGGTACAAATACCGTTGAGCAATAAACAATCAGTGGCCAAATTCAGAATTTGTGACGTTCATTCAGAAGTGGCCTTCATTCAAGAATTTTTCCGGATGCTTAAAAGTAACCAAAACCACTCCTACATTCAAAAATGGTTCAAAAAATGAAGCAAATAATTTTCGTGCTATAGCAAATATTTCAATTTTTGCCAATATCCTTGAAAAATAAATTTATACTCGACTAATTTCCTACCTTCAAAAATATAAGATACTCAGTCAGTATCAATTTGGATTTTTGCAGACAAATCTACAGAATCAGCATTGCTATACCTTCAAAATGCTATACGAAATAATTTTACTCAAAAATATACAAATATAGCTTTATTTCTGGATTTACCAAAGGCATTTGATACTTTAAATCATGATTTTCTTCTTTCTAAATTACAAAATATAGGAATCAGGGGTAATACTTATTCACTTTAAAAAAAATTACTTGACTAACAGACAACAATGTACGCAAATTCAGCATTATCACTCCTAATTTCAAATTATGAGATCAGGAGTACCCCAGGGTTCTGTCCTCGGCACTTTATTGCTTAATATACAGGGTTGCCCACTAAAGTCCTTTCTCAGCCCCGTAACTTTCGAACGCCGACAGCTATAGCCATAAAAACGGTGTCTAGGTATAGTAAAGTGGATATGCGCTATTCGTTGAGACCACTTACAAGGCCTCCTAGCGATAAAGTCATGAGCTAGAGTGCCGATCTCGAAAACTATACGAGATACGGGAAAATAGTCAGTCACAAAGTTGTTGTAGAGCAGCATCGATTTAGTACGAAAAGATACCTTGCGCACATGAATGATAAGAATAGAACGCGTACAACGCTCTTTTTTTGTTCGCGATGTCGAACACTGTTACGTCCCGAAACGCGTCAGAAAGGAGATAATATCGTCTTCCGCAAAGCACTAGCCCGACTCAACTGCGGAATGTTTGGTTCCAACATGACGGCGCTCCTCCGCACCAGCCAGGAAACGCAAGAAGGTACCTGGTCGAGACATTCGAGCAACGAATCATCGGCTATGGTGGTTGCGTAGAGTGGCCTACACGCTCACTGGAGCTCACAACTAACCCCATTGGACTTCTTCTTGTGGGGCTACCTCAAAGAGAAGCTGTATCAGACCCCTCCGACAACGTTGCAGGACCTTCGACGTCGTATAACTGATGCTTGTTCCAGCATGTCACCTGACATACTGCAAAATGTGCAGCGTGAGATTCAATCTAGAGTCCAAATGTGTATTGTGGCTGACGGAGAGCACATTGAGCACCGACGGTAAATGTGCCTAGTGACAACTAATTGCTCCTTTCTCACGCGTTTCGTAACGTAACAGTGTTCGACATCGCGAACAAACAAACGAGCGTTGTACGCGTTCTATTCTTAGCATTCATGTGAGCAAGGTGTCTTTTCGTACTAAATCGATGCTGCTCTACAACTTTGTAATCGACTATTTTCCCGTATCTCGTATATTTAGTTTTCGAGATCGGCACCCTAACTTCTGACTTTGCCGCTAGGAGGCGCTGTAAGCGGTCTTATCGAATAGCGCATGGCCACTTTACTATACCTAGACACCGTTTTTATGGCTATAGCTGTCGGCGTTCGAACGTTACGGGGCTGAGAAAGGACTTTACTGGTCACCCTGTATACATTAATGATTTATTTTCGCTGTCAACTCATATGGATCTTTTACTCTATGCTGATGATACAGCTGTTCTTATAAAAGGAAAAAACTTAAGTGAAATACTAACACAATGTAATAAACAGTTGCTAACTATTTCTGACTGGTTAAATTCGAATGAATTAACAATTAATGTTAATAAAACTAAAGCAGTGATTTTTTGTAATACGTTATCTCCTTTAACACCAAATGTACAAATATACAAATATCCCTTAATAATAAATTAATTGTTGTAGTACTTTCATTCAACTACCTGGGAACTACAATAAATTTTGACTTCATATGGAATAAACATATTGATTTTCTTTTAATTAAACTATCTAGAAATACTGGTATACTGGTATAGTGAGTAATATCCTGACTGATCTAACAACTAAAACACTGATCTCACTGCATTACACACTATTTCGAACTCATAACAATTGCTGCATACTATCATGCAGACAAACGACACAATACAATATTAATAAATTACAAATCCTACAAAATAAATTCATTAGACTAATTGATCCCAAATCTTATCCTAATACTCGACCTATAATAAATTTTAGAACAAAAGTATATCCTAATAAATATAATATACTTACTATTACTCAACTATGCTATTTTAATCTTGGTAAAATTATGTTCAAACGAATTAAATATAATTTATATTCGGATCCCATATTTCTTGATACACATGCACATCCGTATGAAACAAGGAATAAACTACAATTAGAATATATTTTTCCAAAAACGGAATCAATTAAACTTACTCTAAAATACAGAGGCTTCAATACTGGAATTCTTTACCTAGACTAACTTAAACAATTTTAATTTATTTAAAAAAAATCAAACTCTATTTTCTTTAATAATTAAAAAAAAAAAGAAAAGATTGTCAAAACGTCTTCTGATTGTCCATTTTGGCCTTTTCCTTAATCTTCCCTTTTGTTAAAGTCTATGTTCATTATATATGTACTGTCAATTTTTTTCCCCCACTCGTTTTTTTTTTCTTTTTTCTTACTTTTCTTCTAAGAGCATGTAACAACAAAAATAAATAAATAAATAAATAAAAATGTAATTATATCGTACAACACCTCGTTTTGCAGATGGTTTGATGTGCTACATTCAATCATGAGTGGGTTCTTAAAATTCTTTGACCCTAAAATTACTGCTAAAATTTGTTCACAACTGAACTAGTTTTACAACGCATATTTCAACAGTTCTATTCCATCCAACAGTTAACAGAATTTTTTACATGAAATAATTTATGAGGTGTTCCCATGTTGGTATGTGTGTTTCTGTAGTGGACCACAAGACTAAAATTCCCGGTCTGGCTTTGTCGACCCAATCCGCCCTTGGGTGAAAATTATCCTTCATGGAAAAAGCGTTCGACCTTTACGCAGCTAGTCAGAAATCTTTGCATTACTTAAAGAGGATACTGTTCCACATCTCTGTTGTAGCGAATGGCATACAGTGAACAAGAAATTTCTCAATAGCATTTTTAGAAGCGGCGATGCAGCTGCAAACTGAAGTACACAAACACCACCTACCGACAGTACTGTGAACTGCAAAATTCTTCATATATTAGTCTTAAGTGTTCTACAATGTAAATGGCATCCGGTGTTGAAAGAATTTTTCAAATCGGACTCTTAGAAGTAGAGGCATCGACAAAAATCACATATGCGTTTACGCCTCCTGGCTTAAAAACCATGCATTATTTTAAGAAGAAAATGTTTTCAAAAGGTTTTTAGATGTGAGCAGTATCGGTCAACGAAATAAGTTTTTCAATCCAGTTTTCAGGAGCTCAGATTATGCTACAAATACATGAGACGCAGAAATTATCACTTACGCTCCCTGGTGGCAGAACCATTCTTTATCAAATATTAGAAATTTTTCCTATCAGCAGCTGCATCCGGTGCAGAAAGAAATTTTTTAATCGGAATTTTAGAAGCAGAGATATTGAGGAAAACGCAATTTGTCGTAACGCCTCCTCTGGGGTCTTCGCCCCAAAAGCCATCAACCCCAGAGGATAGCGTCGCCTCTGTCAACTGCTAAAGGGCAATCGACACGCAACAGTGCAGCAATTGACCACGCCAATGAATGCTGGGGCACGCAGGTATGTGTCCCCGATAATAGTAGAGCGAGCCCTATTACGCATGGGTCTCTGGAGCCGACGCTGTGTCAAAGTGCCTATATTGATACCGGTCCATCGGCAACGACGCCTGCAGTTCGTATGGGACTTCCGTCAATGGACAACGGAAGAGTGGAGAAATGTTGCCTTTTCCGACAGATCGAGGTTTCTACTCCACAAAAAATGACGGGTGATTTTGTATACGGCGTCAGAAACACAAGAACTAACACCCGGACAAACTTGTCGGTCAAGTACAGGTCAGCGGTGGCAGTGTGCATGTCTGAAGAATATTTTCCTGGTATGACCTGGGACCGCTGGTTGTACTGGATGGGTCCCTGAAATCCAATGGCTACCTGTCTATCCTCGCTGACCACATACATCCCTTCATGTTGTACGTTTACCCTGGTGGTGATGGTGTCTACCAACAGGACATTCGCCGTGCCACGTCGGTAACGGGGTGCCTGACAGGTTCCAGGGACACGACAGCGATGTCTTAGTTCTCCCTTGGCCGGCGATATCACCCGACCTTAATCCCAAAGCGCCTTTCTGGAACTATTTGGATCAACAGTGTTGACGTGCCGACCCACAACCACGTCATCACCGGGATCTCCGTGCTCTTCTGAAGTTAGAATGGACACGTGTACCTCGGGCAACCTTCCAGAGCCATATTACGTCCATGCCACGCCGTCTCGCCGCTGTCATCCGGGCCAAGTGTGGTTATTCCCATTATTAGATAGCTGGTCATATTATTCTGTTTCGACTGTGTATGTAGGTGTCTTCTGTTCTGCGCATGTGCGTAGTTCACACACTGAACTTAATGAGCTAATTCTAACCGTACGTCGTTTGCGACTGTTACCACAGTTTCATTTTAAGACGAAAGCTTTGAAGTGATTATAGAGTACTTCATGCCCCGCAAAACGTAATTTGCTGTTTTAAAATCGGGGATGCCCTAATTTGGTTTCAGACGTTATTTTCAATGAGCAATAAGAAAAGTGAATGGGAATGACTTCAGTTGCATTTTACTGGGAAGAAGAGGATAAGGCTACGTAAGAAAAAGTCATGCACGAGACTTTTAGAGTGAGTCGCTCATAATTATGCCACAATAAAAGTTATAGGTATTAGGTGTGCAACTTAATTCTCGGTCCCTAACCACAAGCGATCATAGAACGTCGGCAAATGCAAAAAGCTGTGTGCGATAATGGCTGATTGCAGCGCCATCTAACAGCTTTCCAGGCAACCGTAACCGCTCACAGCTGTGGTGACAGAAGGGACGAAAGTTGACGGTGAAAGCAATGTCGTTCGAGAAGCAACATTTAAGGCACTGCCTCCTGTACGCGTTTCAGCTGGAAAAAAGTGCCGCGGAAGCACAGCAAATGATCTGTGCTACTTTGGGTGAGGCTGCTGTGTCCTACAGTACGTGTAAGAAGTGGTTCCAGCGGTTTAAGCAGGGAAATTTCGATCTCCGTGATGCAGAACGTCCGGGACAGCCACGGAAAGTTGACGATGAGGAAATGGAACAACTGTTGGACGCGGTTCCCTGTCGCACACAGTCGGAGCTCCCCAAGGAACTCGGAGTAATACAGCAAGCCATTGCAAAGCGCCTGCACAAGCTTGGACGGATCCATAAGGAGGGCCGTTGGGTGCCCCTCCACCTCACAGCTGCGAACAAGTCTAGGCGCTATGATGTTGCTGTATCCTTGCTCTCCAGATTCAAGAAGAAGGATTTCCTGCACAAAATTTTGACCTTTGATGAGAAGTGGATCCTCTACGATAATCCTAAGCGGCGCAAATCGTGGGTTTATCCAGGTGAGATTACCACCAGTACCGCTAAACCCATCCATGCAAGGAAGTTGTTGCTGTGTATATGGTGGAATCAGCGCGTTGTCGTGCACTATGAGTTGCTCAAACCTTGTCAATGCTGAGCGTTATTGTCAGCAACTCATTCGTGTGAGTGACGCAATGGAGGCGAAAAAGCCATACACCGGCAAGGGCAGAAGGTCGGTCCTGTTGCTTCAGGCTAACGCGCGTTTTCACACCACGAAAACGACTTTGAACACGAACAACCACCTGGGATGGGAGATTTTGTCAACCCTGGCTTATTCACCAAACTTCGTTCCGTCGGATTATCACTTCTTTCGCTCCCTGCAACATCACCTGAGTGATACGCACTTCACTTCTGTCGAGGAGTTCCACACAAGTATTGATGACTTTATCAACTCGAAACAGCCCTCTTTTTCTCCGCAGTGGCATTCGGAAGCTTCCTGACGGCTCAAATGTATCCAACACGACGAGGATTGTTTCCCTGGTTACGTACGTTTTCGATTTTCCATAATTTCTTGTCAACGTGTCGTGCCTGTTGCCGATAATTAAGTTGCACACCTAATATATTAAATCGGCGTAACTTATGACACATTTTCTTAAAGGAGAAACTCTAGATATAGTTAAAAAATTAAAATTGAAGTCATTTTCTACTCTAGTCTTTGTTTCTCAAGAAATTTCTTTCTCGGGCTGCCTCTCTCACTCCGGAGTAAGTTACTTTCCCAACAAAGCTACACGGACAGAATGTATCGCTGAAGATTTGTCGTCTCGACACGTTCTTTACTTCTGTGGTACGTCACAGTTAGTACTTAGTTGGGTGGGTGAATTGGGCATTGAGAAAGGAAAAACAAGCCATCGACTATTTTCTTCGAGATTCAAACTCTGACCGATGCGTGGAGTCAGGCGCCTGCGCCATAGACTACTTATCAACTGGGCGACAGAGAACACCTAAACAATTAAAATATGGAAATGGAGATTTACAGAGCATCTTTTTCAAAGGAGAAACTAATTATTGTATGACGTGAACACCCGGCTTGCAAGAATACACAATACATATACTTGGATATAATTTGGAATTTTTGATTCCATTGTTTTACTTATCGTGTATGGTGAAATCCTTATCGTGAACTTTTTATCGTCCTGAAGTATCATTACTGATTCAGACAGAGCTTTAATGGTTTAGCATTCGGATGTTTCTGTGTTTCTGTCTGGTTTTACGATGAGACGTAACTATCAAATAGCAAGCAAAAAAAAAAAATATGTAGTGAGTCCTGTGATTTGCAAAGGAGGAAATGGTAATTTGGGAAATTTGCACATGCTAATGAAGTCTTTTCACTCGTTAAGATCACTGAGGTGTGCCTTCTTTGCTCCAACACGATACTGGTGTGGAATGAAATTGAAGATCACGTGTGGTGAAAAGGACATGCGGCCACCTTAACCATTTCCAACAAGCGATAAAAAAAATATGTAGTGTATTAGACATCCTGTAAGAGAAACATTGTGGGATTTACAATTTCTTTGCGTAATAGTTGTGCGTAGGGAACCGTGAACTCTTCACGCAAACATACTCACGTTACGTGCTAATGCGAATTGTTCTGGCCTGTTGTTCAGGACAGCCTGAATTTTACCGCGGCGAATCTGTTCAAGTAAACTGCCCGACCATAGAACCGTAGTACGACAATTTATGCCATTATCGGAGTCATTGCGATTTATCATTCTGACGTGTCACAGAATTTATCGCCTCTCGAGGCAAGTCTTAAACTCAGAAAGAATGAAGTTAGTTCGGTATTTTGTGCTTTTCAATCTTCGCCGTGTCAAAACTAGTAATGCCACATTAACTCACGTAGATCTTTGTGAACAAATGCCAATGATTTTCCGCCCTCTGTTTTGCCTCTTTCTTCAGTTTTCGCTTGTACCAGTTGCTGTTGACAGCTTATATCCTTCGTTGGGTTAGGAAATATTTATATCTTACAAAATATCTCTGATGTACATATTGAATTGAGAAATCTATTTACCAAATGCAAAGATAAGAGAGTTAAATGTTATACAAAGGAGGAACATGAAATATCCGCTTGCAAGCTGAAGATAACGAAGACGAAAGAAAGAGAAAAGTTCAGCATCACGTAACTGGTTTTGTAATCCCTCTGAATTCTAAACCAAGCGCGTTTGGCAAGATATTTTTTTCTATCCCATTCGAAATATGCAGTACGATCAACGCAATGAGAATGACTGCACTACTCCACGTGAAACATTATACAGAGTGATTCATAATTAGTGTCGGGGTTTCAGTGGTATGCAATCGGAAAACGCGAAACATGAAACTTAAAACCGCAAACAGAATAGGACAGATGACAACTAAAAGCTTTATTACTTGTAGGATCGATACATAAAATTGCTGAACCTCTTTGACATGCGCGTCTTTTGTGGTACGTAAGATATCCAAACGAAAATGCATTTTCTGCCAAGTGTTCGCCAGCATTAGCGGCGTTACTGTTGCTAACGCAGCACCAATTCTGGTCTTCAGGTCATCGAGGGAGGTCACAGGGGTCTGGTAAACGATATTTTTCACTTGTCCTCACAGGAAGAAATACAGTAGCCTAATATCGGGTGAGCCGGGAGGCAACTAAATGGGTCCAACACGCCGAACCCAGCGCCCGGGGAAATGCAGGTCAAGAAATTCTCGAACAATGACAGCCCAATGCGGCAGTGCGCCATTGTACTGGGGCACCGAATTGGGCTGCCGATCTTCCAACTGGGGCAACAGATACACATGCAGCATGTCCAAATAGGTTACCGCTGTCACTGTTTTCTCCACAAAAAAAAAAAAAAGGGCCCCAACACTTCGGAACGTGAAAAAGCGCACCAGGCGTTCACTTTTTGACTATCTCGTTTGACTTCTCGAATGGCGTGAGGGTTTTCGGAGCCCCATATTCTGCAGTTATGCCAATGTACTCTCCGCACGCAATGCTCATCAGCTTCGACTTTGGACAAAATATCTTGGGCAAACTGGAAACGGCGGGGTTTATCGTCCCGCTGTAAAACCTGAACAATCTGCAGTTTGTACGCACAGAGTTGTAAACGATTATGCAGAATCCCCCAAACAGTAGTTTGTGGCATACTTCACTGCTACGTAGCTCATCTCGTTGATTTCTGAGGGCTTCGAGAAAAGGTTTCCTGTACCCGATCCACATCATCCTACGAAGTGCTCGGTCTTCCCGCTCCTTTTTGATGCTGCACAATAGCAGTCTTTTGAAACTGCTTTAACCAACGTCAGATAGTATTATTGGAAGGTGGAACTCTGCCATACTGCGCTTTGTAACGACGTTGCGTTGTGATAATTGACTTTGTTTGGAAAGACCAGAGTATACGCAGATTCCTTTTTCTTGAACAGTCGCCATTTTGAAGTATGACATCAATTCAGCGGGTACCATATTGCCACATAAAACTTTCCGCGGTGAACTTGTTTAGGCTGTAGGCAGTTTTATTTGGTCGGTTACGGTTTGGCCATGCCAGGCCACGGAAATCCCGAATAATTATGAATCACGCTATATAGTTATCAATCTCTGCAAATAAAAACAAGCTTATTTTGTAGCAGCGCTTTGTTGTCGTTCTCTTACGAGCCCCGTTTGGGTTCGACATTTAAGCCTAATTGCATCTCGTTGCAGAAAATATATAAGAAAGTGGCAGTTTCAATTAATTTATTATTTGCTTAAACTTATATGCGCACGTTGCCCTAGAATTACCTTACTAAATTATTGCTTGAATCTCTCTTTTCTCTCGCTCCTTGTTCTGTTTCCTAATTATTCGCTTTTACGTATTTACACCACCTTACGTAAGTTTCCTTTCTCTTGCTTTGGCATTGTCCGGTGACCCGAAAAAGTCTTTCTACTGAGACCATCATCTCGTGATCTCTCTCCTACACCATTCCTAGATCTCTCTTGTGTCTTCCGAGCCTCTTTCGACCTCTAGCGCAGACCTGCACATTCTTCAGGGTCACTGTTTACTGACCTGAGGTACAGGGTCGTTGTTTACTGACGCTAAGGTACAGGGAGTATATCCTGAACTCATAGGTACAGGGAGTACATCCTGAACTCATAGGTCAGGCCATTCAGGGAAGCTGTCGGTCCGTAATTTATTCTTATGGATGATAATGTCCCACCAAAAATCGAGCTCATTTGGTCGACGACTTTTCCGAAGAGGAAAATCCTCGCCCAACGCAGTGGCCACACAGATCCCCCTTAACTCAATTCCATTCAGCATGTATGATGTGGTCGTGCATCTGAGCTCGTCAGTTCCTTGCCAAAACACTTCAGGAACTCGACCGGAATAGCTCTTGTTGAGAAATGGTCTTTAATCCCTCAAGACCTCATTAATACCAAAGAGTATGAGGATTCCTTCCTTGATCTGCAGCATGGCTGTCAGAGGTGATCATACTCATCAAATAGAAGTCATCGCTCTTTCCACGTTTATAAGTGAGTCACGGAAAATTTTTTCATCGGCCGCCACCGGGAATTGACCTCGGGGTCTCCAGTTACGCGCCGGATATGCTTCCACTCTTAGGCGCCGGATATGATTCCACTGTGCAGTGGAAGCATATCCGGCGCGTAACTGGAAGACCCTGGGTTCGATTCCCGGTGGCAGCCGAAGAGAAATTTTTCCGTGACTCACTTATAAACGTGGAAAGGGCGATGACTTCTATTTGATGTTCCTGGTCCACGTCAACTGTATATTTATTATGATCATACTCCATATTAAAACACCGCATGTGTTAAGGAAAAGTATCTGAAAATGGCTCCAATTTATTGCTCTATCATGTAAATTACGAGATTATGATATTAACACATGTAAATTATAAAAGTACGATTTTCCTTTGCTTGGGCTACTAATCAGCAATATAAAAATAAACTCTTTTACCTAAATTTTATTGAATTTCTTAATAAATACCTCGAGTTATGTGCAAATTTATAAATTACCTTTCAATTTTGGGCACCAGTGTACTTACACTCATGATGAGAAATTTAGAAAGAACAGAAGAAGAAGCAATTTCAAATATATCGCATCAAGTAAGTACTTCACAGCCGCCTCGGTGGCGTAGTGGTCTAAGCGATGGCCTCTGATCATTCGTCCGAACGGGGTCCGGGTTCGAATCCCGGTGAGGCATGGATGTTGTGTTTGTCTTTCGGCACTGGTTCTCTCCCTTCCCTGGAACCAGTGACCCTAAATCAGGGACGGGCGACTGCTTATAGCCCATTGAGTTGCTCACGGTGGTCGTTAAACCTTCAATAAAAAAAAAAAAAAAAAAAAAAGTACTTCACAAATAAAATAGACTCACGGACAATGAAATTTGCGCACCTAGCAGAAAACATGCTACAACCGCATGTTTTCTGCTAGGTGCGCAAATGACCTGCGTTTGTTTCGAGTGCGCATGACCGCACAGCCTATGATGGCGCTGCAAGCACGAACCCGCAGCCTAATAAACCGGCGTGTAGCCGATGCCCCATTATAGCGAAAAATACCGGCCTCCGCAAGCAAGAGTAGAGGGTGACAAGAAAGCCGGGTAGACGCCAGAGACGTTGATTTACGCAGATTACGGACTTTGAGAGAGACCTGATCATCGGGCTGAAAACAGCAGGGTGGGCGGCGCGCCGTATAGCCCGCCAAATGGATCGTTCTGATCACACCGTCCGACTTTGTTGGGAGCAGTGGACACGTGACGGCACTGTCACACGGCGGAGAGGCTACTGTCAGACAAAGAGGACCACCGGTAGAGAGGATCAACGGATCGTGCGCCAGGTCGAACGGATCCCACGAAGACCCGGTCCACTATACAGGCAGATGCAGAGGATCCTGTGTACCCACGAACCATTTCCCTACACCTCGCGGAATCAAATCTGCGATTCCAGTGCCCCTTACGTGTGCTGCCATCAACACCGGACATCGCCGGCTTTGCGTGCAGTGGTGTCAGGGCAGAGCGACTTGGAACGCCACAAACTGGCGACATGTAGTGTTTAGCGATAAGTGCCGCTTCGTTTTGGGGACATATGGTCATCGTGTCCGAGTGTGGAGGACCCCGTGTCAACGGCACAATCCCATCCTCGTATCGAGCGCCACACCTCCCCCACTGCATGCATTACGGTCTGGGGAGCCATTGCCTGCGATAGCTGATGTAGTGGTACGCGAATCATTGATGGGTCAGCGCTATGTGGATGAAATCCTACGGCCCCACGTGCTCCCATTCCTAGCCGGGTTCCAGGTGCGCTATACCAGCTGGATAACGCCAGCCCGCACACGGCTCGGGTTGCCCAGGATTGCCTACGTCATATCTAGATACTTCCATTGCCTGGCCACTCCGCGGACATGTCCCCTATCCAGCATGTGTGGGACCAGTTGAAACTCCAGCTTCCGCCGTGCCGCACTATCCGGGATTTGGAACACACCGTCCAAAACGTGTGGGCCAGTCTGCCGCAGGACAACATCACGCGTCTGTTCGCCTCCATGCCGGACCGTATTGCAGCATGTATCGCCGCACGAGCGGTGCGACGCGCTATTGAAGATAACCGGACTGCGTGTCACAGATCCCTCAGTAATTGTCTTGCAGCTATGTTTTTGCCATCATGTGTATCATTCATCTGTATCATTACGTCCACAAAATTTCAGTTCAATACGATGCTTTCTTCTCAGTGCGCAAATTTCATTGTCGGTGAGTGTACACTATCCAGTAAAAACAGTCTTGCTGGACCAGCACTGCCAGCAATGGCTCAGCACTGTGTTGCCGCTGCCGAACCGTCAATAAAATGTCCGGGCGGCCAACAGAAGGGCCAGAAGTTCAGGCCAACAGCTGGCCAACATTTGGCACCCGATCAGTTGTCCATCACAGGCAGTAGCTGCAATTAGTCGCCCTTCAGCAGCCCTGCAAGCATGTGCCAGAAATGATGGCTAGCCTAATGTGGTCCGCTAGTTTGCCGGTAGTGGCAGCCAGCAACCACGTGACGCAACTGGTGGCTTGCCGAATCTTGTCCGCCGATTTCCCAGTAGTAGCCATAAAAAAAATCATGGATATCCGAAGTTTCCCAAAGCTACAACTTTTTTTCTTCTACCCTTACGAAACTTGTGAATTATAGCACGGCGCTGGGGAAATTTTCTCAACAGACCGGAAAAACGCCCATTTGGATCTGAACCAGGGCCGTCGGCGTGGAAGCTGAGTTCTCTACCGACCGGACTAATTTGCCACGCACGAGCGTATGCTTGAAGCTGTCTGTTTTGGGCTGATAGGTAATCGAATGGTACCCTCTTTCATTTTACAATATTGCGAGGTATTTTTCATAAAAGTCAGTTTCATATAATTCACAAATTTATTTTTTCAACCTAACGACAGTTTTTTTTTACCTTAAGGGAACTTCACTCATTTTCAAGAAGTGTACATACTTAGAGTCGCTTTCAACGGTTTTGTACTGTCCTTGTCATCTTGAAAAGAGATTGTTGAATTAATATATATTTACCCGGGTTCATGTCACATTATGTTACATTTTTAACGTTGTATCTTTCCTTTCCGTTGTCCGTAGTTACATTTGTTTCAAAGAGGACAGATATTTTTTTTTACTTTCTCGTTATTTTTAGAAGCGAATTCCTCCCAGTCTTGTGTATTAAACCCATGGATGAATACATTATATACATATAGGTTGCTATTTTTTTTTTTTTTTTTTTTTTTTTGCTTTCAAATGATTAAATGATTAATAAATTTTGTACGCCTATAATTTTTTTTTTTCAACAAACGTTTTTTAAATGGTTTTCCGGGACATTCGTTTCAAGCGGTTTCAGATTTTTTTCTGATTATTCACCCACTCCATTGCATGAATTGTTATTCATGGGAATGGAGTGGGTGTATTTCATGGTTTAATCTGATATCTTCGTCGACGTGGTATTTCATTAGGAAATTAATTCGCCTCTCTACATGTGGATTTTTTTCTTAACATCCACTGAAATAACACGATGGCGACAGCGTTGTCTTCAACTAACTGGTACCATGAGAGGCACAGCAAGGTGTTGCTTTTGCGCATGCGCAGTCCCGTTGCTTCCACCTGCTGTTGGGGTTGCATCGGTTGCCAGCAACGGGCTACTAGTGGCACTTTCTTGGAGGCCCACAATTCACGACGATGCTGCAGGGCCATCAACTGCTCGCCATCTGATAGCGCTGCCACCAACGGACCGCTACCAGGCCGTGAGCGGCAGATTTCAGGGAGCAGTGACCCATCACTGCCAGCTGGTGGACAGAAGTTTCCCAGCACTTGTGTTTTTGCTGGGCTAATGCAGCTTTATGGGAAAATGGCATTGCTAAGGGACCAGCGGAGCGTCATTAGGTAAAGAATCTAGCAAATGAACTTCAGCATTGCGGTAAAGGCTGCTGGAACTGCCAGTCAACTCAGCAATTGCAACGTCATTGCAAATGCCGGAATGATCCGGAGGGGGCATTTTCAAGAAGGACGGACAAAGTCTTTACTTTTTTTTTTTAGTCTCTCTGGGCCACCTCTACTGAGTGCTCCACTGCGGCAACATGCACCTTACATACTGATGAGGCATGTTGCTCTATAACGACTACCTCATGAAGTTAATTTTAAGTTCACCAAAGGAATATTTTAGCAAATGACATAACCTTGAAAGTCTTATTGTTCTCACAAGTATTACCAAATCAACCCAAACCTTCTTGATGCTGTGCGAAAACGAGCATATCGCGAGATTAATGACCTCACATATAAATATCCAAATTATATGAAAGGAATGATACATGTACTCCAGACATCATGAAAGGTACCAGTGCCAGAGTTCTTCCAGTCCTCCCAGCAGAAGTTGCACATGCAATCAAGAACATGAAGCGGGGAAAAGCTCCAGGAGAAGATGGAATTACTGTTGACATCATACAAGAAGCAAGTGGAGAAATCGAAACAGTACTCGCCGAAATTTTCACTCAATGTCTTAATGAAGGGAAGATTCTTGAGGATTGGAACAACGCTACAATGATCCTGCTACATAAAAAAGGTGACATTGAGGATCTCAAGAACTACAGACCTATCAGCCTCCTATCAGTGGTTTATAAAATCTTCACTAAATTTCTTTCACACCGCTTGAAGGTAACACTGGACATGGCTCAACCGAGAGAACAAGCTGGATTTAGGAGTGGCTACAGCACAATAGATCATATCCACGTACTGAGACAACTAATTGAAAGAGCGAGGAAATATGATCTTCCATAGTGCATGGCTTTTATCAATTATAAAAAAGCATTTGATTCGGTGAAACCATCAGCAGTTACAATGGCTCTGAAATCCTGCGGTATTGAAGATGCATACATTAATATTATTAATAACATCTATGAATATGCAAGTGCAAAGATTCGGCTGTTTGAAAATACAACACACATACAAATTGGAAAGGGAGTGAGACAAGGTGACACCATATCTCCGAAGCTCTTTAATGCCACATTGGAAAATGTCTTTCAATCACTGAACCGGAGAAACAAAGGGATAACGATTAATGGAGATTATCTAACCCACCTTCGTTTTGCTGATGACGTAGTCATTTTTTCAGCTACCCCATCAGAGCTGCATAGTATGATCCAGGAACTTGCTGACAAGAGTAAAGAAGTGGGATAAGAAATGAACTTTCGGAAGACAAAAGTGATGTTCAATGCTTTTACACGAAATGAAGATTTATCGATTGATGGAGAAAAGCTGGAGATAACAGACACGTACGTTTATCTTGGAGAGCAGATATCAAGTGAGGGTCACATTGATGAAGAAATTAAGCGGCGTACAAAACTTGCCTGTAGAGCTTTCGGAAGAAACGCCATAATTTTCAAGAGCAATATGCCATTATGTCTTAAAAGAAAAGTGTTTGATGAATGCATCCTTCCAGTGCTTACGTATGGTGCAGAGACGTGGACCTTAACTAAAAGTGACATGCAAAGGCTGCAGACAACTCAAAGCAGCATGAAGAGGTGCACGCTTGGTGTAACCAGGAAAGATAAGAAGAGGAACTCGTGGTTCCGAAAAATGACAAGAGTGCAAGACATCATGGTCAGAGTTAAATCCCTAAAATGGCAATGGGCTGGACATACTGCCAGAAAGACAGACCATCGATGGACAGCCGAAATTTTAGATGGAATTCCAAGGGACAGGAAAAGACCCCATGGAAGATGGGTGGATGAAATACGAAAGTATGCGGGAGTGACATTGAGGAGACTGGCACAAGACAGAACTTTGTGGAGGAAACTTGGAGAGACCTTCGTCCAGCAGTGGATTGATAATGGTTGACAATGATGATGATGATGATGACTTGCGGTTATCTCAGTTCCTTCGATAGTTAAATTTATAAATTTGAATTGCAACTTTATGCCCATGTTCATACTCATATGGGTTTTAATACTGATTTTTTTTTATATCACTTCAGGTGTAGCAAACATTTCGTAGGGCTCTGAAAATGCCTGGAATATGGAGCACATTCCTATTTTCGACATGCAGTACATGCGTACTATGGTTTACAACATTTGAGGGAAATGCTACATTTCCATGAATGGGTTAGACAAATGTTTCCTTCAGTTTAATATGCGCTAAAAAAACAATATTTTGTAGTAATTCAAGTTACTGAAATGCAAGTACTTTTACGTGTAAAATCAGAAGAGAGAAGGAAGTCATCTCATGTGACAACCCTTATTAGTCAGCATCCGCCATTGATTTAGATAGGTGTTCTTATGTACGTATGAAGGAATAACACTTTTTCAGAACCTAAAATTTGTTTGAAACAGTACTACGAAACTGGCACGCAGCTCACACGCTGTCAAGTTGAAATTGGCAAGAACCACTGTTGATTAATGCTTTTGAAACCTGAAGCTAATTTCAGCTAATTAGGACACAAAGTTTTGTGTGCAGATTCCTTTACACACTTGAAATTGCTATCTTAAACACTTTGTTTGTTTCATTTTATTTTATTCTTACAGCAAATGATACTACAAACGGGTTTCTTTCTCTGCTGTGAATCATAGTTCTCCATGCTATGTCATTAGCATAAATAAACCGTTTTTGCTTAAATCTCTTGCATGCTCAAAGAAAGAGTGTTACACATGATCCAGTCAATTTACGGTAATGAGAACTATCATCATCTTAAAGGATTGCCCAATTAGTCTCGAAAACACACAATCATGTGGTGTGGGAAGAAGCGCAACCTCATCAGGAGCTATGAAAAGGAAAGAAGAGGGAAGGAGAGCGTGAGAGAGGAGTATCAAATAAAAACTTTTCTAAAAAAATAAAAATAAGAAATGAAAAGCAAGAGAGAAAGAGTGGCGAGAGATGGCGCAGAAAACCGAGGTTCTCTTAGAGCATGCAATTTTGCTCATTTGCACCCCCGCAGCAGGTTCTATACGAGGCACTGACGGAGTTTACAATCACATCCAGTATAGACACGGCAGACAGTTATTAAATTAAGTTCTTCCTATTACAAGAAGGTAGACCGAAAACTTAGTCCGGGTTTTTAACGTACTATAATTTCATGAGCGTTTCACAATACCAATATAAGGTAAAGTACTTTCAAATTTTTTTTTCGAGTTTGTGCCGAGTTATCAGAAGCGTTGGCTTTAATCGGGTTCGGGTCTCGGATGTGGCATGGTGGTACATTTGTCTTACGTTGCTGATTCTTTCCCTAGGAATGGGAGATTTCGAATAGCCTTAGCAGTCAACGGAGTCATAAAACCCAGAGAAAAGGGTTTAGGAAGGCTGAAACTTTGTTCTTTCTGTCACATGATTTCTGCCAGAGTTTATAGCAAAAGTTTTAGTTTTTTTACCAGACGATTACTTCACCGAAGGGTCAAATGACCAAAAATCACTTCACCTAAAATATCGCTTCACTGGATGTTCACTTGATTGAAAAACTCCTTTTGCCGATGGGTCACTTGGTCTCTTCACCTAGAAAGTCAACTTCATAGAAATGTCATTTCACTGAAGGGTCAGCTTATGGAAAACTTTAGATTTTTGCTTAAAGGATCTGTTAAGGTGCATTGCAGTTTTGAAAAACTGACCACCAAAACGTTAGGGCCGTTTGGGTGCCGAGAGGCACATGGCACAGTCTTCTAACCATTCGTTGGAAATGGGTCCGTGCTTGTGTTATGAAGTCGTAACGGGGTCGGTAATATGTTACACATTCGGGCTCGTTGTTTACGCTTAGTTGCAATTCATTACGGAAAATATGTAGAAAATGAATAGTTGAGAAAGTTTTAATCTTAAATTGTGTATTAACTTATACGTTATATTGTTCATGAACGTTGTCCCGGATTGATCTTAGAAGAAAATTATGTATAAACGTTACTGTGTCCTCTCGCTGCTTGCTTTATTTCTCAATTGTTCGTTCTTTCGTATTCACCACCTAACTCCACGCAAATTTCATTACGTTTTCCCTCCCGGTCCAAATACCCGAAAAATACTTCCTTCTCAAAGCATCATCCAGCCTCTTTTCCTCCTAGACTATTTCATCTTATGGTTATGTTTTTTTTAATAACGTAGAAGTGCAAAAAGACTTCTACGTCATAACACTACACTTGTTCTTGCATAGCCGAGAAGGTTTGTCGTTTCTGAGATGTTTGTCCCTGCTTACTTAACGTCCGCTATCATTCCTCTTTCAAAGTCGCTTAAATCGCGTGTCTTTCGCATATTGCCGCTATCTATGCTCCGTACACGTTTCAATTCTTTGCACAGTGAGCTATTTTTAAAGCCATCTCAAAGTTATAGTTGCGTGCGTTTTCCATATTACTCGTTTATGAGCTTCATACAGATCTTTACAGTGAGCTTTTTGTAAAGCCATCTCGGAGTCCTTGTTCTCTACGTTTCCATATTACTCATTTATAAGCTTCATACATGTGTGAATCCTTTGCAGTGAGCTATTCGTAAAGCCATCTCAAAGTTATGCCATAGCTGTCTACGTAAATGAAGATGACACGTGTCTTATTACTGTTGGATGTACCTAATAATTTCCTACTACATTTTCTATAAACCCAATTGGAAGTAATCGGAACTCTATTGTATAGCAAAGGTGTTTTTCCTGCCTTAACTTTTATCGTAAAGACGTGAGGAACATAAGCTGCACATTTGCTTAATTGAATCTCAGTTACTTTTTTTTTCCTTTATCACAATTTCTACGTTCATTTTTCTTTTTCTTTATCACAATTTCTACGTTCTAGTGTCCTTCCTGGTACGGTTAAATCACCAAAAAAATTCTTTTTTGTACATGTGTTATATTCTTTCGATTAAAAATAATACATATTTCTTACAAAATCTTCGTTGCTAAATTGACCCATGTAAAGCATTGGGCATATGTTGATCCTTGCCCCTGACAAAGACAATGTCAATGCCTCAGGTTTACACGGGCTTAATAACCTATCTCCTGCTGCCCCGCTCTGCGATGGTGATGCTAAATGATTTCCAGGACATTTTTTCAGGATATTCTGTCCGTGTATAACTGCGTTTTCATCGGGTTTACTGTATAGTGTGTCCTGATGAAAAAGAAGTATATGTATTGTCAATGTTTTCTCCCTTTCGAAGGATTAGATTTTTTCACGGACTAATTAATGCGATGCTTTCAAGTCATCCCTACTTCCCATAAGGTGTACAGAAGGTTGGTGGGAGGTAAATAATGTGATTTAAACAAAACGAAAAGTACTAGTGACTTCATTTCCACGCATTCCTTGTCACAGCACTTTTAATTTCGGTTATGTTTTTAATACTGAAGAAGATTATAGTGCAACCTCAAGCAGATTATTGAAGTTGTAGCGGGAAGAGTTACTGCGGACAGTCCAATGGAAGCTGAAAAGTTGCTCGAAAGGTGATATCACCCATTTGTCAAAAATACCCAGGATTTTCATTTCAGGTGCTTATGAAGTCCTAATAGCTAATGAAAGTAACGCTTTCACGCTCTCTAAAATTTTGCTATAGCTAAAGCAAATAGGAGAATTTTAGAGAGCGTGAAAGCGTTACTTTCATTAGTTATTAGGACTTCATAAGCCCCTGAAATGAAAATCCTGGGTATTACTAGTGGTTTATCTTTAGTTAGACGGAATATTAAAAGACATTGCTTCTGACATTGCGCCGTTCACATAGAACTTTTTACAATACAAATCGTGTTTTCAGAGTTGTTTGAACTCAAATATTTGCATATATTTTAAATGATGATATGCTAATGCGTTTCTTGCAAGGCAATGCGTTTACATTCATAATCTATGCGTTTTCTTGTGATGATGTGCTCAAGAGCTTGCAAGTTCTTGTGATGATGTGCTCAAGATTTGGAAACACCAAAAGATGTTTCCAGATTTTCGGATATGAATCAGTCTGCGCGAAAATTGTGTAGTTGAGTTTTTCCACTTTTTCAGTTATATGCCGGATAAAGAACACTTAGATAACATACGAAATTTTTCCCAGATAGGAATTTTACTTTAAGAAATCTTAAATTTAACTTCGCAGTCTTACAAATCAATTTCAAGTTTTCAATCTGTTGTAGCTAGTGTTCAATTAAAACTGGTGTGATTTAAATCGAACACTATAGTTTCGAGAAACAGAGTAGGACAGAAGCGGCCACATTCTCTCGTCGTCATATACATCTCAAGTAAATCTGAAGTCGGAAAAGAAAAGTGTGCGCTAATTAAAGTTCATTGCTGACGCGGTTGGAAATTCAGAAGGAGGATTCAGACACAGCAATTGTACAATAGTTTCAATTCGCTTTCCAAAGACTGATGATAATGTCAAGACGGTCCCTTGTCAATTGAAATGACTTCCCGTCCGCGTCCTGTCAACCTTCTGCAAACGCTTGTAAGGCGACAAATGAGATTCTGCGGATATGCAAATGTTATTAGCGGATACAGGAAGCCAGGACCTGCCCCAAGACACGATGGACCGCGGAATCCTCTCCTCGCAACGGCGGCGGAGAACGAAGAGGACGGCGTCGATTCTGACCTTTCCATTAATGTTGGAGCCCCCGATTTCGATTTTGTGATCATCAGGGAAGCAAATTTCACGCTATGGCTCTTGCTACGAACAGTTTCAACTGCCACCAACCGCACCAAAACTCCCCCCGTACAAATTCCTCTTTACGTCCCACCCTGTTCTTCCTACTAGCACCACACCTCTTCCGGAAGGTCTAAATTTCAATCTCCCTCCTCCAACTTCCATTAACAAAACACAAAGTTTTATGTCCCCATTTATCTCTTTTTTCCTCTTTCACTATATTTTTCCTTTTTTCCTTCGTCGTAGCTGATGGGTTTCCAACTTCCTGAGTATTCTGGTGGAAAGTTCGCAGCCTAAAGTGGATCCTTCCATTATTCGAATCTAATGTTCTCTGTTTGTGAACAACCCTCTCTCTCTCTCTCTCTCTCTCTCTCTCTGTCTCTCTCTCTGTCTCACGCATTCGTGAAAATTTTGATCAGACGTTACTTTTAGCCGATTTGCTAAAGACAGCAATTAAGGACTGCTTCGTCATTTCGTTCAATTATCAGTAACTGCGAACTCTGGAGTCACTGTCACTTGCCAAATTAAAGCAGTCCTTAAAGAAATGTTTTGATTGCAGGGTGGTATAAGAGCAATTCATTTTTATTTGAACTTCAACCTTGCAAGCTTAAAATATTTCAAAGCTTGCAGGTTGAAGACTTTATTATTCCCGAGGATTACTTTTCCTCCTGCTAATAATGCAGCCTCATCCTGGATAATAACTTGAAGTACGCAGATCCATCTTTTCCTTTGCTTTTCATTGTTTTTTCTTTGGAATACACGGCGAGGTGGTATAACGATAACAATTTCTAACAGAAACGCACTACGGTTGAAATTTTTTTAGATTAAGTTATTACTGTCATTCCTTCCTTACTTGGTTCTTCCTGAAAACATCAAACAGCTAAATTTTATTTTTTGTATTAGCGGTGTGATTTAGGATGTTATAATATTCTCAAGGTAATGGTGTTATTTATGTAATCATTTTTAAAAACTCTTCCAGGCTTATGTGCATAGAAAAAAAAAATTAAGGCAATATAAGAGAGTCACAAACTACAAACATTTCTCAAAGGCATAAAGACAAATTCGTAGTAATAAAACACAATGTCTATCATCATCATCATCATCAGTCATTACCGATCCACTGCTGGATAAAAGCCTCCCCAAATTTCTTTCACAACTTTCTGTTTTGAGCCAGTCTCTTCTACGTCGCTCCGACATGCTTCCTAATTCCATCCACCCATCGTCCAAATGGTCTTCTTCTAGATCTTTTCCTGTCCCTTGGATTCTAGTGTTTCAGTTGTTCAACGGTGGTCAGTTCTTCTAGCAATATGTCCAGCCTATTACACCATTTCAGGGATTTTACCTTGATCATAATGCCATCAACTTCCGTCATTTTCCTGATCCATGAGTTCCTTTTCCTATCCTTCCTGGTTATAATATGCATTAACCTTGCCATGTTTCTTTCAGTAGTTTGCAGCCTCTGGATGTCATTTTTAGTTAAGGTCCATGCGTCTAATCCTTAATTAAGGACTTGATGGATGCAATGATTAAAAACTTTTCTTTTAAGACATGTCAGTAAATTGCTCTTGAACACCGTACTGTTTTTCCAAGTGCTCTCCAACCAAGTTTATTATTCGATGCGACCTTGCTTGATACTTGATGTCCAACGTAAATGTAGTCAACGATTGCTTCTAGAATTGCTCCATCAATCGCTAAATTTTCAGTTCTGAATAAGCACTGTACATTAATTTTATTTTCTGCAGTTCATTTTTAAACCTGCTTCTTTACTATTGTCAACAAGTTCCTGGAATATACGCCGCAGCTTTAAGAAGGTACTTGCAAAAATGACTATGTCGTCAGCAAAACAAAGGTCGAGCAAATAATCTGCGTTAATTTTATCCACCTTGTCTTTCAAGCTCAATGACTGAAAAACATTCCGCAATGCGGCATTGAAGTGCTTGGAAGCTATGGTGTCACTTTGTCTCACTCCCTTTCCGATTTTTATAAGTGCTGTGTCCTCGAGCAGCCCAGCACTTGCACTTGAATTTTTATATATATATTATTAATAACATTTACAGATGCACCTTCAATACCAGAAAGACCTTAAAGCTGCTGATGGTTTCACAGATTCAAAAGCCTTTTCATAACCAACAAAAGTCATATGAAATGGAATTTCATACTTCTTTGCTCTTTCAATCAGTTTTCTAAATACATGGATGTGATCTATTTTGCTTAAACAACAACTCCTGAATCCAACTTGTTCTCTTGGTTGGGCTCCAGTGCTTGCTTCAAGCGATGTGATAATATCTTTATAAACAACTGATAGAAAGCTGATGGGTCTGTAATTCCCGAGATCCAAATGTTCCTGTTTTTACGTAGCGGGATCACTGTGTCATTGTTCCAATTATCTGGAATCTTCCCTCCATTGAGATATCCCGTAAAAACTTGAGCGAGTGTTGTTCTGTTTTGCTGAGTCATGAGAAGATCGATGTACATGCGCCAAAATTTTTGCAGGGTTTTTGATTGTCGTTCAAGTTAGAGGGGTCAGTGTCACGTCAAAATTCCAGAGGGAAGCTTTCTGCAAGCAAAAATGCATATTAACCAGGATATTTGGAATGGAAGATTTTGACAACTCTTGACATTTTGAACATAAAAAAAAAAAAAAAAAAGTTTTACGGTAATAAAATCGTTAACAGTTTGAGAATTTGAATAAATAAATATTCATTTCTTTTACGAATACTTTCTTTAATTTTTTTGAAAGCATGAGGAAGCCCATACAGTCTAAATGAGATATTAAGAGACAATGATTTGTTGCAGTTATGGAATGAGTACAAATGCCGAGAAAGGCGAGAAAAAATGCTGGTCAAATTACTATCTCAAAACTAAGTGCTGAAGAAACTACAGACTCTCTCTTTCACTCTCTATACATTTTCATCTGTCGATATCTCTGCGCTTCTGAAAGTCTTGTTTTTTAAAATATTTTTTCATTTATATATTTTTTTTTTCTTCTTCTTTTAATTATTATTATTATATATGTTTTCTTTAAGATTCCACCTCTTCCTGAGGTTTTTCTTCTCTTACTTCCGGGACGGGTACGACGTACCAAGTCTGAGAAGTGGTATTTCTTTCTATCAGTTGTCCAGGAACGTCCTTACTATCCTTCAAGTGTTCAGGATAGCTGCCTTCTGTAGTTCCATGTAGGTGTTAGGTTGAAGGTCTAGTGTCTGCATAGAGCTGTGAATTGTTTTAGGTACAACTCCTGTGGATGATATTACTATGGAAACGGTGGTGACGTTCTCCATATGCCACATTTCCTTGACTTCGTATCGTAGGTCGTTATACTTTGACAGTTTCTCTCCGTGCGTCTTCTGAATGTTGCACGTGTTGGACACTGCTGTGTCAATGAGGTATGTTGACTTCTTCTCTTTGTAGACTATAGGACGATGTCGGGAAGATTGTTGGAGTAGGTCTTATCTGTTCTGATTGATCTGTCCCAGTACATCTTGTGGGTGTTGTTCTCTAGAAGCGTGGTTGGCTCATACTTGTAGTAGTGGACACGTTCAGTTGTAATAAGGTGGTGCTTTCTTGCCAATTTCTGATGGATAATCTTGGCACCTTGTGCCTGTTCGTTTACTCTGTTTGTGTGAGGACTCTGCACCCTGCTGTGATATGTTGGATGGTCTCTGGCGCTTGATGGCATTGCCGACATATGTTGCTTTGCACTGTTGTGTTCTTCAGGATATGCTTCC
This sequence comes from Macrothele yani, assembly GCA_039090855.1. NCBI lineage: Eukaryota > Metazoa > Arthropoda > Arachnida > Araneae > Macrothelidae > Macrothele > Macrothele yani. The sequence continues at coordinate 165,951,914 of CM077007.1, forward strand.
GGTAGTTTCTGGTGTTAACAACTTGATCTTGTATAGCCATCAGGAACCTTTCGGTCTCAGGGAAGAGTGATCCGTTTGTTAGCCATGCATTGGAGGCAATCTTATCCACATGGTTGGATTGCAGATCATTGTAGTGCCTGCCTTCCACGTAGGACTTTCTTGCCTCACGCTTATTCTTTTGGCTCCCTCGTACCAATCTCAATGTTCTGAGTAGAGACGTCTAGGGCTGTGTACTTCTTGTCACTCTCGTTTATCGCTTGGTGAAGTGGCTCCTTGCTCTGATGGAAGTATTGATTTCTGAGGCTGTTGATTTCTTTGTCTCAGGGTTCCAGGAAATCAACCATTCCCCGTCCTCCTTCTGCACGTCCAATGGTCAGCCTTTCTACTGCTGACTTCGGGTGGTGCAGGCGATGTCTAGAGAGGGTTGTCCTGGTATTGCGCATTATTTCCTCAAGCTCTGGTGTGGTCCACTTGATGATTCCGAAAGGAATACGCTATTTTTATTATCATTATCATTATTACTATTATTATTTTGTATAGAAATCTACAATGTTCTACATTACTGATGTCAACAAACATACCTATGACAATTAAAAAACCGAAAGCCCGAAAAATGCAGTTTTATGCAGTACTTGTGATGTATAAACCGAACCTGTTGTATAACTCTGAGGTACAAATATCAGGTAAAGGCTGGTTACATCTGATGTACAAAAAGTGCTTGACTGATATGCTTCTAAAAGTTTTCTTTTGAGTCTAACGTGCTTAAAGGGTGATTTTTGTACAATTCCTTTACGGCTTCTACTTTTATTTTTGGCACATCTTTTATAAAAAAGATCACGCTTATGATAGCGGTTTGTCCCTCCGTCTGTGCACACCATATCTCTGCAACTAATAGTCCCATTTAAAAAATTCTTTCTTCATTGGAGAGCTTGAAATGTCCGAATGCTGATCCTTCATTTCGTTTCTTGTCATGATGCATAATTTTGCCGCTAGAGAACGTACATGCAGTTGATATCAAAATATAAATAAATTTTATTCCGTATATTTGCCTGTAAATGTCCGATTGAAAAAATTCTGTTGCTTTTTGATTCCACTTTTGCCGAAGAATTTTTTAGGTATGTATAGCCACTTTTTTAAGTTACGCATAGATATTCCGCTAGGGGGCGCTAAACTAAACTCCGTTTATCCCGATATTTCTGCTTTTAAAACTCCGATTTGAGAAATTCTTTCTGCAGCGGATACAGCTCCTGATGGAAAATATTTTGCATATGATTTCTAATTTTTGATAAAAAACGGTTTGGCCACCATGGGGCGTAAGTGTGAATTTCTGCTTCTGTTACACTTGCAGCAAAATGTGAGCTTCTAAAATCTCTATTGAAAAAATTCGTTCGTGCACCAATACCACTCCCGTCGATAATCTTTTCGGAATATTTTCTTCCTAAAATAATGCGTGGTTTCTCCGTCAGGAGACGCAGATGTGTATCACATTTTTGTCGATATCGCTGCGTCTAAGAGACCGATTTGAAAAAAATCCTTCTTTGTTAGATAGAGTTTCCAGTGCGAAATGTTTTTCATATAATTTCAAAATTTTCAAGTAATTCGTAGACTTTCAGCTAGGAATCGTAAAAGTAAATTGCGTTTCCCCAGATATCTCTGCTCCTAAAACTCCGATCTGAAAAATTCTTCTTCCTTGTATATAGCTTCTAATGGAAAATGCTTTGCATATAATTTCATAATATATTTGGTAAAGAATAGTTTGGACATCAGGGGCGTAAGTGTTTATTTCTGCTTCTTACGTATTTGTAGCAAAATCTGAGCTCCTGAAAACCCGATTGAAAAAAATTATTTTTCTTCGCCGCCCCGGTGGAGCAGTGGTCTAAGCGATGACTTCTGATCATTCGTCCGAAAGGGTTCCGGGTTCGAATTCCGGTGAGGCATGGATGTTGTGTTTGTCTTACGGCACTGACTCTCTCACTTCCTTGGAACCAGGGACCCTAAATTAGGGACGGGCGACTGCTTATAGCCCATTGAGTTGCGCATTCTTAAAATAATGCATGGCTTTTCCGCCAGGGGGCTAAGAAGCATATCTCATTTTTGTCAATATTTCTGCTTCTAATAGTCATATTTGAAATATTCTTTCTGTGTTAGAGAGCGTTTCTGCTGCGAAATGTTTCTCATATAATTTCAGTTTCTTGCTGACGCACAAATCTGCCACCAGATGGCATAAGTTCACGTTTACGTTCACAGCAACATATGCGGGATAAAAACCCGATTGAAAAACTTATTTTTTCGGTCAGATACTACCAGTGATGTAGTAATTCTAAATAAAAAAGTGCCTTAGCGGTGAACGGATTAGTCAAAAACAACCCGGAAGGAAGACTTTCAAATTTTTTTAAAGGCTTGCTTGTTTTAATAATTTATCATTTTTAATTACATTTTGTTATACATGATTTTGGTAATGTTTGTTAAAACTCCTGAGTTTAGGCAATTTAAAACAAAAGAATGAATGCTCCGCGTGAGTCACATACCGATAATATATTTTTTGTTTATTTCTATATAAAAGTGCCTTTGCGGTGAACATGATTCTAAAGGATTTTAAATATTAAGTATTAATAATATTATAAATATTCAGTGTTTTTTGATTGATTTGGCCTATCAGCCTCTCCTATGAATTAGGGGAGGCAGTAATAGATATGTGCCGCCCCGGTGGCGCAGTGGTCTAAGCGATGGCTTCTGGCCATTCCTTCCGATTGGGTCCGGGTTCAAATCGCGGTGAGGCATGGATGTTGTGTTTGTCTTAAGGCACTCGTTTTCTCCTTTCCTCGGAGCCAGTGGCTCTAGGTTAGGGACAGGCGACTGCTTATAGCCCATCGAGTTGCTTACGGTGCTCGTTAACCCCCCACCCCAAGGATATCTTCTTCTGTGTGTGTGTGGTGGGGGTGCGTTTAATGAACACCATGAGTATCCTCTGGCCAGCACAGAGCCCTGATCTTAATCCTATAGAGCAACTCTGAGATGAATTGAAGCGCCGCATAAGAACGTTTGGAACCAAGGCTTACTGCTAAGCAACAGTTAGCGCCAGCATTATGTACTGAATGGAAGTGCATACCTATCGCTGTGTTCCAAAACCTTGTCGAAAGCATGTCTCGAAGGGTCAGTGCATGCATTAAGGTCTAAGGTGGTTCATCGTTTTAATGTAACAAAACAGAGGAGGCGAGCGACATGGAATCGTCTCAAAGAAGAAAAAAAAAAGAACAGGAATGATGCAAACTGATAAAAGCGATGATATGAACATTGAATGAGTAATGTCAAATTTACAACGTGATGCAAACAGAGCAATGCTTGAGGAAGAATAAAATGATCACAGGCGGGGCACCGCAGTGCGAAAGAACATCTAAAAGTTAATGCAGAGTCTTAACTCACCGTGAGATGTAACGGACTTGGTGTAACAGCGAACCGCGGGGTCACTGGCGACCACGTAGCATAGAAGGAGCTTTCACGGCATGCGGAGATGGCAGACTGATACTCCTGCTGTACCACCGTACACAGAGTAACGGAAAGCATGGTGAAAGGTGAAGATCCAAGTGCGCCATCCATGAAAAAAAGTGTCGAGGAGTGGCAGTTCGTCTCTTGCAGAAGGAGTAAGTCGGCCCCAAGGGGCGAGAGATCTTCCAGAACGAGAGCGTTAGCGAGGGGTTTAGCAAACCCCCTACAATTCAGAGTGGCGACCTTGAATGGGTAAGTCGGTCGTCGGATGAAGGACAGCTATGGCAACTTTCTGTAATGTGTTTAGGCGATTGATGATACCACACCAAGACGTAGTCGGGTTGCTTGGCATTATGCCGGAGGAATTTGAGGATGGAGGTTGCTTGGTCGAATACCTTGGGAAGGACTGCTTCAAACTGCTGTAAAAAGATGAGAGAAGCCTTCCGATTTATTTTATGGGTGAGAAACTCGTAAAGATCTTCAAAGGACACAGGTTCTGAAGGAAGAGAGGCATTGGTAAGCAGAGCCAAGAAATCTTCAAACGTCGGCAGAGGACCCTTGGACTTTGAAGAGGAAGAGCTAGAACGTGACAGGGGAGACTTAGAGCCTGCTAGACGGGCGGAACGATGTGGGCTGCCAGTCAGAGAAGATGACTTCTTTTTTCCTCCGGGCCTCGGTACCTGTAGTAGTTGCTGTGGATCGATGACACACGAGATGTGGAATCAGAGGAAAGGTCCACCTCATCGCCGGGAGCAATACAGCCGACGGTGAATGAGGCTTGAGGATCAGCCGTGATGTCCTCTGATGGAGATAGAACACGGGAAGCGGAAGAAAATCCAACAGTAGAGAAAGCAACTTCGGAAGACGCGTGTTGATCGAAGGCTTTAATCAGATTTTCGGCAGAACTTGGTTCAGGAGTTGCAGACGCACGAGGAGGCATGACAGCAGAAACGGACAAAAAGGTAGAATGCTGCCTTGGAGCTGTAGGAGTCAGTGGCTCAGCATGGGGGCAATGTGCCTGCTGATGGCCGTAAGCCTTGCAGCGTGAGAAATGAGCAGAGGTGAGGAGCTCAATCCGGCGGCGCTCGTTACTGCAACGAACATCGAGGAACCGTGGAAACTTTATCAAATGCTCTTCCGACAGGAAGATGATGCGATCAGTTCTACGGAAGCCACAGATATGTTTATCATCGCGGTCAGCGAGGGAAGAGGAGAGAGTCTTCACTGAGCCGACTACTCTGCCGCATCGACTAAGTGCAGCACACAGCATATCATCAGAGATCTCCGGGGGTACCGGATGTAGTGAGACCAGAACAGGACGCTGGGCGATGGATTCGGCTAAGATGTGACGATCGCCAATTGATAGGCCCCGAGACAAGACAAACTCGGCATATTCTTTCTTCGAAAAATGAACAATCACAGTTCATGGCTTTCGGGTGAGATGGGTGATGGCCCCAGAAGGTAGCATCTTCTTGAGAGCGGAGCTGTACTGCTTCAAAGGAGTGTTGGGCAGCGCATCAAAACAAACCCCCAACTCAAAGGTCGAATGAAGACGTTGACCAACGGGAGAGTTGTCTCGGGAATGTCTAATAAGATAGTGTCACCGTTCAGAGTAATGTAAGAATCCATAGGGGGCGGCGAGACGAGGAGGAAGCCGATGGAATACCAGAGGCAGCAGCAGAATACGTGCGTGCAGAAGCGCCTCCTGTGGAAGGCATTAATGCAGCATGAGACAGTGTACTGGAAGCAGAGGCAGTAGAAACTGTAGAGGGCATATTAGCGACGCCATCAAAGACGTTCATGAATTCATCATCGTTAGCAGAGGCCTCGATGGCAGAGTCGGAGACCCGGGCAGGAGAAGAAGTGCAAATGACAGGAGGAAGAAGCAAGCGAAGATGATTGGTCGGCTGCGACTGACATTGAGGAGGCGACACGAAGAGCTGCAGTGATGCGGGTGGGAACAGCGCCTTCATCTGCAGATGCCATAATTAATGGCAAGGGTTAACGAAGAAAATGACCAGCTCGGTGTGGAAATTAAAACACCGATAATGAAACAAAATAAGCACTCACCAACTCGTGAGGGACCTTAAACGAAAGCACAGACCTTTAACTTCGGTACACACACAGAAGAACAATGATGGGACACACAAAACACGTACGTGAAGCACTCAAACACGGAGTTCATGAAGACACGTGTAGGCCAAAGGTGGTTTCAAAATATCTTTATTCAAGGTAGAAATCAGGAGACGAATTAATAAGGACGTCTTAATACAAATAAAATACGATCAAAGTTCGTTAAACCACTAAAATCTATGTACAAATATACAGCATAGTGCACAAGTTGAAAAATGGAGCAAACTTACAGCTCGTGATAAATGATCAGCGATGAGCATGTCTGGGCATCTCCAAACACAACAGAACCAAATTAGGAAGGATTTTAACAAAAACTTTTTGCTCATAAGTGCATTGCTGTGCGATTAACAAGCTTGTTCAAGAAAATATTGAGAACTTCATGAGACAACATTTCTCTTGCAAAAAAAGGTACAATAAGACACTAAGTTTTAACACACCATAGTTACACGAATGTACAGTACAAAGCAATTGACAAACTGATTATAAGACAAATCAATGAAATGATGAATATCAGGAGAAGAACAAACTTGGACTTCCTGGTGTAAATAGAATATATTACCTGTTCGGCAATATTCAGAAACAATGTACAAATATACAGCACAGTGTCCACATGTTACAAATCAAAATCGGACCATATACAGAAATGTAACACTATTCTGTTGACCAGATAGAAAATGTAAGTATAATAAGAAAACACGCGATGAATAAAGCTTTAACATATTCGTACTATCCAGATGTAGTAATAGAAGAATGATAGTACCAAGCATCACCTCACACAAAAGAACAAAATAGGTAAAATGTTTTTCAAAATATATTGCTCATGAGTACAACACCATGCAATTGACTAACTTGTGCAAAAATAAATACAGTAAGAATCATTAGTCAACATGTCTCTTGAAAGAAGGTACGATATGACAGTGAGTTTTAACACAACGTATTTACAAGGATGTACAGTACTATGCAATTGAAAAACTGATTATCAGACAAATCAATGGAATGTTGAATAACAGGAAATAATTAACTTGGACATCCTGATACAAATAAGATGGATTACTTGTTCCGCAATATTTTTAAAATTTTGTACAATTATATAGCACAGTGCAAACATGTTCGGGAAACAAACAAAATTACAAAAAACAACACTATGCAATTAATGAAGCAGAGAAACGGTATCAAAAAAAAAAAAAAAAAAAAGATGGTTACAAAGGACAGGAACAATTTATATGTTTATACAGCACTATGCTAATGACTAACTGCAATATTTATACTCAGAATGTAATCTAAAGACGAACTAACTTGAACGTCAATGTAAGAAAAAAATACAAGATGAGTGTCACAAAAAACAATTTACTTTGTAAACACGTATAGCCCTTTATAAAAAACAGCACTATGCTAATGACTAACTGCAATATTTATACTCAAAATGTAATCTAAAGACGAACTAAACGTCAATGTAAGAAAAAAATACAAGATGAGTGTCACAAAAATGACAATTTACTTTGTAAACACGTATAGCCCTTTATAAAAAACCAGTGCGGTAAATTTCCAAGCTGCGCAAAGATCTTTTGTAACGTACCAGGAGATGTGACGTACCTGCCAGAAGGACGCACACGACATAAAGGCAGATAGGAATCAGAATAAAACGTCCGCGTTACTCAATTGGTAGAGTGACTTATTCCGGAATGAGGGGATCCGGGTTCGAGCCCCGGCGCGGATAAAAATGACGGAGAAATTTACTTCGTTATACTTTAAAACAGATTGTTGACATTACATATGCATTTCTGATTCAAAAAGGTCAAATACCAAATCTCCCGACCGTCAGGTACAATGACGCTGGCGAGCTGGTAAACCATGAGGCAGCCGGTGACCAATTGGGAAGGAACTGGCTCTCCCGACGCTGAGTAACTGCAACAGAATACTCTAGCCGAAGTCGAAATGTCAGGCGGTCGCGGAAGTGGCATAATAGTGCCGTAGAAGCTTCATGCGGTCTGGTTCACTTCGTCGACAACTCATTTCGTCGACGCCACTTCGTCGACAATCATTTCGTCGACAGGTACATTTCGTCGACCCTCACTTCGTCGACACTGTACAGTATATGCTTTCGTAAAATCTACAGTTTTCAATTTAGAACCACCAAATTTGGTATACTATCTCATTGTACTCTTACACCAACTTAGACTACAGACGGAAGAGGTCGGGGCCCGGGGTCAAGGAAGTCCCATACAGCAGTTTCGTAAAATCTATAATTTTCAATTTGGAACAACCAAATTTGGTATACTATCTCATTGTACTGTTACACCAATTTAGACCACAGACGGAAGGGGTTAGGGCCCGGTCCCTAACAACATTTTCGTAAAATCTACAGTTTTCAATTTAGAACCACCAAATTTGGTTTACTATCTCATTGTACTCTTACACCAACTTAGACCACAGACGGAAGGGGTCGGGGCCCGGGGTAAAGGGGGCCCCATACAACATTTTCGTAAAATCTACAGTTTTCAATTTAGAACCAACAAATTTGGTATGCTATCTCATTGTATTCTTACATCAACTTAGACCACAGACGGAAGGGGTTGGGGCCCGGGATCAAGGGGGCCCAGTCCCAAACAACATTTTCGTAAAATCTACAGTTTTCAATTTAGAACCACCAAATTTGGTTTACTATCTCATTGTACTCTTACATCAACTTAGACCACAGACGGAAGGGGTCGGAGCCCGGGGTGAAGGGGGCCCCATACAACATTTTCGTAAAATCTACAGTTTTCAATTTAGAACCACGAAATTTGGTTTACTATCTCATTGTACTCTTACACCAAATTAGACCACAGACGGAAGAGGTCGGGGCCCGGGGTCAAGGGGGCCCATACAACAGTTTCGTAAAATCTATAGTTTTCAATTTAGAACCACCAAATTTGGTATACTATCTCATTGTACTTAGACCGTACACGGTTTCTGGAAGGGGTCGAGGCCCGAGGTAAAGGGAGTCTCATACAAAATTTTCTCAAAAATTTCCATTTTTTACTTAAGAACTGCAACACAATTCTGCACTCCAATACCCTATCTGCGAGCTAAGTTAGAGTACCATGAGATAGTATACCGAATTTGGTGGTTCTAAATTGAAAACTGTAAATTTTACGAAAATGTTGTATGGGGCCGGGCCCCTTGACCCCGGGCTCCGACCTCTTCCGCCTGTGGTCTAAGTTGGTGTAAGAGTACAATGAGATAGTATACCAAATTTGGTGGTTCTAAATTGAAAACTGTAAATTTTACGAAAATGTTGTATGGGGCCGGGCCCCTTGACCCCTGGCTCCGACCTCTTCCGCCTGTGGTCTAAGTTGGTGTAAGAGTACAATGAGATAGTATACCAAATTTGGTGGTTCTAAATTTAAAACTGGAGATTTTACGAAAATGTTGTATGGGGCCGGGCCCCCTTGACCCCGGGCTCCGACCTCTTCCGTCTGTGGTCTAAGTTGGTGTAAGAGTACAATGAGATAGTATACCAAATTTGGTGGTTCTAAATTGAAAACTGTAGGTTTTACGAAAATGTTGTTTGGGGCCCCCTTGACCCCGGGCCCCGACCTCTTACGTCTGTAGTCCAAGTAAGAGTACAATGAGATAGTATTCCAAATTTGGTGGTTCTAAATTGAAAACTGTAGGCTTTACGAAAATGTTGAATGGGGGCCCCTTGACCCCGGGCCCCGAATTCTTCCGTCTGTGGTCTAAGTTGGTGTAAGAGTACAATGAGATAGTATACCAAATTTGGTGGTTCTAAATTGAAAACTGTAGATTTTACGAAAGTATATACTGTATAGTGTCGACGGAGTGAGTGTCGACGAAATGTACCTGTCGACGAAATGGCGTCGACGAAATGAGTTGTCGACGAAGTGAACCGCTCCCGCTTCATGCACAGTCAGAGGAGTAGTCAAATCTCTGCAGCGTTGATGAAACACGTAGATTACATGCTTCGCTAAAATAAAAATATAGGCACAGACTGATGGAAGCTTGACTGGGGGAGAGTTCTGTAGCAGAAGAGTCCGATATGCATCAAATGTAAGATCTGCTGTAATGGAACATTGGGCGATAGTAAATGCCAAGTTCAGCATTGGGAGTAATATAACACAGTGTTGATAGACATGGGAGACATCAGCCTCCCGAGCACAGAAAGGGCAAAGAGGGGAATTGAGAAGAGACATTCGGAAAAGAACGGAGGGAACAGGAAGGCGGCGATGGAGGAAAAGCCAATGGGTATTAATTTCTAGAGGAGCAGAAAGAGGAGACAGGGCGGCGGACCGCACCGTAGCAGTGGCAGCAGGGGGAACATCAGGAATGGGGAGAGGAGGAGAAGAATGGGACATAGAGAGGAACCGATAAAGAGCTGACACCGAGAGAGAAGAAATGGGATGAGCTGAGCCAGAAGTAAGCAAGAAAAGAGGAAATGGGAGAAAAGCAGAAAGAACAAAGGAAAGACCTGAGTGGGAAGCAAGATGAGGAAATTGAGAAATGATAGATGAAAGAATAGAGTCGTAGATGTCACGAGAGGAGGAGGAGAGGAGGAGGAGAGGAGAAGAGAGGGAGGGAGGCTGGCGAAGGGTCGCCAGGAAAGGTCAGGGTTAGTGAGATCTTTAACTGTTACTACACCTGCTCGGAGCCAGGTAGGATAGGCAAAGTACGGAAGATGAGAGGGGTGAAGAATCGAAGAATAAAAGAGGAGGTTCAGCAAGGAGCTCAGTTGTGGAATCAGGTGGAGAACGAGAGAGAGGGAGGGAACGAAGGAAAGTTAGAGCTTCACGGTAAACAGGGGGAAGTCGAATGAGGGTGAGGGGTCGGTGGTCCATGAGTAGTAAGGAGAGAAAAGAAAAGCTAGGGTTGCTCGGGGAGGCGATGACGTCCCTAGCAAAAACGGCATCTGGTACTGGCGACGTGAAGAGACGGAGAAAAGTAGTAATTCTGACGGCCTTGTAGTACTCCTGTGTATCAATGAGTCCGATGCCGCCGTGATCCGGAGGGAGGCAAAGCTTTGTGACACTGACCCAGTGGTGGCAGGTCCATATCAGAGAAGTAAGACATCGGGTAATTTCATGAAGGCGGAGTTGTAGAGACTTGACACCAAGCCAGGAGTGTGTGCACAAGGAGATTAGGTAAGTTCGAGAGAGGCGAGCTCTCTGGAAGAATGATGAGCAGAACTGGGCTCTCCTCCAGGAGGCAGTTGACCTGAGCAAGCGTGGGTGAATAGCATTCCACGTGTAGAGGGGGCAGCTTGCAAGGAACCAAGATGAACTTCAAGGAAGCGCTGTGAGATGGACGACCAGCTTGCTCCCCAAGGGGTGTCTACACGATGTGCCCATGAGCCGCACCATAAACCAGTGCCTTTAGATGAGTTGAGCGCTGCACCGGAGCATGAGGCATAAGCTGCGAATAGACGTTGGAGACACGGAAACTGTGAGTCATGACGGATGCAGATGGTGACATCATCTGCGTATGCAACAGAGGTAGTGGCATGATGTCTTGTGCAGGCAGAGAGTGGTGGCAGAACTGCTTTAAAGGATTGGTGTACAGAGCGGAGGAATGGTTCAATTGCGATTGCAAAGAGTTGTCCGGAGAGTGGGCAACCCTGCCGCACTCCCCGGCGGAAGGGAATGGGCGCTGTGAGAAAGGTGGGCAGCTTGACTTGGAGAACGGCGTCTTGATAGAGTGAGAAAAGAAGAGAGACGAAGGAAGGAGGAAAACCGAAGTGAAGGAGTGTAGCCGATAGATAGGAATGTGAGATATTATCAAAAACGGATTGTTGGTCAAAAGAGAGAAGGGCGAGGGGTTCAGAGCGAGATCGGGCAAGATGGATTAGATCATTAAGTAGATGGATGTTATGAGAAAGTGAACGGCCGGGAACTGTGTAAGTTTGATTTGGGGAGAGAATGTGAGTGAGAATGGGGTTAAGGCGTTGGGAAAGAAGTTTAGTATAAAGTTTATAATCTAGATTTAAGAGGGAGATAGGGCGCCAATTCCCCAGGTCAAGGAGATCACCTTTCTTAGGGAATAGTACAACATATGCTACTGTGAATCGCCTTGGTAGAGGGGAGTGATTGAAAGCAGCAGAAAGTGCAGAAAAGAGAAATGGTAGAAGGAGAGGTAGAAAGGATTTATAGAAGAGGAAAGTGAGGCCGTCCGGACCCGGTGCGGCACTAGAGTTTAAAGAAGAAAACGTAGAGGATAGTTCAGAGAACGCGGGAGGAAGGAGGAGGGAAGAGGCAAGATGGGGAGGAACTTGTGGTAGGTTAGAAAGAAGTGATGCCAAAGCTGAAGAGGATGGCGGAGGAGATTCACAGAACTTCTCTGTATAGAACTTTCGGACCTGGGAACATAGAGTGAGTGGATCATCAGACACCTCTCCAGATGCGAGGCGAAGGTGCCGAAGTGAATTCGATGCTGTTCGTGTTTTTTCCATGGATGTAAGGAAATCGTAATTGGATGCGTCTGGCGATAGATGTTGTAGCCGGAGACGTCGTAGAGCTTGTTGAGCCAGAGGAAGGAGGATTGATCGCAGTTCTTCTTGATAGTGGCAGAAGAGAGGATCACTTAGGCTTAGGATGGAGAGCATGGAACGGACATGGTTGAGACGCATGTTTTGAAGCGTTTTTGCTTTAAAAGAAAGTTTGCGAACGTGGAGAACGAGTTGCTGTTTAATGTCCAACCAAAAAGTCAGACCACAAGGAGCTGATTGAAGTTGAGGTCGTTTGTCCTCAAGGAAGGAGCGTACTGAAGTACAGAAGTCTGGATCTGTAAGAAGAGTGTCGTCAAGAGTCCATGGACGAATTGTACGGGGTTGTGCTGGAACTGCTTGAATAATAAGAACGATGGCACAATGGTCAGAAGAAGCTGTAGGAGTGATAATAGGTTCTGTCACAGCTGTAAGCAGAGTAGATGAGGCGTAGTATCTGTCAAGGCGAGCTGTGTACGGATTTTGATTATGTTGCGAGCGCCAAGTATGTACAGTCGATGAAGGATGGAAGTGACGGTGAACATCAATGAATGCGTTGTCGGAGACCACTGACTGAAGAAGATTCACCAAGTTAACACGGCGTTCTCTGGTGGAAGGAGATCGGTCCAGGGTAGGATTCAGAGTGCAATTGAAATCCCCTCCAATTAAAATATGATCTATGGGGGGAATGCGAGACAAGGCACGACGAATGCGAGTAAAAAGTATTGTCATGACAAGTAGGTTGAAGAGCTTGGAATATAAATATTAAATACATGATAAGATGTGGAAGCTATGGTGAATGATGCACACTGTAATAGGTCTCGACATAAGTTTCGAACCGAAAAAGAGGTGATTATGGAGTTGAAAGTATGGCGGATACCTATAGCTAGACCACTATGGGGTGATAGTTGGTAGGCATGGTGAAATGTGTAGTTCCACTGGCGCCATCGTGAGAATATCGTAGTGGATTGGCAATTTGTCTCTTGTAGTAAGAGAAGATCAGCTCCTAACGGAGTGAGGTCTTCATGTACCAAGGCATTAGAAAATGGGGATGCAAATCCCCTGCAATTAAGAGATACAATCTTGAAGACTTTTTTCCATTAATGCTTGCTGAAGAACCTTCACAACAGGAGGAAATGATTTAAGTCGATTAAAATAGGTTTTAGCCCACGGATGTTCCTTGCGAAGGCCGGAGATGCATTGATTAAGAACTTGGATCTGATCAAGCAGTAGAGGGAGAAACGATGAGAGTAAAGCATGCGTTGTGGAGTGGTCTGTCTTATGTGACAGGTATTGATGTAAATTTTCAAATGAAATCGGTCCAGTAGGAACCGAGCCATCCTTAAGGTATTCGACAAGATCCTCAAATTTGAGAGGAGGCTCTTCGTCAGCCTGGAAAGAAGAGGTAGCAGCCTTTGATGGTGATTCTTTCGAGAGGCACTACCAGTACGGGGAGAGGTACGGGGTGATGCGGTTGTCGGCTTCTTCGGTGGGCGTCTTCGAGAAGAACCAGGACGTTTCAGCGAAGGCTCATTCGAGCTCTCATCAACTCGAGATTCGTGGCCAGAAAATCCGTCATCAGCAGATTTAGAAGTATCGATGATAAGGGCAGTGGAGAAACCCCCTGAAGGGGACTCCGCTACAGAATGACGACGCATGGGAAGCGAACAATTAAGTGAGGGAAAATCCAGTTGCTGGTCGAAGGAAGAAGGGTCCGTAGACACGCGTTGACCAACTCCTGCAGTCGACTTTTGTGAAAGTTTCGATTCTGAAGCTTTCTGTGCAGTGGAAGAAGATGTTGCTCGGCTCAGAAGAGGGCCAGAAGTTGTAGGAGAATTATTAGGAGCCTGTGATGCTAGATGTGGGCAATGCACACGTAAATGATTCTCTCCGTGGCAAAAAGTGCAGTGGAGGAAGGTAGTCACTTCAATTCTCCTACGTTGCTGTCCACAACGAACGTTGAGCACCTTTGGGCAGGCGAGCAAATGTTCATCAATGGAAAGATCACTCTTGCACTTCGACGAAATCCCCTTATGGATTTATCGTCTGGATCTCTCGGCGCGGCTGAAAGAGTAGTAACGGGCCCAACAACTCGGCCAAACTTACTGAGTACAGTGCACAGCGCAACGTCTGATACCTCAGGTGCGGAACCGGATAAAATGTAACCTGGATAGGACGCTGAGAGACAGGTTCTGGTAGAAGATGGACATCTTTGAGGGACAAACCTTCTGTCAAGACAAGATCCGCATGCTCTTTAAGAGCAAAGTACACCAACACAGCTCGAGGTTTTCGAGCCATGTGAGTAATACTGGCTCCAGTTGGAAGTATCTGCTTGAGAGCCATACTATATTCTTTCAACTTTGTGTCTGGGAGCGCATCAAAACACACTCCGAAGTCCATTCTAGAATAGAATTGTTTTCCCGCTGGGGAATCTTCGGGAATATCTATGGTGGCAGTAATGCCATCAACAATGACGTACGAGTCTGGTAAGACTTCTGCAACAAACTTGGAAGGAGCTTTTGTTCCAGTAAGAGCGGCAGAGTATGCCCTAGGAGCAGGACTCGAGCGTGAGGGCTGCAACGCAACCGGCTGTTTGAACTGAGTTGAAGTAGAGGGTAAATTAGCAGCGCTGTCAGACACATCCATGTCTTCACTTAAAGCAACAGAGTGTTGCGCTGCACTGACGTCACTGGTCGAAGCAGGGCAAGAAGCTTGAGCTGTAGTTGAGGAGTCACTTTCCACTTCTAGTGGTTGGGTGACGTCACCTACAAGCATTGGAGGAGATTGGTCTCGTGTCGAGGAGGAGGAGGAGGCGGCAGGAAATGCCTCGCTGATATGGGCGTGGACATCGCTCTTATCAGCAGCAGCCGCCGCCATTGTTAATGACGAGGGCTGCCTGAGAAATCGACCAGCTCGGTCGACAATTCAAATGATGATAACAGAAAAAATAAACTACTCACCAACTTGGGAGATGTATCAAAACAAAGCACGAACCTTCAGCTTGAAGGAACACGAAAGGAAAATGACGAACCACACGATAAAACACACTAAATAGGCACACAACACGGAGCTCAGAAAAACGTGACTTAGGCCGAAGGTGGACCGACACCGTACTAATTTATGCCAATAAATGCTATGTTGTGTTTCTCTTCTAGGTATACGGTGACTTTTGTCAATGTAGTGTACATACACATTCAATAAAATCCAAGCAAACCACAAGAACTTCAAAGTAAGGAAGACTCAGGTATGAACTATTGTATGAGTTCTTGTGGTTTGTTTGGGTTTTATTGAATGTGTATTTGATGTGGTTCTTGGTTTGCTGCCTAACGCGTCCTTACTTGCATCTTACATTACTTTATTTTACTCTATTTTATTCTATTATCGTTTCCGTGTTGTAATTTCTTTAACACACACACACACACACACACACACACACACACACACACACACACACACACTGAGTGAGTGGCCAAAATATTATGATGCCCTAGTTAGTACGTTGTTAAGCCACCTTTTGTTGCCCTTAATACTGCTTGAATTCGTCTTTTTATGGATTCTATTAAATGTTGTTAAGTTATTAGCCCAAAAGCGATGAATTGCACCATCCAGCTCTTAAAGATTTCATGGTGGCAGATCCAGCTGTCTGATGCTCCTTTCAACTTCGTTCCACAAATGTTCCATTGGACTAAAATTCGGTGACTGAGGAGGCTATTGTAGGAAGCATTATTATCCGTAAAGCTCCTCAAAATAATCGCGTACAATGTGAGCACTATGACATGGAGTATTCTTCTGCTGAAAGTAACCGCCTCCATTGAGATAAACTATCAACATAACTGGGTGGACTTGATCTGCAATGATATTTATATACCTTTGGGCAGTCAGACGTTGCTCCACACGAAACAAAGGGTCCAAATACCTCCACGAAAGTATGCCCCAGACCGCAACGTTGCCTCCGCCAGCTCGAAAAGTAGTGACGGTGCAAGATGGGTCCATGCTTTCGTGCTGCTATCTCCATATCCTCACCCTTCCATCTGCATGGTATAGTTGAAAACGTGATTCGTCGGATTACATTACCCTTTTCCTCTCATTTGCTGCCCAATTCTTGTGTTCGTGAGAGAACTGGAGACGTTTTTTCTTGTTCGCTGCAGATAGCATTGGCTTACGGACAGCCGTCTGCTTCTGTATCACATACGATGTAACGTGCGGCGAAGTGCATACGTTGAGAGGCCATCGGAATTGGTCGTAGATTAATACTATCCGTAATCTAACGAAATGTTGTCCATCTCTTGGACTGCACAAATCTGCTTGCTTTACGCTCAGCTCGAGCATCCAGTACCCTATGACGACCACTCGCCTTGCTCACAGACCCTGCTTTTTTCCAATAACTGTAACCATAATCAGAATTATTTCTATATTTTCTCTTCATTGTAATGCTTAGTTGTCCTATAGTATGACTGAAATTTGCCTTTGTAGTCGGCTGAAACATAAAGTGGCAAAAGATATTTTTCGAATGTAATCGGCGTGAGTCTAACGACACGTATGTAATACATAGCCTACCCTACCACAAATATTCAGACACCTCTCTAATATTGATAGTGAATTAGGTTGCACACAAGCACCACGTCACAGTCTCAATGTTTAATATGCACATAGAGCTATGGTGAGGCAACAGCACGACTGTGGATGTGAGATGCCTCGAACGACAGAGTTAAATGATTTCTAACGCAGATTGATAATGTAATGCCACATAAATACAGTAGTTACTCTGTACGTGTCATTTCAGAAGCATTAAAGATTACTTCGTTAATGGTTGGTGATGTGGTTTCAAAAAGGAAGCGGACAAGGGCTGAATGTGCCAAGGAAAGACCTAGTAAACCTCCGAAGCTAATAGAACATGACAGAGAGCTCCACAAATGGCAGATGTCTCAAAATATAATTCAACATTAATAAATTAATCACACAAACCGTAGTTGAGACTATTAGAATTGATGTTAGTACCAATACAGTGCGTAGTACGCTGCACAACATGTGTTACTAAGGTCGAGCAGCCATATAAAAGCTGGTAATCATTTCGACTAACACCACTCACCGATTAGCGTGGCGTAAGGAACGTCTGTCTTGGACTGTTGGTCAATCGAAGACTGTGCTTTGGACTGATGAATCATGATACAGGGTCTACATGTCTTATGGTCGTTCCTGGGTGGGGTCGTTCCGATAGAGGGACTACCTGCTTTGGACTCATGAATCACGATACAGGGTCTACCTGCTTTGAACTGATCAATCACGATACAGGGTCTACCTGTCTTATGTTCGTTCCTGGGTGGAGTCGTTCCGATACAGGGTCTACCTGCTTTGGACTGATGCATCACGATACAGGGTTTGCCTGTCTTATGGTCGTTCCTGGGTGGGGTAGTTCCGATACAGGGTCTACCTGCTTTGAACTGATGAATCACGATACAGGGTCTACCTGCTTTGGACTAATGAATCACGATACAGGGTCTACCTGTCTTATGGTCGTTCCTGGGTAGGGTAGTTCCGATACAGGGTCTACCTGCTTTGAACCGATGAATCACGATTCAGGGTCTACCTGCTTTGGACTGATGAATCACGATACAGGGTCTACCTGCTTTGGACTGATGAATAACGATAAAGGGTCTGCCTGTCTTATGGTCGTTCCTGGGTGGGGTCGTTCCGATACAGGGTCTACCTGCTTTGAACTGATCAATCACGATACAGGGTCTACCTGCTTTGGACTGATGAATCCACGATACAGGGTCTGCCTGTCTTATGGTCGTTCCTGGGTGGGGTCGTTCCGATACAGGGTCTATCTGCTTTGAACTGATCAATCACGATACAGGGTCTACCTGCTTTGGACTGATGAATCACGATACAGGGTCTACCTGTCTTATGGTCGTTTCTGGGTGGGGCGGGTGCCAGAAGAAAGGTCTCTTCCAGACAGTATCGTACCAACGATGAAGTTTGGTGGATGCAGCTTAATATTATATACTGTTTTTGTGGTTCGGTTTCGGCCTATTAGTCGTTTTGGACAAAATCATGACTGCTGAGCTGTACTTAAACGTCCCAGACAATTCTGCACTACTAACGCTGTGGCAGTACTTTAGGGAAGGACTTGTGAGCAGAGCAACGCACCATGTGATACTGCCCGCGTTGTTACAGATTGAGAGATATGGGCTTCGAAAAATTTAACTGGAAATCTCAGAATCCCAATCTGAACCCTACGGAGGATGTCTGGAACGAATCAGGTTGCCCTGGTGAGTGAAAGAAAGCGTATCACGACAAAATGGCGCACGAAAAACGGTGAACGACAAAACAGCGCACAACAAAAAGGCGAACGTCAGAAGGGCGAACGACAAAAAGGCGATACAACAAAAGGGCGATACGGCAAAAGGGTGATACGCAAAAGGGCGAACGACAAAAAGGCGAAGGGGAAAAAAGGCGCCACGAGAAAAGTGAGAATACAAGAACGGGCTTGATATTTTTCTTCTTCAACTGCAAGATTTCTAAAAGACATTATTTCCAAAAACGGCACCGGGGTCCTTTTGAGCAAATTACATATTTCTTTGTGTATTCAAATCCCAACTGAAATCAGACGTCTCATCCTATATAAAAAGCTTTCAAAATGATGTTATTTTCACAAAGGACCCAGGGCCCTTTCAGTAAATTCAGTATTTCTTTGTGTATTCAAATAATTCCAACTGAAATCATACGTATCATCTTTTGTACTCTAAGTGAAATCTTTACAAAAGGCTTTCTAAACGATGTTTTTTCCAAAAAAAGACCCGGGGCCCTTTCAGTAAATTCAGTATTTTTTAGTGTATCCAAATAATCCCAACTGAAAAGAGACGTGTCATCTTTTTGTACTTTAAATGAAATCTATGTAGAAGGCCTTCTAAAAGATGTTTTCCTCCAAAAAGGCTACGGAGCTCTTATCTGAAATTGCCTTCTTTGTACATTCAAAGCGAAATTTTACGCATGCATACAAGTTTTTGTGCTCCAACTGCAACCTGCAGAAAAGGCCTAAGAGATATTTCCAAAAGGTCCCTGGAAACTTTATTTTGTTTTATTTCTTGTTTCTAAGAAAAAGATTTTGTTCATTTTCCTTCATCAAAAAATCTCCTTTTCCTTCCATAAAATTCCACTTTTTGTTTTCAGGTCTTCCATACATACAATTAAAGAAATAAGCAGTTACTCAAAGGGCTCCTGCGGCCTTTTCTAAAATAACATCGTTTAGAAAGCCTTCTGTATAGGTTGCATTTCAGTACAAAAAATGTCACATCTGCGCTCAATTGCGATTTGAATACACAAAGAAATAAGTAATTTGCTTGAAGTCCTCACTGGTCATTTTGGAAATAATATTTTTTGAAAGCACTCCCTATAGGTTATTGAAGTACAGAAAAATTATCATTTTCTTTTCATTACCGGAACATATTTTAATTAAATGTTTCTGTGCAATGTATCCTATTCAGGTAACCTCGGAAAACACTGTCCCAGAAGCTGTTTCGTGTATTTTTGGTTAAACCCAGGCAACATCGGTTACCTCCAGTAGTATTGCATAAATGTCTCCATGACTTTAAGAAATTTTAATGGAAGGCAGTGAACAAATTAACAATTCCAGCCAGAGATGCTACTGCTGAGTGGCATTAATGGTTTGCCAGATTTAGAAAACACACAGGTCGCTCCTTCATCTACGAGTGATAAACATTTTAATATGTTTTTCACTTCTAATGCATATGTACTTCTTTAACGCACGATTTTTATTTCAACGTCTTATTCGTTTCCATTAATGTATCCACCGTATGGCTACATACGGTGGGTAAATGGTATGACACACCTGGAAACGGATATTTTGCATAAGCACGCAGTTCTTATGAAAAATTGCCCTTTCCTAATCGACTGATTGCATATCTTTAACATATTTGATGTTGCTGGATTAAATGGAAAATTAACACAAGACGTCCGAAAAATTAGAAGCAAAAGGTAATAACAGCAATAATAATATCATTTAAGTAACGCTGGAGCACAAAAATAAAGGTTCCGTGTGTTTGTTTTTTTTTGGGGGGGGGGGGGGGGAATTATCGAAACTTCGATCTTTTATCGAGGTAAAACTGCAGTTTTATCAGATGTGGCAAATCTGTGGCTGCAGCGAGTCATGAAGGCATTTTCAGCCCTCGTCACTTATTTTAGAACTTAATGGTAGCATCAACGAAGTAGTGCGTTGTTCCTAAGATCCGGATATAAGAGGCGCAGGGTGAGCATCACATGAAATTCAAATGGCATTCACTCTTCGATGAGCTCCTGGCTAGTAAAGAGATTCGTGCTCACTCCCGAATCCCTCTATTAATCTCTCTCTTTCTCTTTTCCTTGTTAAATAAACCCGGAGAGGGAGCTGTGACGAGGGAAACTGTGCAGAGGGTAATGGGAAAAGGGGGTGGTTAGTATCGACTCGAAGACTGAAATGTGGACAAAAGAATTGTGTTACAATACTGAATTTGATTGATTCCCAAGTATCATGAAAAAGCCAAGGCGGAGAATGTATTTTCTTTGAAAAGAACTACGAAACGTCTTCTTTAATTCTGCAACGATCCTCTGGCGTAATTCTACTCCTGAGGCTAAATACGGGAAAAACGAAGAATAATGATGTCATCATTCATTAACTCTGATTCTTAAGCTCCGCCACTCTTGGATAACTGCTGTTTCCTCTCGAAGCCTTAATTATCACCTTTTTATTAATTTTTTCACTCGAGACATAAGTTTTCCTTCAACGGAACTGAAATTAAAAGAAAAAGAAATGAAGCAAATTTGTTTTGCTTTACCAATAATTTCTTTCCCATATGTTTTCTTTTGATTGGTATTTCCCGTATTGTTATTTAATGGCTGTTCTTTCCACAAGATAAATGACGTAGTGATTAATTTCCATCTTTTTTATTTCCTCTCCCTCTCTCTTTCATAACTTTTTTTTTCTCTTTATCTTCACGACCAGAAAGAAGTCATGTATGCGAACTTAAGTTTCGTAATTCATGGCAATTGGATTAAATTTCCATTAATTGCGAAATAGAAATACTGCTTCTTTACTTTATTTCTACTTGATTTAAGTCAAAATAAACGAAAAACTAGAAAAGTTGTAACTTGGAAACAAATCACGAATCTTCGAAAAAGTTTATTTTATGGCAGCAGCAGAAACATTCAAATGAATGAGACCTGTTAAGTTACCTCCGTAAAGCTTGTTTTCAGGTGAACAAAATGAACTTTCTTTAATCTGGTATGAAAGCAGTAACCCAGAACGAAAACCGTACCGTTTCTACAGCTGCAATGCTCTAAGTGACATGTATTCTTACTGAATAATTTTCTACCATCTTCCTTTCTAATAAAAAAATCTACGCTCTGAAGCTGGGACTACGAAGAAATCGTCACTTTGGCAAAGTTTTACCAATACAGAATGAAATTTCGAAAGGGCTCCTTAGTACTTTTTCTTCTCCCAAGAGTTATCGAAAACAAATGTGTTACAATTATTACATAACAGCCCTTTCTTATCAAACTAGCATACCAAATGTTCCCTTTTCCTTGAGTAAATAAATCCATCGCTCTTTCCACGTTAAGTAACGCACAGCAACCGAAAAATTGTTATTCGGCCGCCGTCGGGGAATCAAATCCCGAATTTCTTTATATCTAGCAGAGCGTGTTAACCTTTCACCACAGCTGCCAACAATTCACGGTGCTATGTGTGTTTTTCTTTTTCAGTCAGCATCTGACATCATAAATCCGTAAGATGGGCCCAGCTACTGAGACGTCTCCATCTGGTGGGCATTAACGTCACTGGCTATATATAATTATAGCAATAATCCAAAGGGCGAGATCCAAGGTGAAAATCATCGAAATACGTGGCGTCAGTTGAGTAAATAAATCCACTGCTCTTTTCACGTTAAGCAACGCACAGCAACCGAAAAATTGTTATTCGACCGCCGTCGGGGAATCAAATCCCGAATCTCTTTATATCTAGCAGAGCGCGTTAACCTTTCACCACAGCGGCCAACAATTCACGGTGCTATGTGTGTTTTTCTTTTTCAGTCAGCATCTGACATCATAAATCCGTAAGATGGGCCCAGCTACTGAGACGTCTCCATCTGGTGGGCATTAACGTCACTGGCTATATATAATTATAGCAATAATCCAAAGGGCGAGATCCAAGGTGAAAATCATCTAAATACGTGGCGTCAGTTGAGTAAATAAATCCACTGCTCTTTTCACGTTAAGCAACGCACAGCAACCGAAAAATTGTTATTCGGCCGCCTTCGGGGAATCGAATCCCGAATCACTCGATATCTAGCCGAGTGCGTTAGCCTTACACCACAGCGGATGATTTTCACCTTGGATCTCGCCCTTTGGATTATTGCTATAATTATATATAGCCAGTGACGTTAATGCCCACCAGATGGAGACGTCTCAGTAGCTGAGCCCATCTTACGGATTTATGATGTCAGATGCTGACTGAAAAATAACAAGTTAGTAAAATCATGCAATGCATTGATTATAATACGCTTTCCAACATACCAGAAATCATTACTCAAGTTATCACTCAATTTATGAGAATGATGGCTGTGGTATAAATCTCGGTCCTGTGCCGTGACATTTGATCCCATTTCGATGATATTCTACAGAACCGGTTTGGTATATCTCCGAAATAACATGATAAAGTTTTGCCGCAATCGAAGCATTTTTACGTAAGTTATGACGCATAAGGGCTATGGAATAGGTCCCTCTCCTGTGTCCTAACCTTTGACCCCATTTCGCCCATTTTCAATAGAATTCGTCCCCACAACATACTAACATTTCATCCAAATCCCTACAACATACTAACATTTCATCCAAATCGAAGCATTTTTACGTAAGTTATGACGCATAATGGCGATGGAAGTGATTCCGCTTCTATGTCCTGACCTTTGACCCCATTTCGCCCATTTTCAATAAGGTTTGTCGCCAGGTGGTTTTCTACCACATACCAAAATTTCATCGAAATCGAACCTTTTTTACGTTAGTTATGACGCATAATAGCAGTGGAATGGATCCCGCTCCTATGTACTGACCTTTGACCCCATTTCATTCACTTTAAATAGGGTACCTTCCCAGGTGATTCTCTGCCAGATACTAAAATTTCATCGAAATCGAGCGTTTGTTACGCGAGTTATTGTGCTGACGGACACAATCACACAACACGTGACGTAATGAGGCAGATGGGAATCGCGACCATCGCTCGACGCAAGTGTGACGTCATAAAACTTTAATAGGATCCACACACAACGCGTGACGTAATGAGACAGATGGCGTGACCGCGCGCCAACATTCTCAAACGCGGCGAGATTGTGACGTCATAAGATTTCTAAGCATTGGTAACATTAATGGAATAATGGAACAACGCCATCACTAAAAACATTATAATTCGGGGTGGTTATTTAACCCACTGAACGAATTCTCCTAAAGTCGAAATCAAGCTAAATCGATTTCTAGTACCAGAAAACGGTAGGTTAACGACTTTCATCAAAATTCTTAGAGGTGTTTTCAAAATAAAATGTACATACAAACATAGAAGAATTGCTACTTTAAAGTGGACGTGAAGTAATTTTGCTTCCTATACTTCCAATGGAAAAACTTCTGTACGCATTTTCTTCACAATTAATGCTTTCCCAAGGATGAAAATTTGAACATCGATTAAAATATCTTCATTTTTAACTTGGAATACTTAATATTTTCTAAACCATAAGCGTAATTATGCAATCCAACATTTTTTTGCCCACTGACGTCATCAAAGTACTGGTCGCGTTATCTTTTCTCTGGTTTCAACACAACCAAAGAAAAAGTTATCGATTTTTAATATGATTATGGTTAGGTTTTAGAACATATTAAGTTTTCCAAGTTATAATATGAAGTTATTTTAATCGATGTTCAAATTTTCATCCTTGGGAACATTAATTGTGAAGGAAATGTTTACAAAACTTTTTCCATTGGAAGTGTAGGAAGCAAAATTACTTGACGTCCACCTTAATAATATGGGATAAGGGCAATGGAAAGGATCGCAATCCTATGTCCTGATCTTTGACCACATTTCGTCCATTTTCAATAGTGTTCGTCCCCAGGTGGTCCCCTACTACATACTGAAATTTCATCGAAATCGAACCATTTTCACGCAAGTTATGACGCATAAGGGCAATGGAATGCATCCGGATCTTATGTCCTGACCTTTGACCCCACTTCACCCATTTTGAATAGGGTTTGTCCTCAGACGGTCTCCTACCACATAGTAAACTTTCATTGAAATCGAACCATATTTACGCAAGTTATGACGCATAAGGGCAATGGAATGATCCCGCTCCTACGTCGTGACCTTTGACCCCATTTGTCCCATTTTCAATAGGGTTCGTCCCTAGGTGGCCCCTACCACATAGTAAAGTTTCATTGAAATCGAACCATTTTTACGCCAGTTATCGTGCGGATGGACGGACGGACGGACAAAGCTGGAGCATATACGCTTCTTCAACCTACGGTTGGAAAGTGTAAAAAACACACATAGCACCGTGAATTGTTGGTCTCTGTGGTGTAAGGCTAACGCGTTCGGCCAGATATCGATATATTCGTGATTCGATTCCCCGACGACGACGGCGGCGGCCGAATAACAATTTTTCGGTTGCTGTGCGTTGCTTAACGTGGAAAGAGGGATGTATTTATTTACTCAGCTGACGCCACATATTTAGATAATTTTCCTTTTTTTTTTATTAACATTTGTACATAGCTTCTGGTGAGTGAAGTTATGTACAAATGTGAAAATGTAGCTTTTCAGTAGTAGCAGTTGAATTGGTTTTTCGAACGCAGAATTCAGCAGCAACGGTGTGCTATTGAAATTAAACTACTGCATAGTTTAAAACTTCGGCGTAAAGAGTGATATAGCTAATTCCAAACCTGAAAATTAACTAAAAAGAGGTTAACGGGTGGATCATAAACAGTGCTTGTGAGTTTTTGGGAGCTCGCAAATGATGTGGTTATATGCTATTTGTTGTGCAAAATAGTACGATCTTGAGATATACACTATGTAGACGAAAGTACTTATATACCTCCTCATATGCAAATAAACGGGCAATTACAGAACCAGGTGCGTACGCGCGGAGTGTATGTAAAATGAAGTATTGGCAAACCTGCCGGGCCGCATTGGAAGCCAATTTGTCGCGCAAAGCTAAACTTGCGAGCTTTGAAAGGGACATGGTTCGATACCAGCCGTAAACAGCAGTGCGTCCCACTGCTGTTCTTCTGGGATTCCTAAATTCCACTCTGTCTGAAATTTTTCATCGATGGAAAGCAACTTGTGCCACTGCAGCAAAACCGCGCTCTGGGAGGCAGCACAAACTGAGTGTTCGCATTAAACGAAGCTTACTGTGGAATGCGAAGAAGGCACGTCAGGTCTGTCCTCTGGCACAGACCTAGCGGGCGATATCACACAAACCACTGGAATACATATTTGCCTTAGAACAGTCCATCGGAAACTGCATATCCACTGATACCATGCTATGCCAGCTGCTCATAAGCCCTTCATCACTCTAGAAAATGCCAGACGAAGACAAAAGAGGACCCTCGCTCGTCATTCGTGGACAACATGGAGTGGAAAAGGATCGTGTGGAGTGACAAATCACGCTGCTCAATTTTTCATTTAAATAAACATATTTGTGTGTAGTTTTTGCTGGTGGAAAGCAGTCATGCTGACAGCATTGCCTCTACAGTCAAGTTTGGAGAAGGATCTGGGATGGCGTGAGGTTATTTCTGCCGAGAAAAACTCGGTCCGTAGGTTATGGTGGTCGTTTAAAAGCCGAAAAATAATTGCAGACAGAATGCTCCTCCACTGGAAAACTGAATTGTAATAACATAATTTTCACAGAAAATATTATTCGCAAAGAAATTCATTTGAAGAAAAAACTTTTCTTTCGGTTTGACTTCCAGAAAAGGAAATGTGATGGCAAGAAAACGAATTAACACTTGCGCCTCCTAGTATAAAAGTCGTGCCTCATTATAAGTGGGAAATGTACGTCAATTTTTGTCAAGATGCCTGGTAATTTATGCAGAAGAATTTGTTTCAATCCGCATTTTAAAAACGAAGTAATAACTTCAGATGCAAACATGCGTTTCCATCCTGAAGTGCAGAAATGTGTATTATGGAGAAATAGAAAACATTACGCGTGATTGAAGATTTCTCACATGAAAAAAAAAAATTCGAGGACGATTACCGGAAAAGGAGAAAATCAGAGGAAAAAGCAAATGTAGCGGAAAAAGTGCGCATTATTTGAAATGCATAATATGCGTAGTATTTCTCAGTGAACGTTACAACGTGTATAAAGAAATTTTTAGCCAGCTTTCTAGGATAAGTAAAACATTTGCATGCGGAAATTAGTCCTTAGGTCCATTAGCGGCTGAAATGTGTTATGAGAAATCGAATCTAGTGCGGAAAACACTATATTACTCATAGCGGAAGATTTCAGAAGCCAAAAAATTTTCCAAATCGAATATGTAGAAGCAGGGACAGGGAAAGAAACAGTATACGATTTCACACCCACCTAGCGAGGAAACTGTACGTCTTTTAAAGAAGAAAATGCGCGCAAAATGTTTTTCATATGAAAGGGTATCCGACCATAACAGGACTTTTTCAATCGGATATTTAGAAGCCAAATACTCTCACATTTTTCCGAATAGCTTCAATAACAACAGCAACATATATTTGCCACTTAAAACAAATTCCTAAAGAGATGTGGATGCAACTGAATTTAAATCAAGATTTTAAACAAATGATACAGCATGAACTCCAGTCTACATGAGCAGTATCGTTAACCGTTCTACTTCAATCATATCAATTGAAAGACTTGACTAGTATAGAAAAAGTGCGACTAAGCAAGAGCCCAATTTTCCATGCCCTAAAGCATACACACACTAAAATAAATAAAAAAAGACTTCGTCTTACAAGGGTACCGTGCACCAGTATCATTCCAAATAAATGTAGACATGATTCCACATCACTGAAATGGGATACTGTGCGTCACAAAAACGGGAAATCCACTGCAGTTGTGTTCCAGTTAACCATTCGAATTATGTTTTCTGAACATGAAACAGAAATTCCTTTCCTCTCCAATCTTGAAAGATGCGAAAATATTTTCTATAGTACTAAATATGCAAACAATGTTTTCATTTATTTTTATTATTCAGTTACGTAAATAATACAAACGCTTTTTTCGAATGCAAGCATGATTTGCAGCGACCTACCGCATTCCCAAATTTTAACTCCCCTTCGGAGGCGTAACATGCCCAGAAGTGTTTCACTTACCTCTTTTTCGACCAGCAATCTGTGGACAGGATTTCTCAGCTTCTACAAATCATGTTGGACACAACTGTTTCTATTGCGGACAGAAACTAACATACTAGAAACTACTGATTTGATATTGGTAGTAAGTGTAACTGTATATCTCTCTGGACACGGAAACTCCATTTACGTGTGTATAAAAGTTTTCTTTAGAAAAGCTTTTGTAGAACAAAGAATGAAGCCTTCACCAACTGATTAGCATCAGCTATCATCAACAAATACAAAAGTAACAGCCTGTTACGTGATCTGTCAGCTCGCTCTAAATCATAGATACTACAAAAGGCATGGAACGTCACTTGTGGTTCACCTACGCGTTAATCTTTGGTGTACAGTGTGTGTAGCAGACCTCCGGAGCCTGCCTACCTTATAGCCAAAAAATCGGAAGTAGTCTTTTTTATCACTGGATTTAATCCACATTTCCTTACAGCAAATGTTACTTCTCCACATATGTAGCAGAAGTTATCCTCACTATTTACACGCTGACGGGGTATACTTATCAAGCCTAAAAATAAGAGCAAACAGGCGCTCATGCACAAAGGCTCTCCGAGAACAACGTACGCAGAATAACAGCTACCAAAAAACCCCCGGTGGATCTACCCGGTCTCTCTGAATCCGAGTAAAACCCAAGAGAGGATCATCTTCGACACATGTCATGCTAAAAGCGTCGTGACCGCTGAGTGCAGTGCTGCTACAACTCAATTACGAGGGCCGCAACTGCTTGCACGAAACAAAGTCGCTGACATGAGCTCCTTTCTGTACCTTCAAAACAAGAACAATTCACAATAAACTTTTAATGTCATTTTCACTTTATTGTAGTTAAGATTTGGCAATTTTGTTTTGACTTCAGTTTTCATTTGAACAGTGTAATAATAATTTATCATTCTTCAATACCGCAAGGTTTTAAAGACATTATAACTGCCGGCAATTTCATGGAAGCAAAAGCTTTTTCACAGTCAACAAAGTCGAAAGTAGTGATCGTTCATATTCATTCACTCTGTCTCACAGTACATGCATATGGTTTACAGTACTGTAGCCAGCTTGTTTGTTCTCTTAGTTGAGCAATGTAGTGTTTCCTTCAAGCGGTGTCACGACACCTTGGTGAAGATTTTGTGAGCAACTGATAGGAGACTGATGGGTCTGTAGTTCCTGAAATCCTCCAGGTTCTCTCTTTTTTGTAGCAATAACGCTATAACTTTGTTCTAGTCACCAGGAACCTTCATTGAGGAATCTAGTGAAACTTAGGTGTAAGCATATTTTCCATTTCTTTACTGACTTTTTGTACAATGTCCATGGTAATTCCATCGGACCCTAGCTATTCCTTGTTTCATGTTCTTGAGTGCGTGGACAACTTCTGCCGGAAGAAGTGGGGGCACCTTAGCGGCTGTGTATTTCTTTATGTCTGTAATCTATTTAAGTTATCATCCCTTTCATATAGTTTTGTGCAAAAATTTAGTTAAAATTTCGCTTCTGTTTGTTGTTACGGTAACATCTTTTCTGACTGCCGTAATTTGTTTTCTTAAATTACACAGGTGATTATTTTTTAGCTACAGGCTTTTGCTGTTTTCGGGAGATTTTTTCCAGAAATTCAAAACTGAATTTCTTAATACATTCAATGACACTTTTTCGCACTGTCTTACAGAGTTTTATATATTCAACTTTGGAAGTTATAATATTTTTATGTATCTCATCTACCTTTATTTTTGAATCAACATTTTTCTTTGTTCTGATATTTTCTTTATGTGGTTTTTGTTCTTAGTACCACGTTTTTTGTCCTTATTTCCATAAGGATTTTCTACAATTGTTTTTTTCAATTACTGAGACTATTCTACATAACAGCTTTGATAATTTTTATTAACATTGAAATTTCTACTTCTCTTGTTGTCAGACTCTTTAGTGCAGAGAATCGGTTACCTCTGTGTATATCGGTCCATTTTTTTTTATTTTTGGAAACGCTATCTCTGTTTCAAAACTCTTTAGCAGCTTTTTTTTGCATCAAACAAATTTAAGAGAACCCAAAAATTTCTGCTTATTGTGGAACATTTTCTGGCTCAGAGTACTTCTACTAGATTTCCAATATTTATGTTCGCATTTTTTCCCGATTCTGGTTTCCCTCAGAGAATAGCCTGCAAAAATTATATCAGAGTTTCAGTTGAAGTAAGAAAAATAACTTTTCCTTTTTAGTGCGAAAACGTCACGAAATACATTGTGGTAAGACCCGGAAACATCTGTCATAGCATACTTGGTTTTCCTATTTGGTTTAGGTTTTTAGGAAAACCAGTCATTTTATGCCCAGTATTTAAGATGTTTTACTTCTTCCTTTTGTACAATGCTTTCATAACAAATGAAGATTTATGGATTGACGGGGGAAAGCGGGAGATAGCCTATACCTACATATACCGTGGACAGCATATATCAAGCGAGAGTCGCATTGATAAATAAATTAATCGGCGTATAAAACTTGGCTGGAAAACTTTTGGAAGAAACAGTACAATTTTTAAGAGCAACATGCCATTATGTCTTAAAAGAAAAGTGTTTAACCAATGTTTCCAGTACTTACGTACGGAGAAGAGATGCGGACCTTAACCAAAAAGGACATAGAAAGACTGCATACATCTGAAAGAGGCATGGAGAGATGCCGGCTTGGTGTAAGCAGAAAAGATAAGAAGAGGAACTCGTGGATAAGGAAAATGACAAGAGTGGAAGACATAATTATCAAAGTAAAATCCCTGAAATGGTAATGGGCTGGACATATTGCTACAAGGACGGACCATCAATGGACAACCGAAATTTTAGACTCGATTCCAAGGGACTGGAAAAGACCCAGAAGAAGACCACATGGGAGGTGGGTGGATGAAATTTGAAAGCATGTGGGGGTGAAATGGAGGAGACTGACTGAAGACAGACTGTTGTGGAAGCAACTTGAGGATACCTTCATCCAGCAGTAGATCGATAATAGTACATAATGATGATGGTGGTGGCCTATTCTTTCTGCCGAGAACTGCAGAGATGTCAAGTGTGTAGTTAAAAATGCGGGATAGTGTAGAACATTTTTCAGTTTTCTATTTTTAAAAGACGCAGTCATCAGTTTCAATACAGACTGTTGTGGAAGCAACTTGAGGTTACCTTCATCTAGCAGTGGATCGAAAATAGTACATAATGATGATGGTGGTGGCCTCTTCTTTCTGCTGAGAACTGCAGAGATGTCAAGTGTGTAGTTAAAAATGCGGGATAGTGTAGAACATTTTTCAGTTTTCTGTTTTTAAAAGATGCAGTCATCACGTTCAATACAGACTGTTGTGGAAGCAACTTGAGGATACGTTCATCTAGCAGTGGATCGATAATAGTACATAATGATGATGGTGGTGGCCTCTTCTTTCTGCTGAGAACTGCAGAGATGTCAAGTGTGTAGTTAAAAATGCGGGATAGTGTTAAACATTTTTCAGTTTTCTATTTTTAAAAGACGCAGTCATCAGTTTCAATACAGACTGTTGTGAAAGCAACTTGAGGTTACCTTCATCTAGCAGTGGATCGAAAATAGTACATAATGATGATGGTGGTGGCCTCTTCTTTCTGCTGAGAACTGCAGAGATGTCAAGTGTGTAGTTAAAAATGCGGGATAGTGTAGAACATTTTTCAGTTTTCTATTTTTAAAAGACGCAGTCATCAGTTTCAATACAGACTGTTGTGGAAGCAACTTGAGGTTACCTTCATCTAGCAGTGGATCGATAATAGTACATAATGATTATGGTGGTGGCCTATTCTTTCTGCCGAGAACTGCAGAGATGTCAAGTGTGTAGTTAAAAATGCGGGATAGTGTAGAACATTTTTCAGTTTTCTATTTTTAAAAGACGCAGTCATCACTTTCAATACAGACTGTTGTGGAAGCAACTTGAGGATACCTTCATCCAGCAGTGGATCGATAATAGTACATAATGATGATGGTGGTGGCCTATTCTTTCTGCTGAGAACTGCAGAGATGTCAAGTGTGTAGTTAAAAATGCGGGATAGTGTAGAACATTTTTCAGTTTTCTATTTTTAAAAGACGCAGTCATCAGTTTCAATACAGACTGTTGTGGAAGCAACTTGAGGATACCTTCATCCAGCAGTGGATCGATAATAGTACATAATGATGATGGTGGTGGTCTCTTCTTTCTGCTGAGAACTGCAGAGATGTCAAGTGCGTAGTTAAAAATGCAGGATAGTGTAGAACATTTTTTAGTTTTCTGTTTTTAAAAGACGCAGTCATCACTTTCAATACTTTATGTAATCTCACCCAGAGATATCAACAACACACCTGAAAAGATAAAATGTGATAGTAGAATTAATTTCTTATTTTTAAGACGTCAAAAAAGATATCTGTAGAATCACAGTTATTCTTCCGACAAAAGGAGCATCATCGTTAACCGTCGAGTCGTCGGGAGACATAATGGCATTTCTTTCAGATTATGTTTGAACTTATTACATTTTTTGCGGAACTGCTTCGCCATAGGTTGAAGTCTGTATTATTATATTGAATTGTTTCGCATCTTCGTTTAACTTTTCGATATGTGAACTAGAATTTTCAATACCGTTATGGAAGCCCCCATGAACTTGAAACGGCTCTCTGTTAGGAAATCTTGGCGAGACGTTTTTCCCAAGCATGTGTTCAGGTTGTCGAAATGGGGAAGTGGCGAAGTCATCATTTCATTAATAAAGTTCTTCCATGAGAGACAGTGTATGGAAATTGTGATAACCGGAGTAGAAGAAAATTGCTAGGTGTCCCATCAGATAGGCAATCAGGTAGTTACCGAAGCCAAAGCGCAACGCCTCTCGTTAAGGCGACAATCTTCTTTTCTTCACCCCTATTTAAATGACGTCATGCTTGAAGGACATGATTTATGATAAGTCACGATCTCAGTGAACTCTATATGATTGCTGTTTATCTCACGATGATTTTCGCTGATAACGTCTAGGTATTCATGAAATTTGGAGAAAATTATACTTCCTTGGAATAGAAGCATTACTAATGGTTTTCAGGGAGACCATTTTTGAAATCAGGAAAATCGACGTTTTTTCAATATATTGCTTTGTTCCTGATGTCTGAAAAATCTCGAGATTATGGCACATGAGTCGCACTTCTCTCTCGTCCCCCTTCTCCCTCGTCTTACTTTTCTTTTTCCTCTCAGCACGCTATGTGAGCCGTTGATGTCGTTATGTTACCGCTTTGGCTGTCCAGCCAAATTTACATACGTCTGAAGGACAATGTCTTTTTCTCTAGAAGACACTGAAAATATTTTTATTTTATGTAGGATAGGGAGCTGTATTTTCAAATTACCCCCTCTTTTTTCTTTCTTCTCTAACAGAACTACATTTTTAGGTTGTTATATTTTCATGTAATACCTCCACTTCTAGAAGACTGGCTGAAAAATTATGTTCTCGCAGCGGATAATAGAAAATAAGATCAAAACTTCCTAATTTGCTTTCTTTGCCAATCTCCTATATGTTTCCTATACGTTTCTCCGGCTGTAGATAGAAGAGATCTTGTCTTAGCAGTAAATTTGTACTGCAAAACATTTTTTTCTTCCTGGGACGTATTGTATTTATACACTGAGTGGCCATTTTATTATGACCACCCCTCAGTACTTCATTGGGCCACCTTTTGCCTTTAATACTGCGTCGATCCTTCGTGGCATGGACTCTACGAGATGTTGATAGGTAGTTTGTGCAATCTGAGACAATGGTTGATGAATAGCACTTTCCAGGAGTTTGAGATTGCAGGGTTGTGGATTCAGCTGTCTGATGGCTCGTTCGACTTCATCCCATAAATTCTCAATGGGGTTGAGATCTGGAGATTGTGGGGGCCACCTAAGCAAAGTAAACTCACCGGCATGTTCCTGAAACCAATCCTGTACAATACGAGCACTATCTCAGGACACATTATCTTGTTAAAAATAGCCATCGCCATTGGGATAAACCATCTACATTAAAGGATGCACTTAGTCCGCAACGATGTTTAGATATGATGTGACATTCAGAAGTTGATCAACAGGAATTAAAGGGCCCAAAGCATGCCAGGAAAACATTCCCCAAACCATAACGTTGCCTCCAACAGCTTGAAGGGTTGTAGTAATGCATTAGGGGTCCATGCTTTCGTGCTGTTTCCGCCAAATTCTCACTCGGCCATCGGCATGGTGAAACTGAAAACGTGATTTATCGGACCATATAATTTGTTTCCAATTATCGACTGTCCAATCTTTGTGCTCCTGTGCGAACTGGAGACGTTTTCTCTTGTTAACTGCAGACAGCAAAGGTGTTCGAACAGGCCTTCTGCTGCAATATCTCATCGGATGCAGTGTGCGGCGAACAGTGCGTGCAGAGATCATTTAAGGAATCCTTGATTAAGATGGTTTGTAATTTGGTACACTGTTGTCTGTTACCAGTCTGGACACTCTCCGTTCCGCCCGAGCAGTCACTAGTCGATGACAACCACACGTTGCACGTAGAGACCCAGTTTTTTGGCTGACAGTCCAGTCTTTAAACACTTTAACAACAGCTGCTCTGGAACATTTCACGAATGTGGCGGTTTTGGGGATACTCGCTCCATGGCTCCGAGCTTCTACAATCATCCAACGTTGAAAGTCCGTCAAATCGCATTTTTTACCCATCTCGTCAACCAAATATCACTTCTACAACTGTCGCAAGCACTAAGCTTTCCATTTTTATACTAGCCTCGCCCTCTGACGGCAAACGCGTTCAGCCATAGCTCATTTGCTTGAAATTGTCAGGTGGTCATAATAAAGTGGCCACTCTGTGTATACGTCATGGCACAGAGATTATAGAAAACAGATTGGAGAAATGCTGTTTAAGTGGGACAATAGAAAGCACGACCACAATTTCCGAGCTTTTCCCATTAGAAAATGCTTACGAACTGTCTGTTGAAAAGGAAAATATCTACGAGAGTTATTTTAAAAGTTTTGGACATTGTAGGTTACCTTTAAAAAACGAATTTATTTCACAACATACCTTTACAGACCTTCCAAGTAATCCCCCATGTTTCTTTACGACAGCGGCCCAACGTTTGGGCAAGTCTTGTATTCCATTCAGAACACCTTCATTGTTGAGGCGTTGGATTACTCGGGTCATCTCATTAGAAACATCCTGAATCGTTTCCCGCAGAGTGGCTTCTTCAATTTTGGGAACAAGTCATTGTCTGGTGGGCTCATGTAAGGACTGTATGGCGCTTGGGGAAGCAATTCCCATCCATATTTTCCCAGAAAGTCTCTTACCGTTATACGGGCAACATACGGCCTTTGCGAACTGCTTGCTGCTCTTCACTTAGATTACGTGGAACCCATTTGGCAGCCACTTTTCTCTTCTGTAATTTTTCAGTTAGGATTCTGAAAAACCGAAACGGTCGACATGTTTGTTTTATATGCAATCTCTTCACATGTTTTCCGTCGATCTTCCAAAATGGTGCTGACGATAACCACAGAAGTGACGTCCGCTGCAACTGATGGCCGCTGCTTCTTGAGTCGTCTTCGATGCTTTCCCGACCTTGGTGGAAACAACAAGCCCACAGTGACACTATACTAACCCTACAAACTTCACACAAAACTTTATGAATTTTGGTTGGGGATTTTCCTCGAAAAGTTTCAAGTTTAATGTAGGATCGCTGATTGCTATGCGAGATCTGACCTGACTCACTTTCTTTCGCCACTTCCAGGAAGAATTTTTGAAACAGGAACAAATTAGCAAGCAAACGTAGACACAACTTTGTACACTGAAGTCTGACTTACAACTGACGCAACGATTGGAGTGATTGCGTCATCCTACAGGGCAGCGCCTGCGCAGTGTGCAACACTTTTGAAATGACCTACGTATATAGTTTTTTAGGACACGACACAACCGTTGACTTGGAGCTTACTGAAAAGTTACATGTAAATCTGGAATATTGTGAAACTTTCCAAATTTATTTTTTTTACCATCAAACGCCGTCTTCTTTGCTTTTCATTTTCTTGCTCTCTGCCCCCTTTCAAATGATTTTGAAAAGTAAAAACGCCTTATTAACTGTTTTTTTTTCTGTGTGCTAGTGCGGTTACTTATCAAAGCTAAACTAAAAGTTCTTTCTACAGTTTAAAGTATCTTTATGGCATGTTGAAAAGGAAGAACACATTTGTAATGACATAGTTTTGATAAGTGTTCTTATGTATGATAACTTTAACACTGTGGGAAAGTAACCCATGGTTTCTTAGGAAATATATGTCATTGACATGTGCTCTTTGTTCTATCTAGAACTCAGAAAGAGCATTGAAGTAAGGCTTTATCTGATCGTATCTGTAAACAGACTTTCTTCCTGTTCATGCATATTTATGAAATTCCCTTACGTCGCTGTCCGTGCCTATGATTAGTGTCCGTGATTTGTTTGCAATGCGTAAATACCTGCATTGTCAGTTTCAGTGCCACACGTAGCTGCACACAATACTTTGGATTTGCATCTTGTTATCAGGGTATATAAAATAATTTTTCCATTCAGTGTATATATAATATTTTTTCATTCAGTGTATATATCGTTATATAAAGGATAATTTATTTTCTATTATTACACACACCTCTCGACATAAAAATACAGCAGTAGGAAGTACAGGGTACTCAACTTAAAAGTATCCCGAGATAAATATGAACGTACCTTTATTTGCACAACTGAAGAGTAGTAACAGCAGGTGTTGAAAATGATGTCCATGCATTTCAATGCATTTATCAACACGTTTGACCATGTTAACTCTGACACTTCGTAGCATTTGACCATTTATTCCTTGGTTCGGAACGGTAGTGTTTCTCACCAACTCAACGAGGGTATATGGGTTGCTGCCGTAAACCTGGTCCCTTAGGTATCCTCCACAGAGAAAGTCTGGACTGGTGAGATCAGGTGACCTGGAAGGAAATAGTTCAACAAAAATTAATATCCCACTGAAAATTTCCTGAAGTATTTGCTTAGTAAACTCGCGGTGTACCGCGACTCCTGAAAGTATTTGCTTAGTAGACTCGCGTTGTCTTGGTGCAACCTTCAATAGCACTCGTCCCCTTCCAGCTGAGCAACGAACAGATGAACATTTTTTTGGTATGCTTCTGCGTTCAAAGTGTCATGAAAAAACAGAAACCCAACTATTCGACGTCTCGACACAGCGCACCATACCCCAACTTTTTGCGGGTGTAGAAGAGACTAAGCTAAACATGTGGGTTTTCAATATGCCACAAACGGTTGTTCTGACTGTTAACGTAGCCATTAAGATGGAAATTCGCCTCATCCGTGTAAAGCACAAAATCTGACCTCCGCATGTTGCCTCGAAAAAACGATTTAAACCGTCGGCAATATTCAAGTCTTCTCCGGCAGTTTCTCCGGCTAGTTTATGAAACACTTGCACTCGGTATGGATAGAACTTACGCCTTTTGTTTTTCTGAAGTGTGTGCTAAACCTAAAGAGATATTCTGTTGCTGGCTTAATTTCCTTAACGACTTGTTAGATCTGCGTTTTGACTCTTCAATATCACGTTCAGCTTTGGGTGCTAACACTGACCTCCGCCTGCTTCGTTCCTTATCAACAATCGATCCTGTAGCATAAAACTTCTTCACCAACTTTTTCATCGCCATTTTCGATGCTGCTTGCTTTCTAAATCTTTCGCAGATATTTCGTTGACACTTAATGTACGAATGATTTGTCTTCAGTTACTTTTCAAGCACAAACACGCATTTTTTAATTGACAGCCGCATGATGAACACAATAGGAATACACTAACAACACCAGAGAGCATATGCCCAAATACGACGCAGGCAATTACGTATTGATCAGGCTGGTGTGAGCAAGCGGAATCGTGGAATCCAGTTATCACAACTCCGACTACAGCGCCGCCCTTTCCTCTACTGTACACTGCCGCACGTGCGGTTAACCGGTCTATTAAAATACAAAAAAATTCACCGAATTCCGACCGCTTATAGCAGTGGTGTAAGTTTAAGTTGAACACCCTGTATTTGTCGGAGCGCCATGAAAATTGATGAGTTGTAGTTGCGAACCAGTCATCTGACAAATGTGGGAACTAAAAGGGCAAATCGGCTCGGCGTAGCTAAGTTTAGTCGTCCTGCCCCGAGGGTGTTGACTACTTTTTCGGCGTATTCTCGGTTGCAAAAGCACGTATAAGGAGTGAGAATGCCTGAGCGCAGTCATCTGGAATTCTACCATCACATGGACAATTTTATCGGATACTTCATAAAAGGCTACGCAGGGCTGGTTGATCCCTGCGTCTCATCGCTGTGGAAACAATCGCGATGCAACAACTGTTTGTCGAATGTGGCAACAGTTGTTGAAAGAAGGTACGTGCGTCGCCATGTGGGACTGGTGCACGTGGGCGAACGAGAAAATGCTTCAATCTCCGCGTTCAACAGCAAACCGTAGCAGTCCCACAATTCATAGGAAACGAAATTCGACGAGGTGCACAGACAGCTGTGTAGATCAGCGTATAGACACGGACAGTGAATGACAGATTGGCTGAGGCAGGTTTGCACTCCTGCCAGCCATTGTGACGACTACCACTCACTGCAGCACATGGTTGCGCAAGGCTGCAATGGATCCGTACCATTCATGCGTGGTGGGACGAATAATCATTCCTTGTATTAGGCGACGAGTCTCGTTTCTCTCCAAGTGCCAACGATCGCCAATTCAGTAGTGTTGGCATAATCGATTGAATTCATAAATCGAAAGGTTGTAATCGAGATTTGACAGTTCATTCGAAATAATCGTTCGAATGATTTTTAGGTTTAGAATTTACCGGTAGATAGCGTGATACGTTCAGAGCCGCCTTCTGCTTTTGACAAATCGAGATATTCATTCGAAATGATCATTCGTATGATTTCTAATTTTGCAATTTACCGGTAGATTTCCTTTCCCTACACGAAGTAAGGAAGCCATGCTGTAAATGAAAGACAAACATGCCAAATGTTTCTTGAATTAGCGTAACCAAGGTAAAAGTAGCTCAAGGTTACTAGATCCTCCGGCGAGAGATCATTCGAGTGATTCCGCAGACGAGAGATCATTCGACTGATCCTGCAAGCAAGAAATCATTCGAGTGTTCTTCCCAGCGAGAGATCATTCGGTCCCACGGAAACTATTTCGAGAACATCTCGAGTAGTTCTCCAGATGAGATGAGTGATTTTGCACAAGGGAAACCGAACGATGATATGCTGATATTTTCTTGCCTTTCGAATGCACTCGTTGGATCGAGACGACATAGCAACAATCGAGTTTTCTTGAGTTTTTTTTTGTTCGAATGATTTTGACGTAATCGAATATTTCGAGAGATTTTTATAATCGAATGAATCGATTATTTCTTCTCGATTATGCCCATCACTAAAATTGAGAGTCTGGAGAGCACGTGGTCACAGAGCTTATTTTGTTGCCATCCGTGAGTTCCCTGTGTCTTCTCAGGTTGGTGTCATGGTTGGGGGCACTATCAGTTTCAACTGCGGATTGCTTCTCGTACGCATAGACTCTGTATGACAGAATAACTCATAATAAGAATAAATAATAAAGAATAACATACAGAATAAATACATACAGAATAACTCAGTATGACTCATAGTCTCGTATGAAAGAACGACGATTCGTCATTGAGGTGTTGCAGCCCGTTTTGTTGCCATATGTCCGTGGTATCCCTTATGCCCAGTTTCAACATGATGATGCCCGCCCGCACACCGCCAAAATCAACAGACATTGTCAGTAAGGTGTCCAGGCCCTGCACTGGCCGGCGCGATCCCCAGACTTTTACTCAATAGAAAACATATGGAACGTCAATGGAAGGCGATTAATGCTTCTGCTCGATCCCCTCGCTATGTCGAATAATTGTGAACACAGGTCAACGACACCGGGCCAGCGATTCCTCAGAACACCAACCCGGGATATTTTCACTCGATGCCACTCCGTGTGGCTGAATGTGTCATGAGTCAGTAGGTCGTTTGACAGCCCAGCATGGCGGTCAAACGACCTACTGACTCATGACACATTGTATTGTCTCTACATCATTGCATTTATATAAAACCCTCTTAAATAAAATCACTTCTTTCTTACCTAT
Organism: Macrothele yani; assembly: GCA_039090855.1. Classification (NCBI taxonomy): domain Eukaryota; kingdom Metazoa; phylum Arthropoda; class Arachnida; order Araneae; family Macrothelidae; genus Macrothele; species Macrothele yani. Next base: position 165,991,512 of record CM077007.1, read on the forward strand.
TTGCCTACGTGTTTAAGAAGTTTCGTTTCATTTCGTGCATTCTTTTATGGTATTGTATTTTCTATGTCGATCATTGTATTTGAAACATTTTGAGCGTAACCTAACAGTATCACGTGATCTCTTAAATTCTGTGAACGTCATTGTGGCCAAAATGTTGCAGCACGCCAGAATATGAGGTGATTGAGCAAACTCAGTGAATGTGACAATATAATACTGTAAGCATATTATGTATACCCCCTCCCCTATATTTTTAGTTTTCGAGATCGGTACCTCGTGGGTTCAGTGAGGATTCACCAACATAAAAGGAGGAGTAAAGTTTGTTCGATAATTAAAACGTTCCTTTTTGTTTGCAGGTTGAACAGCGATTGAATTCGAATTAAAATTGGGTAATCAGTGTTTGATAGTTGTAATAAGTACTAAGTCGATCAACATTTTTTATTATTTTGTTATTTTATTTTTGATTATTATTATTGTTGCATTCACTTGTCTGAAACAGTTCATTGAATGCGATGATTATCTAAGGCAGACTTAAAACTACACACACACTCACACACACAAGTAGTGGCATCTTACGGTCGGCTGATACTTGAACAAAAATGAAGCCATTAGCTCTGCAACAGAGGTACTTTTTCTAACTTTAACCTAAGGCAGAAATATATTCTACAATATTCGAAAAAATCAAAACAAAAAAGCTGTCCAGATTTTAAAATTTTGAAACAGTGCTGGCGTTAATTTGTGCTGTTTGAAATTATAATGTATTTCTTAGGTTTCTTGAATATGTTGCTAAATTCATGCTACGGACAAAACTATATAATTATAAAATTATAACAGCCTTCGAAAAGCTAACACGTAGTTACAAACAGCTCCGTCGGTGGGAGAGAAGGAAGTAGGGTTAGATAATTTCCTTAACGACTTGTTAGACAACAGATTTATTTTTTGGAGAGATTTCACAGATGGAAGCATTACATGCTCCACTTCTTGCCGTTCATCCTCATCACCTTCCTGCACCGCCTTCATAACTTCACGCGAGTACTCAAAAATACACTGCTGGCCACCCAAAATGCAACACCAAGAAGGAAGCATCCGATTGGTCTGAAATTCGCAGCATGCGTCGCCCGCGAAAGGACATACAAACGATTAGCATTGCAGGGCATATGCAAATCATGTGCGCCCGGCATTACACCGAGAAGCACTTTAAAAAGGGTGCACAGAAGACGGGGTGTAAGTAGAGAGCCGCGGGTGGCTTAGTGGTTGGCAGTTCAGACTATCGATGCAAGGTCCTCAGGTTCGAACCTGGGCTGATCTTTCAGAGATGGTGTGATTTACTAACAATCGTTGAATATCCGCCATGAATCGGACGAGCACGTTAAGTGACGGCCCCCAGGCTGGACCCACTGATTAAATGGGTATCCTTTCCTATGCCCCCCCCCCTGAAATTCTCTCACCCCTCTATCTGCAATATCGTGCTTGTACGGTGGCGCCATCTACTGTATTATAATCTCACTACAAACTGTTCTGTAAAAGTCACTAGACTTGCTCTCATTCCTTCCGTTTCTGTGTCCTGCTCAAAAGGCCATCTCGCTGTAGGTGGCTGGGACCTAAACTCTACTCACTGTGGACGGAAGTCCTACAAAGAAAATGACAAATCCGGGTGTAAGCACTGGAAGTGTGTTGTGCTGCCGGACCTGTGCGTGGGAAGCTTTCTGATGCCTCGTCTCATAATACGGCAGTCATTTCAGCACGTTTTTGAGTTCGACAGAGGACGAATAGTGGCTTATCGCGACAGCGGTTTATCGTACCGAGACATCGGCGTCCGTGTGGGACGACATCCTGCCACAGTGAGGCTAGTATATATTCGTTGGGTGCAGGAGGGACGGACGGACCAACGTGAGCGATTGCCAGAGCCGCGGCACACCACCGAACGAGATGACCGGCATTTTGTGCGGCAGACATTGACGGCTTGCATCGCCACATCATGAAACGTTAGCGCAGGAGTTAGGGTGTGTTGCGCAACAACCTGTGTCAACACGTACAGTTCGACGTCGTCTGCAGGAGCGAGGACTTGTCGCACGGCTCCCATTGCCCCGATTACCATTGACGTTACACCACCGGCGAGTGCGGCGGCAGTGGGCTGTTAAACGCAGCCCCTGAACTACGGAATGGCACGTCATTGTCTTCTCCGACGAATCCCGCTTCTGCCTTCAACACCACGATTGTCGGATCCGCGGCGAGAGACTGTAAGACGCATGCATTATGCATCGACATACCGGTCCGTCGCACGGCGTTACGGTTTGGGGCGCAATTGGATATGACACCCGCACCCCTCTGGTACGCATCGCCGGAACACACTCAACAGCCACCACTACATCTCCGACGTTTTGGAGCTATAGTCCTCCCTTAGCTACAGGACCTGCCAGCGTCCACGTTTCAACAGGACAATGCGCGCCCGCACGTGGTACGCATCGTTCAACAATTCTTCACGGCCCACCAGGTGTCACTGCTTCCGTGGCCCACGTGTTCTCCCGATATGTCGCTCATCGAACACGTCTGGTCACTGATCGTCAACCGAGTGGCCCGTCAAGCACCACCCGCGGCTGCGCCTGATGAACTGTGGCAACGTGAGGAAGCAGCCTGGACCGACATACCCCAAGCCACATCCAAAGCCTTTTTTGTTCGATGCCGCGGCGTGTAGCGGCCGTTATTGCCAGCCATGGGGGCCACACGAACTATTGATGTCTGCGTGCTCCGCAAGTCGCACGCGCCTGTAAGCTCAATCGTTTCATCTTTGTATCTGTTGTTATGTGTCCAGTAAATCTGGCTTTGCTATCTCGTGTCCTTCTTGGTGATGCATTTTGGGTTGTTGGTGATGCATTTTGGGTTGTTGGTGATGCATTTTGGGTTATCTTGTGTCCTTCTTGGCGATGCTATGTAGTTTGTGACTGAATTTAGTACTGGGAGCACATAAAAATCAGACTGTTTGGTGTCTTTTTTTATCAGACTGTTTGGTGTCTTTCTTATCAGGCTGTTTGTTTGTTTTTTTCTTTGAGAAAATTTTAACTCTGGTTTAGCGGATTTCTTCTTGGATTATTGCATTTGGAAAGCACGAGCGCTGGCTCTACACCTTGGAAGAAATTGTAAAGAAGCTAGGATCCTGTGAGATGTGCATGCACAGAAACCAGTCAGTAAGTTCCTACACTCAATGGACAAAACCTTACTTAACAGCGTATTGGTCCTCCTCTGTTGCGAATAACAGCCTGTACATGCCGAGGTATCGACTCCATGTTGGAGGGTTTCTAGATCTAATGTCAGCCATGCCTGTTGCAGCGTTGTCAACAAATAACTCCTCCCAAGACATCGGTCCAGAATCCATGGATCTGATGTTTCGCTCAACGGCATCCCAGAGAGTTTCCACAGGGTATAAATTCCGGGACCTTGGAGGGCCACCAGTTGGTTCCAAACTCAGATGAGGGATGATCGAGGCATACCTGGGTGGTTGCGACCCGACGGAGCGGGACATTGGCCTGCTGAAACAGACCATTGGTCGCAGGATGTGCGAAGGCCATCAAAGCGTGTACATGATCAGCCAGTACACAGCAGTTAACGACTTGCCCAGACACATTAAGGGACTTAAAGTGCCCCTTGAAAATGCTCCCCAAACCACTACAGCGCCACCACCACCTTAAACAGAGTTGACCTGGCAGGATGGGGCCATAGCCTCATTCTGTCGATGCCACACCCGCACCCTCCCGTCAGCTCTACACAGCCTCCGACATTTAACCTGGATGTGATTTGGGCCGCTGTTGCCAAGCGGTCGGTCTATACGAGCATGGATAATGTACATCGACCCTGGTCATCAATGCCGTGTGGTTGGTCACCGCTTGCTCTCTGGGAACCGGTACCTCCGTCCATGGCATACTCGTCGTACATATTTTATACGGTTGTCTCAGTTCAGGAACACTCAGGTTGTTACCACTTGGGCGATTGAATGACCCATTTGTCTTGCGCTGACAATGCGTCCACGATTAAAGTCCCTCAGATCACCACGTTTACCCATGTTCGTCGTCGCCCCCCGAAAACAAATTCTGTATACACCCCTCGTATCCAATTAGATCTTTATTTCTTATACACGCACGTCGATTTTCAGTAACCACTTCGCTTGTAACTGCACACCGAATAGAGTTCACCAAATAATTTCGTATAATATACGTTGACACTTATCTCTTTACACATAATGTTGACACTTATCTTTCTGCACATAATGTTGACACTTATCTTTTTGCTTACATAATTAGCTCTTACAATTCTGCACATTGAATATCGCTGTCTACATCTGCCTCTCTAAACGCTGCTTATATCCACACAGCTGAAAACACTCAGTACCTTTTTATTTACGCTTGATTTGCCCTGTGATCCACTGACAGGTTGCCAACTTTTAACAGCTCGTCGAAAGAAAATGTGTGGTGTTAAGTTATAAAATATTTAACGAGAAGAAACCAAATTTACCTGAGAACACAGAAACCCCAAAAAATTAAATTAGAGGTATACATCTCAAGAAAAGTAAAAACGAGCGTGCTTTTTGAAATTAAAATTAAGTTAAAATTATGAAATAGAACTCGAAACAAGAAGATCTTTCACGACGGAATATCACCTATCTAGCTTATAAACTTGGTGCTAATCTTTTGTTCTCTTTACCGCATAATGATTCATTTTCCCTTGACATATTAACTCGTCAGTAAAGGTGTACATTCAATTGAAAACAATCAAGAATATCATTAATAAGCGAAACAGAAAATTAAAGCGTAACGACTGATGTACTTACATTGATAAACCGGAAGCATGGAAATGTAAGGTACGCATACACTAATTATTGAAGAATATGTTTCCATATTGAACACGTTTCGGTTCCAAGTCATCATAAACAACTGCTCAACAAGTGATTAAACAAGCAAAAGTTCCCAGTTGTTAAAGTTTAGTAATCCAGAGTGCACTTAAAGCTTATCCCCCCCCCCTCACACACACACCAGAGATTTTTTATAAACACATCGTTTGTCTAATTTAGTTTTCTACTATGTTGCATACTACGTATACAGCTTTCAGCGGAAGCTGAAAATTATGAATAAGAGTTTCATAGTTGTGGTTTCTAATTTCTCGTCTTCCCTTCCCTCAGCGATCTATCCTATCACGCTTCCGAGTCTTCTTGGAGTGTACTAAAACAGTCCTGAAATTCTTGAAATTCACCTCATTTTTTTCTCTTGAGCAGTGTTCAAACCAATAACTATTAACAAAGTATTTAGAGAACTGATGAAAGAGGAAGTTCGTCGATTCATAATAGAAGCTGTAATCGTCATCGCAAGAGCATTCTGTTAAAACTGCATGTCGCAAATTAAGCAGAAGGCAACGGCATTTGTTTTGATTGGCAGGAGCGACGGTTTTGATGTTCTTGGAAGATTTGCGGAATTTGAACTTTTCCACGACGAATCCGGAAAGTGGATGAGACAATTGTCTCAGAAAGAGAGGCTCCTGGGAGAAATAAGGTGAACATTCCAAAATGGAGGTGATTAAACAATCAATGTTGCTAATTTTAAAATACAGCTTAAGATGTGACTCTGTTTAGGTACAATCACGCTTAAAATTGCTGGAATTTTCTTTTTCCATGTGCTAGAAGCTTTTGTGACCTCTGAGTCGAAAGACGGTAAAGGTTGCGTGTTTCACCACTATTTTTCTGAATGTCTGCAGCAACAACAAGAGTGCGGAGGTGTATTTTGATGTCTCGTACTATGTTTAAATGCTGACCCATTCTGCATCGCGTTTCTTTGGATTTCTCACACATCTCGGGTAATGTTTTTGCAGATTACGTTGCCGAAAAAAAAACTTCCCTTTATTTAAGATTCGTTTCATTTTTCGCAACATACAGAGGGATAAATTCTGCCGAGACTATCTCTTATTAAGTTTTGTGTTATGTCTCAAGGAAACTGAATGAGCCTTTTAACAAACACTGTGCTGTGTGTCTTTAAAAGCAAGAAAACACCACCCTAAAACCTGATACAGCAGACCACTTCCGGTATTTCGTGTTCTGGCACACAGCTTTATGCAAATGTTCTACCATTTTCAGTTTGGATGACACAAGATTTATATCGAAATTGCTGTTTAGTCACGAAAAAAATAATTAGGGAAGAATGATCAATAGATATGTCACTGATATTGTTCCTCCTCACACAAATGTAATAAAATACGCGTATGCGACGTCAGTCTTTGGAAATGACTAAGGATCTGATAATCGAGATTAATTTCCTAATTCTTTTGTTCTGCAAGTCGTTTCACGCATCCGAACAGTAAAATTAAAGGACCGTTTTTTCCTAAATGTGAACTGAAGCATTTATATTGCTTTGTGTAACGTGAGACGACTACTATTAAGATTTCCTGTCTCAGAATTACCTCATTTTCTGAAAACCTGAAATCCTTGATGTTGGTTCTAATAAAGCATTGTTCCCCGGACTAAGCGGGGAGAGAGCGTGAAGAAATCCTAAGAGAGGGCGCTGGACCTTAAGATTCTTAAAAGGATATTTTTATCAGTTTAAACAGTGATCTCATTTTCAAATTTCATACTAAAAAATTTGCGTTTAGACGAGTCACAGATAGCCTTTCTCGCATCCCCGTTCACCAATAAGCCTGTAGTCCGTTCAATGTTGATATCAATTCATTACTAGAGGAACTGCAAGAACAAGCACCCGAAACGAAATATGATTAAAGTGCGAAATACAATTTCGAAAACTCATGCTTGGAAAAATTTTGGATGAAATATTTCCTGATTTATTCGAAGCTGGAGAAAAAAGCTCTACGTATTAGTTATTACCGCGATTTCGATCGCGTATTTCTGTGGAAAATGCTTTTAAAGTTCAATCACAATTCAAACGGAACACATCAATTTACTGGATTCAGAAAACAATTTATGCTTCGCACTTTCATTTTTCTAACCCTGGATTTCCGAACTCATGAAGAAAATACAACATCGTTCTTATTAAATTCAATTTATTTCTCCTGTTTCTGAAGGTAAATTATATTTTTACAACTTTTTATGTTCAAAAAACTATTTGAGCTTATTTTTAAATTGACAATTTCTATTAAGTTTTTCTGTTTATTTTAAATTTTAAATTAGTTTGCTGATTTTTTTATATGCTGGTCAGATTGTGGTAAAAAATAAATCGGGAGGCGTGAATGTTTCTCAGAAATCAAGAGGGGCAGTGATGTCGCAAAGTTGGAAGTGACTGTACTATAAAGCAAATATCATTCAGATTACCACGTGACTAGCATACTTTCCTTTTTTGTCTTTGTTTCGGTTATTCTATTTACCAACAATGGCAATGAAACAGATCCGGCGTGCGCTTGTGATTTTTCAAGATCATGCGTAAAATTGTTGAGTGTAGTAAAGCAGTATTCAGATTATCAGTTGGTTGCATGAAGTGATTACACTTTTCGCTTGGACACTGAAATGGTTCACAAGTTATTCAATGCGTCCCAACTAAACGGTCGCCGTCATCAATCAGCATCTTCCGATTGGAGCTTAAGCGTAATTCAGTCCTAATCTCAGCGTATTCTCTGTCTGGTGGTCCTGGGGTGAAGACTTTCGACAGGGGGCCGTCACTGCCGAGGAAATGGCCATATTCTGAGACCACAAGACCCGGTAATCCCTTAATGAGCGATTTTGCCGTTTGTCGCTGACTGCATGGTTTCTATGCAAGTAGGACCCTCCGCTGCGGTATCGCTTCCCTTCATCGCCGCTTGGGGGCCCTTTTATTGCTTCCTTTTGCAGGCTAGTCTGGGTCACAGACAACTGAATCCGCTTTGCCCACCAGAATAATAAACATCTTCTCCCACAGAACCCCCTCCCGATTCGATGTCATTCGAATCACGGCACACTCACCCTTAACTGATTCTTCACTGGAGAAAGAGCTCGCAGACTTTGATATCCAAACTTTTTCTTTTGACAGATCACTTGCGGATCTCTTAAATTTCTTTCATCTACTCGCGCAGCTCATGAAGATAATCAGCAAGGTGTCAAGGTCGTTTCGTCATTGATTCAAGCAAATCGAGAAAGCTCAAATCTGTGCCCTCAAAGTTATTTGTAATTCGAACATCTTCGTTCGTAGCCTACTTCGAAAAATCTTTTCCACGCTAATCAAGCCACGAAAGCATCTTTGACAGGAAGTACCAATACATCATAAAAATTCTGCTTTGTCTCTGGAAAAATTATTTTTCCATATCTCCACACACATACATTTAAGAACATGATGCGGTGTCTTGCGTTGAATCAGGTCCAGAAATCAGGAAAGATAAGAAAATTAATAATTCCTAAAAACACTGAAATACCGAGAAGGTATTCATGAGAAGTCACATCATCTGGGTAATTTGCAGCAGCCTGAAAATTTATTCGTTCATTATTTCTATCACTTGCGGTACAAGCGGAAGAAAATCAGACGTACTAACCAAAACAGAAAAGCTTACATTTCAAATTTTGAAGATGACAATCCGATTTTTGGCGTAAATGTAACAAGGATGGTAAGTCAGATAATATCCGAAAACTTGAAAATTTTCATCGTCCTGGAGCGGGACTCGAACCCGCGTCTCCCAGAAAACACCTAGGTATGCTAACCACTACACCACCCAGAACGACCAAGTTTCCGATCAATTTGAATTTAACCAAAAAAAAAAAAAAAAAAAATTTCAAGTTTTCGGATATTATCTGACTTACCATTCTTGTCACATTTACGCCAAAAATCGGATTGTGATCTTCAAAATTTGTATTATATGGCGTAATCCCGTATTTCTTTCAAGCTTACATTAGCTCATTAATTTCAAAGTTCGTGAATTAAAAAATATGATTTTTCGATTCGAGCGAAGACAGACGAGAATAGATTTTTTTTAGTATATTGCACATTCAGTAAGAAACAAAGAAAAGGAATGACACTTTCAAGACTTGGAAGACCAAGGACGATATCTAGGCTTTCGTGAGCTTGGAAATATGATTTAAAATGCCTTTGTTCTTCGGAAGTAATGAATTTTCGACTAAATATCATTCCTTTATGTATGTTAAAATTCAAGTTCTTAAAAATGAGAAAGGTGTTATAATATGTTTTATGAAAAGAAAAAAAGTTTCCCTATCACATAAGCAGAAAGATGTGCCATCCAAGTTTTTCAGAAAGGAAAATGGCACAGGAAGTTATCGCATCATTATTTTGCACTAAATTTCATTTCACACAGCTTTATTACGACTTTACTGGCCGTACCTGTATTTCACTGGGATTACTTCACTTACTTTCAAACCAAGAGATGCTTCGTCAGTCGGTGTTTATGAAGCTCAGCAGAAGAGATACACTAGTGTCTGTGAAAATTGAAGCACCATGAAGAACTGCGGTTATTAGTTTGAAACTTACAGGATATATGCAACAGGTTGGGACATGAAAATGATTAAACTGTCAAAGAAAATGCGCCTGCGGCTGCGGTGCAGTGCCCTCTAAACTGTCCGGTTTTGGATATAAAGAGCTCGCTCAAACGAGATGTTGCAATCCGTGAACAGCCGACATTGAGTCAAAAGGGTGTTTCTTGTGTCTCACTATGTCTCGTTGTCGAAGCAGGTCGCATTATGAACACCTGACGGATTTTGAGCAAGGAAGGATTGCTTGCATGAGAGAAGCTGAATTTTCCTACAGCAAAATTGCCAGTCGTATAGGACGAAGTATTAGTACAGGGATGTACACGTGGCGTCAGTGTACAGATGAGGGTCGGAGGCCCAGAAATCCGGTAAATGTACCGCGAAATCGCACGACTGCATGAGATGACAGACACATCTACCTCATGGCAGTGACCAATCACACAGTGGCATTCACTGTGTTAACGCAGCAGTGGAGCACTGGCACAAGTCAGGCTTTGCCGTTCATCGCATTTCGAAGTCGTCAGCTTAACAGAGTACTTGTCGCTAGGACAACATAGCTGCGCATTCCATTGACCCTCAACCGCAGAGCCTCAACAAAGACACTGGCGCACTGATTATCAAAATGTCATGTTTTCTGACGAGTCACGATTCAAATGGATGCAAAGTAATTATCGCATATGTATTCGAAGACATCGTGGTAAACGACACCTTGCAGCGTTTCATTTGTGGCGTCAAGGTTTATGGCGCCATTGGATTCAATTCGCGATCTCGCCTAATACGAATTGAGGGAATCCTCAACAGCCAACAATACATCAGGGATGTTTTAAAAGCAGAGGTGATACCCTTCCTTCAGAGTTGCCCTGGAGCTATATTCCAGCAGGACAATGCTCGGCCACATTTAGTCCGAAAGGCAGGGCCATTTGCGCTTCTCCTAGTCACCACAAATGAACTCTGGTCTTGCATAAAATCAACTTGGCAGGCTATTACCCAAGATGATATCGAAAATCTCTTCCATTCAATTTGAAGCTAAACAATCTTGTATAGCTCTACAAATGTAATCAGTTTTCTCCTATAACATGAAGAATCGTTGATATAAATGTCATTTGAATAGTGCTATAATTTCTTGGTGTTGCAATTTTCAAAAACAGTAGTGTAGGTCTATTCGTAAAAGAGTAGATCCACGTCATAGTAGTTTTGCGATATATAGCTATCCAGTATAAGAATATTCTTTCAATCCAATTTGGAGAAACATGGATAACGCTACATTGTTCAGAGTACAGCTAAAAAAGTACCTAACCATAGTACACTGGTGTGCAAAACTTAAGGACGAAGAGGAGAAATTAGCGTAACAGCGGAACGAGCAGGCAGAACGGACCGAACGACCACTCAGGAGATAGACTACGGTCCGGTACGGTAGGGCATGCGCATATATGCAGCATGACTTAGGAGGGGGTGTCGGAAGGGTATAAAGCACACGGGCGGTGTACGCTTAGCAATTCGGTGAAAGCTATTGCACGGTGTACATCGGTTTGAACGACGTAGAGTTGCTGCCACCGTGTGATATGGCCAACAGGCAATCCAGTAGGCAACATCTGGATGACTTTACCCGAGGTCGTGCCATTGGGAAGTTGGAAGAAGGTCGAAGTGTGACTAATGTGGCCGAGGAGTTCGGGATCGCTCAGAGAATCGTTTCACGAGCTTGGAGAGCATTTCAAACGACAGGAACAGCTGTCCGAGAGTTTAGCAGTGGTCGTCCACGAGCAACCACTACGGCGGACGACCGGTATATTGTCCTACACGCGAGAAGTGGCAGACGACAGACAGCGGTAGAAATCGCAAGGCACATGCAACAGACAACTGGACGTCCGTTATCGCGTTTTCCCGTGGCCAGAAGGCTGCACAAAGGTGGTCTATTTACACGACGACCAGTACGGTGTGTGCCATTAACGCCTGCTCATCAGGGACGGCGGTTTTTGTACTGCCAGGAACACAAGAACTGGACACATCAGCAATGGGGTCGATTTCCCTTTACGGATGAGAGCCGATTTAGTCTGACGAGCGATTCTGGACGTATACACATCTGGAGAGAGCAGGGAACACGCAATCACCCCTCCAACATCCTCAAAAGGGACCGGCTAGGAGGTAGCGGAGTTCTCGTTTGGGTCTGTATCATGCTTGGTAGCCGTACTGACCTCCACATCTTCCAAGGAGGTTAAGTCACTGGTGTTCGCTATTGTACCGAGGTTCTCCTGCCTCACGTGCGTCTGTTTAGAGGTGGTGTGGGTCCTGAGTTCCTCTTCATAGACGACAACGCTACATCTCACCGTACAGTGGCTGTCGCAGCGCTGTTGGAGAGTGAAGATATTCATTTCATGGACTGGCCCGCAAGGTCCCCGGTCCTAAATCCAATCGAACACGTGTGGGACCTTCTCGAGAGACGCTTGGCAGCAAGTCACCAGCCGCCAGCAACGATTCCGCAGCTGCGATTGGCGCTACAAGAGGAATGGGCCGCGATGCCTCAACAGCTGCTTGACAACCTCGTCCTCAGCATGGACAGACGTTGTAAATCCTGCAACGCAGTCAGGGGTGATCATATCCCCTATTAAAGACTGGATTTTTCTTGGCAGCCGCCTGTCACATGGACGTTTCTGTCTTCTGTCCAGTTGTGCTCGAAGCTACATTTTCAATATAGTGCCTTTGTATCCTTTGGATTCCTTGTTTGGACAGTTTTGCTCACTTGTCCCATATTCTTACATCTTGGGCATCTTATGGTATGATTTGAGTCGATGTGCAGCACTTTTGCACGACGTTACATTCGAAAAACCGTCTCGTCCTTAATTTTTGCACGCCAGTGTACAAAGAACGTCATTTCTTGACATAAATGTATATGTAGAACAAGTCGTGCTATGAAGGATGATGACATATTTTCGAATACTAAAACGTTAAACTCAAATGAATTTCAATGAAATTTTACTAATTTTACTAGCAGTCAGCCGATTTTTTAAGTTTTGGAAAAACTGTGGAAATTGAAATTATTCTTTACGAAATGTTTTGGCTGGTAGAAGTGATAAAGATTGGCGTTGTAGCATCACCGAATTTAGCAGTTACTTCCTAAATTCTGTTGAAAGGAGGTTGAATATTGTAGACATCACATCCTATAAGATTTCACGTTTAAGGCGGTCATATTTGTTTTTCAAATGTAAATTACAAGCTTCACCCTTCAAGAGACTATAACAATGGAAAATCGGTTTCGTTTGAAAAGGATATTTATTTACTTGAGCACTCATGCGTATGTAACCTATCAGAGTATTTATGTACCCGACAGTGTTCTTTGATTAGTGGTTAGAAATCTGTACATGTAACGGTAAGAATGACATACGAGGAAAACACCGAAAAAGAAAAGGCCAAAGCCAACTGAAAACCAAAGTCGAATATAATGAGTAGTTTCCTTGGCCTCCAGATTATATTTAATAGAGGGCACTTGTTCTGTTGTGTCTACAACTGTTAAAATAAGTTGAATTTAACTTTCTTCTATGAAGCGCACAGTATTATCTCGTCCAAGGCCAATGTATGGTTAGTGAGATACTACGTAGAATACAATACCATAAAGCTTGTGGTGGGCATATTATCTTCATAGTAGACGTTTCATGCCTTATTCAGGTAAGAACGGACCTTTTTATTTGTATCCTTTAGTGAATGGATTCAGACGTGTTGGCAACTTCGTGTTGGGCTGCTAATGATAGCCGCTAATAAGGGACGCGATTTATTTTTCAGTTTTTATTAATACTTATTTCGATATTCGATTTGGTTTCTCATGTGGCACGTTTAAAGGATTACACATAATTTTATCGTTCCTTTTAATTAAACAAATGTATTTTATTTATTTCTCTCACAGTGTGCGAAAGAGTTGATATTGCAATTTCGACATTTCAGCTCCCTCTTTGAAAAGGGATGTAAATGTTGTGAAAACATGTTTCCAGATATAAATAACCGCTTCTATACATTAAATTATTGACTTTCACAAAACAAAGTGCTAGCTTCTTTAGTTTTCCTTTACTATATACGCCTTAGGTTAACATTTACAGCACTGTTTTTATAAACTTGCACAGCTGCCTAGAGAATATGTAACGCCTTTTAAAAAGTGGTTAAAGATATCTGATATGATGTCAGAATGATCAGCACTGAATTTCCTTCGCCACTTAACGCGCGGCATCATTTCATAAAATTTCTCTACTTATCACTCTGTTCAACATTACATAAACTCTAACTTTTATTATGAACTTTGTTATGTAGTTTTTGTGCTGGACTGGGTATTTTCTTCCACGTTTTATAACTGTAAGCTTTATTGTGAACTTTATTCTGTAGTTTTTGTGCTGGACTGGGCATTTTCTTCCACGTTTTATAACTGTAAGCTTTATTATGAACTTTATTCTGTAGTTTTTGTGCTGGACTGGGCATTTTCTTCCATGTTTTGCAACTCTAACTTTTATTATGAACTTTGTTTTTGTAGTTTTTGTGCTGGACTGGGTTTTTACTTCCACATTTTGTAACTCTAACTTTTATTATAAACTTTGTTATGTAGTTTTTCTGATGGACTGGGTATTTTCTTCCACGTTTTATAACTGCAAGCTTTATTATGAACTTTGTTTTGTAGTTTTTGTGCTGGACTGGGTTTTTACTTCCACGTTTTGTTTGTTGCAAAAAATGCTGTTTTTCAATTTAAAATACTAGATGAGTGGTAATGCGCCAAACGTATAAGTTTCAAATCTTAAATGACTTTTACCTCAAGTTTAGATTTGAATGCCATTCTTTTTGACATTTTTATTACTACGACATTTTGAGTCAGGTGGCTTATGTGAAAAAAAAAGAGAAAAAATAATGAGCACATATAAAGTCGTTTCTGTTTTTAACGAACAAGATGTAACGCGGCTTATGAAGTTGGGAACAACTGCAATGTGAGATGATATTGGTTATAACGCGACAGAACATGTCGCAGCGAATCGTGTGAGGATGCATTTATATTAGCGCAGGATAACACGGAAAATGTTTTCCGGTAGGTGGGTGCTTCTCAATGCGGCTGTGAGAGACATGGTTAGTTCAACCTAAATGTGTACTTATGGTGTTTTTTCAGTCTACTACATATACAGCCCAAGATGTAAGAATATGGAACGAGTGAGCAAAACCGTCCAAACAAGGAATCCAAAGATTACAAAGGCACTTTATTGAAAAGGTAGCTTCGAGCACAACTGGACAGAAGACAGAAACGTCCATGTGACAGGCGGCTGCCAAGAAAAATCCAGTCTTAAGTAGGGGATATGAGCACCCTGACTGCGTTGCAGGATTTACAACGTCTGTCCATGCTGAGGACGAGGTTGTCAAGGAGCTGTTGAGGCATCGCGGCCCATTCCTCTTGTAGCGCCAATCGCAGCTGCGGAATCGTTGCTGGCGGCTGGGGACTTGCTGCCAAGCGTCTCTCGAGAAGGTCCCACACGTGTTCGATTGGATTTAGTTCCGGGGTCCTTACGGGCCAGTCCATGGGTGCAAAATCTTCACTCTCCAACAGCTCTGCGACAGCCACTGTACGATGAGGTGCAGCTTTGTTGTCCATTAAGAGGAACTCAGAACTCACAGCACTTCTAAACAGACGCACGTGAGGCAGGAGAACCTCGGTACAATAACGGAAACCAGTGACTGAACCTCCTTAGAAGATGTGGAGGTCAGTACGGCTACCAAGTATAAAACCGGTCCCTTCCGATGATGTTGGAGGTGTGATTGCGTGTTCTCTGCTCTCTCCAGATGTGTATACGTCCAGAGTCGCTCGTCAGACTAAAGCGGCCCTCATCCGTAAAGAGAACTCGACCCCATTGCTGATGTGTCCAGTTCTTGTGTTCCTGGCACCACAGAAACCGCCGTCACCGATGAGTAGGCGTTAATGGCACACACCGTACTGGTCGTGGTGCAAATAGACCACCATTGTGCAGCCTCCTGGTTACGGTAAAACGCGATAACGGACGCCCAGTTGTCTGCTGCATGTGCCTTGCGATTTCTCCCGCTGTCTGCCGTTTGTCTCTTCTCACCTGTAGGACAACATACCGGTCGTCCGCCGCCGTGGTTGCTTGTGGACGACCACTGCTAAACTCTCGGACAGTTGTTCCTGTCGTTTGAATTGCTCTCCAAGCTCGTGAAACGATGCTGTGAGCGATCCCGAACTCCTCGGCCACACTAGTCACACTTCGACTTTCTTCCAACTTCCCAAAGACGCGACCCCTGGGTAAGGTCATGCAGATGTCGTCTACTGGATTGCCTGTTGGCCATATTACACGGTGGAAGCAACTCGACGTCGTTCAAACCGATGTACACCGTGCAATAGCTTTCACCGAATTGCTGAGCGTACACTGCCCGTGTGCTTTATAACCCCCGCGTCATGCTGCATATATGCGCATGCCCTACCTTACCGGACCCTAGTCTATCTCCTGGATGATCTTTCGGTCCGTTCTGCCTGCCGTTCCGCTCTTATGCTAATTTCTCCTCTTCGTCCTTAATTTTTGCACACCAGTGTACAAGAAAGTAAATACGTTACTTAATTGTGGCTATGATCTCTCTCAAAGTAATCTTCTTTGGCAGCGATACACCGCTTTCAAAACGGTTGCCCTTGAGCTTCAGCTTCATCTTCGGGAACAGAGAGAAGTCGCAGGGAGCCAAATCCGGCGAGTAAGACGGGCGAGGACGGGTACTCATGCTGTTGTGGCTGCAAAAAATGGAGTGTTGCTAACGCTCTGTGAGCTACTGCATTGTCATGATGGAGAAGAAAATCACCCCTGAGCCACTTTCAGGTCGTTTGCGGCGAATATCCACCGTAAGACGCTGCAGAACATCGCAGTAAAAAAGAGCGGTAACGGTCTGGTTCTGATAGACGAATTCACGGTGCACAACCCCAGGAATGTCGAAGAGCACGATGGGCATACTTTTGATTGTGCTCCGGACCTGTCGGGCCTTCTTCGATCGTGGAGATGCCGGGCTTTTCCGCTGCGACGACTATTGTTTGGTCTCCGGGTCGTAGACTCGAGTCTCGTCCCAAGTGATGATCCGTGACAGAAACGTTGGCTCATCCACCACCTGCTGACGAAGATCTTGACAGAGTTCGGCACGGAGTGTCTTCTGTTCGGGGTTCAGAATCTTTGGCACAAACGTTGCTTCAATACGGTGCATGTTCAAAACCGACGTGAGAATTTCTTGAACTGTTCCGTATGACACATTGACGATGGTAGCAATGTCCTGAATGGTTCTCCGACGATCCTCATGCACCAGTTCCCTAATTTTGTCCACATTTTTTTGGTTTTTTGCTCGTGCATGGTTGCCCTGACCTCTCGTCCTCTTCCAATGGCATTCTGCCGCTCTTGAAGCGCGAGTGCAACTCAAAACACCTCGCACGACTTATTGCTTCATTGCCATAAGCCTGCCGCAACATTTCACGCGTCTTCGTTTCAGATTTTCCGAGTTTGACGCAGAATTTGATGTTCGTTCGCAGCTGTGTTCGCACGTGGGCACCAAATATCTTGTAGCACAGCACCCGATGTTCACAGA
Source organism: Macrothele yani (assembly GCA_039090855.1). Taxonomy (NCBI): domain Eukaryota; kingdom Metazoa; phylum Arthropoda; class Arachnida; order Araneae; family Macrothelidae; genus Macrothele; species Macrothele yani. The sequence goes on from CM077007.1 coordinate 166,008,526, forward strand.
ACGACGTCACTCAGCACAATGACTCATGAAGGTCACTGCCCTCAGCCGCTGCTCGCGCATTGGCGAACTGCCATCTGTTGGCGCGCTACGTACCTAGTCTCGGAACTTTTTTTATCGCACTAAGCATGAATAGAATTTTTTTTCAAATCAGCATTTAGAAGCAGAGATATCAAGACAAATAGACAACGCATTTATATTTCCAAAATAATTTTGAGACGCGCAGATAAGGCTTTAGATATTTAGCAAGCAGAAGTAGGCTACTACGCACTTTAGGTGAAAATTTGTAGTAAGGCTTCAGATATGTAGCAAGCAGAAGTAGGCGTCTACGCACTTTGGGTGAAAATTTGTGCGTTATTAAAAAACCAGAAATTATATGCAAAATATTCGCCACCAGGATCTCTGGTGGACAAAAAAATATTTTTTTTTTAATCGGAGTGTAAGAGTCATAAATGATTGGAAAAGTATGATATACATGTACGCGATGTAGCAGAAAAGCTGTATACTGTAATGGGAAAAAATATGCACCAGTTTTTTTTTTTTTTCCGTCGTAACCAAAGAGGAACTTTTCCAATCCGGTTTTTAGTAGCTCATATGCTATCGTAAATATGTCGGAAAGAGAAATATATGCTCAGTTAAGTCCCGCTAACAACAAACTTCTTAGCGCGAAAAATTGAAAGCTATATGCAAAGCATTATTCACCACGAACTCTATCAACCACACGAAAAAATTGCAAATCGAAGTTTTAGAAGCAGGGATATGGAGAAAAATGCAGAATATATTTTCTCCCCCTGGCGGGAAAACAGTGTATTATTTGAAAAAAGAACTACGAAAAATGGTCTTCGTTTTAACATGTATCAAAGAAGAAAAAAAAATTCAGTCGGATACTTAGAAGCAATGATATGAAAAAAAAAATATGTTTTGAATTTAATGACATCTGCGTTTTTAAAGTTGGTGAAGTTATGCATCGAAAAAAGACCGAAGGGCAAGGATCGTCATTCTCATATTCTGGCTTTCTCATACAAAAATGGTTTCTCAAATCAGTCTACCACAGACGGACGGCCGTAGATATAACATTATAACATAAGCATTGTTTGTTTTTTTCTGTTTTTTTTTTCAGAAGGCTTGCGAAAATGCGATAGAAGAAAAACTTTGGAGAAAGAATTGAAACACTGAGAACTGTGGAGATAACTACAATAAAAACAGGCTATATGTGTTGCTGCGATGAAGTGAAAGCTAATAATCGTATTGCGGAAGTTAATATTACAGAAGAAATAAGAAAGACGACACCAAATTCTGAAGTGCAATGAGCACGTCTTCGGTATCGTTCCGGCACGGAAAAAAAGTTAAAAGCAGATTTTTTGAAATTTTAAAAATTTAGCAAACAGAAAATACACTGACGCCACCTATGGAAAAATGTGCATAATTTAAAATACACAATGTGAGTGAGGTTATTCGTATTTCACAATCAATGGAACCCGTTGCAAGACAAAAAAGAATCAACCGGATTTCTACAACCAATAAGACATCCACAAATGGTAAAAAGCTACTTAAGCGATGGAAAAGTAAGTGATGAAAATTAACAAATTGTGCGTAAAATATTCCTCATAGCGGAAGGAAGATATTAGAGACAGAGGGATTTTGAAATCAAACCATTAGAAGAAGTGATGCAAAGGAAAACGCGATGAAACCTTACACCCCCGATGGAGAAAGCTTTGTGTTACTTAAAGAAGGAAATGCGTACAAAATACATTTCATAGTGAAAGTACCATAAACAATTTTTTTCAAGGGATTTTCAAATTCGAATAAACTCTTTCAAACAGATACATACGCTGGCGCCCCCTGGCATAGAAGATTTTTGAATAATAGAAAAGTACAAAATATGCGAAAAGTATTCTTCACAGCAAAAGATATACAGTAAACCCTTACTTAATGGACTGCGATTTAACGAATTCCACGATTTAACGTACATCTTTTAAGGTACGGATGGAATCATATTGAAGTTTTTGTGCTGGACTGGGTTTTTACTTTCACATTTCCTCAATTTAGCGAACATTTTTTATTTTTTTTAAATCACCAAATTGCCCAGGTCGCACAGCCTTGCAATCTAACGAATACCCAACACTGAGCCACCGACTTTTGGGAACAGAAGGAGGTGATCGAGTGTCGGGCCTACGGTGAATTTCAAAGCTGTACTCCCTGGGTACGCTAACCAGCATTTTCGCGTTATAAGTTAGCTAGAAAGAGAGTCTCATGTAACAGAGAAATTCTATGCATGCAGTTAAGCAGCGTTTCAAAGAACACTATCTGCGACACAACTTGACGGAATCATAAATCAGGTCACCTTTCCTCCGACTATGAAGCGCAAGCTTCTAATAGGCGGAAGCAAATGACCAACAAGTTCCAAAGGAGACAAACGTTTTCTTGCTTGGGTGTGGGGAGGAAATCTAGGATACCCTGGGGATTCTTGTTTTCAGCTACAGACAGAACGATAGCCTTCTGTGAACTCAGGGGACACACATTGTACTTCCTGAACCTCTGGAATTCTTTCCCAAATTGCGCTGGGTATTTTCTTCCACGTTTTATAACTGCAAGCTTTATTATGAACTTTGTTTTGCAGCTTATAATACTGAAATCATTATTTAAGAAGCTAGATGCTCGAAAAAAAAATGAATTATCTTATTTTTTTCGCAATTTTAAAGTACGCTTAAAATTTGATGCAACATATTAAAATCTAATATCTACGAATTATGTTCGTGTTTAATTTGTAAAGTAAATGTGTGCGCATAATAAAATTCCTGATAATAAACTTTATAAATAAAAGTACTATAAATAATTTAAATTTCACAGGAAGAAAGATAACTTCGCTACTTACATATTTTGTTATGAACACTAACTTGATTAGAATATTGCATTCGAAAGGCTTCCTCGACTTAGCGAATTCCGTAATTTTACGTACAAGACTTTTGGTCCCTTGAAGTTCGTTAAATCGAGGTTTAACTGTACTAAGAAAAATAATTTTCCAAATAAGTCTCCTGAAAGCAAAGATAACGAAAAAAAGTTTTGATATTTACGCCACTTAGCGAAAAAACTGTTCTTTATTTAAAGAGGATAATGCTCCTATTCTTACCGTAGCAAAAGACATTAAGTGAAAAAAGAAATTTTACAACGGGATTTTACACGCTAACACCACCTAGTGACAAAACTGTAAACTACAAAGAATTCATGGCTATGTGTAATATGGTCCACAAGGTGAATCGTACCCTGTGTTATTTTTTTTTCTAAATCGGACTTTTAGAAGCAGAAATATAGAGAAAAACAGATTACATATTTGCGGCTCCTAGCGGTCAAATTCTGCATTACTTTGAGCAGGAAATGCTCATAAAAAGTTTTCGTAGTAAGTAGTATCTGACCGAAAAAGAATTTTTTAATCGAGTTTTTAGAAGTGCAAATATTGCTGAAAAAATATGCTATTGACGGAAACTTATGCCCTCTAGTTGAAAACTTTTGTATTAAGCAAACCTTGAAACTACAGGGTGTCCGAAAACTAACTGTTCACTGAAAGTAACACTTGCAATGTCGAACTGTTTCCTACAGGAGGTGATGGAAATGGGCCCCACCGACGTCCAGATATGTCGGTACACGCTTCTGCATGTTAGTGAAGACCTTTCTCACGGTATGTGGTGTGATTTGTTGGATGTGGTCGTTATTGCAATCGTAGCTCTTGACGTGTATGCATATTACCTGGGTACACTTTCTCCTTTAGTGCTACCCACAGAAAAAAGTCAGGCGGTGTCAAATGCGGCGATCGGGCAGGCCCCAATTCTTCCAGACGTTTTATTGATGAGCCAGTAGTGTGAGCAGCTACAATGTCTTGCTGGAACCATCCTTCGCCGATTTCCCGTTTCGTGAGTTCGGGTATGAATGGTTGGATAATTTGGGCACGGTACAGTTCTGAGTTAATGGTTTCACTGAAGAAAATGGGCCCAATAATGTGCGTACGTGTCATGGCACACCAAACACTGACCCTCTGGTTGAGGAGAGTCATTTTCTTAAATTCGTGGGGATTTTCAGTACCCCGCAGAGGAGTGTTTGGTTGTTGATGTACCCGGACAGGTGGAACCATGCCTCATCTGTTAAGAAAGTCACGCCCAGAATGTCCTTACCTTCTTCAGACAGGAACTCTTGGAACCACCTGCCGTACCGAACACGGGTCACGTGGTCTGTTTCTTTCAGCTGATGCACGACAGACACTTTGTATGGGTGGAAACGCAACTTCCTTTTCAGAATATTGTGGGCTGTACTCTTTGGTGCATTAACTTGTTGTAACAGCCGCCTGATGGACTTGTGTGGACTCCACTGTACCCTGTCCTGGATGTCCTGTACGGTCTCGTTTGCCGTGGATGACCTACCGGGGCGGAGGGTATCCAGAACACTGCCAGTTTCCCGAAACTTCGTTATGAGCTGACGTACCGCATTACGGTGGGGGATGTCTGCATTACGAAATTTCCTAGCGAACTATTTTTGCCCTTGTCGTCATGACGAAAGACATGTTCCACCAAAAACACTCTCCGTTCAACTGTCAATACCATTGTCCTTGTGCCGAGACAAGTGATCAATCGACACATCTGTCTCCGTCGACCAAGCGCTCGGGAATGACCTTCGCTCGGAATGACATCTGCGCGCCTCGGGTTGGGGAGACATGAATATTACCAGACACAAAGCACTTCCACGTGGCGGGTCACTTCTACTATAATTCCATTCAAATTTTCTTTTACATTACTTTACTGTAATTCGTACATTCAGTGCACAGTCCTTATTCAGACATGTGCAAAACATTTCGTAGTAAAAACGCTCCCTGACAAAGAAAGCATTTTTCAAATTGGACTGTTAGAAGCAGAGATATCGACAAAAATATGATACACATTTGCGCTACCTGGTGGAAAAACTACGCATTATTTTAAGCGGAAGATATTCTCGACAGGATTTCCACGGTGAACATTATCTGATCACAAAAGAAATTTTCCGATCGAGTTTTCAAAAGCGGGGATATTGTTGCCAATTCAAGAGAAACAAAAATATAACCAACCTTACGCCCCCTAGTGGCAAAACAGTTTGTTACTAAAAAATTGGAGTTATATACATTACATTCCCCAGCAGGAGCCTTATCCGATGCAAAAAGAGATTTTCAAATCGGACATTTAGAGCAAGAATATCGGGTAAATCGCAATCTATCTTTACGCCCCCTAGCGGAAAAACTCTGCAAAACTCTGCCCAAAACAATCTTCATTATAAAGGTTATCGAAGGGAACGAAGAATTATTTTTAAATAGGATATTTACGAGCAATTACACTGCTGGCCATCCAAAATGCAACACCAAGAAGGACACGAGATAACAAAGCCAGATTTACTGGACACATAACAACAGATACAAAGATGAAACGATTGAGCTTACAGGCCCGTGCGACTTGCGGAACACGCAGACATCAATAGTTCGTGTGGCCTCCATGGCTGGCAATAACGGCCGCTAGACGCCGCTGCATCGAAAAAATGAGGCTTTGGATGTAGGCTTGCGGTGTGTAGGTACAAGCTGCTTCCACACATTGCCACAGTTCATCAGGCGTAGCCACGGATGGTGCTTGCCGGGCCACTAGGTTGCCGATCAGCGACCAGTCGTGTTCGATGGGCAACATATCGGCAGAAAAGGTGGGCCACAGCAGCAGTGACACCTGGTGGTCCGTGAAGAATTGTTGCACGATGCGTACCACGTGCGGGGGCGCATTGTGCTGTGAAACGTGGCCGCTGGCAGGTCCTGCCGGCAAGAGAGGACTATAGGCTCCAAAACGTCGGAGATGTAGCGGTGGCTGTTGAGTGTACCGGCGATGCGTACCAGAGGGGTGCGGGTGTCATATCCAATTGCGCCCCAAACTATTACGCCAGGCGACGGACCGGCATGGCGATGCATAATGCAAGCGTCATACAGTCTCTCGCCACGGTGCCGCCACACGTGTATCCGACCATCGTGGTGTTGCAGGCAGAAGCGGGATTCGTCGGAGAAGACAATGTCGTGCCATTCCGTAGTCCAGGTGCGGCGTTCAACGGCCCACTACCGCCGCACTCTCCGGTGGTGTAACGTCAATGTTAATTGGAGCAATGGCGCTGTGCGACAAGTCACCGCTCGTGCAGACGACATCGAACGGTATGTGCTGACACAGGTTGTTGCGCAACACACCCTAATTCCTGCGCTAACGTTCGTGATGTGGCATTGCGAGCCGTCAAGGCCCGCCGCACAACATGCCGGTCCCCTCGTTCGGTGGTGTGCCGCGGCTACGGCAATTGCTCACGTCGGTCCGTCCGTCCCTCCTGCACACACCAAATCCATACTCGCCTCACTGTGGCTGGATGTCGTCCCACTTGGACGCCGACTTCGCGGTACGATAAACCGCTGTCGCGATAAGCCACTATTCGTCCTCTGTCGAACTCCGAAACGTGCTGGAATGACTGCCGTATTCTGCGATGAGGCATCAGGAAGCTTCCCACGCAAAGGTCCGGTAGCCCAACACACTTCCACTACTTACACCTCTCCTTCTGTGCACCCTTCTTATAGTGCTTTTCGGTGGCGTGCCGGGCGCACATGATTTGCATATGCCCTGCAATGCTAATCGTTTGCATGTCCTTTCGCGGGCGACGCATGCTGCGAATTTCAGGCCAATCGGATTCTTCCTTCTTGGTGTTGCATTTTGGGTGGCCAGCAGTGTATATGGAATAAAATAGATTTTGCATTCGATAGTATCTACATTTTCGCCATCGAGCGGGAGAAGCTATGTATCGGGAACAAATTGGAAAGCAGGAATCATCGTTCTCACATTTCGGGCTTCCCAGTGCAAAAAGAATTTCTCTGCAGAGATATGGTGTTCACAGACAGAAAGATAAACTGATACCATAAGCACGTACTGGTTTTACAAAAGACAGGCTGAAAATGAAAATTATAAAGGCTTTTAAACCAAGCATTAGATTTGGAGGAAGGAGTTGGAAGTGGACGCAGAAACGAGCTAGAGCGCATGGGCAACATGAAGTAGCATAAAGAAAACAACTAGTGAATTCTGTGATAGAAGACTGCGAGAGGCTGAACAGCACTGTAGTACGAGCTGCAATACTGTAGATAACTGTGATTTAACCGATGATAAGTTAAATCACAGTTTAACTTATCATCAGTTTAACTTATGGAGAAAATGCTAAGCATTACAAAAATTTAAATGTCGAAACGGATGTGCAGCGAGCTGCAAAGAAAACGGTAAAATTCGAAATGAGAGACAGGACTAAAGTCAGAAAGATTTCGAAAAAGGTACAAAACTTAGAGGCACGTACAGGTCTTAATTTTGTAGCGCGTCCTGGCTCCGACTTTCCATTTTACAGAGCGACCCTAGTTAGGCTTTCATCACGTGTTCTTCTCCTCTTATTGCAAATAACACAAGGTTTTCTTTAGAGTCGGGTTTTCTTTAGTTTCCAATAACACAAGGTTTTCTTTAGAGTTTCCCTTCAACCCATGGCATGCGGATAACTTTTTAATGGCCCGTGGGTCACTTCTTAAAGGCCCGCGGAGCACTTTTTAATGGCCCACGAGACGTTCTCTACAAAGAAAGAAAATTCTAGAATGAAAAAATAAAGATACATTTTCGAAATGGAAAAATTTTATATCCAGATATCTACATGAACTTTGAATTCAATGGTGCGTCATTAGCACTTTATTTAGTAAGTGAAAAAGCTTTTGGAGCACCATATGTTTAGTAAACTTAACATTATTTGACCATTTTAAAATTATTTTTTCAAGCAATTTTTTCACCTGTCCTGAATATTTTTACTATTTCAGTGACTCAGTCTTTCTCATAGAGAACTGTAACCTATTCTGTTTTACAAGTAACACAATTTATACATGGTTGAAACTCTACACAGCTTTCTGTAAGGTCAATTGATACCAAAAGAAAACTTTTACGTATGATTTGTTGCCTGAAGCGATGAATTATTTTTCAAACTCATCTTGTTTTCAAAGTTAAAGGTATTTATCGAACTATTAAAATTGCTGATGAACGGTCACAATATTTTGTTAAGAGACGAGAGAGAAAGAGAGTCATTATGCGTAATATTCGCGCTACTTTCATCTCTTTTTCTGCTGTGTTGAGCAATGTACCCATTTGGTTATCTTTTGTTTAAAGCAGTAGCTAATCACCTTTTTATTCAGTTCAGTCACCTAGATTAAAGCTTTTTCACGGCTGCCTCTAAACGACTTGCACTGTTTGAGAAAGCACAATTTGTTTGTTCGCGAACGTGAAATCATTCTCTCACCCGCGGGCTCGTTATCTGCTTTTGTAGTGCACTCCAGCAAAGACGTAAAGAAACGCTTCGAGTGCTATTTCCTGAAAGATTCCAACACGATCAGAAAAAAATATCTAAGGAGTAGTAATCGTTCCTGAGCTGGTTAATGGAAGAATGGTTCCAAGAGATTTTCTGTGCGGTATTTTGCTGAAGATAAATTTGATTTTTATTCCGGACATTTTTTTCATGAATTAATAGCAGTTCACAAGGTAAGATGATAAAGGATGTCAACGAATTATTCACGCATGCTTCTGTTTTGACGTGGAATAAATCATGATCAAATTATGGTGCCCCATGTGAAATTTATGTATCAATGAAGTTGGGACCAAAAGTAGTCATTAATATTAGTCAATTTTCGATATTTTTTCAAACGAACATCCTTCTTGACCTCAGTGGCGTCGTAGAATATCTTGGTGCACCACACATTTATGTACAGGTGAAGTTCAGTAAAGAATCTTTTGAAACTTGGCTAAAACTAAAAGGTAATAAAACCGCAACTTGTATTTTTCTAGTGATACTTGATGTTTGAGCTGTAGGGAACTTTCGACTTGGTACTCGTGATTGTAGGAGAAAAAGGTCACAAAAGTTCACAGGTCTAATTTTTTCTTAATTTATAAAGAAGAAATTAATACCGAATTTGTATATTGCTTGTATTGACTACAGAAGTTTACGAAACAGAAATTTTACCTCACGCATCATTATTTATTTCATTCAGGATAATATGTCATGGAATGTGAAGAACCCTTTTATCCTTTCACGCTACGTAAGTTAAGAATTAATATTAGAGTAGGGACTATACTTATTTGGAAGCAACCCGTTTTTGTGTTCCGACAACCAATTCCTGAAAGGATCACGAACAAGGATGATATGGGTCCCCAAGCTCCAGGAACTTACGTTCTCAAAAATAACGAAAATGAAAGTCATTTAGAAAGTAACAAAAGCATAGTACAAAAAGTTGAACACTCTACATCTCGGACACTGTGATAAAGAGAAATCAAGACAAAAGAGGAAAACGAGAGACGAAGAACAGACAGAAGAGGAGGTAGAGAGCCTCCTTGAGGTATCACACACTTTCTGCTGTACCTAAAGACATATATGTCTTTAGTTGATGAGCCAGCAGTGTGAGCAGCTGCACTGTCTTGCTGGAACCATCCTTTGCTGATTTCCCGTTCCGTGAGTTGGGGTATGAATGTTTGGATAATCCGGGCACGGTACAGTTCTCAGTTAATGGTTTCACTGAAGAAAATGAGCCCAATAATGCGCGTACGTGTCATGGCACACCAAACACCGACCCTCTGGTTGTGGAGAGTCACTTCCTTAAATTCGTGGGGATTTTCAGTTCTCCACAGAGGAGTGTTTGGTTGTTGATGTACCCGGACAGGTGGAACCACAACTAAATTTTCAAGTTTTCGGATATTATCTGACTTACCATCCTTGTCATATTTACACCAAAAAACGGATTGTCACCTTCAAAATTTGTATTACATGGTGAAATCCCGTATTTCATTCATGATTTATCTGCTTCTCCGGGCGATCACGAGATAAGATTCTTAACCTCCAGATTCGCTAAACATGAATGCCGGTTACTTCGACTAGCGAATCCTGTGATGGTTATATTCAAATTAATCGAAAACTTGAGACTTGGTCGTTCTGGGTGGTGTAGTGGTTAGCACACCCAGGCGCTATCTGGGACACGCGGGTTCGATTCCCGCTCCATGGAAAACGAAATTTTCAAGTTTTCCGATATTATCTGACTTACCATCCTTGTCATGTTTACACCAAGAAACAGATTGACATCTTCAAAATTTGTATTATATGGTGTAATCCCGTATTTCATTCATGACTACTCCGTCATTTATATTTTTTCCACTGACTCATACACTATCAAAAATTTTGTGGTAGGTTACACATAAAAGTGGTACTACGACAGCTGCACCACTTCCTAAAAAAAGATATACTACTGTGTGGTGCAAACAAAACCCAACAATATAATGTAACTTTACCCTATTTTATTGTACAAGCTTGCACCATGTTTTTGGTTTTGTTTTCACCACACAATGGTGTATCTTTTCTCAGAAAGTTGTGCAGTTACTACTGTATTATACCACTTTTTGGTGCAACCTACAACAAAATTTTTGACAGTGTACTCGTGATTTTGAGACGTACTACAGAGGTGAATCAAGTGTCAAGACGTCAAATGTGAAGCAGTACATTCAGTCCGTGTAGCTTAGTTGGGAGAGCAACTTACTCCGGAGTAAGGGGCGCGATTACGAATTCGTCACGGACAAATTTGTGTTAAACAAATAATCCTGGTTGAAAGGGTATAAACCAAAAGATTAGTTAAAAACCGTCCAGGCAACTTAATTTTTTATTCTCAAGAAACACACAAACGCTTTCGAGACCCTCAAATTGTCCTCATCTTCAGGTGTAAAACGTTAAAATATTAAAAAATACACTTCGTATATTCAAAGGTTTTAAAACCATACCGCATGACAGAATCATAAGTTCGTAGGTGACACGTATGATACAGTAGGGGTGTCAGGCAGATCCTGCAGGCGCGATTATCGAGCTGAGGACAAGTTTGGCTACAGCTACACGGTTTTCTGGTCTTGGCGAAGATAATAACGTAAAGCCCCTTTGGGTCGCCTCTGTATGATTTAGGCGCTTCCAGGGTTGGGGAAGGATAACAGATTGACCGTCGTTACATCATCAGTCTCAGTGTTTTTGAATAATTACAGCTTCCCCGTATCTCAAGGTCCACTCATTGGTGAAGCCAGTTATTAGTTTTATGTCATTCCAAAAGGGTCTGTATTGTTCGTCAATGCAGGCTCTTGCTAACGCTGTTGACCGTGTCTCATTTTTGATCGTGCGTTGATGTTCTAAAAGTCTATTTCATAGACGTCTTTTTGTGCTTCCCACGTATTGAGTTTCAATATCTTCCGCTTCAAGAATCTTTTTAAAAAGATGTATCACACGTATACCGGCAGACGTTAAGTTATTAGGTGAATCTCTGTCTTTTCTTATATATGTGAATAAGTTTCTCATAAAAGTCCAAAAGTCATTGAATGCTTACGACAAGCCTGCGGCAGTAGGTCCGTAATCGCCGGGATGTGCATCGAACCTAGATACTTAAAAGTTTTTTTGACAGGGAGTAAGGTTGTACAAAAAATGTTGGTATTTCTAGTTATTAACTTATCGATTATAATATGACTAAAGCATTATGTGCTGGATCCTTAATTTTCTCCAATTCAGCAGCATGATATGTTGCTAATTTTTGATGGTGAGGATGAAATTATGAGCTAGGAATAATAATGGGAGCATAAGTGGGTTTCCTAAAAATGGTATAACAGACGTTATTAGGAACAAAATCTCTATGTAACAACATAAAAGGTAGTTCGCCGGATGACTCCAATTAACAAGTAAACTTTATGGTGGGTATGACAGCTGACAATTCAGAACAGAAGTCCTGTAAATATTGTTCCCCGTGGCTACAAAAAATTCACACGAGACTTACAGGACTGATGAATTGGAGAGAATTAAGGAACTCGCGCGTAATGAAGGTTTTAATCACATTATCATCGATTAGTAAATAACCAGATATGCCAACACTTTCTGTACTACCCTACTTCTTGTCAAAAACACTTTTAAGTATCTAAGTTTGATGCCACACATCCTGGCGATTACGGACCTAATGCGGCAGGCTTGTCATAAGCATTCAATGATTAAGCACGAGAACCTTATTCACAGACAGAGATTCACCTAATATCTTAACGTCTGCCGGTATATATGTGATACTCCTTGTTGAAGAGAATCTTGAAGCAGGTGATACTGAAACTAAATACGTGGGAAGCAAAAAAATACGTCTACGAAACAGACTTTTAGAACATCAACGCACGATCAAAAATGAGACACGGTCAACAATGTTAGCAAGAGCCTGCATAGATGAACAGTACAGACCCCTTTGGAATGATATAAAACTAATAACTGGCTTCACCAATGAGTGGACCTTGAGATACGGGGAAGCTGTAATTATTCAAAAACACTGAGACTCATGCTGTAACAACGATCAACCTGTTATTCTTCCCCAACCCTGGAAGCACCTCATTCGTACAGAGCCGACCCAACGTGGTTTTACGTTATTGTTTTCGCCAAGACCGGAGAAACGTGTAACTGCAGCCAAACTTGTACCCAGCTCGATAACGGCGCCTACAGAATGTGGCTGACACCCCTGGTGAATCATACATGTCACCTACGAACTTAGGATTGTGTCGTGCGACATGTTTTTAAAACCTTTGACTATATGAAATGTAGTTTTTAATATTTTATCGTTTTACACATGAAGATGAGACCACTTTGAGTCTCGAAAGCGCTTGTGCGTTTCTTGAGAATAAATAATGAACGTGCCTAGACAGTTTTTCAACTAATGTTTTGGAAATTTGTGTTTTCGAAATGTTAAGACTTCTGTGCGGAATTTCCAAGTTCAGAGGATACTCATCGGGAGGTGTGTACCGTTTGTTTTATAAATCCAATGAAAGCGCCTGTGCTTTTTTTTTTTTTTTTTGATTGGAGGTTTAACGACCACCGTGAGCAACTCAATGGGCTATAAGCAGTCGCCCGTCTCTAATTTAGGGTCACTGGTTCCAGGGAAGGGAGAGAGCCAGTGCCGTAAGACAAACACAACATCCATGCTTCACCGGGATTCGAACCCGGACACCGTTCGGACGAATGTTCAGGGGCCATCGCTTAGAGAACTGGGCCACCGGGGCGGCGCGCCTGTGCTGGAGGCTGTAAAGCGCTACCATACACCACATGCACAAAGGGGAGAATTAGTGTTCGCGTCACGTTCCAAAACATTTAAGAGTTTTGTGTATCTTCCACAGAATTAAAATCAGCAAAAGCGTTGACACTCCAAACCTGGTATAGTAAAGTGAGTATGGCGCCTATTAATCTGGTACAGTTGAACGCCGATTAACCTGGCAACTAGTATCCGGATTTTTATTCACTGGAGTACCTCTTTAACACTGCATTCGGCGCTACAACTACAAAGTTTCTTTTTTTGTTTTGTTTTTTTGTTTGACATCTTCACCCTTCAATTAACAAAAACATTATTGTATCTGGGAAGACCAAGTCGTTCCTATAAGCTAAGCTCCAAACACATCTCCCTTGGGAAGGGGTCTATCTCTGCTGGGAATGTGTGGCTGTCGCATGGCATTCTCTGAAAGATTCCACTCTTTGCAAGGCGTGGAACAAATTGATTCAGAAGACTGACGCGAGCGAAAATGATGAAACAACTCTTATGTTATCAAGTTAAATGAGATCCCTGGGTGCCCTGAATGCGATGATCCCGATGATCCCGATGAAGTAAGATAATGACTAAACAGTGACGCGGGAGATTTAGGTCATCAACTTTTAACTGAAGATGAAAACATGTCTGAAGTCACAGGACTGGAAGCCAATGATCAAAATAAATACGGCAATGATAATTGTGACAATGATGAGCAGCTGCACGTTCAGAAGCTTTTGAATGATAGAAACCGCTATGAAATGCATGGAAAAGCAGACAGAAGAAATGCAATTCTATACAGCTACTGCATTACGCGATTTCGCAGGGGAGAAAAGTAACGAATGTCTTCTGTGAAGTAGAAATGAATTCCACTCTTGCAAGGCGTGGAGCAAGCAAGTTTACATGACTTCTTCATGTAAACTTGCTACACATGTGATAAATTTTTGGGTTCAATCTGACTAATACAGAAAGTAGTTCACTGTATTAGTGAACAGAGAGAATATACATTCAAAATTCTACGAACGAACTCCTATTTATCGAATTTCTCCATGTAGCAAACTACAATGTAAAATGACTTCCATTGAAAGAAGCTAGTTTCTATTTTGCGAAGTTTTTATTTCAGAATTTATATTAGCTCACCAGTTTACTGTGGAATTCGCAAATAACTTCCTCCTTTTCTGTACTGTTAAATTTAATTTTGTCGCTTTCTTTACAGTTTCCCGATTTCCAACAGAAAAGTTAGTCTCCGCAACAACTGTTGGAGTCATTGTGGGAGGGAAGTAATTGCCCTGGATGATCACAAATACTTAATGGCTAGAGCTTTTCTTCTCTCCCGCCTTTTTTTCAGAAAACACAGATTTTTTTTTTTTTTATTGAAGGTTTAACTACCACTGTGAGCAACTCAATGGGCTAAAAACAGTCGTCCGTCCCTAACTTGGACCACTGATTCCAGGGAAAGGAAAGAGATAGTGCCGTAAGGAAAAGACACCATTCATGCCTCACCGGGATTCGAAACCGGACCCATCTTGGACGAATGATCAGAAGTAATCGCTTAGACGATTGCGCCACCTGGGGAGGGGGGGGCAGAAAATTTATCAAGCAACATGTGGTTGGTGAAGGCAGCTGGAAAGGAGATGATAAAAGCGCTGACCAAAAATTGGATTAAAGCAATTGTTTCGAGTAAACTCTAAATCAAACTTTGACTTGTAACCCCCAAAGAGCTGTTTACAACAACACCCTAAGTTTCTGAGAATGACAAAAAGGATGCTATTAGAATAGCCTATTTTCTAGAATTTTGGTATTTTGTCTCTGGGCGTAACGGAGAGTATAGTCACCAATTTATTTAGATGTTTCTCAAGCATCAGATGTTTCTAAGGCATTTGAGACGATTCGATGAGTATTACAATTTCAAGCAGATGTGCTTGAAATTGTAACACTCATGCTGTATTCTGATCTTTGCACATTATGCTGTATTCTGATCTTTGCACATTATGCTGTATTCTGATCTTTGCACATTATGCTGTATTCTGATCTTTGCACATTATGCTGTATTCTGATCTTTGCACATTATGCTGTATTCTGATCTTTGCACATTATGCTGTATTCTGATCTTTGCACATTATGCTGTATTCTGATCTTTGCACGTTATGCTGTATTCTGATCTTTGCACATTATGCTGTATTCTGATCTTTGCACATTATGCTGTATTCTAATCTGTGCACATTATGCTGTATTCTAATCTGTGCACATATGCTGTATTCTGATCTTTGCTCATGCTGTATTCTGATCTTTGCACATATTTGAGGTTTTTTACGTGCATGCTGTTTTTATTTAAGTCAAGTAAACAGATAATGACATTATTTCCGTGGTATAAGCAAAAATTGAATATTTTATTCATCCGCTAACCTGCAAAGCATGTACGTTCAAATTGGAAAACTTTTTTTAAGTAATTAATGAGTATTGTGATTTTTATTACTCTCCTTTGGTTTACAATATTTGCAATATTAATATTTCGTACAGAGTCGTGGTCCGTGCCATTCGTAGTAATAATCCTACTGCAGTGGAAGTTAATGACTATTTTACGACAGATAAGATAATTTGATATTAATTTTTGAGATTACACTACGTAATAAATAAATCGAAACCTCAGAAACCTGATTCCTATATGTGTAACTGATTGATCAAGTCATACTAACCGACTTCAATGTATTTGTATTTAAAAGAAATATATAAATACCATAGTAATGGATAAATACTATGTCGAAATGGGACATAGGCAATAGAAATGAAACATTCGTTTCTGTGTAGCGAATTTTCTATTTTGGGAAATTTTCGCGACGTTCAATGGAAGTTCGACTGTTATCCGTATAGGTATCAAGACGAGCCTATGTGTCAGATACATAATAGTTACAAAAGTACCTATGTAAAGCACAATGCTTCTTGCTTATGTCGTTTAACTTACTTCGTACGCGACATCACGTTTCTTTTTTCTGAAGGTTTACGACCGCCGTGAGCAACTCAATGAGCTCAATGGGCAGTCACTCGTCACAAACTTGGGGCCAGCAGTTCCAAGGAAGGAAGACAGCCAGTGCCGTAGGACAAACACACCATCCATTGCTCACCGGGATTCGAACCCACACCAATCTCTGACAAGGTTTATATCTGTCCTAGCGCAACACAAAAAGTTTGGTCTTCCGATATCCACACTCTTATATTGCCCGCCATTTAGCAAACGCAAGAGCATGTGAACTATGACGTCCTCCGATTCACTGGGCGCAATCTTTTGAGAAATTAAAGCCCTATACAGTAGGAAAAGCTTAGAGATATCAGTGACTTCACGCGATGCATGATCGTTTGTGCTTATGCTGCTGAAGTTTCTCTCGTGTACCGATGTGTCTCGGATATAATGAGCGGTTGCGAATGACAAGTGTTTCCGAAAGACTATACCCACAGACCAAAATAGCAGGTGAATGGTTTATACTGCACACGAAGTGACATAAGAGAAGATAACGAACAGTTCCGATGCCGGACCAGTAGGATCCATATCTTCCAGCATAGTACGCAGGTAGATAAATCAGTGTCTGTTATGTACGTCCTACGTAAGCCCCCTATTTGTGATTAAAATTGACGCTTCCAGCTGCAATGGTTGCGAGATGGGACGTTGGAGAATTGGAAACCTACACCGATGAGCTATTGCGTTATGATGACCCCCCTACCTAATAAGCTGTAGGTCCCCCTTTAGCCAGCTGAACAGCGGCCACTCGGCGAGGCATCGATTCGATGAGGTGGCGATAGGTATCCTGGGGTATCTGATACCATAATGTCAACTGCAAATCCTCCAGTTCCCGTATATTTCGGGGTGGTGGTGAATTAGAGCGAACCTGCTTTTCCAAGTCCAACCGCAAATATTCAATTAGGTTCATGTCAATTGAATTTGGAGGCCAGGGCATTTACAGAAAGTCACCAGCATGTTCCTTGAACAATTTCTTGACGATTATGGCAGTGTGTGGCGTGACGCATTATCCTGTTGGTAATAGCCATCACCAACAAGGAACAGAGTTGCTATGAACAGGTGAACTTGGTCCGCAAAGATGATCAGATACCTGACAGCTGTCAGGGATTGTGCTATTGGGATAATGGGGCTTAAAGTGTCCCAAGAAAATATCGCAAACGGCATAACACTGCCCTCGCCGTCGGCCTGTTTCCGCCCAACAGTGCATCTAGGTGCAATAGCCTCCTTTGGTAATCGACGTATCCACGCTCGGCCGTCTACGTGATGCACCAGGAATCTTGATTCGTCAGACCAGGCCACTTTCTTCCAATCATCCCCAGCCCAATCTCGAATTTTTCATACGTTGTTGGCGATGACGTGAATTTATCATGGGTACCCGGATGGGTCTTTTCCTACGCAGGCCTATGCGCAGAAAGCTGCGATAAGCTGTATGCTGTAACACATTGCCCTGATCTCCTCTTTTGTAGCTGCGGGTGATTTGTCGTACTGTGTCCCTGCGGTAGCTGTGAACAATGCGCGACAGTCTACGCTCCCCTCTGGCATCAATGAGCTGCGGACGACACACGGTCGGACTACGGTTCGTCATTTGGCCATCTGTGCAGCACTTTTGATACGTACTCACTACAGCGGCACGTGAACAACCCACAAGCCGCGTTGTTTCCGAGATCACAGTTCCAAGGCGCCGCGCCATCAGAATTTGTCCTTTATCAAACTCCGAATAATCGACAGCTTTTCCCATTTTGACTTCGAACGCTCTACTAACCGAAATCCGGTCCTCGGGTTATATATATTGATACGAAAATTGGGTCTAAATTAATTACTATTAAAATGGGGGACGGACTTGATAGGCGTGGTTAAATTATTTTGATGATTAAATTAAATATTTGGCCTATTGCAAATTAAATTGGAAAATTAACTCATTTTAATTGGGGAAGTATTGTAATTCGCTTTGTCTGGGTGGAAACAAAGGAATTGGGATATCGCCTTTGGAGGCCTAGTCAACAAAGGGACCACCCAGTCGGCAACTGAGAGTCATACGGATTCTCATAAATACGACTTGAAGTGTGCCATCAGTGAAAAAATTCTGTAGGGAACGCTCAAAATTACGATTATGAGGGGCGAGAGTCAGAAGCTGAACTATACTTGCAGAAGCGACGGCGCTCCATACGAAAGACAAGAGAGAAATCTCAAGTGTCGACAGAAAAGATGCAGATGAAGTCACGTGACAGTGGATAGCCGAAAAGAGGCAGAAGAAGAGAGAGAATTAGTTATCTCGGTACGCTGTTGTAAGTCGCACTGACAAATTGCTACGAAGAGAATACACCATGCGGCTCTACGCAGTGGTCAGTCGTAGGGGGACCGTGATGTGCGAAGCCGACGTCCGGCGGGACCGAAGATTGCCACGGTACTTCGAGCGCAGCGGTAAGCCACCGGAGTACGAGGAAAGAGTAGAGCTTAACCCGGACGCCTAATTATAGTTAGGCGGCCGGGTAAGACCACCAAATATGTCAAATCGAGAATGTCTACTAAAAAGCATTAGTGAAACACGGCTAGCAAACCAGCCTTCCGAAAACGCCGTCTCCATTCAAAGAGTGGAGGTCGTTGACCTGTCCGAAGAAATACGTAAGCGTTTCTCCCTTGCTGCCAACGAAGTTTCTTGACGGGGTAAAAGAGAGCTGCCCCTGTACATTGTACAGCCCCATCTGCTGGTCGAGGAGGAGTCAGCTCTGGGTGTTACTTTCCCCCACCTACGAGCGGTCGGAAGAAATAGTGGGAAGCCAGAAAATTAGTGAAGACCCTCTGTTACACACAGGTGAAATCCCCCCCTGTTTCGTTACTCGTCGAAGGAAGTAAAAATCCTCCGGCGCTTAAAACACACAGGTGGAAGGGACGACATCGAGCAAAATAAAGCGCAACAGTGTGTGGAAGTGGTCGATAGAGCCTCAAAATGATTTGAATAGTGCTTCGTATAATAGCCGGGATTATCAAACAAGCAGTCAGTAATAAGTGAGTACTTTTTGTTCTCTTTATTGTTATCCTGTCACTGAGTGGAGGAACTGAGAACATTAACTGAACCCAGACTCTAATTTGGAACTTTGATACGCCCTTTTTGGCTCCGAATAGGGAGCGTAACATGTGTTTGTATCACCGTGCGCAATGCCCAGGGATAGAGTTTCTTCCTACAAATAAAGATGTTTAAGTGTTAATCTTACTCTAGTCATTCTAAAGGCTCTGGTGTTGTAGATAATTCCTTGTATTAAATTCCTGTGTTTCAGCAAGCCGCTAACGTTCTCGCTAAAATATGCCAGCTCCCGAATTACAAGAACCCACGAGTCTCGTATCCAAATAGCGGATAAATTGCCTACTGCTGCGGGATCGAGACCACAAATATATATATACTGTTCTATCAACTTCACCTGCGCCAGCGCTCGATCTCCATGCGCGCTATTTTTCTACGCTGGGTGTGGTCATAATGGAATGGCTCACCAGTGTACATGTATATCGCTTTAAGTTCGCACTCAATCTCCCTCGGGGGGGGGGTGGAGTCCGGGCCCCACGACCTCGCCCTTTGGCTACGCCTCTAGACAGAGTTCCCTCACTATCATATTCCAGAACAGAATACAATAAGTGAAAAATGCTCAAAGCGGATTGACAATAAATAAAGTGGGAGGCGCGAAAAGAGTCAATCAATATTAAAAAGAATGACATTCAGACAATTGTTTGATAATTTCAAAAGAAGGAAGGGATTAATTTGCCTGCCAGTATTTGAAAGGTAGAACTAGTCATCGGATGATGAAGGTAGGGTTTCTACTTTCAAAATGAACATCTTAATTGGGTACACAAGTAGTTGTAACAGACATCTAAGCTTACATTAGAAATTTATTTTACATTATCGAGATACGTATCTATGATATAAAGTCAATCTACATCTAGAAATAAACAGAAATTATGACTGGAAACAGGACAGACTTAAATAGAGCGACGGATTGGACTTCGACATATGAATGCATAGGTGGCCTCTTAATCTTTGTTTTAGGTATACAAAACGTTTTCTTTCCCTACAATAAAGCACATGCTCTCTTGAAAAAACAGCTCCTAGGACAAATGCCATTTGAAGAATCATTGGAACTATTTAATCGATCTGAATATTTTAGAATATGGATTTTATATGATTCAATTGTGCTTTCTGTAAGAAGTTACAAAATAATGATTCTGTTTTATTATTTTGATTTTCCTGTTGTTCGACGATTTTTCTTTTTGAAGAAAAAAGAGAAACTACACATTTTCATTACGTATGCTTTTGATACATAGTTTTGAAGTTCATTTAAATGCAAATTTCCCTATTTGAAAGTTTTCGTTTGAGTTTATGTCTTGTTATAAATACCAGATGTTAGACAATATGAAAAATCCAAATGACTTGACTGATTTATAACTTGAAACAAAGAATATTCAAGGCACTTTTTCTTTTCTCTGTTTTCTTTCAACGCTCCGTTAAATATGTGGTTGGCAAAGCATGATCAATTAAGTTTATCTTCGAAGTTTACCCAGTGCACCTTGTCTTATCTGTTCCACACCACTTCTGAAAACGTACAGTTTCTTCTCGAAATGCAAACAGAAAGGCCACACGTAATTTCGTAATCAGTGTAGTCCAGTAATGGCTCAGTTTGTGATCGCGAATGAGATAAGAGAAGACAGGCTTGGCCGAGATTTACAATCGTCGTTAAACACGACATCCAATGTTTCATTTGCTTCCTTCTCCTTTTATGACTCTACCCTTTCTCTCCCCCTGTTTTTATGTGTGAAGAACTTCAACCGGTTCAGACTCAGAGCCTAGACGTCACGTGACAATAGTGAAAGCCTCTACAAAAGCACACACATATTAATATGCTCCTGAATTGAATTTTGAAATAAAAAAGAAAAAATGAGACAACCTCGCTCGTGCCTCGTCATGATAAGAGAGCGATACTGTTGTGGAAACAGTAACATTAATAACATAATCCACTCAATGTTCATAATATATTAAAATTGTTGCCATACGTTTTTCCTTTGCTGTACTGCACAGAAGAATAAGAACTGGAGTAATGTTAGCATATTTTTGTACTTTTTTGTATCAGATTATTTTTCACAGTTCTCCAAGAGGAGCGCTATTTACTTGATCTGGTGTTTTTTTGTAATTTTCTTCAAGTTAACTTCTCGCGTGAACATTAAAGTCCAAAACGAACGGTCATACCTAATTTAATGATGTTTTCCCATGACGAGAAAGAACCAGAATATAAAGCCAACGCAAAGGGCAAGCACAACGCCTGATCTCCCTAGTTTCGAGCTGAGGCTGAATGGTGCAGTAATAGTGATCTTAGCTGATTCTTTCGAGGGATGGTCTCTTAAGATTTAAGGGAGACTAACTTGGAGGTTGGGGGAAGGGGGGGAGGCAACAAATTTGAAGAGATTAAGGAAATCGTCTACAAGGGAGATATAGATTTCTGAAGAAGAGAAATGTGAACAAATTTAAATAAATCTTTATGTGCTTACCATATGAGGTAGCGCATGCTGCGTGATGATGTTGTTCATTCCGTTTCAAAGTTTTTTTTGGAGCTAAATGATTTGATTCTGTTTGAGTAATTTCACAGCATTTGTGTATTTCCAAATTTGTTCCCCAACTGTCAATTTGCATAATTTCGACAGTGATATACTTCACTGTTTTGTTCTTTGTTTGTTTTACTTTGTTTAGTTTTTTGTTCAGGGTGTAACAACCACCGGGAGCAACTCGATGGGTTATAAACAGTCGTCCGTCTCTAATTTAGAGCCACTAGCTATAACAAAGGGAAGAGAGCCAGTGACGTAAGACCAACACAACATCTCACCGGGATCCGAACCCATCTCGGACAAATGATCAGACGCCAGCGCTTAGACCACTGTGGCACGGGAGTGCTTCAGTGTTTGTGCAAAGTCTCGACTCTTCTCTTTCGAGGGTCTGCCAAAAACGTTTGTCGGCCGCTCTCGTTGTGTAGTGGTCTGAGCGCTGGCTTTTGACTACTCGTCCGAGATGGGTCCAGGTTCGAATTCCGTGAGGTATTGATGTCGTGTTTGTCTTGCAGCACAGGCTGTCTTCCTTTCCTGGGGTCAGTGTCTCTAAATTAGGGACGGGCGACTGTTTACAGCTCATCAAATTGCTCATGGTGTTTGTTAAACCAACAAACAAAAATAATTTTTGTCGAATTACTCGTACATTCATCAGTGTACTCAAAAACAATACCATTTCGACGGTTTGTCTCAATTTAGATTTAATTTTCTGGGTGAGGGAAAGGGGATCTTGTTATTGAGTGAGACATGGTATTTGCTGAAATATAGAGTTCAACATATGAATTATCGTTCGAAGTTTATCACTTAGAACTGAGGCTCTGTTGTTACGCTAAAAATGTGCTCGTTATTCTACAAATGGATGATCACGTTTTCGCCACAAGTTGTTACATCATCTGAAATGAAATTGTTATTGTACACTCGGGCAGATGTACGATCTTTGCCTCAGATTCCTTTGTCAGAATTTTTGCTTCCACTACTTCGCAGCAGGAATTTCTCGATTCTTAAGTGTTTTAAGTTTCAACGCTGTGAAGAAATTGTTGATTCCCTTAACTTGGTAAGATGAAACATCCACCGGTTGTAAATTTTCTGACACACATATGACTTTAATGTTTATCTTTAGTTAGAACACATATTTTAATCTTCCAAAGTAGCTCCTGACATAATGATGTCTCGTAAACGTTAAAGATTATTGCTTACTTCAGTTTTAAAGAAGACACACTGTACATCTACATATGTTTCATTGGTTATTAATTTGCTATCATTGACTCAGTGCGCATCTATAATGCAATACACTGATCGTTTCCTCCTGCTCTCAGGGTCATCCTTCGCGCATAAGTACATATTATTTAACTTCAGCTGTTCCTAGCGTATGACTCCACAGCATCCAACATGAAAGATAAATCAGGTAGTACAATCAATGGTTCCTCGAAACGAGTAATTTCTCTATAAAACTAGGTCATATCATAAGATCAAAGAGGTTATTACTATCGCGTAAAATTTCAAAAACAAGCAAACCAAAATCAGTATAGTTAAAGTGTGCATCTGTTTGGAGTTCTCAGAGGTATTTAGCAAACACTTAAATATCAAATGATTTTCATGTGAAAAAAAAGTGAAAAAAACAGGAAATAGGCATTTCCTCATTGATGACTAACACTTTATTGACAAAAGTCACCGGACACCCCTTCAAAAGCAAATGAACGGATCCGCTACGTTTTTAAGATGCGCGGTACAGCTGCAAACTGTATAAAAACAAGAATGCAGCTGACCGCGATCATATCGCACTGTGAGATTGAGCGAAAATGTTGCGGTGGGAGAGAACTGACTTTGAGAAAGGAAAGATTGTTGGGTGTTATATTTGTTGGTTGTCCATAAGGGAAACCGAGAAGCATTTAAACATATCCAAGTCAACTGTTTTGGATGTACTGAATAAATGGAAGATGCATGGCGTGCCTGAAGCAGCAAAACGTAACGGCAGACTAAAGAAAATCAGTGATAGATGACGTCGAAGTCTCAGGAGAGTCATTACAGCTAGGGAACATATATATCTTTACTCGGGGAAAGATATATCTGACCTCTCATTTCAAGCTTTGTTGGGAGTTCATCAGCTTGTGGAAATTCTAAGCTCTTCTGTTATTTCAAAATTTTAATGGAATTTACCGTCTGTGCAGGTTTCAGCTTCTTTTTCTTCTCTTAGTTCTGGCTCTGTAATAATAACTGTGAATTTCCGCTTCTAGTGAAGCCAAAGGCTAAGTTATTATCTTTCATATACCTGAACAGACACTTCAGCGTAGTCACATGACGTACTTTCACAGGCTCCTCAATGAGGTCGTATAATTTACTTTTCTACGATGGCTAAAAACAACTTCATAGTTGGGTTTTCCTATCACGCGGAAAGTCGGTGTACGCATTGTAGAGAAGAAGTGTTAAGTAACGCTCACGTGTGTTTATTCATGTTTGTTGCCTTTTAGTTATATGGGAAGATGAAATGCTTCCAAAAACAGGACGAAAGGATTGATGTTATGTACACCGGCAATTTCTACTATCATCGGTTTTCGTTTTTTTTTATTCAAGTAAATAAGTGGTCATGGAGATTTCCAGAGAAGGGCTTGAAATTCCTTTCGGATTATTAGGAAGACGCGTAATTACCTGTGGGAGGATACAAGAATAAACGTGAATAGAACGAAGCACGAAATACTCCTTAAACGAAAATTTACAGTGAGCAAAAGAGGAGATTTCATAAAAGACACCCCCAAAGAATTCGCCGGAAGCACACCTCGAAATTACCTCACTGGAGTTGACGACAAATCGCTTATTATTCGTCTCCCCAATAGTGTGTTACCCTCAAAATAAGTCTTTCAGATTACAGAGTTGACATGAGTAATGCTTGCTGTTTACTCCTTTTTCTTTCAACATATTGTTTTGGAAGTCATCACTTAAGAGTTAACCAAACCAAAGGATAGTAAAAAAAAAATGGTTGTGATGGCACTGGAGAAAGCCGAATTAGCTATGTATCTAACTCCCATCCATCTGACCTTATGTGCTCTGATATGATTTCTTAGGGAAGAACTGTAAAGAAAGATGTGAGAATTTTACGCGTTAATCATCATTTGAGTATTTAGTGAGAGAAAGGGGAAGGGGAGCTTCAGACACAGAAATTAATTCTAACAAGATATTTGATTGGGCTGGTTAAGTAGTAAAGACAAACCGATTAATACGGCAGATGAAGCTTCGGTAGCAGTTATCGACTTGTTCTCATTTATTTTTATGTACTTGATAGATACGTTAATAAGCAATACCTACTGTTTTTGCAAAACGGAGAACTATTGATATAACAGCATATCTCTGAGCAAATGGAATTGATCCAAGACTGACGCAAGTTACCAAAAATTAAGTTACACTCAGGGACAATGACATTTGCGTACCGAGAAGGAAGCATCGGATTGAACTGAAATTTAATGGACGTCATGATAGAGGTGAATGATACACATAATGGCAAAAACAGAGCTACAGAACAATTACAAAGGGATCTGTGGCACGCAGTCCGGTCATTTTCAATAGCGCGTCACACAGCCTCGTGTGGCGATACATGCTGCAATACGGTTCGGCATGGAAGCGAACAGACGTCTGATGTTTTCCTGCGGCAGACTGGCCCACACGTGTTGGACGGTGTGCTCCAACTTCCGGATAGTGCTGCACGGTGGCAGCTGGCGTTTCAACTGGTCCCACACATACTAGATAGGACGACATGTCCGGGGAGCAGGCAGGCCATGGAAGTGTCTGGGCATGACGTATGCAGTCCTGGGCAACACGAGCCGTGTGCGGTCGGGCATTATCCTGCTGGTACATTGCACTTGAAATCCCTGCCAGCAATGGGAGCCCATGGGACCGTAGGATCCCATCCACATACCGCTGGCCCGTCAATGATCCACGTACCACTACTACAGCTGATTGGCTATCGTAGGCAATGGCTCCCCAGACTATAATGCTTTCCAGTAAGGGAGGTGTGGGTCTCGATAGCGAGGTTGGGATTGTGCCGTTAACCCGAGGACCTCCACACCCGGACACGATAATCATTTGTCCCAACACCGAAGCGGCACTCGTCGCTAAACACCACACGTCGTCAGTCTGTGGCGTTCCACGTCGCTCTGGCCTAGCACCACTGTACACGGAGCCGGCTAGGTTCCGGTGTTAATGGCAACACACGTAAGGGCACTGGGATTGCAGATTCACTTCCGCGAGGCGTCGGGAAATGGTTTGTGGGCACACACGAGCCGCTGTATCTGCCTGCATAGTGGACCGGGTCCCCGTGGTATCCGTTCGTGCTTGGCGCACGATCCGTTGATCCTCTCTAATGGTGGTCCTCCTGGTCCGTCCGGAGCCGCTCCTTTGTGTGGCAGTGCCGTCACGTGTCCATTGCAATACAGTCGGACGGTATGGTCCGAACGATCCACGTGGTGGGCTATATGGCCCGCCGACTACTCCGCGGTTTTCAGCCCGATGATCAGGCTTCTCCCAAAGTCCTTAAGTTGCGTAAATCGACGTCTCTGGCATCTACCCGGCATTCTTGTCACTCTGTACCTTTGCTTGCGTAGGCTGGGGCTTTTCTCTTTCATGGGGCATCGACTACACGCCGGTTTATAAGGCTGACGGTACGTGCTTGCAGCGCTTCCACTTGGTGTGCGGTCATGTGCACTCACACCAAACGTGGATCATTTGCATACCAGTAGGCATTCTAGCTAATTGCAAAGTTTCGTGGTTGTAGCATGTTTTCTACTAGATGCGCAAATTTCATTGTCCGTGAGTGTACATAAATGTTGTAAGTACGAGTACTTATTAATACATTATGCTCGTGAACCAAATGAACGTAAGCATAGGCTACTAGCTGTCCCGAGGGCGTTTTTTAATTATGTAAATTAATACATGATAGAAAACACCCAGTATTTTTCTTCAACTTGGAGGCTTTCCCAAGACTGAAAACCTTAGAGCGCAATGACTAAACTTAAATTTAGAAGCTCATTCGACGAAGTTCCAACTCACGGCAATAAGGCACACATTTAACCGAACCTGGGTCTCGCGGTGAAAACGGGATCGCTTGCTAGGCAGGTGTTGGTAGGTTCGTTACGTCATGTTTCTCAAGCGATGGAGGAAAAGGTTTGAAGATTTTCATTGCAAAGGTAACGAGGAGTATCTAAATAGTCTCTCGTACGACCGTGCTTTTGAAGTTTGTGTATACGGTTAGAGCCTTCCTATGTCAGATCACATCAGTATGACTGAGTTTGCTAATATTTCTTTGCATTGTACGGCCTTGCTCTTCCCTCTCTAACTTTCTAGCTATAAGAGACCGCTTGTCCTTTCACATGTGTGTCATCTCTTACTCGTCTGGCTATGACAAAGATATTTCATAAACACCTTAGTCGGTTTCAGGGTCTTGTAGTTTGTAGCTGGTTGTAGTTTTGCCTATGGATTCACAAGGTTTAACGACGACTTCGATGATATCCTTCTTCATGAGGTGTTGGAAAGTGTATATGAATCTTGGGATGCATGGGTATGGATCTCGCCTTTCTTGCATCTCTTCTATCCATCGGTGTGTTTAATCGGTTTTTAGTTGCCAGGGACGTCGCTAGACTTCGAAATCAGGATGGGCGATGGGTGAGCGAGTATTATTTTTGGTGGGGCAAGCTTGATAGCAAGTTTATTTACAAAATACTGAAAGAAAGAATTTGCTTTCCTTTTTCCACAAGTTGCAAAGGTATTCGCAATAACTTCCTCTCCCCCTCCCTCCTCCTGGATACATACTCATTAATTTCGAAACTGTCTTAAAGTTTTTGCACTTTTTGATATACAAAAGAATGTGAAGTTTGGAGTCATTTTTTGCTAATGTTCCTGCCATCCATTTTTAATAATTACTAAAACCTAAAGTGTTACATACCCGTATAATAAACATGACACACTGCCTCCAGTAACATGCCCTGATTAAAACAAAATTTCATGCATAGGAGAAAAATCTTAAAGCAAATGTTTTCGTGGATTAGGATTGATGGGAAATGTTCAAGTTAGTATGATTAACATTCACATTTCCCCCAAAAGTTCAAGTTAATGTGATAATAAAACGCAGACAATACCTTTACCTTTCTTAACTCCTTTTCTTTAAGCCAGCAACCTTGCCTTACACCCATCTTTTCCAAAGTAGTCGTCAGCTACGACCTGCTCCGTCATTACCCTAAGGCCCCGGTATAGCTTTGGACTCAACTTCTCTTATGGGCCATGGTATGGTTTTGGACTGCACTTTCCACGTTGGAATCACAAACAAACAGCAGAGCAAATACTGATGACCTCAGTAACTAACTTGAAAAAAGGCTTGAATTTTGGATTTGGACGAGTGGAGAACAACTGAAATTTCATGGCCCTGCGGATGTTGATACCCTTTCTAAGTTGAAGGAAAAACACACCTTCTAGGGGGAAATACGTAGAGGTACATGACGAAAAACACGGGCGTCATTATTCCTTGCCAGATTCTAGATTATATTTTAAAGTTCAAAAAATAAAAATAAAATGTGGCGCATCCTGAACTGGGTGGGCGGCAGGGTGAGCAAGACAATTTTACGGGTTCGCACCGCTTTGGCGACGCCCCTGTTAGTTGTGCGAACTTTCGATAAGATGGTGTCAAATTGCAGCGCTGAAAATCTTGAGGATATACCTTCTGCAATGGTATTCAAAACCTCTTCGGTTCTAGTTTGCTCGGTGAAGCATACTGTAAAGGCTCTTCCAAACCACGTCCAACATAAGTTTTATAAGTTTTGGGGCAAGCAGGGTTGGGTGGTATGAATTTGAATACAGTGGTGTGTTTCGAGTAAACCGTAGGCTTCCGACTTTCATTCTGTCTGTTGGTGTAAAGGCAAGGATCCATTAACTTTTTGTCCACATGTGAAGGAAGTGGATGGGTGGATGTTATTTATTTCTTGTCATGAAGTCCGGGGGTACTGGCTACCATACTGCCATAATAAAAGACATTATCTGCGTACTTGAACCATATTTTGAGTTTTAAAATACTACAACAAAATATTTCTCCTATGGGGCTTAGAGTGGCTTCATCTCGAACTCCAGATATTGGTATTCCTGGGCACCATTTCCTTCCTTGCATTTCACTCCTTTCACACTAAAGGAATTATTGTTCACAACTATTAATATATATAATATAAATCGGGCGTTTTTCTTTTCTCCCTTAAATTCTCTGTTGAGAAATTGCTAAAATCGAGAAGTTGCGCTTCTGTATTGTCGAGTGCCTCTTTGACTATGATGTACGAATACAAGTAGACAACATCGAAATTCTCCATGACGCCAAATTGTCAAGTTTCAGTGTTCTTATTCTTTGGGTAATGTCCTGCTTTGACACTAACACACTTTTCGTGGCCGACAGGTAGAGTTTTAGAAAAGTGGTAAAACCTTTCTCTAAGAGAAACATAAATCCTCTTATTTTTGAGACATGTGTCTCGTTTCTACGCCCAGTTTTTGGTGTTTTCAGAGAGCAAACAAAGGAGGATAGAAGCACCAGGTGGCGCCCTCGAGGCTTTCAGGTTCACCAGCTTCGGCAGCAGGCAACTGGTGCCGATAAAATTCTACTTGGAGGGGGTGACTGGATTATAAACCCTTGCATATTGGCATCATAGCCAATTTTGTTCATCTCTGTGATCTGGCCTGATTCATCAGTGGGGGTCAAAGCAATCGAGCTCTTACTACTTAAGATTGGCAGGCCCTTCAACGCTTGTGAATTTCGTTTCACCATGCGTATTAAGCATAACTGGAACTTGACGGCAACAGTGTCTTATAAACTCTCTCTCTCTCCGGTAGCGAGAATTTCGTTGACTGATTATAAGTTGAAGACAAATTTCTTGAAGTTCGACTTCCGCTGCAGGCGATATTTTGGCCCAAGCTAGAGGACTCTCTTCTCTACTGGAATTAAAGATTTGCTCGATACCTTGACAAAAGGTATTTTGCATTCCGCTGGGTGCTCCATTCATCTCCGCATGGGCAACGGATCTTTCGTTCATGCCTATTACAAAACATGTTTTCTACACTCTTTGCTGCTAGGATGTGGACCCTAAACAGCATAACATCAAATAAGTGCAGAGCAGTTGTGGGTACGTGGTATAGATTTGAGTATAGTTGATAGTATCTGGCTTGGAGTGGCATCACATTCATTCTTTTGCAGCAAACAATAGCGACCAGGGCAGTATAGGATGGGGTTGTTTTTTATTTTCGTTCTGTTATCTAACAACTTTTCCTTCAATTAATTTACACAATTAAATAACGGATATGAGACTGCTAGTAATCTATGTTTATATTCATACTGTTCACATGGTGTACACAAAGCTATGTTTCTATTCATACTGTTCACATGGTGTACACAAAGCTATGTTTCTATTCATACTGTTCACATGGTGTACACAAAGCTATGTTTTTATGTATACTGTTCTCGTGGTGTACACTTTTCAAAGCTAATTTACTCATTTTTCCAATTATTGATTCACATGTTTCATTTTGTAGTGCTGCGAAAAAACATGTTTTGGTATTGCAGCTTTATTTTCCGATCTAGAACCCCGAAACTTGAAAGCAGAACAGGAATATAAATAATCATTGCACATCACGAATCTGCATAATTATTAAGTGTATTTGAATAACAATTCGAATAGGGCTATACTAAAAAGCAAAATAAAGGCCAATGAAGAATTGGAGTATTTCAACCAATAAACGCCATTTCAAGCTTAAATGGGAGAATAAACATTCGACGAAAGAAGTAATCCTGTTATCGCCTCTGAGTTGAGGCATCTGCCGAATAAAGATTACCTCACAAAGGAACATTTCGATAATAAAAAGGACTGTTTTCTTGAGGCATTGACACTTGCCATGAACGCTTTGTTCACTAAACATTTCTTTCCCCATAAAACTATTTGGCTCATGATGTTAGCGTCAATTACACAGCAGAGATTACGTTAAGACACTTTCTTTGTGATTTTAATGCGTTTCCCAGCTTTTTTATTGTCCTGACCCGGATTCTTACCATTTTGTTAAAGTTCACCTTCTGCAGTGTCCTTTTTTTTTTTTTTTAGTGGAGTAGTAATAATCGTCTGGCAGGTTTTGTACGTTGTGTTCACACCATTACCGACAACTGTTACTTTTAAGGTGATCCTATATGTCCATTCGACACTTTTAATGTGTTTTAGTTCCTTGTGCTTGAATACTAAAGTGCAATAAGTGACTCGTGTACCTTGCTGAACACCGTAAGTGTTTCTGCTCTTTTTTCGGTCGATTGCACACTTGATAGCAAGATAAGCAACTTTTCGCATTATACTCGTATAAGTAGGTGTACATACCCTCGTGGAAGACAGCATTTCAATGCTCAGTGTCTTAAAATCTATTTGAAGAAATGGGGTCTATTTATTTGATGATTTATTTAATGACTTTTTTCACGTCGCTTTTAAAAACAAGAATGAACTTCAGTGCTGTCAAAGATTTATGACTATGTTCACGCCTCTGAAAATTTAATAGATTTCAGGAATCGTTTCCTTTTTTTTAACTGAAAAAAAAAAAAAAAAAAAGAAACTAAAGTGCTAGATCACCTCTAGAAACTTCAGCGCTGTCTAAATTCTAATAAATAACGCGAATACCGCATAATTGCGTTCTCACTTTCCTAGGATATTTGCTTTAGTTTTATTTATATATGTTTATTTAGATCTTCAGCAAGATAATCTGATAGCATTTGTTGATATCAGTAAGAAACTGAGACTATCTTCAAAAACTTTTGATATGTCAGGAAAGAAAAACAAACTAGTCGAGATGCATAACTATAATTGCTATTGGTATGTGCTTGCCCATATACTATCTTGAAAACGAACTGTTTTAACAGCAGACCATATAATCAGTCTCGCTCGGATCCCTACCACTCTGTCCGTGTTCATTTCGTCCACTTTCACTTGGTCCAGTTCATTTCGTCCACCGTTCACTTTGTCCACATTCATTTCGTCCATGGTTCACTTTGTCCACATTAATTTCGTCTATGGTTCACTTTGTCCACATTCATTTCCTCCACGTTCACTTCGTCCAGTTCATTTCGTCCACAATTCACTTTGTCCACATTCATTTCGTCCCCGTTCATTTCGTCCACGGTTTGCTTTGTCCACCTTTCACTTTGTCCACAGTTCACTTTATCCACCGTTCACTTTGTCCACCGTTCACTTCGTCCACCGTTCACTTTGTCCATCGTTCACTTTGTCCCCTGTTCATTTAGTCGACCGTTCACTTTGTCCACATTCATTTTGTCCCCATTCATTTCGTCCATGGTTCGCTTTGTCCAGCGTTCATTTATTTCACTGTTCATTTAATCCACCGTTCACTTTGTGTACAGTTCACCTAGTCCTCTGTTCATTTATTCCACTGTTCATTTAGTCCGCCGTTCACTTTGTTCACATTCATTTTGTCCATGGTTCACTATGTCCACATTCATTTCGTCCACCGTTCACTTTGTCCACATTCATTTCCTCCACGTTCACTTCGTCCAGTTCATTTCGTCCACAATTCACTTTCATTTCGTCCCCGTTCATTTCGTCCACGGTTTGCTTTGTCCACCTTTCACTTTGTCCACAGTTCACTTTGTCCACAGTTCACTTTGTCCTCTGTTCATTTATTCCACTGTTCGTTTAGTCCGCCGTTCACTTTGTTCACATTCATTTTGTCCATGGTTCGCTTTGTCCACCGTTCTCTTGGCCCATTTCATTTCGTTCACCGTTCACTTTGTCCACATTCATTTCGTCCTCAGAATGAATGGAATACAGTGGAAATTTCTGTTTTGATGGAATTTTTGTTGCTAGGCATAAAAAAAAAAAAAAAAAAAAAGAAAAAAGCTCAGCTGACACTGCTTACATGTGATTTTTTTTTCTCGTTTAAATTTTTCGATTAAAATTTAACGATTTTATATGTTATTCAAAACAAAACGAGGAACTGAACTTTGTAGAGCTTTGTAACTCTTTCGTGTGGTACGATGTCAATCACTATGACACAAATCAAAGTTTATTCTAATGGTCATAAATGCGTTGGATTGAAGAAGAAAATTTTAGACCCCCTTTCTCTGTTATACACTGCCGGACCATTGCTAAGGACGGAGGACAATAGCAACGATAGCAACCATAAAATGGAAGGCAGGAAAATGTGGAAATTAGCATAAGTGCGGGATACAGTAAGACGTGTTGTGCGTACGCAAAGTTTGGATTACCGAACTTGTTCGTGACGTCATAGCGCTGAAAAGAGATATAAAGGATTTGATGCGTATTGACCGTTGTTGTTCAAACGCAAAGTTGAAAGGGAAAGAATCAATTGACGAACTTGCAATTTTCAGTATGTCTTCCCGACATCACCTAGATGATTTTACGCGTGGCCGTATTATTGGCAAGATTGAAGAAGGGTGAAAAATAGCAGATGTTGTCAGGGAGTTCGACGTCAGCCACAGCGTTGTTTCAATGCTTTGGAAATCATTTCAAACAAATGGAGAGTGTAGCAAACGTCACGGGGGAGGTCGTGTTCGCAGTACGACACCTGCAGAAGATCGGTACATAGTGCTATCAACAAAAAGACACCGGCGCAGCACAACTAGTGAGGTAGCAAATCCGTTTATGGCTGCTACTGGCAAGCGGATCTCCCGAAAAACTGTCGCCAGACGTTTGCATGAAGGAGAACTATACGCCCGCCGTCCTGTTGTGTGCATCCCATTGTCCAGACGTCACCGTATCGCCCGTTTGCAATGGTGCCATCAACATCGCAATTGGACTGATAACGACTGGTCTGCTGTCCTCTTCTCAGATGAGAGTAGATGCAGTCTATCGTCTGATTGTCGACGACAACTGATCTGGAGTGATAGTGGTACTGCATATTGTCCAGCAAACATACATGAAAGGGACCGATATCCGACATGTAGTGTCATGGTATGGGCTGGCATCATGATCAATGGCCGTACGTCCCTCTATGTGCTTCCAACTGGGACTATGACTGGCCAACGATACATTAATGATGTTCTGCTACCTCATGTTCGCATGTTCCGTGGTGCTGTCGGTGATAGATTCATTTTCATGGACGACAACGCAACATGTCATCGAACAGTCGCTGTCCAGGAGTGTCTTGAGAGCGAGGATATTCAACGCCTCGTATGGCCAGCACGTTCTCCAGATCTGAATCCCATTGAAAATGTGTGGGATGCTTTGGGGAGGAGTCTTGCTGGTCGCCAATGCCCTCCAATAAACAAGGACACCCTCATCCGTGCACTGACAGAGGAATGGGATAAATTACCCCAACAGCTGCTTGATGATGTTGTGCAAAGCATGACACGAGGTGTGGAATCTTGCATCGCCCTCCATGGTGGCCATATCCCGTATTGACATCTTACGCTGGAACGCCTGCGGACGGTAATTGCCTTTTTTTCACGTTTACGTATTCTGCACAAAATGGCCTGTTTGTCCCTTTGTAACGTACCAGGAGATGTGACGTACCTGCCAGAAGGACGCACACGACATAAAGGCAGATAGGAATCAGAACAAATGTCCGCGTAGCTTAATTGGTAGAGCAACTTATTCCGGAATGAGTGGACCCGGGTTCGAATCCCGGCGTAGACCAAAAATGACGGAGAAATTGACTTCGTTATAATGGCGCCCGAACTATCCGGATGACCCGACCGTTCAAAATCTCGCATTGGTGTGATGTTATTTCCACACCGCGAGATAGGAAAAATATGAGTAGCACTTCGAAAGAAAAAAAAAAGAAAAATAAGGGGGAGATGATGTAACGTACCAGGAGATGTGACGTACCTGCCAGAAGGACGCACACGACATAAAGGCAGATAGCAATCAGAATAAAATGTCCGCGTAGCTTAATTGGTAGAGCAACTTATTCCGGAATGAGTGGACCCGGGTTCGAATCCTGGCGCGGATAAAAATGACGGAGAAATTCACTTCGTTATACCTTGAACACGTTCCAAAGCCTTCTGGATTTCAGAGCACAATAAATTGTCTTTCTTGTAATGTCCTGGCATTCTGACATTATTTTATTTCACTTGGCATCCAACCACACTTACTTTTTTATGCGCTATATAGCCGTTTATGATCCGTCCTTAGCAATTGTCCAGCAGTGTATAAAAAGTCTTATTTTCCTTCTCCCACGCTGCATATTCACAGTAAATATCAATTCAAACTTTTCTCACCATTACATTTTTATGGATTTTTTAAAGTTAAATAGCTATGACACATATAGAGAGCATTATGACTCATTCGTATAGAAATTAGTAATACTGAAGTTATAAACAATTAATAATCAAAATATAAAGTAAATATACTAAGAACTATATGAAAACAATATACGAGATGTATTTCAAAACATTTAACAATTTTTGCAAAAGTTTTAAGAGCTATGAACTATATGAAAACACTATACGAAATGTATTTCAAAACATTTAACAATTTTTGCAAAACTTTTAAGAGCTATGAACTATATGAAAACACTATACGAAATGTATTTCAAAACATTAACAGATTTTTGTAAAAAAAACATTCAAAGATTTTTGTAAAGATTTTTGAAATGTGTGCGAGATAGTGTGGGTGACAGAGCAAGGTACGTACTTTTATTAGGCCATAAAGAAAACTAAACAAATTTTCTAGCTGGGAATTTTTCTATTAAATTAACCCATCCGAATAGAAAGGATTAAACTTTATTTTGAAAGATTTTATTCATACGCGAGGTTTTAAAAGCATCAAGTTGTTTTTCTCAAAGCGTGGCAAAAATAGTGCTGATTTTTCGGATCTCCTTCACTGTTCGTGATTTAAAGATTTAGAACAATTCTTTAACAGAAAACTTTAATCGAAACTAATACTTTCACGCCTAAGGATAGCGCCAAATGGAAGAACTGTGAGTGTTTTAGCGATGGTATTGCAACAAAAAACTTCTGAGTCGAAACTATTTATTATATAACACTCGGCTAAAAACCTGAGAAGTTTCTGTGGAACTAAACCGCAGCGTCATATTGTGGTTCACAATATGATGGGTCATATTAAGCTTTTCATGGAGCTTGATGAGATTCATGTGGAGCCTGTTGTCGTTCGATCATACTTTGGTTTTCGAATTCTGAAAAAATCTTTGTCGGTTAACCTTTTTTTTCTGACGGCAATTATATCACATTAAGATAAACGGCAGTCCAGGTCATGATAAAATTATTCCATCTGTTTTAAAGAATGTGCCTGATTTAATTATATACCCTTTACTAATGTTCTTTAACTATTTTGTCCGCAGGTATATATCCCAGTTCTTTAAAAATCACAAAATTAACTCCTACCATTAAATCTGGTTCCCGAAATTATGCTAATGCCAAGATATCAATTTTTGCTAGAGTCTTGGAAGGTTTTTTTATACAGGTGATTGATTTCATATTTTCTAAAATATAATATCATAAATGGAAATCAGTTTGGATTCCAACCTAATAAATCTACTGAATCTGCACTCTTATATTTGCAAACCCTTATTCTAAAAATTTTTAGGACTTGGAGAAACAACTTTTGCTATTTTTTTGGACTTATCTAAAGCCTATGATACTGCAAATCATGATTTCCTATTTACTAAATTATATAATTTGGGAATCAGGAGTGTTTCGTACACTTTTTTTGAAGAATTATCAGGTAGATAGATTTGTATTCACTTCTATTGATCAGTTTACTTCACCTTTGTTGAGAGTGACCTATGGTGTCCCACAGGGCTTTATTATTGGGCCCCCTACTATTTTACTTATACATAAATGATATATCCTGTGTTCAGTCTTGTAATGAGTTAATGCTATATGCAGATGATATAACTTTACTTTTCCGTGGAACAAATATTAATGATCTCTTCATGCAGGCTAATACACAATTTCAAATTTATTCCGAATGGTTGACATATAATGATTTAATCTCAATAAGACTAAATATTTAATCTTCACTAGACAAATAATATCTTTGATGCACTACCATCATTTGACTTTGAATAACCAAACTATTGAATGTGTGCGGACATTTAAGTTTTCGGGAATTATTCTAACCTCTACTTTAAAACGGAATAACCATATAACATACACTGAAAAGCAATTTAATTAGAGACAGCTGGCGTTATGCAAATGTGGCGCTGTGGGCCGCCCTGTAAACGAAAACGACATGACGTATGCAGCTATCCGACAATATAAGGAGTGATGCGAGGGGAATCAGTAAGAGTCGGGCACGGTATGGGTAAGACGAAGGATCTAACCGCATTTGAACGTGGGCAAATTGTCAGGACCCGACGAATGGGACACTCCATCTCGGAAGTCATGCAGGCACTATGATTTTCACAAGCCACTGTGTCACGGGTGCACCGTGAGTACATCGAATCGGTAAAACCATCCCTGCAAGGGCCAACTGCCGTGGACAACAGCGTGTGGATGAGCGGGGTCGTCGTCGGCTAGCTCGCATTGTAACAGCGGATAGACGGGCCACAGTGCAAGAAATCACTAGGCAATTTAACGCTGGTGAATAAAAACGTGTAAGCAGCCACACCATCCAGAACCATCTCCTCGCTATGGAGTACAGAAGCCATCGTCCCACGAGGGTACCGCTGCTGACCGCACATCACAGGGTGCAAAGATTAGCATGGGCGCGGGAACATCGCCACTGGATGGAACAATGTTGCCTGGACTGATGAGTCGAGATTCCCGTTGGTATGTGCGGATGGCAGGATACGAGTACGGCGCAAACCACATGAAGCGATGGATCCTTCTTGCCAGCAGGGTACTCTTCGAGCTGGTGGGGGTGGCATTCTCGTCTGGGGACTGTTTACGTGGTCTGAAATGGGACCCCTTGTACATGTGACGTCGTCCCTCACAGGTCAACGTTACCGGGATATCCTGGACGACCATTTGCTCCCGTTTGTGCGTCTTCAACATCCCACTGGGGACCTCATCCTGCAACAAGACAATGCACCATGCCATCGCTCCCGAATTGTATCCGAATGATTGGATGAACACTCCACCGACGTGACCTCGCTTCCTTGGCCAGCTAGGTCACCTGACCTCAATCCCATCAAGCACATCTGGGATGCCATCGAGAGAGATGTTGGAGGCTCTGACCTCCCTCCACCAAATCGTCGTGAACTGTGGAAGTTTGTTCAGAGGTCGTGGATCCGTATGGCTTCCCAACGCTTCCGGTGTTTTGTCGAGTCCATGCCGAGACGAATCGCCGCCGTCATTAGGAAGAAAGGTGGTGCTTTCTTCCTAAATGACGGCAGCGATTGCTACACGTTACTAGACAGGTATCTCTAATTCAATTGCTCTTCAGTATACATTGAAAGTAAAATTGCAAAACATATTGGTATTGTCTCTAGGGTTATATTATGTCTGACAGTTAAAACTCTTAAAATGTTGTACTATTCATTGATTCCTTCACATATTAATTATGGCATTGCCTCTTGGGGACAGACTACCGAAACTAATATAAATAGGTTGCAAATTTTATAGAATAATTTTATAAGATTATTGGATTTAAATATCTCTCGCTCTACTCTTGACAACTTACAATTATTCCACTATCATCATAATCGTGTGACTCAAATAGGTATGAAATTCCCTCGATTAAACAATTATTTCATTTTAACATTAGTAAATTGGTGTTTAAAAGCATAAAAAATAATTTGATTTCCGATGTAATAGATTTAAATTTCATTACTCATAATTATAAAACAAGGAAAAAAGTAATTGTTGCGACCTATTTTACCAAAGACACTGATGTCAAGGCAGGGTATTAACTACATTGGTCCTGAGTACTGGAATGGTTTGCCTGTGGACAGGGACGTTGCCAAAAGGATGCGAGGGTGGGCTTCAGCCCACCCTGAAATTCGTCCTGTCCACCCTGAAATTCGTCTTGTCCACCCTGAAATTTAACTTGCCCACCCTGTCGTCCATCCAGTTTGAAATAGGCCATTTTCATTTTTTAAACTTTAAAATATTATCTGGCCTTTGCAAAGAAATAATGAGTCTTTTCTTGTTTGTCGTGTAGTGCTTATTTCCCCCTAGGATGCCCTTTGTTAACTTCTCTGCATAAATGTTGTCAAAATAACATTCGGAGGGCCATGAAAATTCAGTTGTTCTCCACCTTTCCAATTCCTTAGTCTCAGTCACTTTTTCGTGTTTGTATGGCCAGGGCGCTAATGAGAAGGGAATAAGAATTCACTGATGTGGTCACTACTAATTGCTCTCTTTGTTTTCTTTACAAAAAAGGGGATTCCAACAAGTAGAGTCTAAAGCGCTCTTAAGACCGCTCCGGACAGTGAAAGTGCAGAAAGTGGGTGAAGGCGCTTTGCAGTAGAGGAGTGCAAGATCTCTGTCTGGAAAGAAGGAAAATGTATTGTGTCTGCGTGGCACGACGTTAAAATTTCATTTGGATAAACAAAAACAACATTTCCTCTTAAATAAATTGTTGATTTTTGTAAGCAAAAATGCAAATTTTGAAAAGCAATTTAAGACAATGCATTCAGAATAAGAGAAAAGTTAAAGGCAATATTCTACCAACATTTCTATCTTACACCAGCGGCGTCATTAGTCAGATCCGTGTATGTATGTATGTGTGTCCAGGTGGAGGGGGTGAAGATTGCACAAATTCCTTTGTAGCCGGTGGTGTAAAGCATTAAATCCACCGTGGTGGCGCAGTGGTCTAAGCGCTGGCTTATGATCACTCGTCCGGGAAGGATTCGGGTTCGAATCCCGGTGAGGCTTGGATTTTGTGTTTGTCTTTCGGCACGGAATCTCTCTTTTCCCTGGAACTAGCGACCTTAAAATAGGGACGGGCGACTGCTTAAAGCTCACTGAGTTGCTCACGGTTGTCGTTAAATCTTCAATCGAAAAAAAAAACATTAAAAATTCGTTCTTTCATTGTTTCGTTAAAAGAATAAAAAACAGTTGCTGTCAAGCTTGCCATAGCAAACAAAATACTCACCCACCCGTCGTCCATCCTCATTTCGAAGTCCAGCGACGCCCCTGTCCGTGGTATTAATAATTTAACATTATTAAAAAAGAAGTTAAAAATGTACTTTTGATATTAATAATTTAACATTATTTAAAAAAGAAGTTAAAAATGTGCTTACTTAAGAACTAAAGAAACAAAAACTAACATAGGCCTACATCTTTCCCTTACTGCGTTGACATGGCCAGTGCTTGACTTATTTGTTCTGTATTGGGGATTCAGGGCACGTCAGGTCTCTGTGGGACCTTTTTCCTGTTTTCCTTTGCTGCTATTAATTTTTAATTGCACATAAATATCTCTGATTCATGATGTTATAATGTAACAACATAAATATTGAAATAAAATTAAAAAAAATATATATCTTCGTATAAGTCAAGACTGCTTGGCGTTGAACTACAGCTTAAATTTACAGAAAATAAACAAATTGGGGAAATATATAATCTGAAGCTGACAGAGATGTTGTCCTCGCGATAAATAAGCATTATTAGAAAACCGAGAAGATTAGGTTCGGACAAAGAAACATGATGTCGCAAGACAGCAGTACCTGGAATCTTTCTTCTAACTGTTGCGTCGAAGTAAAGCATATTTAACCAAGCTTGCATGGCGCAAAGTCCGCTATTATCCAAATCTTTGAAGCCTGAGAGAAAAAAATAATCGGTTTTGTCGATTTATGTTCTGCAAGTCTATGGCGAATTACATTTGCAATTTGCAGAAAACCTTTGGAGAATTTTAATTGTAGATTTCACGGTCTGTTAAAGGGACTCCGGCTTTTGGGATTTCATCGTTTTGCCAGTTTCGAACTTTTTGCGTTTCATTCTTTTACAGTTGCAGACTGTAAAAGATACAAGCTTCAATTTCTGAGATATCGTGAGGTAAATCTGCTTAATAATAACAATAAAAAAAAAAAGAACATTCAAAGTGTAACTAGAGGTCCGGTGGTGCGTGTACCTAGGATGATGAGAACATTTCTTGGAGGGATTATTAACAGAGTTTAGTGTTCGACTTCGCTTCGGTTACGCTGATATGGTGCATGCGCATAATGCATCACTATTGATTTTTGTGTTGCTATTAACTAGTTTATCCGTAGGTTACCGAAAACGTCACTTCTAACGTTTTCATTTCCATTAACGAACCTATAGCTTCTTTGCGCGCTCTTTGTCCTGCACCCGCATTCTCAGATAGATTTTCGAAGTTTGCTCCAATGTTTGGTGAGAAATTTAATTAACTGAATAAGGAGACATAAGATAAAAAGCTTAAGGAAAAAAAAAACAGATAGAAAAGAAAAATATTTTAACTAAGTTTTATGTTAGCTAATTAGCTGCCTTTTTTCAGTTAAAACTGTGGTGCAATTCCTATGGACTTCGAGAAATAGTTCGTAGAGATGAGTGAACATAAAGCAGTTCAAACGATCTTCGATAGATTTTTTTATAACTGTTTCATAGCAATTCCAATTCATATCATTGACGCTGAAACAAATCCGTAAATCAAATATAGGACTCTGTAGCCAATCGTAGGATACAATTCCTGTGCGAATTTTTCCACACTGGAAGAATGCTGCATTACCTTTAAAAATTAAAAAAATTAAAAATCTATGCTTCACTGAATCAACTGCCTTAATTAAAGATAAGTCACACTTGAAGGGCAACTTTGAAGTGATGGTGATTTGTTTTTTCAACATTCTGCCAAAAGTGATCAGCTTTGGGTTACAATTTCAGAAGATTTTGGTCATTTGCTTACTGTAGGAGAGACAAAACCTACTCTACTGAAGATTATTACTAAGAAAGAAAATGCCTTAACTCGGGCTCTTCCTTCAGTACTGTGTTTATTTATTTTTTATAATTTTTTTTTCGTGGTTTTACATTTTAATGCATTTCTGTTTTTACGGGATGTTATGTAGATTTAAATACCGCAATGAATCCTCGCTAAGTCCAACATGTCTCAATCCTCTTTCCTAAAATAAAACTGCAAAATACTATGAGAAAAAAAAGAGTGGTAAATGCCGTAATTGACGTTAATGTTCATTCACCAGAGGGCTCTTGAGTGTTGCATTAGCGAACTTTTCATTCAGTGCCTCATCGGCAAGAATGCCAAATATCCTTATCCAATGGCGAAAAACCTGCCAGAAACCTTGAACTTTCTTTTGGCACGTGGCCTGAACGCATACTCAGAAGCTCTGCTATTGGTCAAGGACATATTTTCCCTTTGACACCTGATATGAGAAGGTGGAGCTATGAAGAGGTATGGCGAGGGAAGGAAGGTACGCCGGCTACCTAATGAATTCTTTGGATGCCAAGTGTGAAAATGCCCCTCCCCTCTGCATGTGACGCCCTAAACACCTGGGCTGAATGTTCATAAGCTTACAAAAAATACAAACTGGTCTGCTGCCCAACTTAACTTCAGTCTAGTAGAGATGGAATAATAACCAGTTTCACTTTCTTCTTTCCCTGTTGTTGTTCCTCACAAGTAATGCTCGATTTTTGAAGCATACTAGGTGTTTCATGAATGGTACTGGAACGCAATTCAAGTTCGAAGAGAAAACACATTTCTTAATGAACTTTTATCTTTTTAATGGCTTTAATAAGAATATAAAGTTATAAATCTTTTAAGCTCAGCAGCTAAAATTTTCATTTCTTCAGAGGTTTAAACAACAAACGTTGTCGGATATCAATTTCACACGATTACACTCGTCTTTAAAGATAGGTGGACATCCATTTTTGAGAAATTTAAGATAAAAGCTAAAAGAGTGCAAAGTAGTGAAGAACCAACAAAAACTAATGAAATAAATCGGTACTTAATAACACATTCCTTAGTATACACAAGAGTTTTTGCTGTCCTTTCTGTCCCTTTCCTCTGTGCAAACAATAATTTGGATATTGAATGACTACGATCAAACATAGAAAGGAATACTTGAAATCTGAATCAGTGGAAAAAAAGAAAACAAAAAAGAAAAGAAAAAAAAAACAAGGAAGGGAAGAATGAAATGATTTCCATCATTGAATAAATGTCACGAAGGGTTTTTATATGTTCTTGATAATTTGTTGCAGCCCCCTCCCTCCCCCTCCCAGGAGTACCTGTCCAGCAAATTTCTGTTGTTTTGAAAATCACGAGAGAAAAAAGGAAATAAAGAAATTTCTAAATACAGTAATCAATTCTGAAATTCTACAGCCAATAATTTTTAACAATCAGTCAATCAAAATAAAAAATGAGAAGAAAGTAGTTGTAAATGGTCTTTTCATAACATTTGCATCGTTTTTATCAATGCAGATTTTCACCGAAAAAAGTTGATCATAAATACATCTGTTGTTTTAGGACACTTACATTTCTTTTCGGTTTTGGTTCTTGCTATTTATCAGATTTTTTAGTTCATAGAATTTGGCACCCACTAAATTAATTTCTTCTGTTTTTCCTATTGAACATTTTCACCCTATGTTTGAATAAGTCCCGAAATATCTTTATGTACACAACCTACAAGCTTGAACGTTTGTCTTCACTGTTTCTTACCCATTGGAACCTGCTATACAGAGATTATTTATGAGTTCAACACATGATCCCCCGCAGTTTTGAGCTTCAAAGATCTCGCTTTTTGATAAATCAATTCTTTTTAAAGTACTGTACATAGATTTTGTCAACGTGAGGTCATCAATACTGTTTTCTATCAAAATGTTATTAACTGATATTTACGATCGGAACTGAATGCTAGTGGTAAATATCAGCTAATAAGATTTCGTGCTAGCTAACTTGGTAATGCAGGAGAACGTTCGAGAAGAAGAGGCACATTCTGCAGATCGTCCAAAGTGAGACAAGGAACATTTTAAGCAAGTGCTTAATATAGAGTTTAGAAAAAAATTTATGTACATGGAAATCGTTTTACTCTTCATATTAGGCGTTTGTAAAATTCTCTACGTTGCATAACAAATTACT
Source organism: Macrothele yani (assembly GCA_039090855.1). Lineage (NCBI taxonomy): Eukaryota > Metazoa > Arthropoda > Arachnida > Araneae > Macrothelidae > Macrothele > Macrothele yani. The sequence continues at coordinate 166,052,243 of CM077007.1, forward strand.
GTTCTGCGTTGTATTGAATAATAAAGCTTTGTACCATGATCTTTTTTTGATCCACAGCCGCGCATGCCCAACAAAGGAGTTAGAAGTAATGTTCAAGTAAAAATTACTTCGAGCATTTTCATATAGTATATTTGAACATCTAAATGCATAGCGAAATAATACAAATTAATTTTGGTACATCATTGATAGCTATCTGCAGAAGAGAAAAACTGAGGACGTATAAAAGTGCAATAAAGACTTCCAAAACGAACCGAGTGACCGGAGGAGACGGTGATGAAATTCTAGGCACTAGTCATAAAAGATCGGTACATGCCAATAGCATAATTAAATAATGAGGTCGAAATTGACGTTGACTCTGCAGAAAACATTATTCACAATCACTTGCAATTGAGTAAAGCAGTGGTCGAACGAATTCCACGTTTTCTCAAATCTTTGCAAAAGAGACACAGAGCGGCAATTTTTCGACTACGGCCAACGATAACCCAGAAGCCTTCCTTTGCTGATTATCGATAGACGAAAGATAAGTTCATCATTTCTATACAGAAACAAATGAAAGCTCCAAAAGTAATGGAAACATGTATAATATAACCCCTTCCTAGAAGGCGCGAAACAGACCAGACATCTGCTACAAAGATAAAGCGAAGTGTGACGTATATTCTAAATTAACTTTCCTTTTCAGCTTCTTTCCCTATGCAAATATTGAGTTTATTCTAAGTTATACTTCACACTTAACGTAATATCTTTTCCCTCAAACGAATACTGTTGGCAGCATAATTGAGGTTGAATGAACGTGACGTATGCCTGTTTTGATAAGAACAAGAGATATAAACTACGAGTAAACTGTTACTTGAGAGAGCGTTGTGTTGAGGAGCTGTGTGGTTTGTGGAGCGTTTAAATGAAAAGTGCTATGTCATGTTACGATGTGTTGGAGAAAACCTTGAATAAAGCATCTTTTCCGTAAGTTTAACTTCTGTTGTTTACATGTTTCGTCTGGCCGTTAAGGTTTAATTTAGGAACTATTTCATCTTATAGTTATGTTTTCTTAAAACAACGTAGAAGTACGAAAAGACTTCTAAGTTATATTGGCGCCCGTACTCTAGTCGAACAGATTCATAGTAGAAGTCACGGAAAATGAAACATATCAGGGATCCTATCGGTCTCTTCTATGACTGTTATAGACAGGATCCTGAGGCTCATAATTCTACAACAGACAATCTACGCACTCAGTGTTATAGAGTTCCAAATAATTCACCAAGTGCTCTGTACGAGGCCTGCGGTTCCAACTTATCAGGCAGCGAATACGCGAGGAACGAAGCTTATGTACCGCGTACTTCGACTGCGGTGCCTCAACAGCAATTTACCCCACCACCCCTCGTGAGAAGGAGCAAAATTCTTGCTCATTACGTACCCCATGCGGGTTTCATTGCATTCAGGGAAAACGGCGGTTCGCTTAGGTTACTAGAGGATTTTAATGATCATTTTGACTTATATAATGTTCCTGAATACTGTCAGATACCTATTGCTCGTACATGTTTGCAAGACACGGCAAAGGTCTGGTACAGACAGTGGCGTCGAATGAACCCAGAGGGCTCATATCCGCAATTTCGAGCTGCATTTTTGGATGTCTTTCCTTTTGGCACCAATAAGGCCGGCCTTGCACAACAACTGTTTTCCAGGCGACAGCAAGCGTCAGATAGTCCAGTCTTGCTCGCGCTGGAAACAGTTCGACTTTACTAATTATGGGATCCCGCTGCAGTAGAGTCTGATATTTGTGACACCTTACTACAGCAGCTGGATCCCTTCCTGCAGGATTTTTTGAAAGTTCGACGTCCTGTCTCCATTCACGAGTGCCTAAAACTCGTTCGAGTCTATGAAGAACGCCACAGCAAAGGGCAATCTTCAGAAGTTCAAGAGTACCGCCAACCTACGCAGTACCATGGACTTCCTATTCAGACTAATAGCTATTAGCAGCCAAAACAGAACTTTCGTCAAGGACAATTTTTCAATCAGCCTCGGCAGGCTGCTTATCAGTCGAAGGAGGAGAACGCCTATCAGTAGTCTAGATACGTGCCGCCGCATCGTCGGGCACCAGAGGTGCGACATCCTGACTATTATGGGAACCAGGATAACAACCAAGTTTCTCGTCCCCGAGATTATTACTACCCGGTTGACAAGACATATCCAAAACACCGTGCTGGGGGGCAAGGCAAGCCTAATGATATTAATGCTGCCTCTCCTGCACGTTATTACAACTCAGCACGTTCTGGTGCTTCGGCAAATTTGCAAAATCAATCAAGACTTAGGTTTCACGACAATTTAAACTTCAGCAAGAGGTAGATGGGTCGAGTCTATCTCCTCGTTTATCTGAAGATCTAAAATCTCTTTTTTTAATTGAAGCTCCGCTATTGTTTGATATTCTTGTCACCTTGGGTAAAGTAGTGGTGTCCAATAAAATTGATTCTGGATCTGACATTTCTGCATTAAACTTTGATTTCTGTGCTGATACCTTTCCAAATGCTTGTGTCGAGCCCTCCCAGCAATGTCTACGAGGTGCCGACAATAATGTTTTTACAATCTCTGGATCAGTTCATTTACCTGTCAAGATTGGCAAAGTCCAAGTTTCTTATACTTTCCTTTTTGATCCAAAAGTTACCAGTGGATTGCCTTCTGAGGGCGAATTTCATTAAAATGGTTAATCTTACACTTAATTTCGAGCACGGCCTAATCTTAATGCCTGAGATTTGTCCTCCCACCCCAGAAAAGCCTATTGATTTTTCTGCAGTTCTTGCGAGTGACAGATTATTGCCTGAACACAAGAGCCAACTTGGTCAGGTTTTACACAGCAGACCAGGGTTATTTTCTGATAAGCCAGGGTTTACACAGGTTGTGTATCATACCATTGATACGGAAGGGGCTAATCCCATTGCATGTAAGCCTTATCCATGTCCGAACCAGAAAAAGCTAAATTCCAAAAACAAATTCAGGACATGCTCCATTCGTGAATTATTAAAGAATCACTTAGTCCTTGGGCAGCACCTGCTTCTCTTGTTCCCAAAAAAACAATCTGGAGTGTATCGCTGTGTGATAGATTATCGTAAACTCAATGTGGTGACTAAAGCTATCAGTTATCCATTGCCTATAAATAGCGATATTCTCCAGGACTTATCGTCAACAAACTAGCTATCAACTTTGGATTTAGCTAGCGGCTATTGGCAGGTTGCTGTCCACTCAAATTCTGTAGAAAAAACTGGATTCATTACCCCGTTTGGATCATATGAGTTCCTGCAAATGCCTTTCGGATTGGCATATGCCTCCGCAATGTTTCAGCGCCTAATGAACTCAGTCTTACGTCCTGTGCTCGGACCTAATGTCCATGTCTGTCTGGATGATATAATTGTCTCTTCTGAGACTTTTGAGGTGCATCTGTCTCTATTGGACCAAGTTTTAGAACTGCTACATAATGCGGGTTTGACTTTAAAGCCTGCCAAATGTCAAATTGGACGGGACGAACTAGTATATCTCGGATTAAAAATTACCCCTAATGGTCTTCTAATTGACGACTCAAAGGTCAAACCCATTTCTGACTTTCCAAGGCCTAAGTCGGCAAAAGAATTGTCTAGATTCTTAGGCATGACCGGGTGGTATCAACAGTTCGTTCCGGGGTACGCTACTCTATGCGAACCTTTATTTGCATTAAAACGAAAGTATAGACACTTTGGGATGTAAGGTCAGGTGATGCGTAACATCACAGCCTCTCCTTGACAAATGTCAACCCCGCCTTCTCGTGGTACATCCTGTTCCCACTAAAGGGGCTCTGACGACCGCCAATAGCGGTATAACTATACCATCGGGATTAGAGGAAATGCTATCCCACACTCACCAACCCGCTTGGCCAGCGTGGTGAGTTATGGCCAAACCCCTCCAAAATGACTCCACAACTTAAATCTTGGCCCTCAGTCTCCGGCAGCTGGAATGTACCTGGCCAAGGCAGCGGCCAGTGCGACATGAAGGCAGAGGGTGCTAAGAATCCCCAGAGGACCGGACTAGGCTGCCATCTGATGCTGACCTTGGCTACGTACAACAGACGCTCCCTATCTTCTGATTCAAGGCTTCTTGAATTGGAAGAGGAACTACAAAGGATCAAGTGGGACATCGTCGGGCTAAGTGAGGTAATGAGAAAAGGAGAAGATCTCATTGAACTGAAAAGTGGACATCTCTTCTACTATCGTGGGACAGATAAAGGCAGAACAAGTGGTGTTGGATTTATAATAAACAAGAAACTGAAGGATAAAGTTGCAGAAGTTGAAAGTTCCTCTGACAGAGATGCACGACTCGTTATCCAACTCTCGAGAAGATACCAGGCTCAGATTATTCAAACTTATGCACCCACCACAAGTCATGCTGAAGAAGAAATTGAAGAATTTTTATGAGGAAATTCGTGATCTAAATAATAAAGGTAAGCAGCACTTGAAGATAATTATGGGAGATTTCAATGCAAAAATAGGGCAACGGCAACAGAATGAAACTTCAGTAGGTAAATTCGGTCACGGCAACAGAAACCAGCGAGGAAATACTCTCGTAGAGTTTGCAGAGGCAGAAGGGTTTTTCATCTTGAACTCCTTTTTCAAGAAAAGGCCACACAGGAAATGGACATGGAGACATCCAAATGGGACGACAAGTGAAATTGATTTTATTATGTGTAACAAAAAATTCGTCATAGAAGACTGCAGTGTGCTAAACAAGTTCAACACAGGCAGTGACCATAGATTGGTGAGATGTAAGATGCACCTCAACACTAAACTCGAACGTAGCAAGCTCATAAGACAAACAAAATGTATTGACATAACCAACCTTAAAAAACACCATAATACCTTCAAATTGGAACTGAAGAACAGATTCTCTGCTTTAGAAGGCCTAACATCGGAAGAAGTGAACATCTCTGAAGTTAACAGAAAAGTAACCAAAGCTCTTATGGAAACAGCAACAAAATTAGCTGGGTCTAAGAACAAGTTGCATGTAAACAAATTATCAGGAAAAACGAAAATGTTGATGCAAAAAAGAAGAGTGATGAGGACAACTAAAGAAGCTGTGACTTCCAAAGTGGAATATATAGAGCTATGCAAGACAGTACGAAAAAGTATCAGTGAAGACGTAAGGAAATTCAACTGTGAGCTAGTGAGGAAAGCAATTGAAAACAACCAAAGCCTAAAGATAGCAAAGGGACATCTCAGTAAGGGGAAAAAACAGATTATGGCTCTGAGAAAAGAAGATGGTTCTGTAACAAGAAATAGAGGTGAAATTTTGACAAGAGTGAAAGATTTCTACTCCAAATTATATGAAAGGGATGATACATGTACTCCAGACATCATGAAAGGTACCAGTACCAAAGTTCTTCCAGTCCTTCCAGCAGAAGTTGCACATGCAATCAAGAACATGAAGCGGGGAAAAGCTCCAGGAGAAGATGGAATTACTGTAGACATCAGACAAGAAGCAAGTGGAGAAATCGAAACAGCACTCGCCCAAATTTTCACTCGATGCCTTAATGAAGGAAAGATTCCTGAGCATTGGAACAACGCTACAATGATCTTGCTACATAAAAAAGGTGACATTGAGGATCTCAGGAACTACAGACCTATCAGCCTCCTATCAGTGGTTTATAAAATCTTCACTAAAGTTCTTTCACACCGCTTGAAGGTGACACTATACATGGCTCAACCGAGAGAACAAGCTGGATTCAGGAGTGGCTACAGCACAATAGATCATATCCACGTACTGAGAGAACTAATTGAAAGAGCGAGGGAATATGAGCTTCCATTGTGCATGGCTTTTATCGATTATGAAAAAGCCTTTGATTCGGTGAAACCATCAGCAGTTGCAATGGCTCTGAAATCCTGCGGTATTGAAGATGCATACATTAATATTATTAATAACATCTATGAAAATGCAAGTGCAAAGATTCGGCTGTTTGAAAATACAGCACACATAAAAATTGGAAAAGGAGTGAGACAAGGTGACACCATATCTCCGAAGCTCTTTAATGCCACATTGGAAAATGTCTTTCAATCACTGAACTGGGAAAACAAAGGGATAAAGATTAATGGAGATTATCTAATCCACCATCGTTTTGCTGATGACATAGTCATTTTTGCAACTACCCCATCAGAGCTACAGAGTATGATCCAGGAACTTGCTGACAAGAGTAAAGAAGTGGGATTAAAAATGAACTTTCAGAAGACAAAAGTGATGTTCAATGCTTTTACAAGAAATGAAGATTTATCGATTGATGGAGAAAAGCTGGAGATAACAGACACGTACGTTTATCTTGGACAGCAGATATCAAGTGAGGGTCACATTGATGAAGAAATTAATCGGCGTACAAAACTTGCCTGGAGAGCTTTTGGAAGAAACAGCATAATTTTCAAGAGCAATATGACATTATGTCTTAAAAGAAAAGTGTTTGATCAATGCATCCTTCCAGTGCTTACGTATGGTGCAGAGACGTGGACCTTAGCTAAAAGAGACATTCAAAGGCTGCAGACAACTCAAAGTAGCATGGAGAGGTGCATGCTTGGTGTAACCAGGAGAGATAAGAAGAGGAACTCGTGGATCCGAAAAATGACAAGAGTGGAAGACATCATGATCAGAGTTAAATCCCTGAAATGGCAATGGGCTGGACATACTGCCAGAAGAACAGACCATCGATGGACAGCCGAAATTTTAGATTGGATTCCAAGGGACAGGAAAAGACCCAGAAGAAGACCACATGGAAGATGGGTGGATGAAATTCGAAAGTATGCGGGAGTGACATGGAGGAGACTGGCACAAGACAGACCGTTGTGGAGGAAACTTGGGGAGACCTTCGTCCAGCAGTGGATTGATAATGGTTGACAATGATGATGATGATGATGATGATGATGATGATAGACACTTTGTTTGGTCCACGGAGGCAGAGACTGCCTTTAATGCTCTTAAACATGCCTTGGTTTCGCCACCTGTGTTAGCCTTTCCTAACCATGCAGAAATGTTCAATATTTTTACCGATGCATCAGGTGTTGGTCTAGGAGCTGTTCTATCTCAACGAGGGTATCCTATCGCATTTGCCTCTCGAATTCTTAACAAAGCAGAACGTAATTACTCTGCTACTGAAGGAGAATGCTTAGCTATTTTATTTTCTGTCACCAAATTTAAATGCTATCTCAATCATTTAACTTTCAATGTCATTACGAATCATTCGGCATTACAATATATAACCACTGCAAAGAATCTGTCTCGAAGATTGTTAAAATGGACACTTCGACTTCAGGAATATAATGTTCGAATTCAGTATCGACCTGGTAAATCAAACCAACTGCCTAACGTGCTGTCTCGCTGTCCAGTCAGTTCTTGTGGCCAGGCGGATACTGAACCTCCCTCCGTATTTTTAATTTCGGAAATCACCTCAAGGGACCAGATAATTTCTGAATTGCCGAATGATCCAGATTTGGGGAAATTTTATAATTTCTTACTCGCTGGTTCTTCTGCTCCTAGTGAACCTTTTTTAGCGGGTCGTAGTCAAAATTATGAGATCATCGATGGTATTTATATATTATACAAGATTTGTGAATTCGAGAGCTCAGAACCGCCATGCGATGCCTCAGTCTTTCCGCATGGCCTTATCATTTGAATTTCATGATGTTCCTCTTGTCGACCACTTAGGCATACGAAAAACTCGTACTAAACTTCGAGACGTAGCCTACTGGCCGGGCATGTACAACAGTATACTCGCATACATTCGCTCATGTGAGTACTGTTAAAAGTACAATTATGATAAAAACGACCGGCCGGTCACCTTATTTGTAGTTCAAATAACTATGTATTTGAAACCATATCTATGGATTTATTGGGCCTTTATCCATTATCAACTAAAACTAAGTCTCGTTATGTTTTAGTTGTTACAGATAATTTTTCTAAATGGGTGTAAGCATTCCCCATTAAAGCAGCTACGGCTGATGTAGTATGTGATACTTTAATACATAATGTTTTTTCTCGTTTTGGCTGTTCCCGTACCGTAGTCTCGGACCACGGGGTTTAGTTCATTTCGGAGTTATTTGAGCGAATGTGTGCGAGGCTTCAAATCAAACACAAATTTATCAGTCCATATCATTTTCAAGCCAATCCAGCTGAGCGTGTAAATAGAACCTTACTAAAGATGATCTCAACCTTCATTGGCAATAATCATGAGTGTTGGGACGAACACGTTGAAATGTTTTGCTTCGCCCTTCGCTCATCATTTCATGAATCAACGCGGCTTACGCCCGCTGAACTTTTTCTGGGGCGCAAAATCCTCACACCCCTTTGAGAATTTAACTGGCATTATCGATGAAATCAACCAAAAACCAACACTTGAATCTGTAAAACTACTTGCGCAAAGGCACGGGCTGCCATCAGTCGAGCTCAATTAAGCCAAGCTAGGCACTATAATGCGAAACGGAGAGAACCAGATCTCGCAGTTGGAGATTTGGTCTTATTGGAAACTCATTTTCAATCCTCTGTTGCACACACGTTCGTAAAAATTTTTTCACCTTTATATGAAGGCCTCTATGAATTGGTAGAATTGTACAATAATAGTGTCATATTAAAGAAGCCAGATGGCTCCTACATTCTGGCCATGTGCAGCAATGTAGGAAATGGGTTATTAGAAGTAATGATGCAATTATTAACCCTAAATCTAGTAGGAATCCTCAGGCAGAGGGTGGGACTTCTTTACAAGTATGTATATTTAATGATGAAATTATTGACCCCACCCTTGTCCTGTCCGATTCTCTACCTTCATCTGAGCGGGTCTTTGCTTAAACTTTTAACGATTCTCATTCTGACATTATTCCATTCACTCGGGGTGCTGTTATTATTTCAACTCATCCGTCTCCTGCCTTCGCAAAAGACGAGAGTTCAAGTATTTCCAGTTCCTCTGGATATTCTTGTCGTGTACAACGAGGTTCTTTTTTATTTGCTCCTCATACTTCAATAACTCCATTTATTTCTTCACGCATAGTGCCTCCTTTTGGTTTTAAATCAAAAAAGTTAAAAAGAACAAGAACTGACATTTCATCTTCAGGTAGTTTCATCTCTCCTGTGCCTAAAAGAGTCGTACTTCTTGCTGAATCTGAATCATCGGACAATATTGTTGAGGTTCTTCAGTCTCGTAGTAAAGAAATCCCTCCTTCTGTTTCTACTGAGCAGTTGCCTACTTTGGGAACATTCAATCAATCTGCAGTAGGACAAAATGTCCACTTTCACCATCTGTGCCATCTAAAATTACCAAGCGTCCGCCGACTGAATTTTTCCCTCCTGTTCCACAGTCTCCTAGTGCAACTTCTAGTGTTGGGCTGCAATCCAGACATACAGTCCAGCATTTCCATCCGCCAGGATTTCATTCTTGGAATCTTCGCTCGGGACAGACGGAGCCTATACCTTCCTCCACCGTTCTTCGTCGTCCACGGAAGCGCCCTTCTAGTTTTACACCGCTTCTTCGACCACCAAAGAAACGACTGGATCTACGCTCTTCTCAGATTCCGGGTTCGTCTCCAAGCCAGCATGGGACCTCTTTGCTTCAGCCTGGGACCTCCTTGCTTCAGCCTGGGACTTCCTTGCGACAGCCTGATGACCCTGCTTCTTCTGGTCAACTTGCCTTGTCCACCAGAAATCCTGAGACATCCCAGCGATCCAGTGACCTGCAACCTCAGCCTGTAAAGCGGGAAGCTTCGAGAGTGCCGTTGTCGCCCCGACAGCAAAGTAAGCATGTCCGCACATGGGTATTCTTTGCTGGTAAAAGGTACTGTTAAAACATTTTTTCGTTATTACAATTGGCCTTCAAGCTCAAAGGAACTTTTTACTACATAGAGCTTTGCTCTATAAAGACTATTTGAATCTTTCCTTATACTCAAAATGTATCACAGAGCTTTGCTCTATCAAAAGACAATTTATTTGAACTTTTCTGTCCTCAAAAAGTATCGCAGAACTTTTGTGACGAAATGTGAGAAGAAAAAAATACCACAGAACTTTGCTTTATAAAGACTATTTATTTGAACTTTTCTCTGTACTCAAAGTATCACAGAACTTTATGACAAACTTTGAGGACAAAAAATTATATCGTATACCTTATTTCCTAGAGAGCATGTAATGCTTTTTTTTTTTTTTTTTTTTGGTGTGGCGCTACATTAATTTTATTTTTAGTACTAAAATACTTGTCAACTCATTTTGTGCATGTTGTCTTTTCGGCATAACATAAATATCAGGCATTGCCTTTGTTGATATCTATAAAGATGTTTCACTACCAGAATAGGGTTTTCCAGGGTTTCCCTATCCCATCAACAATTGATCTGCGAATGCATGTGAGTAGTTCGAAGTCTGCCCTGGCCGCCAAGTGTTCACTTAAAGGTTTTTGTGTTGTAATTCTATGATTAACCTTTTTGTGTGCTTGACACTTGTTGTGTTTGGTGTTGAATTTTTTTCTGCAAGTGCAGTTTTTTTTTCAACTAACTAAATTTACACCATGTTACAATGTTCGACTATTCAATTAACTTAGTTTGAATGTTTTTTCTTCCCTGAGAAGTTATCAGGGGCGGACGAATGTGTAAATTAACTTCACGTTGCAAATGTTGTAGTTTTTTGTCCCTGCCATGAGCAGTTTTTTTTTACTACTATGCTACTTCTAACATGTATATTGATGAGTGTTCTTCGCACGTATTGTGACAAAATATTTATCACGACTTATGATATGGAGATTTGATGTACAGAAAGTTTCTTTTTTCTATGAATGTCTGTGATATTGAACTATTAATGTCTAGAGACTATGTGTATTGATATAAAGTCAATCACAGCAACTGATCAATAAATCTCTTCATCCATTTTGTAAGTTCTTATCTGAAAGAGTTGAATGAATGATCAGATTGTTTGAAAGGATACCTCTACAAAATTAATAGGTTCTTGGCAAAAAAAATAATAAAAAAAATTACGAGGGAGATGATGTGACGTATATTCTAAATTAACTTACCTTTTTACTTTCTTTCCCTATGTAAATCTTGAGTTTATTCTCAGGTATACTTCACACTTAACGTAATATCTTTTCTCTCAAACGAATACTGTTGGCAACATAATCGAGGTTGAATGAACGTGACGTATGCCTGTTTTGATAAGAACGAGAGATATAAACTACGAGTAAACTGTTGCTTGAGAGAGAGTTGTATTGAGGAGTTGTGTGGTGTGTGGAGCGTTTAAATGCAAAGTTCTATGTCATGTTACGATGTGTTGGAGAAAAACTTGAATAAAGCATATTTTCCGTAAGTTTAACTTCTGTTGCTTACATGTTTCGTCTGGCCGTTAAGGTTTAATTTAGGAACTATTTCATCTTATGGTTATGTTTTTTTTAATAACGTAGAAGTACGAAAAGACTTCTACCTTATAGTAGCATTTTTCGGGATCATCGAGGTGTGATCGTCCACTGATTACCTTCCAAACAGATCCTGCATCACAGCAACATATTTGGTAAACCCTCTTGGCAAATCGCGTGAAAACGAGAAGTACAGACAAGGAATGCTAACGGAAAGGTGCTTTGTTGCTTCCGAAAAAAGCACTAGCTCATTCTCCCACGCTGTCGCAAAAAATTGCCTGAATGCAGCCTTCAAATTTCACCTCATCCGCACTACTCGCCTGATCATGCATCTACTGATTTGTTCCTTTTCCCATCATTGAGGTAATTTCCACGGGGCAAGCGTTTTCTTGAAGAAGACGCCGTCATTTCCTCGACAGAGTCGTGGTTCAAAGCGCAATCTGCTTGGTTCAACCGCAATCATTTACAAAAAAAAAAGTCATTCGCAAGTGTATCCATAGATCGTAAAAGTGTATTTCTTTGAATGATGACTATGCAGAAAAGGATTAATCATACCACCGAGTTACAGCATACCAGCATCATTGCCCGTGGGTGAATATGGATCTTTATTGAACATCCCTTATATTTCTTTTCTCTGTGAGAGATTCCCATTTTTCTTGTGTATTGCTGCCACATAATTTTTTTAAGATCGATTACTTCGTCTGTAACTTCCCAGAATGTTTGTTGGGCTTGTCATCATTTTCAAACTTTTCTAAGTAACATCGTTTATATCAGTATTATTTTTGATTGAAGGTTTAAATGACCACGGTGAACAACTTAATGGGCTAGAAGCAGTCGCCCATCCCTAATTCAGGGTCACTGGTTCCAGGAAAGGGAAAGATCCAGAGCCGTAACACAAACACAACATCCATGCATCACCAGGATTCGAACCCGGCCCATTTGCGGACGAATAGTCATTAACCAGCGTTTACTAGCCACCGGGGCGGCATCGTTTATATTATAAGAATGATGATTGGAAACCATGAATTTCTGCGCAAAAAACACGTCAGTAAACTAAGAAACTTAGCAAATAATAAAGCTCTCTACATCTTTCGACCTAACAAATTTCAGAAACTTGTTATAAACAAAAATGACTGTACTGTTAATTCTGCAATTTCACCAGATATCATTGATGCCGCAAAAAATAGTAAAATTGTGAACTTATCTCTTCTAGAGTTTAATCTACTACTGAAAAAGATACCCTGTCACTGGCGTTTGATTTCTCTATTTCACCAAAGAAAACCTCTATTGAGGACACAATCAGCAATATTGAAAGAAAATATCTGCAAAAATGTTCCTCATAGCGAGAGTTATGTGACAGAAAAAAGAAAAAGAAATTTTCAAATTCAACTTTTAGAAACAGAAATAACAAGAGAACAATATGTACATATGAGCGATCTACCGGTAAAAGTACCTTATTTAAAGTGGAAAATATTCGCCATCTGTACCATAACGATTGGCATGCAATTCAATAGGATTTTTAGAAGCAGAGATAAAGTTCTAAACAGTAATACAATCTTAGACCATCTATCGGAAGAACTATGCCTTACTAAAACTTAAAAAAACGTATATACAAATTATTCCACAAAATGAATGTCATCCGATTTAAAAAGAGATTTCTAATGGATGTTTCAACAGAAGGGATACAGAGCCGGCAGGGGAAAAATATTATTTTTTGCTTGTAGGGAAATATATATATATATATATTTTTTTTGGCCGGTGGGCGAAAAATATTTTTTTTTTAAATAAATGTTTTCCCGCTACCGACAAAATCGTTTTTGAGCAGAATGCAAGCGCTCAAAGTTTGCATAGTGAATGTTATTTAACTAAAATATTTTTTCAGTCATGTGTTTGGAAGCGTAGATGTGGATGCAAATGTGTTGTAACCGAAAATATGCTTTTACCTTTCCTTGTGACAAAATTGTTCGTTATAAAACATAAAAAATTACATTAAAAATATTTTTCGTCTTAAACGCTATAGGACGCTGAAGAATTTTTCAGACCTGGCTTTTAGAAGCAGAGATATTGAGAACACAGGGATATACATTTACGGCTCTCAGCGGTAAAACGACGTATTATTTTGAGCAGGAAATGCATATTAAAATGTTTCCTACAGTCGTGGCTAATCAAAGATTTTTTCAAAATATAGGTGCGGCTGCAAAAATATTGCGAACAGAATTATGATATTCTGCTCTCAGTGGCACAGTCAGGTTTCTTATGAAAAATCAGAAATTATATTCAGAGCATTGCTCGCTATAGATACTGTCCGGCACAAATGGAATTTTTTCAAATTGAAGTTTTAGAAGCAGAAACATAACGACAAAATATATATATATATATATAAATTTATGCCCTTCAGTGGAAAAACAGTTCTTTTTTTGAATTGAGGATACTGCGCCAAATGATCTTCGTAAAACATATCGGATAAACTAAGAATTATTTCAAACACATTTTTACAGAAAATCCTTACGGAAAAAATATTTTTTGATTTGAATGACATCTGAATAAAAAATATATCAAAAAACTTGGATCATCATTCTCACGGTTCAAGTTCCCCAATACAAAACGAATTTTTCAAATCGGACCAATAATTGCCAGGTTATGGTATCTACCAGTGCTGAGTTCAATTTTAAGAGCCCGAACCTGGAAACTACGACTAACCAGTTTTGGAATCATTAAAGAAAACAATCTCTTCTTACAGAATTCCATTTTCTCTTCCTCTTCAATTTCTCTTCTTACAGAATTCCATTTTCTCTTCCTCTTCAATTAACCAATGTCCTTTTTAACTGGAGTTGAGACAGGCGCATCTATCTGTTTCTGTAGTACAGACACATGTTTTTTTTAACCATCTTTTTCCCTCCTAAAATGCTTCCGGCCATCTGACAAAATCAAGCTGTGCTGAAATCTAAGTACGTTGCTTAACAAAATTAGCAGAGAGTTGCTGCGTGAGAGGCGGTGGTGAGCTTTTGCACCGTGTGGTATCTACTATCTAATATCTGCATTTCTTGAAGAAGCTTTTCCTTCTTCGCAGAAATGCAGTAATACTTGCCTTTGGAATTTGCTGTCTAAGCCCAGAATAAATATCCCTCCCCAGTCTCCTTTCTACGCTCAGATCTAGTTGTAGAAGAATTTTCTTTATCAAATACTCTTATGCTAAATCATATTAAAATCACAGTTAAAAGAAAAGAAGAAGAAGAAGCAAAAAATTCGAAGCCTGAGCCCGAATAGTAGTAAATATTATGAAACCCGAACCGGGCTCGTGCTCATCTCGTCTCATCACTGGTGTTCACAGACGGACAGACATTGTGTTACTATAAGTACGTTTTTTTCCCTAAAAATTATGCAAAAAATAATAGTCTCTCCTGCACGACCACATAGGTTGTGCGTATACGAAAGTGTGACATTTCATGTTAAAAGTAAAGAAATGACTCATGATTTAAATTAGCTAATCACTGCTACAACATAAGTGATCTGTCCTGCCCTCAGGAATGATAGCAATGGTTTTGGGAGGACCCCCCACACACTTCTTATTGTACACTACTCGATACAGAACATACGTACTATGATGGAATGTACAAAATGAGACGCAACTAACCACACATGTAGACAGCAAAGTGGTGATTTAATTTCTGAGAGATTACATGAATACAAGGGGCGAGAAGACAATATAATGCGGTTTCAGTCAGTAAGTCGTGTGACCGCCATACTGGGCTATAATTCAACAAAATGGCGTGGCATCCAGTAGAAAAATCCCCGGATGTCGTCCCGAGGCACTGATGGTCATGCTTCGTTAACCTGTGTCCACAATTCTTCAAGATTTTGAGGGTTTGTGCACAGGCATTAAGTCGTCTGCCGATGAAGTTTCACACGTTATCTGTTGGGAAGAACTCCGGGGATCGAGGTGGCCAAGAAAGTACCTGGAGACGTAGTGGGCACTGTCTGCTGATGTTGGCGGTGTGCGGGCGGTCGTTATCTGGTTGAAGTTGGGCATAACAGATACCACGGAGATACGACAATAACACTGCCTGCAATATCTCATCGACGCATCGTCGTTCTGTCATTGTGCGCACTGTGCGTACGAGCAGTGAACGGCATTTTAAACTGACAGCTGCCAAAACCCTGACACCTGACAAAGGAACCGCATGACACTCATGGTTGGCCGCAGGAACACGTCTTCTTCAGACTCTCAATCTGCGATCGTCGGCGCTGAGACTGAATCAATCCCACATTGTTCCATTCGTCCCGCCACGCATACTTGGTGCAACAGCACTGAAAACTTGCGAGATGCGGTGCTCTGGTGAGCGGCAGACGTCGTAATGAGAGTGAGAGCTCAGATTTGCATCAGCCACTGGGACGTCGCCAAGGACATGCAAGCCCAGCCTGGAATTTGAATTTGTCTTGACCACCCAGTTCAAAATTATCCATTCCTCAATGCATTTAATTTTAAAATATAATCTGGACTCGCCAAATAATAATGTCTTGTTTTACTTCACGTAGTTCTATAAATTTCCCCCTAGGAAGTCAGTTGTTTATGTATTCGTAGGAAGTTTATCAAAATAGCATCCACAAGGCCACGAAAATTCAATTGTTCTTCACTCTAATATTTTCTTAGTGTAAGGCTCTTTTTTATGTTTTAGGGCCAGGGGGTGAATGAAGAGGGTGGATAGGAATTCACTGAGGGAGATCATTACTAATTGCTCTGCTATTTGTTTTCTTTATAAAATTGGGGATTCTAACACGGAAAGTAGAGTCTAAAGCTGCACTAGCACTCTTAAGACTGTCCCGGGACAGTGAGAGAGCAGAAAGTGGGACTACTACTTTGTAAGGGAGGAGTGCAAGGCGAAGTCGCTGGCTTGAAGGAAGGGAATTAAGGAGGGAGAGGATTGTGTCTGCGTGGCACGACGTAAAAATATGATTTAGAAAAACAAAAACGACATTTTCCTGTAAATAAATTGTGCAAGTACAGTATTATTTTCTTAAGCAAAAATGCAAAATTTTGAATAGGAATTAAGACAATGCATTCGGAGCAAGCAAAACGTTGATGGCGACATTCCAGTAATATTTTTATCTTACACCAGTGGCGTAACTAGTCAGATCCGTGTTTATGTGTCCTGATTAAGGGGTGGGGGTTGCACGAATTAATTTGTAGCTGGTAGTGAAAGGCATTAAAAATTATTGTTTTCAGAGTTTCGTAAATAAAGCTGCTATCAAACTTGCTCCATCAGAAATAATGTTCGCCCACTTCACGCGTCGCCCATCCTTATTTGGAAATCTAGCAACGTCCTTGCTCAGCCAGTCTGTTATTCACAGTCCGTTTCGATATGAAAATGTTCATAGCTGCTTGTACACCTCATCGAATGTCGTCCACTGTAGATAGTGGGACTGCTGCAGCTTGTCGTCGAATGCGGCGATCGAGGCATTCGGACGCTCACCTATCTGCAGCAGTCCCAGTATCGCGACGTACGATATCTTGCTCTAACCACTGCCGCCACTTCGGTCAACATTAGTTGTATCCCGATGCGTTTCCGCCGTAATGTGACTTAGGTACCAACCAGGCGTATGCAGATCTATGACGAAATCTCTGGTAAAAATGTTGGTGTAGTGGCTGGGTTTTTCATGACATCGCCTAAGCATTCACGCTGCCTCCCCGTGCTTTCTCCAACGAGTTCACTCCGATACAATGGGCCACACGCCCAGGTGAAGACGACCAAACTTAGGTATGCTGAGTCATTTTGCCCTTTCATCTCCGACATCTGTCACGTGATTTTTGCAAATGCAGTCATTTACGTAACCCAACTGTGGACACATACTAACCGATTTGCTTGGCGCACCCACAAATACTTCCTAGTGCGGTACATTCTTTGTCGAGTAGTGTATATTTGAAGTATCTGTTAACAGGCCTCTTCAATCTTGCGTTGCACGCTTTGTATATCGCTCTAGGAGTTCTGTTAAAATTTTCCCATCTTTATATACACTGAAGAGCAATTGAATTAGAGACAGCTGGCGTTATGCAAATGTGGCGCTGTGGGCGGCCCTGTAAATGGAAACGACATGACGTATGCAGCGATCCGATTATATAAAGAGTGATGCGACGGGAATCAGTAAGAATCGGACGCAGTATGGATAAGACGAAGGATCTAAGCACATTTGATCGTGCGCAAATTGTCGGGGCCCAAAGAATGGATCACTCCATCTCGGAAGTCGTGCATGCACTTTGATTTTCACGAGCCACTGTGTCACGGGTGCACCGTGAGTACATCGAATCTGGTAAAACCATCCCTGCAAGGGTCAACTGCCGTGGACAACAGCGTGTGGATAAGCGGGGTCGTCGTCGGCTAGCTCGCATTGTAACAGCGAATAGACAGGCCACAGTGCAAGAAATCCCTCTGCAATTTAACGCTGGTGCACAAAAACGTGTAAGCAGCCACACCATCCAGAACCATCTCCTCGTTATGGGGTAAGGAAGCCATCGTCCCACGAGGGTACCGCTGCTGACCGCACATCACAGGGTGCAAAGATTAGCATGGGCGCGAGAACATCGCCACTGTGTGGGAAAATGTTGCCTGGACTGATAAGTAGAGATTCACGTTAGTACATGCGGATGGCAAGATACGAGTACGGCGCAAATTACATGAAGCGATGGATCCTTCTTGCCAGCAGGGTACTCTTAAACTCGTGGGGGTAGCATTCTCGTCTGGGGACTGTTTATGTGGACTGAAATGGGACCCCTGGTACGTATGACATCGTCCTTCACAGGTCAACGTTACCGGGATATCATGGACGACCATTTGCTCCCGTTTGTGCGTCTTCAACATCCCACTGGGGACCTCATCCTGCAACAAGACAATGCACCGTGCCATCACTCCCGAATTGTATCCGAATGGTTGGATGAACACTCCACCGACGTGACATCGCTTCCTTGGCCAGCTAGGTCACCTGACCTCAATCCCATCGAACACATATGGGATACCATCGAGAGAGATGTTCGAGGCTCTGACCCCCGTCCATCAAAACTTCGTGAACTGTGGGAGCTTGTTCAGGGGTCGTGGATCCGTATGGCTTTCCAACGCTTCCGGTGTCTTGTCGAGTCCATGCCAAGACAAATCTCCGCCGTCATCAGGGCGAAAGGTGGTGCTACACGTTACTAGACAGGTATCTCTAATTCAATTGTTCTTCAGTGTATATGCCTACAGTAGACTCTTGCTAATCCCGCCCTCAATAATCCGGCCTCTCAGTTATCCGGCTTCCGGCTTCGGCAGTGATGTATTAGAGGCTGAGTTATCCGTTCTTGTGAAATCAGGAGTGAAATCGAGGCTGAGTTACTCTGTCCTTGTGAAATCGGCTTCGGCAGTAACGTAAAAGAAGCTGAGTTAGTCGTTATTGTGAAATTCAGACTATTTGTTGCTACCCAGGCAGCGCTGTGACGGCACGCAGGCCGGCCACGTGTAAAAGGTTTTAGGCATCTGCTATGCTGATATTTTTTAAATGATTAAGTGCTCTGTATATTAGTTGTATATATTTTTTTTGTATTCTGCCTGAATTGACCCTACCCAGATCTTCTGTATTACTTTGTTTTCACTAGCTGCTTTGTATGTAGCTTTGTTGTGACAAATAAAAAAAAGAAACAAAAAAAAAAAAAAAAAAAGGAAACAGACACGTGCAGTACCGACGTCACGCTTGTAAAGCGATTGCGTGACAAAGCGTGCCATCGACTACCATCTTCATTAAAGCAGACAAAAATCCGTCCGTGACATGTTTCGAAGTGATCGCACCGAGTAGAAAATGCAATATTTCATCTGTGACGTATTACAGTTGTACGTTTCTTTACTATATATATATTGTACTTTACTGTACTGATATGAAAAGATAATTTCATTATACATAATTCAAGACTACACACTTGTGATGTTGATTGTTTTATTTTATTCACAATGAAATGTTTCATTAACATCGACTATAGTTTCGCAAAGCGTTTGACTCTGCATCATCAGGACGAATCATTTCATTGTTGTAAATAAGGCATTATAGTATGATCGTGTTCTTTTACCATTATTATATGCTTGTCACTTATTTATGTTTTTTTAAGTACATATGTACTACACGCAGTAAACTTGTAACATTAAATTAAATGAAGAATTAAACTAAATTTTTATGCACTCTCAGTAATCCGGCACTTTTGCTAATCTGGCACCCCTTTGTGCAAGGAATGGCCGGATTAGCAAGAGTCTAGTGTACTTTTTTACATGTTCCGAATGTGCCTGATGTCAGTATTTGTACTAGCGATTCCTTTTTTAAGACTTTATAAAAAATATTTTGTGCATTTCAAAACTAAGTTCACTGATTCCGTAGTGTTAAAGCTATAGTATTTTCTGCTTATGAACTTGTTTTCTGAACATTACGAAACTGAATACTTCGGAGACAACATAAAAGAAAAGTCAAGTACTGTATCATGGAAACTGGATTACTTTGTAAGCGCAATAATAGGCTCTTCTTTTCGCACTCAACACGTGAAAGGATATGCGATGGATTCTGCAAACACGGCATCCTTTATGACATGCTAAATAACGTGTTTTACTCTCATCAAGAAACAAGGAAGATGACGGTACGGATCCTGTCAAGGTTAATATTCTTCTCGTATATTTCGATTTTGCCATGTTTATATTTGTGCTTGAACCGTTAGAGAAACTTGCGTGATAAAAGTGCATTAGTCTCTCATGGAAGTATGAACATTTCCAGCGCATCTGAAAACAAATTTTATGAAAAGTATCTGAAACACCCGAATGTGTAGTGAATGAATTGTATTTGTTGTACCTCAGGTAAACAACCAAAAGATTTTTTGACATCTGGATAAAATTTCAAAGACGAGTAAATGAAAAAAATACTTTATCTCTGTAAAATCGGAAACCACAATGCGTATATTCCAAAACATTACTTTCTCAACGTTTTTAATTGTTACATACATTACCAAGGTTGCCGCATACATTGTCTGTTCAGTTTATTTTGAAAACCTTGCGAATAATTCCTGGAAATTCTGGTGGCAGATCACAGACAAGACAATTTGTCACATATCTTCTGAACAAATTCAAAGTTATTGACATGTTCATCCTTGAAGAAGACTTTCTTTTCATACGGCGGTGAGTTGGGAAAAGTTACTAGACTGAAATGCCACGGTTCAACCGGTGCTATGGGTTTACAGTTGGATCGCTTTTGAATAGCTGGGAAGTCCCGCGGAAAGTATTTAAATTCTGTTTTACCTTTTAGCTGGCTGTGACGAATTAACTCGGGGTTAGCAAAATGAATGGAAATCAGCTCGAACGAATATATTCGCTGTGTAAGAAGTGGGCCGAACGCTGTTGTCACGAGTGAACGTACTCGTCCGAGAGTTTTGATTTCCCCTTGGCTTTGTTATTCAAAGTGTTCATTAGGGGGATGATTAACACTAATCCTTTTTGGCTAATTGAATGCTAAAAGAGCTGTAGCAATGGTGCGAACCTGAAAAAAAGGAGAGAAAAGATGTCTGAGTTACTTGTCTCTACGTCCGTGACAGGGGAACTAGCTAGTCGTCATCATGCCTTGGGTCGTGGAGCACAGAAACAAAAGGACTAGAAGAGAGCGCTTATCACATGTGACAGGTTTATAGTCGGTACTGTTCAGATGATAGTGGGGTAAGGAAGTGTTTTGCCGTAATTCCGTAAAAGCCGGCCTCTATGAAAACACTTCTGTTTGGGAAATGCAGGAAAATTTTGGTACCATTTGGTTCAGGTACATCGGCAGCTTAAAGGGTTAATATTCTCAAGCCTGCCGTACGTGTTCCAAGTTCAGTGAAGGAAAGTTCGGTGTGCTCACTCAGTTGAGGTGAAAATGATGGACACCAAATATACCGCATCATCCAGGAAGCATCCAAGTTCACGTTGTGTGAACGAACTTCAGAGAAGTACAATTCCCTAATGACCACCCAATAGATACGTCATGGATCAAGAGCTCACTGAAGTAGTAGTCAAATATGACAGAAGCGCCCAAATGTCTCTAAGAAACATGTAACGCAAATCCTCGAAATTCACGACACGTTTTCAGACTCGCACTGTCCAGTTTTCCATTCGCTTGCGCCATCGAAATCACCCAAGTCTGTTGCATAAAGAGGACAAATATTTTTGAAATCTCGCACAAGGTATCCGAACTGCGTACTCTTCAATTCCTTTTGCACAGTTCAGTTTTTTGATCGTACGGTTACACCCTGAGGTGTCTAGAACTGGCGATCACCAGTAGTTGAGCCAAAGTGGCTCTACTTTGCCTGATAGTGTGGTACATTCTACCCTAGAGTATGTTCGGGATACACCATATTTTCTCGCTCTGCTAAAGTTTTGATCTTTCCTTCATTCGTTATCATCTGGTAGATATGTGCGTGTGTGCATGGGGAGAGGGGGGCATTGGATTCCTATTGGGTTCTAAGTTCTTCACCATTGAAGTTCCATCGAATCATTCTCGAACGATGAAATCCATTTCAAAATTCAAGTCTTCAGTTCTCCAAACATTGCAATTGTCGCTACATACTGTTGTCACGCCGTTATATAACATAGGTTCTTTGTTTTACGTAGGTAACCAAATAAATCATTTAATGCTGTACATACGTAAACGAAATGCATTCATTTTGTCACTTTGCGGTATGTACGCAACTAAATTACGCGCTTTTTGATATTTTACGTACCTAACTAAATGCTGTTCATTCAGATACTTTTCTTTACATGTGTAATATAACTTACACGTTCCCTGATAGCGCGATACTTTTGCTTCACATACATTGAAATTATGCGATACTTTTCTTTTCACACATAATCAGATAACTTGTGTTGTGTTAATTATCCTTAGACACGTAATCAGATTGCGCGTATTTTGATACTTTTCCTTACGTAAGTAACAGATTTGTGTGCGTTTTGATCAAATTTAGCAATGCATTAATTTTCCTTCCAATTTTCCACGTTGTAGAAACTATCAGGTTTAACCATGGCATGAGCAGTCGATGCTAACTTTTTTCTGTTGGCTGGTATCATGTTAAATTACTTCTAGATCTACGGTGGCTATGTTCTGTCGTCATAAGATTCATCTTCTCTTACAGTTGCATTTAAAACACATGCAATGTTATGAGCAGTATTATGGATTGCATATAGAAATCATAGAGAAAGGGGCCTGAAATGAAAGTAACACACATATTCTCTGAGTAATAATATCAAACCATAGATCAGTCTCAAACGAGTCAGATTGTTTGTGTAAATAGTTGTTAATATCTGTCCTTTCTATTATTTCTACATTTCCAGCCCTCATCATGAATCACGAACTCAATGACATTCATTCTCGGGTACCAGGGTTGGATTCGATACAACTAATTGGCCCACGCGATCAGATCCAGATCGGCCCATATATACGAGAAGACACACACACACACACACACACACACACACACACACACACACACACACACACACACACGCACGCACGCACACACACACACACGCACACAAACAAACAATGAAATTTGCGCACCTAAAAGACAACATGCTACAACCGCGAAAGTTTGCAAATAGCTAGAGTGCGTGCTGGTATGCAAATAACCCACGTTTGGTGTGATTGCGCATGACCGCACACCCTGTGATGGCGCTGCAAGCACGAACCGCCAGCCTTATAAACCGGCGTGTAGTTGATGCCATATGAAAACGAAAAGCACCGGCCGATGCAAGCAAGAGTACAGAGTTACAAGAATGCCGGGTAGAAGCCGGAGACGTCGATTTACACGGCTTACGGACCTTCAGGGAGGCCTGATCATCGGGCTGTAAACCACAGAGTGGTCAGCGCGCGGTATAACCCGCCACGTGGATCGTTCTCACCACACCGTCCGACTGTGTTGGGAGCAGTGGACACGTGACGGCACTGCCACACGGCGGAGCGCCTGCGGATGGACTAAGAAGACCACCGGTAGAGACGATCGACGGATCGCCAGGCACGAACGGATCCCACGGGGACACGGTCCACTTTACAGGCAGATGTAGCGGCTCCTGTGTGCCCATGAACCATTTCTCGACGCCTCGCGGAAGCAAATCTGCAATCCCAACGCCCCTTACATGTGCTGCCATTAAAACCGGAATATCGCCGGCTCCGTGTGCAGTGGTATCAGGCCAGAGCGACGTATTACGCCACAGACTGGCGACGTGTTTTGTTTAGCGATGAATGCCGCTTCGTTTTGGGGACAGATGATCATCGTGTCCGGGTATGGAGGTCCCTGGGTCAACGGCACAATGCCAACCTCGCTATAGAGCCCCACACCTCCTCCACTGCAGGTATTATGGTCTGGGGAGCTATTGCCTACGGTAGCCGATCAGCTCTAGCAGTGATACGTGGATCATTGACGGGCCAGCGCTATGTGGATGAGATCCTACTGCCCCATGTGCTCCTATTCCTGGCCGGAATTCCAGTTACGCTATACCAGCAGGACAATGTCCGCCCGCACACGGCTCGTGTTGCCCAGGACTGCCTACGTCATGTCCAGACACTTCCATGGCCTGCGAAAAGCAACTCTATACCCCCACGAAAAGCAACTCCATAACAAGATGGAGCCTCTGCCGAACTTAATAGTTGTAAGAACACAGTCCGACGAAAATCGTTCACTGGACTGTCGCCAAACCCAAACACTCCATCAGATTGGAAGAATGAAAACCGTGACTCACCACTCCATAGAACAGCTTTCCAGTCGCTCACAGTCCAGGAACGAAGATAGACCCACCACTCCAAACGGCACTTCGCATTTACAGTAGTAATGTGTGGCTCGTGTGCCGCTGCTCTACAATGATGTTTACCTGTGCAACTAGTTATGGTACTAACCGATCCATTACAAGCATTTTCTACTCCAGCAGCGGAAACGGCGGAGGAAAAACTGGATTTCATAACATTTCTTACAAATGCTCTTCTGCCATGTTCCGTCAGTTCGTGCGACCTTCCTCAATTCTTCTTGCTGTAGTTTCACAGTCCTGCTTCCATCTCTTCATGACATCACGTACAGTCGATTTTGTTATGTTTACTTTAGCTGCAATGCTCCATATAGAAACGTTACTCAAATGACAACGTGTGTCCCGCCCAAGCTGAAACTCAGATAGTTCACGTTCACGCGGCATTTCCGCTTCAAAGTTACTGATAACAAGAAAGAACAACACAGCTTTCTATACGCACCTTCCCACTGACAGCGCACCTTTCTATGCAACTGTTCTTCGAACTTATGTAAATGTTTGGTAGTGTCCGAATAGCTCAGATAATATAGTGTACATAGTCAGTGTGGTGAGCTATGTTTCCTCCCCCTACCACAAAAATATCTTCACCCTTCATTCTCCGGTGGTTGAATGTATCTTGGCCGCCCCGGTAGCGCAGTGGTCTAAGCTATGGCTATAGATCATTCGTCCGAAAGGGGTCCGGGTTCAAATCCCGGTGAGGCATTGATGTTGTGTTTGTCTTAGGACACTGGCTCTTTCCAGTGTCCTGGAACCAGTGGCCCTAAATTAGGGACGGGTGACTGATTATAGCCCATTGAGTTGCTCACGGTGGTCGTTAAACCTCCAACAAAAAAATTTTTTCTTGCCAAGGCAGCGGCCAAGTGTGCTAAGAATCATTAGAAATATGAGCTGAATTACGCAACGAATAACGTGTGAACCTTATCTTCTGATGCAAGCCAAGTTCCTCTAATTAGAGGGGGAACAATGGAATATCATTTGGAATGTTTTTGGACTAAGTGGAGTAACGAGAAGAATAGAATCTCATAATACTGAAAACTGGCCATATTCCAGCCAAGTTATGCCTTGCTTCCAGCCTGCCAATAACTCTCCAAGCCGTTAATTCCGATAAATTATGGTTTTGAGACATCGTTCGAACAGAAGACCTCACGAAATGTCACAGTAAACATGGAAAGATGAGGGAGCTTCAGTAAAACTTTCGTTTTCATTCCAATCTGTGATTTATGCATTTTGGCACCACAGACACTACTTTGCATAACGATATGCATGATTCGTCAGGTCTGTCTACGTCACACTCGACTTGCGTTTTGCGCATTTCGGTGAGAGACCTCATGACTGTCTTTTATAATGTCGCCAATGTCACATGTTCCCCTAATTATTTTGAGCAGTGTATATTACAGGCATAAAGAAATAATCAGGCTTTGCAATAGCTCCAGTTCTCTCGCAAAATTTGACTGTGTTCTTAAAACATAAAATGGCGAAGAATTCCATGAGCGCCGGACTATAAAACGTTGGTGCACCGTGCTGGTTGACAATTTGCTCAACTTGTGTCAGGGTCCCTGACTTACATATTCAAGACGGGAGTTTTGTGGATACCGTACGTATATACTTATATAATACGGCCAAAGGCCGAAGTCCAGTTACTTCGCGAAATGATCGGCCACTTCTAGCTTTGGACGGGCAGTTCTACATTTGGTCCTGAGAAACTGACCAAAGTTAGAACTTTTGCAGATCTGTGTAGAGGATGGCTTCTCTAAACTAGGGACAAAGTTCGGAGTTCGGAGATTTTAAAGCAATTGTAAGCCAGATGTGTGTTTACCGTTCTTAAAGAGAAATTCGTTACTTTGCAATCAATTCCGAATAAGGAAATATCATTAAGAGCAGAAACATCGAGTCAATCTTTAACTGGAGACCAAGGATTTTCAAGGTGCTTCTGTAGTAGAAAATGTTTAACAAATCGATTATGTGTAAACGAGTCAGTAGGTTATGTAACTCTAAATGTTTAACAGCTCAAATTGCACAAACAAGTAAAACTAAACAGATTTCCACACTGCTGAAATCATCTCTTTGAAGAGCTCAACTGTCACAATTACATGTTAAAAAATACATGTCATTAAACTGTAATGTCAAACTGCACCAGCAAGTAAAAGTGAAAAACAGATCATAGTATTAAAATCATCATTTGTTTATTTGTTTCATGTGATTTGTACATCTTTGAAAAAATGTTTATAATTACATGTTTTATGTATCTGTTTTTCCTTTTCCGGCGCAGGGAAATCTTACAGATCACCTGGGGCTTGGATCCCTACTAGCGAAACTGTCAAAACCCGAAGTGCTGGTAAATTATTGTATATTTCGGGCTTCGGCCACATGACATAGCCAAAGGTAGAAGTGGCCCATCATTATATATATATATATATATATATATATATATACGTGCTGAGAGAACTAATTGAAAGAGCGAGGGAATATGAACTTCCATTGTGCATGGCTTTTATCGATTATGAAAAAGCCTTTGATTCGGTGAAACCATCAGCAGTTACAATGGCTCTGAAAACCTGCGGTATTGAAGATGCATACATTAATATTATTAATAACATCTATGAAAATGCAAGTGCAAAGATTCGGCTGTTTGAAAATACAACACACGTAAAAATTGGAAAGGGAGTGAGACAAGGTGACACCATATCTCCGAAGCTCTTTAATGCCACATTGGAGGGTGTTTTTCACTCGCTGAGCTGGCAAAAGCAAGGGGATAAAGATTAATGGAGATTATCTAACCCACCTTCGTTTTGCTGATGACGTAGTCATTTTTGCAACTACCCCATCAGAGCTACAGAGTATGATCCAGGAACTTGCTGACAAGAGTAAAGAAGTGGGATTAAAAATGAACTTTCAGAAGACAAAAGTGATGTTCAATGCTTTTACAAGAAATGAAGATTTATCGATTGATGGAGAAAAGCTGGAGATAACAGACACGTACGTTTATCTTGGACAGCAGATATCAAGTGAGGGTCACATTGATGAAGAAATTAATCGGCGTACAAAACTTGCCTGTAGAGCTTTTGGAAGAAACAGCATAATTTTCAAGAGCAATATGCCATTATGTCTTAAAAGAAAAGTGTTTGATCAATGCATCCTTCCAGTGCTTACGTATGGTGCAGAGACGTGGACCTTAACTAAAAGAGACATACAAAGGCTGCAGACAACTCAAAGCAGCATGGAGAGGTGCATGCTTGGTGTAACCAGGAGAGATAAGAAGAGGAACTCGTGGATCCGAAAAATGACAAGAGTGGAAGACATCATGATCAGAGTTAAATCCCTGAAATGGCAATGGGCTGGACATACTGCCAGAAGGACAGACCATCGATGGACAGCTGAAATTTTAGATTGGATTCCAAGGGACAGGAAAAGACCCAGAAGAAGACCACATGGGAGATGGGTGGATGAAATTCGAAAGTATGCAGGGGTGACATGGAGGAGACTGGCACAAGACAGACCGTTGTGGAGGAAACTTGGGGAGACCTTCGTCCAGCAGTGGATTGATAGTGGTTGACAATGATGATGATGATGATATATATATATATATATATATATATATATATATATATATATATATATAATACCTTCAAATTGGAACTGAAGAACAGATTCTCGGCTTTAGAAGGCCTAACATCGGAAGAAGTGGATATTTCTGAAGTTAACATAAAAGTAACCAAAGCTCTTATGGAAACAGCAACAAAATTAGCTGGGTCTAAGAACAAATTGCATGTGAACAAATTATCAGGAAAAACCAAAATGTTGATGCAAAAAAGAAGAGTGATGAGGACAACTAAAGAAGATGTGACTTCCAAAGTGGAATATATAGAGCTATGCAAGACAGTACGAAAAAGTATCACTGAAGATATAAGGAAATTCAACTGTGAGCTAGTGAGGAAAGCAATTGAAAACAACCAAAGCCTAAAGATAGCAAAGGGACATCTCAGTAAGGGGAAAAAACAGATTATGGCACTGAGAAAAGAAGATGGTTCTGTAACAAGAAATAGAGGCGAAATTTTGACAAGAGTGAAAGATTTCTACTCCAAATTATATGAAAGGGATGATACATGTACTCTAGACATCATGAAAGGTACCAGTACCAGAGTTCTTCCAGTCCTTCCAGCAGAAGTTGCACATGCAATCAAGAACATGAAGCGGGGAAAAGCTCCAAGAGAAGATGGAATTACTGTAGACATCATACAAGAAGCAAGTGGAGAAATCGAAACAGTACTCGCCCAAATTTTTACTCGATGCCTTAATGAAGGGAAAATTCCTGAGGATTGGAACAACGCTACAATGATCTTGCTACATAAAAAAGGTGACATTGAGGATCTCAGGAACTACAGACCTATCAGCCTCCTATCAGTGGTTTATAAAATCTTCACTAAAGTTCTTTCACACCGCTTGAAGGTGACACTGGACATGGCTCAACCGAGAGAACAAGCTGGATTCAGGAGTGGCTACAACACAATAGATCATATCCACGTACTGAGAGAACTAATTGAAAGAGCGAGGGAATATGAACTTCCATTGTGCATGGCTTTTATCGATTATGAAAAAGCCTTTGATTCGGTGAAACCATCAGCAGTTGCAATGGCTCTGAAATCCTGCGGTATTGAAGATGCATACATTAATATTATTAATAACATCTATGAAAATGCAAGTGCAAAGATTCGGCTGTTTGAAAATACAACACACATAAAAATTGGAAAAGGAGTGAGACAAGGTGACACCATATCTCCGAAGCTCTTTAATGCCACATTGGAAAATGTCTTTCAATCACTGAACTGGGAAAACAAAGGGATAAAGATTAATGGAGATTATCTAACCCACCTTCGTTTTGCTGATGACATAGTCATTTTTGCAACTACCCCATCAGAGCTACAGAGTATGATCCAGGAACTTGCTGACAAGAGTAAAGAAGTGGGATTAAATATGAACTTTCAGAAGACAAAAGTGATGTACAATGCTTTTACAAGAAATGAAGATTTATCGATTGATGGAGAAAAGCCGGAGATAACAGACACGTACGTTTATCTTGGACAGCAGATATCAAGTGACGGTCACATTGGTGAAGAAATTAATCGGCGTACAAAACTTGCCTGGAGAGCTTTTGGAAGAAACAGCATAATTTTCAAGAGCAATATGCCATTATGTCTTAAAAGAAAAGTGTTTGATCAATGCATCCTTCCAGTGCTTACGTATGGTGCAGAGACGTGGACCTTAACTAAAAGAGACATACAAAGGCTGCAGACAACTCAAAGCAGCATGGAGAGGTGCATGCTTGGTGTAACCAGGAGAGATAAGAAGAGGAACACATGGATCCGAAAAATGACAAGAGTGGAAGACATCATGATCAGAGTTAAATCCCTGAAATGGCAATGGGCTGGACATACTGCTAGAAGAACAGACCATCGATGGACAGCCGAAATTTTAGATTGGATTCCAAGGGACAGGAAAAGACCCAGAAGAAGACCACATGGAAGATGGGTGGATGAAATTCGAAAGTATGCGGGAGTGATATGGAGGAGACTGGCACAAGACAGACCGTTGTGGAGGAAACTTGGGGAGACCTTCATCCAGCAGTGGATTGATAATGGTTGACAATGATGATGATGATGATATATATATATATATATATACAGTCGTATTAGAATAACATGACCACCCGCGTTATCACAGTGTACCGCACCAAGCGCGTCGCATAGTACACGTGACAAAGTCAACCGCACGGATTTATAACCGGCCGGACAGGACAAATGAGCCATAGTGCGTTACGTGAGCACAATGGCCAGAGGTAGTAATTATATGGACGTTAAAGAAGGAGTGATCATCGCTTACCGCCCTAAGGGAGGAAGCATATCAGAAAAACAGCAGACTTCGTGGGCTGTTCGCGAGGTACTATAGTAAGGGTATACCAAGAATGGACCGCAGGCACACCGTGTACCTCCCGACGTCATAACTATGAATACCCAAAGGCCATCGACTCCAGAGGAGAACGTCGCCTTCGTCGCCTGGTAAAGGGCAATCGACGCGCAACAGCGCTGCAATTGACAACGCAAAGGAACGCTGGAGCACGCAGGTACGTGTCCCCAATAAGAGTAGCGCGAACCCTGTTACACATGGGTTTCCGGATTCGACGCTGAGTCAAGGCACCCAGACCCATCGATAGTTACGCCTGCACTTCGCATCGGAGTACCGTCTGTGGATAGTGGAAGAGTGGAAAAAGTTTGCCTTCTCCGACGAATCGAGGTTTCTACTCCACGGAAGTGACGGGCGGTAGCGGAAATGGCATCAGACACACGAGAACTAACACCAGGACACGCTTGTCGGTCAAGTACAGGCCGGCGGTGGTAGTGTGCATGTCTGAGGGTGTTTTCCTGGTATTACCTGGGACCGCTGGTACCACTGGATGGGTTCCTGAACGCCAATGGCTATTTGTCCATCCTCGCTGACCACATCATCCCTTCATGTTGCACTTTTTCCCTGGTGGTGATGGTGTCTACCAACAGGACAATGCGCCCTGCCATGTCGCTAAGGGGGTGCGTGACTGGTTCCAGGAACACGACAGAGATGTCTCCGTTCTCCCTTGGCTGGCGAAATCGCCCGACATCAATCGCATAGGGCACTTGAAGGATTATTTGGATCGACAGGTTGGACGTGCCAACACACAACCACGTCATCTCCGAAATCTCCGTGCTCGGCTGTAGGCCGAATGGGCTCGTGTGCTCCGGGCAACCTTTCGGGGCCTCATTGCGTCCATGCCATGCCGTCTCGCTGCTGTCATCTGGGCCAAGGGTGGTTATTCCCATTATTACGTGGGTGGTCATATTATTCTGATACGACCGTATATATGTACATACATACTCGTATATACAATATATCATCATCATCATCTTGCTGCACCGGTGGCGCAGTGGTCTAAGCGATGGCTTCAGATTATTCGTTCGAGATGGGTCCGGGTTAGAATCCCGGTGTGGCATGGCTGTTGTGTTTGTCTTACGGCGCTGGCTCTTCCTTTTCCCTGGAACCAGTGACCCTATATTAGGGCCGGGGGACTGCTTATAGCCCATTGAGTTGCTCAGGGTGGTCGTTAAACCTCGAACCAAAAAAAAAAAAAAAAAAAATCATCATTGTCAACCATTATCAATCCACTGGTAAAAGGTCTCCCCAAGCATCTTCCACAACAGTGTGTCTTGTACCATTTTGCTCCATGTTATTCCCGCGTTATTTTTGGGGGGATTGGAGGTTTAACGACCCCCGTGAGCAACTCAATGGATTATAAGCAGTCGCTCGTCCCTAATTTAGGCCTACTGGTTCCAGGGAAAGGAGAGAGCCAGTGCCGTAAGACAAACACAACATCCATGCCTCACAAGGATTCGAACCCGGACCCTTTTCGGACGAATGATCAATAGCCATCGCTTAGACCACTGCGCCACCGGGGTGACGCATGCTTTCGAATTTCATCCAACCATCAACCATGCGGTCTTCTTTTGGGTCTTTTCTTGTCACTTGGGATCCAGTCTAAAATTTCGGTTGTCCATCGGTGGTTCGTCCTTCTGGCAATATGCCCAGACTATTGCTCGTTCTTGACAGACGTTGTGTTAGTGACTCCTACATTTTATGCTATCTAGTGTGTAATACGTCGTCGCGCACTCACCTGTTGCGTGTCCCGCCTGTTTAAAGGTACTGTGTATGTTTTGAGCTACTTTTCTGGCGATATCGTCCTTGTATTTATTCATATTCCTCCGTTTTTTTATCGTTAGCTCGTTTGTTTACATTTGGAAGCTACCAACGTGGTGGCTTCTGGTCTATCGTTCTCATGTCTGGGCGTGGAGGATGCACGTCACATCGCACTTTCCACGTCCATGAAAGTTGACGTACTCTCGTCCTTAGATGTGTCTGCTCAGGTGCCTATCCAGCTTCCTGGTACTCCGGATACGGTGCCTTCATTGGACGTGGCTGTGCCTCCTTGTCCTTCTTCTGCCACTGCCTCGGTGTCCTTGCTATGTACTGCTGGGACTACTGTTGTACCTTCTGACTGTGCACCCTCACTGCCATCTGTGGCAGCCGGCTCAGCACAGACTTCTCTTCTGAGGATGTAATTTGCCTATACAGTGTAGCGGGGCGCCGCTTCTCCGTCAGATTCTTCTGAACCAGATGATATCTTGCAATCAACACTTTCTATTCAGGTATCCAACTGCAAAGTGAAGGTAACGATTGATGAAAATGCGCAGATTGGGAGTGAGTTTCATAATCTCCTGGATAAAGGAGTGCTCTTTCATGCCTTACCGAATACTCCTCTGCCACTCTACATGGAGGCCCTCTATGATCATGTGCCGTCCGCGTCTATTGCCGGAATTCTCGTACCCCTCGGGGTATTTCAGTGCAGTTCAAGCGCAAGGAGGATGCTGTTTTCTTTTTCTTGCACACCGACTTTCGATTGGAACACATCATCTCGTCCCTTCACCTCTTTTTAACCGTCCGGTGAACGTCACATTCTATCCTGTTCCACAGAAAGTGCCTGATGTTGCGTTTCCTCTACTTGTCAAACATGTTTGTGAAATTGTGGGCATGGTCCGTCGCCTTTCCATCGCTCCACGCGGAACTCGATTTTTACATGCTACAGGACCTCTCCGTCAGTTGTTGGTCGTCTTCTCCACTGAGAACGCCTTTATGGATTGTCCTACAGAAGCTACTGTTGAAATTTGCTCACACTAGTACAGTTTCAAGGTTTTCACCACTCACTATTGTATTCACACTAGATCACAGCACTGCCTCATGTGTGTGCATACCCCGTGTTCGTCCTTCCAACTCGCATCCCAGGGCCGACAACATTGGTCCTTCTACCATCCCTTCTTCCAGTGTTTTGCCTGATGCGACAGTGCATCCTTCTTTTGGGTTAGCAGTGATGTCTTCCACTACTAATGTATTTCCGGCGGATTGCTCCGATTCGGATGTGTCCAGTGGTGCTTCGGCACTCCGGCCCACTGCCTTTCTTCCGTGTCTCTCGCATATCGGATCTCCAACTATGACCATGTCTGTTGCTACCCTGTTGCCGCACCTTACTGCTGCCTCGGTTGGTAATCCAGTGTCCTCCGACGCATCGGCGCAAGTTGTGTTCTCGTTTCCCATTTCGGGTTTTCTTCCAGATCCGCCAATGGATTCATCCATTGTTATACGTGCCATTGATAAGTTTCCTCCAGTTCCGGGACCACTACCCGACAACATATAACGAAGTAAATTTCTCCGTCATTTTTATCCGCGCCAGGATTCGAACCCGGGTCCCCTCATTCCGGAATAAGTCACTCTACCAATTGAGCTACGCGGACGTTTTATTCTGATTCCTATCTGCCTTTATGTCGTGTGCGTCCTTCTGGCAGGTACGTCACATCTCCTGGTACGTTACATCATCTCCCCCTTATTTTTTTATTTATTTTTTTTTCTTTTCGAAGTGCTGGAGAAAGGATTCTCTTATTTTTCCTATCTCGCGGTGTGGAAACAACATCACACCATTGCGAGATTTTGAACGGTCGGGTCATCCGGATAGTTCGGGCGCCATTATAACGAAGTAAATTTCTCCGTCATTTTTATCCGCGCCAGGATTCGAACCCGGGTCCCCTCATTCCGGAATAAGTCACTCTACCAATTGAGCTACGCGGACGTTTTATTCTGATTCCTATCTGCCTTTATGTCGTGTGCGTCCTTCTGGCAGGTACGTCAGATCTCCTGGTACGTTACAAACAACTCTAACGCCTCTTCCAATCTGCTCGTACGGTTGTCTGTACTGAAGTACTTCTCCACTCCACCTGATCTTGATCTGTGTGTAGCGGTGATGCAATTTGAAGCTTATGTGTCATTTTTCAAAACTCTGAGTCTCACAGATCCTAGGTACCAGGTTTTCATGAGACGCTACACTCGACGTCTCTCCTCCTTGAAAGAATTCCCTGAAAAAGAATTTTGTGAAACCGTACTTCCTCAAGCCTATGAATTCAGCACCCCTTCCCAACTCAACACTTTTCGTTCTCTCCGGCGACGTTTTCCATCGTGTGGTCGCCTGGAATTTTCTCTCTTCGAGTTTCATCATCTACTGTTTTGCTATTTGTGTGCTGTTCCCTTCATGTTATCACTCTCGCATTTCAGTGTTGTTTCTTGATTTTGTTATCGCGCCTTATGTTTTTCTTTCCTTTTGCTATCATTGTATGTTCGCGTCGTACTAGTGTTTTCCTCCGTCGCGGTTTATATTACTGCTACCTTTGTTAACTTTGTTCTCATAATGTATTTGCTGTATTTCTGTATTGTGCCTTGCATTTTGACCGTCGTTATGTTTTTCTCGGTTGGTGTTTTATCACACCCTTCTACATTTTCTCATAATGTTGTACTTGTGTTACTTCGTATAGAATGATATGCCATTCTTTATTTGTGTGCATCGTATTTTTACTACATTTGCGAATAGAGGTTTTTTCGGCATTGCCTCACACTCGCTCCCTGATGTTATGGTCCGACCCCTTATTTGTTTATATTTTCATGCTGAGCTGTTCTCTAGCGTTTGTGTTATCCAACTACTCCCGCCTCTGTTCATACAGATGCTACTGCGCCATGGCAATGTGCTCTTTTTGTTTGCTCTCCAGTTTGTGTTGCATTGTGGATATACCTGTATTTTCCTCTTTATATTTTCTGTACTACAATATTTCGCGATATCTTCTATGTTTGTAATCCCATTATCGCAATAAACTAGGAACCGCTTTGATACCCACAGTTACCAAAACCAAAACCATTGTCATTTCGGGATTGTACTCTGATCACGATGTCTTCCACTCTTGTCATTTCCCTGACTTGATATCTGCTGTTCAAGGTAAATGCAGATATCGGTTATCTCCAGCTTTTCTTCATCAATCGATAAATCTTCATTTCTTGTAAAAGAATTGTACATCACTTTTGATAGTTCATTTCTTTTGAATGTTCATTTTTAATCCCACTTCTTTCTCTGGCCTTCTGAAAGCTCATTTTTAATCACACTTCTTTACTCTTGTCAGCAAGTTTCTGATCATACTCTGCAGCTTTGAAGCGGCAGTTCGTAAAGTGACTATGTTATCAGCAAAACGAAATTGAGTTAGATAATCTCTGTTAATCTTTATCCCTTTGTTTTCCCACAGCAGTGATTGAAGGACATTTTCCAGTGTGGCATTAAAGATTTTGGGAGATATGGTACCACCTAGTCTCACACCTTTTCCAATTTTCATTGCTGCCATATCTTCAACTAACCAAACATTTTCACTTACATTTTCACGGATGTTATTAAAAATACTAATGTATGCATCTTCATTGCTGCAGGATTTCAAAGCCATTTTAACTGCTGATGGTTTCATGGAATCAAAGGCCTTTTCATAATCGATGCAAACCATGCGTAATACATATATGTATACACTGACGGAAAAAAATCCCAACACCACGAAAAAATAGTTGTAAAGGAATGAAATGGCGGCAATACATTTGTATAGGTAACATATTTAATAGATTAAGGTTTCAAGATCACAGCTTAATGTAAGCGCGAGAAGAGCCATTTTAAATGTGAAATGCTGGTACATTAATAACCGGCGTAACCGCCAGAATGTTGAATGCAAGCACGCAAACGTTCATGCATTGTGTCGTACAGGTTCTGGATGTCAGTTTGTGGGATGGAGTTCCATGCCTGTTGCACTTGGTCGGTCAATACAGGGACGGTTAATGCTGGTTGGGTGTTTCGCTGGAGTTGTCGTCCAATTATGTCCCATACGTGCTCGATTGCTGAAAGATCTGGTGATCTAGCAGGCCACGGCAACATGTCGACACTCTGTAGAGCATGTTGGGTTACAACAGCGGTATGCGGGCGAGCGTTATCCTGTTGGAAAGCACCCCCTGGAGTGCAGTTCATGAATGGCAGCACAACAGGTTGAATCACCAAACCGACGTACAACTGTGCCGTCAGGGTGCGTGGGATAACCACGACAGTGCTCCTGCTGTCATAGGAAATTGCTCCCCAGCACATAACTATAGGTGTAGGTCCAGTGTGTCTCGGCCGCAGACAGGTTGGTTGCAGGCGCTCACCTGGCCTCCTTCTAACCAACACACGACCATCACTGGCACCCAGGCAGAACCGGCTTTCATCAGGAAACACAACAGATCTCCACTCCGTCCTCCAATGAGCTCTAGCTTGACACCACTGACGTCGCAAACGGCAGTGGTTTGGAGTAAGTGGAATGCACGCTACAGGGCGTCTGCCTCGGTAGCTGTCCTTCAAGTAACAGATTTGTAACAGTTCGTTGTGTCACTGTGGTGGCAACTGCAGCTCGAATTGCTGCCGCACACACAGTACGATGCGCCACGGCCATACGCCGTACATGGCGGTCTTCCCTCTTAGAAGTACCACGTGGCAGGCCGGAACCCGGTCTTCTTGAGGCAGTACCTTCCTTTGACCACCGCTGCCAACAATCATGCACAGTGGCTACAATCCTGCCAAGTCGTTCTGCAATATTGCGGAAAGAAAATCCACCTTCTCGTAGCCCTATTACACGACCTCGTTCAAACTCCGTGAGCTGTTGATAATGGCTTCTTCGTCTTCTTAAAGGCTTTCTTGACTAACATCAACACACTACGTCGAATCTCAACGATAACTAACGCTCACGAACGTTACAGCGCGTATTTACAGCAAACCTGCTTTGCATGTTCCGAGGGGCGCTACTAGCGCCACACGCATGTGCCGAGCGCGAAATTTGCATAGACGTCATCTTACAGATGTACTCTCACCGCATACCAACTGTCGTTTATCTAACACAACCCCTTCTTGGTGTTGGGATTTTTTTCCGTCAGTGTATATACATACACGGTCGAGTCACATTATTTGATCACCAGCCAATATCCAGAGTAACCGCCGTGTGCAGGGCGGACAGCAGCTAGACGGGCTGGGAGTGATTCAGTAAGGTGCTGGAAGGCGCTCACAGGTATGTGGAGCCATGCTGGCTGCAGTGCATCTGACAGCTGCTGGAGGGTGCGTGGTGAAGGATCCATAGAGCGAACAACACGATCGAGGTGGTCCCACAAATGCTCAATTGGGTTTAAGTCTGGGAAATTCGGGGGCCAGGGAAGTACTTTGAAGTCTTCATCTTGCTCTTCCAACCACTTCCAGCTGTGTGACACGTCGGCATTTCCAGCTGTGTGACACGTCGCATTGTCGTGTTGGAAGATCCCTTCCACCTCAGGGAAGGCAATCAGCATGTATGGGCGTACGTGGTCTACAAGGATGGATTCACAGCGAATTCGGTCCATAGTGCCTTCCACAGGTATGAGTGGACCCAGGGAATGCAACGAAAACATTCCACATATCACATCGCTGCCCACATCAGCTTGTGTTCTTCCAGTAATGGTTGAAGAGTGTTTGTTCTCCTATGTTTCTTGCCTTATAAGCAAACGTCCATCCGTTCGATGAAGCAGAAAATGTGACTAATCAGGGAAGCCAATCCTTTGCCAATCAGCGGAGGTCCAATTCCGATACTGCCGTGCAAATGTTAGCCTCTTCTGCCAATGCACCTTCGTTAGCATAGGTGCACTGACCATCCGTCTGCATCAGAGCTCCATACGCAGCAGCGGTAGCTGAATTGTCGTTTTAGACACACTTCTGGTAGCTCCCTGTTTCATTCGGCCAGTGAGTTGCTTCACTGTAACGTGTCGATCGGCCCTCATGCACCTTCGCAGCCGATGTTCACCTCTCACATCAATGGCACACGGTGCTTCGCAGTTTCTACGTCGCTTATTCGCAACGGTGCCATCTCTCCAATCACGATACACTTTAACCATAGCAGCATGCGAACAGTTCACAAACTGCGCTGTTTCAGAAATACTGCCACCCTTGACCCGAAAGCCGATAATCATTCGTTTTTGCAAATGTGATAAAGCGCTGTTTTTATCCATGGCAGCAACGAGTGATATGTTTTCAGAATGCCTACAGCACACCTTATATACCCTCCAAGCCAACTCACGACATGTGCCTTCTTTCATGGGCTACGCGCTGTTACGTCAAAAGTAGGAGGTGGCCACAATAATGTGACTCGACTGTGTATATAAGTACTTCGAATAATATATATACTGTAAAACTTGGTTGGAGAGCATTTGGAAGGAACAGTTAAATTTTCAAGAGCAATTTGTCATTATGTTTCTAAAGAAAAATGTTTAGTCAATGCATTCTTCCGGTTCTTACGTGTGGAGAAGAGTCACAGATCTCAACTAAAAAGTCATATAGACGCTGCATGGCCGCCCCGGTGGCGCAGTGGTTTAAGGCGCTAGCCTCTAATCATTCGTCCGTAAGGGGTCCGGGTTCGAATCCCGGTCAGGCATGGATGTTGTGTTTGTCTTACGGCACTGGCTCGCTCCCTTCCCTGGAGCCAGTGACCCTAAATTAGGGACGGGCGACTGCTTATAGCCCATTGAGTTGCTCATGGTGGTCGTTAAACCTCCAATCAAAAAAAAAAAAAAAAAAAAAAAAAAAAAAATAGACGCTGCATACAACTGAAGAAAGCATGGAGAGGCACACAGGGGCGCCCATATGAGTACTTTACTTTTAGGGAGGGGGGGGTAAGAAAAAACTTTACCTCCTTGCAGGCTGTCAAAGATTTTAGTAAATGTACAAGATACTAAAATACAACAAAAATTATTGATACAATCAATCATTAATATCTTATTATTTTATAAAATGCTTTAAAAAAAGATTTCGTCTATTTTAGTGTTTTAAATTTATCAAAAATTCGGCTATACCAACGGCTAGGTGGGGCTTGAATACGCGCCACCACGTCCGGAGCGACTTGTTTTCTCGACTAAATTACACCGACGAAGTTTATAGCTGCAACTTGGCCGTCTTCACATATGTGTCACAATAGCCAAAATAATTCTAAATGACGAACCGAGGGCCACTTTTATTCATTGTGCATTCCTTAAATTTGTCGCTTCAAGACACTTGCCGAGCTATTTCCGAAATTCGAGACGTTTTGGATATCGCATCTGAATTATCAAGCATAATTCATTCGTCACCGAAGCCCCTGTCCCTCTTATGGGCGCCCTTGGAGGCACGTGCTTTATATGGCCAGGAAGGATAAGAATAGGAACTCGTGGATCAGGAAAATCATAAGAGTGGAAGAAATCATGATTAAAGTGAAATCCCGGAAATGACAATGTGCTAGACATATTGCTAAAAGAACGGACCACCGATATACAACTGGAATATTAGACTGGATACCAAAGGACTGAAAAAAAGCCAGAAAAATCAGATGGGCGAAGAGAGGATGAAATTCGAAAGCATGCTGGAATGACATGAAGGAGTCTGGTTCAAGGCAGACAGTTCTGGAAAAACTTTGGGGAGACCTTCATCCAGCAGTGGATTAATAATGGTTGAAAATAATGATATACACCGAACGAGAGATCACTGAATTATGACCACACCTGTCGAAAGTGGATGCGGCACGTTGGTCGCGTGATTCCCAAGAGGGCGCGATTAGTCGACCGACGTAGCATATATAAGTTGTAAGTGGAGCATTTGGTAGTAAAATTCGGAGCTTCATCGGTAAATGGATGGATTTATCGGACTTTGAGTGAGGTCATACAGTGGGAGCTGTGAAAGCGGGTGCCATGTTTTCTCAAAGGGCTGAACTGGTGGGTTGTTCGCGAGGGAGCTGGTGAATTAATCGAAAACAAATTTATCGGACGAGGAATTTACCGAAAGGCGGTTTTTTCGAAAAAATGAGTTTAAGAGGAGTAGTCACCTGACAAGTGACCACAGGACAATCGCCCACTAGACAGCTAGCCACACGAAGAAGTGGCCGCACGCACTTTAGGGGCCGTATAAAAATTGCAGTTTCTTGTGAAAAAACTCTAAATACGTGGCGTCAGTGAATAAGTAGATTGTTGGCCATTGTAGCGCAAGGCGAACGCACTCGGCAAAATATCGAGAGATCTGGGGTACGATCCCTGCAGTGGCCGGTTAACAACTTTTCGGTTGCTATGTGTAAATAAATGTGGAAAGCGCGATGTCTTTGTTTATTCACTGACGCAACGTATTTAGAGGATTTTCACTATTGTTCTCGCCTTTTCGATTTATTTGCTATAATTAATATATAGCTTCTGCCGTTAATGCCCACCAGATGGAGACGTCTCAGTTGCTGAGCCCATCCTACCGATATGTGATGTCAGATGCTGACAGATAAACACACATATCGCCGTGGATTGTTGGCCACCGTAGCGAACGCACTCGGCTAGCTATCGGGAGATCTGGGATTAGATTCCAGCGGAGCCCGGATAACAATTTTTCGGTTTCTATGTGTTGATAAACGTGGAAAGAGCGATGTCTGTTTATGCAGTTTCTTGGTTTCAGACATGCGCAAGAATATATTGCCACTGTCAGTGCGAAATATGTATTTCTTTGGCAACATACACGCGACCTCACTCTGCCAAAGAACAGAGGCTTGAGGTGCAGTGAAATGTCACACTCTTACTGAAGCTAAAAACCTTTAGTATAAGACCCTAGGCCGGGTCGTTTTTAACAACTTTGATCAGGCCATGCTCATATTCGTAACGTTTAAATAACCTACGAAGATTGTAATATTGCCATTTTACTCAGGCACTAAACATTAATTATAAGGCCATAAGCCTAGGAATTTTTAGCAATTTTTGGTCCCTCGTAATCATATTCATAACGTTTACATAATACGTCAAGTTAATAATGTCGCGTTTTAACTTAAGCATCAAAAATTAATAAATAATTCCTGTGCCTAGGCCATTTTTAACAGTTTTCGTTCTGTCGTGCTCATATTTGTAAGGTTCGACACCAAGTCAAGTTAGTAATAATGCGCTTTTACTTAAGCATCAAATATTAATAAATAGGCCCTCTGCCTAGGCTTTTTAAAACTTTTTATTCCGTCGTGTTCATATTGATAAGATTTAGACACCAAGTCAAGTTAGTATTATTGTCCTCTTCCTTAAACATTAAATATCCACAAATAGGCCCTAGGCTTTTTAAATTTTGTTATTCCGCCGTGCTTATTTTCAAAAGGTTTGCTTCAGTGGTGCCGTCCTGAAGAAAGACATGGCCTGGCGCTCCGAAGACCAACCCAGGCGTTATGAACTGTGGGAGTGGAAAGGAGTGCGTCAACAAACCTTTGGAATTATGTGTTTATATCTATATACTCAACAGAGAGAACAAGCTGGATTCGGGAGTGGCTACAGCACTATAGATCATATTCACGTACTGAGAGATCTAATTGAAAAACCGACGGAATATGAACTTCCATTATGCATGGCTTTTATCGATTATGAAAAGGTCTTTGATTCGGTGAAACCATCAGCAGTTGCAATGGCTTTGAAATCCTACGGTATTGAAGATGCATACATTAATATTATTAATAACATCTATGAAAATGCAAGTGCAAAAATTAGGCTGTTTTAAAATACAACATACATAAAAATTGGAAAGGGAGTGAGACAAGGTGACACCATATATCCCAAGCTCTTTAATGTCACATTGGAAAATGTCTTTCAATCACTGAACTGGGAAAACAAAGGGATAAAGATTAATGGAGATTATCTAACTCACCTTCGTTTTGCTGATGACGTAGTCAGTTTTGCAACTACCCCATCAGAGCTGCAGAGTATGATCCAGGAACTTGCTGCCAAGAGTAAAGAAGTGGGATTAAAAATGAACTTTCAGAAGACAGAAGTGATGTACAATGCTTTTACAAAAAATCAAGATTTATCAATTGATGGGGAAAAGCTGGAGATAACCAATACCCACATTTACCTTGGACAGCAGATATCAAGTGACGGTCTTATTGATGAAGATATTAATCGGCGTATAAAACTTGCCTGGAGAGATTGTGGAAGAAGCAGTATAATTTTCAAGAGCAATATGCCATTATGTCTTGAAAGAAAAGTGTTTGATGTACAATGCTTTTACAAAAAATGAAATACATGCTTACGTATGGTGCAGAGACATGGACCTTAACTAAAAAAGACATACAAAGACTGCAGACAACTCAAAGGAACATGGAGAGGCGCATACTTGGTGTAACCAGGAGAGATAAGAAGAGGAACTCGTGGATCAGAAAAATTACAAGAGTGGAAGACATCATGCATCAGAGTAAAATCCCTGAAATGGCGATGGGCTGGAAATATTGCCAGAAGGACAGGCCATCGATGGACAGCTGAAATTTTAAACTGGATTCCAAGGGACAGGAAAAGACCCAGAAGAAGACCACTTGGGTGAGGAGTGGATGAAATTCGAAAGTATGGGGGAGTAACATGGAGGCGACTGGCACAAGACAGACAACTGTGGAAGAAACTTGGGGAGACCTTCGTCCAGCAGTGGATTGATAATGGTTGACAATGATGAGGAGGAAGATGATATATATACGTATATTTTGGTGCATTCTTAAAAAGGAAATAAGTACACTGGTAGTCTCATTCATCCGGTGTGGCCCTGCCAAATTACGGAGAAATGTGAGTTACTTGGAGCAGTGGGTCAACCGCAATTTGAAATTTCGAAAACTTTTCAATACTCTGTAATGATAGAAACACAGGAAACGACTTTAATCAGGGGTGTCCCGTCGAGGAGGGTAACTACCCCCTCCCCCAAGTTCTCTGACTCAAATTTAGTAAAATACTTTCTCGAAAGTTACGCAACATCCCTACATAAGAATTATGGGCTATTTTTTTACCATACTCCATAGGACCTCGAGAGTGACAGCAGTAATTTCTGGCTATTAGCCGAAATACAACTGGCCATAATTAAACTTACGTCGAAGTATAAACGACCATAATTTTTGCAGTTTGTCAATTTTAAATGGATAATTTTTACTCTATAGTACAGACAGGGGTGGATTGGGAGGACAAAATCAGATCAGGAATTTCAGTCTTGGGATCCTGTACAAAAACACACGAACCTACAGAGAAATACCTCAAAATTCCCTCATTGAAAACTGTCTGTTGTACATCGTAAAGAAAAGAAGGAAATGAAGGATCGTCATTTGCATATTTCAAGCTTTCCAATGCAAAAATAATTTTTCAAACAGGACTAATAGTTGCAGAGATATAGTGCCCACAGACGGACGGACAATCCGATAACATAAGCACGATCTTTTTTTTACAAAAGACGTGCTAAAAATAACGATTTCCCATTTCCATCTAAATTACCACAAAAATCATTCTGAAAGTTTACATTTATTTGGTCACTGGTTGCCTCCAGCGCAATGATATTGATGTCTCCTCCTTGAATGAATACCTTTTCAAAGTCTACCTGTTATTTTGACCTATAAACCAACATTTTGACGGATGTGAACCTGTGCTGGTATATTGTTGTTTCTTTTAAGTCAAATATAGATGGGACACGGATTTTGGAACATCTCTGGCGGTGAATCGCTTTGTTATCCACGTATGTCGGTCTGTGAAAAAGGAGTTGGGGATGATGAGCAATCAGAATGGATATAAGTGTATCCTGTAAGTTACATAAGAAGGGTAGGTCTTACCAATAACTTTGGGCTCCAAGTCCAACGACCAACTTCCGAAATTTTTAAATATAGTTAGCTTTAGCTCTATTATTTTTTAAGAACATACTTGATCTGGCGGCACTTTTCTCACATAAATACAGATTATTTTGATACTTCATTTCAGAGACAACGCCAAACATAAATAGGAGGAAAAGTTTATTTTTTTTTTTAAGAAAATAACCTTTCAGACAGAAATAAAGCTCAAATGAAAGTAACGATTCAAAAAATTCAAAATAAACGGAATAGGTGAAAATAGGCCACTCCTCAAGTGGTCCACCAGAAAATGCCCAAGGCCGTAGATAGTGGTAAATTCTAAAGAAGGCTGGAAAAGTTTTTGTTACTTCGGTAAATTTACTAGACGAAACCCGTCGGAATCGACGGTTAGTTTTTTTATTTTTTTATTTTGAAAAGAATGAACTCATATGAAACAACAAATGTAAACTTGATTTGATTGACAAATTCATTTAACCACTTTAGTAAAGACAATAGTCCAGGTTCGTGATTTTTTTTTATTTTGACTGAAGGTTTAACGACTACCGTGAGCAACTCAATGGGCTACAAGCAGACGCCCGTCCCTAATTTAGGGTCACTGGTTCCATGGAGAGAGCCAGTGCCATAAGACAAACACAACATCCATGCCTCACCGGGATTCGAACCGGACCCTTCACGAACGGATCATCATAAGCCAGCGCTTAGACCACTGCGCCACCGGGGCGGCCAGGTTCGTGATGAGCATCACGACTGCACCCTTTTTCAGTCGTAAAATGTGAGGCGGAAGTCCACTCATCTAGATCGTGTGCAAAAATTCAACTGGATAGCGCACTCTTTCACTCTCGTCTTCAGTCACAACTGTGTTTGTAAATGTTGTTATAATGGGATTCGCGTTGCGAATACTCTTCATTCTCTCTTGTCTGAGGCATATTGTTGCCACCCATTAATTGCTTACGCCTTCCAGTAAGGCTCTTATTACGTTTTCTTTCTTTCTTTTTTTTTCTGCGGGAGAGACATTCTCTTAAGGGTAAGTATGCAATAA
This sequence comes from Macrothele yani, assembly GCA_039090855.1. Classification (NCBI taxonomy): domain Eukaryota; kingdom Metazoa; phylum Arthropoda; class Arachnida; order Araneae; family Macrothelidae; genus Macrothele; species Macrothele yani. The sequence goes on from CM077007.1 coordinate 166,097,054, forward strand.
AGTATTTACTTACTTTAGGACTGATCATAGAACACCGTGCACACACCAAGTCTGACACTGAACTGAGCGCCTTATGTAGATAAGGGCCGCATGCTTCTTTCATAGACTTTACATGGGAACTTTGCAGCCCCGTCGAACCCGAACCGTTGCCCCAGTCTCAGCTTTCTCTTCGATTGGCACATCTACATAGCAGTACCTTTATTTTGATACCTGAACCATATTTGTACGTTCAGCTGTTCTCTCAAAATAGATCTCACAGTGAAAAACTTTATAGAATGAAGATATAGATGGCGCAAATTAATATGTACATTCTAAATATTTTCACTAACAATGGTCAACGTAATGTTTATTTACATCTTTGCATACTGAAAAACGTCTTATCTACGTGAATAAGCTGGATCGAATGAATATTAAATTGTATATATACATCACAATGTCCAACAGCATAACGCAATCAGATCTTCGAGAGTGTTCGCTATTCCAATGAGAAGAACTTAGATACGAATGCCTGCTAGCGTTGCTTTGCGCAGCGGTTCGCTTATAAAAGAGAAGACTTTGGACTATCTCAGTCCCTCCATGCTTCCGCCTTCAACAGAAAGGAACACTGATGAGAACACAGAAGACAGTCAAGGCGAGTCACGCTGGGCATATGGTAAACACACCCACCGAGATGAAAAATGTAGAAATGTCAGTATAAAAGCCACTTACTGGTGTTGAAAAGCAGCTAGGACGAATGCCAGCAGCTTAATACTGGAACGAAGTGAACAGGTAAGGAATAGCAGGCATTGAAACGTGGAGTTGGGCGCACTCAGCAGAACGCAGTAGGGCGTGGTCGGTAGGTGAAATTATTATAGAAGTGGAAGTAAATATATACTCTTTCCGACTCGGAATAGTTGCAGGACAGATGGCACATACCCTTGCAGAGACGTGGACCTTAACTAAAAGAGACATACAAAGGCTGCAGACAACTCAAAGAAGCATGGACAGGTGCATGCTTATTATAACCAGGAGAGATAAGAAGAGGAACTCGTGGATCCGAAAAATGACGAGAGTGGAAGACATCGTGATCAGAGTTAAATCCCTGAAATGGCAATGGGCTGGACATACTGCCAGAAGGACAGACCATAGATGGACAGCCGAAATTTTAGATTGGATTCCAAGGGACAAGAAAAGACCCAGAAAAAGACCACATGGGAGATGGGTGGATGAAATTCGTAAATATGCGGGAGTGACATGGAGGAGACTGGCACAAGACAGACCGTTGTGGAGGAAACTTGGGGAGACCTTCGTCCAGCAGTGGATTGATAATGGTTGACGATGATGATGATGATGATGATACACGGAATACAAAAGTCGGGAACAATGGGCACGTTGACTGAGCAAACGGCAAAAAAAATGGAAGAGCTCGAGAGGGCAGTCTCCATTCCAAGGAAATGCAAAATGCGAAACACATTTCTAACTGATCATTTACTTACTGTTGCTGTATCAAACTCCCCATTTACAGCGATCTTGACACACCACTCGGGCTTCTTTGACATCCATCACAAGACCTTCTATACTTCATACTCATAATCTTTTTTCTCATGCAGACACTCCTGAATTTGATCCATCCCATGACTTCCTTGGCCTTAATCTGCCTTCTGCTTCCTGCAACTTGGACTAAAAAATGTTTTCTTAGTAAGCATCTCATCACTCATTCTTCCAACATGGCCAAACCACTGAAGACTATTAGTCTCCACCTTGCTAACAACATTTTAATTCACATTACACAACTGCAACACATCTTCATTCCTCACACGAACAGAACGTGTCTTGCCACAACCCTCCCCTCCCCCGTAAGTAATGTATTTCCCTATAGCACACCAACGACTACTATGTTTCTTCTGTAGTACCCAGGTTTCACTGCCATACATCAGAGTAAGAACACTTCCATACACAGCCATCCGGACTTCTCTTGAGAACCAATCATTTGGATGAGAACCTCCTAAAGCGGCTATGACTTTCAATGAACAATTCGCCTACTAAATTCACCATCTAATTTGTTCTCTCTGTCAAACATGGTTTCTAAATGCACAAACTCATTCACCTGGTCAATCACTGTGCCATTTAGACTTATATTACATTCAGTGCTAACAGTTCCTCTCCCGAAAACCATAACTTTGGGTTTCCCTTATTTATACTCAGTTTGAATTTCATGCAAACTTCGTACATCCGGGACAACATACTCTACAACTCACTTTTGCTCTCTGCCAACAGGATTATCTCATCAGCGTACATCAATCTGCACACACGGGAATTACCCAGACATAAACGAGTATTGTCTATTTCGGCATCACTCATGCACGCATCCGTAAATGCTGTATATTAAACAGCCATGGCGACATTACAGAACCTTGTCTGACTCCTGCACCAATAGAAAATCATTTTGATAAAACACCATTCACTCGTACACAAGCTCTATTACCAGCATACATTGGTTTACACTATAAAGTAGATTCCCAGTAACACCATATTTATTCAATACCTTCCACAACAGTATCCTATTTACTCGGTCATAAACTTTCTCTAAATCTATCAAGGCAGCAAAAAATTTCTTACCAACAGCCAGATACTTTTCAGTCATCATGCGTAATGCAAAAATTTGGTAAGTGCAAACTTTAACAGGCATAAAACCACTCTGAACATTCCACATACTCTCTGTTGTAAGACCTCGTACCTTTTCAATAATGACCTTGCCAAACACTTTCCCTGGCACACTCAGCAGGCTAATACCACGATAGTTCTTGCAGTCAGTCTGATCACCATTTCTTTATACACGGGAACAATGATAGAAACCTTCCAATCCCGAGGGACCAATCCTAACACCCAGCACAACTGGCTAATTTCAGTTAACCAGTCAATTACAGAGTCACCACCATATTTCAACATCTCGGCAGTTATGCCATCAACTCACGGAGCCTTACCATTCTGAAGAGATTTTAGAGCTTTACACACCTCTACTCTTGAGATCCCTCCTATGCACCCATCTTTCACTGTGACATTACATTCCTGTGTCTTAAAGAAGCTTCTGTAAAAACACTTCACTGTTTTAAAACTTAATTTCAATATTGATGACTAGACAGATATGATTTTTATCAGATGATTCACGAGCTTTTTCCCTCTATCAGATTGATAATAGCTCTTTAAGGATGATATTGCAATGTTTTTACTAATTATTTTTTAAAATATGGCATGTGAATTATGATTATGTTCGTTGATTCTTTCATAGGGGAGGCTGAACCTCTCCTAAGGTCCTCTAAGCTACGGCCTTGGAAATGCCCCTGTATCCTATTGGGCCAATCTGCCCCTCAGTGCAGAACCCAATGCAGTTTTTTTGCACTTTCCAATAGTAGGCTGAAGAAGCGTATATTCTCCAGGTTTGTCCAATAGTCCGTCCGTTTGTCTGTCCGTCTGCACGATAACTCGCGTAAATGTCGTATGATTTCGATGAGATTTTAGTATGTTGTTTGAAACATTCAGGGCACGAACCTTATTGAAATTGGTCCAATCGGGGTCAGAGGTCAGGACATAGGGGCGGGATTTATTTCCCGACCTTCTGCGTGATTGCTTGTAGAAAAGTGCATCGATTGCGTCCAAATTTAAGTATGTTGTTCTGAATCAACATTGAGAAAATTTCGAAGGGCGACGATTGAATAAATAAATTAAAAAAAAAATCCGATTCAGTTAAGCAAAAGGTAGCTTGGTGCCACCAGAGATTGGAAAAAATGGCGTGGCTGCGCCAGGCCTCGACTGCACTACTAGTTTTAATACAAGTCAGTTTAGTAATGTTGAGCTAATTAAACATTTCTAAAACGGCCTAAGGTATATTAATTAATGTTTGATGCGTAAGTAAAAGCGAAAAATTACTAAATTGACTTGGTGCCCAAACCTTATGAATATGAGTAAGGCGGAATAAAAGCTGCTAAAAAGGTCTGGGCCTAGGGCTTATTAATTAACATTTTATGCTTAAGAAAAGCACAATATTACAAACTTGATTTGGTATCCAAACCTTACGAATATAAACACAGCGGATTAAAAAGTGTTAGGAAGACCTAGGCCCTATTAATATATGTTTTGTACTTGAGTAAGAGTTCAGTATTACTATATGACTTTACATGTTATGCAAACCTCATGAATATAAGCAGGGCAGTTTAAAAATTTCTAAGAAAGGCCTAAGCTTAGGCCCCAAAACAATTGTTTTGCGCCTTAGTAAAAGTGTGACATTATTGTTTTTTTTTTTTTTTGTTTTTTAACTTTACAACTATGAGAACTGTGGGTTCAAAGATGCGACAATGGCCCAGCCCGAGGCCCATGTTATCAATGCTTTGGTAGAAATGCAACACTAGGATAAATTATTTGTATACAAAAATTTATTTTCCCATTCAACCAATGCAGAAGAGCACGATGAGGTGACAGCAATAAAATTTTAATCTTCTACGAGAGAGATAGACACGGGGAAATCAAAAGTGTGATTCTTGTAAAGGCTCCTAACGGGTTTTTGGTCATCCCACATGAAAGTTGAGACAAAGAAATATTAAGATGCTATTTCTATACGTTCTCCAAATGCTTTTGTGGCCACTTGGTGTCAATGTTTTTATTCCATTTATAGTCGAAGTTTTCGCGAAAAGCTTACTTATCGATATTGCATCTTTCCGTGATTTTGCTTTCGATGAATTCGTTTTCAATGAATTCACCTGAATCCGTAATTTTCGATGAATTCACCTGGAGCCAAAAAAAGTGTGCTGGTCTGACGAGTCACTTTTTTACACCACTCTGTGAATGATCGCGTGCGAGTTTGGTGTAAACAACGTGAGACGCTCGATCCATCCTGCATTGTCTCCACAGAGCAACCGGGTGAAGGCAGTTGTATGGTGGGTGGCATATTTAACTGCCAGGAACTTAGACCCCTGGTGCATGTGGAGCAACGTATGACTGGTTCCCATACTCGTGATTTGCTTGCTGACTCTGAACACCCAGCAATATTTCATTTTTTCCGGAATGGCGACCGTGTCTTCCAATATGACAATGCGCTGAACCACAGGTCCAATGTTGTACAAGAATGCTTAGAGGAACACAGTTCAGACTTCCAGCATATCAATTGGTCGCCGAACACTCCCGATATCAATCCCATAGAGCCTTTGTGGGACACTATGGAACGGCATATCAGGCGTCTGGATGCACCAATCACCACCATACGCATTGAAGATGACATTACACACACAGCTTGATTGGCCTTACCTCCCAACTGGTTCCAGTATCTTATCGAATCGATGCCACATCCCATAGCTGCTGTACTGACGGTGAAAGGATAATCTGCGAAGTAATAAGTAGGTGGTCATAATTCAGTGATCACTCAGTGTACACACACACACACACGTACGTACGTACGTGCATAAATACATACATACATATGTTTTAGTGAACATATAAAGATGGGTTTCAAAATTAACTGCAAGTTATATTCGACTGACCAGCTCACTTCCAGTAGTTATGTCTTCAACATAAATTTCTGTGGAGATCTGCGTATTGTAAAGAATAAATATAAGAATTGTTCATTACTGTTTCATTTATTGAACCCTACCCTTAAGTTTTATTGTGTTTTAGGCACTAAGTAAGGCTAATACACAGACATTCCAAACCTTAAACCTTACACACCGAAATATACCATCAGGTATTTATTAAATTGCAGAACGTGATAGTGTTGTATTTGGGATCTGATAATAAAAAAATGACCTGCGTGCTGATTTTTAAATAGGATGACCAAAGAAATTAGCACGAACAGTACGCCTTTGAGATATTCAAACAGTGAAAACAAAATTAAGATAAAGAAGTAGAAAAGGAAAGAGACAGCGAGAGGGAAAGAAAGGGGAGAAGAAGATAGAATACCAGAGTCGAAAATAGGCCAGAGTGGAATCACACGCATGTGAGGAGATACAAAGCTACACTTTGTGGCATTTTGTCTGAAACCCAATCAAATCTATCTCCTGAGTAGCATGTTGTGACACTATTTGAGTCGCCTGTGCTACTCGAGATATTCTTTCTCTCTCTCCTTGCGAAGAAGGCTCTGGCTTGCCTTCCCTTGTTGGCCGCATGCTGATAAGCATCTTTCCGGGGTCGCATCTTGGTGGTCAACGGTAAAAATAATGAAGTGCGGCAAAGATCACAAGGAACGCCGAGACGCCGCACGTATTAGACGGGCAAACACAAGGTCGGTCTTGTCAGAGTGCGCACGGCTGCGTCACCCATTGACCCCCTGGAGAGACCCTGGCTCCACGCGGACGACGCAACACCAGCGCTAATCACCGGAGGAATTTAACCATCTCCACGACCACCACTTGGAACCAGTTCCTTTAGCACATTGGCACACATTAATCGCCTCATTCATTTGAATACATCACTAAGAACATCCTCAAATTCATTCCCTCCCTTAAGAAGCGACGGCAGTAAAACTGCTGAGCGACGGAGCGCCAAAATACACCTCAAGTGCTACGAAAGATTTCATAAATTCCTTTTAGCACACACACATGGGCGTTTCTTACAATTCTTCAAGGTAATTATTGTATCATTCAATATATGAGAATTAGGAGAAGAGGGATGCTCTTAAACAGTGAAACTACATTAAGAACATAAACATCATGTTTATGACCAATTGTTTTCCGGAAGGTGTAATTTCATTCCTATGGAATACGTGAGGATTCCAGAAAGCAGACCTATTTCTAGCATAACCTAACTGAATAAATGAATTTCGTTTGTACATCGGCAGTGCTGTTCACATGAACATTTTAGAGGAGGGTTCTACACCAGAATTAAGTTTTTGGGAAAATTTAAAAACTATTTCCTCTAACTTTAAGTTCCTACGCTTAAATGATGTTGTAAATTTTCCTGGTCCTTGTAGACATGGATTCGATCATAGCTGTGGGACTGTAGCATCCATTTACATAAATTCAAGGCAAATTTCCAGCTGGACTCCCTGTATTTATAGTATTGACTTGGAACTGATTCCGTCCCGACGATGTAACGGTTGTTGGAAAGTACTTCCTGGTAAAGAGATATATGGAAAACTACCCTGATGTTTTGAATTTCATATTGAGATTAGGTGGTTAGGGGAAGTTATAAAAAATAAATGTCTATCTCTGGGAGAAATATGGATACCATTCAAGACGAAATCAGGTTTGTAGACAAAAGCTTGAAAAAAGAAAAGTCCTGCATTTATCAGAAAAGAAACCTTAAAAAATTGCATTTTTCAATTTTGATGAAAGCATTTTTTCTTCAACAGAAAAAAAGTGACGTAAATATTTCATGTCTTCGTGTGCGCTGACTTCATTCACTCTGGGGTTGTATATGAAATAGAAATGCGCAAGCTTTAGAAAAAGGAAAAACACTACTTTGCTTCGAAATCCATAGTTATTAAAGGACACATGTAGGATGCAAAGTTTGAAAAAATTGAAAAAAAAAAAAAAAAACAAGAAAGAAAAAGAATCAGAGAGAGAGAGAGAGAGAGAGAGCTGCTATACTTCTTGACTGAAATTAGTTCCTTTAATTTTATTTATTTATTGAACCTAAACGGAATAGAGTTGCTTGTAGTAATGTAAAAGTTACTTAGCGCAGTTTTACAGCCGAGTATTTTTTTTTTTTTTTCATTTATTTACATGTAAGTACGGCGCATAATTTTAACATGAGCGCGGGCAGTGCGAGCAGTCCTTAGCAGAGCTGAGAAAGGCTGAGCCCGAGACCGAAAGCCCGAAGTAGAGCCCGGGCCCGAATCGGCTCTGGCTGTAGAATATTTACTACGGTTCGGGCTCGGGCTCTTAGACAGAGGGAGAGCGAGATAATTATTTTTATATATAAATGTTATTTTATATGATTTAGCAAATGAGACACTTTATAATTGGTAGAGGGAATTCTTCGGCAACTGGTTCTGGTTAGAGAACGTATAACGAAGTAAATTTCTCCGTCATTTTTGGTCTACGCCGTGATTCGAACCCGGGGCCGCTTATTCCGGAAGAAGTCCCTCTACCAACTGAGCTACGCAGACGTTTATTCTGATTCCTATCTGCCTTTATGTCGTGTGCGTCCTGCTGGCAGGTACGTCGCATCTCTCCCCCCCCCTGAAAAGAGGGCCGGGGCATGGCCCACGGGTCAGCCGTGACTATGAATCGTTGCAGGCAGCCATCCACTGTAGAACGTGCACTTCAGAACTCCCAGTCAATCTGCTGTGTGGAATGCAACATCACACATTTGTATTTTTCGAAGCGCTGGAGAAGGAATTCTCTGATTTTTCCTGTCTCGCGGTGTGGAAATAACATCACACCAATGCGAGATTTTGAACGGCCGGGTCATCCGGATAGTTCGGGCGCCATTATAACGAAGTAAATTTCTCCGTCATTTTTGGTCTACGCCGGGATTCGAACCCGAGGCCGCTTATTCCGGAACAAGTCGCTCTACCAACTGAGCTACGCAGACGTTTATTCTGATTCCTATCTGCCTTTATGTCGTGTGCGTCCTGCTGGCAGGTACGTCACAAACGGGCATTCGAGATGGCTATTTATTCCGGGCTTGGGTAGAAAACGCCATAGGCCGCGCATTAGTGTGTTTCTGCAGACAAGAAATAGCTTTTTCATGAACTATAGATATTGGATAGTTGATAGCATGCCGACGATACGTTACCCCCTATCTCCACGCAGTAGCTCTCTTCTAATTCTGTTTAACAATGAACATATTTCAGAGCACTATGGCGTGGTAATATTAGCATTATTTGAGCAACATATAATTGCAGCACTTCCCGATCATTTTTGGATGCCCGGGCGCCCGAAGAACTTCAGGTGGAAACGAAAGGTCAAAGAAAATTGTACAGTTTGTAAAAATAGATAGAGGTCCCTTCCTCAGTCCCCGTTTGAGAAATGCATTGTTTAAGTGCATGAAGAGGAGAGACTGGAAGTGTGGAAAAAGGGATGTTTTTTTTTTAATGGTTGAACAGGTTAGCCAGTTTTCGGGGTTGTTCGGGCCTGGGTTCTATTTTGCAATATAAAATTCGGGCTCGGGCTGATACACCACGGACTCGGGCTCCGAAAATTCAGCCCGAACTCAGCTCTAGTATTTAGGCATTTTACAAGCATTAAAAATGCCCCTAAAATACCTCGAAAACATGAAACGCTATGGTCTATGTATTATAGAATGAAAAGTATTGATTCGTGAAGAAAAACAAATGAAATGAAGATATCGAATTATCTTTGCATGTGAGAGTCATTTATGAGCTTTGTATTGACTTGAATAGGGTACGTGTATAAAGCCCTGTTTCCAAGTTTTAAGGGTTATCCCAGCAAAAATAGTATCGCTAGGAAAGTACAATGTTGCCGCTGCCCAACCGTCAATATAATATCCCGGAGGCCACCACATGGGCCAACAGTTCAGGCCAGCAGCTGACCAACATTTGGCATCCCCATCAGTTGTCATAATGCCAGAACAGGGCCATCAGTTATCCATCACAAGCAGTGACTGCTACAACCGGCCCTTAAGCGGTCCTGCAATAATGTGCCTAATATGGTCCGCCAGTTTCCCTGCAGTGGCAAACGAAAATCACGTGACGTAACTGATGGCTTGCCGAATCTTGTCCGCCAGTTTCCCAGTGGTAGCCACAAAAAAAAAAAAAAAAAATAACAGTCCCCGAAATACCCCCCCCCCCGCCCTTTTTTTTCATCCCAACAAAACTTCTGCACGACACTCAGCAAATTTTCTCAACAGGTCCTGCAAAACGTCCATTTAGATCACGGTAGCATCGGACCAACGCCACCGTGTTTCCAAAGTAGACGCTTCAGCCACAACGCTAGTTTACGACGCACGAGTGTTTGCTTGAGAGTGAGCCTTTTTCCTGAGCGATGTGAAACGCAGGGTTCTCTTTCTAATTTTACAATATTGCGAGTTATTTTTCATAATACCTGTTTCATACATTTCATAAATTTATTTTTTTCAATAAAACGATTGTTTTTATTTACCTTAAGGGAACTTCTCTCATTTTCAACGAGTGCACCAACATAAAGACGTTTTCCAAAGTTTCGTGCTGTGCTTTTGGTCTTGAAAAGACCAAAAGCACAGCACGAAACTTAAATATATTAATTAATTGTTTAATTAATATATTTAACAGTTCATATCACATTCTGTTACATTTTTAACGTTGTATCTTTTTTACCACGGTCCGAAGCTATTTGTTCTAAAGAGGGAAGATGTTTTATTTTACTTGTCGTTATTTTTAGCGGCGAATTCCTCCAAACTTGTGTATTCAACCAATGGATGAGTATATTATATTCACACAGCGTTGCTTTTTTTTTTTTTTTTTCAACTAATTGATAAATTTTGTACGCGTATAATTCCCATTTTTTCCAATATAACGATTTTTAATGTCTGTCCGAGACTTTGGTTTCAAGCGCTTTAGTATATGTTAAAATGAAAGATTACACAGAAATTATTTCTTGTTATTCATGGGAATGGAGTGGGTGTGTTTTATGGCTGCCTGTATTCTCGATTATTTGTGTGTTAGTGCACCAATTTTGCTACGAAATGAGGTTTTATAAATACATGAGAATAATTAACAGTTTCTTACAGTTCATTAACTATTTATATAATTTTCTTCCGACGGTAATCTTCGTCGACGTGACATTTCATTACGAAATTAATTCGCTTCTCTACATATGGCTTTTTTTTTTTTAATGTCCACTACAATAACGTAATGGCGTCGTTTTCAACTAACTGGTACCACATGAGACTGCACACATGTTGCTTCTGCGAATGCGAAGTTCCGTTGCTTCCACCTCATGTTGGGGTTGCTTCGGTTGCCAGCAACGGGCCACTAGTGGCTCTTCTTGGGAGGCCCGTAATTCACGGCGATGCTGCAGGGCCATCAATGGCTACCAACTGATGGCGCTGCCACAAACGGACCGCTACCGTATCTTGAGCGCCAAATTTCAGCTTGTAGTTGCTCACCACTGCCAGCTGGTGGCTAGCAGTTTCCCAACACTTGTGTTTTTTCTGGGATATAAAGTTGTATTTCTTCTTAGAGGGATTAAAATTCTGAAGTTGTTTCACAAGTCAGGTTTTAAGTGTGAAGCAGTTTCATGAAACAAGTGGTTTTCTGTAAGGATAGAAATAAGGTTTTAGATTTGGAAAAGACGATGCAAAATGAGCATTTCGACCTTAATTGTGCTTTTGTCTCTAGGGACCTGTTTGATAATTTTATTACTTTCCATCTTTTTTTTTCATATTTTTCTTATAGGAAAGATGAATTAACAGAGTCCTTCACTTTCTTTAAAAAAACTTTTTTCACAGCAGTGTGAAGCAGAAATGCCACGTTTGTTGTCATTGATTAATTGATTACGTTTTGCGAAGAATAATTCTTGAACCTTATTAATACCATATTCAATATCACTCAAATAGAAATCCAATATTTAAACCTTTTTACACTTTACTGAGTACGGGAATATCTGCCAAGCCAGCTGCTTTCACTGGGCTGTCCTCTATGCGGCCCCAGCTAATCATGTGACTGAACTACGACTTTGTTTTTGCTTTTCTTGTATTTATTTCCCTAATCACGGAAAAGCGCGTCATTCCAAAAGACTCTCGAAGGAAATTCACACATTAAACTGCGTATATTCTGTAAATCTTATGGATAGTGATCGATTATTTTAATATATCAGCAGTGTGAACAGCTGTTCGACTATTAAGCCAATTATTACCTTGTTTCTGGCCTTACACTTTTTTTCCAAAGAACATGTACAAAACTGTCAGCAGGTTTCTCACTGCACAGCAAATCACTTCAAGAGTTTGCTTTTAAAATCCGCCCATTTATAATCTGTATACATAATTATGTCTTGTAAAATTGATTGCTATACGCATTTTCCATAACAAAATTAGTCTTCTATGGCTTACTCCGGATCCACACATTGCCGCTTATCTGCCAGGAATACAACACTGGTTTCAAATTTGCTCATTCGGAGACTTAAGCAATTGAGTACAGGATAATGCGTATACTGGTGTTGAAAAATAAAAGCCTAGAAGGCATTCGCAGGGATAAAAAGGAAAACACGTGACAACAGATATAGACGTTTGCCATATAAAGAGACACAGTTATAAGCTTAAAAAACATTTTATAACAGACAAATATTTCCATATTTTGCATATACGTGGTCAAATCCGGAAATGTCACCAACGTGAGATGTAAGAATGTAACCTAAAAATGTCTTAATAAAGAATGTCATCACTTCCTAACGGCAGACAACTTTCACAACGACAATACACCGATGAACCATTACATTATGACCACCCACCTCATAAGCTGTAGGAAACCCTTTAGCCCGCAAAACAGCGGCCACTCGGCAAAGCATCGATTCGATGAGGTGGCGATAGGTATCATGGAGCATCTGGTACCATAATGTCAACAGCAGGTCCTCCTGTTCCAGTACATTTCGGGGTGGTGGTGATCTAGCACGAACCCCTTTTCGAAGTCGAATCACAAAAGTTCGATTGGGTTCATGTCAGCCGAATTTGGAGGCCAGGACATTAACAAAAAGTTACCAACATGTTCCTCGAACCACTCCTTGCCGATTCTGGCAGTGTGGCATGGCGCATTATCTGATGGTAATGGTCATCAGGAGCAGGGAACACAGTTGCTATGAATGGGTGAACTTGGTCCGCAACGATGTTCAGATACCTGACAGCTGTCAGGGATTGTGCTGTTGGGATAATGGAGCATAAAGCGTTGCAAGAAAATAAAGCCCACAGCATAACACTGCCGCCGCCGCCGCCCTGTTTCCCACTAACAGTGCAAACAGGTGCCATAGCTTCCGTTGGTAATTATCTTATCCCCGCTCGGCCAGGAACTGTGTGCTGTGACATCTTGATTCGTCAGATCAGGCCACTTTCTTCCGATCATTGACATCCAATCTCAATGATCTTGGGCCCATTTCATGCGTTGTTGGCAACGACGTGCAGTGAGCATGGGGACCTAGCTGTGTCTTCGGCTACGCAGGCTCATGCGCAGAAGGCTGCGATGAACTGTGTGCTGTGACACATTGCCTTGATCGCCACTGTTGTAACTGCGTATGATTTGTCGTACTGTGTCCCTGCGATCGCTGTGAACAATGCGCGACAGTCTCCGTTTCTCTCTGGCATCAACGAGCTGCGGACGACACACGGCTGGACAACGGTTCGTCGTTTCGCCATCTGTGCACTACTTTTGATACGTACTCAGTAGAATGGCACTTGAACAACCCACAAGCCGTTCCGTTTCCGAGATCGTAGTTCTGAGGCGCCGTGTCATCATAATTTTTTTTTTTTGTCAAACTCAGATAAATCGGCAGCTTTTCACATTCTTCCTCCGAACACTCTATTAAACGAAAGCTAGTCCTCGGGTTGTATATATACTGCTTTCTGAACTTCATCTGTACCACCGCTCGTTCTCCAAGCGCACTCAATTCTGTAGGCTGCGGGTGGTCGTAATGTAATTGCTCATCGGTGTAAACTCGTGTGTATATTTATAAAAAGTGGAAAGGCGGCTTTAATTTTGAAAGAGCAGATGTCGAAAATGAATTATTTGCAGACTTCATCACATGCGAGTATATACGTTATTTACTAAGGCTGATTTTCACTACTCATATATATTGGTCACATTGTGAATAAGCAGCGGATCAGTGCATATTCAAACAAGGTTTTACGGCGTTGGGGGAACCTTTAATGTTTAAAATTGCACGTACTTTCGATTTATGAATGTTTCTTAAAACTGTTAATATTTTTATTGGTGAGATGATTTTACTGAATGAGCTCACTTAAGCCTCTGGAGAAGAAATTTTTTGATGTTATAAAAGTTTGTTTTCCAGTTTAACTTTTCCAGTTTCACCTCTGGCCAAACAAGAGAGATGAACTTTGTATCTTTAAAGTTAGCAAACAGAGAGTAAAAAATGCAGTTCTTCATACCATTTGCTTCATATCTCGTGAAGTACTGGAAACATAAATACTTACCTCCTTGTGAAGTTTTCGAAGAAAAAGAACTAACTGACAGTTCATCAAGTACACTTACCAGCAGTTGAAAAGCACACACGTTAATTATGTAAATCAAAGTTTATCCCTCAGTGAAGATATACTACTCGAGCGTAGGTTCTGAACAGGTACTCACTCAGCCATTTGTTTGCTAGCAGAAAAAGGTGGCACTCCGCAAAGGCTTTGTGTGAAATCAATATGGTCTGGAATATTATGTCTGGAATTGGAAATCATTAAATAAATATAGATTAGTTATCGAAATTACCACATATCGTTCACGTGTTTTGACTTCTTTTTCAAATATACCGTTTTTAGGGCACTGTTAAACAAAGACCACCCCCAATCTTAGTTTCAGTAATCCCTCTTGCTTATAGCCCACTGAGTTGCTCACGGTGCCTTTTTTCTTCTACTAAATATCAAAACATCAAACAGGTTTATCTTCCTACTGGCCATCGCTTTCTGTTCAGTAATTAAAGTTGTCCGTTTTCTGCTTTCCGTTTGCCCATCCCATCTCCGCATTACAGTTTTTTAAAAGATTAGGTCTTGAACGACGGCTTGTGAATTTAACTATTCATCTGTCTTTCTATTACTAAGAGTGACACCTGCCGTTTGTCTTTCTATTATTCTTTGCTTAATTGTAAATACAGTCGAACATCGTTTCACCTCCGTATTTTATCATCGTGCTAAACTGGAGATAAGCCAGGGTAGCGGTCGAAAGAGGTTCACATAAAAAAGGGTAAAATTAATTGAATGACAATATCAGGAAAGAAACAAAAACAAATATACGTTCTTATTTATCAGATTTGTAATTCTGAGAAAGTAGGGATTTAAAACACAGTGATTAAATAAAGTGCACGACAAAAGTTCTTAAAGCAACATGGTATTTTACATTTTGCTATAACATCAAAACTTCGTCTATCAATACCATCCGTAATAATACGGTGAACTGCTGTTATTCTATCTGTCACCTGCTTTTTTTTAATTCGGGGTTTAAACGATCACCGTGGGCAACTCGATGGGCTACAAGCAGTCACCCGTCCCTAATTTAGGACCACTGGTTCCAGGGAAAAGAGAAAGCCAGTGGCGTAAGACAAACACAACATTCATGCCTCACGGAATTCGAATCTGGACACACCTCGGACTAATGATCAGAAGCGAGCGCTTAGACACTTCGACAGAGGGGCGGCCCATGTTTTTTCAACTTTTGACATTTTTGTTTGAAATCGAGTTATCGGGTATCATCCTATAAACAGCTTCATCCACGTTAATCCGTGTCGATTTTTGAATTTTTGAAGCCAACTATTACTGTAGTTGAATTCTCGAATTTGATATTCTTTCCGAAACTGTCTTGCTTTTCGACTTCGATGAAAGCATTTCATATTGATAGCAACTCCATGTTTGGTATTTACCGACTAGATCCAGGATTACCACTTTTGAATTCGCATATCAAAATTTTCTTATGAGCACCCAACAATGATTTACCCATGATTTCAAATAAACAAAACCCGATGAATGAAAAAAAGCTTACAAAACAAGCAGTCCCTGCAAGAAACAGTGACTACGGGAGGGGTTGGATAATTCGAGGTTTTATTGTAGAATCTAAACTGTCAAATGGGAGATAAGAAATGTCCTTTTCCGAGGGTATGGCTTGGCCTTTATTGAAATATAAGCCGCCGCAGTTAAGTTATCGTAATTTTATCGCCCCATTTAGCACACACACCCCAGTCGTCTCACTTCTGTCAGATGCAATAAATCAGAGCCGCCCTGGTGGCGCAGTGGTCTAAGTGATGGCCTCTGATCATTCGTTCGAACGGGGTCCGGGTTCGAATCCCGGTGAGGCATGGATGTTGTGTTTGTCTTACGGCACTGGCTCTCTCCCTTCCCTGGAACCAGTGACCCTAAATTAGGGACGGGCGACTGCTTATAGCCCATTGAGTTGCTCACGGTGGTCGTTAAACCTTCAATCAAAAAAAAAAAAATAAAAAAAATAAATCAGAGTATGCCCTTGATTTTCGTCAGCAGACCGCACTTCGCTAATGGTGTTATTCTTATTTCGGGGAGGGCACGTAGCAGTAACTGTTATTTAACCCATTCCGCAAAACTTCTTTGAGGTGGACTTGGTGTTTTAACGATCAGAATGAACAATTCAGTGGCTTATAAGCAATCGCTCGTACCTAATTTGAGGCCATTGGTTCCAGGGAAGGGACAGAGGCAGTGCTACAAATCAAATACATTACCCATATTTGACCCGGGACTCGAAGTTGGACTCATCTGGAAAGAATGATTAGAAGCCAACGTTTCGTCCACTCGGCCACCGGCGGCTATTTCTATAATGGAGAAAAAAAAAATACTGTGCAACACTATTTAGCTAATTATGACTTGTCAAAATTTAGAATGACGATAAATAAAGACCAAATAAGTGGTTTAAAGTTGAACTCCAAATGTTATTAAGAAAACAAGTAACGGAATTTATTATTTGTTGATGAATATTAATTACCGGGAAGCTTGATAAAATGTCAGAAAGCGGAATTTGCAAAACAGAGAAGATCTGTTGTCCACTGTTCTGACACACTAAAGTGACTGACCCACATGTCAAAATGGCAAGCTGCAGTGATAAGCCCTTGCCGGCTTAGTTTAATTGGTAGAATGTCCGACTCTGGAGAAGGAAGACGTTGCTTTCAATTCCACCGCGAGCAAAAACGGCTTATTTCGCTACACTGTGTAAAACTATTTTCGCTGAGAAAGTGGTTAGCCTGTGAACAAAACTGGCTGTATATAGTGCAATATTTGGATTTTCCTTCTCGTACGACAGTGAGAATGTTACGTGATGTGAATGACATACCAGCTGCTCTAGCAGAAGCGGTAAGAGCAATATCAGGGACAAGTAGGTGAATTCTTTGGCAGAACAGGACTCGTGATGCAGATATTAAAACCAAGCCATCAGGTAATTCTTCTGTAGGTAAAACGTTCATCAGGTTTATTCGACATGTGTGTCACATGGAAGATAAGAGACCTCATAAACAGATATATTGCATTCTGTGGTGTCAAGGCAGTGTTCAAAGAATGGGTATGAAGCACAGTGGATAGAAGGCTCTAAACAAGTCCATGACGTTAGTGATATGAGTTCCCTCTTATAATGATGTAACACGGAAACCAAAGTCTCCAGCGCTGTCGTATATGACGTCAAGGACGATGCCGACGTATCAGGCCACGTAACATGAGAGTAACATCATCAACGGAGGGAACTCATCTCTCAGATGCTATGGCCTTGTACTTCTTAGACGTCCTTGCGCAAAATCAAGCATTAGGCAAATGTCTACATATTTTTTGCCAGTATATCATTACAAAGAAATTTAAACGGTATCACTCACATACAGAGAAAAGCCACCGTAAACCTGTCTCCATACCCATCAAATTTTACAAATCTGTTGCTATGTAGCAAGTTTTTTCAAACGAATACAGGAAAGTGATTAAACGAAAACATTAAACCAAAATAAGTAAAAGACAAGCTTTGCGTCTTCTCGGCTTAGGATGAGCCGAGCTATACATTGTAAGATGTTTACGAATGAGCACAATTAAAAGCAAAGGGTTTTTCACGCAGGTTATAACGCACAAATACAGAAAATTTTGAGCTAATTGGCTCTTAATGTCGGAAAGATTGAATTCATGGCATGTATCTGAAAAAACGTTTGAAGAATTTAATTTTAAGATGTCTGAACAAATTGGTGTTCATCTCAGTAAATAAACAATAGCGAAGAAAGAAAGAAATTCTATTCTTTTTATGTTAGATCTACATAAAATGCAATTTACTTTTATTTATTGCTCATACAATAGATGAAAAACAAAAGAGCAGAACTAGGAAATGTTTTTTGAAGCCATCACGAAGATAGTTCAGTTAAATACAATATGTTGCCCTCTGTTTTATTGACCATAAATTTATCGTCTCCCATTCCCATTTCACTATCACCTTTCGGTCGCATGAGAAACGGGGACTATCATGAAAGGCATTCTCAGTCTTTGCTTTAGAACAACCGGAACATACTGCGTACACAAAGGCGCTTTTGTGAAGCCGGTATAAACCGAAATGCATAAACACCTGATTCTTGCTTCTCGCGACTCCCTAAATTCACTACTTTCCTCGTTTCCATGCTATAAAAGTTATTGTTGCCATTGTCTGCTTTCACAGACTTTATTTCTAAATGACGGTGCGTATTCACGAAACCTTTATTATTCATTTGTGTAGACGCTTGATACTCTTCAAGTGTATGCTTATTTCCGCCAATCACATTTTAAAAACCTAACGAAAAAGTTATCTGTAAAATTCAGGAGCGCAAATAGAATAGCTCAATTATCCGTTGTTAAAACTCAGGTATGGGAACCAAAACGTTCATCTCAACGTACTAATGGCTTTATTTCCCATTCCTGTTTCATTTATTTTTTCCCCCGCTCAGTACACGAAAAATTCAACAAGACTATAAAGTGTACGGCCACCTGTCGTTAACGACTATTGTCACTCATGTGGATTATTAAATTTAAACACAATGCATTTTTTTTTCACCTTAAGGGACCCTTTGTTATTAGTCTCACAATATCACAATACTGCTGAAATGAATGAAAAAGATGCATAAAAAAAAGGAAAACAATTATCTGAGGATAGAATAAAACAGCGACAGTAGACGTTTGTTCCAGAGCTTCAGTCGTCGTGGGTCTCAGACCAAGAAATATGTCATTAAGGTATAATACACAGGTAATTACACAGCACGTGGTTCGGGCATAGTCGAATGACTGGCAAGTTACATGATTCTATTGAAAAATAATCACCCTCCTTACACAATAATGGACAGCAATTCCGAAAAACTGATTTTTTTGTCTCTAATATAAGCGACATCCGTTTTCAATACGTAATGATATATTCATTCATCATACAACGTATTCACTTCGCAAATGTCATTACACGGTCGAAATGCAATTCTGCAAAAACAAAAAAACAATATTACGTTTTTAGGAAGCCAAACGTGACTTTGCTTTTTTTATGTATTGTTGACGTAGTCATTTTTTGAAGTCGTCAGAAACTTTCTTTTTGATTTTCGAACTCAACAGCAAATAGAGCTTTCGTTAGGAAGTCAACATATACAGAAATTGAGATGTCTGGAAACGAAGGTGTCCTATACATTAGAGATGTACAACCTTTGAGTTATTGAGGACCATAAAACAACGACGCTTTTGCCGAAGAGGTTAATTCCTGAGCTGATAGTATCTTTTCTATATCTTGAAATGACTTTAAGAAACTTATTAAATTGCTTAAAATGACCCCTAAAAAATCTGATATAAACTGCTGATACATTGTTTAATTTAGAAACACATTTAAGGCCAAGAAAAGTTTTGGTCATCTGTTCTATAAACAAAACATAAAAATTATTGGGTACATAGACAGATCCAATTTTTTAAAGACAGTAACGTTTTAGGTAGATAGCATAAAGCTCAAACGAAGATAACTAATCTTATTCGCACTTGGCAAAATAATTATTCGTTCTTTCCAAACAATCCAGACAAAGGGGATACGTGAAATAGTGGGCCATTTTTCGAGCTGTCCACCGGGAAATATCCCGGTGTCCCAGTGGGACAATTCCACCCTAGCTTCAGTCCCAATTTTTAAATCGCTGAAACAAAAATGTTGCCGTTTTTTTAGACACTGCTCCTTCACCTTCCAAAGCACAAATTTTCCTCATTCCAGCTGTAGCGGTCAACCTTTTTAAAAGAAACACCGTAACTACACTTGGGTCGTGTATTTCTCGTACATAGCAAAAAATTTTCGAATAAATCACCGTAGCTTGTGCTCTTATTTATACCAACTATAGACGATACCGGTTTTCCGATCATGCTTTGTTTCTTCTCTGAAAAACGCATGCGCACTGATAATTGCTTCACTTCAAAACGGCAATGACTTTTGAATCACCCTAATAAATGAGTAAATTAATTTTAAAAAAAGATAACAATAACAGTTTTAATTTAACCATAAGCAGGACTACAGCCGTCGCGTAATTTTTTGCAGCATCTGCGTACAGTAGATAAAATGATAATACACACATTATACCGTTCCTTGAATAGGTATTGTATGAAATGTACCATTGCACTAATCGGATAAAACATACCATTCGACCAATCGTAACATAGGACGAATGGGTGGACAAGTAATCTACTGGACTGATCGGAATTGAACCAGTTTCCATTTTGAAGAATCACCGAGGATTTACGGCTGATACAGAAATATTTCCAGAGTGAAAGTGTTGAGTGTGTGATGAGTGTTTCCTTTCCTTTATTTCAGTTTTAAGTTTTCCAATTTTACACTTTCCAACGTCCTAGCCAAAGTTTTGCATATGCGTGAGAAATTAAATTCAATTGCGCCAATTTTACAGGCGAAAAAAAAAAAAAAAAAGTTGTGTGAACAGTAGTCAAAAAATCTCTTCGTACGTTTACTGTCAATGCAGCCGAAATCTTTGAAAGGCAAGCTGAAAAAGCTTGACTACAGTATTATGCTTTTCAAAGACTTCAAGAAAAAATAAATCTCAAAATTGTTTTTGTACATCCGGAAGGCAAAACCGAATTAAAGCAAAAAAAAAAAAAAAAAAATATGGAGATGTGAGATTTGAAGCACATGACTGAGTATTTTGGCAAACTTTTAACCTGGTTAAAATGTTTGCCAAAATACTAATGACTGTGTGCATTGTGGTAAACTTTTTAACCTCTTGCGCGCGTCTGAACTCCTAAAGCAAAGCGGAAGGTCTTCAACAACATTAGAAAGATACGATTTTCGGCGGGACATGCGTTATAAAGAACTTGCCATGATTATTTTGGGTGCGCAATTAAAAACACATTCCTGTTATATTAAGGAAAACAGGGCATTTTTAGTTTCGGATATCTTCTGAAACTTTTCTCTGAATGACAAAGACCTTCTTTTGTTATATTACCTTGAGTTTTTAAGAGTTTTTTGGAGTTCCATGATAATGTATTAAAAATTATTTCTCCGGAAATTTAGAGGAATGAGCAATTTAAATTTGAACTGATATCGAATTTCCTGATAATCTTTCTGAAATAATTTATTTGAACTTCCAATTTTTATGAAGTCAGAACCCAGAAGAAAAACACTTATGCTATGTTTTTCAGGCGAGATTTGATTTCTAAAGCTTGCTTTCGTTGAGTGTGAGAAATTTCATTCCCTTACTTTCAGATTTTCACTAATCGAAATGTTGTGCGATTCTCCAGGGTATTTTTTGAAAGAACAAGTCCTGAATAAGGTAAGTTTCAGCTCAAGGAAGTCCTGAGATTTTGAATTTCCTAGAATTGAAAATTAAATATGTGTTAAAAGTTGTTTCAAAAAAGACAGGGAACAAATAATGGTGGATTAAAAAACGAAGTTAAATTCTGTCGATAAGTTTATAACTTTTTTCAAAACAACTTCCTATCAAAAACACGCTATGTAAAATGAAATGCACAAATACAAAATACTTTAAAATCTCTTCTGGTCGAATCCACAGAGAAAGTTGCATTTTGTTCATTTTTTTTATGCCAAACACCGAGACACAGATAAATGTTTTGAATGTTTGCCCGCAAATAGTATTTCCACTCGTACCGATAGATGTCCCCACCAGTGGCAGTGGCGGAAGCGTGCTTCTCAGGGAAAACAACTTCACGATATACACCATGTAAGTTGCGACTTCGTTGAGACCTCTTTGACGTCCCGCAGGAAATCACTGTAATTCTGTGCCTAGGTCCCCTGGGTGTCGTAAGTCGGATGGAAAGCTTTCGTTGTGCGTGCCGACAGTAGGGGGTGTCGTGTTCGACAACAACCGCTGTTACCGACGTTCTTGTCCGAAGACTTCATCCTTTTTTCCCTTTCTGTCAACGAGTAGCCAACGATATCTCTGTCCCTTCTTCAGAATTCCTTCTTCTCCACAACCACCGTTTCTTTTTCAGGCATCAGCTAGTTCACTGCTGAAATCGAAGAAAAAAAAATAATAACAGCAATAAATAAAATTGGAGGGAAAGATACATATACACAATTCATAAGGCTTGTTTTTCGCGTTTGCTACCTACTTAATTCGTTCAACGTCTTACACAAATTAAATAACGCACAGATTGTGATTCAGCTCATTAAGAAGCATGTATTCACATTGGGACGTGCTCTGTGATCAGCACTGCATGATCAAACGAATAGTATTAGCATTTGAAATACAGCATGTAAAGTTAATTACAAAATACTTCTCGAGAATAAGAAACTAAGAGTTCAAAATTATACATGAACTCTAAACAAAACTTTTAATTTCGTAGACAATGACCATAATAAAACTCACGCTACGTAAAAAGGACATGCCTGTAAAATTTCTTTTCCATCTTTTTTCCCATGGTATGAACTGCTTATGTTAAGGAAACTTACCTGATCTAGTGTTCGCCTAGGCAAATTAATGTGACTTGTTTTAGAACTTTAGTGCACTACATGGTTGGCAAGTGAGGCTGTTTTTTTAAGCAGTGGTAATAGCAATATCTTTGATGAACTGTGGATCAATATCGGAAAAAGAAGTGCGCGTTTGATGGTGGAAAGCTGTTACTAAAAACAGAATAACTGCACAAGAAATCAGAATTTCTTGGCGTAGTATAGAAATCACAGTTTCCAAGCTTTCGCTCATCAACCAGATCGCTTTTTCAAGGAAGGTAGACAGCTAACTGCAAACAGAGTAATAGAACACTTCAACAATTTGGCTTGACTAGACAATAAATGAATAGTCGCAAATGTAATCATTCATTTGAAGAAACGAGGTCACGTTGGTTGGGCACGCGGTTCCGTTACAGAAAACACAGCATTATTTGAAGAATTGATTCCAAATACGTGGCGACTTTAAACAGACGCCATCATTGCAAACCTCGCTGCTGATTATGATCTGTAAGGTTTCACGAATGGCAGTAGATTTAGGCGTGCAGTATGAAGCTAATTTCTTTATATCATTCCACATAGGACCAGCGGCCGTCAACTTGACTTCTCATTCATCTATTCATTTATTGTCTAGTCAAGTCACCGCGTTCAAATTGTTGAAGTGTTCTATTACTCTGTTGCAGTTATCTGTCTACCTTCCTTGAAAAAGCCATCTGGTTGATGTGCGAGAGCTTGGAAACTTTGATTTCTATTCTACGCCAAGAAATTCGAATTCCTAGTATAGTTATACTACTTTTAGTATTGTTGGTGTATAGCTCCTTATTATTATTATATAAAGCTGTTGTTAGTCCATAGCTTTTAACATCACACTGGAGGTCTAACTTCGATGCCCTGGTGCAGAGTTCCTGTGAAATTTCAACCCCATTCCAATGGAGCTAACGAGTCACCAGGAAAGAACAGTCCTCGACACTCTTAAAAATTTTGTAGTATTTCGCACCAAAAAGTGGTGCCACACCAGCTGCACCACCTTTGGGGCTAAAAGGAAACCATTGTGTAATGCATAAAACATATGTAAACATGGTGCAATGGGTGCAGCTTCGCAATATTCAGGATGAATACCATAACGTGGTGCATACCTGCATCGCGTTTTTGTGTATTTCATGCATCAGCAATGATTTACCTTTTCCCCAAAAGTGTTGCAGCAGGCGTAACACCATTTTTTAGTGCAATCTACAGAGTAGTCAGATGGCTGCCACAATGCAGTACGTAGTAATTCTACCATCTAAAAATGTAATGCGAAAGAAATTGATCCTGTGGTATGACATATAAGACAGAAGACTTCCAGAAGCGGATATCTAAATTCGAGCTTGCTATCTTAATGCTGTGGTGTTATACAGTGGTGTGCAAAAATTAAGGACGAAAAGGAGAAATTAGCATAAGAGCGGAACGAGCAGGCAGAACGGACCGAAAGACTACTTAGGAGATAGACTAGGGTACGGTTCGGTAGGGCATGCGCATATATGCAGCATGACGTAGGGGTGGGAGTGTCGGAAGGGTATAAAGCACACGGGCGGTGTATGCTCAGCAATTCGAGCCGCGGATGGCTTAGTAGTTAGCAGTTCAGACTATCGATGCAAGGTCTTCAGGTTCGAACCTGTGCTGATCTTTCAGAGATGGTGTGATTTGCTAACAATCGCTGAATATCCGCCGTGCGTCGGAGGAGCACGTTAAGTGACGGCCCCAGGCTGGACCCACTGGTTAAATGGGTATCCTTTCCTATGCCCCCCCCCCTTAAATTCTCTCACCCCTCTATGTGCAATATCGTACTTGCACGGTGGCGCCATCTACTGTACTCTAATCTCACTACAAACTGTTCTGTCAAAGTCGCTAGACTTGCTCTCATTCCTTCCGTGTCTGTGTCCTGCCCAAAAGGCGATCTCGCTGTAGGTGGCTGGGACCTAAACTCTACTCACTGTGGACGGAAGTCCTACAAGAAAATGACAAATTCCGACTTAGAACGCTCAGCAATTTAGTGAAAGCTATTGCACGGTGTACATCGGTTTGAACGACGTCGAGTTGCTACCATCGTGTGATATGGCCCACAGGCAATCCAGTAGACGACATCTGGATGACTTTACCCGAGGTCGCTTCATTGGAAAGTTGGAAGAAAGTCGAAGTGTGACTAGTGTGGCCGAGGAGTTCGGGATCGCTCACAGAATCGTTTCACGAGCTTGGAGAGCCTTTCAAACGACAGGAACGGCTGTCCGAGAGTTTAGAAGTGGTCGTCCACGAGCAACCACGGCGGCGGACGACCGGTATATTGTTCTACAGGCGAGAAGAGACAGACGGCAGACAGCGGGAGAAATCGCAAGGCACAGAAAACTGGACGACCGTTATCGCGTTTTACCGTGACCAGGAGGCTGCACAAAGGTGATATATTTGCACAACGACCAGTACGGTGTGTGCCATTAACGCCTTCTCATCGAAGACGGCGGTTTCTGTGGTGCCAGAAACACAAGAACTGGGCACATCAGCAATGGGGTCGAGTTCTCCTTACGGATGAGAGACGATTTAGTTTGACGAGCGATTCTGGACGTATACACATCTGGAGAGATCAGGGAACACGCAATCTCACCTCCAATATCATCGAAAGGGACCGGTTTGGAGGTGGCGGAGTTCTCGTTTGGGGCAGTATCATGCTTGGTAGCTGTACTGACCTCCACATTTTCCAAGGAGGTTCAGTCACTGGTGTCCGCTATTGTACCGAGGTTCTCCTGCCTCACGTGCGTCTGTTTAGAGATGCTGTGGGCCCTGAGTTCCTTTCATGGACGACAACGCTACACCTCATCGTACAGTGGCTGCCGCAGAGCTGTTGGAGAGTGAAGATATTCAACGCATGGATTGGCCCTCAAGGTCCCCGCCCCTAAATCCAATCGAACACGCGTGGGACCTTCTCAGGAGACACTTGGCAGCACGTCACCAGCGGCCAGCAACGATTCCGCAGCTGCGATTGGCGCTACAAGAGGAATGGGCCGCGATGCCTCAACAGCTCCTTGACAACCTTGTCCTCAGCATGGACAGACGTTGTAACTCTTGCAACGCTGTCAGGGGTGATGATAGTCCCTACTAAAGACTGGATTTGTCTTGGCAGCCGCCTGTCACATGGACGTTTCTGTCTTCTGTCCAGTTGTGCTCGAAGCTACCTTTTCAATAAAGTGTCTTTGTATACTTTGGATTCCTTGTTTGGACGGTTTTGCTCACTTGTCCCATATTCTTACATCTTGGGAATCTTATTATATGATTTGGGTCGATGTGGAGCACTTCTGCACGACGTTACATTCGAAAAACCGTCTCGTCCTTAATTTTTTCACGCCAGTGTATAACGTGATTCAGAGCAGTCGTTCCTGTTGTAAGAGATTTTTATGATATCACTGGCAACGTGACCCAAACTTTTCGTTCAAAAAGTAATGTTCTAAAATTTCCAAATACTGTAGAGAAATTCTTGTTGCAAAGTCACTGACATCCTGGACACGCACTGAGTTGTGAATTGTGTGATGGGCACTTCGCAATTTCCTTTAAATGTGTCCGTTAACCTTGAGATAACCTATGAACTCACAATTTCATAATCATTCTACTAGAGCGTATTGCATTATTTACGTTGCAATATAGATCATCCGTCTCTTCCAGTTATTTGCACTTTCTTTTCCACATATATACGTATGACTTCTTAGCTTTGACAACAGCGAATCACAAATTTAACGAACACCTTTTCTCTGTTCGACGCTGATGTTCCGTTTGATACGTGTCGTAATCATTCACTCTCTTAATAATGATAAAAATGTGGAATATCTTTCTATCATACTTTTTCGTGTGCAGTGAAAACTTCATTACAAGCCATATACACTGGAACTATATTCCGTAGGCAGTACGTACGTATTTGAAGATACAATAAAATCACGAGCATGCTGAATATGTTTTACTGTATTATAAAGACTGCTTAAGCACATAAAGTTAGTAGTACTGATTTCAAAAACTTGCAACAGGTGCCGGACTGCCACAAACTGTTCGCAGATGGATGTGAATCTTATATTGCATTTTTTTACCTTAATCACTTATGGGCACAAGTTTGTCAACTGCTAGGAAGATAACAAGGAGAGCATTATCATTTCCTTTCCCATATGGAGTTTCCGAAAGGAAAGTTGAAGGCCAAAAAATACTGTACACCTCAGACTCCGAGTTGGTTCTTAAATTCCTTTGTCACCCATATTCGTAAAACATTCATTTAAAATTTTACCTGCATCAGCTGCTTTCGATTCTTTAATGAATTTAATGAGTTACCTTACTTATTCTGCCATTTCGCCCTGGTCTACTGACCACCAACTGTGGTTTTTAAAAGTTTCTTTAATGAACGTAGGAAATTTCGGCATAATTTATATTGACATTTTGGCAGCTTTTTATCTGAATTTAGTCTGCAGCTGTTATTTACTCCTCATTAACTGTGCAACATGCTCTTACTAAATGCATTTCTTAGAACTATGTTACATATTTGAGGGAGTTCTTCCTTGAGGGAATTATGGTTCCCTCCAAATCGTTCAATTTCTATGCACTTAGCTGTTATACACGGTTATCTTGTTTTGAACATTTACTTCCCAATGAATTTGTTCGCTAACATTTTTTAACTCGTGGTAATTTTAATCTCTCTCTCTCTCTCTCTCTATCTCCCGCTTTCTCCCTCTCCCTCTTTCTCTCTCTCGTTCTCTTTCTCGTTCTCTCTCTCTCTCTCTCTCTCTCTCTCTTTCTCTCTTCCTCTCTCTCTCTCTCTCTCTCCCTCTTTCTCTCTCCCGCTTTCTCTCTCTCTCTCCCTCTTTCTCTCTCCCGCTTTCTCTCTCTCTCTCCCGCTTTCTCTCTCTCTCTGCTCCATTAGTGCAAAACTTTCCTACTTCTGTCCAACGTCTTTCTTTGAATTTGTATATGTCCAATAATTTTCTTAACTGTTTCTGGAGTAACTTCAGTTTCTGACAAATTACCTCTTCCGTGTTTTCTGAATGTGGATTTGTTAACAAATTTTCAATGATATACTGTAATCTTTCGTGTTTGGAGTTAACCAACTTACTTTTATGTCTGCTCTTGAAAACAGCAATATTTATTGTTGTTTCGTGTGCTCTCTTGTGTACTGGCTTCATTCAGTTTAGTATTAAATTACTAACTGAAAACTTTTGTTTGAAACCTAAACGTCTTCCAGTAGATACATTTGTATTCTACTTCTGGTTGTCACATTCTTATGTGATATATTAATATGCATTCAGTTTAGATAATAACGATTGAGATATTATAACAACTGAGTTTCACTTTCTACCCGAACAGCTAATGTCTTCTATTAGATTAAAATGTACCATGTAAACGTACTTACATGTTGTCCATAAAAATTCGTTGGAATGCTTTTACAAGTTCCTTTAAGATCGAGAGCCTAACTCATATCCTAATTTGTGCAATTTTAACTCTGATTCCTTTTTTTTTTTAATTTTAGTATTCTTAAAACTGAAAAATATACTGTATATTCGTAAAGCAAAATTTTTGCATGTAAGAAAAATTATTTTCTCTTACGATAAGAACTCGTATGCCTTCGATCACGGAAAATAAATTTACAAACGTTTTCGAGAAGTCAAATCATTTCAACCCGTCGTTGGTCGAGCTATGAGCATTTCTGTTAGGCTTTGCATATGAAGAACGTGATTTATTTGGAAGATACCCTGGTTGCACCACCTCCGCATCTAGTTGACTTTTAGAATCATCTCAACAATCTGTTATCAATTCCGATAAGGATTGGTGCGTCTTTGACCTTCAAACAGTCTGTTCCTTGCTCCGGTGTGCTTCGTATCAACATTTCTCTCATCAAGCTACCCCTGGGCGTTTGTGTTTTGTATTTTTGTAGATAACGCGATGATACAAGTGCGTTTTTCGCCTAATTTGATTTGTATGTATTAACTATATTTCTAGCAAAGAAAGAATTCAGAAGCAGAGTTGGAAACAGGTCAAAACGTTTGGACCCGGACCCGACCCGGAGCAGGGCATCGCATAATTGAACCCGACTGACCCGCATCTGACCCGGACAAATTTGCTTTGAATTATAAATTTGAAACTCAATTTATAATTATACAGAATCATATGGGCGTTCACAAAAAATCTCCGCAATCGGTATTGAAGGTTATATAGAAATCATGTACATGGGTTACGGAAACGTATAATTTACTCACTTACCGTGAGTGTTGAAACTGTCGTTCTTCACATAATTAACTCTTTTACACATGTTTTTAAACACATCTGCGAGAGTCAAATGTACCTCCACAGTAATGTTAAGACTGTTCCACTTGACTTTGATGGTGCTGAAGTCAAAATGTTTGACTTAAGTAATTTGTTGAATGTTAAATTTCAGTTTTTGCTATTTTCTTGATAACATATCAAGCTTAAAAATATGTTTCACACAACACCAATTCTCACCATATACTAATGAGTTGAAAGTTTCCAAAATGTGGATATTGATTTCATCATTGTTCCTCAGAAGGAAGGAGCACTCATGAGATCAGTATTAATATTTTGGAAACTTTCAACTCATCACAAGCTTGTGAACATTGTTGTTGCTGTGAAACAGTCTGATTTCTTAATGAGACGGAACAACTTCCAGCATTGACTGTTCCCCTTTTTGTTTTCAACAGAAACGTATTCGTTGGCCTCGGCGGCTTTTTCAATCTCTTTAATATTAAATTCATCCATATTAACAAATAAGGCATTAATTCCGATCGAACATGCAATGGAATGGGATGCTAGCACGTCAAACGAAAACCTTTGAATGCTCAATGCAAAAGATGCGATGTGAAAAGTAACTCTCAGTCTCACAGTGTGGCACGCGGTGTGTGAGAGAATGAATCACCAGAGACGCAGGGGACAGACGTTTGTGTGTATCTTGCTCTGGACAATCTTATTGAAAACAAACGCAAAGGAAGTATCGTTTTACGATATGACATCGGCGATCGGTGGAAATCTTCGCTTTAAGAAAGAGGCGGTAATATTTTTGTATGATAAATCATTTTTCAGTACGTATTTTTCTTTTAAAAAATAAAACGGAAATTGAACAACGTCCGAATCGGGTCAGGAACACTTTGACAGGACCCGTTTGATCCGCAAGAAATTGTCGACCCGTTGACCCGTTGACCCATGACCCGTTTCCATCTCTGTTCTGAAGTGTTATTATTGAGAAGACTACTTAAAACAGCGGAAAACTACACTTTGGCGTTATTCAACGTGTAGCCACCAACAACGGGTTAAACGAACGGCATCAGATTCTGTGAAAAGCAATTTACTCTTTAAAGCCTCACTCACGGTTCTTTCAGGAAATCCAACATACATTTTCGTTTTAAAGTTACACACCCTATCTTTTCTTTATACTTGTGTTCAATTTCTATCATCATGTACATTTGCTAAGGCATGCAGGAAACAAAACAGGAGCTTGTAGCATTTTATTGTAATTACTTTTCTTTTTAATTTAAATAGTTGCCTACAGAATATTTGCAGCTTCAGGTTAAAAGTGATCATTCAGGTTTTCTGAGAAACTGTGAAAACATTTTGATAATGCTTTACGAGTTTTGATAATGCTTTACGAGTAAAAAAGAATATGCCAGAGCTGCTTGATAAGATTTGCATCAAAGTTCTCTGAATTTTGCAAAAATCGAGAGGCGAGGTAGACAGTTTGCAAATTATTCAGTATTATCAAGTCCGGATATCAGATCAGGAATGCCTTCTAAGTTAGATAATGGTTGGGAAGACAAATATCATGCTTTGAAGTAGTGGAATCATAGAATAATCCGCAGTTGAAGAGAGAAATTCAAGGAATGCATCGTGTTTAGGAACGGCAGTGTTCTCCAAATCAATTCAAATAAATTTTTAAGATGGCAATCCGTTTATTTCCATTCACAATGTAAAAACATTTTGCATCAAAATTTCAGAAGATGAGATTGCTTCTAAGGAATTTATACTTTGCAAGTATAACTATCCAGAGAAAATTTTATGTTACAAGAAACAAATTACACCTGTGTCGACAGATTTTGACGGCAACGATGGGAAATAATTTTTCTCCTCTTTTTCTCAGTCATTATATCAAGTCAAAGACCTCCATTTAGTTATATGTTTACCAGAAATTTTCTTGCGATGTATTTGTCTCTCGTTTTCTGTCTTAGGTCAAGGACGGCTACACAATATCACTGTCGTCCGAAAACATTCCTGAGACAAAATATAATTCAGATCTCGTTTTCTGTGGTCACTATGGAAGTTCACTACCACCACAAAGAGATTTCTGCATGAGGTAAATGCTCCAGAATCGGAAACATAGGAGACATCACTTAGATCTTTGGTTTCCCTTATTCACTGTCTAGGTCAAAGGCCACTACTAAGTGTCATAGTTACCCGAAGCGATTTCTTTGGGAGACAATGACTTTCATTTTACTTGGTTACTACTTTAGGTCAAAGACTATCTTTCTTACAGTAACCGGAAGAGATTCCTTTGAGATGCGGTTGCCCTGAGAAATATCTCATATCAGGGACATCCAGTTAATATCATTGTTATCCGAAGATATTTCTTTGAGATGTAAATGCTGAGAGTTAATGGAACAGCAATTACGGCAGTTTTATTTTATTTATGCTGATCAAAAGCGTTAAACAAATTCAAAGGTATGAAAAATGAAGGATGCGAGACGATAATGTTATGGTAATGGCAGCCGCTGTTTCTTCAGAAGGCCAACTCATTATTATTCATCCGGTAAACTAAACTATGAGAGTTTAAGAACCGAAAGCAAAAGACGTTCCAAGGCGTGGAAGATGTGGAAACACACCGTGAAAAACTGATCATGTTTGACAAGTGACTTGCGTAAACTTAAAAATAAAACAAGAAGAGGCAGAATAAATTTGAATTTTAAAGCATTTATTTTCCGATAACCCTATTTTGTTTCCAAGCTGCGAGTTTCGTATCTCAGATATGTGATAAGAAAACGCAGAAAATATCTTTCTTGAAGACGATTTCGAATTATATGTTTATAATAAGGAGCAGAGGCAGAGGCCACGGAAGCAAAAGTGGAAAACACACGTCATCAAGCCGTGACAAATTACGTGCTAGTCAACGGACCACATCTCACAAATGTTACTCAAACAATGGGACGGGCATTCCATATCGCATTCGTCATTCCTGTTACGCATGACAGCAAAACACCCTTCTTCAGAAAAATACTTCCCTGAAAAGATAAATTTCATCTCAACTGCTCCACTGCTGCTTCAAAACAACCTCAGAAAGGAGTTGCACTTTAAATTGTGGCACTCAATGCCTCAACGTAAATATTAATGAAAACTGAGAATGTGCTTATCAAATGTGAACTTCCAAGCGTTCAGAAAATATTCTGTCACAGGCGAGAGTGGTGAAAAATGTTTCTAATATTTTACATATTTTGTTTTCATAAACTTGAAAACTTGCGTGAGCGTCAGGGTTATGGTAACAATCGCTTAGAGCAATGTTCTTCAGCTTGCCCATCTGTACAGTGATACTTCTCACATAACTTCGAACACCGCTTTCGTTTTCCACGTTATTCATCTGACACTGCATCCCATCGCATCACATAAAATAGTTATTTTTAACTTGCCTGTTAGTACGTTGTTTCCCGTAATATCGCTTCAATTTTTTTTTTCAACCTGAGCAGTTGCACTGTGAAAACAGGAATTTGTGAACTCGCGTCTCCTCACTCCGGAGTGAGTTGCTCTAACCGATATCTGGTTTTGACACGTGCTTCACCTCCTGAGTACATCACATCATCCCCCTCTTAATTTATTTATTTATTTATTTATTTTGAAGCGAAGAAGGAACATTTCATTGATTCCAGACGATGTGTATAACGAATATCAAACATTTTTCGGAGAACCCAACGGTCAGTAGATCCATTTTTACGTTCGGGCGCCAATGTGAAAACAGGAATTTGTCAGTGACGGAGATCGAACTCGCGTTTCCTCGCTCCGGAGTGCGTTGCTCTAACCGACTAAGCTACACCGACGTAATGTATCGCTGCAGATATCATGTCTTGACACGTGCTTCACCTTTGTAGTACATCACATCATCTCCCTCTTAATTTATTTTTATTTATTTATTTATTTATTTATTTAAACGAAGAAGAAACCTTTCATTAATTCCAGACGATGTGTGGAACGAATGTCACACATTTTTCGGAGAACCCAACGGTCAGTAGATCCATTTTTACGTTCGGGCGCCAATGTGAAAACAGGAATTTGTCGGTGACGCTGATCGAAACCGCGACCCTCGCTCCAGAGTGAGTTGCTCTAACCGACTAAGCTACACCAACGAAATGTATCGCTGCCGATTTATTATTTTGACACGTACTTACACCTTTGTAGTATATACATCACAGCACACTTTTGCAAAAACCAGAGTTTTACAAAAATTAACGTAGAGCATTTATATGGAGGCTGTAGTGTTGCACTACAATCTGTGAAATGGAAACTGTATCCGATGATTACGTGTCCTTTTATTTCATTTTTTAAATACCTGTTGTTCAGTTTCAGGGTTTTTGATATTTTCTGAAGCCGAAGTTACTTAGATGTTCAGTGCAGTTTTTCACGAAGCATACGCTTCAGCGACCTCAAATGTGCAGACCTGCAATTCGTGTTATGAACATCGGAGTGATGCACAGTTGCACACCATTGGATACACACACAGTACACAGTGTTCTTCCACACGATGTGGCCGGCGCCGAGGTGCAGTGGTTTAAGCCTGGTTTCGAACTACTCGTCCTAATAGGCCTGGCCTCGAGCTCCGTAAGACAAGTACACCTCTCATGAAGCATGAGTGGTGTTCTTGTCTTACGACATTGGCTCTCTCCCGTCCTCAAAGCCAGCGGGCCCAAATTAGGAACGGGCGACTGCTTATAGCCCTGACAGATGCTCACCGGGGTCATGAAATTCCGAAACAAACAAACACATGATATAGTAGAAGACTGATATGTTATAATTTGAAAAGCTCCTTCAAATTTAAACCTGGGTTCGTTTTTGTGTTAACAAAGTCTCTGCCTCCTTAATTGTATCACTGTGCAACAGAGACTTGATTCATCAAACTATCTGCGACGCACGGTTTTTGAAAAATAATGGATGAAGATGCTCTTGTACCAGAATTGGCTTTTTTTTTTTTTTTTTTTTTTGCAATATTCTGTATGAAACATGTTCTTTTCTTAAGCATAGCCCTTCTGTAAAACCGCAAGCATTACAGTGACGCTGTTTGTGCTCGTTCGTGTAAGAGAACTGATTTCTAAGGAACAGATTTAGCGCCGTGTTTTGCCGGCACCCCTATAAGTGGTTATACCAGGGATTTCTTTGGCAATCATAAAAGAGTGAGTGGCTCATTTCACTCCAAAAGCTTGACGTCTACGCATTTTAAACTCCATTTCTTTTAATATGGCGCTGGTTTTATTCAAACACTAAATCTGTCAACCCTAAATTAGGAGAGACTCCTGATTAAAAAATCTTGAAATGTGAGCGTAGCTACCTTCTTCAAAGGTAGCAGAAAAATATTTATTTCCTGCTGAACAAAATTCAATCGGTTAGTAGACGAACTGGCGGCTCTTGTTAAAATGGAAATGTGTCAGCAGACTGAAGTCAACCTTTTGGTGTGAAGTCGATGGCATCGCATCGTAGGCAAGAAAATAAACTTTGCAAATTTAGACATATGGCTGTCAAGTAACAGCAAACCTCGACCAAAACGAAATCGCAAAGCCGTCTATCTTCGACATATGGCAAGCAGGGAATAATCAAGCAGTGATCATAGAAACAAATTGCCCAAATCACTCATAAGAGACCAACTTGTACTGTGTGGACAAGAACACATGCCGTATTTCCAGATATAGACATTTCTTTTCTCAAGATAGTTTACGATGGGTCCAACAAGGTATTGCAACTGCGATGTAAGATAGGTTTAGAGGGACCTAGAGATGAAGATTCTCTTATTTAATTCAACCTATATTATAAGCCAATCTAAGAGTGTACTATTGTGTAGGATAGCCGACTCACAGCGCCTCCGGGGAACACAAGAATAGTATCAATCCGCGTTGCGCTGCACTTTTCCTTTCTTCTTTCCGTTAAGCATTATTCTTGCGCTGACCCTCATTTACGTCCTAAATTCTAAGAAATGTCTGCCCTATGGCTTCTTAGGAACATTCCGCAGCATTTTTCCGATTGTCAATATATTTTCTTTGTGTTGCGAATGTTGAGAAAAGTCTTCTATTCCTTCTACCCCGTCCCTCTCCAAGTTTCACCTCTCAGCTAAACAGTCAATTGACGAAAGTGGATGAATGGCTCCTAATTAAGTAACTTCTCACGTCAAATCGATTTTCAAAAAGCCCTGCCATTTTGAAAGAAATATTGTCTTAAATTCCAATTATACCTAATAAACTGCTGAACAAATAAAAATGATGATTCTGAGCAATAATTTTGTTGCTTTTCTCTCTAAACTTTAGGCACTACATCTTATAGCGGAGGTAGCTATGTATCATCCACAATAGTGCAATATTGAGTTGACGTAGTAAATAGGTATTCTATGATGATTATTCATAGGATAAAAAGCAGAACACTTGTTATTTGGGAAATTTTAATCCTCACAGGCTGAATAGGAAAGCATTTATTTATGAAAATCTACTTTTCGTTCCACAAGTGCACTATGATACCGACACTGTTTACATTCGTACAAGAAGCACTTTTCTTTACAGCCTACAGCAGATCATTTGACTAATGTAAACCTAAAGCTGTCCCTTATCAGAGGATTGCCTAAACTTTATGCAATCCTAAGCACGGAAGCAATGTACAATGTCTTTTACAAATAAGCGTACGGTAGACAGCATCTCGAGAATTTCAGATTAAGATCAGTCTGAAGTTCAAATAATAAGTCTTTTTTTTTTTTTTCTCTTTCCGTTTTTCTTTCTTTTCTTTTTTTTTTTTTTTAGCTTCCAGTTCACTGTCACTGGGCAAAACTATGTTACGCAATTTAACTTAAATATTGCTATATTAACGATTAAATACCATGCACGCTTTCCAGTTAAAAACTCTATTAGGGGCCACCAAGTCAGTGTTTGCCAAGGGTCGCTAATGTACTAAGACCAGGCCCGATAAGAAATGCTTACAGATTCCGAATGTAAATATTATCTGTTTTTTTTTTTGTTTTTTTTTATTGGAGGTTTAATGACCACCGTGAGCAACTCAATGGGCTATAAGCAGTCGCCCGTCCCTAATTTAAGGTTACTACTTCCAGGGAAGGGAAAGAGCCAGTGCCGTAACACAAACACAACATACATGCCTCACGGGATTCGAACCCGGACCCCTTCAGTACGAATGATCAGAAACCATCGCTTAGACCACCGCGCCACCGGGGCGGCAATATTATCTGATGGCCAGTGTGTATTTTTTTTAGATGTTTATTCTTATATATGCTGCGTGAAAGAAACTTTTTTTTTTATCAGGCTGCTTTCTGATTAGAATTTTCTACTTTAATATTCTTGGTTTGGGACTTTGGGGTATTGATTTTACAACTTCCATATCTCGTTTTCTCTGCATTTGCTCTATCTGTTTTATGCGGCTTTTGAACCGTTACAGACCTTTTAATAAATACACGCTTTAAATAAATACACTGCTGTCTATATTGAAATTGCAATAAAAAAAAAAAAAACCCGGCTAGGATCAGACAGAACGAGGTAGAATTGTAGGACTGGGGAAATCAGATTCGTGCTATCGCAGCTCATGTTAAAAAAATGAGTGCGGCAGCAGTGGAAAGAGGAGGGCAAAACGCACCGATGTAAAGTGCCGAATGCAATATTGCACGAATGACCACGAATAATGGCACCTGTACAGTACAGTGCTTTTAGACCTCAGTTGTACGTTCCAAACCAGGGGCGTACTGATAGCGCCGCAACCCCCGAAGTGCGGGGGGCGCTCACAGTTAAAAGGGGGCTCTAAGCCGGAGCAAAAAGATTTTACAAAATTTTTTGCGAAAACTTCGTATGAAACTGATTAAAGAAATAGCCAAGAATTAAGGCAGCTTTGAAGTTTTAAGAAGGAAAGCATTTTTTTCCAGTAAATACGTAAAATCTTTAGAAATCATTTTCGCTGCTTTTGTTCATAAAAACTGGATGACGGAAAGCAACTATTCAAAAGAACTTGAGGCCCCTTTTAGTAGCCTTTGCTGTTACAGAGGGCCTCAAATTCACAGCCCTTGCAATAGTTTCTACGCAGGTATATTAACAAGAGAATGTGAAAAAATATGAACTAAATGAGCGAAATTTTTATAGCAATGATGATAAGGTGTTATGTATTAAAGTTGTTTGCACATAACTATGCATACCCCGAATAGAATGAACTGAAAGTGCTCTTCACGGGAGCGAAAAATCAGAGACCTTTGTAATTTTTTTTATAACAGAGTCAAAAGATTTTTTTTACTATGTGCAAAACACTGTGGCATAATGTTAAGTGTATTTTTTTATATTCCAGAGTAAATAATTTAAGTAGTTTTACGTTCTTTGTGTTACAGTTCTTAATCGTTACTTAGTTATTTGTTTACTCATGTTGTGACATTTCGTATAGCCTAAATCAGAGAAGACATTAGACACTGTCAGACGGCAGGTACATGTTTTGTGTGTGCGATCGTGAGGCATTACAAAAAGCAGGCCGTAGTTCTTAAAAGTAATACATTTTGCATGATATGCTAACTTTAACGAAAGTATTTTGCAGTAATTTGTATCGGAAACCAGGGCAATCATTTTAATTATAACCTACACATTTGTGTTTTACGCAATAAAGTGAAATAATTTTGATTTTACGAAAAATACTCGTAGGTTCCAAAGAATTTGATTTATTAAAACACCCGTAAAGCCGCCTAGTTAATAATATGGTAGTGGAAATTTTGAGTAACTGAAAGCTAGGGATTTTCGCAAAAGGGCCTCGAAAACATTTTTTGCGGGCGCCTTCTAATTTTTCCGGTATGCCACTGTCCCAAACATTGGCGAAATACTGGAGGTATGTCACACATCAGGAAACGTCTGCGAGCTCTGTTCGACGCCGTTTACTGCAGAGAGGACTCTGAGGGCAAATTCTCGGGTCACACTCAAAGTACTCCTCAAATAGTAAAATGTGTGAGTGTCAACCATTTCCGAACATCTCCACCAAATTCGTAAGTCATGACTGGTGAATATCATCCTGTATCATCTGGGCGGCGTAACAGGGATTCTATGAACTCATTCTGAAGGGGTTGTAGGTCGTCACGCGAGCACCCTCCTCTTCGCATCTTAATTTGTTGTTGTTTTGACAAGTGACTGTTACAAAGATATTTGCTTTTCTTTAAAAGATTGTTGACATATTTGGTATATATCGTACATAGATTTTGAGCATCCTGCATGTTTACATTTTGTTCAGAGGAACTGTAGCCTTTTCTTTGTTATACACTTTTAAGTATTGTTTGTCTTGAAAGCATGGATACTTGGTGTACACGTCCTTTGTTCGAGCAAACGTGGGCTGCAAGTGTACAAGTCCTTTGTTCGAGCAAAAGTGGGCTGCAAGTGTACAAGTCCTTTTTTCGAGCAAAAGTGGGCTGCAAGTGTACAAGTCCTTTGTTCGAGCAAAAGTGGGCTGCAAGTGTACAAGTCCTTTGTTCGAGCAAACGTGGGCTGCAAATGTACAAGTCCTTTGTTCGAGCAAAAGTGGGCTGCAAGTGTACAAGTCCTTTGTTCGAGCAAACGTGGGCTGCAAGTGTACAGGTCCTTTGTTCGAGCAAAAGTGGGCTGCAAGTGTACAAGTCCTTTGTTCGAGCAAAAGTGAGCTGCAAGTGTACAAGTCCTTTGTTCGAGCAAACGTGGGCTGTAAGTGTACAGGTCCTTTGTTCGAGCAAAAGTGGGTTGTTGCACGTTTACGTCTTTTAAAAGATTCTTCAGTGTATAAAGTGGAAATGTAAGTATAGGTGATAAATATACAAATATACAAGTATTTACATTTATAGATACAGTAGGAACTGGGCTAGGTAACAAAGTAAAAGGAGGTGACTGATGTATTTACAAATATTTACAGAAGTAGATGCAACAGTTTCTAGTTGTTAAGATGAGTGCCTTTTAGAAGCGTGGAGCATGTGTATGTGGGATTTGTACACTCATCGACAAAAAAATAGTTGCACCCAGAAGGAAGCAACCGACAAAAATTAAACTTGATGGGTAGGTTTGATATCGTGAGACATGCAAATGATTCAAGTATCACGCACGGCCGCGCATGTGACGCAAGCTAGGAGGGTCGCTGCGCTGTGCCTGACCGGCTATATAAGGTTGTCCCGTTGCGCGCGCTTGCCATTCTGACTCATGTAGTTGTGTTGGTTGCATCCTTTGCAAGTGAAGTATGCTTCAGAGAAAAGTTCGGAAGCAATTCGAGAAGTTAGAAGAGTTCCATAGGGGCCGTATCTTCTAACTTCCGAAGCGGAATGGTTTTATCGCCGTATTACGCGCCATACCGGTCGTGCGGATATCACCATAGCACGCTGTTGGCGGCAGTGGATAGAACAAGGCATGAAGCAGCGACAGGAAGGATCTGGGAGAAATAAACGAACCAAGGAGAGAGATGACCGACGGGTTGTCTGGCCTACGCGGAGTGACCCAACAGCCACGATTGCGGATATTCAGTGATCAGTGCTGCCCTCCACGCATCGTCCGATTAGTGCCAGCACCCTCTGGTAGACGGCTGAACGACGCAAGACTGCACGCACGCAGACCGTTACGATGACTGCCTTTAACACCATTGCATCGTATCCAAAGACTACAACGCTGTCGTGCCAGACTGTCATGGAGTCACTCAGAATGGCAGCGGGTGATCTTCAGTGACGAGTTCTTCTTTTGTCCTGGAGGAGACGACCACCGAATCCGTGTGTGGAGGCACTGTGGTCAGCCCTAAGACGAAAGGTTTGTTGTAGAGCGTCACACGTCCAGAAGACCTGATGTCATAGTGCAGGGTGCAATTGCTTACGATGCCAGGCGTTCATTACAGGCACTATAACGAAGTAAATTTCTCCGTCATTTTTGGTCTACCCGGGAATCGAACCCGAGTCCGCTTATTCCGGAACAAGTCGCTCTACCAACTGAGCTACGCAGGCGTTCATTCTGATTGCTATCTGCCTTTATGTCGTGTGCGTCCTGCTGGCAGGTACGTCACAGCACTTTGTCAGCCCATCGCTACGTTAATGAGATCCTGCAACCAGTGGCGCTACCTTTTCTGAACGCTCACTCCGGTGCGATTTTTCAACCTGACAATGCTCGTCCGCATACTGCTTCTGCCTTGAGAGCTTGACTTCAATGCACTAACACTCTGCCATGGCCAGCAGCATCACC
This sequence comes from Macrothele yani, assembly GCA_039090855.1. Classification (NCBI taxonomy): domain Eukaryota; kingdom Metazoa; phylum Arthropoda; class Arachnida; order Araneae; family Macrothelidae; genus Macrothele; species Macrothele yani. Next base: position 166,136,990 of record CM077007.1, read on the forward strand.
AGACCTATCGCCGATTGAAAATGTGTGGGATGCTATTGGACGCGCTATCCCCATTCCACCCCTACCGCACAGTCTGCAGAAACTGCGTGAGAAGGTTCAAACTTCATGGGATGGCTTGTCGCAGGGCACCATTAGGAACCTGTACAACTCCATGCCGAGACGCCTGGCATGTTGTGTGAGGAAACATGGCGGCCCGACCTCATACAGAGATACACTACTTATTGGCGTGTAGCTCAATAAATATTGCCCATATCAGTCTAAATGTTTGGTTATTTATTGTTCGTAGTAACCTTTACCGTCCTCCCAAATAGCATTGCAATCCAACCCGTTCTTCTGGGTGCAACTATTTTTATGACGATGAGTGTATTTACAAAACTAGATGCAACAGTTGTTGGACATGACGTGAAAGTCTTTGTAATAAGTGTAAAAAGTAATTTGATGTCAATGCAGAACTAAAAGTTCACCCTGTGATTGGATAGTACAGAGAGTCAATGCTTCTTGAGCCTCTAGTATTCCTCCAGAACACGTGTTTTAACAGGTAGGCGTGTGGAATATCTAGGGAAAGAAGCTGCCCACACAGGTTGGAGCAATAGAGGAGTGGTAGTTGTTAACTGGCAGGGCAAGGATCCTCGTCGCCACTGAACTCCGATAACAAAGAGCTGAAAACATTGCAGGGCTGTTTTTTTCTTTTTTTTTAGATTGGAGGTTTAACGACCACCGTGAGCAACTCAATGGGCTAGAAGCAGTCGCCCGTCCCTAATTTAGGGTCACTGGTTGCAGGGAAGGGAGAGAACCAGTGCCGTAAGATAAACACAACATCCATGCTTCACCGGGATTCGAACTCGGACCCTTTTCGGACGAATGATCGGAGGCCATCGCTCAGACCACTGCGCCACCGGGTCGGCCATTGCAGGGCTCTGGGTCCTTGACGTGATCTTGGTACCATGAGATGCAAAGTCCTTGTCCTTCAGCACTGATAGCTTTAAGGAGGTTACTAAAGACGTCTCTGTGAGCTTAACTTTTGAGGAGGATTTCTAAGTTGCTTGGGGCCACTGCTACCAAAAGCTGTCTCAATTCTTACCTGTATGATGTGACAGTGTGGTGGACTGTTCACGGTGTCATACACTACAGGTTCTTGAATGCTGGAGAAAGCATTGCCTCAGTCACTATTGTGAAGAAGTTGACCGAATGCAACGAGGTTATGAGGTTTAATGGAGGAATTGGGAATTGCAAAGTATAACGCAACTGAATGGCGAATGTGAAGGAGGACACACTCAAAGCGGAGCTTAAAGTGCGTCCTCCTTCACAATGGCAATTTATTCGGGTCAGTCTCAACTGGTCATTCAGTTTGTATTTGTGAAGAATATGGAGACATAAAGAGAGTCATTGAGTTGTTGCAATATCACACACACAATTGGGACATATGTGTTGACCTCAAAACGGTATGCTTACCTCTTGGTCAGCAACGCGCATACACAAAATATCCCTGTTATCTGTGCATGTGGGACAGAAGAGCACGTGGCAAGCATTGGCTGGAAAGAAATTGGCCTCCACAATCTTCCCCCAAACTTCGTGATCCAAACATTCTCTCATGAGACACTTGTTGATAGAAAAAAACATAATATTCCCACCTCTGTACATAAAACTAGGTCTCATGAAGCAGTTTGTTAAAGCTTTGCCAACTCAAGGAGACTGTTTCAAGTACCTCATTACGGCATTTCCTAGCCTGTCTTTGGAAAAAATAAAGGCCGGTGTATTTGATGGTCCACAGATTCGGCAGCTCATCAAAGATCAACATTTCATTAGGACAATGTCAGAACTGGAAAAGAATGTTTGGTTATCATTCAAGGCCATTGTCAAGGACTTTATTGGAAATACACGAGCAAAGAATTGCACCGAAATTATTCAGAAACTCATGGACTCCTACAAAATGCTTGGCTGCAACATGAGCATCAAGGTGCATTTTCTGCATAGCCATCTTGATTCATTCCCGGAAAATCTTGGTGCCGTCAGGGATGAACAAGGAGAACGATTCCACCAAGATTTGAAGGTCATGGAAGGACGGTATCAGGGTAGATGGGATGAACACATGCTGGCTGACTATTGCTGGAGCATTCGGCGGGATTGTCCGTAGATTGAACACTCCAGAAAAAGCTATAAGCACAAATTTTTATCTTAACTGCTACGACTTGCACACAATTTGCCGGACAGTAGCAATATATCCTTTGTATGAACAAAATAGATGTAAATAAATAAAGTACATGCAGGTAAATTATTTTTTCTTTATTTTCCATGCTATGTATGAAATTTTGATATTTTTCGAGGAACATGGAGGGTACCCTGTATCGTAAAACGTTGATGTGGTAGAAAAAATTGAGGTCATATTTGGATTCACAACCCAAAATTTAGTAAAAAAATAAGTGTCAGATCTAAGTCAACGAAAACTGTGTTCCCAAGTGATAATTCAAAACTACACACTTGTGATGCTGATTAAGAATTTATGAATGACATACTTTAAGAATGCGACGTCATGAAGTACGAGTAATTTCGTAACATTTTGTAGTCCACAAAGTATTAATATGTTAGCTCTAGTTAGTAACTCACTTTGACAGATTATGCTCTCATTCTATCGCTGTGCTTGCTTTCGAACCACGAGCCACTCCTATACGCCACTATGACACAGGCATACCGAGTAAATTTTTTTTTCGTTTTGTTTTTACTTGATTATACATCGCTGGGTATTTGAATATGTTTAGTGTCTCATGTGCTTAAGATGCCCTATCTAAACTTTTACGTATCATCATGGTAATAAGGTTATATTTTAGCTGCGAAAATTAAACCCATAAAAAATGCAAATTTTCATGTTGGAGAAGTTTCGGACTGGGTTAAGGATAGCGGACCATGTTATTTCGAGATAGCAGCACTTATTTTTTTCCGTTATGCTTGCGGATATTATCATATATAAAAAATATTATGTTTTAACCATTTTTATTGTAGTAATAGCTTCGATAAAAATCGGGTATAATAATAAAATGTATAGTCTAAATAACTGTACACTTTTCCCCATCCACCCGCCGGTCGGGAGGTAAACGTGGCCCTTAAACACAGCGCCGGTCCACAGGGCAATTCCGCGATATCTGAAATGGCCAGTCCAACTATGGATGGAAGGGAATATCATTCCTTATCTCTGCTCCACATTCTCGTCAAACCACCACCCACCTCTATATGACATTATGACACACACACACACACACACACACACACACATATACAGAGCTTTTTTAGCTTTTATTTTTATCTAGTTATGCAAGGCAAGGTATTTGACTATGCTTTGAAAATACATATATGTGTAAGAGGCCCTGTCTGAACGTTCATGTACAATAATTGTGATATTTCAGCTGAGAAACTAAATGCGATAAAATGTACCTTCTTATGTTGGGGGGGGGAATTTCATGTTTATGACAGATATACATCATAGATGGTCAGGGTATCATAACCAATCTCTGGGCTGTAAAGAATGCTGTAGTAAGATTGATGCAAGTCAGATAACATCTTGGTTTTGGACATTGTACATCCACATTAAAATTTGTTATCTTTGCGCTGCTGAGCGTAACTGAAAGGCATGCGAAAGCATTTTGTCTGAATGCAGCGAGAACGTATTTCGCGGGTTGGAGAATCACAAGACTCGCCGGCTGAAAAACCTAAGCGCTTTCACGTTTTGTCATGAGCATTTATACCTATTATGATATGCATTTAAAGCTAAGAGGAGTCATTCGTACCTAACTTGGGATTTTTTTTTATTTGGTTGGAGATTTAACGTCCACCGTGAGCTTCAACAATTTTTTTTTTTATTTGGAGCAAACATGGACAGGAAGATACAGATGGCCTGTGCTTAACAGTTACCAAAAGATAAACAAGTAGATGACCTATTTACAATGACGATGAGATATTTACACTATGTGGATACACTATATACAATGTAAGCAAATTCATAACACTGAAAATACTTGACTTAAGGGTTGACTTACTCTATGTACATCATATGTTCGCAATGTGCTTCAGCAGAGTGCCATCTCTAATAGGTGAACACCAGTACAAGGTATAACTATAATTTTTACAGTGCAAAAACAAACATGTATATTTTGAGCAATCTTGAAAAAAAGAAGAAAAGAGCAGAAGGTTTATACTTTTCAGTATCTGAAAGATAAGCGAATAAATGATCTATCCACAATGATGGTGTGAACTCTATACAAATTGAATGCAATATCTCTCTTGTGAAACGCTGTCAAATTACAAAAAGAACTATTACTTAGGCTTAAACAAGTGCCTCAATCACAGTGCTATAGATTAACTTGTAATGAACAACAACATATGTACACAAGATGCAACGGCATAGGGAAGACACTAATAAGGAGTTAAAATTCCATGGTACAACTGTAAATTTCACAGTGCAAAGAGTAAAGTATATTAGTACAAACAGAACTTGCGTTTTACAGAAAATTTATACTTCGGGTACAATACAAATAATGAAAATATGAAACTGACTCTTTGTACAGCAAATATGCAATACAGCGCAGAACATTATCTAATAGACTGATTATTTCCTGTTAGGCACATGTGACATGAGAAAAAAACACACTGTGTGACATTAACATATAATTGAAATACTATCAAAGCGTTTGCTCCGCACCATGAGCATAAAACTTAAGACATGTAATCATGACCCAACATGCGAAATGTGCCAAACATAAATTTTACAGTGCAATTAGGAAAGTACATTAGTATATACAAAACTGAGCTTTTGGCATAGCAACTATACTTCAGGTACAGTACAAATAACCGAATGATGAACAATTACCCCCTGCACTACAAAAGTGCTAAACCTTGTAGAACATGGTGTAATCGACTGATCATATCACTTTATGTACATGTAACATGATCAAAAACCACACTGTGCAAAATCAATCACACAATTTAAACACTATCAAACAGTTGCTTAGCACCGTGAGCAAAAACCATATATTATAAAGCCCGGCAGACATAAGGAAAGTGCCGAAAAAAAAACTTTAAACTTATTCTAAGTGCCTGTGGTATAACAAGAAACTCACCTACAGGACCTTGTTGGTGAGAAACATGCAAACGTGCAGTAACATTAAGAAGCAATGATGACAAGGGCACCTAAGAACACGATAATCACAAAACTATACTTCAATTAGTCCAAACAATTTCACAGAAGTCAGAACAAAAGTCTAAGGTCTTCTGATGGACCAGAAAACCATTGACAAAAAGGTGACCACACTGACATAAAGTGTGGGATTCGATTTGCAGCCTTAGCAACAGTGAAAGCAAGCCTCAAGCGTGAAATCATTCTGTTCCGGAACTGACTGCACATCGCAGCTCCCGCCTGAAAGATGGTAGGCTGTATAGGGGTAGAACGTAACTGTTGATAGTAGCAAAAAATCACATGTTTTGCTAATATGAATACATAAGCACATGACTCTGATATAGGAATAGGCGGAGTACTTGAACTGAGTAGCGTGCTATAGGCTGAGAAGGAGAGATCATTAGTACTAAGGCACTGTGCAGTAGTGAAGGTCAGATGTAGCAAGGGAAGAAGCACTGTGCAATGTTGATACACATGATCTACATCCGCAATCGTAGAGCAAAACATGCAGTTAGGCGAATCAACAAGCGTCATCCTGAATAATTTGGTAGGAACTGGTAACCGCCGATGAAGAAACAACCATTGGATGTTTCTTTCTGCTGGAATAGATAGTGGCGAATTAGACATGGACCACACTTGTGAAAGGGCGACATTCGGAACATCTGGAATCATCAATGGTGTAGCATACAGTGGATCAATGAGACAACGGTAAAGAGACGAGACAGAAAAACTGGAGAGAGGAAGTGATGAGCCTCGAACGGAAAGGAAAAAGGGAAGAAGAAGAGAGGCAGAGGGAACAAGAGTTAACCCAGCTTGAGAGGCAAGGTTAGGGAAGAGGGTAATGATTGAAGAACGGAAGGAATCATACAGCGAAAGAGAGGAAGAGGTAGGGGAGATGTGGGGGGACAGATCAGAGAAGGGTTTCCAAGAAAGATCTGGAGAAATTAGATCCTGAACAGATACTATTCCGGCGGGGAGCCAGGAAAGGTCAGTAAAGTAGGGAGCATTAGGGGGATGAAGGATGGAAGAAAAGAACAGGGGCTCAGCTAATAGTTCAGTGGTGGAAGCCGGTGGAGCACGGAAGAGGGGTAGAGAACGGAGAAAGGAAAGGACCTCTTTGTAGAAAGGGGAAAGTTTAGAATGAAAAAAAGGAGATTGATCCATTAGAAGATACGTGATGAAAGTGATTCGGGGATTCCTAGGCGATATCATGACATCTCTAACGAGCGTAACTGGCGACTCTGGTGCACTTAGTAGCCGCAGGAAAGAAACCACTTTATGTGCTTTATAGTAGGTGCGAACTTCCAGCAGTGAAATACCTCCATCAGTGACTCGACGACAGAGAGTGGAGACCTGGATCCAATGGTACCTGTTCCATATTATCGTTGAGATGATTCGAGTGATTTCATTGAGGTGATAAATGGGCATACGTTCTGCTGACCATGCATATAGGCATGGTGAAAGAATATAAGTCTGAGCTATTCTAGCTCTTGAGAAGTAAGAAGTACAAAACTGGGAACCTCGCCAGAATGCAGCAGTTCGAGTAAGACGTGTTCTGAGAGCATTCCATGTTTCATTTTGAGCAGAAAGACGGACTCCGAGATGGACCCCAAGGAATTTTTGGGATGAAGCATTCCATGAGGCGCCCCACGGGGTGTCAGTCCTAGAGGCCCACGCTCCGCTCCATAGGCCTGCACTCTTGGATGTATTAAGTGATGCCGCTGAACATGAAGAATATTGATCGTAAATCTGGAGCAAGATGTGGAATTGAGCATCTGTCCTTACACAAAAGGTCGCGTCATCGGCATATGCAGAGTATGTCACAGAAAAGTGCCTAGTACTTGTAGTAGGTGGTGGCAGTGCATCTATAAAGGCTCGATGGACAGACCGAAGAAACTGCTCAAAAGCAATGGCAAAGAGCTGCCCAGAAAGTGGGCAACCCTGCCGAATGCCTCGCCGAAAAGGAATAGGTGCAGTCAAGAAGGCGGCCGTCTTGACATGGAAAGCAGCGTCCTGATAAAGGGCAAGAATAGAGGTAACAAAAGCAAAAGGAAAGCCGAAAGCAATAAGACCAGCAGAAAGATACGAATGTGAGATATTGTCGAAAGCAGCTCTTTGGTCAAGATTAAAGAGGGCAAGTGGTTCAGAGTTAGTACGAGCCAGATGTAGGAGATCTCGAAGGAGATTGAGATTAGAAGTGATGAACCGACCAGGAACCGTGTAGGTCTATTCGGGAGAAAGAAGAAATGGAAGAACTTGGTTGAGTCGACTGGAAAGGAGTTTAGTGAAGAGTTTATAGTCAATGTTTAGTAGCGAGATAGGACGCCAGTTTCCCAAGTCAAGCAGATCGCCTTTCTTGGGAAATAACACCATATGAGCCTCTGTGAAACCCCTCGGAAGAGAAGAGGAAGAAAGAGCAGCATTGAAAGCGGCGATAAGAAATGGAAGCAACGAAGGGAGAAAAGTACGGTAGAAAAGGAGCGGAAGGCCATCTGGACCTGGGACAGCACGGGAATTTAGAGAGACTAGAATGGTCCGAAGTTCAGTCTGCGAAATAGGTTGTAAAAGGGAATCAGAGAGATTGGAAGGAACTTGGGGAAGAGCAGAGAGTAAAGTAGCAGAAGCAGAAACAGAAGGCTGATGAGTTTCACTGTATTTGATAGTAAAATATCGACGAACCTGAGAGCAAACTGCATCCGGATCAGAGGTGATTTCACCATCAGGCCGCCGAAGTAGTCGAAGCTGATGCGACGAGCGGCGTTTTTCTTCTAACGCGGATAGAAACTCAAAGGAGCAGTCCTCTGGTGATAGATGTTGTAAACGGAGACGAAGAATTACCTGACGTGCACGAGGCTCAAGAAGTGCTCTAAGATCCGCTTGGTAAGCTGTATACATGGGATGACTCGCACCAAGCTGTAACAGGATGTTTCGGAGATTTTGCTCTTCCATGGAGCGCTTCGTGCCTTCGGAGAAGGAATGACGTCTAAGAAGATAAATTAGGTAAGATTTTACCTCGAGCCAGTAATTGATGGCACAAGGTGCAGTGGACAGGCCCTCTCGCATATGATCAAGAAGATCTCTGATCTCGGTGCATATATTCTCATCAGCTAGGAGAGAAGTGTCTAGTGTCCATGACCGAGACCTAACATGCAGACGAGATGAAGAGTTACAGGAGATAGTGATGGCACAATGATCCGATGAAGCTGTAGGAGAGTGCATACAATCCGTTGTAATGGGCAATAACGGAGCAGAAGCGTAAAATCGATCCAGCCTGGCAGAAAGAGAGGAGGATGCAGATGCAGCTCTCCAGGTATGTGAAATGGATGTCGGATGCAATCGTCGGAACACGTCATGTAAATCAAAATCAGACACTAATGATCGCAATTGCTCCACAAGACGTGAACGATGTTCAATCCTCGAAGGAGCGCGATCGAGCTCTGGTTGAAGTGTACAGTTAAAGTCTCCTCCAATGAGCACATGATCTGATGGTAATGCTGACTGAAGTGCAGTGCGGAGCGACGAAAATAACAACGTTAGATGTGTAGATGAACATGGAATATATATGTTGAAAACTAAATATCGTTGTCCATCTAGGACGAAAGTGAGTCGCTGCAATAAATCTCGGCACAGGTTATGAACTTTAACAGAGGAGAGTGCTTGACGAAATCTATTATGTACACCAATCGCTAAACCTCCACGAAGAGAGAGCCTATATGCGTGATGAAATTGATAGTCCCATCTCCTCCAGCGATGGAAGGGTGAAGTGGAGAGACAATTTGTCCCTTGCAAAAGTAGGAGATCTGTTTTGAGGTGGTGGACGTCTTCATACGCTAAAGCATTAGCCAAAGGGGTACACATACCCCTACTATTCAGTGAGACTGTCTTGAACAGAATAGTCTAATGATGGTTGGAGGATGTTGTCGGCTGCGTTCTGTAACTTGGCTAGATGGCTACGGAACTTCTTTGCCCAGTAGGGACCACCCAGATCTCTGCCCGGAACGGTGCGTAAATGATAATGTATCGCCAACATTTGATTCATGGTGTCAGACAGACAGTGGGAGTAACCTTCCAAAAAATTGCGAGACAGCTTGTCTCTACGGGGACTTATTAGGAACGCATACACCTTCTCTCCAGACACAGGTGTCTGTGGAAGAGAGGATGCCTCTAGAATATGTAAAAAGTTTTCACAGGAGATCGGAATAATTGTTCCATCATCTGTATCAGATTCCATAGAGCCTTCAGACGTGAGCATCTGACTACTAGAAGGATCACGTCCTGCCCTAAGGGTGGTTGTCATTCTAAACTTCTTATTCTGAGCGCGTGAAGTTCTACGTCGCTTCGCCCGTCCACGACTTTGTGCTGTAACCGGAATTGGAACTTCCGGCAATTTAAAAGGAACTGAAGAAACAACCTCAGCGGTCGGTGTGGCAGTATGACGAGAATCGTCATCAACCATCTCTATAGGAGACTTGGGATTAACAATTGATGCCTCTTTCGACTGAAGAGATGATGGGGGCGCCAATGCATCACCCGAGGTCGAGGGTTTACCCGTAGACGTCGGTTGACCAACGGCTGTCTCACTACTTCTGGTAGACGTTGGCTGACCAACGGCTGTCTCACTACATCTGGTAGACGTCGGCTGACCAACGGCTGTCTCACTACTTATGGTAGACGTCGGTTGACCAACGGCTGTCTCACTACTTCTGGTAGACGTTGGTTGACCAACGGTTGTCTCACTACTTTTTGTAGAAGTCGGTTGACCAACTCCTGCATCACTACTTTTTGAGGAAGTCTGCTGTTGCTGGTCTTTAGCACCAGAAGAGGAAGCCGATTGACGTGACAAAGAGGAAGAAGGTCGTGCTGTTGACTTGGAAAGAGTGTTCGCATTATGAGGGCATACAGCGCGGGGATGTCCCGTGCCTTTACAATTCGGACAGACGGAGCCTACTGTGATGAATATCTCTCTAATGTGCGTGTAGCAGCGTACACGTAAAGTGGGTGGAATACGCAGCATGTGCTCCTCTAAAGGGAAGACCACACGAACATTGCGGCGAAACCCGAGTAGGTATCTATCTTCTGGCACCTCTGGAAACGAAGAGTAGGTAGTTACACCTCCAATGATCCGGCCATAAGGAAGAAGAGCGGCAATCAAGAGATCATCTGAAACTTCAGGTGGAACTGGTGAGAAACTTACAACAACGGAACTCTGTGAAACAGGTTCGGCATGGATGTGACGATCACCAATTGAGATGCCCTTGGTCAGTACATGTAGGGAATGGGCAGGAGTAGAGAAGTAACAACTACTTTGTAAGGCTTCCTGCCCACATGAGTTATGGCTGATGCAGGAACAATCTCTCGAAGAGCAGCAGTATATGCAGTGAGTTTTGTATTTCTCAGGCTCGGAAACACAACACCATTCTCCATAGTTTGAAGGAATTTCAGCCCAGAAGGGGTATTTTCTTTAAGGACAACCTCAATGACTTCGGCATTATGCGTCATCACATATTGTCCAGGAGAATAAGAAGACTGGGAAGGTCCCGACTTAGATGCGGTTACGTCAGCATATGAGAGGGTAGATGTACGTTGCTTTGGAGATGATTCCGGCATGGAGTGCGAAACATCCATGGCGTCATTATTAGCTTTCAGAGAGGACATCGTATCACCGCTGGGAGACTTGGAAGAAGAGGCGATATCCGATGGTAAGGCAGCAACAGAAGGCTGCAAGGAGGAGTGGTTTATCGAGATAGACTCGTCATTGGTAGTAGTATTTAGAGAAGCTGTTATCGGGAGATCATCATTTCCGGTAGCAAGGGTTAGGACGTCATTCTCCCCGGATGCCGCCATTTGCAATGGCGAGGAGAAGCTTAGCCCTTAGCCAGCTTGGCCAAGGCAGAAAAATAAGGATAACTAATCAAAATAAGCACTTACCAGCTCAGCAGGCATATAAAAAGAAACACGGGACCTTCACACACAACACACACACGAAATAGAACACTGACAACGAAGAAAAATAACACACACCGACGAAAACTTGAGGAGCACAGAAAAACACGACTAACCCACCGTAAGCAACTCAATGGGCTATAATTAGTCGCCCGTCCCTAATTTAGGGTCACTGGTTCCAGGGAAGGAGAGAGCCAGTGCCGTAAGACAAACACAACATTCATGCCACACAACATTCATGCCTCATTCGTCCGAAAGATCAGAAGCGATGGCTTCTGATCTTTCGGACGAATGATCAGAAGCCATCGCTTAGACCACTGCACCACGGGGAGGCAACTTGGATCATTGGCTCTACGGTGGGTATAGAATCAAATGGCATGTGAAACTCCACGTCTGACCTGAGACTTCAAACAACGCCCTCTGCTGGGGAACAGCGTAAAATCCATAAGGTTTGGGCACGGGAACTTGAGGTCACAAAATTGATTTCCAGTTACTGTCTCCCACCCCCACAGTAAAGTATTGGAAGAGAACTGTTTCTGAAAAATGCTAATTATAGTTTACTGCCACTGAATCCAGGGAGGTGAGGATGCCATCGAGGTGGAATAATTGCACCACCCATGCCTCATACCTGACTCGAAGCGTGTCCTGGCTTAGAGGATTAGCTAGAAACCAGCGCCACTGACCATTCGGGTTCCGGAGCAGCTAACTTTGTATATTGGTTGTTCGGAAATCTAGAATCAGTGAATATTATTCCTCACTAAAAGTTTGCTCCGTCTGCTTTGGTCTTTAGACTTAGTTATGTGATTCCTTCGGCTATAAAACATAAACGCTGTCCAGATTAGACCACGCTTAATAATCTATAATGTTTTCATAATTTTTTGAATGTCACATTTTTTGTTTATTTGTTTTAATTTCCTTTACTATATATGACGAAGCAGCTAAATATTTAAGAAGTGGATATTGGGGGAACGTAATGGCAATGAGAAACTGGCAGTATGCTAAATAACGGCATAGTGCTGAATGTAGGTGCAGAAATACTTTTGGAAAGAAAATCGGCAAGTTCCCTTTGTGAAACGGATGTTTAGATTTCATTACCAGTGAACTTATCAAATCCACATCCTTCATTGTAGTCATTTCCTAATTAGATGGGTGAAGTTGCTGTTATTGTTTCCTAATCCCGCTGTATTACATCTCTGCAGATGCAGTGCAGTTAACAAACCATAAAGCAATTTTTTTCTTTGGTGTGAAAGAAGAATTACCCTTTCTTTCGGAGCTTAAGACAAAAGTAGCGTACAGGTGATATTGTACACCGTGGGACGGTGATTGGAGCGACGCGAATTGTGGGTCCTTCTATATTTCTGAACACGTGTCGGTGTCTAAATAAACATGAGACAATCCTCTCTCCCTCCACGAGAACAGAAGCGAATGCACGAGATCGGTGGCCAGATAAGTTCCGCGGCTTGTTTTCCCATTCTTCGATTGACATCATCCCTGATTACGCAATAGGGATATAAAAGCGGAACATGAAATTGGCGTGACGTCGTTGGCCATAGAGCGGTGAAGGCTGGACTTTGAGAAAGGCTTCCCATGCATGCACACAACAAAGAACATTTCGCTCGCTGTCATGCCGCGGCTGCAAGCTAAGCTCTGGCTTCGTGTTCAGATCGAACATCGAAATCGTCGATACCGTGAACACAAATTCACTTCAATTAAGGACAAAGCATGTTCCCAGTTAGGCGCTTCTCTTTAATGAACAATGCTGAAATCGGAGTCAGTCCCACAGAACTGAAGGCCGTCAATGTTAATACTTTAATAAATTATTCCAAGGTATTTGGTTCTCGCAAATTTCTCACTACTGGTAAGAAGTTGGATCTAACAACCACGAAAGTTGAACGCAGTCGCACGAAACGGGAGTTGATAAACATGTGAGTAGAAATACGACGAAGTAAATTACACAAAGCTCATAAAAAATAGGAGACTCAGTACGGCGAAATTATTTAAAAATTTGTGTTCTATCATGTGCGCAGAAATTCCGCGAACAGTGGAACCCCGTTTATTCGTTTTTCAAGTGACCAAGCAAAATTAACGTATAACTAAGGAAACGTATAAACGAAACATCGAAATTTTCACATTAAAGGCAATCCATAAGTTTGGGGTCAGCGTCATTTTACGTATAAATGAGAAGAGTATAAACGAGGCTCTACTGCATTTGCTTCTTATTTCTTCTTCCTGTTCTTCTTTTCCCAACCCTTTTTATAGCCGATTGAGGCTATAGGCCTTCCTCATCTGCTTCCAAATGTTCCTGTCTTGGGCTTATCTATTCCACAGCTTTCCTACAGTTTTGTTTATATCATCCATCCATCTTCCCTCTGGTCTTCTCACTTCTCTCTTTCCTTTCTATGGTTTCTATTCTGTTATTATTTTAGTCATCTACTATTTTCCATTCTTGCTATATGGCCAGCCCATTTCCATTTTTAATTGAGTGTCTTTTTAAGTATGTGTAAATTTTTTTGTTCTGGATCTTATATCTGTATTCTTTACTTTATCTTGAAGTCTTATATTTAGTAGGAATCTTTCCATTTTACTTTGTGTTTTTTTGCAATTTGTCTAAGATGTTTTTCTTGATTGGCCATGTTTCAGCGCCATACGCCATAATGGGTATTATACATTGATTGAAAATGTTTGCTCTTTTATCCGGCTTTATTTTACGACATAGAATCTTCTTTAACTTCCCAAAAGCTGTCCACCCCATTTTTATTCTTCTTTCAATTTCTTCTATAATTCCCTGTTTCTTTGTGCTAATTAGTTTTCCTAAGTACATGTATTCTTCCATATATTCTATTTCTTTATCATTTATTCTAACATTATCTTGTGCTTAACTATTATTAAGTTAGTTTGATATTATTTTTGGTTTATCAATATTGATTTCTAATCCAATTTCTTTTGATAAATCTGTTAGTTCTATCATTTCTTTTAATTCCTTTTTATTTTCTGAAATGAGGACTATGTCGTCTGCAAATCTTAAATTGTTCAATCTTGATCCGCTTATGTTGATCCCTGTTTCTTATCAATTTAATTTACTAATTATGTGTTCTAATGTTAATGTAAATAAAGCTTTGGTTGTTTTATTCCTCTGTTTATTTTAAACTTTTTACTTTCTTCATTTCGGATAATATTGGATGTTGCATTCTGCTAGATATGCTTGATTAGATTTATATAAGGTTTTTCAGTACCGTAGTTTACAGGGCGTCTGGTATTGATGCTGTTTTTATGCTATCAAAAGCTTCTAACATCCACCTTTAAAATCCTTCACTGAAAAAAATCATCCGAAAACTGGAGAATCGGAGTCTGAAATTAAAATCTATTCTGCCTTTAGAAAAATTCTGTTTAAAATCTGAAAATGTGGGATGGGAAAAAGAAATCGAACGACGTAATAGTTATAACCAAATCCTTTACAAAAAATTCCAAAATTTTTTGATCTCAATTTAACAAGCAACCTTTTCACGATGATAGGAAAAATAACTTCCTCGGTTACCAACTGATTCCATTTTATTTAGCTCCTAGTAGGGGAAGCGGTACTTTTAATATGAATGTTTTGCTCATAAGGTTTTTATCCACACTTGGGGATCGACTTTGAGAGTTGGGGGCCCTGGTCAAGGATCCTCAGACAGCTCTCTTCTGTCCCATGTAATATGCATGTATGGTTAAGGACAGTCCTGGCATAAAACTCACAAATAACAGAATAAAAAATGATTTCCTTCTTTCTAGTGGTTATGACTAATGCTTTAGTTTATTTATTTTACAGTTTTGGTTTTGTTTTAATTGCTATACACCTTATCATAGTTTGGTTAATCGTTCCCCTTCTTAAATTTTAATCTTCATCATGCATCCCTTGTTGCTGAATTATCAGAACCGTGGGAGATTCCGGATGATTGAACCGTGGGAGATTCCGGATGATTATGATTGTTTGTACACTCCGTACGCAAAACATTAGAGGTAGGGGCGATGGGTAATTTATACGGGCACCACCCGCGCAGAATGTAACAGACCCAAACCGAACGCCGGCGATAAATAGGCAGACAGCAGTGCTTCCCAAGAGTGTATCGCAATCGACGAATAGATAAACGTGGTGGTCTGAGCGACTTTGATCATGAACGCTTTGTCAGCACAAGACAGCTGGTTCATTCTATCCCCCAAGGGGTAAGAACCCTATAGGGTTCATGAGGGCAACCGTATCAAGGGTATACCGCGAG
This sequence comes from Macrothele yani, assembly GCA_039090855.1. Lineage (NCBI taxonomy): Eukaryota > Metazoa > Arthropoda > Arachnida > Araneae > Macrothelidae > Macrothele > Macrothele yani. The sequence continues at coordinate 166,152,350 of CM077007.1, forward strand.
TATGCCATCGACGGGCACACCAACGCTCAGAGAGCAAATAGTGGCTGACCACATGCCGTTGATGACCGGGGTCAACGTAGACTACCCAGGCTCATACCGACCAACCGCTTGGCAACGGCGACGCAAATCACATCCAGGTTAAATGTCGGAGGTCAAAGCAGCTTCAGCGAGTGAACGGTATGGCTCACGCTGCATACCATGAGCTACCGGAGTCGACGCCCTGCTCGTATGCCCCTATTGACGGCTAGTCATCGGAAATTACGCTTCGCCTAGACATCGGCACAGTCGCGCCGCGTGGTGTCAAAACTGGACATCGGCACAATCGCGCAGCGTGGTATGGTCAGATAAATTCCATCTTCAGCTGTACCGAGCTGACGAGAGGATGTAAGTGTGACGTCGACAGTATGAGGCCATGACCCCGTCGTGCCAGGCCGGCACAGTTCACGAAACTGCTGGCTGTGTGATGGTTTGGGGAGCTTTTTCATGGAACATATTATGTTCCTTAGTGTGTCTGGAAAGGTCCTTAACTGCTGCGCGCGACCAGTATGTGCTGGCTTATCATCTAAACGATTTCATGGCCTTCGCTCATCCTGCAGCCGATGGTCAGTTTCAGCAGGACAATACGCCACCCCACCGGGCCGCAACTACCCAGGCATGACTCGAGGGTCATTCATCTGAATTTCGCCTGATCGTATGTTCCCCAGTGAATACATAGTTTAATAATTCTGTATAATGTTAACACTACGTTGTTGCAATTTTCACAAACAGTGGGGCAGTAATGGTAGTTACTACTGCGCAACATTGTGTGTCATCTGAGTGCTGTGAAATATGACAAAAGTTTTGTTTTGGGGATCGCCAAAAACCAATGACCTTGGGATTGTGTTTTCAATACCAACAACTGAGGGAAGTAAATAAGAGTTGATTAGTCCCTTCCAAAAAGTAACCTGGGTAAAAACTGATAACTGTTTGTAAAAAGTAGCTTTTGCGCAAGTCGTGCGTTTGTCTTCCTTCTAACAGCAAATGGTTTCAACTTTTCAGTTAGAGCTGGCGGCCATATTGCACCACAATGCCTGATGTGCATTCGCTTCATTCTGAAATCCGGTATCAGTTGGGAATAATGTCCTGCAAAGCTGAAAGACGAATTTGCTCTTAAGAAAAAGAGATAATTAATACCCGAAAGAAAGGCAGCAGTTGACAAACTGATCCTTGCTGTTCATCCGAAACAACAGAAAATGCATGAATGCTGATTCCTCTAAGAACTGAGAGCATACTATGGTCAGACGTCTAACTTACAGAATATTACAGTTCATTACAGCTTTGTGAACTTGAGCCTTGCAGATGGAATAATTGGTTTTCAGTTGCTCGAAAACCCGTAGTTCCTGAGATCTCTAGTGGATCTTGTGACTTTCACTATACGAAGTCACTTAGTAATCTTTTTGAAAACTGTGCTGGCAGTAATTCTTTAAGAGACTAAAGAGTACCATCTTTTAGGCTCTAGCTGACTATGTGACCATTTTTTTCTTGTTTCATCTACATTATTTCGACCAGTGCACTGACTACTTGCTTTCTGATGACGACTGTTTTAGCCTTTTAATGTTCCCATTCTTTCTATCTTTAAGCTTGGGCATCATTTAGATATTCACTGGTATTCAACCTCTCTTCCTCCCAGAAGGCATATGATTCGCATCAATCGATTCACTGCTGTCTAGACACGATATTAAAAAACGGAGATAGTTGCAAACTAAAAGATGAACTTTATTTATAGCTAAAACCAAGTTAAAAACATGCGAGATCTTTCGGACCCACTATGGGTCCCTCATCGGGCACCGCATGGATAGGATTCCGTTCTTTTAAACTCGGAAATCCATACCACAATGCATCAGCATGAAGGCGCTTATCCCAATTTACGCATGCGCACTCGGCATAATACACATAGCATGCAAATAATATGAAACTACAAATAGCGGCGGTTATTGTAGTTTCATATATATATATATGAAATATGATATATGCAATGGTTTAAAATATAGTGTTTCCAAGATGAAGGTAATACACATGGTGTGTCGTCATTACAACATTGATAAGAAAGCATAGTAATATATATGCTTTCTGTGAATGACAAACTGGATTTTGTCGTAGTCATTGCTAATCAAGTGGTATTATTCCAATCCGGAGTGTGCAGACCTTGATTTATTAGTCTGGACAAAGCGGTGGCCTTCGATCCAGCCTGGATGTTATGCTTATGTTCGGACACTCGGGTCGCAATTGACCGAAGCGTCGAACCTATATGTACCTAGAGTCCCTACCGTTGGAGTCAATCGCTTTTAATGGGATAGAGTAAACCTCATGTTTTTGTAGTGGGGCAGCTGTATCACGATCCTTTTTGATTAAAGAAAATGACTTATGTGTTTGAATGCCAAAGTCCATGTTTTGTTCACAACATGTTCTTTTTAAAATATGTATAAGTTCAGGGACAAAATCTATGGAGCCAACGTATAAGACCATATCCCTATTTACTCGTAAGGAGGTAAGCATAGAGGGTTGGCATTTGTGAAGTGTCTTGCCACAAACTCACGTTTATATCCAAATCTGAAAGCCAGGTCTGCACACTCCGGATTGGAATAATACCACTTGCTTAGCAATGACTACGCCAAAATTCAGTTTGTTATTCACAGAAAGCATATATATTACTATGCTTTCTAATCAATGTTGTAATGACGACACACCATGTGCATTACCTTTATCTTGGAAACGCTATGTTTTAAACCATTGCATATATCATTGGAATCCATAACCGTCTTTATTTGTAGTTTCATATTATTTGCATGTTATGTGTATTATGTCGAGTGCGCATGCGTGAATTGGGATATGCGCCTTCATGCTGATGCATTGTGGTATGGATCTCCGAGTTTAATAGAACGGAATCCTATCCATGCGTTGCCTGATGAGGGACCCATAGTGGGTCCGAAAGATCTCGCATGTTTTTAACTTGGTTTTAGCTATAAATAAAGTTCATCTTTTAGTTTGCAACTATCTCCGTATTTTAATATCGTGTCTAGACAGCAGTGAATGGATTGATGCATATGAGTTGACACGAATACCACGGACGTATGGAGGCATATGATTGTTCGTGAAAACACGACATGTTTCGCAATCTCTTTAATAGTGGGCTTCGATGGTTTGTTCCGACATTTATTGCTGGTTGAGTGTTTGGCCATGTATTTAAGACTCGCGGAAATAGGGAGCTATCCGCTCCTTATTTCCGATATAGGGGCATTTCTCAGGTCTCCATAGCGTTCGTCACACAACTCATCATAAGTCTCTATGACATACTGCATCATATTCCTCTAGTGTACTGCGCACCCTACAAATGCATAATCTTGATATTTATCGAACGTCTTTAAATATGTGTCCCACAGAACAGTTGCCGAAAAGTGTGCTAGCAATTAGCTACACTGAATACATTGTTTTCCGTGTGTGCTGTAGCCCTGTTGTGGGCATTTCTATTGTAGGTGAGGATTTTTCATCAATTCAGTAACATATTAGTTTACTGTTGAATTTCATTGACATAACTACTTTGTTAGTGACGAGCTTTGATCTCTGTGACTGTGGTCCCATTTTCCGTTCACACATCAGACGCTGTAGTTACAGAGCGTCTCGAAAGTCCATGCATATCCTGGGGTGCTCACAGGAGTCACTGTTTGTACCACTGCGCAATCTGGTCAAAATCGGACTGTGGCTAGTGCTGAACATGTTGACCACGAAGCCTGAACTTGACCTATATACTGAAATATGTAACTTTCTTATGAGTAACAATTTTAAGCAAATTTATACACACACGTTGCGCATTTCTGTGTCCCTGGTAAGACCATGTATGAGAGGAACCGCCCCCCACCCCCAGATGGCTGCGGCCATGGTTATGTGGCATTATTCTTTGTTATTAGAAACTAGCGGATTCATTTTCAGTGTAGAGTAGAATATAATTCATTCGAAGATTTCTTTTTTTTTATTTTGGCGCAGAATTGATAAGTAATGAAAGCACAACCGCTTTCAAGGACATGCATCTCCGAGGGCATTTGTAGGATATCCTACGTATAAGTCTGAGAGGCATGCTGTTGAATGAGATCTACACGTTTCCAAAATTTCTACATGACGCACCTATTTATGAGACAAGCGTAATAGGTTTAATTTGCATAATGACTGTGTGCTTCTTGCTTGCTAATCTTGAGTTCCTCAAACTGTCGGTGTCTAATTTTCGTGATCTCCATTGTATTACAGCCCTGTTGCTTTGTATCGAACCACAGAATAAGAAGGCGTAATTGTTTTGCTGAGCTCAGTTTGTTTACATACTTGAAACTTAGAAGTAATAGCCTGTTATTAATGAGTACGATAACACGACACATTAATTTGCCGCAGATTTCGAGCGTAAGCTTTGGAGGGAAAAATAATCCATATATCGTGCCATTTCGTGTTGTTTGCATGATGGTAATACTGCTCGGAATTTGATTTAATTTTCTTGAGCTCCCATGCTTTGATTGGTGAAAGGAGGAGGGTTCTAAACAACGGGCTGAGACACCTTCAGTGCCGCGTTGCCTATGGTGACTGACTGTTTGTAACACGAATATCACGCAAGGAATCTTGAGTCATAGTGGGTAGCAAACCTTTGATATTTTTGAAGAAAAAAATGAGTCCGTGTGTGTTGACTGATCATAATTGGCATACGCGGAGTAAAGTACTCTGACTGGGCTTACAGAAGCCGAAGTGAGATATCGTGGCGAAAAATGCTGTAAATCGGGAAGCGTTGACGCACAATTGCAATTGAATCAGTAGGAACGCCTATCGTTTTCCTTGAAAGTAAATGTTACCTGTAAAAATAAATAAATAGTAATGGTAAGAATCTTGTTAAAATAAACTATTTCTATTGATTAACTGCTAGAGATAAGATAATTTTTTATGGTATCAGAGAGTAGACATACACCGATGAGACATTACATTATGGCCACCCCCCCACACCTAGAGAAATGAGAGCGCCAGGAGACCGAACGGTGGCGCAGGTGAAGTTCACAGCGCAGTATATATACAACCCGAGGGCCGGCTTTCGGGTAGTAGAGTGTTTGGAGTCAGAATGGGAAAAGCTGCCAATTTATCGGAGTTTGATAAACGACAAATTGTGATGGAACGGCGCCTCGGAACTACGATCTCGGAAACTGCGCAGCTTGGGGGTTTTTCGCGTGCCGCTGTGGTGAGTACGTATCAAAAGTGGTGCACAGATGGCCAAACGACAAAACGTAGTCCAGCCGTGTGTAGTCCGCAGCTCAATGATGCCAGAGGAGAGCGGAGACTTTCGCGCATTGTTCACAGCGACCGCAGGGCCACAGTGCCACAAATCATCCACAGCTAAAACAGTGGTGATTAGGACAATGTGTCACAGGACACAGTTCATCATAGCCATCAGCGCATCGGCCTGCTTATCCGAAGAACCAGCCGAGTACCCATGCTCACTGCACGTCGTTGCCAACAACGCATGAAATGAACCCTAGATCATCGAGATTGAACAGTAGATGATTGGAACAAAGTGGCCTGGTCTGACAAATGAAAATTCTTGGTGCATCACGTAGACGGCCGATCGTGGATACACCGATTACCAACGGAGGCTATGGCACCTGGATGCACTGTCGGGCGGAAACAAGCCGGCGGCGGCGGTGTTATGCTGTGGGTGATGTTTTCTAGGGACACGTTAGGATTACCCCTACTGCACAATCCCTGACAGCTGTCAGGTATCTGAACATCGTTTTCGGACCAAGTTCACCAATTAATAGAAATTGTGTGTTCCCTGCTGGTGATTACGAACAGGATAATGCGTCATGCCACACTGCCAGAATCTTCAAGGAGTGGTTCGAGGAACATGCTGATGACTTTCTGTTAATGTCCTGGCCTCCAAATTCACCTGAACCCAATCGAACATTTGTAGTTCGACTTGGAAAAGCGGGTTCACACTAAATGACCACCACACCGAAGTGTACGGGAACTGGGGGACCTGCTGTTGACATTATGGTTCCAGATACCCCAAGATACGCATTGCCACCTCATCGAATCAATGGTTCGCCGAGTAGCCGCTATTTTACGGGCTAAAGGGGGTCCTACAGCTTATTAAGTAGGTGGTTATAATGTAACGACTCATGGATGTGTAACATTCGGATGTGTAAGAGAAAGACCTTTTTCAGTTTCAATTACATCTACGTTCCCCCTGTTTTAAATCACGAATACGTGAGAAACCCGTTATTTCAAAATGAATGTAATCTCAGACTTACACAACGCATATACATCTGAATATTACACAACGCAGATGCCTATTTGCTTACGCGATGTCTCCTCAGACGTTAAACCGAAAGAAAATTCCAATGCAAATTTATGAATTGAATATTTAAATACGAACACTTCTGTCGGTTCGCGTTATAAATTTTAATGCGTTAAACCAAATTTTTTCAAGCGTGTAAAAAACTCTCTTGGAGTTCAGATATTTTAATTAAGTAACAAAACCAATTATTCAGAGCATGAAGTTAAATCCCATAAGTACCGATTTTTTTATCAGCTAAGAAAAATATCAAAATGAAATTGTTCTCGTTATGTTCATGACAAACTTTCGGACGGCAAAAAACAAAAATAAAACAAAACAAAACAAAACAAAAAAGAACCGCTAAGTGTATAAGACCTCTCTCAGTTAAGCCATTACTTAAATTAACTGTTGGTGTGAACTATGAAAAACCGTACTGGAGGAACAATTGAAATTTTTAATAATCTGCGACAATTAACCGAAATATTTTCTAAAATCACTCCTGTTGGAAATGTTTGCATTATTAAAAATCATGCGGTTTTGAAGAGACTGCATGATTTTAATAATGCAAGCATTTCAAATTGTCAATAGAAAGTGCAAAGAATAATTAATTACACTGCATTATTAAAAAACAAGTGGTTTTGAAGAGACTGCATGATTTTAATAATGCAAACATTTAAAATTGTGGCCTCAGTTTAGTGCAAAGATTAGTTACACTGCTTGGAATAGAAAACGCATCACCAGGAAGTATTTGTCTGAGCACCACGGCTCGGCTTAACTAAGTAAGTATGCACTTACCAGGGAGTGTGAACCTGTGCATCGGAGTGATCTACACTCGGGGCAAGGGTAAACCTGACTATGGAGTTTAAGTTACGGAGTGTGTGTTTCCACTGCATAATATAGTTCCAGTTTAAAGGCTGTGTTCGAGCTTGAACTGAGGCCTAAGAAAGCACATGGATATATAAATTTTCTAAATGTCGTACGTACGCACATTAAAAAAATTAAGATCCCAGTTTCGGTCGCGTTTCTAAAAAGTACAAATTTTCGCATTTTGGAGGCGTCATCGTCATTTCTGTTTTGCTTCAGAGAGACTATACAGTTAACAGGAGGATATTTACTGCGACTGGAAAGGAAGACTTGTTAGCCAGAGGCAGGGAGATCGTGGCTTGCAGGTCATTGTAATTAGCTTACTCATTTCTTCGTAATTTTTGTTTTAAAATACTCATGCAGAAATCGTTTGTCAAGGCTGAGGAGGTGTGGGGGTGGAGTGGGACATCGTGGTGGAACGCGAGAAGTTTCCTTTTGTCTCGTCTTCAGTCACCCTTAAGGGGAAGGGCCAGCGACACACGGCACCCCATTAGTGCGCTGATAAATATGCGATTTCATGTCGGTGAATGGGTTTCACAAACTTAGCAGAGTAACCAGGTTAGCTTTGCCCGGAGTATGTTGGCTCTAGTGCGAGTGAGGAGTGAGAATGTCTGGGCAATTTTATTGCGAATCCTACCGTCATATGGGCACCTTTATCACAGGCCTCGTCACAGGACTAGTCTTTGCGTCGCGCGTCGCTGCGCAAACGCATCCGAATGTGGCGACACTGTTTGAAAGAAGGTAACATGCGTCGCCATAGTGGCACTGCTAGTGCATGTAGCAGGATGTCCGAAAATCTCGATCGCCGCATTCAACACCAAGTCGTAGCAGCTCCACAAACCCCAACAGACGATATTCGATGGCTGTTCCGGCAACTATGGACACCCCTATATAGACACAGAGTTTATATCACAGATTGGATGTGGAAAGTTTGCACTTTAGCCACCCATTGCGAGACGACTGCCACTCTCCCCAGCACATCGTCACGCAGGGTTGCAGTGCTGCCGTACCAGACATGCGTGTCGGGACGAATGGAACGATGTCGTATTCAGCGACAAGTCTCGCTTTTATGTCAGTGCCAGCAATCACCGATTGAGAGTTTGGAGAACGTGATCACGGGATGATGTTGCTACTCTCCGTGAGCGTTATGCAGTTACACAGCCTGGTGATTACTGCCTGTACTCATAGTGAGTACAATGTCAGCACGCCGACACGTCGATGAGGTGCTTAAGCCCGCTCTGTTGCCACGATATCTTCATCTCCGTGGTATCACCGATGCCCAATTTCAACAAGACTACTCTCTCCCACACACTGTCAACATCAGAAGACAGTATTTAAAGATGACCAGGTGCTTCCCTGGCCAGCGCGATCTCTGGACTTCACCCCAATAAGAAGAACATGTGAAATGTCATTGGCAAAGGTCTTCTTCTGAGGACACCCTCGAAATGTTGATAAATTTTGGATAAAGGCCAGAGACACAGGGTCAGTGATATCTCACCACATTATCTCCCTGGACTTTCCCACTCAAAACCAGGGCGTGTTGAGAAATGTATAGCCCATCATGGCGGTCATACGACCGACTGACTTATGTCAAATTATATACTGTTTCATCGCCCGTCGCATTCATGTAATCCCTCAGAAATTAAATCACTTCTTTCCCACCTAGTGGTCCACATGTGTGGAAGTTTCGTCTCATTTCGTTCATTGGTTCAAGGTGTGGCATTTTCTGTGTCCAGCAATGTATATATAATTTTGCTTTTCCTCTAGTACTCTTACATAAGGGATCCACTGATGTTGGAAAATTCTCACAGCTACTGGTTCTTGCACGCGTAGAAGTTATAGCATCCATGAAATGAAACCAAAAACATAGACACATGGAAACTCTTTATGTTTCTGTGCATTATTAGTCTTGAAGAAAGAACCTAAAATTTTCAAACACAGTGACTATGAATTTCTGCTATGAAGCAGTACTCTTACTCTACGTGTCCATTTTGAACGAGTACTACTATTTTCAAGCTACTAATAACAAACAAACTTTGTGCGATGCAACAATTGTAAATCGTTGTAAGGTAACAGAACTATTCATGGATCAAAGAGTTTTCATTCTGATTATTCACAGAAGAAATGAACAGCTCAACAGTTTCTTTACTGTGCAGTGATAATAACTACTGTCAGTTTGAAAGTTTGATTCTCTGAAGAATAATTTCGGACATTTCGCATGATTTCGAAAACTAAAGCCTGAGTGTCTTCAACTGAGCAATAAACTCGTGGAAATTTCTTCCTGTAGAAAATTCCATCAAAATTGAAGCACAGACAGATACTGTACTTCACAGGATGGAAACACAAACCGTCGTAATCCTCGGAGCTGAAACCCATTTTTTGAAGAGATTTATTATGAAATAATTTCACCTTTCATATTCGAGAGCTATTGTTAAGTAGAACGGATGACGACGTCATATTGTGTAGATTGGAAATTATGTTTCGGAATTTTTTTACCATACTAAGAATTATTTTCAAGCTGAACCCAATGTTGCTTCCATTCGATCATTGTGATAGTACACTGACGTAATTCAATAAGCACTGAGTACGGGCTTAGACTGCCGTAATTCAATGAGCACTGAGTGCTCATTGAATTACGGCCACCCTTATGTAAAGCGAGTTATACCCGATTTTGGAGTAACGAGGAAAAGCCTGTGACCTGTATGCCAAATACAACAGGTTGATGGACCAGCTGAAAGTGGAATCGTTGACGCGATAGGTGAAACCAAGGATTTATTGCAGTTTTGGAAAGACCAAATTTTGGGCGTAAGGAGGATTGTTGCGTCCATTTAGGAAGCGGCAACCCCTGCTGGTTGTTGGAGGGCCTCAGAGGTAAAAACGCACCAGGTGTATTACCAAAATGGCAAAACGACCAACCGGTGATACGACACACGACGGTAGTAGAAAAGGACCGATCCTGCAGCAAGGAGCCCTCCTTTTTGAAGGAGCTAGAAGGAGCCTCCTTGCGGCCGAAGGGTTTGACCTATACAGCAGCCGAGGAGCAGAGGATGAGGATGTGAAAAAAGATAAGCGTTATGACGAAGTAAATTTCACCCTGATATGTGTCCACGCTGGGCATCGAATCCGGGAATCCTCACTCCGGAGTAATTCGCTCTCCCAACTGAGCTATGTGGACAAATGCTCACGCCACTATCTACATTTATCTCATGTGCGTTATGTGGTGCAGGCATGTTACAGCGTATGCAACGACAGCGGTTTGTCGTACCGAGACATCAGCGCCCGTGTGGGACGACATCCAGCCACAGTGAGGCGATTATGGATTCGGTGGGGTGCAGGAGGGACGGACGGACCGACGTGAGTGATTGCCGTAGCCGCGACACACCACCGAACGAGAGGACCGACATGTTGTGCGGCGGGTATTGACGGCTCGCACCACCACATCACGAAAGTTAGCGCAGGAAATAGGGTGTGTTTCGCAACAACCTGTATCAGCACGTACCAATCGACTCCGTCTGCAGGAGCGGGGACGTATCGTACGGCGCCCATTCCTACGATTACCATTGACGTTACACCACCGGCGAGTGCGGCGGCAGTGACCCGTTGAACGCCATACCTGGACTACAGAATGGCACGACATTGTCTTCTCCAACGAATCCCGCTTCTGCCTGCAGCACCACGATGGTTGGATCTGCGTGTGGCGGCACCGCAGCAAGAGACTGTATCACGCCTGCATTATGCATCGCCATACCGGTTCGTCGCGTGGCATTATGGTTTGGGGCGCCTTTGGATTTGACACCCGCACCCCTCTGGTACGCATCGCCGGTACACTCAACAGCCACCGATACATCTCCGACGTTTTGGAGCCTGTGGTCCTCCCTTACCTGCAGGACCTGTAGACGGCCACGTTTCAACAGGACAACGCGCCCGCACGTAGCATGCATCGTGCAACAATTCTTCACGGCCCACCAGGTGTCACTGCTGCAGTGGCCCGCCTGTTCTCCCGATATGTCGCTGATCGGCAACCGAGTGGACCGGCAAGCACCACCCGCGGCTACGCCTGAGGAACTGTGGCAACGTGTGGAAGCAGCCTGAACCGACATACCCCAAGCCCACATCCAAAGCCTCTTTCGTTCGATGCCGCGGCGTGTAGCGGCCGTTATTGCCAGCCATGAGGGCCACACGAACTATTGATGTCTGCGTGTTCCGCAAGTTGCACGGGCCTGTAAGCTCAATCGTTTCATCTTTGTATCTGTTGTTATGTGTCCAGTAAATCTGGCTTTGCTATCTCGTGTCCTTCATGGTGTTGCATTTTGGGTGGCCAGCAGTGTATATATATATCTATAATGGACGATACTGCCAGAAGGACAGATAATCAATGGACAGCCGAAATTTTAGATTGGATTCCAAGGGACAGGAAAAGACCCAGAAGAAGACCACATGGGAGATGGGTGGATGAAATTCGAAAGTATGCAGGAGTGACATGGAGGAGACTGGCACAAGACAGACCGTTGTGGAGGAAAGTTGGGGAGACCTTCGTCCAGCAGTGGATTGATATTGGTTGACAATGATGATGAAAAGCCATGCACAATGGAAGTTCATATTCCCTCGCTCTTTCAATTAGTTCTCTCAGTACGTGGATATGATCTATTGTGCTGTAGCCACTCCTGAATCCAGCTTGTTCTCTCGGTTGAGCCATGTCCAGTGTTACCTTCAAGAGGTGTGAAAGAACTTTAGTGAAGATTTTATAAACTACTGATAGGAGGCTGATAGGTCTGTAGTTTCCGAGATCCTCAATGTCACCTTTCTTATGTAGCAGGATCATTGTAGCGGTGTTCCAATCCTCGGGAATCTTTCCTTCATTAAGGCATCGAGTGAAAATTTGGGCGAGTACTGTTTCGATTTCTCCACTTGCTTCTTGTATGATGTCTACAGTAATTCCATCTTCTCCTGGAGCTTTTCCCCGCTTCATGTTCTTGATTGCATGTGCAACTTCTGCTGGAAGGACTGGAGGAACTCTGGTACTGGTATCTTTCATGATGTCTGGAGTGCATGTATCATCCCTTTCATATAATTTGGAGTAGAAATCTTTCACTCTTGTCAAAATTTCACCTCTATTTCTTGTTACAGAACCATCTTCTTTTCTCAGTGCCATAATCTGTTTTCTTCCCTTACTGAGATGTCCCTTTGCTATCTTTTTGCTTTGGTTGTTTTCAATTGCTTTCCTCACTAGTTCACAGTTGAATTTTCCTACGTCTTCAGTGATACGTTTTCTTACTGTCTTGCATCGCTCTATATATTCCACTTTGGAAGTCACATCTTCTTTAGTTGTCCTCATCTCTCTTCTTTTTTGAATCAACATTTTCGTTTTTCCTGATAATTTGTTTACATGCAACTTGTTCTTAGACCCAGCTAATTTTGTTGCTGTTTCCATAAGAGCATTGGTTACTTTTCTGTTAACTTCAGAGATGTCCACTTCTTCCGATGTTAGGCCTTCTAGAGCAGAGAACCTGTTCTTCAGTTCCTACTTGAAGGTATTATGGTGTTTTTTAAGGTTGGTTATGTCAATACATTTTGTTTGTCTTATGAGCTTGCCACGTTCAAGTTTAGTGTTGAGGTGCATCTTACATCTCACCAATCTATGGTCACTACCTGTGTTGAACTTGTTTAGCACACTGCAGTCTTCTATGAGGAATTTCTTGTTACACATAATAAAATCAATTTCACTTGTCGTCCCATTTGGATGTCTCCATGTCCATTTCCTGTGTGGCTTTTTCTTGAAGAAGGAGTTCAAGATGAAAAACCCTTCTGCCTCTGCAAACTTAACGAGAGTATTTCCACGCTGGTTTCTGTTGCCATGACCGAATTTACCTACTGAAGTTTCATTCTGTTGCCGTTGCCCTATTTTTGCATTGAAATCTCCCATAATTATTTTCAAGTGCTGCTTACCTTTATTATTTAGACGACAAATTTCCTCATAAAATTCTTCAATTTCTTCTTCAAAATGACTTGTGGTGGGTGCATAAGTTTGAATAATCTGAGCCTGGTATCTTTTCGAGAGTTGGATAACAAGTCGTGCAGCTCTGTCAGAGGAACTTTCAATTTCTACAACTTTATCCTTCAGTTTCTTGTTTATTATAAATCCAACACCACTAGTTCTGCCAGTATCTGTCCCACGATAGTAGAAGAGATGTCCACTTTTCAGTTCGATGAGATCTTCTCCTTTTCTCCTTACCTCACTTAGCCCGACGATGTCCCTCTTGATCCTTTGTAGTTCCTCTTCCAATTCAAGAAGCCTTGAATCAGAAGATAGGGAGCGTCCATTATACGTAGCCAAGGTCAGCATCAGATGGCAGCCTAGTCCGGTCCTCCGGGGATTCTTAGCACCCTCTGCCTTCATGTCGCACTGGCCGCTGCCTTGGCCAGGTACATTCCAGCTGCCGGAGACTGAGGGCCAAGATTTAAGTTGTGGAATCATTTTGGAGGGGTTTGGCCATAACTCACCACGCTGGCCAAGCTGGTTGGTGAGTGTGGGATAGAATTTCCTCTAATCCCGATGGTATAGTTATACCGCTATTGGCGGTCGTCAGAGCCCCTTTAGTGGGAACAGGATGCACCACGAGAAGGCGGGGTTGACATTTGTCAAGGAGAGGCTGTGATGTTACGCATCAATTGACCTTACATCCCGATGATATATATATATATATATATATATATATATATATATATATATATATATATATATATATATATATGGCCACAAAAATCTATGGCCACATTTGCCACAAAAACGGTGTCTGTGTCTAGGTATAGTAAAGTGGCTATGCGCTATTCGAGGAGACCGCGTACATCGCTTCCTAACGGCAAAGTCAGGAGTTAGGGTGCCGATCTCAAAAACTATACGAGATACGGAGAAATAGTCAATTACAAAGTTGTAGAGCAGCATTGATTTAGTACGGAAAGATACCTTGTGCACATGAATGCTAAGAATAGAACGCGTACAACGCTCGTTTGTTTGTTCGCGATGTCGAACACTGTTACGTCACGAAACGCGTCAGAAAGGAGATAATATCGACTTCCGCAAAGCACTAACTCTACTCAACTGCGGAATGTTTGGTTTCAACATGATGGCGTGCCTCTCCGCAACAGCGAGAAAGCGTAAGAAGGTACCTAGTCGAGACATTCGAGCAACAAATCGTCGGCTATGGTGGTTGCGTAGAGTTGCCTGCACGCTTCCAGGACCTTATCACATTGGACTTCTTCCTGTGGGTCTACCTCAAAGAGCAGGTGTATCAGACCCCTCCGACAACGTTGCATGACCTTCGACGCGGTATAACTGATGTTTGTTCCAGCGTGTCCCTGACATGCTGCAAAATGTGCAGCGTGATATTCAATCTAGAGTCCAAATGTGTATTGTGGCTGACGGAGAGAACATTGAGCACCGAAGGTAAATGTGCCTAGTGACAACTATGACGTAAAAGTCTTGTAGTACTTCTACGTCATTTTAAAACATCACCATTCCATGAAATAGTTCCTAAATAAACCTTAACTGCCAGACGAAATATTTAGAACAGAAGTCAAACTTTCGAGAAAAATGCTTTATTTTCGATGTAGCACTTCACATTACAGATGGGTATCAACATTAAACACACCACACACCAACAACGCTCCACATTAATCGCTCTCCAACACAACGCTCCCCAAGCAACAGTTTACTCGTAGTTTATATCTCTCGTTCTCATCAAATCACAGGCATACATCACGCTCAATCAACCTCATTTATGTTGAGAGAAAAGATATCACGTTAAGTGTGAAGTATAACTGAGAACAAACTGAAGATTTACATAAGGAAAGAAACTAATAGTCCCTAGACATCAACAGTTCAACATCACGAACATTCATTGAAAAAAGAAACTTTCTGTACGATATGAAATCTTCATTTTATAAATCGTGATAAATATTTTGTCACAATACGTGCGGAGAACACTCATCAATATACATGTAAGAAGTGGCATAGTAGTAAAAAACAACAACTGGGTAATGCAGGAAAAAAAACTACAACATTTGTAACGTGAAATTAATTTACACATTCGTCCCCTCCTGATAACTTCTCAGGGAAGACAAAACATTCAAACTAAGTTAATTGAATAGTCGAACATTGTAACATGGTGTACATTTAGTTAGGTGAAAAAAAACTGCACTTGCAGAAAAAAATTCAGCACCAAACACAACAAGAGTCAAGCACCCCCCCCCCCCCAAAAAAAAGGTTTATCATAGAACAACAACACAAAAACCTTTAAGTGAACTCTTGGCGGCCAGGCCGACTTCGAACTACTCCCATGAATTCGCACATCAATTTTTAGATGGGTTAGTGGAAACCCTGGAAAACATTACCCTGGGAGTGAAATCTTTATAGATATCAACAAAGGCAATGTCTGAAATTTATGTTATGCCGAAAAGCCAACATTTACAAAATGAGTTGACAAGCATTTTAGTACTAAGAAAAAAATTAATGTGGCGCCCCACTAAAAAAAAACCATTACATACTGACAAGGAGATAACATATGCGATTTTTTGTCCTCAAAGTCTGTCATAAAAGTTCTGTGATACTTTGAGTACAGAGAAAAATTCAAATCAATAGTCTTTATAAAGCAAAGTTCTGTGCAGCATTTTGAGTGTAAGGAAAGATTCAAATAGTCTTTATAAGCTCTATGTAGAAAAAAGTTCCTTTGAGCTTGAAGGCCAATTGTAATAACGAAAAAATGTTTTAACAGTACCTTTTACTAGCAAAGAATACTCTTGTGCGGACATGCTTACTTTGCTGTCTGGGCGACAACGGCACTCTCGAAGCTTCACGCTTCACATGCTGAGGTTGCAGGTCACTGGATCGCCGCGATGTCTCAGGATTTCTCGTAGACAATACAAGTTGACCAGAAGAATCTGGGTCATCAGGCTGTCGCAAGGAGGTCCCAGGCTGAAGCAAGGAGGTCCCAGGCTTAAGCAAGGAGGTCCCAGACTGAAGCAAGGAAGTCCCAGCATTGTGCGGGGCTCCATCAATCAGCCTGCGATGTGGTTTTGCAGTTAATCACTTATGAGTCTGGAGAATTCGAGGCCGCTGTGGTGCAGTGGTAGCATGTCCTACGCATAACTGGAAGAACTGGGTTCAATTCCCGGTGACGGCCAATTGGAATTTTTCCGTGACTCACTTATCAACGTGAAAAGAGCGGTGACTTCTGTTCCATAATATCTGAATGCCAAGAACTTCGGTGAATACCAGTAGTTGAACACAACTTATCTGTTTTCTTTCAAACAACTTCCTTCAGGGAAATAATGAAAGTATGTGATCGGATGACGGTAGGTTTTGAACAAGAGGAAGAATGCTTTATCAATTCAAACGTTTCATACATCAATTTTAAATATCTTTTTGTACTGACATAATGTTCTCGATTTGTTTTCTAGTCGGGTATTCTTTCAGGAGAGCAGTTAATGAAAATTTGGCTTAATTAGATTTACTGGTCCTCATTTACCAGAATTAATGGAATTTTTCTTTGTCGGAGGATGATTACGTTTGAATTGCTTGTACAGAATGCGTTTAGCTACATGCTAGGAGCATAGTATTTTAAGTGATATTGTTTCTCAAAAAACACTCTAAACTTACTGTTCTAAAGCTAAGTCTATAAAATGACAATGAACTGAATAGATGACTTACAAGTTCCTGTAGTCAGAATTACTTTTTAACACAAGGTTGAAGGAACACACACCAAATCACCAAAGTAGTTCAATTAAATTGTCTATAATGAACATTAGAACGAATCACTTTAAACAATCGTCGTAACAATTCACCAGCTCATAATTACAACTAAATCGTTTCAAGCATTTCTCAGACTTTTCTGTATTGCGAATTTTCCCGCTAGATCGCATGAATTCTCATATTTAGTTCCGACTTTGCGGCGGGGGGGGGGGGGTAGGGTAACGACCTCCCGTGAGCAAACCTAAGCTCTATACATAACCAGTCACTTGAGAATTGAGGCGCTACCTCCGCTTAGTTGCGTTTACAGCCTCGAAATCTGGACCAGTTTCTTACGGTAGAGATGCGGTTTGTTTTTCATGATGCATGTATTATGTATGTCTCTGTGTGATTTCATTGTAGGAATTTCTTTTTTCACCATCCATGTTCATCGAGGTTACGACGCACTTGGTTCGTGTAGCACATCTTGGTGATTCAACTAACTAGCCTTGGAACTACGCAAAGAGGTTTTGTGCTCTTCCTGGTTTTTAGTAAGTTCTGCTTTGCAAGTTGGGGCTTTCATGCTTAAGGGGAATCCTAATTTTCTTTTTTTTTTTTCCCGTTAAAAAAATCGATTTTTTTACGTTATTTTGTTATTGCTGGTCTTGAGAATATGTGTACTAAATTTCAAATCGAAATTCGCAAAATTCGCCCAGTTATAATATATTATTGTCTAGTGGGGTCACAGAGTTGGTTCAACTGGCGCAAACCCGAAGCTGAGAAAACTCTGGACGAATTCAATCAAGAACCGCCACTTCATAAAGATGTAGAAAATGCTATAAAGCCGATTTACAACGATTTGTCATCAAGAGAGTTGCCAGAAATATGTTTGGGTGGTGACACTCAAAACAACAACGAAAGTCTCAATTCTACTGTTTGGCGGTTCGCGACCAAACATCTTCATTGTGGCTCAAAAACCATCAATGGCAGCTTATGTAGCAGCAGGCATTTTTAATGAAGGCTTTTCTGCCGTCCTGAAACTGATGACAACGATAGGAATCGGGAATCCTTATTGGCGAGCAAATGAAGATATTTTTGCCAACGCGCGGGACCAACAGCGTCTGCAGAGATCTTCGAGACGCAGCCTCGACTCTACAAAAGAGTCTCGTACAAGGCATAGAAGCAAGCAAATGTATCTAAACGAGCTCTACGAGGCAGAGGATGTAACTTTATTCTCTTGGATAAACATTTACAGAATGTTGACAACCTTATAATTAAAATTTATAAAACTCGAAATTAACTTAATTCGAAATACAAAACAATTAAAACGTACAACAATAAAAGAGTAATCTTAAATGAATATTTAATTAGCGTTAAGAACCTAACTAACTGTACGGTGAACTACACAATTATTTCATTCAACAAATGGACAAATGCCATGATACCCTGTATATCTAAAACACGATAACACGTAAAATTGAACATATTAAGCACTGGAAGGATGTATTGATTAAACACTTTTCTTTTAAGACATAATGGCATATTGCTCTTAAAAATTGTACTGTTTCTTCCCAAAACTCTCCAACCAAGTTTTATGCGCCAATTAATTTCTTCATCAACGTGGCCCTCGCTTGATATCTGCTGCCCAAGGTAAATGTAGGAATTGGTTATCTCCAGCTTTTCTCCTTCAATTTATAAATCTTCATTCCTTGTAAAAGCCTTGTACATCAGTTTTGTCTTTTGAAAGTTCATTTTTAATCCCATTTCTTTACCATTCTCTGCAAGTTCCTGGATCATGCACTGCAGTACTGAAGCATTATTTCAAAGACCTGGGAAGAGTTCTTTGAAATATTTTTTTCTATTAAAAAATAAAACGGGGTCGAAATTGTTTCAGGAACACCTTGACCCGACCCGTTTGACCAGCAGGAAATTGCCGACCCGGTGACCCGTTGACCTGCTGGCCCGTGACCCGCTTCCATCTCTGCTCCGTTCCTTTTTTCAAATGGCGGTTGGACTTACGGCATCACGTCTTTTACTTTGTGACAGCATCCATCCACAGGTTTGCGTTCATGCATCTGAAGTTTTTAGGCACTCAGTCAATTTTTGTCATTTTGTCATTTGAGGTGGCACTAGGAGTTTTAGATATATGTACGTAGCAGCTTACAACTCAGCACACCTGATAGGGAAAATGGATACTCCTAAAACTGATTTTTCTGTACTTCTCTTTATTACTTTCCTGTCAGGGGAATCTGCTCGCGCTCTAATTGTTCCTTTTCCGTTCTCTCAAAAGACTCGTACAGTCGTCGGTGTGTAGGGTCTAAATCTATTTTAAGTGTCATTAAATGGAATCCTAATTTAAGGCCATTGATTCCGGGGAGAGATACAGCCAGTGCTCTCCGGTAAGCGCACCATCCGCGCCTCAGCCCTCCAGGTCGAAGCCAGAGCTTAGACCACTGCGCCACGGGGGGCTGTTCGTATTTAGTTCGGCGATATCATATCTCTCACGAGTAAGATTGAAAAAAAAATGTTTTAATATTTCTCTTTTTTGCTTTTTCACATTTAATATATTCTTGCTAGGAGGAGTAAAGGTTTATTTTTATTGCGAAATATGTCTCTTCATCTGAAACCCGGATTTACAAGATCTCCATGTACTTTCGAAATATTGTGGTATAAAAATTGCACACGAGGTGGCTTTAAGCTCGAGCTCTATTCAGTGCATCTTAGCTTCTAGATAGCTCTTATTGCAAATATACCTTCAGCATTAAGTAGCATTAACTAGAACCAGCATCAGTGGCGTACCGGAATAAATCGGGGCGCCCCCCAAAAAATACCTTTAAGGCCCTTTTCCGAAAATATATTAGATTCCAAAAATTGAAATATTTTAGTTTCATAACTAGCTTTTACCCAGCAAAAACATAAGTGCTGGGAAACTGCTGGCCACCAGCTGGCAGTGATGGGTCACTGCTGGCTGAAATCTGCAGCTCACGGCCAGTTAGTGGTCCGTTGGTGGCAGCGCTATCAGTTGGCGAGCCATTGATGGGCCTGCAGCGTCGCAGTGAATTGTGGGCCTCCAAGCAAGTGCCACTAGTGGCCCGTTGCTGGCAACCAATGCAACCCCAACAGCAGGTAGAAGCAACGGGACTGCGCATGCGCAGAAGCAACACTTGCTGTGTCTCTCATGGTACCAGTTAGCTGAAGACGACGCTATCGCCATCGTGTTATTTTGGTGGATGTTAAGAAAAAAAATCCATATGTGAGAGGCGAATTAATTTCCTAATGAAATTTTACGTCGATGAAGATATCAGATTAAGCCGTGAAATACTAGATTACAGCCATGAAATACACCCACTCCATTCCCATGAATAACAATTCATGGAATGGAATGGATAAATAACAAGAAAAAATTTGAAACCGCTTGAAACAAATGTCCTGCAAAAACCATTAAAACAACGTTTGTTGGAAAAAAAAGAATTATACGCGTACAAAATTTATTAATTATTTGAAAGTAAAAAAAGCAACGCTATGTGGTGTACTCATCCATGGGTTAAATACACAAGACTGGGAGGAATTCGCTTCTAAAAATAATGAGAAGTAAAATAAAATATCTTTACTCTTTAAAACAAATGTAGCTTCGGACAACGGAAAGGAAAGACACAACGTTAAAAATGTAACAGAATGTGACATGAACCCGGTTAAATATATATTTTTATTCAACAATCTCTTTTCAAGACGACAAGGAGAGTACAAAACTTTGAAAAGCGACTCTAAGTAGTACACTCCTTGAAAATGAGTGAAGTTCCCTTAAGGTAAAAAAGAAAGCTATCGTTACGTTGAAAAAATTAATTTATGAATTATATGAAACTGACTTTTATGAAAAAATACCTCGCAATATTGTAAAATGAAAGAGGGAAGCATTCGATTACACATTGCATACGAAACAGACAGCTTTAAGCATACGCACGAGCGTGGTAAATTAGTCCAGTCGGTAGAGAGCTCATTAAGCACGCCAACGGCCCTGGTTCAAATCCACTCAGGTGCAAACAGGCGTCTTTCCGGTCTGTTGAGAAAATTTCTCCAGTGCAGTGCGTTAATTCACAAGTTCCGTAAGGGTAGAAAAAAAAACCTTGCTTTGGGAAACTGCGGTTATCCTTGATTTTTTTTTACTATTATTATGGCTACTACTAGGAAATTGGCGGACAAGATTCGACAAGCCACCAGTTACGTCACGTGGTTGCCTGCTGCCACTACCGGCACACTAGCGGACCACATTAGGCTAGCCATCATTTCTGGCACGTGCTTTCAGGGCCACTGAAGGGCCACCTGTGGCAGCTACTGCCTGTGATGGACAACTGATGGCCCTGTTGTGGCATATGACAACTGATGGGGTGCCAACTGTTGGCCAGCTGTTGGCCTGAACTGCTAGCCCTTCTGTTGGCCGCCCGGGCATTTTATTGACGGTTCGGCAGCGGCAACATAGTGCTGGGCCATTGCTGGCAGTGCTGGCCCAGCAAGACTGTTTTTGCTGGGTATGGGCGTTTTCATAGTGCAAATTCTTTGGAACGTACAGGTATTTTTTCGTGAAACCAAAATTGTTGTGCTCTATTGCTTGCAACACAAATGTGCACGTTTTATTTTAAATGATTGCCGTAGTTTTGCACCATTACAAAGTCCTACAAAGCATTTTCACGAACGTTAATCATATCATGCAAATTTTATTGTTTTTGAGAGCCAAGTCCCACCAACTTCTTTGAAATGCCTCGCTATCACATAAACGAAACTCGTAACTACAGTGTGATAACGTCTGTTGACTTTTTCTGATTTATACGAAAATTGTAGAATAATAATAAGCGAATAAACAAGTAACAATTAAGAATCGTGGCATGAAATCACAGAACTATGTGACGTACTACAGAAGTGAAAACATGTGTCAAGCGACAAATCTGCAGCGATGCATTCTGTCTGCGTACCTCAGTTGGGAGAGTGATTTACTCCGGAGTGAGTGGGACATGGGATCGATGCTCGTCGTGGACAAACTGGTGCTTTCACAACTACTTAAATTATTTACTCTTGAATATAAAAAATCACACTTAACATAATGCCACAATGTTTTGCACAGAGTAAAAATAAGTTATCTTCACTGTTATAAAGAAAATGACGCAAGTTTGTGTTTCCTCTTCCCCGTGAAGAACACCTTTTAGTTAAGTACATCCCGAAGGATGTGTATTGATGTGCAAAACAAATCGTAATACATAATAACACTTTATTCTCATTGGTAAAAAATTTCATTCATTGAACTGATATTCCTTTCACATTCTCTTGTTAATATAAGTACATGTATGTATATGGCTGTGAAAAGGGGGCGGCAAGTCCTCTGGAAAAAAAACTGGATGTTTTCCAGCAATATAGTTTTTATGAACTAAAATCACGAAAATATTTTCTAAATATTTGACTTAGTTATTGGAAAAAAGTGTCCAAAACTGCTTTTCCTGTTGGTACTTCATTGAAATCATTCTTCTAAAATTACTTGTTATTTCTTTAACCACCTTCATATGAAAATATTTTATAAAATATTTTTACTCAGGCTAGAGAACATCTTTGCCGTGAGCCTCCCCCCCACGCAATGCAGAGGTTTCGGGGGCTAATTTTTTATAGGCCCTGTTTTCCGCCAGCTGGATGAAACAGTACATTTATATTAGGCATTATACCTATGCATCTAAGTGTCATTTCAAAAATCTTTTTTTCGGAAAGGTAGATGTAACGTAGCTAAAATTATTCAGAAATTTTCCAGCTTTACTTCTTGCAAAACTTCTCTGCTCTATGGCAGGATAGGATAGTTATTTGTTTTGTAAATGATACCATAAAACAAAAACAAAAAATTCCCGAGTAATTAATGTTACAGCTGCAAGCTCTGCGGATGCGGAGAAGTACAAGTGGTGTGAATGCTCGTCTATTACAATCCACATTGGCTGTAAAGATGACTAGCATGTGGGACGTATTTTATTGTTTTACTACTAGAAAAATTGCTTGCAAAAAAACAAAACAAAAAAAAAGCAAATATTCTTCTCAACTGTTAGCTGATAATTTTAATCAAGGGGGTCCCAGACATAGGATGTGCACAGGGCCTCCGCTGACCTAAATCGGGCCCTGCGCACGATGAATATTTCTATAGAAGCAGCATTGGGAATATGCTTTTAACCAAGTATAGTTATAATTACCAGCAATACCTTCATTAATTTCCTAGGTATTTAGTTTTCTTAATATATGGAGCGAGATTATATTTGTATTTATCTCCATATCTTCACTTAAATTTGAATTGAAATATACGTTTTGAAACGGACAGCTGAAATCATGTTTAAGATTATCTACATGTTTTTCTGGGATTCTTAATGCAAACTTTCTTCCGTTGAGTGGTGAAAATTCATGTATGTATCAGGCAAGACATTTGAGGCTTTCAGTTGGCAGATTAGAAAAACATTTTTGCTTTATTTCTTAGCTTTTTGTGATGCAGTATTTTTCACTGGGAGGCGAACAGTGCATATCTTCCTTTGCTACCACTTCTCAGCAAATTTAATTTGGGTTATAATTATTTCTTCCATTGGAGTTAAAGAAACATGACAAAAAATTTACCTGCAGGCTGCATCGAAGGCTTAGCTTTTTAGAAACTACTGGGTACTGACTTTAAAATACCTTTAATATACTACGACCAATTAATACTTTGGCAAAGGCGTTCCGTAGAACAGGCAATTGAGTGTCATCTTCCTTGACTTTTCTTTTCAAGAAATCATAGCATTTTTCCCCCAAGTGTCTACTTCACATATAAGGAAAAATGTTTTTCGAAACATTTTTCATTCGATGTATACATTTGATTTTTTTCTTTTGAAGGATTTGACACTTAGAAAGTTTGGGACACATTGACCTAATGGTAGTTCTCAAAATAAAGGGACACAATTCTAATGGCTGCCGAGTGTTAACAGGCGCGCGCTTTCTGTTAATCGTCATAGTGGGACCCTGGCTATGGTCCCGTTTGACGTTTAGAAAGTGTGTTTGTCTTTCCATGCATCTATTATGTGTCCCTTCTTTAGCAGCAGTGGTCTTACATTAGGGACCGCTTACAACTTATAGTCTTAGACGCTCTTGGGGTCCATGTACAAAATAACACAGAGATAAAAAACAAATTCTATGAATAAATATCGGCAAATTATATATATTTAGATGGGACATATTGAAAAAAATGAAGGAGAAAAGTGGAGCACTGAAAGTTATTTTCCTGTATAGAGTATAGAGTATAGAGTAGATAATGAATATTAAAATAAAAATAAATATCGTATTTTATAAAATGTATTTAATGAAAGCATATTTTGAAATAGAAACACGGCAAGAACGACTGCCAGTTTTCGAAAGGCAATGCACATTTGAAAGTTAAGATAAAGAGTAATTTAGTACGAAGGAATCAAAAACTGGAAACGACAATTAACGAAAGTAAGAGAAGCAACGGAACTTTTGAAGACGAAAAGGGACAAAGAAAGATATTCTAAAGGAAACAGAGAAAGAAAGAAACGCACTGATACAGAATGAGATGGCATAGTTATCCATTCCTTACTAAAGTACTTCCAGCTGTCTGGCTTTTTCTGGACTCCATTCAAAGTGACAGGCGTGAAAGACCCGTGCACAGTTACTCAATCTGAAAGCGTCAAATATGGTAATTGGGCTTGATGCATATGCGTAACGAGAAGAAGTGGCTCGTTTAATAATAGATTCGTGGTGCAATATGGCGTGATGGGACTGAAAATTGACTGGCTGACAACTAGAGGCAGCCACTGTTCAATCGCGGAAACACAAAAAGAAAAAAATAAATAAAAAAAGAAAAAAAGAACACACAGAGATATGAGAGACAGAGTGAGAGAGAAAGAGGACCCTGGCCATGATGGCCATCTCGTGCGTGATGGCAATAAAGTTTTAATAAAACGAATGGCAACTTGGCACGAACACCAACGGCTTCGTGCCACATCAGCTGTGACAATCACTTAAGGCTACATCAACGCCCCCTTTTCACCAGCGGTGGCGGCGTTGGCATGACTACGCACCTAGCATTCGCTACCGGAAGTCCAGGTGTCAACAGTCCGAAAAATTTTCTTCCCTCCCTTTAATCAATGCTAAGTTACAAGCCAACAATAACCGAGATATAACGAGAAAATTGAAGCAACAGTTTGTTTCTGTCATTCTCGCCAAAGAGTTTTTCCGCAGTAACTCGGGAAAAGGCTGCTTTACGACGCACCTGCGACTTAGGGGTCTGAGGCGCTAAACTCTGACATTCGGCCGAGATGGGCATATAGGTCATTCTCGTCAAAGAGTTTTTCCGCAGTCTCTTGTCCTATGGCTCTGTCCATTCCCAGGAACCTGTGGCCCCAAAATTAGGGACGAGAGATTCCTGTAGCCATTTGAGTTGCTCATGGTGGTTGCTAAACCCCAAAACAAATAAACAAACAAAAAAAAACTGCACAAAGGCTGGTTTACCAGTCTCAGACATCTCATGAAATAGATGTATAGCATCACGATTTTATTCATTTGGATATTTATTTCATTTTACTTGTGGTCTATAAGTAGTGGCAGATCGCTAAGGGCCATTATATCAATATATGATTTATTAAAGCGGTGTATGACCAAAACAGAATGTGAATATTCCTCAGATACTGCAAATAAAAATGCGTTGTTTAAAGATACTGTTTTCTGAAATCATATGGTAAGCAGTGCAGTTTTTATAAATAATTAGTAACTACTATCAATATTTTTGAATTGGTAACAGTTAGGTTATGCGGAAAGGAGTAGTGAAGCATAACACCCTGTGAAAGGGGCATTCTGTGTTGTTGTAGCTAAAAAGTATCGAAAAAGTGGAGATAATTAAGGTTTCCATGAAGATCTTGCACGGCCTTGTGAAAGTAGTTATGTTGATAACTTTCTGCAACCTCATGGAAAAGCGAAATTATATGAGTTCACTTTCTACGATATTAAACTGTGGTTCAAATTTATAAAAAAGTTATGTGAAGTCTTGTCCAGCATGCAATAGTTCTCTGGTATTTATTCTCACTAATTTTCTGGTATCTGTTCTCAATTACTTAGGTATTAAACTAGGTTTTTATTACATTTGTGCACGCGAAACACGAAGGTTTTCCGGCTTTATTTTGGAACAGTGTCTTCGGTTTTACGTTCCATAAACTTACTTTGTCAAAATAAATCTATTGTCTATTGTGCTGTTTGAAATGTTTGGAGAAGAATTGTAAAAGGATTTCGGAGAAAACATATTTTGGGAAGTTGATTAAAATTAAAAACACGTAATTTTTCGCTTTTTTGTTAAAGAAAAGTTAGTGAATTGTCATGTTATGTTTTTTAATTTTTGAGTCGCCCTTTGTTTGTGAGATCTTGTCCCACGCATTTCTCATAATTTGACAGTGCCACCTTTGAGAGAAACAGCTAACAAGCAAGAGATATCTTGGGGAAACACAAGAATCAGGATATCTCTTGCTTGTTAATTCTTGGAACTTCCCCCAGCATATCTGAAGTGAACCTTTTCTTCGTGCATTTCTATTTAAAAGGAATATATGCCAGAGAAAATAATAAACACAAAAATACACTGCGATACCAGTATATTATGTAAGTTGCTGAAGAAATTTGTATCAATACCACTAACTGTTAGAATGCCGCCGTTGCACGATATATAACATATTAATGAAAATCGAAATGAACGATTTTAATATCTGTATTTACACTAAAGTAGAAGTTGAAGGCTAAAATCACATCATTAGATATTTCATGCTGGCTCCCAGCACATCCTCAGGTGAATGTTAAAATGAAATATTGTAAAAAAATGTGAAAAAGAGTCCACTGTGGAACGCCACTCTTATTTATACACATCACGTTCAGCTCCCAAGTGACTTCAAGGAAACGTCACCACACTCTGACCAATGGTAGTTGTGTCTTAATTATTATCGGGTGAGTTCTAAAATAAAATTCGAGTTAGTAGTTTACTTGGTCCTTATTGTTCGAAATTAACGGTATCCAAGATGGAGGTATGAATCTGGGTACTTCATCATTACGACATTTGTCAGCACTGTTGACGATGTGTAAACTCTCCACTAGCAAAGTCGCACTCCAGTCGTCGTGACTTGAAATAAATCTTGCCTCATTCCACAGAGGGATGTGGGCTCCTTGGTTAACTAATCTTGCAAGTGCTGTGGAGTTTGAATGTGTTTTAACACTATACCTTTGCTAGCGGAAAGTTTACACATCGTCAATAGTGCTTATAAATGTTGTAATGAGGTATCCAGATTCATACCTCCACCTTGGATACCATTAATTTCGAACAACTAGGACCAAGTAAACTATTAACTCGAATTTTATTTCAGAACTCACCCAATAATAATTAAGACACAACTACCATTGGTCATAGTGTGGTGACGTTTCCTTGAAAACACTTCGGAGCTAAACGTGGTGTGTATAAATAAGAGTGGAGTTCCATAATGGACTCTTTTTCACATTTTTTTACAATATTTCATTTTAACATTCACCTGAGGATGTGCTGGGAGCCAGCATGAAAGATCTTGTGATATGATTTTAGCCTTCAACTTTTACTTCAGTGTAAATAAAGTTATTTTCATCGTTCATTTTGACTTTCAGTAACATCTTATATATCGTGCAACGGCGGCACATGAGCCCGGTATAAATCAGGCAGGCAGCTTGTCGAGCATCAGTTAGCGTGTTTTAGAGTCAGAATGGGAAAATCGAGTGATCTGAGCGAATTTGAATATCGTGAGATATGATATTTGGCGCCGGGCGTGTCAGTTTAAGCATCTGCCAAACGCCCGTTCGCCTGAGTTTTGATGCGAACCTGGAGTAAGGGTTAAAAATCCTGTGGACAAAACCAGCTGATGGATCGGAGGGGCTAAAGCAGATGGACGACATGGTCATCAGCTGCTGTGGCGAATTCGCGACATGGTTTTATTCACGTTGCGCGCGGAGATGACCCTGGGGCATGGGCATAACAATATTGAATTCTGTACTGATTGACCGGGAACTGGCTCTTCTGTTCGTTTGCACGATTATCGCCCCAATTTCCTTTGACTCCCTTTGACCTACTAGGCGTTTTTGCCCTTAAATGGACGATCGGTGGATGTTTCTCACTCAGTTCACGATAAACATTTTCCATGCTAGCTGTTCATTAAAGCCTAGAAGAACGGACGTTTAGGAGATGATCGAACTGAAACGCTTAGTGGCAGTTATCATGCTACATCAGAGTTTCTCATATCACTCATTTCGTCGATTCCATTGTTCAATCGGAAGCTAAGTGATGCTCGATGAGTTTGTCTTCTGATTTATACAGCACACTGCTTTCGCGTGTCGTCTTAGGTGTTGAAATCAAAATTTTGCTGCTTCTGATACTTTCCAAAACAGAAAACGACGGAGAGCACAACTGATTTCTTCGGGAGAAGGACTCCGAAGAAGAAATATAAACTGTACATTTATACTTCTGCTTAAAAAACTTAAAAACAAATCATGAAGGTTACAAAAAATTTTCGTGAAAAATTCCTGAAGATTAAAATTATTTGTGGACGCCTGACTTTCGTGTGCATTCGCGATATCGAAAAGTGTGATAATTTATTTTTTACCTTCAGAAAGACTTTAAAAGAAAAAAACAATTCCGGCTAAGCTTAATTTCATGAAAGTTAAAATTCTTGCGATTCTTCTAAAGACCAAGGAGTTGTACACTTTCCTTTAAAAAAAGCTTCATAATCGGCATAAACCATTTCACAAGATTAGTTTGCTTATATTCAAGGATCAAGTGAACATCAACGAAAAAAAAAGAGCCATGCCAAAATGCTTAGTATATTTACCCATGGTTTTACTGAGAGCACACGTCTGTGTCATTCTCCTGTCCTGTTTAAAAGAGAAATAAGTATTGCGTTATTAAACAGAAGTATGTTTAAGAATAATAGAACAAAACCACACAGCTTCCTTGGAAGAAATTAACTGAAGAGCGTATTGCTATAAATATTGAGGTTGAGTTTTCGATGATATTAGCATTAAATAGAAATTAAATAAACGATGACCGTTGTTTCCGTGTCTCACTAATGCAGATTTTTAAATCCCCTGGAATACTGAATACATACACGGATATGCAGAACATAGTGATTTTTTACAGATGGCTTCAGGCATTACCCTACGTATAAATTCCTTTGACAAGCCAGGTTGTAAGAAAGAAGAAAAAGATCTAGCTTTATCTTTTACAAATGATTCGCGAACTTTTGAATCCGGATATTACAATGGAATTTTAGCTCGAACTAGATTTTCAGCGCGAAGCTTATTTATTACAGAATTGTGTCCAGGATGCTGCTTCGTTTCGCAGCTTCATGTTGACCGCAGAATCTCTCAAGGATATACAGGTTAAAGAGATTCACCTGCGTCTTTTCTAAAATTCAAATCACGTATACATGTGAGTACGATAACCGTTTTAATTAGCAGTATTGCTCATTTTCTACTTTTATTTTTTTCAGCTTGCTTTCTAACAAAGGCTATGTATTCTTATTTATAATTTCTTTTCTTAATTTTTAAAGTACTCTAGCCCAACATATGAAGTGTCTCTAATTCTACGTGATAACCCAAAACTATCGCCCATTTTGATTGAAGAAAATACTCACTCACCAAAATGCAGATAAACTTTTTTTCTTATGTTTTTACTCGAATGTATAAATAAATGTGTGATGAATCAATCTTAAAACTTAACATATTTGACCTACATCAGCAAATTTTAAAATATTGTAATAATTATAAAGTTAAAAAATACCGAAGCTAATCTGCAACACTAACTCACTCCACCCATGAAGGGGAAGTGAGGTAATGGAACAGTAACATTAATAGAACATTCACTACTATTGCAAATAGCAAATTAAAAAACAAAGGAAAATAAAATAACGTATTTTTTTTCATATAATCCGCAGACCGTGATATTCGGAAAAATGAAATATCCTCATACCACATCTGCGATGTTGATCCGGGACCACCATTTCCTACACAAAATTCGCAATTCACGGGATGACCCAGAAGTCCAAATGAATTGAAAAAAAAATTAACTTCTTATTACAAAATTAAATAAATTTATAAGTAAATATCTGCTTTTGTGTTACTTTCAAGTAAATAAAGAGCAAAAAACACTAGCTTTTTCAGCTTTACCGCAATTCCGTACTCAGACCTGATAGTTCCGCAGTTGGATTTCGTATTGCACAGGCAATATATTTAAATCTGTCTCACCCACGAACGTGTGTGACGCTGAACTTTCCACAACCCGTAATCGTCTACGAGAGAAAATGTATGTTAAAATGCTCAAAAGAAGTATAAAAAGAACCTTCTTTCCAACTGCTTGTGGACCTCTATATCGTATTGCATCAAACTATACGATCTCTCCTGACAATTAAGACGTGGATTTTTTTTTTAAATCAAAGTGACACAAAATTTTTTTTTATTATTTTGGTTCTAAAGTGGCATATTGTCGGCAGTGTTTAAATTCATACCTTTTTTAAGAGATAATCCGCGGAATATACGATGGAAATTACGGTGAATTGTAATGCTATACAAATGTAATTTTCTGGAATATTTTTAATTTTTATAACTCCGGGGTATAAAAGTGTAAATCAACGAAGTATTATTTAAGCGACGGTTAAGGAAACGCTTTTCTTTCATTTTCTGTTCAGTGGTGAAATATATGATTCCACCGCAAAATGTCACACGATCAGCAATTTTTAATGGAATTGCCATCACAAATTATCGTTGTTGCGGCAAATAACTCGAAAAGAATCAACCGTATTGCTGCTATTCAGTGGAATTAAACCAGTATTGTCAGAGTTCCGTCACAGCATGCTAAACAGGAGGTAACCCGTGGTGTAACTGGCATTCAAGTATTTCTTTCATTTATTCACATTCATAAACTTCTGCTGCTTGAATTTTCCAGATAGATTAAGTACGTGGATGTGAATAAATATCTCCTGCGCTTTGGTTGTGTCTTTCTCTTCCTCCACGAAGTAAAACGACTAATTTGCTGATTTTATAAAACAAAACGTTGTTTCCTTTCTTTTAAGTAACCTACGAATAACTTGCTTGGATGTCTTAATATTTTTGCTGTTTTCAAGTTTTCCTAAAATAGTATTAGTTATTCAATTTTGCCGTGAATTTAGAATTAAAATATTCCATCATGTAGATTCAGAAAAGAAAAGAAAAATGAATTAGGATATGGCTTTCTCACAATGCTATTCTATTATTTTCCATCAGTGTTCAAGTTCTTGACGAATGACATATTGTGGTAATCAAAAATCTGTTCATTGGATTGAAAATACTTTTTCCACTGCATTCAATTTAACATGAAACCTGCAAAAAGAAATGTGCTTTTTTTAGCACCTGGATCAAGGATCACATTGCATATACCATTTCTTCTTATGTTGTCATTAATACTGCATTCCCCTTATGTTCCGATGCTGAGTGGCTAGTAGTGATTTTCAACTTGTCAAGCAGAATTTACACGAAGAGCACATACATTGAAGTTCCAGTTCATTAGGTACATCTATCTAGCAGCGTGTTGTGCCTTCTTTGGCCAGCAGAACAGCCAGAATTATTCGGGTATGGAGTATTCCTGATATTGAAGGCTTCGGGTAAGAATGTTGTACCATGTTGAAATGACTAAGCTGCTGCAAACTGGACAGCGGCACAGTCTTACAGAGGACAGTCTGTTCCACCTCATCCCAGAGATGTTCGATGCGGTTTAAATCCGGGACTGTGCAGGTCATTAAAGCAAGAAAAACTCATCAGTGTTTCTGGATTCTTTCTGTGACCATAAGAGCCTTGTGAAAATTTATCCCTTCAAGGCAACGGTTTATCCATCTGCCATCTGCTTGAGGATAAACCTTAGCCATGAAGGAATATATTTGAACACTAACAATGTTCAGATACTCCGTGGCTTTCAGATGCCATTCAATGGGTGTCACGGATCCTAATGCGTGCCAGGATGGCTTCGCGTCCTCATGTTTCTTGCATAAAACTCGGATCTCGCCATGCGTATTATATAAAAAGAACCTTGATTTGTGCGTCCAGGCAACCTTTCTTTTCAAGTCGTCAACGGTACAGTATCTATGCTATTGAATAGTTTCTGTTGGGTAATTCCTTTGTGCAATACATCTCCCCAGAACGTCGCATGCATGATCGATTGGACTGAGATCAGGGAAGCGCGCTGCCCACTCCATCCACGGATATCCTTCCTAACTAAAATACTTCATGCTCAACTGTTATGCTATGAAATAAAAATGAAATCTGAGCCTACAACACCACGGATCAAACGAACGTGGCAAAGAATCACCTCAATGCAGTGCCCGTGCTCGATGATGATTCCTTGATCCATCATCTGCAGCTCGGCAGGTCTATTGACCAAGACACCGGCCCACACCGTGATGTCTCGATCGTCAAATCTATCGCGTTCAGTGATTTTCTGCAGTCCCATATGTCCTCTTCTAAATCAGTTGCCCCTTGGAATCCGACGAAGGACTAAAGCGGTTTTCATCTGTGAACATTACCTTGTCACGTTGATCTGAAGGCCAGTCAAGCCGAGATATACACCACTGGGGAAATGCTATACGATGCGCCCTGGATGTAAACGTAACTTTGATAAAAAAAAATGCCCCTCCGCCCTTCAAGAGATCAAGAAGATCCTGATTACACTCCAGATAAGTAATCTAGAATGGAAAAAAGCTCTCTCCAGAAGAGGTAGATAGCGTAATGGTTTCAGAACATATAGTCCTGCTGTGTTTAGATGTATTGAAACAGTTTGGCACAAAATTACTTGAATATGATTAGCCAGCTGGCTTGCAGTACTTTCCCGACTCCGTTTTTCCATTATGGACAGGTAACGATCATCCCGCTGGCTCATACTGTAAAGACGACCTCCATCAAAATATCTGGCAGCGGTTCTGTGTCTACTGAATGCTGGCCAAAGCCGGGACAGTATGCTGTGTTTTACTCAAACTCTCTGGCGAAATCAATCACAGTCAGACCTTCTTTATCCAATGATTCGACCTCAGGTAAAATCATTCACATGATGTCAGCGAGACGTGCTCTTTTTGCCTCAGACACGCAATTTCTCGCCTTGTCTCTGAAACACTGAATGAACTCAAGTGAGACACAGTTCGGCCTGCTAGCTATTTATACCCTCGGCAGCTGTCAAATGCTTACAGCAAATTTGCATACGGGCTGAACATCATGAAATGTCTTCTTACGTCACATTGCATTCATGTGCCCATGTCAAGAAGCTCTTTTAGCTCCATGACGCTTTGCAAGCATCATATTTCATATTCGTCCTTATGTTTTGGACAGCAGCGTAATGCATCATCACGATTTCATTTATGTTGGACGTCATTGGTATCTCTTAAATAACAAACTCGTTCCTTGTTTTGACAGAAATAAAACAATGTAAAGAACTTGATCTGTTACGGATATTTAGCCAAAAGAAGCACTAAAAAATTAATTACGTTCAGGTTTCACATTTCTGCTTATAATCTCTTTACAGCCGCCACTGTTTTCATGATGAAAGTACCACTGCTTTTCAAGCACATGAGAAAACACTGACTTTCAAATACCTAAGGTAATCTTTAGAATATTGATACCTAAAGTCTTAATGTGTGTTTGTGTTTGTGTACGTGTGTGTGTGTGTGCGCGCGCGCATATACGCTATCTACCAACAAGTAATTGGACACAACTGCAATCGACGATATCTGATCTGCGGTCCTGATACACGTCACGGCCGCCGCCGTTAAATATCGTGTGGGAAACAACAATGCAACCAGTCGCATGCAAGATGCCACGCAGTTCGGAGCTCTTTGATTTCGAGAAAGGTGTAATCGTCGGGTATCACAGAGATGGCCGATCCATACGTGGCGTATCCAGCGAGTTGAAGTACCTAAAATCGACAGTGGCCTACGTGATTGGCAAGTGGAAGATGAGAGGTGACTGTCGAAATGTGCACCGACCCGGCAGACCCACAAATCTGGGAGATAGAGACCGACGGGTGCTCACCAGAGAAATTCGGAAGAATTGCACCAAATCGATGGTCTACATCCGCAAGGAGTTTCAACAGGCATCCGGGAGTGTTCATTCGATGAATACCATCCGTAAGGAAGCCCATCTGCTTGGTTATCATGGACGTGCTGCAGCCCAAAAGCCTTTGATCACCAAGTCCAATAGCGCTGCTCGGCTAACGTGGTGCAAAGAACGTCGACAGTGGACCGTTGAACAGTGGAAACAGGTTCTCTGGAGCAACGAATCAAGGTTCACCCTCTACCGTTCGGATGGCAGGGTATGGGTTTGGCGTCAGCCTGGAGAACGCCGCCTGCCGGAATGTATTGTGCCAACTGTGAAGTTCGGCGGCGGTGGAATTAGGCTATGGGGGTGTTTCTCCTGGTATGGCACGGGACCCTTGGTCGTAATTCCTGGTAGACTCAACGCCGAGACCTACTGCACTATTTTGGATGACCATGCGCTTCCTACGTTGTGGCAGTTTTACGGGGTGGATCCATGTTACTTTCAGGTTGACAATACCACCTGTCATGTTGCGAGGTCCACCATGGCTTCTGTGACGTACCTGCCAACAGGACGCACACGACACAAAGGCAGATAGCAGTTAGAACAAACGTCCGCGTAGTTCAATTGGTAGAGTGACTTATTCCGGAATGAGGGGACCAGGGTTCGAGCCCCGGCGTGGACCAAAAATGACGGAGAAATAAACTTCGTTATAATGGCGCCCGAACTTTCCGGATGACCCGGCCGTTCAAAATCTCGCAATGGTGTGATGTTCTTTCCACACCGCGAGATAGGAAAAATGAGAGAATCCCTTCTCCAGCGCTTCGAAAAATAAAAATGTGTGATGTTGTATTCCACACACTAGATTGACTAGGAGTTCTCAAGTGCACGTTCTACAGCGGATGGCTGCCTGCAACGATTCATGGTCACGGCTGACCCGTGGGATATGCCCCCGGCCCTCTTTCGGGGGAGGGGGCATTGTGACATACCTGCCAGCAGGACGCACACGACATAAAGGTAGATAGCAGTTAGAACAAACGTCCGCGTAGCTCAATTGGTAGAGTGACTTATTCCGGAATGAGGGGATCCGGGTTCGAATCCTGGCGTGGACAGAAATGACGGAGAAATTAACTTCGTTATACTTGGTGTGGTGACAATGGGGTTAATCGAATGGACTGTCCTGCGCAGAGCCCGGACCTTAACACTACCGAGCACCTCTGGGACGAGTTGGAGCGTCGACCTAAGGGGTGCCCCCACCGTCCGAAATCGGTGAAGGAACTGACCTCTCTTCTCCAAGCCGAGTGGAAGAAAATACCACTAGCCGTCGTACAACGCCTGGTTGAGAGTATGCCCCGGAGGGTCGCAGCTGTAATCGCCGCTCGTGGAGGCTCCACCAACTATTGAAGGTGAATAAACTTCGTTTTTCTTTGCTATGACAGGCATCCAATTACTTGTTGGTAGATAGTGTATATATATATATATATGCAGAGCTCGTGGAATCTGTTGGAACTACGCCGACAAGGGGCGCAGCGGAGGAGGCCAACGCCAGACTTGAGGAAAGTGTGGATATGTGAAGACGTGTGATAACTGATGGCTGAGCTGATATGAGAGCTAATGTGAGAACTGATCTTAAGACTTATAACGAAAGACAAAATGATGAAATTTTCCGTGTGTGTGTGTGTGTGTGTGTGTGTGTGTGTGTGTGTATGTATGTATTGTTATCTAATTCCACATAAAATGATTTGTAATTAATTATGCTCAGCAAGTACCTTGGATGTGTGCAACCCTCATTGGAATAAGTGAATTTTATTGTGTATCCCATCCTGTGAACAGGAGCAAAAGAAGATGTTGGAAGCCTTCGCACGGACTCACGGAAGAGGTAAGAAGTCAAATTTTAATACCTCTAATTACCTAAATTGAACTGAAACGCGAAAAGTAAGAACATTTTTGGCGCCCAACGTGGGGCTTTCTAGCAAATATAAACTGAAGGAAATATTTCAATATTTTCGCACTATATTGAATTTGAAGTGTTGAACTGAAATTGCTTAAAATTAAGTAATGGCGGAGGATTTAGGCAAACTAAAAAAGAAACGAGCGGTCAACCGCAGATTAATAGCCATAGTTATTAATAGACTAAAGGAAGCTCTTGAAAAGGATCCCATTGAAAGAGAAGTTATCGAGAATAATTTAGCTCGGTTATTGATTAAAGAAGAGATTTTGATTTCGGTTGGTGAACAAATTAAGCGAGTTATTCCTGTAGAGGAATTTGAAGACGATTATTGTGCTAATCAGGAATACTATGAAAACGTGCTGTTATGGAAAACCAAAGTGCAGCACTATTTAACTATGATCAGAAACACTGAAAAAAGCGGCACGAACGAAACAGAGAATAGACCATCGCGGTCAAATAATGTACCTGGAGCTATGATAAGGTTACCGAAATTAGAGCTTGCAAAATTCTATGGAGATCCATCGCATTGCTTGGAATTTTGGGGTCAGTTTGATACGACCATACACTCAAATGAGGGTTTGAATAATTTGAACAAGTTTAGTTACTTGAAGTATCATTTGGGCGGAGCAGCTGCTGATGCAATATCTGGATTACCTATCACCGAGGCAAATTATGACAAGGCCATAAAAATTTTGAAGGATAGGTTCGGAAAAAAGCATGTTGTTATAAGTTCACATATGAATAAATTACTGTCTCTACCACTTGTTAAGAGGTTAACAGGCACCTTTGGTCTGCGGAAGTTGTATGATAATTGCGAGGTCCAATTAAGAAGCCTCGAATCGCTGAGAATAATCTATGACACTTATGGAAGTTTGTTGGGTCCCATGATATTGAAATTGATTCCCAATGAATTAGTGCTAGAATTAAACAAACTTCGGAAAGCTGATGAGATTTGAAATATAGAAGAAGTTATGGAATTTATAAGAAAGAAATTGAAAGTCGTGAGCGGTCCCAGGCGATTTGCGGAAACACAGAATTAAAACCAAATCTTTCTCAGAGTGTTAAGGCAATAAACAATACGCCCATCAGATCTGATCACACGCGCGCAAAAGAATTCATGAAGCAAAATAAAACGTTTCCTTCGGCCGCCGAACTGAATGCTACTGTAGAAAATAACCCAGCGTCCTGTGAAAAACGCGTTGAAGAAAATAGACTCCGGTCAGCTTTCAAAGGAATAACAAATATTGTGTTAGAGGGGGTGGTATATTTTGTTCACCGATCATGATTTAGACAAATGTATTTTAACAGTAGCGAAAAAAGAGGTAATTCTTTGCAACAAGGAAGATGCTTTAACTGTTTCAAAAAACATCACTTGGCGAAGTTTTGTTTATCAAAAGATCGGTGTTTACATTGTAATCGAAAACACAACACATTCATGGGCGAAGTAGAAAAGGAAAAAAACAGAAACAGTCGTAAAACACCTGTCACAAACCGATCAGCTTAAAGAGATCGCTGTTTTCTTACAAACCATGGCCGCAACTTCAGTGGGACAAGATAAGAACCGGAGCGTGCGAATTTTGCTTGACGGCGGCTCTCAACGTACGTTTGTTGTGGAAACTGTTTCTAAAGAGCTAAAGTTAAAGGTGACAGGATAAGAGCAAATAACGATATTTTCATTTGCTGCTAATTCACCAGTAACAGAGAAAAGAAAAAGAGTTAGCTTGGTTTTAAAAGACTCTAGAAGACGCAGGGTAGAGATTGAGGCATTAGAAACACCTAACATAAGCGGGGCTTTGATAAGTACACCATGGAAAGGAATACAAAGTTATTGTGAAAAAGAAGAAATGTTGTTAGCAGATGGAGCTGAAAAATGTAACAACTTAGAATTTTCAGTTTTAATCGGAGCTGAATATTATTGGAAGGTTGTAACCGGAAATGTGCGTAAGATAACGCCATCCTTGGTCGCTTTTGGGTGGACATTTAGTGGCACCTCGACGCTATCACGTCCCTTGGCGTCACAGTCAGTGATTAATGTTATGAAGAGTGCCACCAGTACAAGCACAAGTACTACTGACTGTGAAATGAACGAAATGTTGAAGCACTTTTGGGATCTTGAAACGCTAGGAGTAAGGGAAAGCATCGACCAAACTAATAAAACAGAAAACAATCGAATTTATGAGGAACTTCGCGAAAATCTGAAAATGGAAGATGATAGGTACGTGGTACGGTTTCCATGGAATCAACAAATAGAAGAATTGAAGGATAATTACAACCTGGCTGAAAAACGACTGAGATCGCTTGTTCGGAAATTCAATAAGGAACCACAGTTCTACGAAGAATATAAAAAGGTTATCAAAATTATTTAAAAGAAGGAATTGCCGAGGAAACGAAGGATGATAGCAGCAATGTAATGTATTACATGCCACATCAGGCTGTAATCAGGGAAACCAAGAATGCCCCTAAATTACGCGTAGTATTTGATGCGTCATCTCATGTCGAGTACTTTTTTAAATGACTGTTTACTCTCAGAGCCAAACATAAATCCTGATGTGCTGGATTTATTGATCAGATTCCGTAACAATAAAGTCGCCTTTACAGCTGACATTCAACAGGCATTTTTACATATTGCTCTCGCCAAAGAAGACCTAGATGCAGTTAGATTTTTGTGGCTTGATGAGACAACAGATGACAGCGACTCCATCAAAGTAAAAATACTATGAATGACTAGAGTCCTATTTGGTGCGAAATCAAGCCCATTTATGCTGACTGCAAAGCTAAGGGTTCACATAGGCAAATATAAACAACAGTTTGAGGATGCATGCAAGCTACTGAGGAATTGTCTATATGTGGATGATTTAATTGGAGGAGCAACAGATGAAAATTAAGCAATGATATTATCAAGAGACGTTAGATGCATTTTGAATGAGGGGAACTTTAACATGAGAAAATGAAGAACAAACAGCGAATCCCTTCAGCAATTGTGGAATAATGAAGAAAATGATATTAAATGCGATGCAAGCAGTGAAGTTTTGGTATACTTATAGGATAGAGAGAAGGATGTTATACGAATAGACGTTTTTGAAGTGATTGCAACGTGAGAAAGAGAAAGGAGAAGGTATGCAAAAGAGAAGTTTTGAAGACTGTTGTTAGTCGTCTATATGACCCGATTGGATTTTTAAGTCCAATTACACTAAGAGGCAGAATTATCTTGCAAGATGTTTGGAAATCGGGCGCAAATTTGGATGCAGAATTGTCCGTAGAACTAGAGAAAAATTGGAAAGATTGGTGCACAGAGTTATCACAGCTGCGAAATGTTAACGTACCAAGATTTTATTTTCGAGACATCGAAGAAAGGGAATTGAGAAATATCAAGTTGCATTGTTTCATAGATGAGAGTCAAAAGGCTTATGGTGCAGTGATATATTTGGGATATGAAACCAAAGATGAAATAAATTCAATAAATGTGATTTCAAAGGCAAAGAAACTATCCCTACATAGGCTAGAATTGATGGCGGCTTTAATAGGAACTAGCGTAGCTAAATCTGTTGAAAGGCAATTGAAGCAGAGGTTTGATTTAACCTTACATTTTTTGGCAAATTCCAGTACAATTTTGCATTGGATAAAAGGAAATGCCGAAAAATGGAAGCCGTTTGTGCAAAATAGGATAAGAGAAATATGTACAAAGGAAGTCCGATTCGTTATCATGGACATACTGCCCAGAAAAGAAAATCCTGCAGATTTACTCACCAGAGGAGAAAATATTGACACCATAAAAGGTAATCGTCATTGG
Source organism: Macrothele yani (assembly GCA_039090855.1). Classification (NCBI taxonomy): domain Eukaryota; kingdom Metazoa; phylum Arthropoda; class Arachnida; order Araneae; family Macrothelidae; genus Macrothele; species Macrothele yani. The sequence goes on from CM077007.1 coordinate 166,192,119, forward strand.
TGGCATGGACCAGAATGTTTACTTAGAGAGGAAGCATCTTGGCTAAAATTACCAACTGACATGTCCACAGACGACAGTGCAAGAGAAGATAGAAAACGAAAGAGTAAAGGGACCCTTCAAGTAAGCTGTGTAACGGAAGAAGGGAGGACCCCTATTTTTGATATTAGAAAAACAGTGAATTGAAAAGTGTTCTTCGTGTGACTGCATGGATTTTAAGATTCGTACATAATGTTCGAAATAGAGACTCAAAAATGAGATCAGGAGTTCTGACAGTTGAAGGATTAAACTCAGCGGAAATTTATTGGGTTAAACAATCCCAGAGATTGTATTTTCCAAACGAAGTGAATGCTTTGAACTGTGAACAGGACATTTTGTTCCGATTCAAAAATATACACGTTTAATCCATTTCTGGACGAAGACGGCATAATGAGAGTTGGGGGAAGACTACAGAATTCAGACTTAAACTATGACCAGTTAATTCAGTAATTTTGTCAACCAATAGTTATTCGTCAAACCTATTAATTAAGCGAAGTCATATAAGGGTAGGGCATGGTGGAGTTGCGGAGATTTTAGCACAAATCAGAGAAAGGTACTGGTTTCTGCGGAGACGGCAAAGTGTGAAAAGTGTTATACATATTTGTTTTATCTGCCGGAAATTCAAAACAATACCTTTCGACCAAGAATGGCACCCTTGCCACCGGACAGATTAAAGGAAATCTCTCCTTTTGAAATATGTGGAGTGGACTTTGCAGGATCATTATTCACTAAGAATGAAAATAAGGTTTACGTCACCTTATTTACCTGTGCAGTTACTCGTGCTGTGAATCTGGAATGAATTGGTATCTGATTTAACAGCTTGCAACTTTCTGTTGGCAATTAGAAGATTTTTTTGCGAGAAGAGGTATTTATAAGACACTGTATTCAGATAACGCGAAAACGTTTAAAATGGTAAACCAAGATTTAACCAAACGGTGGAGCATGGTTACTGATCCAGAAAATTTAAGTTTCTATGGAGAAACCGGAAAAAGGTGGAAGCATATTGTTGGAAGAGCTGCATGGTGGGGTGGTTTTTGGGAGAGGCTCATTCGCTCGATTAAAACATACCTATTACAACGACAAACCGTCTTCACACGATATATAAAGAAGTTTTATGATGGAATAAAAACTTTAATGATAGGTTAAACATTTAAAAGCGTGAGACCTTTCGGTTCCTGCCAACAGGCACCCATCCTCAGACGCAATGAACACATACAGTGGAAGAGGCTAAATTTCTTAATTCGTCGTGCCTTTTCACATTCCTCCACCTATGAGCTTCGGAGGAATGAATTGGATATCATTCGTAATTTGGCGGTCTTTTGGTTACTCAAAATCTTTGATCGACAGATTGACTAGCAGATTCCTCCGCTCTGCTTCTACCACCTTGATTGGTAATCGTCCCATTCGCAAGTTTGTTCGTTCTTTTCTATTTGTTCCTTCAATTGTCAGACCTTTAAAGACTATTTGCCATCACCATGATTTAAGTTTTGGGATCAGTGTTTCTAACTTATTTTCATCAATTAAAAAAACCGTGACCGACCTTCTGACCTGCAGGACATGGAATATATCTCGTTCCTCTTAAATCTCTAACACCGGATTTCACTGATAAATGTTACATCGGTTCCACTGCCAGGACCCTTAATACCCGTCTCAAAGAACACCAATATGACCATCGCAATGGCTCAACTTCCACTGATTTATCCCGACTTTTAACCAAGGGGACTTACATTCCTATTTGGGACGATTCTAAAATTCTAACTGCTACTCATACAAAATCTCAACTGTTATTCACTGAAAGCCTGTACATCGATAAATTATCTGAAACTTGCTGTAATGCTGAATTGCCAAGAAACATCCCTCGACCTTGGAAATATCGGCTTACAGATTTATCAACATAGTTTCTACTAGCTAATGACTATGTTTTTGCTGTTAATGACTGGACCTGAGAAATGTGCCTCATGACGATTGATTGTACGTCATCTGTTCATTCATGTATCTACTTATAAGCTACCTCTTCCACTGTATGTGTTCATTGCGTCTGAGGATGGGTGCCTGTTGGCAGGACCCGAAAGGTCTCACGCTTTTAAATTTTTAACCTATCATTAAAGTTTTTATTCCATCATCAAACTCTTTTATATATCTTGGGAAGACGGTTTGTCCTTGTAGTATGCGGTTTGTCGTTGTAGTATGGCATTTTAGCACGAGTTACGCCTGTTTTGAAAACATGCCTAAAAAGGATACTGGGAAAAGCTTCTTTAACATATGAAGAATTGGAAACTACTCTTGTTGAAGTAGAAGCGATGCTGAATTCCCACCCTTTGACATTTGTATATAGCTAATCAGGGGTGCCAGAACCACTCTCACCAGGACATTTATTAATTGGAAGAAGATTGACAACAATTCTTGATGGGAAACCAAGTTCTGAGGAATCGAAACTAAGAAATACAAACACAGAGCACTAGTTATGGAGAGACTGTGGAGAAGATGGCGACAAGAATATCTTCTGGAATTGAAATCAGCCGACCAGTTGAAAATTGCTAAAAGAGGCTTAGAAGTGAAAACGGATTCCATAGTTCATATAAAAGATGAAAGATTACCTAAACTGATGTGGAAAACCGGTATCATTACCCAAGTCCACGTGGGACGCGACGGAAAGGTACGTTCATGTTCTGTGAGACTGCTTAACGGAACACTGATCAAAAGAGCAGTACAACACCTTTACCCTCTGGAGCTGGACTTAGAAAAAACTGAACCCAATTCTTTGGGGCCGGAGGATGTTGGGACTACGCCGACAGCGGGCTCAGTGGAGGAGGCCAACGCCAGACTTTAGGAAAGTGTGGATATGTGAAGACGTGTGAGAACTGATGGCTCAGCAGATATGAGAGCTAATGTGAGAACTGATCTTAAGACTTATAACGAAAGACAAAATGATGAAATTTTCCGTGTGTGTGTGTGTGTGTGTGTGTGTGTATGTATGTATTGTTATCTAATTCCACATAAAATGATTTGTAATTAATTATGCTCATCAAGTACCTTAGATGTGTGCAACCCTCATTGGAATAAGTGAATTTTATTGTGTATCCGACCCTGAGAACATGAGCGAAATAAGATGCTGAACAGCCCTCGCACGGACTCACGGAAGAGATAAGAAGTCAAATTTTAATACCTCTAGTTACCTAAATTGAACTGAAACGCGAAAAGTCAGAACAGTGTCTAGGAGAATTAAATCTTGCACTACGATTTGAACACAAGACACATGTAACACAAGGCAATAATTAACAACTTAAACGGATTCATTCTACACAACGAACAACAAGCAACACCCCTCTTCACTTCTCTTCTGCTTTCTGGGAGTAGTTCTCATCTGTGAAGCTCTCGTGTAGATGGTACTGTGCCGCCATCTGTGAGACAGAATTGCCATTACAAGTAGTTAGTCAATTTGAATAAGCAGAGAGACATGTCGGATGAGAAATTAACTAGGCCCACAAATCATAAAACACATTACACAGCACAAAAATGAAAAATGAATAACATAAGATGTGGCCATACCATGTATTATTGAATAATTCCACATTACAAAAAGAAGTATTGCACAAAATATAAATTCGGTCGCAATAGGACCTGAATTGATTTATTGATTGGAGGTTTAACGACCACCGTGAGCAAGTCAGTGGGCTATAAGCAGTCGCCCGTTCCTAATTTAATACCCACCTTTTCAACCTCATATCTGTCTCTAGGATTCACTCTGGTTACCTTATGCGGGCCGAAAAAACTTGGGTCTAGACTTCAAACCAGCGCTGAATTGAGTTCTTTGGATGGATACTAAGTCAGCAACTTGATATTTGGGTCCCTTCTTCCTTTTCTTGTTGTAAGTCTTCTTGTTCTCAGCCTGAATCCTTTGAATATTCTTCTTTGCCTCTTTCTTGATAAAACTTCTTTGGTCTTAAAACTGTTCTACAATCTCTTTTCCTAGGAGATTCCCGAGGATGATGTTTTCTTTGCTCCTCATTTTCACACCAGTCAAAAGTTCAAATTATGTCCACCTTGTACTAGGGCTCGTTGTACTATTAATAACTCTGTAATTTATCTACATGTCTGAACCATTTCGTCGCATCGTTTTCTGTTAACTTGGTGCTGAATGTTTTGCTCCAATCTGTGGAAGCATTGTGACACTAGATCTTCTTCTTCTAATGCTACCTTATGGCGTTTTCAACTATCAGTTTGTATCTCTCTCTCTATCGTGCACTGTGTGTAGAATTTGTGCAGTTGTCAGACCGAGCCAGCTTTTAATACTGCCCATCCACATAGTTTTCTTCCTGTCAGGTCTTCTTTTCCCTTCTATTTTACCTTCCAAAATGATATGTAGCTGGTTGTATTTTTTGTTATTCCTTGCTATGTGTCCTAGGTTCTGTTCAATGATTATTTTTAAAAGCTCTTGGGCAGGGTCACGCAGGACTTGGATGTTTGTTATCTTGTCAGTCCAAGAGATTTTCAACATTCGTCGGTATAGCCACATTTCAAATGCTTGTAGCTTCTTGATTGCTACTGCTGTTAATGTCCACACTTCTACTCCATATATCAGTATTGGCCATATGTAGCATTTAAGTGTTCTCAACTTGAGCTCGTTTCTTAAGCTCCGGTCAGCTAAAAGTGACTTCCATTTCAAAAATGCACTTCTGTTGTTCAATACGACTTTTTATTTCCACCTCGTGTTTTAGCTTTTCATTGATTATTACTCCGAGGTATTTGAAGTTCTGAACTTGTTCAAGTTTTTCGTCATTAAGCTTGATTTTAATTTTAATTGGGGCTCGGCTAACTTTCATTACTTTCTTTTTCCTTTTGTTTATTTTTATCCCCAGTTTTGGCTTTCGGCACTTATCTCATCCAGTATTCTCTGTAGATCTTGTTCCGAGTCGGTAATTAGTGCCGTGTCATCTGCATAACGCAAGTTATTGCTGTAGTGTCCATTCACTTGGATGCCAATATTCTTTTCAGCCAAGGTTTTTATCAAAGATTGCTTCTGAGTAGATGTTGAATAAAATTTGTGATAGCGGGAATCCTTGTCTGACGCCTTTTTTTATTGGGATCTCTTTTGTCGTTTGATTGTTATATTTAAGTATTGCGGTTTGATTCCAATATAGAGTTGTGATGAAATGGCATCTTTACTTCCTTGCCCGATTTTCTTTAGTTGATAAACTAATATTTCATGATTCACGGAATCAAAGGCTCTCTCATAGTCAATAAAGCAGATGTATACATCCTTTTGAAGTTCATAGCAGCGCTGTAGTAGAGTTTGTAAGCAAACAATTGCTTCTCTTGTGCCTTATCCTTTGCAAAAGCCAAATTGTGTGTTTCCTAACACATTTTTAAACGTTTGTCGTAATCTTTGCTGTATCACTTTGAGAAAAACTTTGAGCATGTGGCTCATCAAACTAATCAGTCTGTATTCTTCACATTTCCGGCTAGTGGCTTTCTTTGGTATGGTCACAAAGACTGATTGCAGTCAATCAGCTGGAATTTCACCAGTGTCATAGATCTGACCAAATCAGCAGGTTATTTTCTGGACGTTGTCGTAGTCCAGTTGTTTCCAAAGTTCCATAGGTATTTGGTCTGGTCCACATGCTTTACTGGGTTGGATATTTGTATAGCATGTTCCACTTCAGACGGTAAAATCTCGAGGCTATCTTCGCAGTGGTTTTGTCTTATGTCTGGCTTCATTCTGTTGTCACTGAATAACTTTTTTATATAGTTTGTCCATGTTTCTAGTTTCTCTTGTTCAGTTAGTATGAGTGCAGTGTAGGAATAGGAGCTTGTTTATATTTTCCTGTGGCTTCCTTGAGTAACCTATGTAGGTTATAGTTGTCATTTTTCTTGATTGAATTTTCAATTTCTGCACATTGATCTTCCAGCCATTTTCCCTTTGTTACTCGAATTTCTTGTCTTATCTTTAGCTGTATTTTTTGTAGTTTTCTTTATACCTGTTTTTGGACTGCCTCCGTTCCTCCGTTAGTAGGAAGATATGCTGAGTCATCCAACTTTTCTTCTTCCTTGTTGTTTGATACCCAATCAGATTCTCCATTTTTTTACTCTTGTGCAAGTTTTGAGTGAATGCCAAAAAGTCTGCACATCAGCCGGTATCTCAATTAGCCTTAATTCAGAGCGTAATTAATGCTGCAATTGTAATTTCTTATTATTGTTCTTTAGCTTCTCCATGTCAAATTTCCGTGTGTTTGTGCTTGTTCTTTTTACTGACCGTAATTTAAGACGTAATGTTACAGCCACTGGATTGTGATCAGCTGAAATATCTACGCAAGGGTACGTTTCTGCACTTAATATGCTTGACTTGTACCTGGTGTTGATAAGAACATAGTCAATTCGGTTCCTGACAATATTGATGTCTGAATCTTGTGGCGAAATCCAGGTGTACAAACGTCGAGGTGGTAATTTAAACCAAGTATTAGTGATAGTAAATTGCTCTTCCTGGCAGAATTGAATGAGTTTTTCTCCTCGCTCATTTCTTATTAGTAAGCCATGTTTACCAGTTATATTATCTAACTCTTCTTGACCAACTTTTGCATTGAATTCGCCAAGGATTATGGTGATATCTTGTTCTTTTAGTGTTCTTAAAGCTGTTTTCAGCCCTTCATAAAATGATTCAATTTCTTCATCATCTTTATCAGCTGTTGGGGCATATATCTGTATTACATTTAGGTTGATCTTATTGCCCATCAATTGCAATATTGCTATTCGCTCAGATATTGGTGCAAAGTGGATAATTCTGTTGGTTAGAGCTTTATGAACGATGATTGCAGTGCCATAAGTTTGCTTGACATTTTCTCCCCCCCCCCCCAAGAACAAAAAAGAAGATGGTCACTTGATTTGAACTTTTTCGTTCCAGGCCATTTAGTCTCACTAATGCCAAGTATGCTAACATTTAAACGTTCCATTTCTTGCATAACGTTAGCTAATTTTCCTGGCTGTAATAAGCTTCTGACATTCCAAGTTGCAATTTTGAGAGAGTACTTTGATGCAAGCTCGGAGATTCTTAGCGCCCCTGTCCCATTTAATGGACGCTGAAACTCAGGGCCATGATTAATTTCGCTTGCAGTGATAAAAGTTTTCAAATGAGGGATAATCCAAGTAGTCTCCCGTTGCTTTCTTGGACCACAATTTATTTAAAGGTCTTGTGGAGACCTTGTGAAACGGTTTCGTCTGATGCCTCGGCTGAGACTTTTCCGCCTTGGGTGGCCCTGCTGAGATCATTTATATCTCAACAGTATAGCTCTCAGCTTCACTGACATACGCAAACTCTCTCGCCGCGATAAGGCACCGTTTCTTGAGAGAGAACATTATATGATGGAGGTAAATCTGTGAGACAGTCTGGAATTGTAGATCATTTTCCACTATTCCTGTTCATTATACGTGAGAATTGCGTGGCACGCTCTTCGTTTCGTGTGCGATAGCTCTAATTTCTGTAACATTCAGGGTTACAGGGCTTCGTAGAAATAGCCGTTTATTTCGTAATTCTTATATGCTAGTTGAAATTTTTGAAATACTTCATTTTGACAAAAGCCCTCTGGTAATTATTAAGTGACAACCATCTTTGTACAGTCTCAGTTAACGAATATTTGTTTATTTGCTTGTTTATCCAAATTATTTAGCGTAAAAGTCATATTTGAACTAAGAAGGATTGTCACATACATTCTTTACAAAAATTGGACTCATATCTTTGAAAGGTAATAAATAATACACTTTTCTGGATGGTCACTCAAAGTATATTTCATCTCACTACTGGAATTTTCCTTCTGATAGAAGACCGCGGGACAGAAATCTGAAATGCATGCCCATCGTATACTTTGTTTAAATAAGAGTCATAGTATATTGCCATAAAAATAATCAATAAATAATCGATTATAATTAAAATTAACAAAAATTTTGAAGATGACAATCCGATTTTTGGCGTAAATGTGACAAGGATGGTAAAGTCAGATAATATCCGAAAACTTGAAAATTTTTATCGTCCTGGAGCGGGACTCGAACCCGTGTCTCACAGAATACGCCCGGGTATGCTAACCACTACACCACCCAGAACGACCAAGTTTCAAGTTTCCGATCAATTTGAATATAACCATCACAGGATTCGCTAGTCGAAGCAACCGGAATTCATGTTTAGCGAAGCTGGAGGTTAAGAATCTTATCCCGTGTTTGCCCGGAGAAGCAGATAAATCATGAAAGAAATACGGGATTACGCCATATAATACAAAACTTGAAACTTGGTCGTTCTGGGTGGTGTAGTGATTAGCATACCCGGGCGTTTTTCTGGGAGACGCGGGTTCGAGTCCCGCTGCAGGACGATGAAAATTTTCAAGTTTTCGGATATTATCTGACTTACCATCCTTGTCACATTTACGCCAATAATCGGATTGTCATCTTCAAAATTTGTATTATATGGCGTAATCCCGTATTTCTTTCATAAAATTAACATGTCAATTTTTCTTTTGGGTGAGGATTTTAACGATCACCACCAAAGGCGTAACTAGACATTTACGGGGCAAACCACAAAATATTGCGCCCCCATCTTTCTTTCTGTCTTACATTTACATTGTGTCGCAATCATCTTAATACTAAATAAATAAATACATCGCTCTTTCCATGTTCCAGAAACACATAGCAACCGAAAAATTGTTTTCAGCCACCGCCGTGGAAATGAACCAAGGAACTCTCGATATCTAGCTGAGCGCGTTAACTTTACATAACGGTGGCCAACAATCCATGGTGCTACGGCGACGGCTGAAAACATTTTTTCGGTTGCTATGTGTTTCTGGAACATGGAAAGAGCGATGTATTTACTTATTTACTGACGCCACGTATTGGAGGATTTTCATCTTAATATGCTGCTCGACAAATTAAAATTGAAGCCATACCCCAGTGTTATCTCTATGCGAGAAGCACGACCAAACTGTGACTGTTTGCGCAGCTTTTCCCAACTGCTTCGGAGTTCGACCTTCGTGACCCTATCAAACGGGCGGAATGCAGCTGGAAGTAGTGTCACGGTAATGATCGAATAGCCCACAAAGAATCTTCAACAATGTGAACAATAACCTTATCTCGCAATGTACCGCACGACTATAAAGAAAAAAACCGCAATACTCATTGTTGCCGATGAAGCTTACGGTTGCTCTGTACAGGGTGTCCACAATGTCTTATTACCCCCCCCATGTAATAAGAAATGTAAGTGAGCTATGTATCTGTTGTATGATGTATATGTTGAGTTATGGTCTGTATTGTGTTTATTTACAGATTAGGTACCGGAACCATCTGTGATACCAGCGAATACACCCTGGAACATCGGACTGTTGTCAGTGTCTGGGTACACGAACGTCCACACACAAGGAAGACAATGCGTGACGTGTGTGACGATTTTCAACAACGATTCGACAAAAAGGCCCCTCCAAAACAGACTCTTCTGCGGTGGGAACATAAACTCTTCGAAGAAGGCAACATCAAGGATAAACCACGAACGGGAAGACCATCAACCATAGTGCAACAGTGTCAAGCGGTCGAGGAATCAGTTATCAGGTCACCGACGAAGTCGCTCCACAAACGATCAGCGGAACTTGGAATACCACAATCGACACTGCATAAGCACATGAAGAATGACTTGAATATGCACGCATATCGCCCGATGTTCGTTCAGGAGTTATCAGACATCGATTTAAACCGCAGACGGGATGCATGTGCAATGATGCTTCAGACATTTGCCACAATCCCAAAATGTGGAAAGGTCATTTTCAGTTATGGATGTGTGATATACCGCAGCTGTCGATCACGGAACGTTGTGTTCTGGTCCAAAGAAAACCCACATTATGTCGAAGAATTGGAACATCATCCTCCGCATGTCATGATATGGGCTGCAATGAATAGTCGACATCTGTTTGGACCGTATTTCTTTGATGGTCAAGTGAATCAGACAACTTATATGGACATGCTGCAAACCTGGTTTGTGCCACAACTTGGAAATCTTTGTATTCTGAATGACGTATGGTTCCAACAGGATGGTGCACCCGTCCATTACGCAATCGCTGTTCGGGAATACCTTGGTGAGGTCTTTCGGGATCGTTGGATCGGCCGAGGTTCGGCAGGGCTGCCCGCTCCACTTGAATGGCCACTTCGAAGCCCAGATCACTCAACGTGTGATAATGCCCTTTGGGGTTTCATAAAGGAGGTTGTTGCACAACAATGCTACCAAACCACTGATGAACTTAAACAAGCAGTGAGACGTGCTTTCTCTCGTATCACCCTCAACTGCTTCGGAAAGTGTCCCACAGAACATGTCGTAAAATTATTCTCTGTCACGAGAATGACGGAGCCCAAACGGATCCACTGGTTGTTTAAGGATGCCTCAATATCATCATCATTGTCAACCATTATCAATCCACTGCTGGACGAAGCTCTCCCCAAGTTTCCTCCACAACGGTCTGTCTTGTGCCAGTCTCCTCCATGTCACTCCCGCATACTTTCGAATTTCATCCACCCATCTCCCATGTGGTCTTCTTCTGGGTCTTTTCCTGTCCCTTGGAATCCAATCTAAAATTTCGGCTGTCCATCGATGATCTGTCCTTCTGGCAGTATGTCCAGCCCATTGCCATTTCAGGGATTTAACTCTGATCGTGATGTCTTCCACTCTTGTCATTTTTCGGATCCACGAGTTCCTCTTCTTATCTCTCCTGGTTACACCAAGTATGCACATCTTCATGCTCCTTTGAGTTGCCTGCAGCCTTTGTATGTCTCTTTTAGTTAAGGTCCACGTCTCTGCACCATACGTAAGCACTGGAAGGATGCATTGATCAAACACTTTTCTTTTAAGACATAATGGCATATTGCTCTTGAAAATTATGCTGTTTCTTCCAAAAGCTCTCCAGGCAAGTTTTGTACGCCGATTAATTTCTTCATCAATGTGACCCTCACTTGATATCTGCTGTCCAAGATAAACGTACGTGTCGGTTATCTCCAGCTTTTCTCCATCAATCGATAAATCTTCATTTCTTGTAAAAGCATTGAACATCACTTTTGTCTTCTGAAAGTTCATTTTTAATCCCACTTCTTTACTCTTGTCAGCAAGTTCCTGGATCATACTCTGCAGCTCTGATGGGCTAGTTGCAAAAATGACTACGTCATCAGCAAAACGAAGGTGGGTTAGATAATCTCCATTAATCTTTATCCCCTTGTTTTCCCAGCTCAGTGACTGAAAAACACCCTCCAATGTGGCATTAAAGAGCTTCGGAGATATGGTGTCACCTTGTCTCACTCCCTTTTCAATTTTTATGTGTGTTGTATTTTCAAACAGCCGAATCTTTGCACTTGCATTTTCATAGATGTTATTAATAATATTAACGTATGCATCTTCAATACCGCAGGTTTTCAGAGCCATTGTAACTGCTGATGGTTTCACCGAATCAAAGGCTTTTTCATAATCGATAAAAGCCATGCACAATGGAAGTTCATATTCCCTCGCTCTTTCAATTAGTTCTCTCAGCACATGGATATGATCTATTGTGTTGTAGCCACTCCTGAATCCAGCTTGTTCTCTCGGTTGAGCCATGTCCAGTGTTACCTTCAAGCGGTGTGAAAGAACTTTAGTGAAGATTTTATAAACTACTGATAGGAGGCTGATAGGTCTGTAGTTTCCGAGATCCTCAATGTCACCTTTCTTATGTAGCAGGATCATTGTAGCGGTGTTCCAATCCTCAGGAATCTTTCCTTCATTAAGGCATGGAGTGAAAATTTGGGCGAGTACTGTTTCGATTTCTCCACTTGCTTCTTGTATGATGTCTACAGTAATTCCATCTTCTCCTGGAGCTTTTCCCCGCTTCATGTTCTTGATTGCATGTGCAACTTCTGCTGGAAGGACTGGAGGAACTCTGGTACTGGTATCTTTCATGATGTCTGGAGTGCATGTATCATCCCTTTCATATAATTTGGAGTAGAAATCTTTCACTGTTGTCAAAATTTCGCCTCTATTTCTTGTTACAGAACCATCTTCTTTTCTCAGTGCCATAATCTGTTTTCTTCCCTTACTGAGATGTCCCTTTGCTATCTTTAGGTTTTGGTTGTTTTCAATTGCTTTCCTCACTAGTTCACAGTTGAATTTTCTTACGTCTTCAGTGATACTTTTTCGTACTGTCTTGCATAGCTCTATATATTCCACTTTGGAAGTCACATCTTCTTTAGTTGTCCTCATCTCTCTTCTTTTTTGCATCAACATTTTCGTTTTTCCTGATAATTTGTTTACATGCAACTTGTTCTTAGACCCAGCTAATTTTGTTGCTGTTTCCATAAGAGCTTTGGTTATTTTTCTGTTAACTTCAGAGATGTCCACTTCTTCTGATGTTAGGCCTTCTAAAGCAGAGAACCTGTTCTTCAGTTCTAACTTGAAGGTATTATGGTGTTTTTTAAGGTTGGTTATGTCAATAGATTTTGTTTGTCTTATGAGCTTGCCACGTTCAAGTTTAGTGTTGAGGTGCATCTTACATCTCACCAATCTATGGTCACTACCTGTGTTGAACTTGTTTAGCACACTGCAGTCTTCTATGACGAATTTTTTGTTACACATAATAAAATCAATTTCACTTGTCGTCCCATTTGGATGTCTCCATGTCCATTTCCTGTGTGGCTTTTTCTTGAAAAAGGAGTTCAAGATGAAAAACCCTTCTGCCTCTGCAAACTCTACGAGAGTATTTCCACGCTGGTTTCTGTTGCCGTGACCGAATTTACCTACTGAAGTTTCATTCTGTTGCCGTTGCCCTATTTTTGCATTGAAATCTCCCATAATTATCTTCAAGTGCTGCTTACCTTTATTATTTAGATCATGAATTTCCTCATAAAATTCTTCAATTTCTTCTTCAGGATGACTTGTGGTGGGTGCATAAGTTTGAATAATCTGAGCCTGGTATCTTCTCGAGAGTTGGATAACGAGTCGTGCAGCTCTGTCAGAGGAACTTTCAACTTCTACAACTTTAAATCTACAATATATAACTCTACATATACATTATACAACATTTCTTATTACAGGGGGGTAACAAGACATTGTGGACACCCTGTAGTTGGACAGATGATACAACCACCCCACTTTCATTTCTGAATATCAGCAACTAACATCCCTGAACATTTTGAGGGAGAAATGCAAATTTTGAGCTGCCTATGCTATTGAAACTAGCGAAACATGTTATATACAAAGTATGTAAATGGACAAATCACAAAGTACAACGAGATAAAACTGTACCAAAATCTGGTGCAAAAGTTTTAATTCCAATTTCAGTCAGATTGTAAGTAGTGATTTTTGAGCCCTTTCTTGAGCTGCACCCCGGGCAGTCGCCCCGCCTGCCCCTCCCTAGTTACGCCACTGATCACCACTTACATCTGAGCAGTGGCCTGTCCCTAATTGAGGGTTTGTTCTGGGTAAGAGAAAGAACCAGCACCTTTGAGCTAGCACGCTACCCATGCCTCAGCCATGGTTCTAGTTCTGGTTTCAGCTCTAGTTGTTAGCCTAAGGCTCGTACCTATGACCACTCTGCCATCGGGACATCCAAATCGATTTGCATGCAACACTATATAACAATGTATATCGATTATTCATCCGTATCCAGCTCCAAATTTTGCGTTTGATGACTCAGTTTTAATTCTTGCTCAAAAGAAAAAAATTCAAAATAATTAGCAATAGTGAATCAAGTCAAAATCTGCGTTTGGACAAAACAATAATAGTTGCTTACGCCACGAAATTTCCCGTAAAATGAAGACAGATGGACAAAAAAATTAAAACAACTGACCCTCAAACCCCACTAATTAACAAAATTTTAAGGACGTTAATAGGTACTGATCAGGATACTTTTCTCGAAAGGAGATGTGACCCAAAGAAAACAAGATAAGACAAAAGTAGAAACGTTTGAGCATGGTGTAAGTAGTCACTCATATATATTCTTATAGCAAAAATTCTGCAAAACTGAGAAACAGAATTGTTCTGTAGCAGAAGATGTCCAGGCAAAATAATTGATGAATGAGTGGCGTCTATTTCAATAAAAAGAAAAAAGTTAAGAGTTATATTTTCTTACACAATTTTGCGAAACGTACATTTTGAAGACAAGGATCTCCCTCAGTTTCCGAAATCAAGGCACGAAAAACGTCATTTTACTGAATCCTAGAGGAAGCCGAACAACACGCAGTTGGTGAAAAAAAAGAAGAGAAGAAACGGAGGGGGGGGGGAGCAGAGAGACAACAAGAAAGAGGTGTGTTCGAGAACATATATGATAGGTAACCAGCAGTGTTGCGAATGAAACATGCCTTCTGTGATCTTGAAGCTCAGTTTTCCGTGACTGCAGGCCATTGCCTAGATTAACACAGCGCTCATAATGGGAGAACTTGAAATCACACATACATTGTCAGTGACATTTTCAAGGTCTGGAGGAAAAAAGAAAGAACGCTTCATGCAGCGGATGTGTTTTACTTTTCACATCGTCATAGACGAGATAGAGTAGAAAAAGGACAGTACTGGCGTTGTGGGGAGGGGGAGGTCGCTAACAATACAATAAGCATATAAAAAATTCCCGCTACATGAATATGGGAGGCCGAAACCCAGACATCTCTCTACCTAGGGAACAACGGTCCTCACGTTATAGCAATGTATCTATCTATCCATCGGCAGTTGCCGAGCCCGTACGTTTTCCCGAAACTTCGCCATATTTGCCGGCACGCAACAGTCTCGATCTGCAGGAGGTGTCAGCAGCACGCACGTAGACCCGCCACACACACACACACACACACACACACACCGAGCTTAGTAGTGTTCAGGAAATTGCCGAGGATTCATGCGCTTTGAACCACGCAGACCGAGCTGATCTCTGCTGCTGATAATGATGTGTCCTGTCAAGCGTGTCAACGACGTGGTGAATGCGACTGAATCCGTGCGAAGTGCGACACCTCCGCCTCCCACACCACCAGCTGCACAGAGCGGTCTATTTCCTGTCCATTTTTTTTTCTTTCCCTTTGCCAACTACCCAATTCCACATTCTTTTCTTACCAGCTGTGACACCTGTCGCTTATTCGATGGGGGAGATTTAGTGCTTATTACGACGTGTCATTCTCCCCTGTGGTTTGGACGATTACCCCAAATTGGTGCCCATGGGCAGGGATGAAATGCAAAGCTCAGGAACTGATGAGTTTAATTTTTCACTGAACATTTGTTGTTCATCTGTGCGTTAATCACGTTTTTGGGCGTGCCTCTCCAGCATCACATACAGGCGCCATGCACAACCTAATCCTCTGCGAGATGTGAATTATGAACTCACTCTGAATGATGCGCATCGCTTCGTTTGCGTAATTACAATCACTTGCAACTAGACACGAAATAAATGTTATTACAATATTTCAGTGGACAGCCAAACAAGTAGGTTTTCTGGCACTAAATTACCTCGGCTTCCGGGCTAGGTAAATTTTAAACAAAAGGTAGAGATAGACTGAAAGCATTGTTTTCTTCCTCGGCCACTGATAGCGACACGTTTACACGAAACAGTACGGAAAAGAAAGTTTCAGTTGTGAAAAGCTATCCTGCTTGCGCGTGTTTGTAGCACGTGAGGAAGAGAATTAGAGAAATGGAGGAGATGGGAATAATGAGGTAGTAAAGGTAGCACAGAAAAACAAAAACAAAAAAAAAAAAAAAAGAAAGGAAAAGAACAAAGGAACAAGCTGGCTTGACCTCAGAAAAAGGAATAGGGAAAGAAAGGAGAATCAAGAAACAGAGTGAGGTATTCTTTACACAAAACAGAGAAATAAAGAAAAACGGAAGGAGCGAGAGTATAAGTTAGAAGAGTGAAATAGTGAATTCGCAGCAGCGATTATTTTTGGGATCCGATGAAGCGTTTTCAAGTTCTCCGCTGAACAGTGATAGCATACTTCAAAGCACCCTAGTTTTGCTCCTTGTATACCTGAAAGTTTTCGGTATAATGAGGCACAAAACATAATACGTAAGAGTAAAATAATTGAAAATAACTAGAAACAAAACAGGAAATTAATTTTGATTCTTCAAATTTAAACCCTTTTTATAGCCAATTGAGGAAATAGGTTTCCCTCATCTCTTTCCAAATGTTCCTGTCTGGGGCTTGTCTATTCCACAGCTTTCTTACATAGTCCAGTCCCTGGCCATAAGACCCGTCGGAATTTTGAGATGGACGAGTTTTCTCTTCAGATCCTGTTAGGGCATGCCCAAAGGTAGGATAAAATCTTGGGCAGACATCTGGCAACTCCATCATCAATTTTATAGGACGCCATTTTGTTTTGGGCATATACGCTCAGTAGTCAGCATCGAATTTCGTGTCCTGTTGCTCAGTCCTAGAAACACATAAATCTGGCCAATTTATGTGAATTTTCATTCAGGACTGACAACAGTCCAACGCACTTTTTATAAGAGAAAATGAGCAAATGTGTGATCATTTTTTTTAAGTGGTCTCTCATTTTTCTTGACACTGTGCAGGAGGTGGATATATATATATATATATATATATATATATATCATCATCATCATCATCATCATTGTCAACCATTATCAATCCACTGCTGGACGAAGGTCTCCCCAAGTTTCCTCCACAACGGTCTGTCTTGTGCCAGTCTCCTCCATGTCACCCCTGCATACTTTCGAATTTCATCCACCCATCTCCCATGTGGTCTTCTTCTGGGTCTTTTCCTGTCCCTTGGAATCCAATCTAAAATTTCGGCTGTCCATCGATGATCTGTCCTTCTGGCAGTATGTCCAGCCCATTGCCATTTCAGGGATTTAACTCTGATCATGATGTCTTCCACTCTTGTCATTTTTCGGATCCACGAGTTCCTCTTCTTATCTCTCCTGGTTACACCAAGTATGCACCTCTCCATGCTTCTTTGAGTTGTCTGTAGCCTTTGTATGTCTCTTTTAGTTAAGGTCCACGTCTCTGCACCATACGTAAGCACTGGAAGGATGCATTGATCAAACACTTTTCTTTTAAGACATAATGGCATATTGCTCTTGAAAATTATGCTGTTTCTTCCAAAAGCTCTCCAGGCAAGTTTTGTACGCCGATTAATTTCTTCACCAATGTGACCCTCACTTGATATCTGCTGTCCAAGATAAACGTACGTGTCTGTTATCTCCAGCTTTTCTCCATCAATCAATAAATCTTCATTTCTTGTAAAAGCATTGAACATCACTTTTGTCTTCTGAAAGTTCATTTTTAATCCCACTTCTTTACTCTTGTCAGCAAGTTCCTGGATCATACCCTGCAGCTCTGATGGGGTAGTTGCAAAAATGACTACGTCATCAGCAAAACGAAGGTGGGTTAGATAATCTCCATTAATCTTTATCCCCTTGTTTTCCCAGCTCAGCGACTGAAAGACACCCTCCAATGTGGCATTAAAGAGCTTCGGAGATATGGTGTCACCTTGTCTCACTCCCTTTCCAATTTTTAGGTGTGTTGTATTTTCAAACAGCCTAATCTTTGCACTTGCATTTTCATAGATGTTATTATTAATATTAATGTATGCATCTTCAATACCGCAGGTTTTCAGAGCCATTGTAACTGCTGATGGTTTCACCGAATCAAAGGCTTTTTCATAATCGATAAAAGCCATGCACAATGGAAGTTCATATTCCCTCGCTCTTTCAATTAGTTCTCTCAGCACGTGGATATGATCTATTGTGCTGTAGCCACTCCTGAATCCAGCTTGTTCTCTCGGTTGAGCCATGTCCAGTGTTACCTTCAAGCGGTGTGAAAGAACTTTAGTGAAGATTTTATAAACTACTGATAGGAGGCTGATAGGTCTGTAGTTTCCGAGATCCTCAATGTCACCTTTCTTATGTAGCAGGATCATTGTAGCGGTGTTCCAATCCTCAGGAATCTTTCCTTCATTAAGGCATCGAGTGAAAATTTGGGCGAGTACTGTTTCGATTTCTCCACTTGCTTCTTGTATGATGTCTACAGTAATTCCATCTTCTCCTGGAGTTTTTGCTCGCTTCATGTTCTTGATTGCATGTGCAACTTCTGCTGGAAGGACTGGAGGAACTCTGGTACTGGTATCTTTCATGATGTCTGGAGTGCATATATCATCCCTTTCATGTAATTTGGAGTAGAAATCTTTCACTCTTGTCAAAATTTCGCCTCTATTTCTTGTTACAGAACCATCTTCTTTTGTCAGTGCCATAATCTGTTTTCTTCCCTTACTGAGATGTCCCTTTGCTATCTTTAGGCTTTGGTTGTTTTCAATTGCTTTCCTCACTAGTTCACAGTTGAATTTTCTTACGTCTTCAGTGATACTTTTTCTTACTGTCTTGCACAGCTCTATATATTCCACTTTGGAAGTCACATCTTCTTTAGTTGTCCTCATCTCTCTTCTTTTTTGCATCAACATTTTCGTTTTTCCTGATAATTTGTTCACATGCAACTTGTTCTTAGACCCAGCTAATTTTGTTGCTGTTTCCATAAGAGCTTTGGTTACTTTTCTGTTAACTTCAGAGATGTCCACTTCTTCCGATGTTAGGCCTTCTAAAGCAGAGAACCTGTTCTTCAGTTCTAACTTGAAGGTATTATGGTGTTTTTTAAGGTTGGTTATGTCAATAGATTTTGTTTGTCTTATGAGCTTGCCACGTTCAAGTTTAGTGTTGAGGTGCATCTTACATCTCACCAATCTATGGTCACTACCTGTGTTGAACTTGTTTAGCACACTGCAGTCTTCTATGACGAATTTTTTGTTACACATAATAAAATCTATTTCTCTTGTCGTCCCATTTGGATGTCTCCATGTCCATTTCCTGTGTGGCTTTTTCTTGAAGAAGGAGTTCAAGATGAAAAACCCTTCTGCCTCTGCAAACTCAACGAGAGTATTTCCACGCTGGTTTCTGTTGCCGTGACCGAATTTACCTACTGAAGTTTCATTCTGTTGCCGTTGCCCTATTTTTGCATTGAAATCTCCTATAATTATTTTCAAATGCTGCTTACCTTTATTATTTAGATGACAAATTTCCTCATAAAATTCTTCAATTTCTTCTTCAGGATGACTTGTGGTGGGTGCATAAGTTTGAATAATCTGAGCCTGGTATCTTTTCGAGAGTTGGATAACAAGTCGTGCAGCTCTGTCAGAGGAACTTTCAACTTCTACAACTTTATCCTTCAGTTTTTTGTTTATTATAAATCCAACACCACTAGTTCTGCCAGTATCTGTCCCACGATAGTAGAAGAGATGTCCACTTTTCAGTTCGATGAGATCTTCTCCTTTTCTCCTTACCTCACTTAGCCCCACGATGTCCCACTTGATCCTTTGTAGTTCCTCTTCCAATTCAAGAAGCCTTGAATCAGAAGATAGGGAGCGTCCATTGAAAGTAGCCAAGGTCAGCATCAGATGGCAGCCTTGTCCGGTCCTCCGGGGATTCTTAGCACCCTCTGCCTTCATGTCGCACTGGCCGCTGCCTTGGCCAGGTACATTCCAGCTGCCGGAGACTGAGGGCCAAGATTTAAGTTGTGGAATCATTTTGGAGGGGTTTGGCCATAACTCACCACGCTGGCCAAGCGGGTTGGTGAGTGTGGGATAGAATTTCCTCTAATCCCGATGGTATAGTTATACCGCTATTGGCGGTCGTCAGAGCCCCTTTAGTGGGAACAGGATGCACCACGAGAAGGCGGGGTTGACATTTGTCAAGGAGAGGCTGTGATGTTACGCATCATTTGACCTTGCATCCCTATATATATATATATATATCCTCTTAAGAAAAAAAAAGTCGAGAAAAAGTCAGAAATCTTTTCTCGAAAATTTCTCTTTCAAAATTAATCTGTATCTTCCTGGTGAGTGTTGCTCGGTGTGTGTGTCTTTTAGGTAACTGTAGTTTTTTTTATGCTGTCAGTAGGTCGGAGGGAGGACATTGTATTTTAGGTGAAGCGTTGTAACGTCACTTCATAAATTTGTTTTCCTCTTTTATTCTTCTGGGGGAAGAAGATAAATATTATATATATATATATATATTAATATATATATAAATATATATATATATGAAATTGATTTTATTATGTGTAACAAAAAATTCGTCATCGAAGACTGCAGTGTGCTGAACAAGTTCAACACAGGTAGTGACCATAGATTGGTGAGATGTAAGATGCATCTCAACACTAAACTGGAACGTGGCAAGCTCATAAGACAAACAAAATGTATTGACATAACCAACCTTAAAAAACACCATAATACTTTCAAGTTGGAACTGAAGAACAGATTCTCTGCTTTAGAAGGCCTAACATCGGAAGAAGTGGATATTTCGGAAGTTAACAGAAAAGTAACCAAAGCTCTTATGGAAACAGCAACAAAATTAGCTGGGTCTAAGAACAAGTTGCATGTGAACAAATTATCAGGAAAAACCAAAATGTTGATGCAAAAAAGAAGAGAGATGAGGACAACTAAAGAAGATGTGACTTCCAAAGTGGAATATATAGAGCTATGCAAGACAGCACGAAAAAGTATCACTGAAGACGTAAGGAAATTCAACTGTGAGCTAGTGAGGAAAGCAATTGAAAACAACCAAAGCCTAAAGATAGCAAAGGGACATCTCAGTAAGGGAAGAAAACAGATTATGGCTCTGAGAAAAGAAGATGGTTCTATAACAAGAAATAGAGGCGAAATTTTGACAAGAGTGAAAGATTTCTACTCCAAATTATATGAAAGGGATGATACATGTACTCCAGACATCATGAAAGGTACCAGAGTTCTTCCAGTCCTCCCAGCAGAAGTTGCTCATGCAATCAAGAACATGAAGCGGGGGAAAGCTCCAGGAAAAGATGGAATTACTATAGACATCATACAAGAAGCAAGTGGAAAAATTGAAACAGTACTCGCCCAAATTTTCACTCGATGCCTTAATGAAGGGAAGATTCCTGAGGATTGGAACAATACTACAATGATCCTGCTACATAAAAAAGGTGACATTGAGGATCTCAGTAACTACAGACCTATCAGCCTCCTATCAGTGGTTTATAAAATCTTCACTAAAGTTCTTTCACACCGCTTGAAGGTAACACTGGACATGGCTCAACCGAGAGAACAAGCTGGATTCAGGAGTGGCTACAGCACAATAGATCATATCCACGTACTGAGAGAACTAATTGAAAGAGCGAGGGAATATGAGCTTCCATTGTGCATGGCTTTTATCGATTATGAAAAAGCCTTTGATTCGGTGAAACCATCAGCAGTTGCCACGGCTCTGAAATCCTGCGGTATTGAAGATGCATACATTAATATTAATAATAACATCTATGAAAATGCAAGTGCAAAGATTCGGCTGTTTGAAAATACAACACACATAAAAATTGGAAAGGGAGTGAGACAAGGTGACACCATATCTCCGAAGCTCTTTAATGCCACATTGGAAAATGTCTTTCAATCACTGAACTCTGAAAACAAGGGGATAAAGATTAATGGAGATTATCTAACCCACCTTCGTTTTGCTGATGACGTAGTCATTTTTGCAACTACCCCAGCAGAGCTGCAGAGTATGATCCAGGAACTTGCTGACAAGAGTAAAGAAGTGGGATTAAAAATGAACTTTCAGAAGACAAAAGTGATGTTCAATGCTTTTACAAGAAATGAAGATTTATCGATTGATGGAGAAAAACTGGAGATAACAGATACGTATGTTTATCTTGGACAGCAGATATCAAGTGAGGGTCACATTGATGAAGAAATTAATCGGCGTACAAAACTTGCCTGGAGAGCTTTTGGAAGAAACAGCATAATTTTCAAGAGCAATATGCCATTATGTCTTAAAAGAAAAGTGTTTGATCAATGCATCCTTCCAGTGCTTACGTATGGTGCAGAGACGTGGACCTTAACTAAAAGAGACATACAAAGGCTACAGACAACTCAAAGAAGCATGGAGAGGTGCATGCTTGGTATAACCAGGAGAGATAAGAAGAGGAACTCGTGGATCCGAAAAATGACGAGAGTGGAAGACATCATGATCAGAGTTAAATCCCTGAAATGGCAATTGGCTGGACATACTGCCAGAAGGACAGACCATAAATGGACAGCCGAAATTTTAGATTGGATTCCAAGGGACAGGAAAAGACCCAGAAAAAGACCACATGGGAGATGGGTGGATGAAATTCGTAAATATGCGGGAGTGACATGGAGGAGACTGGCACAAGACAGACCGTTGTGGAGGAAACTTGGGGAGACCTTCGTCCAGCAGTGGATTGATAATGGTTGACAATGATGATGATGATGATATGTGTGTGTATAGTAATAATGGTGTTGTTCGACCATTTACTTGTATTTATGTAACCACCAACATAAGGAAAATTCTGTGTCGATTACGAATAAAATTAGGAAATATTTATTTGTTGTATGGAACAGTCTGTCCCTCTTGAATTATGGATATGTATGTAGAAAAATGTAAATGTACATGATGACTTTGAGATTTTCTTTTTCTTCCTACCCCGTCTTCTCTCATGAATGGTAAGCTACCGCGTATAGATAGTTTGCCAGAAAGATTCCTTGCTCCCCCCCATCCTTATTTATGGGAGGGTATGAACAAAGAGCTCAGCTTGCTTCTGTGGAGACCTTCTTAAATATAAAGATAAAAAAATATGTTGAATACCACTAGGAAGTATACAACATTTTCCTAATTTTCCTCCTAAGGAATTGAGAGAAAAAAAAAAAAAAAAAACGGTTCACCTCTGGAAATGTGTTTTAAAAGTGGTTACCATGAATTAAAAATGCTGTGTAAAAACATAAACAAAAATGTGAAATTTCTGTAACCTTCCTGGGTATGTTTGTGAAAAGCAAAGCGGAAAAGCAAATTACAAAAAAAAATAAGAAGAAGATATTACAACCACTCATTAAATTGTTCATCAATAAATGCAGACCGACTGGTCTTTTTACAAAATTGAATGCTTGAGTTTTGTAATGTGTTGTGTGCTTAATGTATATGTTAGTCAATAGCATATGTCCACATTAGCTTAGACTAGTGGGTGGATCGGATTTGGGGCTCTGCCCATTTATTTTGCACTTCACAAACAGCAATAGTCCTTGAATAACACAAATTGCTTTTTTTTTTTTGGTTTTTTTTTCCGGCCGTAAAAATGAAATAACTCTTTTGTACCGCAACGACTAATTTCTTATTATTGTTATCAGTTGTGGGAATAAATTAAGCTTTCATATACATATATATATACCTGTAAGTTTTGCTTGTCTCCTTTTAATATCCATATTCTGAGGGAAAGTGTTGAAATTTAAATTTAAATTTGCATCTGTCAACTTTAATTTAATTTAGTCTCCTCCCAGCCCCACAACATAAATTAAGATAAAACTATTTAACCAGTAATAAAACAAGTTCATGAAAATCTAACATTTTTTTTTTATTTCATTTAGTGATTTCTTGAAAGGATACTTATACCCACTACGCAAAAAATTTAACTGATGTGAATTTTGTTTGTTTAAGACAATAAATGAAATGGATGATAACAAGCAACTTGTTGGCCTACATCTGTGCTGAGCGAGTGGAACTTCAATAGATGCGGACATTTCAAAATGTATTTTATGCCAAAAACACAACAAAGTGAAGACAACAACTACAACAGAAGGAAGAGAAAACATCTTGGCTGCAGCTGAAATACGACAAGGTGATGTTTTTAAGCAGTCTCCTTGGCTGTGATTCTCAGTTCGTGTACCATTGTTCAAGTGCATGTTGTAAATCCTACACACTAAAGAAAACTTTGCTTCAGGAAAAAAGAAAAAATGAAGCCAAACAACTGGAAGAATCATGTGAAGACCCACTCCAAGATTCAGCAATATCGCCATACACAAAACTGAGAGCTGCTGATGTTTGTCGTAATAAGCCAACGTCTAATAAGGTAGAGCCTACAAAACTCCCATGTATTATTTGCGGAAAACAAAAACACAGGAATATCAAAGAAAAGTATATATTAAGTGAAACCAATCGGGCTAAAATATTTCTTGCAGCCACTCTGTTCTCAAGGACGATGTATACATTAGAATTTGTGATCTTTAAGATCAATCGGCTTTGTTTGGAGTAGATTTATACTACCACAAGGTCTGTCTTGAAGCGTATCTCCAAAGATATAGAAAACAAATCAGCCAAAGAATAAACAACAAACGTAAACCAAAGGCCAAAAATAAACAGCAAACGCAAACCAAAGGCCAAGGAATAGAGGATATTGAACCACTTCTTTAAGACATTCTGGATCGTGGCTATGGTCTAACACTTAGTGAGATCCGTGATTATGCCAAAAAACAGCCTGGAGAACAGTCGATTGCAAATACAGATGTGAAATTGTGCATGATAAAAATATTTGGGAATTACATTCAGTTCTGAAAACCACCACAAAAAATCAGTCCCAGCTTGTTTACTCGTCAAAGCTCACTGTTGATCAAGTAGCAGAGAAGCTACGATCTGTAGACTGTGTTAGAGAGGCTGGCAAAATTATTAGACCAATCGCTCCTCGAAACAGATTTCAGCCTTGACGATGCGTTTGGTGATGCAAACCAGCTAGAAAAATCTTGGGTAAAAACTCCAATCCCACATCTACTAATTGATTTCTTGTGTCACGTAATTGATGTTGATGAGATAACCATCATTTCCCCCATTTATGATAACAGTCAACCATATACGACTTCAGGTGAAGTAAAAGGAGAAGAAAGAGACAATGGTGAAATTGGAGGTGTCAGTAAGAAAACAGAAACTGCTATAACACGCAGAATCAAATCCCGTTTTCAGATATTGTTATATTATACAATGTTCATAAAGGAAGAAATAAGACTCCTTTGCATCTGATGACTGGCCATTCAATTCATGAGAAGTGTAAGAGCAGGCAGCTCATCACTTTATTCAACAAAGCTGGATTGCCAGTCAGTTACAATGAGATTATGGAATCTCGTCGTAACTTTGCTTAGTACACAATAAAGTCATGTTCGGTGAGCCCTGCACTTCCAAGTCATTTTATCAGGAGCAAATTCACCGTAAGTGCGATGGATAGTTTTGTCCATCAAAAAACAAGCCTTTCATGTCTTCGGGGAACCCATGATACTGTTAAGGTCTTATTTCAGGAAGCTCCGAGCATAATTTCCAGTAAGCCAAAGCTGTCAGCCTTGGGTCATAATAAACTTGGAAAAAGGTCTGTTGTTCTACTTCCATGTCAGCAGGTTAGAAATTTTAGCAAGCCATCTACACCAGCTAATATTCCACCAGATTTCAGAATCATTGAAGAGATTAACATTTTACCATGTGACGAGATCGAGAACGAAGAGACAATGATAAGTATGTTTCAAAGTGTTGAAGGACTAACAAGCCAAAGTACATTGACACGGTCTGGCATTCATGCTATATTTTCAAAAGCAAATGTTCCGTTACTACATGTCGGTTTTTCCCCAATACTGCCTTACCCAGTGACAACATATGCTAGTGTGTATTCATGTGCGAAAAAATTTGAAAGCTTGCTTTCACTACTCCACATCAACAAGTATTGCCAGTGGCATGTGACGAAGGCGTTTTCCATATTGCCGCAGAAATTCACTTTATTACAAGTGAATTCCCAGACCTTGTGCTACTCCTGGGATCCTTCCATATGACTAAAATTCTACTTGCATGTATTGGAAAACACATAAAGGGCAGCGGGTTAGAAAACGTACTCATTGAAAACCATGTGTTTGGTCCAAAAGTGGTAGAGATCGTCCTCAAAGGTAGCAATTACGTAAGGTCAGTAGAAGGAATGTTTATGCTAGCAACAGTGGTAGAGGGGCTTAAATGGAAAGCAATTTTTAGTACCATCGAGGATAATGATGAATTAGCTACACAAGTTGGTGATGTGCTCCACTCTACGCAACACTCAACAATGGAAGAAGCACAGCTCAAGTTCGAAAAGCTGATCGCAAAATCAGAAGAAACACTGGAATCGTTGAAAGTCTTCATACAGGAGCAAGTTGAGAATTCTGAGCATTGCAAATACCTGGAGGGATTCTTGTATCTAATAAGTCTTTTGAAGAACCTCATAAGAACTGAGAGGGAGGAGAACTGGAACCTCTACATGTAAACAGTGAAGAAAGTCCTTCCAAATTTTCAAGTTTTTGATAAAGTCAACTACACTGATGGACAATTGCTAAGGACGGATCATAAACGGCTATATAGCGCATGAAAAAGTAAGTGTGGTTGGAAGCCAAGCAAAATAAAATAATGTCAGAATGCCAGGACATTACAAGAAAGACAATTTATTGTGCTCTGAAATCCAGAAGGCTTTGGAACGTGTTCAAGGGACAAACAGGCCATTTTCTGCAGAATACGTAAACGTGAAAAAAATGCAATTACCGTCCGCAGGCGTTCCGGCGTTAGATGTCAATACGGCATATGGCCACCATGGAGGGCGATGCAAGATTCCACACGTCGTGTCATGCTTTGCACAACATTATCAAGCAGCTGTTGGGGTAATTTATCCCATTCCTCTGTCAGTGCACAGATGAGGGTGTCCTTGTTTATTGGAGGACATTGGTGACCAGCAAGACTCCTCCCCAAAGCATCCCACACATTTTCAATGGGATTCAGATCTGGAGAATGTGCTGGCCATACGAGACGTTGAATATCCTCGCTCTCAAGACACTCCTGGACAGCGACTGTTCGATGACATGTTGCCTTGTCGTCCATGAAAATGAATCTATCACCGACAGCACCACGGAACATGCAAACATGAGGTAGCAGAACATCATTAATGTATTGTTGGCCAGTCATAGTCCCAGTTGGCAGCACATAGAGGGACGTACGGCCATTGATCATGATGCCAGCCCATACCATGACACTACATGTCGGATATCGGTCCCTTTCCTGTATGTTTGCTGGACAATATGCAGTACCACTATCACGCCAGATCAGTTGTCGTCGACAATCAGACGATAGACTGTATCTACTCTCATCTGAGAAGAGGACAGCAGACCAGTCGTTATCAGTCCAATTGCGATGTTGATGGCACCATCGCAAACAGGCGGTACGATGACGTCTGGACAATGGGATGCACACAACTGGACGGCGGGCGTATAGTCCTCCATCATGCAAACGTCTGGCGATAGTTTTTCAGGAGATCCGCTTACCAGTAGCAGCCATAAACTGACTTTCTACCTCACTAGCTGTGCTGCGCCGGTGTCTTTTTGTTGATAGCACTATGTACCGATCTTCTGCAGGTGTCGTACTGCGAACACGACCTCCCCCGTGACGTTTGCTACACTCTCCATTTGTTTGAAATCATTTCCAAAGCCTTGAAACAACACTTTGGCTGACGTCGAACTCCCTGGCAACATCTGTTATTTTTCGCCCTTCTTCAATCTTGCCAATAATGCGGCCACGTGTAAAACCATCTAGGTGATGTCGGGAAGACATACTGAAAATTGCAAGTTCGTCAATTGATTCTTTCCCTTTCAACTTTGCGTTTGAAGAACAACGGTCAATATGCGTTAAATCCTTTATATCTCTTATCAGCGCTATGAAGTCACGAACAAGTTCCGCAATCCAAAATTTGCATATGCACAACACGTCTTACTGTATCCCGCACTTATGCTAATTTCCACATTTTCCTGCCTTCCATTTTATGGTTGCTATCGTTTCTATTGTCATCCGTCCTTAGCAATTGTCCGGCAGTGTATTTGAGATGGGGTTCACTGTTTTTCAAGCAAACGTTGAACCTTGAGACTCGTTATCCTGATGTATTTGAACGGTTCAAAAAAGGTCATTTTTTTGGTCGAAGAACAAATGGAAAGTTTAATGCTGTGGGGATCGACATGGCTCTCGAACAAACAACACACCGCTCTCAGAAGTCAGACGGAGGTTTCATTGGCCAAACAAAAAGGAAGGAATACATTGCTGAATGGGAACTTGTTTACCATGGAGTCCTTCTCATAAGAAACACATTTCAAAGGCTTCTGAACATTACGCCAGTTAACTATGAGCTGATAATGAATCATGAGTTAACAGGAAGCCTCATAGAAAGAATGGAAGCCAGCATCCAACAGATGCTCCAGTATGCTGAAATCAGAGAAAACCCAAACCTTGTAAAAGGTGAAGTTACTCTTCACAACATTCTAACGAATAAATGAGTTCCATCATTGAATGCTAAGAAGATGCTCCAATTTTTGATGACAGCACAAAAAAAATTTTCTGCGTGTTTCGGGAGGAAAGGTTTATAACACGCTCAAAAACACTATAAGCCCCTATTGATCAGCAAAAGTTACCTTCTTTTCTAAGTGTAGCGCAACCAGATATGCAGACAAAAAAGCAAACTGTGAAAAATGCCACCAAAGACCGTTTGCAGGTTCAGAGAAAAATTGATATTGCCAAAGAGAGAGGAATGACAATCACAGAAATTCTAACCTACGATTTTTCACCTTCTGCCTTATTAGATGAGAATGGTGTTACTATCAAACCCATGAAGTCTCAACTCATGTCTCAGTTGACCAAAAATTAGATACTCCTGACAGAAATTTCCCAAAACAGCATACCCTGAAAACCAGTGTGGTTGTTGATGTCATGAATCAGTTTCGAAGATTGTCAGTTAAGGGAAATGACGCATTTGAAGATATGTTTACAATATTTGACAGTAATGTTAATAAAGTTTGCAAATTGTGTCGTGTGGACTATGTTTTTGACAGCTACCATCAATCATCAATCAAAAATGCTGAGAGAGAAAGAAGGTCGTCTGTGCAACCACTACAGTTGATATCCATTGCTACTATTAAGAAGCTTCCTGTAGAGATGGAACGATTTTGGGCATCAGCTGACAACGAAATCTAATTCAAGATGCCCTGAGCGAGTTTCTGAAGACGGTGTCAGCTAAACGACAATGGTAAACTATCCTCAGTGGCGTGTTGCTTAAAAGTTGACCTACTCCCGCTTTAGCAATAAAAGGTGGAAGCTTAACACAAATCAAAGATACTCTTCTGGTAACTGTTGAGGAGGCCGACTTACGTATTATTCTTCATGTTTTCTACACTGTTAAAGAAGGTTTACAGCGTATCGTTGTGCTTTCAAGTGACACAGACGTTTTTGTGATACTCACTCATTTCTATAAGTTTCTTAATGAAAATGGACTATCTGAACTATGGATGAGAAAACCACCAGCAAATATCATACCTATTCATGCTCTTATGGACAAGATAGGTACTCCCACGACGTCCTTCTTGCTACCCATTTTCTTACAGGTTCTTATGTGACCAATAAGATAGGAACCGAATTGTCATCACTCAAGGCAGAACCAGAAAAAAATATCTCCACAACTTTGTTAGTCGTTATCCTCCAAATATTCAATCCTTTAAGCAAGCCGAGGAGTACTTGGTGAAGGTTTTAAAACCAGGCTTCGTGTGCAAGATATTTGATGCACTTCGATTTGAAATAATGGCCAAAGCTGGCATTCCAAACTTACAAGGCTTCCCTTGCACAAGCTCTTAATTACAAGGTCACCTGAAAAGATCATTTTACATGGTATACTCATGCTCTACAGTGTTAATGATGGACGACCCATTAGCCCCAACTGATTTTGGATGGACAATCAATGCCGATGACTCATCATTCTCGCCAGACCCTCCTTGCACAGTGAACTACCTGAAGATGTGATTCGTACCTGTACTTGCAAAAGCTGTCATACAAAACGAAGCAGGTGCCGCAGAAACAATGTTTCTTGTACGTCCTTTTGCAAATGCAACATGTTTTGTGACATTCAGAAACATGTATAAAATACTTAAAATGACCATTTAACACTGCGTATAATTTGTTATTCTTTATGTATCGTAATTTAATAGGACACTTCCATACATTGTCTATTCCTATCTTGTATGGTTTTGTCGTTTTTTTTTGTTTTCCTTTTTTTGTTTTCTCTTTCAATATACACAACCAAGGATCCCAGAAGAGTAAAAATAGTCTTATCTTATAGGAAATTTTATGAGCAATCCATAAAACATGTCGTATTTTGTATAGGTATACTGGAAAGAACATAAAATTACGAAATTCAATACTAACTACTGCGCGTATGTGCCCAAAACAAAATGACGTCAAATAAAATTTATGCCCAGGTAGTCAGATGTCTACCCAAGATTTTATACTTCCTTTGGGCATACCCTAACAGGATCTGAAGAGAAAACTCGTCCACCTCAAAGTTCCGACGGGTCTTATGGCTAGGGACTGTATTAACAGTTTGTTTATATCATCCATCCATCTTCACTCTGGTCTTCTCACTCCTCTCTTTCCTTTATATAGTCTCCATTCTGTTATTATTTTAGTCCATCTACTATTTTCCATCCTTGCTATATGGCCAGCCCATTTCCATTTTCAGTTGAGTATCTTTTCACCTATGACTAAACATTTTGTTCTGAATGTTATATCTGTATTACAGGTCTGCACGTGCCAAATTTGGTGAGTCCGCCCCGGCTCAAGCCCGTTCGTTTAAGGCCCAACCCAGAATGGCCCGGGCCGGGCCCGTCAATTGTTATATCTTATTTAGGCCCGACCCGGCCCGTCATGTGCCATTTTGGTATTATTTTGTCTCTCTGTTGCATTTTATTAAAATCCTAAAATTAAATAATGAAATGAGATATTATTGAAAATATTTACTTGAATGTAAGCCTAAAAATATTAACTTAACTTTGACAATTATAACCTTTAAAAAGAGAGAAAAAGGAAGACTAGGAGCGTTTAGAATTTCTCTTTCTCTGAGCTAGTAAGCGATAACACTACAAAAGTCAGTCCCTATGCAGATTAGGGATAGGAGAAAAAATCGATTTCACCACACTTTCTCATACAAATACACACACACACCCCCACCCCCACTGCAGACATCCTCCGTCCTCCACTCTACACAACACTCACACTCGCTCGGGTGTCGAATCTTGTTTTGTTGTCAACAAGCCCCAAAACGGTTTTACCATCTTAATAATTACAGATTGGTAAGAACACTGTAAGTGCCTGTCTTTGCCTTTCAGATTACGTCCTGGCCTATGTCATCGAAGTACGTAAAACCAGCGAAACGGTTAAACACTTGGAAATCGGGGAACACTACTTTTTTTGACCTCTAATCTGTGTTCTTTACTTTATCTTGAAGTCTTATATTTAGTAGGGATCTTTCCATTTTACATTGTGTTTTTTTTGCAATTTGTCTAATCTGTTTTTCTTGATAGGCCAGGTCTCAACGCCAGGTTTCAGCCCCGTAATGGGTATTATGCAGAGTGATTCATGAAGAAGTATACAATTTCAACGCATTATAAAACAAGAACAATGCAAGATATTTTATGTTACGTGTAACAGAATTGTAGGGGAATGTTTCAAGTTTTTTTAGACCGTCACAGATGATCTATGTGTGCACCCTTAGTCACACGACACACATTGAGCGGATAATCCATTTCCGCTCAAACGCGAGGTAAGACATCTGAATCAAGTGCAGTGATAGCGGCTGTGATACGCTGTTTCAGCTCCGCTAGATCAACAGGAAGGGGAAGGGCGAATACCTTGCCTTTTACGTACCCCCACAGGAAAAAGTCAAAAGGTGTTAAGTCAGGGCTTCTGGGTGGCCATTGGGTCAGTGGCATGTTGTAGTCCGCGGCTCGTCCAATCCGTCGATGAGGAAGATGTTCATCGAGATAATCTCGCACGTCGCCTAACCAGTGCGCTGGTGCACCATCCAACTGGAGAATAAAGTTGTCACTGTAGTCTTGCAACTGTGGCATCAACCAAAGACTTAACATACGCAGAAAAGAGCCTCCCGTGACAATTTTCTCGTGAAAAACGAAGGGGCCGTACACCTTCTTTTTGGACACAGCACAGAACACATTTACCTTACGGGAATCTCGCACGTGTTGCACAGTAAATCTGAGATTATACGTTCCCCAAAAGCGAACATTGTGCATGTTTACCTAACCAATCACGTGAAATGTAGCTTCATCGGTGAAAACTAAGTGATCAGCAAAATCGTCATTTTCAAAACGGTACAGCATTTCGGCACCAAATTCAAAGCGCTTTGTCTTGTCAAGGTCAGTAAGATTTTGCAACATCTGCACTTTGTATGGCATCATTTTCAGCTTCTTTCTCAAAATTCTCCAGACAGTGGACTGTGAAATCTGCACTTAACGACACACCCTCCGCGTTGATTTTCCCGGGCTTCGTTGAATGGCGGTGCAAACACTATCGACGACTTCTTCCGATACACGCGGTCGTCCAGGACTTTTACGTTTGCACAAACAGCTCATAGTTTCAAATTTTTTATGCCAATCGTAGATAGATTTTCTGGTTGGAGGTTCTTTTCCGAATCGTGATCGAAAATGCCGTTGCGCAACAGTTACAGATTCCGTTTTGCTCAATTCAAGAACACAAAACGCCTTCTCCACTGCAGACGCTGCCATTTTGACTGACTGACTAGTCACGTGACACGCGCGCTATCGCCTACGTCACTTCCCTCGTGCAAAATCAGTGCCGGTACTCTTTCGTACCCCATACGACACACACTTCCAAACTACATAAGTATGTTTTCGTTTATTTTGTCTTGTACAGAAGAAATACCCAACTCAGATTTATTATGTGCATCGTAAATCCTTTCACACCCGTGGAACTATATGTTGCCCTTTTGCATTCTTCTCACCAATGGCAAATTTCTGACTGTCTAATGAAAGCTTTTTTACGCTTTCATCTGCGAAGTATACTTCGCAGATCCTCACTGATATAAAAGAGTGTAAGTGCAAATAAAGCGCTGCGTGCAGCCATTTCTATCACTGAATTATTTTCCTTATGATGAAAATAATCTTACACATATGAGAGTTTTCCTGCTTTGTCCATTCTTTTATCTAATTCCACAAGAATCTTCCGGCGCTCGTCCACTACTGCATTCAAACAGGTTTCACACAATGCTGCAACTGAAATGAAAATAAATAAATTAATAATAAGATTTGTCCATGTTAGTCTCTTCATCAGGCTATCTACTTTGCTGACACATGGTGGGTTTTCTATGTAACGACACACGCAGAGGCACAACAAGGTAGATCATGAGAAATTTCTGCAGCAATCTCGAAAATCTTTCTTGCAAACTTGAGCATTCTATTCCAAATCCGAAATTCAAAAGAACGTTGTTTTCAAAATTTCAGTACGTGTTTTAAAATGACTGTATCTTTCTCGGTTCTCTTTTCTTTCCATTTTTGGTGACCACTTCAAGTTACTTAACTTTTATTCACTGATGCTCATTCGCAATATAGACTCAGAGGAAATATTTGTGTGATTTTATTTTAAATCCACGAAATGTTCATAGTACTTGAATTGCGAATACTCGTGCTAATATCACTATATATCAGAAAATGCCGTCTTTGCGCGATGTAAAACCCAATTGCAAAACAAAATGGATGATTAAAACTTTAATTTGACAAAACCTCTGATTAAAAACAAAATCTTTCATGCCAGCATCTGGCACATCCTTAGGTGTTTGTTAAAAACACATAATATGTTAAAACCTTAAAAGAAATTTACAGGAGAAATTACTGATTAACCGTAGTCAATGATGAGATTAACCGTAGTCAATGATGCATGACATTGGAGCATGAGTAGAAATATAGAGTCCACAATCGGTCAGTCCACATTAATCATAGATAAATCTGTTGAACCACAACACATATGTATGTCAAATCTGATTACGGCAATTAATTTCTGAGAGAATTCTGGTCTTGTTTGGTATGCAACATGATCCCTTTACCATTTGAAAAAATTGACTTTGATCCAATAAGGCGGATTTCAAGATGGCGGCCATGTTCCGGAAATAGCCTAAAGGATAGGCCCCCTCATCGATTATTTGCTGGGGTATTCAGATATTTCCTTTTCCCTCCCGTTTCTGAAATACAAGGGTGCCCTGCTACTGTTGAATCACTCTGTACAATTAATATACATTGATATCCTAGTTTATTAGGAACACTTAGCCTCTTCACATAAAAGGCTCACTCCAACATGTAAGACGCGAGTTCAGTGTGCTGTATAAATCAAGGGGACCAACTCGCCGAGCATCAGTTAGGGTTCGAGTGAGAATCGTAACAGAAAAAAAAACCAGTAATTTGAGCGACTAAAAACGTCAAGATAGTCGGTGCCAGGCTGGAGCATCTTCCAAACGACCGTCCTCCTGGGCTTTTTACGCACAACCTAGCAAGGTGTACGGTGTGACGCGCAAAATACTTTTAGCAGTCGGCGATCTTGTGAAAGAAATCTGGCATTTGACCATTGGTCCGAGAGGGCCCAGATTCGAATCGCGAGTGAAGCATGGGCGATGTGCTTGTCTTTCGGCCCTAGAACTCTATATTCCCCGGAATCAGTGGCCTTAAATTAGGTACGGGCAACTTCTTACAGCCTTTAGTTTTGCCCATAATGGTCGTTTACCCTAAAAATGAAATAGTCCGACACGTTGTGCGCTCGGAGATCACCCTCGACACGCTACTATTAAACCTAACAGTGGTTTGCCGGGTTGCTCATTCGACTGCATGGATCTCGTCAGTCCCCTTTTACTCCTCTGTTCCACCAGCTGTATTCGTCCACAGAATCGCTGATTTGTTGAAAGTATATTTTGCGTGTCGCACGATTCACGGTAAACCCTTGCTACGGTTGTAGCCCAGAAGGACGGTCGTTTGGGAGTTAACACGCCTAGCACCGACCATCATGCCTCGTTCAAAGTCGCTCAGATCATTCGTTTTGCGTATCCTGATCTTTAATAGAATGCTAACTGATGCTTGACCAGTTGGTCTGACAGATTTATTTTGTACATCATGCTCACTTTTGATTGAGTGAAACATTTATGTGACAAGGGCAGGTGTATCTAAGGAGCAGGCATCCCAGTGAATCATTTATGTGACGAGAGCATGCGCATCTAAGAAACTGGCATTTCAGTGAATCGTTTATGTGACGAGGGCAGCTATATCTTAGAAACTGGCATCTCAGTGAATTGTTTATATGACGAGAGTAGTTATATCTAAGAAACTGGCATATCAGTGAATCATTTATGTGACGAGGACAGCTGTATCTAAGAAACTGGCATCTCAGTGAATCATAAATGTGATGAGGGCAGGTATTGACTTGGTGCGAATAAAATGTCCGTCGTGAACGAACAGTGGAGATACAGCGGAATGGAACCACCCACAGGTGTTGCGGATATTACGTCACAGAGTTACTATAAATAGCTAGCATGTGTGTGAAGAACAAGGTTCAGGCATTATTTGATCGGGCATAACGTGGCGAGCACAGGAGACATGCAAAAATCGGATTTGAGAGTCATCTTCCTGTATGAATTTAAACTGGGCCATCCTGAAGGAATTGCACCTCGAAACATTAACAAAGCGTTTGGAGAGAATACAGCCAAGAACGAACCATTCGGCGATGGTTTGTGAAGTTTCGAAACGGAGATACGGACCTGCAAAACGAAGCACGTGGTCACCAAATTGTTGATGTTTCTGATGATGTTCTGTTACGTATGGTTGAAGCGGACCCCCGAAAAACAGGTCGTGAGATTGCGCCAGAGGTAGGTTTCCATCACACGACAGTTGTTCGGCATTTGGCTGCACTGGGTAAGGTCAAAAAGTTGGACATGTGGCTGCCGCATGAGTTGACAACTGCCAACAAGACTGGGCGTTTGGCAGTCTGCACGTCGTTGCTTGCCAGGAATAAACAGGAACCTCTACTGCATCGAATCGTCAACTGCGACGAGAAGTGGGTCCTCCATGATAATCAGAAACCATCTGCACAATGGTTAAGCAAGGCACAACCTGCTGGACGGCATCCTAAGCCACCGCTTACACACAAGAAGAAGAATGTTCTGCAGTGATGGTTTGGCCTCCTTCTTGGCAAGACGCCAAACCATTACTGCAGAACATTATTGTGCTGCATTACACCAGATGCACCGGAAATTGCTCCAGAAACAGCCTGCTTTGGTCAACAGACATGGTGTTCTTCTGCTCCAGGACGATGCTCGCCCTCATGTCACACAACGAACGATGCTGGCACTAAGTGTCTTGGGCTATGAAGCACCGCCTCATCCTCCCAATTGCTCGGATTTGTCTCCCACAGACTATCATCTGTTTCGTCGCCTGGATCACTTCCTGTCCGGGAAACAGTTCACGACAGACAACGAGGTTCAACGTGCAGTTCGTGACTTCTTCGGGTCCCAGCCACAAGACTTTTTTTGTTCCGGGTTCATGGCATTGCTGGACAGATGGCAACTATGTGTCCATGCCGAGGGGGATTATTTTGCCTATGTAAGGGGTCTTACCTTTACGTTCTCGCCGTCCGCGTTTGCTGGTCCTTTGCCGGACATTTCATTCGCACCAACCCAATATATCTAAGAAACTGGTATCTCAGGGTATATATATTGAGTTCCATTAACTTCGAAGAAATTCTATTAATTTCCGGTTTCAAATACTTTGAATATGTTGTCCGCCGGAAATGCTATTTATATATCTGAACGCTA
The DNA here is from genome assembly GCA_039090855.1 of Macrothele yani. NCBI lineage: Eukaryota > Metazoa > Arthropoda > Arachnida > Araneae > Macrothelidae > Macrothele > Macrothele yani. The sequence goes on from CM077007.1 coordinate 166,228,673, forward strand.
TTAATAGTACAGATATTTCAATGAGAAATTTGATGTGCCTTTAATAGTAGAATTGACGGTACTCTCACGCTGAACTATTGCTTTCCTCATTTCTCTTTTGGCTCACTCCAACTTAACTTATGATTTAATAACATAGCGTATATATGGTTTATTTTCAGTACTATGCGGCAATTTCATAGCAACTTTGGAATATCAAAACAAGGAATGTTTGAGATCCTGGCAATAATATCCCTACCTTCACCACAGCACTAATAATTTTCAAGATTAGGAGGCATGAGAAATGAAATCCAGTCAAGATTTTTCTATCTGGAAATTTCTCGGACATCAGCTGAGTGGACCTTATCAGCCTGTTTTGAATTTTTTTATTGTCAGAAAGGGAATTGGAGTGGGTCAACCTCATAAACTGACTGTATTTCTCACTTAAATATAACACCTGAAATGAATCCAGTTACAGGTTTGATATTTACAGTATACACCAATCAGGCAATATGACAGAAACGATAAGGATTTCGTCGTCACAGGTGCATGCACACCGAGTATAGGTAAATCGAATCGCACAACGTCACAGACCGGAAACCGGCCATTTTTTTACGCTTTCCAACCGTAGGTTGAAGAAGCGTATATGCTCCAGCTCTGTCCGTCCGTCCGCACGATAACTGGCGTAAAAATGGTTCGATTTCGATGACATTTTAGTATGTGGTAGGGCCACCTGGGAACGAACCCTATTGAAAATGGGATAAATGGGGTCAAAGGTCACGACGTAGGAGCGGAATTATTCCATTGCCCTTATGCGTCATAACTTGCGTAAATATGGTTCGATTTCAATGAAAGTTTACTATGTGGTAGGGGACCACCTAGGGACGAACCCTATTGAAAATGGAACAAATGGGGTCAAAGGTCACGACGTAGGAGCAGGATCATTCCATTGCCCCTATGCGACATAACTTGCGTAAATATGGTTCGATTTCAATGAAAGTTTACTATGTGGTAGAAGACCGCTTGGGGACAAACCCTACTCAAAATGGGTGAAGTGGGGTCAAAGGTCAGGACATAAGATCGGGATGAATTCCATTACCCTTATGCGTCATAACGTGCGTAAAAATGGTTCGATTTCGGTATGCAGTAGGGAACCACCTAGGGACGAACCCTGTTGAAAATGGACGAAATGTGGTCAAAGGTCAGGACATAGGATTGCGTTCCATTCCATTGCCCTTATCCCATATTATTAAGTTGGACGTCAAGTAATTTTGCTTCCTTTACTTCCAATGGAAAAACTTTTGTAAACATTTCCTTCACAATTAATGTGTTCCCAAGGATGAAAATTTGAACATCGATTAAAATAACTTCATATTATAACTTGGAAAACTTAATATTATCTAAAACATAATTATAATTATATTAAAAATAAAGAACTTTTCCTTTGGTGGTGTTGAAACCAGAGAAAAGATGGCGCGACCTGTACTTTGATGACGTCAGTGGACAAAAAAATGTTCGATTGTATAATTACGGTTATGGTTTAGAAAATATTAAGTATTCCAAGTTATGAAATGAAACTATTTTAATCGATGTTCAAATTTTCGTCCTTGTGAACGCATTAATTGTCCAGAAAAAAGATGGCGCGACTTGTATTTTCATGTCGTCAGTAGACAAACAAATGTTGAATTGCATAATTATCTTAAAAACGGCTCTAAAAATTTTGATGAAAGTCGTTAAACTACCGTTTTCTGGTACTAGAAATCGATTTAGCTTGATCTCGACTTTCGGAGAATTCGTTTAGTGGGTTAAATAACCACCCCGAATCATAACGTTTTTAGTGATGGCGTTGTTCCATTAATGTTACCAATGCTTAGAAATCTTATGACGTCACAATTTCGCGTTTGAGAATGTTGGCGCGCGGTCACGCCATCTGACTCATTACGTCACGCGTTGTGTGTGGATCCTATTAAAGTTTTATGACGTCACACATTTGCGGCAAGCAGATGGTCGCGATTCTCATCTGCCTCATTACGTCACGCGTTGTGTGCGTATGTCCGTCCGCACGATAACTCGCGTAACAATCGTTCGATTTCGATGAAATTTTAGTATCTGGTAGGAGATCACTTGGGAAGGAACCTTATTTAAAGTGAACGAAATGGGGTCAAAGGTCAGTACATAGGAGCGGGATCCATTCAACTGCTGTTATGCGGCATAACTAACGTAGAAAAGGTTCGATTTCGATGAAATTTTAGTATGTGGTAGGGGACCACCTGGCGACAAACCTTATTGAAAATGGGCAAAATGGGGTCAAAGGTCAGGACATAGAAGCGGAATCACTTCCATCGCCATTATGCGTCATAACTTACGTAAAAATTATTCGATTTGGATAAAATGTTAGCATGTTGTAGGGTCTTGCCTGGGGACAAATTCTATTGAAAATGAGCGAAATGGGGTCAAAGGTTAGGACACAGGAGCGGGATCTATTCCGTAGCCCTTATGCATCATAACTTACGTAAAAATACTTCGATTGCGACAAAATTTTATCATGTTATTTCGGAGGTCGACCAAACCAGTACAATTGAATATCATCGAAATGGGATCAAAGGTCAGGGCACAGCAACGATATTTATTCCACAGCCATTATTCTCATAACTTCAGTGATAACTTGAGTAATGATTTCTGGTATGTTGGAAAGCGTATTATAATCAATGCATTGCATGATTTTACTAACTTGTCTGTTATAAGCGTCGTGTGGTTCGGTCGGCATGCCAATGATAAGTCAGCAGGTGGTAAAGATGCGTCGTCGTCGTGTAAGTCAATCGTACAGTTACACCAACGTGTTTGACAGAGATTGCATTATCGGCATGGGAAACTGCAATGCTTCCACCGGGGAGATTACCTGTCGTGTGGGGCGCAGTGTGTCCGTCGTTGCAAGAGTGTGCGGCGAATGGTACGAAGAAAAACGTAGGACACGAGGGAACGTTTCTTGACGTCGTACACAGACAACGCCGAGTATTAGCCGTCATCTCACATGGATGCTTTTGAGTGACCGTTCTGCATGATCAACAGCGTTGGAACAGCAGTGGCGAACTCTGACGCATTTTCCCATGTCATCTGTAACAGTACGTCGCCGGTTATTACAGTTCAGACTTCAGGCTCTTTGATCCCTCATCAGGCTACCTTTGGCACCGCAGCAACGGACTTTCAGTCTGTAACGGTGCACCGAACGAAAGGAGTGGCGCCACAAATGGCGCAAAATAGGGTTTTCGGACGAAACGCGCTTCTGTTTAGGCGAAACCGATGCCGAATATGTGTCCGCTGATAACAGCGGGAAAGGCGTCGAGTAGAGTGTATTCGCACAAGCCGTACCACCCCAAAACGAGACATTATGGCATGGATGCTATCGGGTACGAAAGTAAATAATTCCTCGTGAGAATCCGTACCACCATAACATGTACCTGTTACGTCAATGATATTTTACTGCCGGTCGCCCTTCCGTACCTGCAGGACGTCCCTGGGGGGATATTTCAGTAAGACAATGCCACACCGCATGTTGCAACGACAAAACGGTCATTCTTCAGGGATAACAACGTTCCACTTCTGAGGTGGCAAGCTAGATCGCCGAATTTATTACACATAGAGAATCGCTGGGACATGCTTAAACGACAGGTACAGCGGTACGACCGTCCTCCAGCAATTCTCAATGAACTTTGGACGAGAAAGAATACAGACTGGATGGAAATTACACAGGATACCATTCGCACACCTTTGGATTTGATGCCTCAGTGCGCAGGTGATACATGCTGCACCCATTATTATTGGCTACTTCGACGCACCTGGTACGTATTACATCGAGATGCTAACCATTTGTTCTGTAATGCCTAACGAACATATCCTGTAAAAATCAAAGTCGTAGTTCGACTCCTTTTACATGTTCTGTGTCTTATGATCATGAGTGTATTTAGACAACGTCCCTTTTGTTTACGGGCCTATGGTCCCCAATATTGTGAATTATGGTAGTTGATGCAGAACAAATACGAAATATCACAACGCTCAGTATTAAGGTGGTTCCACCTAAAATCTCTGTTCTATGCTTTCAATGGTAAAATGTCTTTACATATTTTCTTCGCAATTACCCAAGTAGCACACTGACATTGGCCAACGGTTGGCCCAATGATATTTTTTGCGTCTGCAGCGTTGGGCGAAGGTTGGTTGTTTATCGAAGATTGGCCAACGGTTTTTCCAACCACATATGACCAACCATTTATAAACAAATGACCACTTAACGGTTGTCCAATAGGTGTCCGATGGTTGTCCAACAACACATGGCCAACCATGGTTGTCCAACAACACATGATCACATTGGAAAACTGTTTGCAACAGTTTTCCAATGTGGGTCCAACCGTTGAACCAACACATATCCAATTGTTGGCAGCCGAGTCGCCTCGTCGCTGGGCCGACCGTTGAAAGCCTACGGTTGGTCCAACATAATATTGCTACCTGGGTAATGTATTCCCAAGGATAAAAATGTGCAGATCGATAAAACAAACTTTAAGTTATAGCATGAGATACTTAATACTTGCTAAAACATAAACATAATTATCTTAAAAATCATTCATTTCTCTTTGAGTAATGTTCAGACCTGTTAATAGATGGCGCGACCTGTACATTGATGACATCAGTAGATAAACAAATGTTGGATTGCTTAATTATGGTTACGTTTTAGCAAGTATTAAGTATCACATGCTATAATTTAAAGTTAGTTTTATCGATGTACAAGTTTTCATCCTTGGAAATACATTAATTGCGAAGAAAATATGCAAAGAAGTGTTACCATTGGAAACATAAGGCAGAGATTTTAGGTGGAACCACCTTAACGGACCAATTTTTGTTTGTGTGTGTGTGTTTGTTTCAGGGTTTGTATACCACTGTGAGGAACTCTAAGAAGTATAAGCAGCCGTCTCAAGCAGATGTAGGGCCACTAGTTCTAGGGAAGAGAAAAGACAGCCAGCGCTGCAAAACAAACACACAGCCACGCTACCTCCGGGGCTAGAACGGAGACCCTCTGCTATCCAGAAACCTACGCCTCTGACCACTCGGCCCCGGGCTGCGGACCTACTTTATCATTTTTATAAACGTTGTTTCAAATATCAAACAAAACACACAAGCTTAATCTTATATATTCTTATAGAGTTAAATCAGTTTACCAACAAATGAAGGCAAAATTTACAAAACAAAAAGTCGCAATCAATAAATAACGTACTTAGTCGAGGTCTTTGGAAGGGACGAAAGAGAGAGATGTATATCTTTTTCTCACACTACTTTACAAGGGAAAAGTGCAAGTGAAAGCAAGAGTGTAATCATGGCGTAATCCAGTGTGAGAAATTATAAAATCGTGTTAATAGAGTTTTAATTCAAATACAAAAAAATCATAAAAAGGGATCATAATCAGATCAGAAAGCTTTTGATCCACCCCTTTTGATCTTCAGTGAAATTCTGACTCAGTAACCCGTGACCCATTTCAATATTCGGTAGGCACAACACATGCAACCATCTTTACAGGTTCTTACTTTAGGTAACGTCGTGTCGTGGCCAAATACGAACAGTCCATTTCTTGCATGATACGACTAAGAGATTGATTTAACTCTGTAGTTTTTATTTACATTTCATAAAGATTTTTCTTCTCTTCTTTTTTCAAAGTTTGCTTGAAGACTATATTTGTTATACGTTTTCAAGATATCTCTCACGCAGATTATTCTTAACGGATCGGAGCCTCAGGAGGACTTGCAGAGCAGCGACAGTTAAATTGCCAAATAATTCCTTCACAGAAGAACTAGCTGTGTGTTGAGGGTTCGTCCACAACGAACCATCAAACCTGTAGTTCTGGTTTTCGGGAAACACCGGGCTCCTGTTTCTTGCCTACGATCGCAACAAAAAATATACAACTGAAAATTATCAAATTAATCATTGATCGAACATTTCTCATTCTAATACTCCGAAAAATACTGTATTTTGGAATCAGAGAAATTTCGGGTTTCTGGTTAAACACGTAGAAAAAGTAGGCCTGTTTGGTTCAGCCTAACCATGTACACCAGCTTGCAGGCTAATATTACAGACCTCCTTTTCCTGTTTACCGGCTTGAGGTATGCACACACGCATATCTGTTTTTGTTTTTCTGTTACAATAATTTTTATTAAAAGAAAATCCATAAACCTGCAAGAGCTTCATTAGAATCTGTATAAGTTGGCCTACTGGCCAAAAGCATTTTGGAAACACACTTCTACAGTAAACTAACAATTTTACAATGATATTTGTTCATAGCGAGATCAAAGATTTTTCAGTCGAGACATTCAGGTACGAAAATATTCGCGAAAATGAATCATGAAGAGAATTTTCTGTTAGGTCACTTTTAGTAGTTTAAAACAGCATCTGCCTTATTAATCTCTTTTTTTTTACCTGGAGTTTTCCTTTGTTTTTTTTTTTTTTTTTTGGTGAACGAGGTTTCTTGCAAAATCACGTTGCTGTAGGGCGTTATTAAGTTGCTGCGATTTGTCAGAATTTCTGTAGCGGCTTTCTTCCCTTTTCGGTAGCCGTCACCGCTGTTTGTGAGATGTACATTATCAAGTGAAGCCATTCAATAGTTAATTACTGATTTGAAGTTCTCTTCAACAAAGTTATCCAGTCACTTCCTCGAAACACGCTTTATTATTATTTATTTATTTATTCGTCAATATGCTGGTTACTACTACATTTTTTTCATATTTTTACACTATTAATTTTAAAACCATTTTGAAAAGCTTCCTTTCTCTTGCCCCAGTTTAATACACTACGTATGCAATTTACGAAAGAAATTTACAATTCGTTCAAGGAAGAATACTTTGGTAGGCGGTTTGGATTAGTGATGTTACGATGACGGGTATTTTGTGATAAATATCCAACACTATAACACTATAATAGCCTTCGCCTGCTTTTTAACTAAGGGATGATCCGACTAGTCGTTAATGAGCGTATACATTTGTCTACATGTAAAATATGTTGACAATGTATTCTGACGCTTCCACGTATGCAAATAAACGTGTCTGTGCAGAACCAGACGTGCGCGAGTTGTGTTCTGGGTGCGGTGTATAAAGGACCACAGAGGAAGCAACTATGCCGCGAACTGACGGACTTTGAAAAGAGGTATGGTGGTAGGATGCCACTTCAGTAAGCAATCAGTGCATAGCATTGTCGCTCTTCTGGGATTCCCAAATTCTACCGTTCTGAATGTTGTTCATCGATGAAATGCCGACGGTGCCACTACGGCGAAGCCGCACTCTAGCCACAAAATTATAATAGAATATTAAAAAGGCGCCCAGTTCTTCTGACGCAGACCTACTCGGCTACGTCATAAAGGAAAGTGGAACTGCTATTTTCACTTGAACAGTCCGTCAGGCATTGCCTGCCAACTATTACCATGGTAGGCCAGCAACACACGAGCACTTTATCACTCCAAGAGATCCCAGACAACGTCTAGAGTCGCAGCTCGTTTGTCGTTCGTAAGCAGAAGAAAACTGGAAGAAGGTTATGTGGAGTGATGAATCACGCTACTCACTGTCGTTCGGTTGGACGTATTCTAGTATGGCGTTTGTCCAGGGTACTCTGTCAGGTGTATCGCATTGTTCCTATAATCAAGTTTGTATGGAAATATGTGATAGTGTGAGGTCGTTTCTGCTGGTAAGCACTTTGTCCTTTAGTTGTGATTCGCCTCATGCTCAACGGCCGCCAGGTACGAAGATATTTTAAACAATTACGCTCTACCTACCGTGTGGCAGTACTTTGGTTCATATCCCTGCCTGATTCAGCCAGATCGAGCGTTTTCTCTACGGTAAGGTCTGTCCAGTACTGGTTTAAAAATTAGGGCGTCCAAATGTTGGATTGGCTGCCCGAAGTTCCGATCTAAATCCAATAAAAAATTTGTCGAAACAACCTGGAACGCCGAATCCTATCTCGGCAGGTAAGGCTTTCCTTTACGGACGTTCTGAAAGAGGAGAAACAGAGGGAAATTTTCCGGTACAGATATATCGGCATCTTGGGGAAGAACGCCTTGAGGGCTGCTGCAGCCATTATGGCCAAAGATGGGTCGACTCTGTACTGATTTCGGCTAATATGCTGTTCTTTCTGTTCGACCTAGGTGCCCGGACACTTTAGCCTATATAGTGCATGTTAAGGTGATCAAGTCCAGATACTCAATGTTTTTGACGGATCTTTGGGAGTCTAGATACTCGTTGGTGTTCATTTATCTCAGTGTCCAGATACTCGGCGTTATTCATGGGTCTCCAGAAGTCTATATAACAGATGTTGTTTATTCTTCCCCGGAAGCCCACGTACTTGATGTTGTCTTTGGGTCTTCAGAAGTCTAATTACTCGACGCTGTTCATGGGTCTCCGAAAGTCCAGTTACTAGATGTTGCTCTTAGGTCCTCGGAATTCCAGGTACTCGACGTTGTTCAGTCTCGGGGAGTTCAGATAATCGACGTTGTTCACGGGCTCCCGGAAGTCCATTCACTCCACGAGGTTCACGGGACTCCAGAAGTAATGATGATTATATCAGTTATTGAACATGTCTTGGTTTACCCTATCTTCACTCATCGAAGCAGCTTAGTTGTGAAGGGAATGAAGCACCTTTAATGCCTACTCTTCCCAGTCATAACCAGCTTAAATTTATGAGTTTCCACCTGTCTGAGATAATACTTAACATATGCTCACTATTATTCATATCTTTTTATGTCATTTCATAAGCCATTGTTATGATACTCTGGGTAACGTGCCACCACGACTAATTGATTTCATTTGCCTTCTCGATTTTTTTTTGGAGGTTTAACGACCACCGTGAGCAACTCAATGGGCTATAAGCAGTCACCCGTCCCTAATTTAGGGTCACTGGTTCCAGAAAAGGGAGAGAGCCAGTGCCGTAAGACAAACACAACACCCATGCCTGACCGGGATTCGAACCCGGACCCCTTACGGACGAATGATCAGAGGCCAACGCCTTAGACCACTGCGCCACCGGGGCGGCTCTCGATTTGTTTATCTTCTCATCTGGCAATTCAAGATGGTAATGTAGTCTCATAACTCATCAATAAAATTTTAGCTAACCTCTCACTCAACAGAAACTGTTTGTTACGATTTTTTGTTTAATTTATACGGCCAACCTGGCATGAACTTTGATGCATATTTTGTTTCGTTTCTTTGTAAATTTAGGAATTTTTCCAGATTAGTTCCACAGCAAATTCCTTCATTCCTCTTCTGATGGATACATTAAAAAATACATGGCTTGGGGTCTCCGTTCTTTTCGTCTTTAATATCTTTTGATTGCAATGACTGACTTTCGCTAATAAAAATTGGAAACTCTCTTTACTTAATTTTATTATATCACATTCAGTGAAAATACACATACACTGGTCTTTACTTAGTTGCGGCGCAGAAACGCCAAAATTAAGTTTTCGGAAAATTATTCGTTTTTAGAAATTCCTAACATATTGTGCTTTTTTTTTTTTTTTTTTTTACAGTTTCACATAGATGATTTCTTTGATACGCTCAGTATTTGAAATGAGAGAAACCGAAATGAATAAAGAATAAACACAGATGCCACATGAAGTATTAGGTGCCGACAACTATGAGCCACGATTGAATGCCACACACCTGGCAGCATTGCTTGTCAGCATGCAAAGACGTGTGGCGTTGTTTGTCGGAGGAACGGCAACTTAGAATCGGGATAATGAGTGATCCACGACACACGTTATCAGTTCTCCATATTTAAGGTATTTTTCCTGTCAACTAATGGCAAAATACTTTATCTCAAAGACTAAAGTCTTGTGGAGATTATATATATGTATTATGAAAATACAACGTGGTTTGTCACAAATATATTTTCTTTTTCAAGTCGACCATGGTGTCGCTGGATATTGACCTAGCTTCATTAGGCCGAATGGCCTAATGAAGCTAGGTAATACATTCGTAATGATGAAGCTAGGTCAATATCCAGCGAAACCATAGTCGACTTGAAAAAAATATTTGTGACAAACCACGTTGTACTTTTTAATAAATATATAATCGTCACAAGACTGTAGTCTTTAAGATCAAGAATCTTTAGTTTAACGGACTTCCAGACTACACGGGTGCGTAAGTGTACATCTGTACATCTTAAACGGAAGCCATTTTAACATACTGATTGGTTACTTCAAATTCAACTTTCTACGTGAAGTGAATTACAGGAACGTTGTACATCTAATGTTCCTGAAAAGACATGACCACTTTAAAAAGTACGATTCATCGTTTTTCGAAACTGAGAATAAAGAAGTTCAGATTGCTGAACAATTTGAATTTCTTACAACCATGCAAAAGACATCACATCTTACCGAATTTTATATCCTTGAAATGTAACCTAATACTTACTCAGAACGTTACAAAAGCAGTGAGCAATGCTTTGTTTGTCATTCTTAGAGCTGTTAGGCCATTCGTCCTATTGAAGCTAGGTCAATACTCAGCGAAACCATGGTCGACTTGAAAAAAATATATATATATTTGTGATAAACCACGTTGTATTTTCTTAATATATATGTATAATGGCAAAATAATTTAGTTTTATAGAAAAATAAACAAGTAGGCTCGTACGAAGAGAAATAAATAACCAAGTATTGCACGAAGAGAGACATGACTAGCCGAATATTGCTCATACTGATGATACACAGCTAAAGGATGAACAAAAAATGAATTTGTCACTCATGGTAAACTTGTAAAAGAAATGTTGGCATTACAATGTATAAAATTTGTTACATACTTAGGTAATACGGAAAAAGCTGTCCCTGATAATACACTGCTGCCCACCCAAAATGCAACACCAAGAAGGACACGAGATAGCAAAGCCAGATTTACTGGACACATAACAACAGATACAAAGATGAAACGATTGAGCTTACAGGCCCGTGCGACTTGCGGAACACGCAGACATCAATAGTTCGTGTGGCCCCCATGGCTGGCAATAACGGCCGCTACACGCCGCGGCATCGAACGACAGAGGCTTTGGATGTGGCTTGGGGTATGTCAGTCCACGCTGCTACCACACCTTGCCACAGTTCATCAGGCGTAGCCGCGGGTGATGCTTGCCGGGCCACTCGGTTGCCGATCAGCGACCAGACGTGTCCGATGGGCGACATATCGCAAGAACAGGTGGGGCACGGCAGAAGTGACACCTGGTGGGCCGTGAAGAATTGTTGCACGATGCGTGCTATGTGCGGGCGCGCATTGCCCTGTTGAAACGTGGCTGCTGGCAGGTCCTGCAGGTAAGGGAGGACTACAGGCTCCAAAACGTCGGAGATGTAGCGGTGGCTGTTGAGTGTACCGGCGATGCGTACCAGAGGGGTGCGGATGTCATATCCAATTGCGCCCCAAACCATAACGCCAGGCGACGGACCTGTAAGACGATGCGTAAATGCAGGCGTGATACAGTCTCTCGCCGCGGTGCAGCCACACGCGATCCAACCATCGTGGTGTTGCAGGCAGAAGCGGGATTCGTCGGAGAAGACAATGTCCTGCCATTCCGTAGTCCAGGGACGGAGTTCAACGGCCCACTGCAGCTGCACTCGCCGGTGGTGTAACGTCAATGGCAATCGGAGCAGTGGGCGCCGTGCGACAAGTCCCAGTTCCTGCAGACGACGTCGAACGGTACGTGCAAATACAGGTTGTTGCGCAAGACACCCTTATTCCTGCACTAACGTTCGTGATGTGGCGGTACGCGCCGCACAACATGCCGGTCTTCTCGTTCGGTGTTGTGCCGCGGCTGCGGCAATCGCTCACGTCAGTCCGTCGGTCCATCCGGCACCCACCGAATCCATACTCGCCTCACTGTGGCTGGATGTCGTCCCACACGGGCGCCGATGCCTCGGTACGATAAACCGCTGCGCGATAAGCCACTATTCGTCCTCTGTCGAATTCCGAAACATGCTGGAATGACTGCCGTATTCTGCGACGAGGCATCAGGAAGCTTCCCACGCACAGGTCCGGCAGTACAACACACTTCCACTACTTACACCCGGCCTTCTGTGCACCCTTCCTATAGTGCTCTTCGGTGGCGTGCCGGGCGCACATGATTTTCATATGCCCTGCAATGCTAATCGTTTGCATGTCCTCTGGCGGGCGACGCATGCTGCGAATTTCAGGCCAATCGGATTCTTCCTTCTTGGTGTTGCATTTTGGGTGGCCAGCTGTGTATAATATGCATTAAAACACAGTGGTTTGTTTAGCAAACACAAACAAAGCACTGTAAGGTAAAAAAAAATGTTCTTCTTATTAATATATTTTCTCTGTGCAGTGTTTTTCTAAAACATACGCGATACATTTTATTACTTCTTTTTTTACTAAACAGCAATTATGTAATCAGGAAGCACCTCATCGGCATTGTACGGACACTCACATTTCAGTTGAACGTGCATGATGTTTCCATTGAAAAGCGTCATGTCGCGCTTCTGGGAGTTCAAGAGGGATCTCGGAAGTGAAATCAACTTCGGCTCTGCTCCCATTGAACATCTCGAGATAGGAACTGTTGTGCTGCTCCCTATTTCTGCACAAGTCCAATCTTTTTTACGCCTCTGAAGTTTCAGCACTGATGTCTTTATTGCAGTGGTTCTCAAACTTTTATGGTTCATTTACCCTCTGGAAATGTGTGCATAACATGGCACACCCTTTGTATAGATATATGAAACTGTAGTTATAATGTAACAATGGGAACAAAATAAAACATATATATACAGTACATACATTAAATTTTGTATTCATAAATTGCATATATCGATAAACACAAAAGTGATATAAACAATTTAACAAATCTTATAAGATTATATACATTTTACTGGGTAATCAGTGAGTTGGCTGCGCTTGTTCACGCTTGCACAGTTAATTTACGTTAAACTGCGAAAAAGAAATCTCGCTGTCTCTCTCTTCCCTTTTGGGAAGCTCTTACAGCATCCCCACAAGCGGTACGCGTACCCCACGTTGAGGACCCCTAATCTAGTGGATCCAGCAATTATGAATTGTGGTGATGAATAATACCCAGCAAAGTATTTCAGGTGTCGCAATGTCAGACCTCGTGACGGTAATTCTCAATTTCATCCTTCAGCGCATAGTTTACTTCTATACACTAAGAAAAGCGTTTTGTTAATTCAGCAAAAAAAAATGTTGAATCAACCAAAAACTTTTGTCGATATACAGTCAACAAAAATATTTGTTGAACTTACAAATTTATTTTGTTAAAAATTATTGTTGATTCTACAAAATTTATTATTATCATAACAAAGTTCATTGAACAAAATGATTTTGTCGATTTTTGGGAATTTCTTTGATCCAACAATATGTATTGTTATCGTGATAAAACGTTTTGTTGCTGCAACCAATTATATTTTTTATCGTGAAGCAGTAATTTCTTGCTCCAACAAAAACTTTTTCCGATGGCAACACTCTGCAGGTGCCCTTCGACCCTGGGTAACCGCCATTTTTTATTCCGGGGGTTTCCGCCATTTTTTCCCCGCCATCTTTTTTTTCCCACGCCGTATTTTAATTTTCCCCGACATATTTACTTTCTAGTGGTGTTTAAATGAATTTGGACGGTGTTACGTCACGACGAAATGTTTTCAGAAACAGCGAAAAACCTACCACCGAGCGAATTCGAACCTGAGCTTAGGAACTAGGCGTGCTAACCACTTAGCTATACCTGCCCTAGCAAGCAAATTCTTATCTGCAAATTCAGCATTTGAAGGTGGATTTATTACCTTCTGGAATGTTCACGGACGATTTGTACTTGACATAACGATGTATTGACGCTATTTTGGCGCGTGTGTAGCATGTTTCTAAATCCGACTTCTTTTTAAATGTTTTCCTTAGTTTTTTTGATGAAACAAATTATTGACATTTTTGGTTAGACAAAAAAAAATCGTAATAACTTTTTTAACGTTCTATATGTTCCAGGGTACAATCACCATGCAATCTTTGGTTGCCGCACGCATTTTGAAACACCCTGTATATATAGCCTATACATGAAATCAAGCTCTATACACAAATTACAACTTTTATCATAACCTCATGTGCACATTTTTATTTGCTATCAGGAATCTCAAGCCGTTACATGAAATGTATTATTGTTTTATCAGAAATCTGTGTTTAAACATAATACGTGCACCTGTGCATTTAATAAGATGCAGATTCTATCATGTTCATTATAATCACGAGTCTACAAAGCGAGGCCAAATTATCACTAAAATTCACTGAATCCAACCAAAATAACACACAATAAACACTAGCATAAAAATACGTCGGAATTATTAAGATACATTAGAAATTCTTTCATCTGAATGTCTCTATCAGAGTTGACATTTCCCAGTCTTCTAAAAATGTACTCACTTCGTAGTCAGCCATAACTCAAAGCGAATTCTTAAGCGCAAAACAAGATTCTTCTGGTGGAATAGCAAGTAATCACATGCGCTTTGTTGTAAGGTCGACGCCACCTCCATATAGTTGAATTAACAAAATATAGCCAACAAAATAATTTTGTTTTGCCAACAAAACAATTCCGATGGAGTTTTACTAAAGCAACAAAATAAATCGACAAAACAGCTCAACAAAATTATTTTGTTGTTTCAAACAAACCTTTTGTCTCAGTGGGGCGCGATGAGCCTGGAGCCCTCTAGCAACTCTTTGAAAAGGATCCATTTGCTTATATTTACTAATTATCATACAATGTCTTACAATTGGTGTTAAATAAATATAATTTCGTAGAAAAAACATTCGCTTCTATAACCATAGTTACTGATAGGTGGAAACGCATGTAAGTACATAAACACTGGTTAGCACTTGGAGTGCTGGTCAAGGTGAAATCATGATATTCATCTGAAATCTTCCCTATATGACTTGACATTTAATCGTTTTGACAAAGACATAGTGCTTTTCCATGATCAACAGGAAACTGGCCCAGACCATTTTATGGAAACAGAAGTATCTTCACAAATGCAAATATGCATTAATGCCATCCCTGTGGCGCAGTGGTCTAAGTGCTGGCTTATGACCATTCGTCCGAGCTGGGACCGGCTTCGAATCACGGTGAGGCAAGGATGCTATGTTTGTCTTGCGGCACTGGCTCTCGCCCTTCCCTGGAACCAGTGGCCCTAAAATAGGGACGGGCAACTGCTTAAGCCCATTCAGTTGCTCAAGGTGGTCGTTAAACTTCCAATAATATATATATATATATATATATATATATACATTATTACTAACTACCGGGGTAACTTGAACTGGGAGAAGCTGGGAAATACCTATATGGAAAATCTAGAACATGCTTTTCTCCATCTGACATGAAAGAAAATGTTTACCACCTGACTTCTACAGTAGAAGCGAAACCGTTGTATTGCAAGGCAAACAGACCAACGGATAGACTTTAAATCTTCCTTTCCGTATAGAATACGAACTGAATTTTCTCACTACCATATTTAAAACCGGGAATATTTCATCTACTGAAAACAAACGTCAGAAAAAATCTGCCGAATATTTTCTATTACTGTGAACATAAAGAATCGTTCTTTCCGTCCGACTTGTATTTCAGGATGTGATATTGTCATGTCAAAGGAAGCGAGTCAGCTAATAAACGGAACCAAAAATAAAGAGGCAAAGAAAATTATATTTCATTATGTTTCCAAGATTTCATTTGAAAAATTAGCAATTTTTAAAATCGGTTTCTAGAGAAAGATGATCGTACCCATAAACGCAAAAAAAGATGCAACCTCTCTTGCACCTGAAGCACAAAGAATTCTGGGATTCGTATTTATACACACACACAAACACTCACACTCACACGCACGCGCTGATGGATGTGCTTCATAGGTTTACAGCCCAAAGTAGGAGTGATGGATAAAGTGATAACCTTTAGTTACAGTTTTTTGTATAAGCTGAAATATAATTCTGTATCATTTTATATAGTTAGTTATTTTCTATCGACGTATGGTATATCTATTTTGTTTACATACACACACACGCGCGGATTCTAGTCGATTTTTAGATACGGAGATTCTATGTGCACAAACTGAAGGTTGTGCACATAGACAAAGCGATAACATAAATAAAAAAATAAAAATATATGAATAGAAGAGAAAAAGAAGTTTCTTGATAGGTTTTGAAAGTCATACGCAGAAACTACGCTTGCTATTGTACTCTGGTTGGTTGGTCTATGTCAAAAGTAAAGGTAATCGCCTCAAAAAACCAACATTCGGGGTCGCACGTGCTTTGAATTTTAGTGCGAGCTAGTTTGTTATCTGGGAAGAATTCACGTACGCAACATCATAAGCTTACAGATAACTATCTGAGTTGCTTCTTTTGATGGTGATTTTGTCCTTTCAGCTTCCGGAGTGTTTTCTTTGCAAATCTTGCGTGCATCAAATTACACTAGCGGCGAAAATATAACAATTATTTCTGCCACCTGGTACTTGTCTGCACGATATGACAGTGAAGTTTACCCTCCCCTAACACATACACACACATACACACCTTTGCGCTCTTTCTTTCCTTTCTTTCGTTTTTTTTTTTTTCATTTTTTTGTTTTTCATTTTTCTCCCCCGACCATTGTTTGAAAGTCAGCCAAGCATTCTGGTTTTGCAGTACACAGCTTTTCTGGACAGTGATAGCTTTGGTTTGTCCTACGCACTTCGTGCACACCTTCGTATCCATCCACATTCCCAAGTTTTCTGTCTATCAATGAGTCCTATTCGCTTTTACATGAGAATTGCTTTTCAAGCGGGATATGAGCTTGAATGAGAAATGTTAGCATACTCTTCCACTCTTATCCTAAGGCTACTTCTCAGAACTTCTGAAAATGTAAAGCTAGTGTTTCGAAATAAAGGGTTGTGATGCAACGGAACCTTCTCTCCCTTAGCATGAATTTTATTCTTTATTTAGCTATGGAAAATTAATATGCAAATTCGCATCATTTTTTTACATAATTGTAAATGAGCTTTTCCTTATGATTTCTTCCATTCTGATTTTCTGTTCATTTCTGAAATAAGCCTGGCCGTGACGATAAAATCATTCCCTAGTGAGGTTACTTCTCCAAAGTTTTGTTGTACGCGAACATATTAAAAAGAATCTGTAAGACTTATTAATTAATTGACGAATGATCGAAGCCATAAACGCACGCAATCGATCGTTTGATTTTAGACAGATTAAGCGTTCTTTTTTTCTGATTTCATGCTGAGGTTTGAATTGTACGAAGCAGTGATCCACCGTAGGGTTAGCATAAAGAAATGAACTGTTCAGCTATTATGGGTCCATCTATCTGTCCATAGTTATCTTATAAGTGCGTCAGGAAAGGCATCTGAAGCTTTGCACGGAGACTACGTACTTCTCCATTCACATCAGTGTCCACGAAAAGCCAGTGCACAACGTTCTGTATAGTTGGTGATTATAAATGCCCGAAAATATCTTCTTAAATATTTTATTACAAAAGTTTTGTATGAATTGTCTGTCTTCCTATCTTCCGAAATCGACTGATATCTACATCGCTCAACGTCGTTGTTGTAGATCAGCTTCGGCAATCTTAACCTAGTTTTTCTGAAAAGGCTCTCTAGCTGACGAGTCCTTCCAAATATCCTGATCTAGAAGTATGAAAAATCCACTAGTAAGAAAAACGATGATCCCAGAAGTCAAAAGTCCAGGAATTAAATTCACTTCGCTAGACTAGTTTAGATGCCGCCCGAAATTCCGTTCAGCGACACAGCCATTTACATTACTTTAATAATGGGAAATCTCTTGTGACAAATAATCATGGGCTAGACTTCTATATGCGGAGCTGAAAACGATATGGGTACGTTCTCAGAATTTGCAAGTAAAGCTATTTTAGCACATATCTATTTCTATAAATCAGAATGTACAGGCTTTCCAGAACACATAGATCCGATTCTCAAGGTGAACTTCTTTTTAGTATATGCCTAATATTTCATTCAGGAAGAGCTCTTTTCATGCTGTTTGAGCTACAGGGAGTCGTTTTCCATGTTTATTACATATTTCCTCTTGTGTCTAACAACCACAACATCTTTAGTGACTTTTGCCTCAGAAATTATTGTACCGAGTAAAGTAATGTTTCCAATGATGAAGTTTCATTAAAACAATACAGGACATGGTCATAGAGCGCCAAAGATAGGATTAATCCAAAGAACAGAAAACGCTTATAGTTAGACTCACGGTCAGCTCTGAACATTAGGATTCTCTCCCCTAAACAGCACAAAACTCAACTTTTTCAGTGGCCTGTCAGAACCAACCAAAGCACAAAAGAGAGAGAGAAAGACAGAGAGATGAAACATAATATCTTGTAAATATAACTCAGCCAAATATTGATGCAAAATTAAGCCTAAAATATAAACTTTCTACACTGACTTTGAAATTGTTGGTCTCGCAGTAGTAATATCCAAAGCAACACAGTACGTTTCCGCCAAAAGGACTTAATTTTTCACGCGACGCGACAAGAATGTTTATATATGTATATTCGGTTTTCGGCAAAGAATCAGAAGTAATCGCATGCGATTGTCTGACGTAAGGAGTAGATTACAATTTATTAATGCTCCCAGGAACTTATGTGACAGTGAAAGTTGTGTATGAGGAATTCTGCTTCACACACACACACACACACACACACACACACACACAGAGAGAGAGAGAGGCCCTTCGCATTATGTTGCGTAGTTACATTCGTATGCTGCACATTTCCTTTCAAATGCTAGAGTTTCTCTCATTTTACCGTTTGTTTCAGCATTATCTTCACTTGAGAAGGAACATTTGCTTTCATCTCTTCACGAAGGCTGAAACCCTGTGCCGTGCTTCAGCGTTCGTGAAGAGATGAAAGCAAATTGAAAGCAAGAACTGATTGCCGGCGGAAAGAAAAATATTAATTTACCATTACCAAGACGAGGCCCTCTTTCGAAGAAAATACAGCTTTTGGAGTAGCATTACATCTTTCCGTAGGATGTCCTACAAGAAGACGATGTGCTCGTTGTGCAGAAGCAAACCATTAAAAGAACAGAAACAATTTGCCGACAACGTAATCTACCTTTGTGCAAAGATTGTTTCATGTTGTATCATACGAAATAACATACTTTTGTATAAAAATACTGTTCTACTAAACATCGTTTGTAGCTAATGTTGTCATTTCTTACCTGTTTCCTATTGGTACACCTCAAATTCCTATTGGTACATATATCCACCTTTTCCCACATCCAACGATTAATGTCGTTTATTTCGCTCAGAATCGTCACCGCGACTTTCAAAGAGCTCACGTTTGCTTGCTCCGCAAGTGGTTTCCACTGCATGTGCTGTCAATGCAGTGGAAACCACTTGCCATTTATATACCGGGACGAAACGGTTAAGCATCAGAAGCACGTGTTTTTGAGGAGCTGTTTGGAAAGAAGGTTATGTCCGGTGACGAGGTACCCTAAGTCAAAACCCCGGCCACGTTGCACATTGGCCACTGAGATTGCGGAGTACACCGGAGTGACATCAGCAAGTAGGTGGTCTTAGTCAGTGGCAGTTAGCCGTCAGAAAGCGAAGAGTGTAAGCACCAGCCAATGGAAATGAACAAGGAGAACACGTTCACCATTGAATGCTGAATGAGTTTGGTCGTGGTAGCACTCCCGCAAGTGCTGTAAGGAACATTACCAGTGTGTACCCCAATGCCATATCACATCGTCAGTGCTGTTGTTGGTTCGAACGATTTCGAGAGGGAAATTTTGACCTCTAAGACGGTCCCAAAGCGGGATTAACCCGCAATAGTGTATATGGACATACTAAATATCTTAGTTGAGACCGACCCACGTGCAGCCACGCGGCGGTTAGCCGAACAGCTGGGAATTACCCACACGAGCATTATCACGCACTTGTATCAACTTGGGAAAGGGCACAAGAGGGGAGTTTGGGTACTCCACCAACTTTCAGTTGAGCAGAAAGCAAATCGCACAAGTGCATGCGTTTTACTGCTCATACGTCACCAATTTAACCGTTCTTGGACCGCATTATGACAGGTGACGACACATGGGTCCTGCATGACAATGTCAGCGCCAGGAAACAGTGGTTAGACACAAAGCAGAAGCCCGTGCCAACACCCATAGCCGGATTACACCCACATAAGGTCCTGCTGTCTGTTTGGTAGAATATTCTGGATGTCGTGTGCTTTGTGCTACGCCGTACAACACCACTGTCACGGCCGATGTGTACTGCCGTCAGCTAGACGATCTGCACGCATCGCTCATGTCGAAACTAGAAGCACTTCTGAACCGCAAGGGCGTCCTCCTACAGCAGGATGGAGCAAGACCTCACATAGCATGAATGACCTGCTGTCACATGATCATAGCCACTGGCTGAAAGCTGCAAATACACCCAGCCTATTCCCCGGGCATTGCCCCAAGCGACAACCATTTTCTCTGATCGTTGCAGCATTTCCTGGACGGACAGTGGTTCACCGTCCGGGACGATGTCAAGCGTTTACTTACTTCTTTACGTTCGAGCTGACACAATTCTACAGGGACGGTGTCCAATAGCTGCCCAGACGATGGATGCAAGTCGTGGAAAACGATAGCGACTATATTTTGGACTGATTTGTTCTTTTATATACGGTAATTAGCACTTTTCTGTTGACTTGAATTTGCAGACATTGCTTTCTTTCCAAACCAATGTAGTACTATCTCAGTTACGCTTTAGACAGGATCACTTCATCTATTAGCCTTTAATTTCCGTTCCGCATAGGTTCTAAAACCTTATTACTTTCAGACCCTCGGAAGGAAGTTATAAACGAAATTATAAAGGTATGAAAGTTAAGAATATTTTATGATCGATAAGTAGCCAAAGCCTTCGAGCTGGTTAATTAAACGGCCTCTTAACAAAGTCGTATAAAAGTCTTAAAATCGCATTATTGCAACACACACTACAAGAAATTCGCTACGTAAATGAAAGTTTGAAGTTTTGAAAAATATCCAGTTTTTTTCGCTTTCCAGCAGCTGCTAGCAGCATAGTTATTACTCTAATTAAAATAATCTTTAGACATCCAGTCAAAAATCTAAACGAATTCGGGCGTTTCAGGATATTCGAGAAATTAAGAGGAAATGAAAATGCGAAAAAATTAGCACATGAGCTTTCAAATGCTTTTTGTTCTTTAACAGAAGTTACCGCAAAACAATTTTACTTTAAAAAAATTTAAATTTCAAATATTTAAAATTTAAAGTGATTTCTCAAAAATAAAACTTGATATCGTACGACAGACAAAGCAAATATATTAAAAGCTGCTAAGAAAGGGAAATCAGCCAAATAGCTGTACTTGAATTTGAATTTATGAAAATTTTTGCTATACAACACAGTACATCAATGTTTAACAAAACACAAACATTATAAATATTATCATATGTAGTAAACTAGTCTGAGTAATTAGCGCAGTTGAGTGGAAACATGAACATCATGATAATATCACAAAGATCAATTCAAATTAATATAACAGAGATCAATTCAAATTAATATAACAGAGATCAATTCAAGTTAATATAACAGAGATCAATTCAAATTAATATAACAGAGATCAATTCAAATCAATATAATAGAGATCAATTCAAATTAATATAACAATCAATTCAAATTAATATAACAATCAATTCAAATTAATATCACAAAGATCAATTCAAATTAAGTGACCTATAGAACTGCATAATTGCTCTGAGGGAAAACAAGATCACAAACACCTCAAATATATCATATTATAGTAAATTATAAACAATTCAAGCAAAATCTTAATACAAATGGACAAAAAAATATATACAGAGTAATTCATAGAAGTAAGTAACATAATGTACAATAGAAGCATAGCATGGAGCCAGGGAAAAAGGGTTAGGTAGTAAGCTTGACAAGCCCCTGATCTCCATTGGTCAATGTTTCAGGTCCAAACGTCAACAGCGACAACATTAATTTACGACCAATGTTTGGTATACAGTGAAAAAAAGTAAGAATTAAAAAAAAAAAGAATTAAATCACCCAACACGTCCAGACAAACAAAATATAGGCAATGATCACTCATATGATATGACAGTACACCAGAGCAAAAGTCAAAATCATTTGTAATACATAGATCCAATATAAAAGAAGCGGAACACGTAGTTCTTGTAGGAATAGTTATTGCATTACCGAACTCAGACGAGGTAATAATATCGCAAAATGAGTGCGATGTACCCTTTGTGACCGTCAAGTCAATTTTGAAATCACAGAGACAATACAGGGTATTTCCCGCTAGATTCTTCTCATCCAAAAAACCCGAGAAAAAAACAACGAAAATACCCTCTTCACCATTAGGACGGTATACAGCACTTATACACTGCTGGACAATTGCTAAGGACGGATCATAAACGGCTATATAGCGCATAAAAAAGTAAGTGTAGTTGGATGCCAAGTGAAATAAAATAATGTCAGAATGCCAGGACATTACAAGAAAGACAATTTATTGTGCTCTGAAATCCAGAAGACTTTGGAACGTGTTCAAGGGACAAACAGGCCATTTTGTGCAGAATACGTAAACGTGAAAAAAATGCAATTACCGTCCGCAGGCGTTCCGGCGTAAGATGTCAATACGGGATATGGCCACCATGGAGGGCGAAGCAAGATTCCACACGTCGTGTCATGCTTTGCACAACATTATCAAGCAGCTGTTGGGGTAATTTATCCCATTCCTCTGTCAGTGCACGGATGAGGGTGTCCCTTGTTTATTGGAGGGCATTGGCGACCAGCAAGACTCCTCCCCAAAGCATCCCACACATTTTCAATGGGATTCCGATCGGGAGAACGTGCTGGCCATACGAGGCGTTGAATATCCTCGCTCTCAAGACACTCCTGGACAGCGACTGTTCGATGACATGTTGCGTTCTCGTCCATGAAAATGAATCTATCACCGACAGCACCACGGAACATGCGAACATGAGGTAGCAGAACATCATTAATGTATCGTTGGCCAGTTATAGTCCCAGTTGGAAGCACATAGAGGGACGTACGACCATTGATCATGATGCCAGCCCATACCATGACACTACATGTCGGATATCGGTCCCTTTCCTGTATGTTTGCTGGACAATATGCAGTACCACTATCACGCCAGATCAGTTGTCGTCCACAATCAGACGATAGACTGTATCTACTCTCATCTGAGAAGAGGACAGCAGACCAGTTGTTATCAGTCCAATTGCGATGTTGATGGCACCATTGCAAACGGGCGATACGGTGACGTCTAGACAATGGGATGCACAAAACAGGACGGTGGGCGTATAGTCCTCCTTCATGCAAACGTCTGGCGACAGTTTTTCGGGAGATCCGCTTGCCAGTAGCAGCCATAAACTGATTTGCTACCTCACTATAGCTGTGCTGCGCCGGTGTCTTTTTGTTGATAGCACTATGTACCGATCTTCTGCAGGTGTTGTACTGCAAACACGACCTCCCCCGTGACGTTTGCTACACTCTCCATTTGTTTGAAATGATTTCCAAAGCCTTGAAACAACACTGTGGCTGACGTCGAACTCCCTGGCAACATCTGTTATTTTTCGCCCTTCTTCAATCTTGCCAATAATACGGCCACGCGTAAAATCATATAGGTGATGTCGGGAAGACATACTGAAAATTGCAAGTTCGTCAATTGATTCTTTCCCTTTCAACTTTGCGTTTGAACAACAACGGTCAATACGCGTCAAATCCTTTATATCTCTTATCAGCGCTATGACGTCACGAACAAGTTCGGCAATCCAAAATTTGCATACACACAACACGTCTTACTGTATCCCGCACTTATGCTAATTTCCACATTTTCCTGCCTTCCATTTTATGGTTGCTATCGTTGCTATTGTCATCCGTCCTTAGCAATTGTCCGGCAGTGTACATTCAATTATGCATTTTAAAAGTAATAATTTCAAAATTATTGTTTACAGTGGTATATTTATCACATGATGAAACCATGATAGAACGTTCAACAAAAATTGCAACCCCCTACTTCCCACGCCGAGCCCCAGAACGAGAGGCAGCAAAATCCTGAAAACCCGGTACATCACATAATCGAGGAATAGCAGCATCAAACCAAGTTTCCGAGACACAGAAAAAATCAATATGATAATCAAGGGCACACAATAACCCAAGTGGTAAATCTAAGTTGCCAAATAGGCTACGAGCATTAAAATGCAGAAATCTCAAATAAAGATCACACGATGCAAGTAACCCGTGGAAATCACCCACGGAAGCAACATATGGAATACAGTTCATAAAAATGTATATAATCTATACTTAGATAAAATAATAAACACTAGATACGACCTAGGTCAAAACCAACCTTACTTTTAATAACAACCACATTCTTACCCTCTGCTTTGCAACAAAATATTCGCCCGTTTCTATACCAGCAGAACCTGATGCCATGCTCCTTAGAAAAACTGCGGACATGCCAAAAGAGATATCTGTTAAAAGCCGTGGGGTTTTCATTTATATAAGCTCTATTATTATCCAAACATTCAGAAATGACATCAGACAATTTTAAAGTTTTCTTACCCTTCGCAAGAAAATTGTCTCTGACAGCCCTAGTTTTAAATCGTACAAGTAATGGTATGGTTCGTCGTGATCCTCCACCACACAATCTATGGTACGACCTCAATGTCACTTTTTAAGAATTCTCGGAAACCCAACTTACCCGCAATATTCTATACCATATCTCTTAGACCGTCCTCACATTCATCATTATTATCCGGTACACCATGAATCTCCAAGTTTTTATTGAGCGTGTATTGTTCTAAGTCATTCAGGCCCCGATACAGTCTTCATATTTCAGATTCCTGAGTTGTTGTCCTTTTCCCAAACACCGTCTTCTCTGCGAGATTCCTCTAGAATTGAATTCGATTCATGTAATTTATCGAGAATGTCATCGTATTTTAAGGAAAATAACTATACCAACTTCTTTAAATCCGATATTTCCGACCTGAGATCAGTAATCATGCCTAACTTCATGTTAATGGACTCCATAAACTTCTTGGAAACACAATCACCTACACTCACAAGATCCGCCTAGGCTCCAGACCGCTGATCGCCAACAGAAGATCCCCCTGTCCAGCAGGAATATCAGGAACTCGTTGAACTCCACGTCTGCAGCAGTCACACTGCTACCTCATACATTTCTCTCTTGACATCCGTCGGTATGCACTTTCAGTAAGTGCACAGCATGTGAAGTGGAAAAAATCACCACACTTTCCGTAGCACTGTACACCATCATCCACCGCAAGTCCGATTGAACAGCATGCACACGTTTTTTGTGGCATAATTGACATCCAATAAACAGATTAAAGACCAAATACCAAAATGGAATAATATCAGCACAAGCTATCCATTGCAGAAGCGGCAGGACAGCCAGTTAGCAGACGACGACAGCCGAAATCAAGGTCGTAACACATTAACTAAAGCAAATGACAGAGACGTATATGGGAGGAGTCATGGCAATCATCAAATTACGTCATGAATCAACGAAGTCAAGGAACCACTGAGTAATGAAAACTTTTTAAATCAGGTTGCTCTCAGCAATTACTGCAATATGGGAACTCTCACCTCGCAAGTGGATGGACGGAACACTTATGAACCTACAATTTCAAAAAAAAAAAAAAAGAAAAAAAAATACAACGCAGAAAAAGACACTTAGCCACAAAAATATATCCAGCCTAGCAATAGCCGTAAGTGTCAACATCGTGACTTGACCTGACTTTTTCATCAGTAAGACAAACTGTCTAGCCAATTCTTTTTTTCGTGAGATAAAAGAAATAAAGAAAATAACTAAGGAAACAGGAGTTGGCATCCGAATTGTTGCCTAGGGCTTCAACAAAGTCAAATTTATCTCTGACCATGAAGTGCGAAAAACAGGATGAATTAAAAAAATAAATAAAAAAATAAACACAGACCTGGATCGTGGAAAAGCGGCCACTCAACATGCCTGCGAATTAGCTGGTTGGTGCTACAGTCAGAATGTTCTATTTATTTCGTGTTTAAAACGAGATTCTAAATTTCTTTTTCTTTCGATGTTATACTTTCTTTTAACTATCTCTTCCCCCACCACTTTAATTATTGCAGTTTCAGTTTCCAGGTCAAACAATTATTCTTTATACCAGCCATGACTAACACATCAAAACCCCTTTAGGAATTTCTCGCACGTTCATGCGATTGTAAGGATGTGTGCACCCTGTCTTACAGTAAATTAAAACACTTTGCTCCACCATATTTGTCATTCGAATATCATCGCCTGAGAAATGCAGAGTGCTAGGGACAAGGTTTTGTTATCAAATCGCTCTTGACTAGAGAGAGAGAGTGAGAATAATGGAAATTTATTGTTTTATATGTCAGAATCAGATTCAGCAAATGAAAATTGGTTGATTTATTTTCTATTTTTAACAAGCAGAAAACCTCGCAGTAACCCATGATTTAGATATTCATAGTTCGTAGAAACTGACTTTTCTTTTAAAACATAGCTGTCATCTTGCACATTCATATGGATTGAAAGTTCTTCATATCAGATCCAGCATCGCCTATACCTCATCCGGGACTTGAACCTCAGTTTGAGCTGAATTTCAAGTCCCGGATGAGGTATAGGCGATGCTGGATCTCTCCCTTCCCTGGAGACAGTGGCCACAAGATATGGAAGGGATACTGTTCATATCTCTAAAATTTATTTACGGGAGTCAGCAGTTAAAAAACGTGGGAGATTACCCTGGTACTCTTGTAGATAATTATGCTATGCATCTTTCGCATGCCACGATCTTTGTGGGTGTGGAATGAAACGAGCAATTCGAGAGTACACATTTGTTGACGTAAAACACATTGCATTTATTCGAGTCACTTACGACCACATCCAGTCACAGTCTGGTACATAATAAGTGGAATTATGTCATAACAAAAAACAATAAGGTATGAATTTTATTGTAAGACCTATGAAAGAAGATATGTGAGTCATATAAGTAAACATTTACTAAAGTACGGTGGCGGCATGATTTATTCTTATTATTATATATTATTCAGATTTAGACGAACGTAAGAAACGACCCTGGCACCGATGAAATGTGATGAAGCAACGAGAGCCCATCAGCGCACGCGCAAGTTAAAATCTGACGTCAAAAGTGAAAAAAAAAGCTGAATCGCAACTGTTAGGGAAATAGGTAGCATTTCATCTTCGATATCTACAAGTTACACCCCATCGTGTTATATTACATCATTTTAAAAATGTAGTCAATGGTAACAAAACCCTCCCCCAAGGGGTGGGGACCGAGAGGAAACTAAATTTCGCTACGAGGCACCGTTTTGATAGCACGCACCAAAATACATTTTTGTATGGCTTTTATCACATTTGCCATCAGGTTCTTGTAATTTGCACAGATTGCAATGAGATATTGTTGCGATTATGTAAAATGAACCAAAACTTCCTGGGACAGCATTCAAAATTAAGATTTCAATAATGGTTTTGACTACTTCCGTTACCCATTTCCGTTAAATCGAAATTTTATACATGGAGCTGACTTTATTGCTGTCGGAAAAGGAGCATAGCATCAAAAGAAGAAATAAAATCGCTACTTCCGAGATAGCTCTATAAGTGGGCTATTCTGTAATGTTAAATTGTCTCGTGTATGTTTACGTGCTTAACTTGATGTAAATTACCACGCGTTGAGAATTGTGTTGTGAACCGGCGGATTGTTGAACATCATTTGAAGTACTAAGTCATGAAATTCTCACATCAGGAATATAAACCTACACCCTCGGCTGTTATCCGGACGAGATTCCGAGACACACTCTCTATTACCTCTTAAAACTTTACTGTTTCACAATATCAACCTCCAAGGACTTAGATCACTCCATGTTTTAATTTCTATTCCGCTTCGAACTTGTTCTTATTTTGATTAGCATATTCGCTCTGCGCATACCGAAGCTGTTAGGATTTTTGAATACTTTTCGTGATATAAAATATGGAAATAATCGATTTATCGAGCAATAGCTGTTGTAACACAACACAAATTTTATTGGCATTTGTAATGATGGGGTGTTGAAACTATTTGCAAAGCCCCTGTGTCTAACTAAGTATGTTCCAGAAATGGAGCGTTTTTACGTCGATGTAACCAAACGTATACAGGCATGGAAACAAAAATAAAGTATTACTAACTGAATCCTATTTATGATCTCTAAAGGGAAACGGAAAGAAGAAAAAGTGAATCGTGTACAGTAATATATTTGGGCTTTCTGGCGAAGAAACGCAATTTAAAGCTGTGTTGGCAACAAACATGCGTTTTACCACAAGCCGATATCTCTGCTTGTTAGTCCTTCTCAGTACAAAATCGCCACGAAACAACGAATTTCTGAAAACTGATTCTGTTCTGTCGTCTGCGTGAGCTTCACGTGTCACGTGAGTCCCAATAGATTCTGTTGGCGTGAAATCGTCAGTGCGCTTGTAAAGGATGGATGTGTTTCTCTCTAATGATCACAGGCACGATCTTTTCCTTATAAATTCTACTACCACAGGTCCATTTACGTGCAAACAAATGACGCAATTTTCGTACGAGTGCTACTGAACGATGAAAGCCATTTCGCTCTCTGTAGTTGTTTGGGTAACTCTGCTTTAGCAACAACACACTATAACAAAAATATAAAAAGCATAAAATAATAATAATTGCCATCATCAGTCGGCGCCTTTAGTATCCGTTTCATACGGCCTGAAATACATAGTTTAACGCATATTAATGGAAGCAGAGTGAATGAAATTATGCCACTTTCGTTTTCCGTGAAGTACAGAATTATTGTATTGTAAGGAAACTCGGTTCAGAGACGATGTCAAGTTCAAAATTAAATTTGGTTTCTTGACGAGCATGAATAACTTTAAGTACTTCACAATGTTGATCTCGGTCTCAAAACTCTTTATTCTTCGAACGAAATTATCTTACAACAATCATAAAACCTCGGGAATACGACTTAGATTATTTTCTTGTTTAATCAGAAGAAAATATTCCAGTATAAGACGAAGTGCTGTGCCTGTATCACCTTACTCACATAATGCTTTGTACAGGATCTACAGCATCTGTCTCTCTCTCTCTCTCTCTCGCACTCATTTGTATTACAGCATCAGCACTTACTCATTGTCCGCTGAAATTCACTTCAAAGTGCACGTCTAATATACGGCAGAATGCAAACAGACAATGAACAAGAAAGATGGCACCGAATTTTTGGTTGTAGTGAGAACGTCTTCAGAATCCTTTCCGACGCGAATAAAAATTATCAAACTCATTCAAAGTCATTGGAACCAGTTAGAAAAACGAATCAACCCGATTTCTACAATCGATAAAACATCAAGAAATAAAAACACCTATTTAGTTCCACTAGCGGCTAAAAAGTATGTTATGAAAATTTACAAATGGCGCGCAAAAAGTTCCTCATAGCATATCAGAAACAAAGAGATTTTCAAATCAGACAGTTAGAAGTAGAAATGTAGAACGAAAACATATAACTGCGCCTTCTGGCGGAAGAATTTTGCCTAATGCAACAGTTTAAGATAGGCGAAAAGTATTCTTCTCGGCCGAAGCTATGCTAAGGAAAAATAACTCCCAAATATGTCTCCCGGAAGCAGAGATAGCTAAAAAAAGGTTTTGACCTTTACGCCCCCTAGTGGAAAAGCTGTACATTACAGTAATAGAATAATGCTCGTCATCTTTATTGCAGCGAATGACATACAGTACAAATTAAAAAAAGAAAGAAATTTCTCAATAGGGTTTTTAGAAGCATAGGTACTGCTACAAGCAGAAGTACGCAAACACAACCCAGCGACAGAACTGTGAACTACAAAACTCCTCAAATACGAACCTAAAAAGGTCCACAAAGTAAATGGTATCCAGTGTCAAATTATTATTTTTTAAATCACACATTTAGGAGAGGGGATATCGAGAAAATCAGATAAAACATTTGCGGCCCCAAGCTGCGAGGTTGCGCATTATTTTCGAACAAAATACACACACAGATTTTCCATCGTTAGTAGTGTCTAACCGAAAAATAATTTGAATAAGCGTGTGTTACCATTGAACTATGTAAAGATTATGAAACGCTTTTCCTGAAACAAAAATGAAGAATTATAACGTTATTATTACCTTATGATTGCCGGTTTGGTTCTTCCTCATCATCATCATTTAGAATTCTTTAAATCAAAGTATGATTACAAGAAGATGGTGACGTAGGTCTGAGGAGGTTCCAGGCGAATTCCCATTGTGTACATACATGGTCGTACCCGAATAATATGACCACCCCGAAATCACAGTGTACCTGCCCAGGTTACACTGTGATTCCAAAATAGAGTAAGAGACCAAAGTTTTTCGCTCCGCAGATATTGCTGCAAACATAAACTTGAACTTTCCCCGCCCCTAGCTGCATATGTTATGCGTTAAAAAAATTTGAAATTATATAGGAAAAATTTTGAACTGGAAACGCTTTTCGAGAAAGAAATAATTTTTCAAATTAGATTCTTAGAAGCCGAGATATCGACAAAAATAAGATGTACATCTACACACCCTAGCGTAAAAACTATGCAATATTTTAAGATGAGGTATTCTTAAAGGTTTTCCGAAGGGGAGCGGTTTCGGTCCAAGAAAGAATTTTTTGAGTCGGTTTTTCAGGAGCTCAGATTTTGCTGCAAATATGTACGTTAGGAGCAGAAATAAACACTTACGTCCCCTGGTGGCCAAACCATTGTTTGCAAAAGTTATATACAAAACATTTGTTATCAGGAGCTGTATCCAATGCTGGAAGAATTTTTCAAATCGGACGTTTGGAAGCAGAGATATCGGGAACAAACGCAATTTAACTTTAGCTCGCTAGCGAAACTGTACCTAAGGTAGTCGTCGTTGCATATGAATGACATCGAAGGGAAAAATATTTCTTTCAGTTGGATATTTAGAAGCAAATATATGGAATAAAATGCATTTTAAATTCGACATCATCTGCATTTACACCCTCCAGCGGCGAAGTTTTGCATCAGACAAAAACCAGAATGCAAGGATCATCAGTCTCACATTTCAAGCTTCCTAATGCAAAAATAATTTTTCAAATCAGACTAATAGTTGTAGAGATATGACTTCCACAGGAAGACAGACCAAAGAACGGGCAAAGCGATAGCATCGGCATGATGTTTTTTTCACAAAAGAAGTGCTAAAAATGAAGGGATTAGAGCTGACTAACCTACATAAGAAAGTTTTCTCAATACAGTTCATTCAAAGTCAGACATTAGCCTCTTATCTTTTTGTCTACCTGTTAGCTTCAGCCGTTAACTCCTAATTAAGGTTACTCTTCTTAGCCTTTCCTGGACCCCGTCTGCGGTACGTTGTAAAACGCTGTGTTATTCGTTCTCTAATTGAACATAACACAACCCCTAACAGTTCTGTACTCATTTCTGTTTTGTTTTCAAAACTTTACATTGAATGTGCAAGTGGATGCGAAATTTCTACGGAGCTTCTAACACCTTTATGTCACTTGGTTAGTCTTACGAGCCAACCAAATGGCATGACAGTGACCGATCGCATAGCGACATGCGCGGTGTTAGTGGCGCTGTGGAACGCAGTCACAGGTAAGGCTTTGTCCTTCAGCACAGTTCAGCGTTATGTGCTCAACAGAGAAGTGGTCGCTAGCTGTCCATTGCTGTGCATTCCTTCAACCCTCAACCACAGCCGCCTCGGGCTGCAATAGGGTATCAAACACAGACGTTGACGAGCTAATTCGCAACAGATCGTGTTTCCTGACGAGTCACGATTCAACTTGATTCACCATCATGGTCGCATACGAGTTCGAAGACATCGTAGTGAACGGCAACTTGCAGCGTCATACAGGTCCAACGCGGAGCGTCATGGTTTAGGAGCGCCATTTCGTTCAATTCACAATCTTGCCCCTATAAGAATTGAGGAAACACTCAGCATCCAGCGATACATCAGGGATACTTTAGAGACTGATGTCATACTCTTATTTTAGAGTTGTCCTGGCCCTATATTCCAGCAGGGAAATGTTCGGTCACATGTGACCCGGAATGTATAAGACCACTTCCATGCACGGCAGATACACCTTCTTCTCTGGCCTGCACGTTCGCCGGATATGTCCCCAATCGAACATGTCTGGGATATGGTAGCTAAGGGACTGGATCACAATGTACCCGCCCAGGCGCGTCACAGAGTGTACGTGACAAGGTCGACCGCGCGGAGGTACACGCGGCCGGCCAAGAGAGATGAGCCATACTACGTGATGTGAGCACAATGGGCAGAGATAGTGATTTGACGGACGTACAAAAAGGAATGCTCATCGGCTACCGCGCCAAGGGTTGAAGCATTTCAGAAACAAGAGACTTCGTGAGCTCTTCGCGATTTCCTGTAGTAAGGGTGCGTCAAGAATAGACGGCTGGAGCACCAGGTACCTCCCGACGTCATACCTGTGGAGCCTCAAAGGCCATCGACCCCAGAGGAGAACGTTGCCTCCGTCGACTGATAAAGGGCAATCGGTGCGCAACAGTGCAGCCATTGACCACGCAAATGAACGCTGAGGCACCCAGGTACGTGTCCTCGATAACAGTACAGCAAAGCCTGTTACGCATGGGCCTCAAAAGTGGACTCTACGCAAGGCGCACATGTTAACCCAGATTCATCGGCAACGACGACTGCAATTCTCATGGTACTACTGTCATTGGACAGTGGAAGAGTACAAAAGTGTTGCCTTCTCCGACGAATGGAGGTTTCTACTCCACAGAAGTGAAGGTCGGTGGCGGATATGACGTCAGACATACGATAACCAACATTCCAACACGCTTGTCGGTCAAGTACAGGCCGGTGGTGGCAATGTGCATGCATGAAGGATGTTTTTTCAGGTATGACCTGGGACCGCTGGTACCGCTGGATGGGTCGCTAAACGCCAATGGCTACCTGTCCATCCTCGCTGACCACATGCATCCCCTCATGTTAAGCGTTTAACCTCCTGGTAATCGTGTCTACCAACAGGACAATGCCCCGTGCTACGTCGCTATGGGGGTGCGTGATTGGTTCCAGGAACTCGACAGTGATGTCTCCGTTTTTCCTTGGCGAGCAAAATCTTCAGACCTCAATCCCATAGAGCACTTGTGGAACTATTTGATCGACAGGTACGACCTGTGGACCCACAACCACGTCATCTTCGGGACCTCCGTGCTATGCTGCAGTCAGAATGGGCACGTGTGGCCCGGGCAACCTTCCAGCGCCTCATCGTGTCCATGACACGCCGCCTCGACGCTGTCATCCGGGCCAAGAGTGGTTATTCCCATTATTAGGTAGCTGATCTTATTATTCTGATAAGACTGTGTATTTTTTTTTTTTTTTTTTTTTGATTGGAGGTTTAACGACCACCGTGAGCAACTCAATGGGCTATAAGCAGTCGCCCGTCCCTAATTTAGGGTCACTGGTTCCAGGGAAGGGAGAGAGCCAGTGCCGTAAGACAAACACAACATCCATGCCTGACCGGGATTCGAACCCGGACCCCTTACGGACAATGATCAGAGGCCAGCGCCTTAGACCACTGCACCATCGGGGCGGCATAAGACTGTGTATATTATGTGGACAAAAATTATTGGACACTATAAGTAAATAGAAAAGAAGTGTTGTATTTGCATCAGTAGCGGGTAGATCCTCCATTTGCAGAGATTACAGTAGCCACACATCGAGGTAAATTGTCTGCAAGTCGATGGAGTACGGGTACCGAGAGTGGATGTCTATCCATTCCACCTTGAGTACATTTACAAACTCTTTCAGTGAAGAGGGTCGTGTTGGTCTAGACTTCAACCATCGTTCAAGTTCATTCCATACGTGTTCAATGGAATTGAGCTCTGGGCTCTGGGTAGGCCAGTCCATTCGCGCGAGACCTGGTTTTCATCATTCACCTTCATTGTAGCCCTGGAAACATAACAAGTGACATTGCCGTCCTGGAAGAAACAATTGTCGTGTCCGTACAATTGCTATAACGTTGGAAGCATTGTGTTATTAAGGATAACTCTATGCAGTCCAGAGTTCATGTTGCCGTGAATAACAACCAGAGGACCCACACCGTACCAGCTGAGACAGCCCCATACCATAATTCCACGGTCTCCGTGCTTCACAGTCGGCACTGTACACTCCGGAAGAAGACGTTTTCCGGGTAACCTCCAAATCCGGACACGTCCATCCGATAGGAACAATGTGAAGAGGGATTCGTCGCTACATAACACCTGCGGCCATTGCTCCAAGTCCAATTTTTGTCTTGTTGTTACCATCACAGTCGCGTGGCTTTATTGGCCTTTGTGACGACAGTTTTATGTGCTGCTGCTCGGCCATGATACCCGAGTGCATGGGCCTCTCTGTGAAATGTCTTGGTGAAGATCATAACATTTGTGGCCATGTGGAACTCATGTGCTATGACGTGCATTGCTCGGGACCTGGTTTTCTGGATCTCCCTCTGCAGCACTCTCCGGTTCCTGAGTTGCCCTTTCGTGGGTTTTACAGAGCTATGTGAATTCCTGTCTTCTTCCACTTGTTGATGACAAACGCCACAGTCGATTTAGCAACCTGGCTAACATCTGCAATGCTTCTTATGCTTATACTTCTAATTGAGCAGCTGGTATAACGTATTTTTCAAACTCGAAGAGCTCTCTCTTGATAGCCATTTTATCAGTGATTTATCTGTATGTATTGCCGTTCTCGTTTTTATGCCTTATCGGCTACGTGTCTGCTGTGGGAGAACACCATTGCGCCTGCGTGGTAGTTTCCAATCAATTTTGTCCACATAATGTACATATACTTCCCTACCATTAATATCGGGACACCCTTCTACTGATAGTAAATTAGAATTTATCAAAGCGCAACTTCACCGACCTAATTGTTAGGGGTATGCAAAAGTTTCCGCTGCCCCCGCTAGCGAGCGCTGTAAGGGTCTAACCGGCCGGAGACCAGTGCTGTCAGTTCGTACATGAATCCAAGCATGGCGGTCGATAATGTTTATTTGCGGTACTGTTTGTTATTCATGTTTAATTTATCAAAAAGTGCAAGCGAATCATACGGTTTAATATGTCAGGCGTATGGCGAAACGGTTATGGGTGAACGGACGTGTCAAGAATGGTTTGCCAGGTTTAAGAAAGGTAATCTAAGCTTGGAAGACAAGCCACGTGCACGTAGACCGCAGAAACTCGCAGACGAGGAGTTGAAATCGCTGTTGCAAGAGGATGCCACACAATCGGCCACACAACTGGCGAGACGTTTGAAAGTGGTTCAATCGATGGTGGTACGGCGTCTACGGACTTTGAGGAAGATCCAGAAGATTGGTAAGTGGGTTCCGCATACTTTAACGGATCGTAATATTGGTCAACGATTGGGCATCTGCATGTCGTTGCTGAAGAGGTTTCAAAGGAAGAATTTCTTGTGGAAGGTTTCCACCGAGGATGAAATATCGGTCTATTGCGACAACCCCATACGCAAGCGCTCCTGGGTCTACACAGGCCAGCCATCAACATCCACTGTAAAACAGGATATCCACAGGGGAAAGGTGCTGTTGAGTGTGTGGTGAGATATGCACGGAGTGCTGTACTTCAAACTGTTGAAACCGGGAGAAACAATCACTGCACAACGATATAGCGATCAGTTGATGAAACTCAACGCCGCAATCGAGCAAACACGCCCATGGACAAGTAAAGGACGCCTCCCAGTCATCCTGTTACACTGTAATACCAGACCACATGTCGGTGCCACCACGAAATCAACCCTTAAACAGTTGCACTGGGCGGATTTACCCCACCTGGCTTACTCCCCGGACATTGCACCCTTAGACTTTCACCAGTTTCGCTCAATGCAACATGCCCTAGCCCAACAGCGGTTCACCACAGCTCCAGAGGTGGAACATTTTGTCACTGCGTTCTTCATCTCAAAACCCGAGTCCTTTTATCACAAGAACATTCATTTGTTGCCTGAAAAAAGGCAAAAGGTCATTGATGCTAACCTCCAATAGCTTGTTGTATAAATGTGTACTGGTTTCCTGATTGTTCCTGTCTCCTTTCTCCTTGAAACGGCGGAAAGTTTTGCATAACCCTAATATAAATTTTCTCGTTGGACTATGATGCGACTATGAATGCAACACGTCTCGATCGATGGGGGTAACTGAATTTCAGCACGGATTGTTAATAGGATACTATTGTGTATGAGGCATTTCAGCGACATTGAAGATTCCTAGGTTGCCGGTTGGCAATGTGATATACAAATGGAAGAAAACTGGGGTTGAACTTGCTGAGAAACGACCACCGATAAACTTTCGAAGCTCATAGAAAGCGACAGGAGATCTCTGTAGGCCTGTCTGCAGCAAATCAAATTGTCTCACACCTCGGAAACTATGTACCGAAGAGTCAAAACATTATAACTGGTGCGTCTTCGTGCAAATTTGAATAACAAAAGGTAAATAACGGCGCGCGTGGAGATCATGAAACGATCTAAATTACCCGTATACTAAACTCTGTTAATCAGCATTTTTTTCTTCAGATGGGAATGGCAGCTGAATTTAAGTGAGTTTGACAAAGACCAAATTGTAATCGCCACACGATTGGGTCAGATCATTTCCGAGACGGCAAGGTTAGTGGACTGGTCACAGTCATTTGTGTTTAGTACCTTCAAAAAGTTATCCAAGGAGGGAAAACCCCGAATCATAGCTCATCGTTGCTAGAGGTGAGCGAAAGCTATCCGGTATGGTAGAAAGGATAGTGTGACTGAACTCGCCGGTAATTTGAATGTTGGTGACGGGAGTAGTGTGTCACAACATACAGTAAATCAAACTCTACTGAAAATGGGACTGCATAGCCACAGGCCGCACCGAGTGCCCATGCTAGCCTCGGTTCACCGTTGAAAGCGCCAACAATGGGTACGTAATCGTCAAAATTGGACCCTGAATGATTGCTAGAAGGTCATCAGTTCCGATAAATCTCGTTTCCTTTTACCATCATGTGGACTGCCGGGTCAACATGATGGTAAAAGGAAACGAGATTTATCGGAACTGATGACCTTCTTGCAATCCTACTACGTGGATCTTTCTGACTATACCATCCGACCTGTGTTGTTGGGAGCAGTGGACACGTGACGGCACTACCATACTGCGGAGCAGCTCCGGATGGACCAGGTGGATCACCGATAGAGAGGATCAACGGATCATTCGCCAGGCACGAACGGATCCCACGGGGACCCGGTCAACTATAGTGGTGACAGGCCAAAGCGACGTGAAACGCCACAGACTGGCGACGTGTGGTGTTTAGCGATGAGTGCCTCTTCGTTTTGGGGACTGATGAACATCGTATCCGGGTGGGGAGGTCCCCGGGTCAATGGCACAATCCCAACCTCGCTGTCGAGCGCCACACCTCCCCCGCTGCAGGCATTATGGTCTGGAGAGCCATTGCCTACGATATCCGATTAGCTCTAGTAGTTGTACATGGATCATTGACGCGACAGCGGTATGTGGATGAGATCCCACGGCCCCATGTGCTCCCATTCCTGGCAGGGATTCTAGGTGAGCTATACCAGTAGGATAATGTCCGCCCGCACATGGCTGGGGTTACCCAGGACTGTCTACGTCATGTCCAGACACTTTCATGGCCTGCCCGCTCCCCGGACATGTCCCCAATCGAACATGTGTGGGACCAGATGAAACGTCAGCTTCCGCCGTACCGCACTATCTGTAATGTGGAGTACACCGTCCAATACGTGTGGGCCAGTCTGCCGCAGGACAACATCAGGCGTCTGTTCCCCTCCATGCTGGACAGTATTGCAGCATGTATCGCCAAACGAGGCGGTGAGACGCGCTATTGAAGATGACTGGACTGCGTGTCACAGATCCTTTTGTAACTGTCGTGCAGCTCTGTCTTTGCCATCATGTGTATCATTCATCTGTATTATTACGTCCATAAAATATAAGTTCAATCCGATGCTTACTTTTTGGTGCGCATATTTCATTGTCGGTGAGTGTATTTTTGTTCTTTTAACTGTTCGTTATGAGAATCCTTTTGTCTCTGATACCTTTCTTCTGCTATGGGAAACTTTTTGTACACCTTTTATTAATTTTCGCAATATACTTTTCAGGTGGAGGTGTTATTAAATAGCTGTTTCTATTTCTGATTGTTTTATCGATTGTAGAAATCCGGTTGCTTTTCTTTTTTTAATTCTAGCCAGTTCCATTGACTTTGAATCAGTTTGGTAAGTTTTATTCGCGTCGGAAAGGATTCGAGATGTATGCTCAGTACAACCAAAAATACGGTGTCAATTTTTTTTCTACATAATTAATGGTCTTAATGATCAACAACTTTCTTAACGCCCCCTAGCAGGAAAGCTATGGATTAGTTAAAGAAGATAACGCTCCCCATTTGGTCACGACATTCTAATTCTTATATAATTTCCATTGGTTACAATAGGCGGCATAGTTGCTATCTTAAATTTAAGTAAAACCTTCTGAAAATAGTGTGTCTGTACTAGCGGTCCCAGTTTATTGGCGTAGTATAAAAAATCACTTTTCCAAGCTTTCGCACATCAACCAGATGGCTTTTTCAAGGAAGGTAGACAGAAACTGCAGTCCCTGGTTCCTCGTTATTAATCAGTTTAAAACCTTCTGATTAGAATGATATGGCTGTTTAAAGCTTTTGCGACGATTAACAAGAATAAACTACCACCGAATTTGTTTTTCCTCCCATTCCACACCAGGAGATGCAGAAAAATTAATGACTTTGATTTTCCTTATTTCGGAAGCTGATACTCCTGAAGTCGCTGCTGAAATGATGTAGCTTTAAAAAAGAAAATTGAAACTACCCCCACGACGGTGGCTTTGCCGAAGCTGTTGTTTCTGCAAAAAGTAAAGCAAAATGTTTCCAGGGTGATATATTTTGATGTCACAGAAATTTGAGGGCCTTGACTACTGAATGTTCTCTTTCGTTCTGGTTCTGCTGCTTTCTTTAACTATTCGAAGGGGAAGTCCAATTGTCATCAGTCCTAAGATTCAGATAATGTGTCGAAAAGTCTGCAGTTATGTCTGCTCTCTGAGAGTTCTTTGAAATTTATTGTAGTCTACGTTTCATCTGTCTTTGCACTGAATCGCAAAATTTTGTGTAATTCTTTATGTACCGTTAGGAGATGGCGAAAATTTTATCTTCCGTAGAGTAGTTCTAACAATACTGTATAATCAGGGATGAGATACCTATAAAAAAAGAGGAAAGTTATGCTTGCAGTCTGAGGGAAGCTGCTGCTTTCTTGATTTGGGTCGAAAATCAAACATTAAAATATTGATGAGCGTAGAATCTCAGCATCTTCATGGGGTTGAATAAAGTTTTTGAACATATTTCGACTTACTTTTTGTGGCCCTATGGAGCTATTTTCCTTAAATTTCAATGTTAACCCAGTCGATCTGGGCGAGATACCATCAATTCGTGGCTAGGGAGACAGTGTTGACAACGACACCAATTTATCTGTAGTTCTCTTGTGTATGCACCATCCTTGAGGATGTGTGAGTCGTGAAAGGAGGTCTTGTAGATTTAGTCAGCTTTACTTGCTGTGATGGCGCGTGGTCACGTTTAAGGCATCGGAGCAAACGTTTGACTCAAGCAATGTGCAAAATAATGGCTCAATGAAAATCATAATGCGTGTATGCAGATTCATGAAAATTATTGAAAAACTTGATCGTTTCTGAAAGTGTTAAACGATGTTTTCTTTTAATATTGAATGAGATGGATGGATTCGTTTTAGAAGGATCCTATTTATTTGTTTATTTATTTATTTATATTTGAGAATCTGGTAGTTCCAAATCAGGAAGGGGAGTGGGGGTATGAAAACTTTCGGACCACTTATTACTCGTAATCGTCGGCGTTGTGCTAGGACTGCAGAGTAGTAGCTATTCATGCCTCTTTTTTTTTTTTTTTTTTTTTTTTTTGCACACCTGTTTTTTAATTGTCTTGTGTTTCAAAAAAATCATGTTTGCCACTCTATGGCTCATTGCGATTTCTTGGCTAAAAAATTGCGATAGCCAACAAACCAAATTTGCAGCAAAGAAGTGAAGTAATGTCATTTCAGACCTGGTTGGTGAATGTCAAGCTTTTAATATTATGGGAAGGATGATTTCCCACACACAAAACATGTTTCTTACAAGGAATGTCACTTACTTTATGAATTTCACGTGAAAAGGGGTAGGGTAAAAATATAGATTATTTCTCCTTAAACAGGGCAAAGACCTAGACAATGTTTCTTATTCCCGGATAATTTTGGTCAGGTTTTTTTTTTCATATAGTTTCAGTAATGAAGATTTTATTGACATAAAAATAAGCAAATTGGATACCACCAGATGCATAAGATGATGTCTATCAAAGCTTTACATCAAGACTTTGACCATGAAAAACTTGTTAAAGCCTTCACATATATTGAACAATTCTTAAGGAAGAACATCATTCAAATGGGCCGAGAAAAATTCTCAAGTACTGTAGAATTATCAATTTGGATACAACTCCCTACAGACTCGTTTATCAAAAAAAGTGAATTTGTGTATTATTTATTCTTAATTCTTTTAAGAAAGCTGACACAAATATATTGCATCAGCAGCAAATGATTCACTCCAATATTAAAATAGTTTTTGTCTACTAAATACCAAAATGGTAAGATGAAATAAATATATTTTGTGGCAGAAAAGTATGTATACATTTATTTGTATCATTTAGGTTAACCCACAACTTTGATGATGGGACTACAGATGAGTTTTGACATTGGTTAAGTTGGTATTCTTATCTCAGTCTGTGGATATAAGTTGAACTAAGTCACAATAGTTGCTGACATAGTGTGTTTTGAGTTATATGGCCGTTTTACTGTGAAATAAAGTCAAAATATATGTTTTTACATTTATTAAGGATACAGATGTCTTTTGAAATGTGAGTTGCTTTCTATTTCTGTCAAAAATATGTCAGACATTAGCTCGCTTAAACAGATTAACACTTGAGCAGGTTTTTCATCCTACAAGAGCAATTCTTATGAGCCAACTTCTGCATAATTTCTTCTGCTAGCCTAATTGTCCCTGGGTTTAAGAAGAAAAAAGAAAAGGAAAAAAGAAAAATTCTTCCTCCAGAGAGCGCTACTTTTCTTTCAATCAGACTCAGCTGACACTCAGTGCCCAAGATGAATGCAAGTAGCAACTGTCTGCTGTCATAGTATAAGTTCTTGCTTTTTTTTTTTTCTTACTTCGTCTTTTCTTTCCCTATTTTGGTGGTTGCTTCAAAAATATTGTTTACTTTTAATATCTCTTTCTTTGCTCTTGAGTTCGTTATTCTTAGGCAAATCAATTTCCTTTGTTCTGTCTTTATCTTCCCTGCTTCTTTCCTTCATTCAGTAAGTTGGTTGCTTAATCATTTGAGAAACACCTTTAGGTTTTGCAGTGCCTCCTACTGTTTACAAATAAGTTCATGTGTTTTAAAAATGCATATGCAAAAAATTAGTTTTACAATGCACGAAATTAATCTTTCTTGTTTAATCCGTTTCCCCCCCCCTTTTTTTGTTGATATAACTTTACCTGGTACAATATCTTAATAGTGTGCTTACAGCACATTACATATTTCTTTGTAGTCGTCGTAAAATTGACTTGGCCGCCCCGGTGGCGCAATGGTTAAAAGAATAGCTTATGACCATTCGTCGAAGTAGGATCCGGGTTCGAATCCCGGTGAAGCATGGATGTCGTGTTCGTCTTACGGCACTGGCTCTCTGCCTTCCCTGGAACCAGTGTACCTAACTTAGGGACGGACGACTGCTTATATCCTACTGAGTTGCCCACGGGGGTCGTTAACCCATCAATCGCAAAAAAAAAAAAATTGACTTATGGGGATCGGGAAATGGCTGAGCTGTATATTAATTTTGTGCTTGATTCTCATGCAATTTATGTCTAACTTTTCACTTAAGGCGTTCCCTCCTCTGAAATTAACTACTCGTAATAACGTACAGCACAGGCAAAACCCCGAACTCCTTGTTTGTGGTGGAAACGAGGTAACTCCCATTGTTTCTGCCTTTCGCTTCATTGTTTCTTCCTCTTCGGTCGTTGGCTATCCTTTAGTGCAAAATTTTCCCCTGTAAAATAGGCTGCTGCATTCCTTTTGCAATGGTGTACACTTCGTCTTTTTATCATAATCATTGTCAGCCATTATCAATTCGCTACTAGATGAAGGTCTCCCGAAGTTCTTTCCACAACTGTACGTCTTGAGCCACTTTCCTCCATGTTATTCCAGCATGTTTTAGAATTTCACCCATCCATTTTCCATGTGGTCTTCTTCTGAGTCTTTTTCTGTACCTTGGAATCCAGGTGAGAATTTCGGTTGTCCATCCCTGGTCCGTTCTTTTGGGAACATGTCCTGCCCATTGCTTGTTCTTGTCAGACGTTGTGTTGGTAGCTCCTACATTTTATGCATTTTAGTGTATTATAACTTTTCTCGTACTCATCTGTTGCGTGCCCATCCTGTTTAAAGGTACTGTGTACGTTTTGAGTTACTTTTCTGGCAATATCGTCCTTGTATTTGTTCATAATTCTCCGTTTTTCATCAGGTTATCGCGTTTGTTTACGTTTGGAAGCTGCCAATATGGTGACTTCCGGTCTATCTTTGTCATCTCTGAACGTGGCGGATGCACGTCACGACGCACTTCCCGCGTCCATGGATGTTGATGTACTCTCGCTCTCAGATGTATCTGCTCAGGTGCCTTCCCAGCTTCCTGGTGATCATGCCCTGGTGCCCCCACTGGACTTAGCTGCCCCTCCTGCTTCTGCCTCTGCCTCGGTGCCCTCCCTGGGTACTGCCGCGACTGCTTCCTTGCCTTGTGCCTCTGCTCCTCTTACGTAACTGCCTTGTGTGCCAGGCGGCTCAGCACAGACTTCTCTTCCGAAGATAAAATTTGCCTGTACAGTGCAGCGAGGCGCTGCTTCTACGTCAACTTCTTCTCAAACTGATGGTTTCTTGCAATCATTTCCTTTTATTCAGGTGTCCAACCACACGGTGAAAGCAACGATTGACGAAAATTCGTAGATTGGCCGTGAGTTCCATAATCTCCTGGATATATTGCGATTTTTCATGCCTTACCGAATACCCCTTTGCCAGACTACATAATGGCCCTTTCGGGTCATGTGTCGTCCGCGTCTATTGCTGGAATTTCTTGTACCCCTCAGGTTATCGCAGTGCAGTACCAGCGCAAAAAGGATGTAGACTTTTTCTTGCAAATGGAATTTTGCTTGGAGCGAATTATCTCATTCCTTCGCCTCTTTCCAAGCGCCCAGTGAACATCACGCTCTATTCTGTTCCACAGGAAGTGCCTGATACTGCGTTTCCTCTCTTTGCCAATAATGTCTGTAAAATTATTGGCCAGGTTTGTCGCCTTTCTGACGCTCCACGCGGAACTCGATTTGCACATGTTACAGGACTTTGACGCCAGTTGTTGGTCGTCTTTTCCTCTGAGCAAGTCTTTGCAGATTACCCTTCAGATTCTGTTGTTGAAATTGGCTCACACACGTAGAGTTTCAAAGTTTTCACCACTCACTACTGTACTTACTGTCTTACACAGGACCACACCACTGCCTCCTGTGAGCGCTCCCGACGTGGTCTTTTCTCCAGCTTGCATCCCACCTCCGATCACATAGGTCCTTCTGCCATCCCTTCTTCCAGTGTTTTGCCTGACGCGACCTCTCCTTTCCTCCGTCAGTCGCACATTCCAGTAAAGGACAGTGATACCTTTCCTCCTGTTCCGCAACGCACTGTTGTGCATCCTCCTTCTGTGTTACAAGAGGTGTCTTCTAATGCTGATGTATCTACGGCGGAGTGTTCCGATTCGGTTGCGTCGTGTGGTGCTTCGGCACTCCGGCCGACTGACTAACTCCTTGTCTCTCGCATATCAGATCTCCAGCTACGAACTTGTCTACTGTTCCCGTGTTGCCGCACCTTTCTCATGCCTCGACTGTTGTTCCAGTGTCCAATGATGCTAATCGGATACATACTGATTCCTCGGAGAAACTCGTTTCCTCGTCTCCCGTTTCCGGTGGTCTTCCTGATGCACCAATGGATTAATTCGTCTCTACTTCGTCTTCGAAACGAATTGGAACTTCCAAAGGCTCTGGGAAACAGAAAAAGGCAAAGCATCTTTGTGTTAGTCCTTCTGTGGCATAATCTCATGTCTCC
Source organism: Macrothele yani (assembly GCA_039090855.1). Taxonomy (NCBI): domain Eukaryota; kingdom Metazoa; phylum Arthropoda; class Arachnida; order Araneae; family Macrothelidae; genus Macrothele; species Macrothele yani. The sequence goes on from CM077007.1 coordinate 166,272,950, forward strand.
GATGTTTCCTGTTCAGATGTTTCTCCGCCTGATGACTCTTCGAACAGTATGTATCTCCGTTCAGGTCCTGTCAATCATCTCTCTGATGATGAGGTTTTACATGCCATTGATTTGTTTCCTCCAGTTCTTGGGCCACTGTCCAGATAGCAACTCTTACGCCTCTTCCAACCTGCTCGTACGATTGTTTGTACTGAAGAATTCCTCCACTCACCTAATCTTGACCTGTGTGCAGTGGTGACGCAATTTGAAGCTTATGTTTCATTTTTCAACACGCATATTTTATAGATCGTAGGTACCAGGTATTTTAGAGACATTACATTCGCCGTCTCATCTCCTTGAAGGACTTCGCTGAACTAAGTAATTGAAGGACTTAGTTCCTTCGATCTATCTAGGAGTTTTAGCTGTTAGACATGCCTCTCTATGATGTTGCACAATAGTGCTTACGAATTATTCTGCGTTACTGCAAAATACTGTGTGAAGTGGCGCCCCGCAGGACACACATGAGATAAAGGCAGATAGCAGTGAGAGCACATGTCCGCGTAGCTCAGTTGGGAGAGCGACTTACTCCGCAGTGAAGGGACTCTGATTCAATGCCCAGCGTGGTCAAAACTGTGTTTTCACAAGTGTGTATATGATACGAACAAAGAAAATAAGCGTAGTAGACCGTTAGGTTAGTTTCAGAGATCTGTAAATTTCTGCGCCTCTGAACGGTTTGCGAACCAAGACAAGTTTCAGCGTCTAATAAGAAAAAAATATGATTCTAGCAAGAGTCTGAGAAAATTGTAAACTGGGAAGAAACGTTTTGCATATGCATCATGGTTCAGTGGCTTCGGAGCCTAACACGTATTGGGAGGGACACAAAATTTTAGAATTCGGGGAACCAATATTTTCGAGATTCATTTCGCCATTTTTCGAAGTGAAATTTTTATCCTAACACACACTCCATTCTGCTGCAGGAGTATTTAATCAATATTCAGAAGGACCGAACAACTTTCCGGCAAATTAATATCATGGGGTCATTCAGTGCGTTGGTTATAACTGAGAGTCCTCGATCGGGTCGTTAAGCAATCTAACATTCTGCTCAGAGCCCATCTAAGGAGATTGGAGGCCCGGGGGCTTGGCAATATTTTGGGACCCTGTATTAGTGGCAAATCTTTTAATTTCACTATGGGTGGCTCGAATAAAAATACCCAGGCGAAAACTTTCCTAACTTCTTTTTCTGATTGGAGGTTTACCGACCACCGTGAGCAACTCAGTGGGATATAAGTAGTCTCCCGTCCCTAATTTAGGGCCACCGGTATTAGGGAAGGGAGAAAGCCAGCGCCATCAGAATAACACAACATCAATGCCTCACCGGGATTCGAATCCGGACCCATCTCGGACGAATGATCAGAAGCCGTCGTTTAGACCATTGCGCCACCGCCGCAGCCTTTTCCTAAATATGAGGAAGCCATAAAAATATCCCCGCCAAATTGAAGTATGTATCCCATGATTCATGGGAGAATCAGTGTTTGCAAGAAAATATGAAACTGCATGGTTGATAAGTGGACCCCCGTTCAGTTTGTTGAAATTATGTCTAAGTAGTGGACAAAATAATATGATCCAAATATCAGGATTCTTGTTTAAAATTTTCCACCAATTACAGATGTGTACAGAACATTTGTAATGCTTTCAAAAAAATTGAGGATGGACTGGGGGAGACTATACTTTTTTGCGGACTCCTTCTAGGAAAGAGGAAAGAAATAGAAAACGTGTTTCCCAAGGCAGTTTCTTAGTTTTTGCTGTGCTCTCTGCAAAAGAAAAAAAAACTGTTGAACTCTGTCAATTCTTCAAGTAATCCTGCATAATTCTAGGGCCCCTACCCACCCTCCCTTAAATGGGCATGCCTCTATCTTCAGCTGATGTCAGTATTTCTGCGAAGATCGAGACATTCTGCTGCATGTCTCTGCCTGCGCAGAAATACTGATATCTTGTAACTTTAGCGGGATCTGATGTGCTTTGATCAGGCTTTGACTATGAATAATACTTTTCTTTCGCTTATTCCTCATTAATCAATAATTAAATAATCTCAAATCAAAGGATAAAAATATTTTGATTTGAGATCATTTCTCTTCTTTTTATTTTCTACCAACTCATATTTTACTAAGGCATTATGGTTTAGGCTACCAGGTCCGTCACTTACGAATAAGTTGTCAACATTTAAATAAAGGCACAAAAATTTATCAATACCCCGAATGTAACTGCACGTTCGAAACAAGAAAGAATTTATAGCACTTAGTATAATTCCTTTCTCATATGCTTATTTATGAATTGTGGAAAACGCAACAAAGATGCAACAGGATATTTAATCCCTGAATTTTTCAAGAAATGCATGAACTTAAAAGATTATATCGCGATTCATCTCGCTCTAAACGTTTTCTAAACAAGAATCAACGCTACTTTTGTATTTATTGTTGTAAGCTTCTTACGATCCTTTCTAAAACACACAGCCGAGGAATCATGTTGTATTAATTTTTATATTTCTTTATTTTTTCCCACAACAAAATACAACTCATACTTATCTGCAAATGCAAAGGTAACAAAAAAACTTGTATTTCCGTAAAATGCAGATTGTTAAATTTTAATCCTGACAATTGCTTCTATTTTGTATATTTACGTGAAAAAAACTGTGATGCCTAATTTATTCAGACAGCTTTGTCATATGCATTTCAATTTCAAGATCATCTCCGTTGTTTTAAATTTAACGCACTGCAAAGCTTAAAGGTTCATTGTTGCCATTTATATGCACATAGTGTGGCTGACAGATAAGAGAAAAATGTGTTACACCTTTCGGGATGTCCTTCTTGCAGAAAGAAAAGTGTCAACGATATGGTTCTGTTAGCACCAGACTGTCGTGTGCGGAATGTTAAGGAAGTATTAAAACGGCCGAGAGAGGAAGAGAGACAGATAGGAAGAGTAAGTGTACCGATTTAAGGTATTATGTCTCTTTTGTAACACATGACATCACAAAGGTGTTTACACATGCTGGTCATGATGAGCAAGCCATCTGATACTTCAAAGAAAGCGCCACTTTGTTTTGACAGCTGTGACAATTCACCTCCCAGTTTTGTATTTTTTCGACATCGATATGTGTAAGAACATAATTGTAGTGCGCCAGCGATACTAAAAAATTCGGTGCCGTATGTTTTTCTAAGAAGAACGAGAGAAATTATTGCCTTTCTAGTTGATGATAATAATCTAACAAGCTGAGAGACAATTGAAAAAAGTTATTAAAAAATAGTCCGTGCGGATTTGATTTGAATAAGTGATTGGTGGAAATTGTGTATCATGATTAAAAAAAGTAAGCAAATGCATGGATCATAAAAGGTTTCCCAATGAAACAAGTAGTATACGCATGAGCAAAAGTTCAGTTACAAAAGGCTTTTTTTTTCATTGTAGTAAGAAAAGAAATGGAACATATGGTCTGGGACTTGTACAGGGAGTGTATAACAGGGTGTGACGGGTACGTAAGGCAATGCATGAACACATGATGACATGGGTATAAAGTTCCACTGGGCGTTGCACATAGACTCGAGCAGCCAATTGTCGTGAAGGGATGACAGGAATAAAGGTATAGAAGATCTTTGCTGTCATCAAACTGCAATTAAAGGATATGTTGTCTTGAAATGGACACCGTTTAAATGAAGATATGAGATGGTGGGCGATTGAGAGACTGGAGACCTGGCAATCCCAAACAGAGGTGGCAACTTGGTTTCGTGTGTCTCGAATGGTTTTCAACAGGCTCTGGAAATAGTTCCAAAATATAGGAGGTGCTCGTAGACGACCTGTACCAAGTCGTCCAAGACCAATTTCGGTCCCAGATTACCGCCTTTTTGCCTTAACTGCAAGACGCAAAAGATGCAGATAGCTCGCTAACTGGCTTCAGAGCTGACAGCAGCAACTGGACGATCAGTATCGCGCTGGATAGTGACCAAAAGCCTTCCAGATAGCTGCCTTTCTTCCAGAAGACCTGCGGTATGAGTGCAACACAGGAGAGAACGATTACGCTGTGCTCGGGAACATTTGCGCTGGACACGTGAACAGTGGTCTAACGTTCTCTTCACGGATGAGTTGCGTTTGTCATTGCAAAAGGATTCCTGACGTGTATTCGTATGGAACGAATGTGGCATGAGTTACAATCCATCAAATACCACAGAGAGGGATACATATGGAGGTGGTGGTTGTATGATGTGGGCAGCCGCAATGTGTAAAGGACGAACCGACTTGCACTTGTTTTGCAGGAGTTCCATTAATGCTATTCGCTATCGAGATGAGAGTGTAACACCTTATTTTCGCCTGTTCGCAGCTTATGTTGGCCCATAATTTATTATAATACTGACAATGCCCGTATCCATTTCCCTCGATCGGTGCTGGAATACCTTCAAAATGAAAGTGTTGTGGTCAAAGACTCCGGGCCTTTATTTCATAGAAAACCTTTGGGGCGCGTTAAGGAGACGGGTGGTTGCTATGAGATACCCTTTGAGTTACAAAATGTTTTTCCGCAGCTCCTGTAAGTTTCCCTTACAAGAAACTTACAGGAGATGCGAAGTGCTCTTGTACAGCATTAAGAGAGACTGCCCTCGGAACTTATTGAATCTCTATTGGACAGCATGCCACGATTCAGTCAGCCACGTGTTAATATGAAAGGCGATCACACACCAAATTAAGGCCAAATTATGTCCTTCTGGTATGTTCATTCATTTGTGTGTGTGTGTGTGTGTGTGTGTGTTTTCGAATAACACGGTTTATTTGAGATGCATTCTGTTCTTTATCTTCATTTTGGAGTATATTGCGTGCTATTGTCTATGTTATTGTTCTGCCGTGTTTCGGTGAAATACCTCTAACGGTTTTCCTCACAATGCTGATATTTGTGTTTGTAATTTAACTTTTGCACAAGAGGGTATATTCCTTCAAATGAGGGCCAGTTAGTTAATAAACTCGTCTGTTCAACGCTTTGAAAAAGATCGAAAACACATTCCAACATTCCTTTTAACTTCGTACACAAATCACTGCCCTCCAGTTTTATTGACGTATTTATTCTGTAGCGTTAGTGCATAGCTGACTTACTGAACACTACATAAGTAAATTCTCAAAACTTCACCTGCAGTGAAACAGAAGTCACTCAAATAAAGTTCAAGAAGTAGTTACTTACAGCTAATCATTTATTGCTGTCAACAGGTACTTGATCATCAGTACTTCAGTGCACAGAACACTTAATCGTCGAACGCTCAATGTATCATATTAGTAGTACACTTTTCACTAAACAACGTTAACTTGAATAACTCTTAACGATGAAAATAAGCACAACACGCAGCCTTTAAATAACTCAAACGTCAATTAAACAATCTCGTATCCACAGTTAGCATTAACTTCCAGCATCAACACACACACACACACACACTGTTGATTTTCAAACACTATACAGGGTGGAAAGAAACGACCGCATAAACACCCCAGGGGGTAATTCCTTGGGTCAATACAAGCATAAAATGTTGTTGACATTTTTGGATTTGGGCTTAGTTTTCCAAATAGAAGCCCCCAAAGGTGCGTGACGTCGCGTCCGAAATCGCCTGCTTTTGAGGCTTCAAGCACAACCCGAGTGTCATGCAGGGAAGCGCGTGACGGATGCCTGATGCTGCAATCGCAGTACCTTGGCAGTGATCACGACTGATTAACATATCACAGTGCTCCCCAAAGCCATATGTAATGCAACAGGGCGACCAATTCCGTTCATCTCGACAATTGCGGACGTAACACGACTCCGGAAACATCCTTAAAGTTCCAATTTTGATGCTCGCGATCCGAAGTTATCATGGGCATTCGCAGAGGCCTGCCGCAACGCAGTCCCATTTTCAGCAGGTTTCGATGTACTGTGTGTTGTGAAACATTACTTTAGTCACCAGCATTCAAATTACCGGCGAGTTGCGCAACAGTATCCCTTCTGCTGGCTCGTACCAAATGGGATAGCCTTCCCTCACGTCTAGCAACTATGAGCCAAGGCCGGCTCACACCTCGCCATCTGTTCGTGGTTTTTCACACCTCGGATCACTTTTTGAACGTACTAACCACGGATAACCGTGAGATCCCAACAAGCCTTGCCGTCTCGGAAATGCTCCGATCCAGTCGTCTGGCCATTACAATTTTGCCTTTGCCAACTCGCTTAAATCAGCTTCATTTCCCATCTGAAGAATAAGAATAACACTGATTAACGGAGCTCAGTATCAGATACTGTTTATACCGTTTGATAACCTTCACACGCGTCGCTGTTTACCTGCAGTTGCTTCGATTTCCATAAATACACGCTGGTCATAATGATTTGTCTTTTCGCTGTACATCACTACAGGACAATCAATATATCATTTTCTGATAGATAATCAAAGCCAAGACATAATGTTGTGGTTCTGTGTGACAATCTACAGATATCTCCCTCAGATATATTGCTACCAGAATTGACGATAATTTCGAGGCCTGATACTAATCGCGACTGGATTTCAACTTGGTGCTAACACACTCACGGACAATGACATTTGCGCTCCTAGAAGAAAACATGCAACAACCGATAAACTTTGCAAATAGCTAGAGTGCGTACCTATATACAAATTGTCCACGTTTGGGGCAATTGCGCATGACCGCACACCATGTGGTGGCGCTGCAAGTACGAACCAGCAACCTTATAAAACGGCAAATAGTCGATGCCCCATGAAATCGAAAAGCACCAGCCGACGCAAGCAAGTGTACAGAGTGACAAGAATGCCGTGTAGATGACAGAGACGTCGATTTACGCAACTTACGGACTTTGAGAGAGGACTGATCATCGGGTTGGAAATCGCAGGGTGGTCGGCGCGCCGTATAGCCAACCACGTAGATCATTCTAATCATACCGTCCGACTGTGTTGGAAGCAGTGGAGACGTGACGGCACTGCCACACGGTGGAGTGGCTACGGACGGACCTGGAGGACCACCAGTAGAGAGGATCGACGGATCGTGCGGCAGGCACGAACGGATCAAGCGGGGACCCAGTCCACTATACGGGCAGATACAGCGGCTCCTGTATGGCTACGAGCCACTTTCCGACGCCTCGGGGAAGCGAATCTGCGATCCCAGCGCCCCTTATGTTTGCTGCCATTAACACCGGAACATTGCCGGCTCCGTGTGCAGTGGTACCAAGCCAGAGCGACGTGGAACGCCACAGACTGGTGACGTGTGGTTTTTAGCGCTGAGTGGCACTTCGTTTTGGGGACAGGTGACCGTCGTGTCCGGGTGTGGAGGTCCCCGGGGCAACGGCACAATCCCAACCTCGCTATCGAGCGCCACACCTCTCCCACCGCAGGCATTATGGTCTGAGGAGACATAGCCTACGATAATCTATCAGCTATAGTAGTGGTACGTGGATTATTGACGGGCCGGCGATATGTGGATGAGATCCTACGACCCCATGTGCTCCCATTCCCAGCCGGGATTTCAGGTGCTCTATACCAGCAGGATAATGCCCGCCCGCACACGGCTCTGGTTGCCAGGAACTGCCCGGTCATGTAAACGCACAACAAGTATAAACGTCATTCTGAGTATAAACGCACAACACTTGATTGTCAACGTGATAGAGAACCAGAAAAAGTAAAAACCAGCAACTTTTGATCATTTACTAGTAATCTGTGTAAAGCACAAAACAATGATTGCCATAATATGATTAACTGAACAATGAGAAAAGGCAACTTTGTTTGAAGAGCTCATTCTTTCAATCATTCACTTAACTCTTTCTCAAACAATGCTGCTCGTCCATTCATCGTTAATCTAAGTTATGCACCGTTAAACAGCTAGAAACATTTAAAATGCATACAAGATAATGGATATAAAATTGTCTTCTAAAGACCTGAAGTGCCGCTAGTTTGATTTGTTTTCCAGGAAATGTTCTGCCTTTTACAAGCACAAGGCACTGTGTGAAAAATTGAGTATTTCGTAACATCTTTTTAACATCACTTCCACTTTGTCATGCATTTCAAAGCTAAAACATTTTCAGTATCCCATTAACATACGAAGGAATTTGGTTTAGTAATCCTAACAGGATTTATTTTTTATTAAATACGCAATTGTTTGGCGTGCATATGACGTTGTTAAATTGATGGACTCTCTCTCTCTCTCTCTCTCTCTCTCTCTGTCTCTCTCTAACGTAAAATAACATATTTTTAAAATGCTCTCATACCATTTACGTAGTGTCGGGTATCGTTCACTTGACCGAAAGGTCACTTGACCGAAAATTACTTCGCCGAAAATCACTTGATCGAAAGGTACATTTCACCGAAGGGTCACTTGACCGAAAAGTTCATTTCACCGAAAGGACACTTGATGGAAAAGTTCATTTCACCGAAAGATTACTTTACCTAAAAGTTCATTATATCGAAAGATCATTTCACCGAATGGTCAGTTTATCGAAAACTTAGAATTTTATTGTTATAGATCTGTTGGAGTATGGTGCTGGTTTTTAAAAAACTGGTCACCTAAACATTATTGGATTGTATAAAAAATACACTTTTAATTTCTTTTAAACACCTCCCCATAAGTAGGTTTTTCGAAATATAACATTAATTATAAGTCATAGATAGACCTGTGCCTTTTTGCCAAATTTTAATCCCCCGAGCTCATATTCATGAAGTTTACATAACAACTCAAGTTAATGAGTTGTTATGTAAACACACTTATTCAGACAAAAAAAAAAATCAGTTTTAGGGCCCTTGGCCTCGGTTTAGGCCTTTTTAGAACATTTTAATCGTGCGTGCTCATATTCATAAGGTTTACGTAAAATGTCCAGCTAATAATGTTGCACATTTATTCAGGCAAAAAAGAATCAATTTTTGGGCCCTAGGCCTCGGCTTAGGCCTTTTTAGAAAATATTAACCGTGCGTGCTCATGTTTATAAGGTTTACATAAAAACTAAAGTTAATGATGTTGTACTCTTATTCAGGTCAAAAGAATCAGTCTTAAAGCCCTTGGCCTCGTTTTAGGCCTTTTTAGAAAATTTTAATCCTGCGTGCTCATATTTATAAGGTTTACATAAAATGTCAAGTTAATAATGTCGCACATTTATTGAGGCAAAAAAGAATCAATATTAGGGCCATAGGCCTCGCTTTAGGCCTTTTTAGCAAATTTTAATCGTGCTTGCTCATGTTCATAAGCTTTACATAAATAGTAAAGTTAATAATGTTACACATTTTTTCAGGCAAAAAAGAATCAATTTTAGGGCCCTAGGTCTCAGCTTAGGCCTTTTTAGAACATTTTAATTGTGCTTGCTCATGGTCATAAGCTTTACATAAAAAGTCAAGTTAATAATGTTGCAATTTTTTTCAGGCAAAAAGAATCAATTTTAAGGTCCTAGGCCTCAGCTTAGGCCTTTTTTAGAAAATAATAACGGTACGTGCTCATGTTCATAGGTTAACCTAAAAACTCAAGTTAATGATGTTGCACAATTTTCAGGCTAAAAGAATCAAGTTTAGGGCTCTAGGCCTCGGCTTAGGCCTTTCTAGCAGATTTTAATCGTGCGTGCTCATATTTATAAGGTTTACATAACAACTCAAGTTAATGATGTTGTACACTTATTCAGGCCAAAAGAATCAGTCTTAAAGCCCTAGGTCTCGGCTTAGGCCTTTTAGAAAAATTGTAATCGTGCGTGCTCATATTTATAAGGTTTGCATAAAATGTCAAGTTAATAATGTCGCCCATTTATTCAGGCAAAAAAGAATCAATATTAGGGCCGTAGGCCTCGCTTAGGCCTTTTTTAGCAAATTTTAATCGTGCTTGCTCATGTTCATAAGCTTTACATAAAAAGTAAAGTTAATAATGTTACACATTTTTCTGGCAAAAATAATCAATTTTAGGGCCCTAGACCTCGGCTTAGGCCTTTACCGTAAATTTTAATCGTGCGTGCTCATATTCATAAGGTTTACGTAAAAAGTCAAGTTAATAATGTTGCACATGTATTCAGGCAAAAAAGAATCAATTTTATTGCCCTTAGGCCTTTTTTTTTTTTTTTTAGCTTAGGCGTTTTTAGAAAATTCTAATCTCGCTGGTTTATAAGTTTACATAAAATGTCAAGTTAATAAGTTAATAATGTTGCACATTTATTAAGGCAAAAAAGAATAAATTTTATTGCCCTTAGGGCTTTTTTTTTTTTTTTAGCTTAGGCGTTTTTAGAAAATTCTAATCTTGCTTGTTCATAAGTTTACATAAAATGTCAAGTTAAAAAAATCAAGAGGGGGGGGGGGTTAAAGATTGCCGTTTCTGGGCACATATTGAGAACTGAATTGGGAACTCCAAACGCATTTCGCGAAAACGGTCCATGTAAGCCAAGCGAGGCGAGAATTGCACTTTAATTTGAAGAAAAAAATTGCCGAGGATCCGAGGTACACCTAGTTTTGGGAGGGTGTACCCCCAACTTCCGTAATATTATGTTCGGGGCCGCTGGAGTCTGTCAGTGTATCCAGGATGTTCCCTTGAAGCGTCCGCGAGGTCCGTCATCTTGGGGGGGGTTGGCTTTCCCAAAATGTTAAAATGGACGTAGAGCTGTAAACATTAGACCCATGCTTTATATAATGATTCTGTACACGACCACGAATTTTCAGGAATGTGGAGTGAAACTGAACCCCCCCCCCCGTTTCCAAGAGCTCTTCAGGGGTAACATCGAGGATACACTGATGACCGACTCCAGAGGTCCAGAATATAAAATTACGGAAGTTGGGGGTAGAGCCCTCAAAACCAAGCACCTCGTATCCCTTTTACAGACTTCACCAAATTTCTGGGGGAGAGGGGAAGGGCATACATAGTTTGGCACTAAACACAACATGAAGAATAGAAATTGCGAGCAAATCCCTTACCTTGAACACCTGTCTGCGCTCTTAGAAACTTGGGGGAGGGTGAATTCGTCCCACCCTCCTGAAAATTCGTGATCGTGTACAGAATCATTATATAAAGCAAGGTTCTAATGTTTACAGCTCTACGTCCATTTTAACATTTTGGGGGAAAGCCCCTCCCCAAAGCTCACGGACATCGCAGACACTTCAAGGGGAACATCCTGGATACACTGACAGACTCCAGCGGCACAGAATATAATACTACGGAAGTTCGGGGTACAGTTCCCTCAAACCAAGTGTACCTCGGATGATCGGCAATTAATTTCTTCAAATTAAAGCACAATTCTCGCTTGGCTTACATGGAACGTTTTCGCGAAATTCGTTTAGAGTTCCTAAAAAGGCCTAAGCCGAGGCTTAGGGCCCTAAAATTGAATCTTTTTTGTCTCAATAAATGTGCAACATTATTAACTTGACTTTTTGCGTAAACCTTATAAATATGAGCACGCACGATTAAAATTTGCTAAAAAGGCCTATGCGGAGGCCTAGGGCCCTAAAATTTATTCTTTTTGCCTGAATAAATGTGCGACATTATTAAGTTGACATTTTATGTAAACCTTATAAATATGAGCAAGCAGGATTAAAATTTTCTAAAAAGGCCTAAGCCGAGGCCTAGGGCTTTAAAGACTGATTCTTTTGGCCTGAATAAGTGTACAACATCATTAACTTGAGTTGTTATGTAAACGTTATGAACATGAGCACGCACGGTTAAAATTTGCTAAAAAGGCCTAAGCGAGGCCTACGGCCCTAATATTGATTCTTTTTTGCCTGAATAAATGTGCAACATTATTAACTTAACTTTTGCGTAAACCTTATAAATATGAGCACGCACGATTAAAATTTGCTAAAAAGGCCTAAGCGGAGGCCTAGGGCTTTAAGACTGATTCTTTTTTGCCTGAATAAATGTGCAACATTATTAACTTGACTTTTTGCGTAAACCTTATAAATATGAGCACGCACGATTAAAATTTGCTAAAAGGCCTAAGCGGAGGCCTAGGCCCTAAAAGTGATTATTTTTGCCTGAAAAAATGTGTGTAACATCATTAACTTGATTTTTTATGTAAACCTTATGAACATGAGCACGCACCGTTAAAATTTGCTAAAAAGGCCTAAGCGAGCCTACGGCACTAATATTGATTCTTTTTGCCTGAATAAATGTGCGACATCATTAACTTGACATTTTATGTAAACCTTATAAATATGAGCATGCAGGATTAAAATTTTCTAAAAGGGCCTAAGCCGAGGCCGTGGGCTTTATGACTGATTCTTTTGGCCTAAATAAGTGTACAACATCATTAACTTGAGTTGTTATGTAAACCTTATGAACATGAGCACGCACGGTTAAAATTTGCTAAAAAGGCCTAAGCGAGGCCTACGGCCCTAATATTGATTCTTTTTTGCCTGAATAAATGTGCAACGTTATTAACTTGACTTTTCATGTAAACTATTTATGAACATGAGCACTGAACATGATTTTTATGAAAAACGTATGAACATGATAAAACTTGCTAAAAAGGCCTAGGCCGAGGCATAGGGACTTAAAATTAATTATTTTTGCCTTAAAACTAAATCTTTGCGTTCTCTGTGACACGGAGAAATCAAAAGTGCAATTTGAGTATGATCCCCTAACGTTTCGGTGGTCTGTCTATCAAACTTGCACCATGCTTCAACAGATCCTGTAATGAAATCTAGCGTTTTCGATAAACTGACCCTTCGGTGAAATGACCTTTCGATGAAATGAACTTTTAGGTAAAGAGACCTTTCGGTGAAATGAACTTTTCGATCAAGTGACCCTTCGGTGAAATGTTCCTTTCGATCAAGTGACCCTTCGGTGAAATGAACGCTTCGATCAAGTGATCTTTCGGTGAAACAATTTTTTCGGTGAAGTGATTTTCGGTCAAGTGACCCTTCGGTGAAGTAAACGTCGGGCAAATGAACCAGACCCACGTAGTGTCTGTGATTGTCATCGCTGAAAGATTCTAGCATTTTTGCTCTTTTCCTTTTGTTTACAAGGTTTAAGGACAATTGTACTCATTACTTCTCCACTGCTAATTTAAGGAAAGGAGTTGAACTGTAATCGACGAAGCAAATAAAATCTGGCGTTCTAACAATTTTGTTTGCGTCAGACGTTTTGGCTGGAAGTAATACAACTGCAGAGAATCTTTCGACAGTTACGCTACTGTAGACAGACAGTCATGTTGACCTATAGAAGATTACACACTTCTATTTACTGCAACTGTTAATATGCGGTCTGGAAGAGTTCTATCGTTTTGCTTAACATTATATGGGCTTATTAAACAATAGTATAACATCTGCGAAGAATCTCTAGACAACTACGCGCTCTTCCACTTTACAGATGTTGTTCAGGAAGAGATCTTTCGTTTTACTTGGAATTATATGCTGCAGGCATAAGAAAAAGTAGTCCGATTAAGAACCAACAGGTTTTCGTTTTTGTTTTTGTTTTTTTGTTAATCCAGGCACTGGACCTTATTACCTGCTAGCTACAGTAGGAGCTGTATGGCAAGTGACAGAAAGATCGTAACATGGACTGAGAATTCAGTCACACACGATTTTTGAAAATATTGATCTCACACTTCAATATAAATTAAACAATATTTAGCGTGAATATAAAGCAAAGGTCAAATGACAGGGGGCATTTGTAGTTCACTTCTATCAGTTGGGGTTTTCCAACATATGACCGTCATTCTGAGTATAAACACACAACGAGTATAAACGTCATTCTGAGTATAAACGCACAACGCTTGATGATTTTACGTTGAATAGTCTCACTCCCAGTACTTGAGATAACAGTTAGACATTTTTTTAATTAGTTCTCGGATTCTCCGACATCCTTTTATGAGCCTCTCATAAAGAAATCTAACCTGAACAAGTCTGATCATATTGAAGAAATAATATAAAGAAGCTTAAAGTAAAAAAAAAGTTACTTCGTTTCTAGTCACTATGCACAATTTTTTCTGTTCATCATAGCAAAACTCGAATTTTATTCAGAAGATGTGTAAGTTTCAAAAATACATGGTTTACAAGAAAGAGCTTTCAGTGCTGCGAAGCCTACCAAAACATAAACAAGAAAATGCTCAGATACGATGCTCCCAGATAAGTACAAGGAATTGTTATTCAACAGAAAGAATCGCCGTCACTCTTGCTTACAGAGCACTAAAACATTGCTTACTCGGGATGGCTCGAACATTAGCAAATCATTTTTGAAAATCAGCTACATTCAAAGCTCAAATATCACGGAAATCAATACGTCTTTCATGAATCCATAATGGACCTTGCGTCCAACAAAGGAAATTCATGCCGCATTCCCTTTGTTGGACGCAAAGTGTTCTACATGTAGTATAAGATATCAATATTGTTATACAAAGTCGCATCAGAATAATATGAGCACCTACCTAATAATGGGAATACCACCCTTTGCCTGGATGACAGCGACGAGACGGTATGGCATGGAAGCAATGAGGCTTTGGAAGGTTGCCCGAGACACACGTGCCCATTCGGACTGCAGCAGAGCACGGAGGTCCTGCAGATGAAGTGGTTGTGGGTCAGCACGTCGAACCTGTCGATCCAATTACAGTACTCTCACAAGTGTTTTATGGGATTAAGGTCTGGCTATTTCGCAGGCTAAGGGAGACCGGAGACATCACTGTCGTGTTCCTGGAACCAGTCTCGCACTCTCTTAGTGACGTGGCAGCGCCCATCGTCCTGTTGGTAGACACCATCACAACAAGGGTAAATGTCAACGTGAAGGAATGCATGGGGTCAGCGAGGATGGACAGGTAGCCATTGGCGTTGAGGCACCCATCCAGTGGTACCAGATGTCTTAGGTCATACCAGGAAAATATCTCCTAGACATGCACACTTCCGTTCATTCTGTGGAGTAAAAACCTCGATTTATGGGAGAAGGCAACCATTTTCCACTCTTCCACTGTCCAATGACGGTAGTCTCATGCGAACTGTAGGCGTCGTTGCCAATAGACGAGAGTTAACATGGGCTCCTTGAGGCAGCGTCGTTGCCGACTCCGGAGACCCATGCGTAACAGGGTTCGATCTACTGTTATTGAGGACTTGTACCTGAGTACCCCGGCGTTCATTTGCGTGGTCAATTGATGCACAGTTTCGCGGCGATTGCGTTTTACCAGTAGACGAAAGCGACGTTCTCCCCTGGGTTCGGTAGCCTTTAGCGCTCCATAGTTATGACGTCGGGTTGTACTCTGAGTGCCAACCTGCCATTCTTGGTACACCCTTACTACAGCACCTCGCGAACACGCCACGAAGTCTGCTGTTTCTGAGATACTTCCACCCTCAGCGAGGTAGCCGATGATCATTCCTTTTTGAACGTCTGTCAAATCACTACCTCTTCCCATTGTGCTCACGTTACGCACTAAGGTTCATCTGTCCTGGCCGGCCGCTTATAGCTCCGTATGGTAGACCTTGTCACGTGCACTGTGTGACGCGTCTGGGCGTCACAGAGTGTACACTGTGATTTCGGGGATGTCTTATTATTTTGATACGACCGTGTAAATAACTGCCCGGGACCAACAACATGGAAAATAATTTTATTTCATGCCCCTTAGGCTACGTATCAGTCCCGCAAGATCCCGAGGTCCTTCATATGACCTTTTAGTGGAGATACCTCAAATTAAGTCCTTCAAGAGAAACCAAGCACACTTTTTGGTCTGAAAGATTTATAATAACATCTATATAAAATGATGGGCGGCGTATGATGCTACGTATTGCAATTTATAATTTCATACCTTGTGTTCTCCTGGTTATATCTACAATGATAGGCGTAAAACGCTACATATTACAACTTAGAATTTTTTGTATTCTCATGGTTACCCAAAATGATGAATATTGTTTTGTTAATATGAATTGATGAAAATAAAGTTTCATATCATAGACGTAAATTTATTTTTTACTCTTTAAGAAAGAGTATTTCATTGTGGGTGCTATGCATGTAAATCAATCTTCCAGATTGTAAATGCAGCTATTTTCTATTACTGTTGCATGAAGAAATATCTCCAGTTTTGTTGAAAGACCTTCGTACGAAGCAGTGTGCATTTTACCATTTGGTAATTTCAAAAAGTAATATACATTATACAGCATTATTAGTCCGATAAGTTAAGTAGGTCACTGTTGCTCACCTTGTTCCGCCACTCAGTTGTGTTCTTGCCCATCCCACTCTTTAAATAAATTGTCTTTATTATAGCCGCTCTATCTCATTGCGGGTGTTTCACTTTTTTCATTCCTTGCAGCTCCGTGTTTATAATGTTATATCCACGAATATTCTTCGAATTGTGTCCTTCCCAGTGACACCGTTCATCCACCTCATAACTTTCATTTCAGCAATATGTGTTTTATTCTCCATATGTCACGTCACTGGTTAAGACCATAACAATAAATTATACAAAATACTGTTTTAAATACAGCCTTGAAAATTTTAATTTAAATATAATGTGTCGAATTTATGTTCTAATGTACGTAAATTCGATGCAAAATATCTCATTCCGTTGTTACTCATATCATAAAGTGACTCGGTGAACATAAAGGAAAGTTAAACATTACTGTTATTGATAAAGAAAGATACTAGATCACTTTAAGGGAAAAATAATATCTGAATTTAACACTCTGTGATGACAGAAGAGCTAAACGCTTGTCTACTACAAAAGGAAAACCATAAGTAATTCGAAACAAATCATTGAATCATTTCAAATATTCCACTAAAATGGTATTTCTGTTAGACACTCGAGTGAAAAAAACGAGCTCTGTAGCTGAAAGGAAGAAGATTGTTCCAACCTTTGAAGAGCGCTGGGCAAGAATTTTCTTCTTAAAGCTAGAGCTCAAGTTCACGGTTGCCATTTTATTTATTTGTTTATTCATTTACCCTTAGGAATTCATTCCGTGACTTGATTCTGAAGTGTCACTGGTTTTGTCCTTTGCTTGAATGTCCGTCGTCGTGCTAACACCCCCTGGATTAAATTACGAAGCCTCGCCCATGATGACGGTGTACACATAAATAAGAAATATAAGCTCCGATTCATTCATATGTTTTACACGTGTATCAGAAACAGTTAGTATGTTTTATTATTTCTGATACACATGTATATATATTGCACGTGTATCAGAAATAATACTATTTATCCTTAAATTTTAAAAAGAACTGAATAACAATTACCTGAAACGAAATGTTCCGTGTATATTTAAGGTTGTTCCTTTTTCAAAAAAAAAAAAAAAAAAAAAAGTTGGTAAGACTTCTAAAAATTTACTTTTATGCTATTATTTGGGCAATTTTTGTTTTGAGTAACGATAGGGTACCTAAAAGAAGTTGCATTTCTTTGCTGTGATCAATTGAAATTACAATTCGTACCCTAAAACAGTGAAAAAGCAGTGTATGTTCGTGGACGCATGCACGTCAGAGTGGCATGACACTGTGTATGTAGAAACCAGGACTGCAGTCAGGAAAAGGCGCGGTGGGACGCCGCGCCGTCCCGCTGCTCTTCCTGAAGATGGAACGGGTCCCATATCTGCTACGCTGTCTTTTCCTTTTGTACAAATTCAAAGTACGTTTTGCTGATCATAAGGAAGGTGCTGGGCTTTTGAAAATGCCCATAAAAATGACAGATCCGTCAGTTTTTCCCGGATTGTTTAACTTCTCACTTAAAGGAGAAATTCTGTTCTCAAAACACCCATCGTTGCTTACTGCCAAACTTCTTTTTCAGACATGACTGCAGCACTGATACAAACCGCATATATACAATATAATATCAAGGCATGAAGTCAACATAATACAATTCCGAATTTGCTATGTAATTTTGTGGATCATGTTAATGAGCGTCTTAATCCCTCGATATATATTAAAATTATTTAGCAATTGTTAATAGAACTCTTCAGAATTTTTTTGTGTAATAGGTGAACTTAACAGGTGTTTAATAATAAAAAAAGTGATGTAGAGAAAATTAGTTCTGGAATTACGATATGTTCATCAATGGACGACTTTCTGATATAGTGAAATAGTGAATGTAACAGAATTCATGTCTGGATGAAGTTATCTTGAATCGCGCTGAAAGTTTCTACCAACTGATTTTAATTGGTGTTACTTTAGAATAAAGAATTCATGTGGATCATAAACTTTCAGGAAGATATAAATCAGAAATGCTTCATTAAGTCAAAAAGTTTTATATCTGCATCGGAAAATAGAACTGATCATAATACACAAAAATTAAGTCCATTAATTTAATGAAAATTAATGCCGAGTTTGTCTTCAAAGCACTGACCCCCTCCACGCAAAAACAGGGAAATCGAAGGTGGTTAAATGAAAAACAAGAAGCAGGAGAAATGTATGAGTTTACTTAAAACATCTGTGGAAGATTAATGATGTGACATAATACTTGCTTAGAACTGAAGAACACATTGTTATAAATAAGAACATGAAAATATTAGAGCAGGTGAAATCATGTTATGCAAATTCAAATCTTCATAAAGGGCTGCAAAAATGGAGATTTTTCATGTGGAAAAATGTAGTCTCACAGTCAATTCTAGAGAAATTAAATCCAGAGTAAAGAAAACCATCCACGCAGTTGAAGATTAATGGTGCAACTCTGAAAGCAATAAAGCAGATACAAAACAGGACAATAAAATAGTAATTACGGTACGAATGCCACCCGTGAAATAAAAGAAAGAAGAAGCATTCGAAAGATGTACGTGCCACATAAGGTTTCCACAAGCAACAATCATCTGTTCATTCACGTGTAGAACCAAAAGGATCCGTACATGTTGGAAATACTCCCTGCACTGCATCATATATGCTAAAATTATGGAAAACGATGCTCAACGATGTACAGAATGTTTCCTCGGACTGCTGAAGGAAATAATTGAAGCAAATCCATTTAATCAGGAACTAAAAAGATAGATCGTCAGTTTCCACTATGAGACGCAAGGCAATGAGTGTTAACTCTGCGGTCACCGCTTTTGAAATCCGGCAGATTAAATCAGTTTTCCACTACATAAAAAATGATGAAAATATATTCAAAGAGAGACATCCATGGTCGTGTAAATTTAAAGTACTTCCCTGACCTTGCATGATCCTTTGTCTTTCTCTTGTTAATAATATTTATTTTCAATGAAAATAAAGGAACCTAGAACATGACAGTTTTGAGGTTCTCTTCTACAAAAGATAGATTTTCAGTGATTTGTCTGTTTTTTTCCGTGGGATCTGCTGTTGGCACACAGGTGTTTTTCATTAGAGATAGCCCTAGAATCATCCTCTTCTTTGTCTTAATCAATAAATGTGGAACAACACTCTTAAAAAAACAAAGCAATAAAGCGGAAATACTTCTAAATCAAAATATTCTTTTGGTCCTTCGCATTGGAGAAAGGTTTTGAGAACAAAATACGGTGTATGACGTTAAAATAACCCTACTTATATATAATAAATAAAGGAGAGTGTTAATATTAAATTGGCTATCAATGAACTTTTAAGAATATATGAAAATACGTTAATATTATTTATATAGAAAAAAATTTCTCCTCATCTGCCAAATGAAAATTTATAAGAATCATTCGTAACACGTGCATCAATGTTGTAGAAATCACAACCTGTGTATTTAAATAAAGCAATTACGAACACAACAATAGAATGGTGACAACAATAAGACGTCTGAATCAGTACAAATATAGGTGGTGAAGTATGTCACATAAACATATATTTTAAATTAGAAAGCATCAGACGTTTTCTGAGTTGATAAAGTAGCAAAGTGTTTGTGAATTGCACGAGAAGGCAAAGTTATTCCTTATTCTTAAAATTAAATACAAACGGAACAATCGCTACAGTTCTGACGCCGCAGAAATGCAACGTACAAATTGAATGCTGTGTTTTACTCTTCGTCATGAATTTAATTGAATGCTGTGTTTTACTCTTCGTCATTAATTTAATTGAATGCTGTGTTTTACTCTTCGTCATTAATTTAATTGAATGCTGGGTTTTACTCTTCGTCATTAATTTAATTGAATGCTGTGTTTTACTCTTAGTCATTAATTTAATTGAATGCTGTGTTTTACTCTTCGTCATTATTTAATTGAATGCTGTGTTTTACTCTTCGTCATTAATTTAATTGAATGCTGTGTTTTACTCTTCGTCATTAATTTCATTGAATGCTGTGTTTTACTCTTCGTCATTAATTTAATTGAATGCTGTGTTTTACTCTTCGTCATTAATTTAATTGAATGCTGTGTTTTACTCTTCGTCATGAATTTAATTGAATGCTGGGTTTTACTCTTCGTCATTAATTTAATTGAATGCTGTGTTTTACTCTTCGTCATGAATTTAATTGAATGCTGTGTTTTACTCTTCGTCATTAATTTAATTGAATGCTGTGTTTTACTCTTCGTCATTAATTTAATTGAATGCTGTGTTTTACTCTTCGTCATTAATTTAATTGAATGCTGTGTTTTACTCTTGGTAACAATTTTATTCATAAACTAATTATTTGCGTAAAAATAATTCAGAAGATTCCATAATGTTCTTTACACACACTGTATGAGGTATAAATATGATGTTGCGTACCGAATAAACAAAACATTTCATTTCTGCGACGATGTGTTTTATTCTGATTCTTAAAGAAAAATGAGCTTCCTTTCTATTTGCCCTTCTAAATTTTTATCCTGGAAGTTATGCCAGTTCATATCTTTATGTCTTGAAGCCTAGTGCTTCTGCTTCATTGCATTGCTTACAGGAAACAGCAATTCTTTTCAAGAAAAATACACTCTCATAAATACTAAAATTTGCTTTGTAGAATATCTACCACAGCAATTATTAGTACAGTTCGACAAGTGAAATACTTTTATGAATTGTCTCCAACCACTGTATGCCTTTTCTGCCTGAAAATTAAGTGATGCTTCTTGTCTAAACATTTTAGTCTGGTTTAAGCTTCAAGAGTAATATTAATTCTAACACTTATGGGTAAAAGAGGCAAATTAGATGAGTGACCAACGAGAGAATGCAACAGAAGGTACACTTGACGTTTTACCTCCAACATCATGACAAGAAATATATGATATAACAATAACAACAATAATGTAAGGCTAACGCGCTCGGCTAGATATCCAGAGATTCGGGATTCGATTCCCCGACGGCGGCCGAATAACAATTTTTCGGTTGCTGTGCGTTGATTAATGTGGAAAGAGCGATGGATTTATTTATTAAACTGACGCCACGTATTTTGATGATTTTTACCTTGATATAACAATATTTGCGGTTGGGTTGGAAATCCCAGAGCATTCTGTCAACACACTTCAAAATATAATGACAAATAAAAGAGTATGCATTATGTAAACTAAACAAAAATTATGAAGTTGATATAACATTATCAACCAATTTTCAGTCCACTTTTGGATGAATCCCTCACCAAAGTCCCTTTCACGGGTCTGCCCTGAGTGATTCTCTTCCATGTCACTCCGGTATGCTTTCGAAATTAAAGCTGCCACCTCCCACGCGTTTCCGTTTAGGTTTTTTCCTGTATCTTTGCATTCAGTCTAGAATTTCAATTTCCCAACGGTGGTAATTTCTTCTTCGCCAGCCCGGTGGCGCAGTGGTCTAAGCGCTGGCTAATGACCACTCGTCCGAAATAGGTCCGGATTCGATTCCCAGTGAGACGTGGACGTTGTGTTTGTCTTGCGGGACTGGCCCTCTCCCTTCAATGGAACCAGTGTCCCTAAAATAGGGTCGGGCGACTGGTTAGAGCCCATTGAGTTGCTCACTGTGGCCGTTAAATCCCCAATTAAAAAAATCGTCTAGCAATATGTTCAGTGCATTGACACACTGGAGGATCTTTTTACTTTGGGCATCATGTCTTTCATTCTATGGTTCTTTTGAATCACAAGTTCCTTTTTCTATCTTTCACCGAGCATGCACCTCTCCATGCTCTTATGAGTTGTTCACAACTACTGTATGTCTTTTTTATTTAAGACCATGTCTCTCTTTCGTAAGTAAAACTGAAGGGTTGCATTAATTAAACACTTCACTTTTAAGCCATAATGGTGAATTGCTCACGAAAAGTGTTTACTCTTCTTCGAAATGCAACTGCAGTCAAGTTTTATACTCCTATTAATTTCTTCTCTGATATGACCCTCGCTTGATATCTTTTGTCCAAGTAGATATAGGCATTAATTATTGCCAAATTTGATCTGTTAACATTTAAATCTTAAATTATTTTAAAGGCATTGTGTTTCAATTTTGCTTTCTATAAATTCTTCTTTTCAGCAAAATCCTGGATCATACTTGTTTTCTCTTTTCACTAATTTACTTGACTACACTCTGCAGCTCTAAGGGTGTACTTGTAAAAATGACAATATCGTCACCAAAAGAGCGTGGGTGAAACAGTTTCCACTAATCTTTATTCCATTGTTTTCCTAGTTCAGTGGTTGAAAAACAACCTGCAATAAGGCATTAAAGAGCTTGGGAGAAATGGTGTCATCCTGTATGTACTCTGTTTCCAGTTCTTGAACGTAGTGTGTCCTTGAGCCTTTGTATTTGCAT
Source organism: Macrothele yani (assembly GCA_039090855.1). NCBI lineage: Eukaryota > Metazoa > Arthropoda > Arachnida > Araneae > Macrothelidae > Macrothele > Macrothele yani. The sequence continues at coordinate 166,295,441 of CM077007.1, forward strand.
TTTTAACGATGTTATTAATACTACTATTAACACATGCATCTTTAATACCGCAGGATTTCAAAGCTATTATAAACCCTGATACTTTCCAGACATCAAAATCCTTTCCATAATCAACAAGAGCCATATACAATCGGTGCCCATATTCGTTCGCTTTTTCATTTAGTTCTCTCAATATATGGAAATGGCCTACAGTGCTGTAACTACTTCTATATCCAGCTTGTTAGCTTGGTTGATTCACGTCTAGTACTATATTTCCTTCAAACGATGTGATATTATCTTAGCGAATGTTTCATAAACAACTGACAGAAGTCTGGTGGGTCAATAGTTCCTGATATCTTCAATGTCTCTTTTTTATGGAGCAGGATTGCCGTAGCAGTTTTCGAATCATCAGGAAATTTCCCTTTATTGAGGCATACAGTGAAAATCGTTGCGAGCATAGTTTCTATTTCTTGACTGGTTTTCTGTACAATGTCTTCGGTAATTCTATCTTTCCCAGAGCCCTTTCCCTTTTCATGTTCTTGATTGCATGGACAACTTCTTGAGGTCTTTTTCAGATTGTATATTTTATATACTGTATCACTCCTGTGTGTAATTTTGTGTAGGACTCTCCAATTCCACTCAAAAACTAGTCTCAATTTCTTGTTGCGATACCATGTTCTTTTCCGATTGTCATAATCAGTTTTCTGTCATTACTGAGAAAACTATTTATTTTATTTAGGTTTTAGTTACTCAGAATTGCTTTTTTCACCAGCTTACAATTCGATTTTTTGAGTGCCCTGTACAAGGCGACATACTCGTCGTTCATTTCTGGAATCCATCTTTCAGCTCCCATTACAGTTGTCTCGCCGTTTGGTTGTTTTGCCATTTTGGCAGAACTCTAGTTGCACTTTAACTACGAATTCATTTGAAAAATCCACAAGTGTCACCGTTTCTGAAATGGACGCACCAAAGCTTCATGCTCCCATAACTTAGCCTTTCGTAAACTATACACCTTTTTAGCAACAAAACCACGCCCTTTTCCTCGTTACACCAGTATCACTTGGTTCTCACTTTGCATATTCTACTGCTTGAATCTGATGATAAAGCACACCGTAGTGTCTAAAGGTTTTAGTTTGAAATTATTAGAAATTTAATTTTTTTTTTTTTTTTGTGTAAAATACAAAATGATGAAATCAATGCTGAAGAATAATAAAATTTAAGAACTGATAGTGAATAGTGATAAAATTCAGTGACAAAGACTAATGAAAGAGAAAAGTTAATAATAATGGAATGCAATAGCTAAAATAAATACATCTTTTTTTCTTTTTTTTTTTTTTTTTGTAAAATAATGAAAAATTGAATTTGTTGGAGCGCAGTACACATGAAAATGTACGACTGAAATTCAAAATTACAAAATATAATAACATAATTAAGACAAATAGATACCAAATATCCAAATTAATTTATAGACGACAGATGCGGCTTTTTTAGGAAATTGGGGAAACTATGCGAAGCACAAAAAGTAGACCACGAAAGAAAAAGAAGAATCCCTTTGAAGCGTCTCTCTCTCTCTCTCTCTCTCTCTCTCTCCAGTTTTTCGTGGTAATCCTGTGTTTAATGGTAAAATATGTTTCTTAGTGGTTGACATTTCTAGCAAAAGTAAAAATATTTTGTATAAAATGTATTTTTTTCCAGTACAGTCTAACAGTCTAAGGCGAGCTAGATCCAAGTGGCTTAGGCTTTGATATATATCATCATCATCATCATTGTCAACCATTATCAATCCACTGCTGGACGAAGGTCTCCCCAAGTTTCCTCCACAATGGTCTGTCTTGTGCCAGTCTCCTCCATGTCACCCCTGCATACTTTCGAATTTCATCCACCCATCTCCCATGTGGTCTTCTTCTGGGTCTTTTCCTGTCCCTTGGAATCCAATCTAAAATTTCGGCTGTCCATCGATGATCTGTCCTTCTGGCAGTATGTCCAGCCCATTGCCATTTCAGGGATTTAACTCTGATCATGATGTCTTCCACTCTTGTCATTTTTCGGATCCACGAGTTCCTCTTCTTATCTCTCCTGGTTACACCAAGCATGCACCTCTCCATGCTTCTTTGAGTTGTCTGCAGCCTTTGTATGTCTATTTTAGTTAAGGTCCACGTCTCTGCACCATACGTAAGCACTGGAAGGATGCATTGATCAACACTTTTCTTTTAAGACATAATGGCATATTGCTTTTGAAAATTATGCTGTTTCTTCCAAAAGCTCTCCAGGCAAGTTTTGTACGCCGATTAATTTCTTCATCAATGTGACCCTCACTTGATATCTGCTGTCCAAGATAAACGTACGTGTCTGTTATCTCCAGCTTTTCTCCATCAATCGATAAATCTTCATTTCTTGTAAAAGCATTGAACATCACTTTTGTCTTCTGAAAGTTCATTTTTAATCCCACTTCTTTACTCTTGTCAGCAAGTTCCTGGATCATACTCTGCAGCTCTGATGGGGTAGTTGCAAAAATGACTACGTCATCAGCAAAACGAAGGTGGGTTAGATAATCTCCATTAATCTTTATCCCCTTGTTTTCCCAGCTCAGCGACTGAAAAACACCCTCCAATGTGGCATTAAAGAGCTTCGGAGATATGGTGTCACCTTGTCTCACTCCCTTTCCAATTTTTACGTGTGTTGTATTTTCAAACAGCCTAATCTTTGCACTTGCATTTTCATAGATGTTATTAATAATATTAATGTATGCATCTTCAATACCGCAGGTTTTCAGAGCCATTGTAACTGCTGATGGTTTCACCGAATCAAAGGCTTTTTCATAATCGATAAAAGCCATGCACAATGGAAGTTCATATTCCCTCGCTCTTTCAATTAGTTCTCTCAGCACGTGGATATGATCTATTGTGCTGTAGCCACTCCTGAATCCAGCTTGTTCTCTCGGTTGAGCCATGTCCAGTGTTACCTTCAAGCGGTGTGAAAGAACTTTAGTGAAGATTTTATAAACTACTGATAGGAGGCTGATAGGTCTGTAGTTTCCGAGATCCTCAATGTCACCTTTCTTATGTAGCAGGATCATTGTAGCGGTGTTCCAATCCTCAGGAATCTTTCCTTCATTAAGGCATCGAGTGAAAATTTGGGCGAGTACTGTTTCGATTTCTCCACTTGCTTCTTGTATGATGTCTACAGTAATTCCATCTTCTCCTGGAGCTTTTCCTCGCTTCATGTTCTTGATTGCATGTGCAACTTCTGCTGGAAGGACTGGAGGAACTCTGGTACTGGTATCTTTCATGATGTCTGGAGTGCATATATCATCTCTTTCATATAATTTGGAGTAGAAATCTTTCACTCTTGTCAAAATTTCGCCTCTATTTCTTGTTACAGAACCATCTTCTTTTCTCAGTGCCATGATCTGTTTCCTTCCCTTACTGAGATGTCCTTTGCTATCTTTAGGCTTTGGTTGTTTTCAATTGCTTTCCTCACTAGTTCACAGTTGAATTTCCTTACGTCTTCAGTGATACTTTTTCTTACTGTCTTGCATAGCTCTATATATTCCACTTTGGAAGTCACATCTTCTTTAGTTGTCCTCATCTCTCTTCTTTTGCATCAACATTTTGGTTTTTCCTGATAATTTGTTCACATGCAACTTGTTCTTAGACCCAGCTAATTTTGTTGCTGTTTCCATAAGAGCTTTGGTTACTTTTCTGTTAACTTCAGAGATGTCCACTTCTTCCGATGTTAGGCCTTCTAAAGCAGAGAACCTGTTCTTCAGTTCTAACTTGAAGGATTATGGTGTTTTTTAAGGTTTTGATATATATATATATATATATATATATGGGATGTAAGGTCAGGTGATGCGTAACATCACAGCCTCTCCTTGACAAATGTCAACCCCGCCTTCTCGTGGTGCATCCTGTTCCCACTAAAGGGGCTCTGACGACCGCCAATAGCGGTATAACTATACCATCGGGATCAGAGGAAATGCTATCATACACTCACCAACCCGCTTGGCCAGCGTGGTGAGTTATGGCCAAACACCTCCAAAATGACTCTACAACTTAAATCTTGGCCCTCAGTCTCCGGCAGCTGGAATGTACCTGGCCAAGGCAGCGGCCAGTGCGACATGAAGGCAGAGGGTGCTAAGAATCCCCGGAGGACCGGACTAGGCTGCCATTTGATGCTGACCTTGGCTACCTACAACGGACGCTCCCTGTCTTCTGATTCAAGGCTTCTTGAATTGGAAGAGGAACTACAAAGGATCAAGTGGGACATCGTCGGGCTAAGTGAGGTAAGGAGAAAAGGAGAAGATCTCATTGAACTGAAAAGTGGACATCTCTTCTACTATCGTGGGACAGATACTGGCAGAACTAGTGGTGTTGGATTTATAATAAACAAGAAACTGAAGGATAAAGTTGTAGAAGTTGAAAGTTCCTCTGACAGAGCTGCACGACTTGTTATCCAACTCTCGAAAAGATACCAGGCTCAGATTATTCAAACTTATGCACCCACCACAAGTCATCCTGAAGAAGAAATTGAAGAATTTTATGAGCAAATTTGTCATCTAAATAATAAAGGTAAGCAGCACTTGAAAATAATTATGGGAGATTTCAATGCAAAAATAGGGCAACGGCAACAGAATGAAACTTCAGTAGGTAAATTCGGTCAGGGCAACAGAAACCAGCGTGGAAATACTCTCGTTGAGTTTGCAGAGGCAGAAGGGTTTTTCATCTTGAACTCCTTCTTCAAGAAAAAGCCACACAGGAAATGGACATGGAGACATCCGAATGGGACGACAAGTGAAATTGATTTTATTATGTGTAACAAAAAATTCGTCATAGAAGACTGCAGTGTGCTAAACAAGTTCAACACAGGTAGTGACCATAGATTGGTGAGGTGTAAGATGCACCTCAACACTAAACTTGAACGTGGCAAGCTCATAAGACAAACAAAATCTATTGACATAACCAACCTTAAAAAACACCATAATACCTTCAAGTTAGAACTGAAGAACAGGTTCTCTGCTTTAGAAGGCCTAACATCGGAAGAAGTGGACATCTCTGAAGTTAACAGAAAAGTAACCAAAGCTCTTATGGAAACAGCAACAAAATTAGCTGGGTCTAAGAACAAATTGCATGTGAACAAATTATCAGGAAAAACCAAAATGTTGATGCAAAAAAGAAGAGAGATGAGGACAACTAAAGAAGATGTGACTTCCAAAGTGGAATATATAGAGCTATGCAAGACAGTAAGAAAAAATATCACTGAAGACGTAAGGAAATTCAACTGTGAACTAGTGAGGAAAGCAATTGAAAACAACCAAAGCCTAAAGATAGCAAAGGGACATCTCAGTAAGGGAAGAAAACAGATTATGGCACTGAGAAAAGAAGATGGTTCTGTAACAAGAAATAGAGGCGAAATTTTGACAAGAGTGAAAGATTTCTACTCCAAATTATATGAAAGGGATGATATATGCACTCCAGACATCATGAAAGATACCAGTACCAGAGTTCCTCCAGTCCTTCCAGCAGAAGTTGCACATGCAATCAAGAACATGAAGCGAGGAAAAGCTCCAGGAGAAGATGGAATTACTGTAGACATCATACAAGAAGCAAGTGGAGAAATCGAAACAGTACTCGCCCAAATTTTCACTCGATGCCTTAATGAAGGAAAGATTCCTGAGGATTGGAACACCGCTACAATGATCCTGCTACATAAGAAAGGTGACATTGAGGATCTCGGAAACTACAGACCTATCAGCCTCCTATCAGTAGTTTATAAAATCTTCACTAAAGTTCTTTCACACCGCTTGAAGGTAACACTGGACATGGCTCAACCGAGAGAACAAGCTGGATTCAGGAGTGGCTACAGCACAATAGATCATATCCACGTGCTGAGAGAACTAATTGAAAGAGCGAGGGAATATGAACTTCCATTGTGCATGGCTTTTATCGATTATGAAAAAGCCTTTGATTCGGTGAAACCATCAGCAGTTACAATGGCTCTGAAAACCTGCGGTATTGAAGATGCATACATTAATATTATTAATAACATCTATGAAAATGCAAGTGCAAAGATTAGGCTGTTTGAAAATACAACACACGTAAAAATTGGAAAGGGAGTGAGACAAGGTGACACCATATCTCCGAAGCTCTTTAATGCCACATTGGAGGGTGTTTTTCAGTCGCTGAGCTGGGAAAACAAGGGGATAAAGATTAATGGAGATTATCTAACCCACCTTCGTTTTGCTGATGACGTAGTCATTTTTGCAACTACCCCATCAGAGCTGCAGAGTATGATCCAGGAACTTGCTGACAAGAGTAAAGAAGTGGGATTGAAAATGAACTTTCAGAAGACAAAAGTGATGTTCAATGCTTTTACAAGAAATGAAGATTTATCGATTGATGGAGAAAAGCTGGAGATAACAGACACGTACGTTTATCTTGGACAGCAGATATCAAGTGAGGGTCACATTGATGAAGAAATTAATCGGCGTACAAAACTTGCCTGGAGAGCTTTTGGAAGAAACAGCATAATTTTCAAGAGCAATATGCCATTATGTCTTAAAAGAAAAGTGTTTGATCAGTGCATCCTTCCAGTGCTTACGTATGGTGCAGAGACGTGGACCTTAACTAAAAGAGACATACAAAGGCTGCAGACAACTCAAAGGGGCATGGAGAGGTGCATGCTTGGTGTAACCAGGAGAGATAAGAAGAGGAACTCGTGGATCCGAAAAATGACAAGAGTGGAAGACATCATGATCAGAGTTAAATCCCTGAAATGGCAATGGGCTGGACATACTGCCAGAAGGACAGATCATCGATGGACAGCCGAAATTTTAGATTGGATTCCAAGGGACAGGAAAAGACCCAGAAGAAGACCACATGGGAGATGGGTGGATGAAATTCGAAAGTATGCAGGGGTGACATGGAGGAGACTGGCACAAGACAGACCGTTGTGGAGGAAACTTGGGGAGACCTTCGTCCAGCAGTGGATTGATAATGGTTGACAATGATGATGATGATGATGATATATATATATATATATGCTGTTCTTAAGAAACTGGGCTGATCTTAAGAAACTGAGAGAAGTCTTTTCTGTAAAGTAACCGATATTACACAACCAACCTTCCATGACGCAATCAGAATAAAGGGAATTATTTTCCGCTTTGGCGATCTAGGTATGGTTTCATCAACATCAACATATGTTTAGAAGAATTACTGATATGTGAATTTGTTCTCCCATTTAAGTGACGAACATACTTGAATATGTTCTGTTTGGAGACTTGAAATATGCACATATAGGAACACTGTGCGGAAGTTCATTACATTAAGATCAAAGGTTGAGGAAACCTTGATCTTGTCATCCATTAGAGGGTATTCCAAGAATGGATTTGTGTACTGATATTTTCCGAAGATATCTAATTAAAATTTACTATGAGTACAATGATGTGAAACTTCTCTATTTTTACTCCGGCACGTGGTGAAATATAATTCCTATATAAGGTTATTGACCTACTTTTACTCAAACCCAGACAAAGTTTGTGCCTGGCTGAATTTGCTCACTGTTTAAGTATGCATGCATGAACAACAATTTTTGTTCTAAGAGAGATGGGGTTAAAACTATGATAAATAAGATTTCTGGAAAAGAAACTGATCCATTTCCCTAACCGTGACTGGTCTTCCTCTTTGTCTTCTCGCGATGGTTCTGTTGGAAGTTAACTCTGTGATTTCCCTTTCCAGTAGACCAAACGGAAAATCGTTTCTTAGCTGCAGGACATAAATAAATATTTTTTTCATGTCTCATTGCTTCTACTTTACTAAAATGAATCATGAAACACATGCCTAGAAAGATTTTGGCTTTCAGCAGCTTCAAATTATAACGGCACTGGTATTTCTGCTATCAGTTTTCTTAGGGAAAGTGATATGAAGTGCAATTTAATGGAAATGTAACAATATTTCCTCTCAAAATTACCAATTTAAATGAAAGAAATGCTATGAATTAACTATGCATTCCAGGTAGCGTTTTAAAGTTCTTAACCAACCATTGTCTTGGCCATAGAAATTTTCTTCTTTTTGAATGACACAACAGCAAGCGTAGAGCCCTGGCTGCTTCATATAAGTTTCTAAACCGGAAACACGCCAATATGTACCTAGTCCAATGCTGTGCAGGAAGTCACAAATCTCAGAGTCAACCGCAGTAGAGTGCAGATACTTCCAGGTCTAATTTTCGAAGATCCATTCAAGCATCCGCATTACATTCGTGGAAAATTTACCGTGGGATGGTTGGCAATGGGGTTAGAACCTGCAGCACTCGTCTATCACACATCACTGAGTCTAGAAATTACTAAACTAGGCCAGGCAGGTGTTTATGCATAAAAATGCCCCCAGAATTTAAACTTTGTGTGAAGATCTCTTTTAAAAAATCGAAGATTATCCTGTCTTGGGGTAGAAGTTCAATTCTCATTTCCCTGTATCCGTCGGAGTGTGTTAGACATTATACAATTCAAAACAACGCCAGCCCAAACAACTGAAAGACGTTAAGACGATTTATAAGCTGGTGTATGGTATAAAAGCCACTCGCCGCACTGTGCATCAACCATTCATTCCGATGACAGGTATACCTGTCAGAAATGCGTTGCAACTTGATACATATTGTTTTGAACATGTTGTGTTCATAGAACAATAATGTATATACGAAAACGTAATTCACAGCAAGATAGCACAATTTTCAAGTATGCTGAACATTGTTGCATATTCCTGCTAAAACCATTTCGATGCCTAGAATATGTAATGATTCATAACGAATAGTAATTTTCTTGGGAAAACGAGTATTAAAAGCTGAGGAAGAAACAAATTTCTTTCTCAGCCAATGCCTTGTTCTCGAGAAATGAAATCAAGATTTGCGAAAGTAAGGTAAGTAGGGCTTTTATAAAGTCAATCGAAAGACAGCGAAACATATTCGGTTTCATTTCCAAGAGTTCATGATTTCCTGTCTGATCATGTACACAGACGAGCAAACAACAGAACTTAAACTTTTAATAGATTTATTTTACCATTTTTCATTTATACACTATGAGAAAAAGATTTTTAAGTGAATAATTCACATTTAGTCTCTGCAGATAATATCTTATCGTTTGTACAGATAGGTTTATTTTGAAATATTTTGGGAGAACGTCAATGCACTTATTAACTTTTAGTGGAAGGACTTGGATTTTAGAAGCTATCGAAAATTTATACAGCTGGATAGAAAGTAATATCTGGCGACGAGGTACCAGAAGTCAAAGTCCCTACCGCGGCGCATATTGGCCACTGAGATTGGGCATCATACCGGCATGACATTATCAGGTAGGTAGCTTAAGTCAGTGGCAGTTAGCAATCAGAAGGTGGACAACGAGCACATCCGCCATTGTATGCTGTGCGAGTGTCGTCGCGGTAGCACACCAGCAAATGCTATAAGGAACATTATCAGTGTGTACTCAAGTGCCATATCACATCGTCAGTGCTATCATTGCTTTGAACGGTTTCGAGAGGGAACTTTTGACCTGTCAGACCGTCCCATAGCCTGAAGACCCAGAACAGTTGAAATGGACATGCTGAAGACCTTAGTGGAGACCGGCCCACCTGTGACCACACTGGACTTGGCCGAACAGCTGAGGACTCCTAGCAACAGGAAATGGACATGCTGAAGACCTTAGTGGAGACCGGCCCACCTGTGGCCCCACTGGACTTGGCCGAACAGCTGAGGACTCCTAGCAACAGGAAATGGACATGCTGAAGCCCTTAGTGGAGACCGGCCTACCTGTGACCACACTTGACTTGGCCGAACAGCTGAGGACTCCTAGGAACATGAAATGGACATGCTGAAGACCTTAGTGGAGACCGGCCCACCTGTGGCCCCACTGGACTTGGCCGAACAGCTGAGGACTCCTAGGAACATGAAATGGACATGCTGAAGACCTTAGTGGAGACCGGCCCACCTGTGGCCCCATTGGACTTGGCCGAACAGCTGAGGACTCCTAGCAACAGGAAATGGACATGCTGAAGCCCTTAGTGGAGACCGGCCTACCTGTGACTACACTTGACTTGGCCGAACAGCTGAGGACTACCGATACGAACATTATCAAGCACCTGCGTCAACTTGGGAAGGTGCATATACGGTAATCAGCACTTTTCTGTTGCCTTGCACTTGAAGGCATTACTTTCTTTCCAACCCAATATTTTAATCTGTGAAGTGAGTCATATAATTTAATTTTGAAATCAGGAGTTTCAATAAATTAGAAACATACGTGAATCCTGTCGATCGCTGCATGTTAAAATCCGATTCAATTGTTCCAAAAAAGAAAATATGCAGAGCCGTCTGTGTAGTAAACATTTGAACGCTATTAATTTTAAATTACAGAGTTTTTCACGTCGTTGACATGCTGCCCGCTTCCTAGCAACAGCTGCTTCCGGAAGTTTTTGCAAATGGAAACATGAAGTTTCACATCAAGCATGCACCACAAATGAAGTTATGTCAATGTGGCAGGTACTACACGTTCGTCAGTTACTGAGTGTTCTATTTTGGTGCCACCTCCTACTTTTGGTTAAGTCCTAGATCGCAAACTCAGTGATAAAATAGCAATCCCACACGAAATTTCATCGGAACCGTTTTAAGTACCCTAGATTATCACACATTAGGTGCAGTTTCCCATTTCACTTTCGGTTTCATGGTCCAACTTATGACCATATTGTTTCTACGACTTGAATTGATAAATCATATGCATCAAAAGACGTTGCTGAACTACGTATTGCTTTAGGCCTCCAAAACTGTCAGATTTCTGATCAGATCTCTTTCCTGTGTCAGTACCAGGCACGACAGATTGTTCTGCTGTGTATTGGTAGTAAAAACTGAAAAAATAACATCATGATTTCGTATAAGAATTATTAAAATTCTCCAATTTGATAATGCACTTGAAATTCTCCAATTGCATAATGCTGTGGCCCTTCTTCAATACCCTTCCTTCCTGAAAAAATCTAAGTTTGAAATGCAAAAATCATCTGTAAAGCCTGCTGCGTTTTTCAGAGTTTTGCGATCGAACTTTTAATTCTTGTTTGGTCTGATATTTATATCTTCGTGCTTTTAAGTTACAGTTTATGCTATTTGAAATAACACCGTACATTATACAACTTGAAATATTTATTCTGTATTGAATGGTGTAACAATTTATAAAACATACAACGACTAAGTGCCGAGCTTTCACACTCCGAACGGGAGGCTTTTTCAAGGCCAGTGAACACAAGAATAATTTCGGGAACGACGATAATTTGAAATCTTGGAGCGCGTATCTACTACGTGTCTAAGTGATATTGCGTCTCGTGGAAGGTGGTGTCTCGTGACCTAGCTTTCAAACATTCCCTCTCATTTCCCCCTTAATATTCTACGCCAGTAGGATCTTCCACGCAGCCGAGAGTTCGAGGGAAGGGCTCTCGTTGCAAGGGTTGGGATGCATGGATATTTCGATGCTTTATCTAGTCAGTGTTCCTTTGTAGTCAGTGTATGAAGCGATCCTCTTCATGTTTTTTCATACCGGTACGGCGTCATATTGGGCTACTTCTTTGCAAAGCGCTGTTTGTGTTTTTCCTGCTTTAATGTCTTTTATGTGTTATTTTCCCTTAATTGTAAGGGATCTTTTGGTCATTCCGATGTATGATCGAGACAAGCCACCTGGATATTCCAATGGTATCCCATACACCCCAGCTCCAGAATTCACGTCAGGGTCCTTATGTGTATTTGTTGTTGCTGTGGCGATGGACATTGTTGATTTAATTCCAATGCGTAATCCATGGCGCTTCATAAGGTTCTTAAACACAAATAAAAATTTCGGGATGTATGAAATGGATCCAGTAAACTGCAAGTTGTCGACTCCTGAGCATGGTGTCCTGTGGTTCCTGGTTATCATCTTGTGTGATATGGATCGCAGAGTCCGTTCCGAGAATCCAGCAGTGACCCCTTTGTTGATGATGTTTGTTATTTCTCTGTCCCTTGTTTCTTTGGTGGAACAAATCGTGATCGCTCTATTGAAGTGGGTACGGAATGCCGCCATTTTATATGAGCTAGAGGATACGGACTTTGAATTGATGAAGTTTGTCACTGTTGTTGGTTTGTAATATACGGTGGAGCATAAGCGGCCATCTTGGGATCTGTTTAACTCAGCGTCAAGAAACGGAAGCGTACCGTCTTTTTCCTTTTCATAAGTGAATTTAACGGAGGGGTGGATGGTGTTGATTCGCTGTCGAAATTCCTCGAGGTCTCTGTCGTCATATTGCCAAATTAAGAACACATCGTCTACATATCTAAGCCCTAATTTTTCGGTTTCTTGCCACCGCTTGAGAAGATATTTTTCTCTAGCGGGCGTAGGAAAGCTTCCGCGAGCACTCCTGATATTGGAGACCCCATGGGGGCACCTTTTGTTTGCTTGTAGTGTGTTCCTAGGAACTGGAAGTAGTTATTATTTACAACCAGGTCGAACACCCTTCGTATGTCTTGCACTGCATCCGGGGTTTGTTCACAAGCTCTGGTAAGAAAGTTCTATAGGTTGTCACACGCTTCTTTGACCGGGATTGACGGGTACAATGATGTCACGTCGAAACCAACCATAATCTCCTTTGCATCTAAACTAATGTCTTTTATTCTGCTTATAAAGTCCGCAGTCGAGCGAAGGGCGTGTTGGGAGCAGGTAGATAGGTTTTTAGGAAGCTAGCCAGCTCTTTCTCTACGTAATACGTTGGCGCTCTTATTTTGCTAACAATGGGTCTGAGTTTAAGGTCAGGTTTATGGTGATTCAGTCTGCCATACAGGGGAGGAATGGATGGTTCCGGTGGAATAATGGCCGCTCTTTTGGTACTCTCATGTAAGTACTTCCATTTGGTTAGGCCTATCACTTTACTAACAAGAGCGTTGGTAGGGTTTGCTTTGGTTTCTAGAGTAGATGTGTCCGCTATGAAACTGTTTAGCTCAGTAACGTAGTCTGTTTTGTTCATTAGGGCTATCTGGCCGGACTTGTCAGTGAACGTAATAGTTACCGATTCATCGCTTTTTAGATCCTTCAGGGTTCTCCACGCTCTGGTGTCATGCTTGGTAAGACGGTCTTCCTCAGCTTCGCGGATAAGAAATGTCTTACTGGTTCTTGTTCTGTGGGCGGAAGCTTTCCGATAGCTGATTCCAGTTCTGGGATGATCTGCTTGATGTTTGGGCTTGGTTGCGAGGCAGAATTTCGGGCCCCTGTCAAGTATATTTACTTCCTCGCTTGACAAAATCTTTATTGACACATTAACAAATGGTACTTTTCAGTTCGCAGTTTGCTTCTGTTGTCCTTTGGATAAAATATATAACTTTCTTCTATGTTTCTCTTGCATGATGACTTCTTGTCTCTCAACTAAAACATGGGTTCAGATAAGCCAGTCACCAAAGGATAATATTTTCGGTGCAGCGCTGGATCTCATTCTACAAGCTATAAGCTTTGTTGTATAGTCGCATAACTTCCGCTGTTTTTCTTCTCACTAGCGAGACTAAGGTCTTGCGCTTGAATTCCTCCAGCCTGTCTTGAAACCATTTTTCCTTAATTGCCGTTCTGATGCGCATAAACTTAGGGTATATTCTACGTTCTTGCACTCCGTTAGATATTTCAAATGTGCTGTTTCCTTAGTGAGGCGTATCCTTGTGTTCCTGTAGTATTTGAACATGTTCCTATAAGTGCCCGGAAAAGCGTTAAATTACCATAATGGAACTTACACCTTAGTATTTATACAACTTGAAGTATTTATTCCGTATTGAATGGTGTAACAATTTATAAAACATACAACGACTAAGTGCCGAGCTTTCACACTCCGAACGGGAGGCTTTTTCAAGGCCAGTGAACACAAGAATAATTTCGGGAACGACGATAATTCGAAATCTTGGAGCGCGTATCTACTACGTGTCTAAGTGATATTGCGTCTCGTGGAAGGTGGTGTCTCGTGACCTAGCTTTCAGACATTCTCTCTCATTTCCCCTTAATATTCTACGCCAGTAGGATCTTCCACGCAGCCGAGAGTTCGTACATTGTTGGAAGTCCTATTCCTCTTGCAATATCCGGAAACAACACGTAAACATTGCTACAGGGAGTTGAACATCTGAACCTCATTCATTCTAAAGTTACAACGCATTTTTCTTCCAAGCCAGACCGCCATTCCCTGTATCAGGTGGCTTCTTCAAAGCCACTGCACAAAACAATAAGTTACAGCAGAGATAAGTGGCATGTAACGTTTCACGAAATATCAGCACATTAACCAAAAACTCATTAAAAATGACAGGTTTTAAACAGAATGAAAGGAAATTAATTCGACAACTTAATATATTCTTGGTGAACGTGCGCTGTTCATATTGTGGAAGTAATTTTCCTTGCTGTGATGTGCTCTGAACGTAGAGTATAACCTTATTCGTGGTTCCTTCCTCGTGGCAGTGGATCATAAAGCTATGTCCGAATATTTATTAAATAGACAAACATCAAATGTTACGAAAAAGTGGACTTGCGCCTGACAATAGTCACAGTGACAGCCACAATAATCGGATATTTGTCTTCTTGTTGTCACCTATATGTGTTATATTCGGCCCCACCATTCCTCGTGTGCAGCTACAAAAAACTAAAAGGAAATAAATTATTTGTAAATCCATGTACGTATATGCTCCTCAAATGTCGTTTATGAGCAACAAACTAAAACGAAGATTCGCGACAAAGCGTTTGCCTTTTCGTGTTTGTACGCTGCTGTTAAAACGACTTTGATCCTGTGAGGTAACTCAGCTCTGATGCTACTTCCGAAATCTTGGGATGAGATGGCATCACAGCTTGATTTCACGCAGGTATTTGAAAAAACGGCGTTCGTTGTGATGCAAAGAAAGCATGACATTTACGTAAGGAACTGCAACAGAAACTATGTACGTTGGATCGCCGCACGAGTTATGGTTCAATCGCTGTTTCGTACATTACCAACAAAGTTCGTTTCCTGAAGTACGTAGGTTCGGGCCACCATAAAAGACGATTAGATTGATTCCATGAGCAATTAACGGGTAAAACGTCTTTACAAGTACTCCGTTAAATCTTCTTCCAAATTTCATTGAAATAACTCCATACTGTCTCGAGTTACACGGTTACGAGTACGATATGTATTGTTACGAGTACGATATGTATTACTTTAAGGTTTGGGCTATGTGAAATCTTCTCCTGGACTAGCACATACTGTGATGCCACGTACACTGAGCGATCACTGAATTATGACCACCACTATCAAAAGTGGATGCTGTTAATTGACGACGTGATTTCCGAGAGGGCGCGATTAGTTGACGGACATGGCATATATAACGTGTGAGTGGAGCAGCAGGTAGTAAAATTCGGAGAGTGATGGAAGACGAAATGATTTATCGGACTTTGAAAACGGACAGACTGTGGAAAGTAGGAGAGAGGGTGCTTCGATTTCCCAAACGACTGAACTGTTGGATTGTCCGCGAGCCGCTATAGTTAAAGTGTATTAGGACTGGCGTGAAAGTGGTCAAACAACTACCCGGTGACAAAACTGTACAGAACAGCGAAAGGTTGATGTGTGGGGTGAGTGCCGGGTTCGACTACTCGCACAGGTCAGCAGACGCAGCAATGTTCAACAGTTGGCTAGTTAAAACGACAAAAGTCAACCCGGAACAGTATTTGTCATGGCCATGTGTCGCAAGCTCGCACGCATGAGCTATAACAGCAGATGACCCTGACGACATCATCTCCTAACCACGCTTCATCGGCGCAAAAGACTGGCTTGGTGCAAAGATCAGGAAAGTTGGACGTCGGATGACTGGAAAAATGTGTGCTGGTCTGACGAGTAGCGGTTTTTACTCCACTCCGTGGATAGTCGTGTACGTATTTGGCGCCAACAATATGAGTCACTCGATCCATCCTACATGGTCTGGATGAGGGGCATGTTTACCTGGCAGGAAATTTGACCCCTAGTGTATGTGGAACAAAGTATGACTAGTGCTCATTATCGTTAATTGCTAGCTGACTCAGTACACCCAGCAATGTTGCACTCTTTCCCGAAAGGAGACTGTGTCTTTGAAGATTACAATGTGCCGAGCCACAGGCCTAATATTGCCAAGAAGTAGTTTAAAGAACACAGTTCAGACTCCTAGCATATCGATTGGCCTCCTAACTCTCCGATATCAATCCCATACAGCACTTGTGGGATACTATGGAACGACGTATCAGTCGTCTGGATACACCAATGACCTCCACACCTGCATTGAAGACTACAATACATACAGCTTGCTTGTGCATACCTCCAAACTACTTCCGGCATCTTTAATCGATGCCACGTCGGGCAGTTGCTGTATTGAGGGTGAAAGGACGACATACGAAGTATTACGTAGGTGGTCATAATTCAGTGATTACTAACTGTAAATGAGACACTGCCTGAGTCGATACACAGTTCAGCTCCTCACTAGCTTGGACCGATCCCCCCATCCCCCCCCCCCCCCACGCACACTCACACATATCTATGAGCATGTAGCTTTTGCGAAATCGCAAATATAGCTTGGGAATTACACTGACGGAAAAACAATCCCAACACCACGAAAAAATAGTTGTAGAGGAATGAAATGGCGGCAATACATTTGTATAGGTAACATATTTAATCGATTAAGGTTTCAAGATCACAGCTTATTGTAAGCGCGAGAAGAGCCATTTTAAATGTGAAATGCTGGTACATTTATAACTGGTGTAACCACCAGAATGTTGAATGCAAGCACGCAAACGTTCATGCATTGTGTCGTACAGGTGCTGGATGTCAGTTTGTGGGATGGAGTTCCATGCCTGTTGCACTTGGTCGGTCGATACAGGGACGGTTAATGCTGGTTAAGGGTGGCGCTGGAGTTGTCGTCCAATGATGTCCCATACGTGTTCGATTGGTGAAAGATCTGGGGATCTAGCAGGCCACGGCAACATGTCGACACTCTGTAGAGCATGTTGGGTTACAACAGCGGTATGCGGGCGAGCGTTATCCTGCTGAAAAACACCCCCTGGAATGCTGTTCATGAATGGCAGTACAACAGGTTGAATCACCAGACCGACTTACAACTGTGCGGTCAGGATGCGCGGAATAACCACGAGAGTGCTCCTGCTGTCATAGGAAATTGCTCCCCAGACCATAACTCCAGGTGTAGGTCCAGTGTTTCTCGGCCGCAGACAGGTTGGTTGCAGGCGCTCACCTGGCCTCCTTCTAACCAACACACGGCCATCACGGGCATCCAGGCAGAACCGGCTTTCATCAGAAAACACAACAGATCTCCACTCCGTCCTCCAATGAGCTCTAGCTTGACACCACTGACGTCGCAAACTGCAGTGGTTTGGAATAAGTGGAATGCACGCTACAGGGCGTCTGACTCGGAGCTGTCCTTCAAGTAACCGATTTGTAACAGTTCGTTGTGTCACTGTGGTGGCAACTGCAGTTCGAATTGCTGCCGCAGACGCGGTAGGATGCGCCACGGCCATACGCCGTACACGGCGGTCTTCCACTCTCAGTATTGCCATGTGGCCAGCCGGAACCCGGTCTTCTTGAGGCAGTACCTTTTTTGACCACCGCTGCCAACAATCATGCACAGTGGCTACATTCCTGCCAAATCGTTCTGCAATATTGTGGAAAGAAAATCCACCTTCTCGTAGCCCTATTACACGACCTCGTTCAAACTCCGTGAGCTGTTGATAATGGCTTCTTCATCTTCTTAAAGGCATTCTTGACTAACATCAACACCCTTCGTCGAATCTGAACGATAACTAACGCTCACGAGCGTTACAGCACGTATTTACAGCAAACCTGCTTTGCATGGTTTGCTGTAAATACGCCGCACGTATGCGCCGAACGCGAAATTTGCATAGACTAGCGCCGCACGTATGCGCCGAACGCGAAATTTGCATAGACGTTATCTTACAGATGTACTCTCACCGCCTACCAAATTTCGTTTATCTAACACAACCCCTTCTTGGTGTTGGGATTTTTTCCGTCAGTGTATTTCCATGAGTCACATATACACTGGCGTGCCAAAATTATGGACGAGACGGTTTTTCGAATGTAACGTCGTGCAAAAGCTCTCCATATCGACTCAAATCATACCATAAGATCCCCAAGATGTAAGAATATGGGACAAGTGAGCAAAACCGTCCAAACAAGGAATTCAAAGAATACAAAGGCACTTTATTGAAAAGGTAGCTTCGAGTACAACTGGACAGAAGACAGAAACGTCCATGTGACAGGCGGCTGCCAAGAAAAATCCAGTCTTTAGTAGCGAATATGACCACCCCTGACTTCGTTGCAGGATTTACAACGTCCATCCATGCTGAGGACGAGGTTGTCAAGGAGCTGTTGAGGCATCGCAGTCAATTCCTCTTGCAGCGCAATCCGCAGCTGCGGAATCATTGCTGGCGGCCGGTGACGTGCTGCCAAGCGTCTCCCGAGAAGGTCCCACACGTGTTCGATTGGATATAGGTTCGGGGACCTTGCGGCCAATCTATGCGTTGAATATCTTCACTCTCCAACAGCTCTGCGACAGCCACTGTACGATGAGGTGCAGCGTTGTCGTCCATGAAAAGGAACTCAGTACCCACAGCACCTCCAAACAGACGCACGTGAGGCAGGAGAACCTCGGTAAAATAGCGGACACCAGTGACTGAACCTCCTTGGATGATGTGGAGGTCAGTACGGCTACCAAGCATGATACCGCCCCAAACGAGAACTCTGCCACCTCCATACCGGTCCCTTTCGATGATGTTGGAGGTGGGATTGCATTTTCTCTGCTCTGTTCAGATGTGTATACGTCCAAAATCGCTCGTCAGATTAATTCGGCTCTCATTCGTAAAGAGAACTCTACCCCATTGCTGATGTGTCCAGTTCTTATGTTCCTGGCACCACAGAAACCGCCGTCTCCGATGAGCAGGCGTTAATGGCACACACCGTACTGGTCGTCGTGCAAATAGACCACCTTTGTGCAGCCTCCTGGCCACGGTAAAACGCGATAACGGACGTCCAGTTGTCTGTTGCATGTGCCTTGCGATTTCTTCCGCTGTCTGCCGTCTGTCTCTTCTCCCCTGTAGGACAATATACCGGTCGTCCGCCGTCGCGGTTGCTCGTGGATGACCACTGCTACACTCTCGGACAGCTGTTCCTGTCGTTTGAAATGCCCTCCAAGCTCGTGAAACGATGGTGTGAGCGATCCGGAACTCCTCGGCCACACTAGTCACACTTCGACCTTCTTACAACTTCCCAATGACGCGACCTCGGGTAAAGTCATCCAGATGTCATCTACATGATTGCCTGTTGGCCATATCACATGGTGGCAGCAACTCGATGTCGGTCAAACCGATGTACACCGTGCAATAGCTTTCCGAATCGCTGAGCGTACACCGCCGTGTGCTTTATACCCTTCCGACATCCCCCCTCCCTACATCATGCTGCATATATGCGCCTGCCCTACCGTACCGGACCCCAGTCTATCTCTTGAGTGGTCTTTCGGTCCGTTCCGCCTACTCGTTCCGCTGTTATGCTAATTTCTCCTCTTCGCCCTTAATTTTTGCAAGCCAGTGTATTTACAGGTCCACACGTATATGTGATGTCATTAATGACACTTCGTATCATGACTCATTAGTCATGACTATGTAGATGTCGGAGAGGGTATATTCTCTAACAGTTTGATATGGGGTAGTTTACATGTAATGTTTCATCATTCATTGCAATCCGAACCCCATGACGCACGTTTAGGTGAATTTACAATTCTGGAGGCCGAGGATCTGCTGTAACACAAGAAAGAAAGCGTTGCTTGGAGCCGCATAATAGTAGCCGAGAGTATGTCAAGCTAACTCTCCTCTTCGAGTACCTGGGTTGAACTCCTGTATGGAATCCTTTTGAGACTCCTGTTCTCTTTAGTTCCGGCTCATTCTGTTTCGTGGTCAATAAACCTAAATTAAAGTGAATGCGTCCTTCCTCTCCTGAAAAGCAATGTAACAAGGGCTGATAGAAGCTGCAACTCTTTTAAGTTACAGCATCTATCTGCCAAAATTTGATGGTTAACAATTTCTGTGAGCTTAGGTACTCTTTGCGGAGGTTCATGTTACTGAATGTAACTATACGGCTGCAATCAAACATTTATCAGTGAGGAAATATTGTGTTTTAAAAAATTCTAAACGTTCTTAACGCAGACCAAACACTGTAATTGGAACTCGCATAGTTAAGAGAAAAATCTGCCTGCAGTCCATTTGTCGCAACCAATATCAAAACACATTTTATAATATGACACACAAATATAACACACGGTTAAGGATTTTTTGGTCGTACACACTGCTCTCTAAAACACATGTGAAAAGGGATGTTGACATCCATCTTAGATAAAGATTTCAAAACTCTTGAACTTTTTTTACCTACGATTCTTAAGGCATGAGTGTGAGTGCGCGTTGATTAGAAACCTTTCAAAAATGGAAATTCAAGGGCGCACACATATATGCATTCATATTTACTCAGTGAGACCTTTTAAAACCAAAATTTAAGGACACACACGTACATATGCGTACATATTTACACTTTTTAAAACTTTTAAAATGGAAATTCAAGGGGCTGAAAAAGTTTTCCTGTCTTGAACAGACTTCTGTTTCACACAGGATTTTTCAAAAAGCGGGAAAATTGAGACTTTCCAGAGAGTGAAAGTCATTCGCAGAAATTACTGTCACTTGATTCCAAAATATTCAATTTGATGGTGATCAGTTAATGTTCGTTTGCTTTAAATATACATTCGTAGTATCTCACTTTATAATTTTTGTGTACTCTTGACAGAAATGGAAGTTAAAAGTTCAGAAATTTTTTAACTATGCTATGTATTATTTTACTTCTTTATTGTAACATTAAAACTTTAAGCCAAGATAACCGAAATACCGATATAATTCGTAAAAACGGAAATGTCCTTTCAAAAACTGCACCATCTTCTTAACTCAAACGTGCAATTTTTTCAAAATGAGGCAGTTCACTTTCACACCATATGTTTTTGTAATCCAAGTAAAACTTTTCCTGTTGTGTTTCAAAAGAAAGCACGCAAAGAATTGCTTATTCTATCTTTCTTTTGCGTTTACTTTAAAAATTAGGCTGTAATAATAGTGCGTATTAATATAAAAGTGTTAAGAAGCCTTGGCATTAATGCATACAATGAGCATATGTATGCGTTTAAAGCTAAGCTGAATGAATTAACGTACCATTAAATCTTTATTTCGGAATCGGCAAAAACCACTTTTAATGCGCACAATGAGCATATGTATGCATTAAAGCTAGGCCAAATGTATTAACGTGTCATTAAATCTTTATTTCGGAACCTGCGCAGACCAGTTTTTAGCACGTCTTTTGTAATTAAAAAAATCGTGCTGATCTTCTCACCTTGTCCGTCTGGCAGTCTGTCAGTGGACACCATATCTCTGCAATTATTAGTCCGATTAAAAATATTATTTTTGCATTGAGAAGCTTGAAATACAAGAATGTTGATCGTTGCATTCCGCAAGAGGGCCTCTTCATTTTCATCTACATTTACGCCGCTAGAGGGCGTAAATGTAGATGACATCAAATTCCAAATACGACAGAAAAAATTATTTTTCCTTTCGATGCCATTTATATGAAAGACTATTTTAGATACAGTCTCTTTTTCAAGTAATGCAAAGATTTCCACTAAGGTGCGTCGCATAAATATAGAGGCAGTCGATTTTGCGCCGTGAACGCAATGCGAATATAGATACAAAGCTGAAGTGGTGCCTAATTAGACATAACCCTACAACAAACGTTTCGATCCGTCGAGAGACCGGATTGTGTGAATATAACACCACAATGTGAAATAGTGTAATTTTAGGTGTCTCATAAATATAAAGACAACTATGTAAAGTAGCCACATGCAAATGAAATGTACAAATTATTATGTTGTACGCACGCGCATGGGCCGTAATTCGGTCCAGCCTACAAAAGACAGCGGACCTGCCGTCAGACATTCATTTGCAGAAATGCCACGCAACAGTCAACTTTCTGGCGAGGAGGTGCAGAAGATTTGGAGACTGAGAGCAAATGGATTGCCTGTAGCGAAAATTTGTAAAGCCATGGGGAGGAGTGGGCAGTCATTTATAAGACTTTATCGAAGCGCGGTGCGTTAACTGCCAGAAAACGGCCTGGAAGACCTCGAATAACAACCAAACGAGATGATCGGGCCATCATGCGTTTAGTTTCATCCCAAAGGTTATCACTACGTCAAGTTTCTCAGACTGTTGGTGTCACCGTCTCAAAGGACACAGTTCATCGACGAATCAAGGAAAGTCTCAACATTGTGCTCCATAAAATGCGACGTCTGCCACGCCTCACGCGGCGCCACAAGGAAGCTAGATTGTTGTAAGCAAGCAGCTACATGCACTGGACGGACGAGTGGACCACAACTATTTACTCCGATGAGAAGAAGTTAAACCTGGACGGCCCTGACTGTTGGAACTGCTATTGGCATGATTTACGACCGAGCCACGCACCTTCTTCAGCAGACAAAAAGGAGGGGGATCTGTGATGGTCTGGGGAGCTTTTGCGTTCAATCGGACAACGGATATCGCTTTTCTGCAAGGCAGGCAAAACTCCGAAACGTATCAGAACATACTCCTTCTACCGTTTGCCGAAACTCTAGCAGGTGTTGATTATCTGTTCCAGCAAGACAATGCCTCTATTCGGTCTGCATCAACGAAAAGCTGGTTTAATACTCATCATGTGACCGTAATGAATTGGCCAGCACTCAGTCCAGATCAGAACCCTATCGAGAACCTCTGGGGTATCCTAGCTCGTGATGTGAATGCGAATGGATGGCAGTTCTCAAGTGTGGTGGCATTGAAAGAGCAAATTGAACGAAGCTGGTACGCACTTCGTCCAGAACATTTACATCACTTGGTGGACAGCATGCCCAATCGGGTTTTCAGTGTTATTTGGAACAACGGCTCCACTATTCGTACCGGCGGTGCTCATAACTAGTAAGTCTGAGACAGCGTATTTCTGTTTTTTTCTTGTACTTGGGTTGAAATTATTATGTTTCCTTCAACCTATTGTGCAGCTGCGTGTCCTATGCTATTTTTGCTATAAATTTGAGGTATACATTTCAGCTCGTTGTTGTTTCTTTTTTTTCGAGAATTTGTTCTGTCTTTATATTTATGCGACGCACTATAGGAGCATAAAGGTAAAATGCGTTTTCCCCAATACCACTGCTCCTAAAAATACTATTTAAAAATTCTTCCTGCATAAAATACAGCTTTTGATGCGAAATGTTCTGCATATTATTGCTAATTTGGACAAAGAATGGTTTGACCACCAGGAGCGTAAGTGTTTCTGATGTATTTGTAGCAAAATCTGAGCTTTTGAAAATTCGATTGAAAAAGTTCTTTCGCAGATCGATACCGCTCACATCGGAAACCCTTTTGAAAATACTTCCTGCTTAAAATAATGCATAGTTTTTCCGGCATGGGGCGTAGATGTATATTTAATTTTTATCGATATCCCTGTTTCTAAGAGTCCGATTTGAAAAATTCTTTCTTCTTTCTTTGTTGGAGGGCGTTTCTAGTGAGAAATGTTTATTATATAATTTGAAATTTTTCTTTCCGCACAAATGTGCCACTAGAGGGCACTAGTTCATGTTTACGTTTACAGCAATATCTGCAGGACTGAAAATCAGATTGAAAAAATCCCTTTTCGATCAGATACCTCTAATTATCCAAATTCTTTGTGTATATTTTCTTCCGAAAATAATGCACAGTTTAGCCGACAAGGGCGCCAGTGTTTATTCTTTTTTCTAAATATCTCTGCCGCTAAATGTGCGATTTAAAAATATTTTAACACCGGATTCCATTTGTCTTGTGAAAACTTAAGGTTGTATTTGAAGAGTTTTGTAGCTCAAAAATCCTTCTATATTTCTTCTTTTAACTGTCTGATTTGAAAATCTCTTTGTTTTTCATACTCCTTCTGCTATGAGAAACTTTTTGTGAGCCATTTATTTATTTTCGTAACATATTTTTCAGCCGCTGGTTAAGTACAGTAATTTGCAAAAGTTTAAGACTACCTGCCAATTTATTGAAAATTGAGATTTTGAAAGAAACAACTAATTACTAGTCAGAGATATTTGAAAAAACGACACCACAGATGAATACTTGCATCCTTTAGAACACAAAAAGACCGAAATCAGTACTTTGTGTGGCCACCTTTGTTTTGTGCAAAGAACAGAATACGATGTGGCATACTCTCAATGAGGGATCCGAAGTAATCACTTGAAATGTCTTTGCACCACACGTACTTTATCGCCTCAATTAATGCTTGGGAATTCGATGGCTGTTTTTTTAAAATGGTCCACAAATTTTCGATTGAGTAAAGGTCGGGCCTATTACCGGGCCAGTCAAGCACAACACGGTTATGGGTTTTCTTCTGCATTTAGACCTTTAGTGTCTTTTATCTGTGGCATGGAACACCATCTTGTATATATATTGTTCATATGTGCACTTGCATATGAGTTAACAGCTTCTCACGCAGCATTTCCACATAAAAAGGACCAGTCATGGTAGTGCCAGTCGGCAAAAGGATAATAAAGTAGTACCGGATGCTGACATAGCACCCCCTATCACCTGACTAGGCGGATGTCTCACGGTGCTAACGGTGCATTTTTTATCAAACATTTTGTCTTTTGGTCATCGAGCATGTGCTTCACGTGATTCAAATTGACGCACAGTTGATTTATCGAAAAAAAAAAAAGAACAAAAACTTGTCACCAATTTTCAGGTCCACGATTGATGGCGCTTCGCAAACTGGAGTCTCTTCTTTTTCATCAGAGACGTTAATCTAGGTTTATGCGCAGGTTTATAAGACTTTATTCCAAAATCTTTCCTAAGACGTCGGAAAACAGTTTTGATACTAATATCAGACCCTTTTGAATGTAGAAATGCCTTGATTTTCTTGTACGAACTTCTCAGAGAACATAACTATTCGCCTAATGGAGTTGTTATCACGTGGGGTGGTTTTCCTTGGGTGTGCACTTCTCTTTCGGTAGCCAAATTCACCTGTATCTCGATACTTCATGATTGCATTATGAACAGCAGTCTTGCTAACATTCACCTTTCTGCTTATGTCACGCTCGGAGTATCCTTCATCATATAAAGTCACTGTTTGTGCCCTCTGAGTAACACTTAATGACACTTTTTTGCCCATCTTTCGCTACCTAGAAAATACGTACGAAACCTCTCAGCATGAAAACCAGAAGCAAACTGATGCTCGCACGCTTCCCCCAACTTTATCAACAGCGGCAACTGTAGGATGATGTAGCACCGACAGGAAGGTGAGTAATACAGACAGTAGCTGACGCAATCGGGAGAAATCTCCTAATACCAACAGGTGGTCTTAAGCTTTTCCAAATGACTGTAAGTAGCTGTTTCTATTTTTTGAATGTTCTATCGATTGCAGAAATCTGGTTGATGTTTTTTCCTAACAGGTTCCATTGACCTTGAATAACTTTGAAAAATATTATTCGCATCGGAAAGAATTCAAAAGACGAGCTCGTAATGAGCACGTCTTTTGAATTCTTTTGAAAACAGAAAATTCGGTGTCACCTTTCTTGTTCCTTGTTGACTCCCATCTGAAAAAAAAAGATGCATTATAAATATATACAGTATACATCTCTATATATTTTCCTTTGCATAACCTTTGCCTGCATAGCCTTTGACTGACGCAAGACAGACCGTTGTGGAAGAAACTTGGAGAGACATTCATCCAGCAGTGGTTTGATAATGGTAGACAATAGTGATGATGATTATTATTATTATTATTTATATGTTTAGAGATAAGCTGAAAAAATGAAATTTGGGACCATTCTTCCTGAAAAATACATTGGTGTCCAAAAGTTAGGCGTAACCAACAAAAAGTGTTAAATTACAAAACCGAGAATGCACACTGAAATACGCAGTTTACTCTGTATAGTGATATCAAAAATATGACCATCTGCGGAATCACAGTTAACCCGCCCTGGCGCGTCACAGAGTGTAGGTGACAAGGTCGGCCAGCCAGGACAGATGAGCCATAGTGCGTTACGTGAGCGCAATGGGCAGACGGTAGTAATTTAACGGCCGTTCCAAAAGGAATGATCATCGGCTACCGCGCCAAGGGTGGAAGCATCTCAGAAACAGCAGACTGCGTGGGCTGTTCGCGAGGTGCTGCAGTTAGGGTGCACCAAGAATGGACTGCTGGCACAACGAGTACCTCCCGACATCATTCCTGTGCAGCCTCAACGGTCATCAATCCCAGAAGAGAACGCACGTCTGTCGACTGGTAAAAGGCAATCGACGCTCAACGGTGCAGCGATTGATAGCGCAAATGATCGCCAGAGCACCCAGGTACGTGTCCCCGATATCAGTAGAGCTAACCATGTCACGCATGGCTCTCCGGAGTCTAAGCTGGTTCAAGGCGCCCATTTTAACCCAGGTCCATCGGCAACGACACCTGAAGTTTGCGTGGTACTACCGTCATTGGACAGTTAAAGAGTAGAAAAGGTTGCCTTCTCCGACGAATCGATATTTCTACTCCACAGAAGTGACGGGCGGTGGGGGATAAGGCGTCAGATACAGGAAAACCGACATCCGGACACGCCTGCCGGTCAAGTACAGTCGGCGGTGGGTGCATGCCTAGGGGATGTTTTCCTGGTATGGCCTGGAACTGCTGGTACAACTGAATGGGTCCACCGTGAGCAACTCAATGGGCTATAAGCAGTCGCCCGTCCTTAATTTAGGTCACTGGCTCCAGGGAAGGGAGAGAGCCAGTGCCGTAAGACAAACATAACATCCATGCTTCACCGGGATTCGAACTCGGACCCATTTCGGACGAATTATCAGAGGCTATCACTTAGACCACTGCCCTATCAGGGCGGCAGTTGGACGTTTACCCTGGTGGTGATGGTGTCTACCAACAGGGGACGATAAGAGCTGCCTCGTCGCTAAGGGGATTCGTGACTGGTTCCAGGAACACGACAGTGATGTCTTCGGTGTCCCTTAGCCTGCGAAATTACCCGACTTCAATCCCATAAATCAGATCAGATACAGGGTTTTAGGAAGAGAGTGTCTAACCCCAAGTCTTAAGCAATCCTTAAAAATAGGAAGCTAGGAGATTTAGGCTAGAGTGCCCGATAGGAATGTGACACGGAAGTGAAGTAGAAAGAGGGAGGAAGACGCCCTTATTTATTACCGGGGGGCCAGAACCACGTCATCTGCGAGACCTCCGTGCTCTGCTGCAGTTCGAATATGCACGTGTGGTTCGGTCAACTTTCCAGGGCCTCATTGCGTCCATGCCACGCAGTCTCGCCACGGCCATCCGGGCCAAGGGTGGTTATTCCCATTGTTAGGTAGGTAGACATATAATTGTGATACGACCGTGTACATAGATATCTTAGTGAGTCACTAAATGCGCAGTATAAATCATATTACAAAATGATGAACTAGAAAAACGCATACCAATTGTCAAAACTGATGAAATCAGCAGGAATTTTCTGGAAATGTTTCTGTTTACATACACCCGTTTAGTGAGTCGTATGGTAACCTGTTTAAGAAATACAAGTGCCTCACCAATGTCTCATGCTGCTAACAAAGGGAACAAGAATGTGGCAACAAATTCCGCTCCTTAACAAGAGGAGATCTGAGTTCCACGAGAGTTCTGGCAGGAGGTTGGCGACCTGAACTGCGTCTCTCCAATGCATCCCATACATGCTCTATTGGGTTGAGGTCTGGGAAATACGATGACCATGGCATACGGCGGATATTTTCACTTTCCAGTTAATAAATAATCGACAATAGCAGCTCTATGATGTCTCGCGTTATTATCAAGTAGGAATCAAGGATTTCGTTTTTGCATCTCCAACCTGTTAAAGTTCCACTAGAGTATACATGGAGCTGTGTGCGCTCGTTGGACATAATTCCACCTCTGGAATGGTGCATTTCGCGGATGCTTTGGGGAGAATAACGGGTACCAGGTTTTCTCCAGATGAGAACACGACGGCTGTCTCTTTCGGACTGAATCTGGATTCATCGAAGAAGAGGACATTGGTCCAATAATTTTCATCCCACTCTCGATATTTTCCTGATCACGGTACCTTGGAATTTCTCACTGACGGAGTAAGTGGGATGCAAACTGCAGGTCTTCTAGGATGTAGTCATTGTTCGTTGAGTCGTCTGTGTACTGTATGCCTTGAAACAGCTGACCCACTAGCCGCAGACATCTCTAAAATAAACACTCTGACTGTCACCGACCTGTTACGTCTCGCTGTTGGTGCCACGTACCTATCAACCTCAGCCGTTATAATCTGTGGACTGCCTACCACAAGTTGATGATTAACATCTCCGGTGTCCGGGTACCTTCTCCAAAGTCTGGACACACTGGATTGATTAACACCAGTGGCTCCGGCAACATTATTCTGCGTCTGCCCGGATTCCAACATTCCGATAATCAGACCACGTGTGAACATATCCACTTGCTGTCTTTCTGACATATTGTTTCAATAAAACATAAATTCTACTATTAACAGGGTGCGATGATTACAATAAATATCGCTTTTCGAACTTTTGCGGCTCTTTCTCAACTCCACAAATGTGCTGCTTCGCGTTTTATGCCAATTACCGTTCGTCACGTGATGTTCGGTAATGATTTCCACATTTGCATATTCCCACGTCATTTGTATTTTATTACCCTTCCTTCCCCTTTCGTTTGCTCCAAAATGTCTTTTTGTTAACAATTCTTAACTTTTGGACACAGTGTATGTTCCAACAGTAATGTTTTAGGTGGAAAATGTGATCTGACCTTTCGCACTTGATATTCCAGCAAAACTTCAATAATATTGGGTTTGGAGATTCGGGTGGCCAGGGTAGCTGCTGTTCCTCTTCGTCACGCTCTACAAACGACAACTTGACACGTTTCGTACAATGCATGGATGTATTATTCACTTGAAGTCAGGGACGGTCGTTGGGGAACAATGCCTGCAACAGTGGACGCAGATGGTCCCCAAGAACGGATTCGTACGTTTTAGATGTGACACGACCCTACAGAATAGCTAATAGCCTTCAGGAATGCCATGATATGGCACCTAGCAGCATCAGTGATCCACCTTCATGCTACGCCACGTATTTGGAGGATTTTCAATTTGGATCTCGCCCTTTGGAATATAACTGCTATAATTAATTGCAGCACGGCCATAAATACAGATATGATAGAGTTCCCGACGAACTGTTATGACGGAAACGGGAACATCCTGACTGGGGCTAAACTGTGCTGCTCTTTGCCGTACCATGATCTTGTGCTTCCGTTTCACAATCCGTGCCAACGTCCGCCTATCCGTATATGACATTTAGGTATCGTGTCCCCAATTTGCACGTTTAGAGCCAACTCGGTGTCCTTTTTGGCAGGTAGTCATGATCTTCGATGTATTTTCACGTGGTACAGCTATTACTTTTGCAGTTCTCGTTACTGAAGCTCCTGCAAGACGCTCACCAGTGATCCTGCCTTTTTTGAGGTCACTGGGGTTTGACATTTTCGACAAAAAATGCACAACAGATGTTTCACGGCGACTATGACAATGCTACGTGATAGCCGACGTCCTACTGTATCCCTTTACGTACATGCCTCTCATCGCGAATGACTTCGTCCTATAGATTTGCATACGGGGCATTGCCTGTCGTCTAGTCACAGTTGGTGTTCCCATTATTTTGATAAACCCCTGTGTGTGTGTGTGTGTGTGTGTGTGTGTGTGAGCGCGGCACCGCAGATCGTACCTCATTAACCTAATCATCCAATTTCGGGCATACGGTAATGAACTAATATATATAATGCGTTTCTACTGCCTATTTTTATAAGCATGTTGCTTCTATTAAGATTCAATCACCAAAGCTCTGTGTTTTACTACGTATGCAGTGCTTGTTATATATATTGCTCGACATAAAAATGCCACACCATGAAATAATGCACGAAATGAGACAAAACTTAACACACATGTAAGCAAATACGTGGGCAAGAATTCAATAAATTTCCGAGGGGTTACGTGATTCCGGTCGGCGAGGAGACATTAAAATGTGACCTAAGTACGATGATCTTATGACCGCCATTCTGGGTTATACATTCGGCTACATGGCGTAGCATCAACTGGAAATGCCTTCGTATGGTGTCCTGAGGTATCGCTCAACGTGCACTGTTGACCTGTTTCCACAATTCATCGATATTGCGAGGCGGTCGTGTAGCAATTTTAAGTCGTCAGCCAATGATGTGCCACACGTTCTCTGTTAGGAAGAAATCAGGAAATCGCGCTGGCCAGAGCAGCACCTCGACACCTTGTACGTACTGTTTGTTGATATTGGCAGTGAGCGGACGGGCGTTATCCTTTTGAAACTGGGCATCGGAGATATGTCGGATATACAGCACCTCATCGGCGTGCCGTCGTGCTGTCATTGTACGCTCTAGGCGTACGAGTGATGAACGGTTGTTGAAATTGAGAGCGCACCAAATCATGACACCAGACTGAGGAGCCTCATGACGCTCACCGATGGTAGCAACATCTACCCGTTGACCACGGCGTCTCAAGAAACAAAGAAACTCAACTGGCGATTGTTGTCACTAAGGTAGAACAGAGACTCGTCGCCGAATATGACAAGGTTCCATTCGTCCCGCCACGTATGTCTGGTACGACACCAATGGAATTTTGCGCGACGATGTGCTGTGGTAAGCAGTCACAGTGGCTGGTGAGAGCACAAACCTGCCTCAAGTGATCTGCGATTCACAGCCCGTGTCGATACTGGGATATCCATAGCTGCCTATCCATCTCGTCGAATGTCTTCCTCTATGGATGCTTGAATGTCTTCTCTATGGATACTTGAATGTCTTCCTCTATGGATACTTGAATGTCTTCCTCTTTGGATATTTGAATGTCTTCCTCTATGGATATTTGAATGTCTTCCTCTATGGATACTTGAATGTCTTCCTCTATGGTCTACGGCTAGCCATTGAATGGGGCGATAAAAACGTTTGGTCGACCGCCTACGTGCGTTAGTCCCACTATAGTGACGCACGTTGCCTTTCTTTAACTACTGTGGTCACATTCGGCTAACAGGCGTTGCATCCCGGTGCATTTCCGCCGGGATGTAACGCAGGTTTCAACCAGCCATAGATAGCCTAAGATGAAGCCACTGGTCCTAACTAAGGGCCACTGTCCGTGTGATGGTAGGATTTCCACTGGCGTTGTCCAAGCATTTTCACTCCTTACACGTGCATTCGCCAACGAAATCTTTCCGACGCTGTGGTGCACACAACCAAACTTAGCCACGTCGGGCTGTTTTTCCCTGTTACCTTCCTCACATATAACGTGATTGTCTTGCAACCCCAGTCATTTACATAATCCAACTTTCGGCACCTACCTAACACAATTTGCATGTCTTACCAACAAATATTTCCCGGCGTGGAATTTTTCATGTCGAGTAGTTTATTTAAAAAAACTGATAACTACAGTATTTTCATTTAGAAAATAATCTTTGCCATTATAATTGAAATTAAATTTAATTTCAGAACCATTAAATCTGATTATTTTCCTTAGTCTCAGGCCAAAGGCATTTTTTTCTTTGATTTAGAATTTTTTTTTTAAATATGCTGTAATTAAAGCTTGTAATTTTGTACATTTTATTAGAGTTTTAGATGGAATGAATAATGTATACACGTGTTTTATAATGAAATTTACGCAAAGATCCCCCATAAATAAAAATTATTTTTGTTCACATTAGTGTTCTACCACGTACACATAATTTCGCAGCCGGTATGTTCATTCCATCTGTGTCTGCAATCTGGATTTTATATTATGCACAAATGCCCTCTCAATGAGAAAAATCTATAGTGTCAAGTAAATATATTTGTCGATCGGTCAAATAAAAATTATAATTATTTCAATGGTGGCACACATTATTTTTTAACTTTTATGCAGTGAATATAAAATCACATCATATTTTGGTTTCCAAAAATGTTTTTCAAATTCTTTCACTGTTCCTGATGTGCCAAGTTCTCAGCACGATAAATTGTATCTCCCTTGAATCAAAAAGTTTTACTGAGGGAATAAGAAAAAAATTTAACTAGTATTGGCATGTTAGCAGCAACTTACAATTTATTCGTGGCGTGTTTATTTTAATGCTAAAATCTCCATTATAATTATTAGATGCAAGCAAACAGATATAATAATCCTTAATTCAGATCTATTGCCATTCAGTCATCGTTTTACTGTTGCACATGAGAATTCAGAAATCTTTTCCAAGGATATGTTTTAATTGAGTTCAAAATTCTTCCTTCCTGTTTTCATATTTCCTGGCCCGTCTCGTATGATTGTTCATTGGATCTGTTTTTAGTTTCTTGATGTTGTTAAGTACATATTTTTCTCAGAACTTGTCTGTTATTTCACCAACATGCCAAACCCATTACGACTGGAGTATCTTTATGCTAGCGATGATGTCCGGTAACCTTTAACTTTACCCAGATTAAGGAGTTGCTTCTCTGGTCCGGAGGATACCTAAATCATGCATCTCAGTACGGGTATATTTTTCTTGGTTAGATTGATTGATTAATCGATTTTTATAGCGGAAGGGCCATGTTTGGCTAAAGAGCGCCAGTTTCTTGGTTAGAGACCACGTCACCGTTCTAGAAACGAGTTGCTGTCGCGGCGGCTTGTGACCATTCGTCTGAGATGGGCCCAGATTGGAATCCCACTGATGCATGCATGTTTTCTTTCACTTATGGCATTGGCCTTCTCCCTTCCCTGGACCCAGAGGCCCTTAATTAGGAACGGGCGACTTATAAACCTATGGAGTTGCTCACAGTGGTCATTAAGCCCCTAAACAAAAACAACAAAACAAAACAAAAAAAAAAGAGTTAAAGATAAAATACTTTCTTTTGAAGCATAATGATAATTATATCGATGTTACCAGGGTGAGTCAAAAGTTCGTCCACTTTCGGGCTGCACATAATGTTGGGTTTCCATTGCCGAGCGAAAAGGGCACCAGCACCGAATGGCTACTGCGATGACATGGAACACGCGAGATTTATAGGGTACGTTTTTATTTATTTTTTTATTGGAGGTTTAATGACCACCGTGAGCAACTCAATGGGCCATAAGCAGTCGCCCGTCCCTAATTTAGGGCCACTGGTTCCAGGGAAGGGAGAGGACCAGCGCCATAAGGCAAACACAACATCAATGCCTCACCAGGATTCGAACCCGGACCCATCTCTGACGAATGATCAGAAGCCATTGCTTAGACCACTGGGCCACCGGGGTGGCGTACGTTTGGCACTGAGCCACGCTGCGTTACCATATGTGGAGATCAATAAACGTGCTGTTCGGGTGCACCTACGCCACTATTAGAAAAAGCAATTAAACGTGGCAGCAGCAACGAAAGAAATTTGTGCAGTTGAAGGTGAGGAAACAGTGGGTAGTAGCACTGCACGAAAATGGTTCCGTCGTTCGATTGTTGGGGACACCAGTCTCGTAAACAAGACGAAGTCAGGGCGTCCGAAGACAAAAAATAGCTGTGACGGCAAACCTCAGTACCAGTACACGACAATTGGCAGCTGAGGTGGGGCCTTCCCAATCCACCATCCTTCGTCACTTACATCAGCTCGATTTCTCTTTAAGGCGCTATCGAATGGTTTCACACGAACAGACACCCCAGAAGACGAAACTTGTTCTCTGCCGCAGATTGCTGTCAAATCAACACGAAGATAGGTTTCGGCATCGTATTATCACAAGTGATGCAAAGTCGATATTCTTACGTTATCTTACTCCATGAGCCAGCGGCTGAGGCCATGCCAGGAAACACAGTAAGTGGTGCAAAGAGAGAGGTCTGAGAGGAAACTCTTGCTACGCATTTGGTGGGATTGTGAGAGTTTTATGCCCTGGGAACTTGTACCGTATGGTGAAACTGTGTACCGGAATCTTTGTGCCAAACAACTGCAGAGGGTCCATGAGGCTCGGTGAAAACGCTACCCAGGAATCCTCAGTAGGAAGCCGGAGTTGCTGTAACAGGATAATGCAATACCAAAGTTCCACCTCCAGAGTAGACCGCCGAAAACTACCGGAATCGGAAAGGATTGAGATCCTTCCTAATCCTCCATACAGTCCAGAACTTGCACCATCAGATTACCACCTGATTTTGCCCATGGCCATTTCCTACAAGCACGGCATCTTGCTAAATTGGTGGATTTGAAATCTAGAATCAATGAGTTTCTGTCCTCGAAAGCAGCAAAGTGGTAACCTCGTAGAATCGTGTCTCTGGTGGAAAGTTGGCAAAGTACTATAGAAAACAAAGGCATGTACTTTTCAGAATGAGGTGAGCGTGTATGGCTTTCTTGCATCATTAAACCTTCCGTGTGGTACCTTCGTGGGATCGTGGCTCTGGTGGAACGTTGGCAAAGGACTATAGAAAAGAACGGCTTGTACTTAGCAGAATGAGGTGAGCGTGTATGGCTTTCTTGCAACATTAAACCTTTCGAGTGACACCTCCGTTGGATCGTGATTCTGGAGAATCGTTGGCAAAAGACTAGAAAACAACGACCTGTACTTTGCAGAATGAGGCAAGCGTGTATGGATTTCTTACATCATTAAATCTACCGAGTGGCAACTCCGTGGGATTGTGAATCTGGTGGATCGTTGGCAAAAGACTGCAGAAAACAACGACCTGTACTTAACAGAATGAGGTGTGCGTGTATGTCTTTCTTGCATCATTAAACCTTTTGAGTGTTACCTCCGTGGGATCGTCATTCTGGTGGATCGTTTGCAAAAGACTGTACAAAAAAATGGCCTGTACTTTGCACAATGAGGTGAGCGTGTATGGCTTTTTTCCATCATTAAACCTTTCGAGTGGTACCTTCGTGCGATCGTGATACAAGTGGATCGTTGGCAAAAGACTGTAGAATTCAACGACCTGTACTTTCAGAATAAGGTGAGCGTGTATAGCTTTCTTGCATCAATAAACCTTCCGAGTGGTACTTCCGTGGGATCGTGATTCTGTTGGATCGTTGGCAAAAATACTGTAGAAAACAACGACCTGTACTTTGCAGAATGAGGTGAGCGTGTATGGCTTTCTTGCATCATTAAACCTTTCGAGTGGTACCTTCATGGGATCGTGATTCTGGTGGCCTGTACTTAGCAGAATGAGGTGAGCGTGTATGTCTTTCTTGCATCGTTAAACCTTTCGAGTGGTACCTTCATGGGATCGTGATTCTGGTGGCCTGTACTTAGCAAAATGAGGTGAGCGTATATGCCTTTCTTGCATCATTAAACCTTTAAACCTTTCGGGTGGTACCTCCGTGTGATCGTGATTCTGGTGTATCGTTGGCAAAAGACTGTAGAAAACAACGACCTGTACTTTGCAGAATGAGGTGAGCATGTATGGCTTTCTTGCATCATTAAGCTTTTTTCCAAAAAAGTGAAGCGACTTCCGACTCGCCCTGGTAAAAATGTCATTATCTCATCCGAATTTACACCATCCAAGTTTCAAACATTTATTTATTTCTACTCATATTTAACACTAATAATATTTTTCATCAGAGTACACAGGCCACAGCCAATTCCAGTTTTAGTCGATCATTATGCCATTCTACTTCTCTCATAGAGGTATTGAACAAGAATTATGTGCTCTGCAAATTCATCAAAAATTCTACCTCTTTACGTTTCTCTGCAGATTCAAAATACATCAGCGAGTAATTCTTAAACATATAATTTTGCTGCACCACTTTCTTAATTTTAACTCATTTTTGTCCACAACCATATAAAATTTGTAATATGCTGTTTATAGACATTTTCAGTTATCAGTTTAGATTGACGTAACACCGCGAAAATCAAAAATTGCAGATATTTGCATATATTTAAAAGCTTTCACGTAAGCAATAAAAGCTACGTATATACACTGACGAAAAAAAATCCCAACACCAAGAAGAATAAACGACAGTTGGTAGGCGGTGAGAGTACATCTGTAAGATGACGTTTATGCAACTTTCGCGCTCGGTGCATACGTGTGGCACTAGCAGCGCCCCTCGGAACATGCAAAGCAGGTTTGCTGTAAATACGCTCTGTAAGATTCGTGAGCGTTAGTTAACGTTGAGATTCGACGTAGGGTGTTGATGTTAGTCAAGAATGCTTTTAATAAGACGAAGAAGCCATTATCAACAGCTCACGGAGTTTGAACGAGGTCGTGTAATAGGGCTACGAGAAGGTGGATTTTCTTTCCGCAATATTGCAGAACGACGTGGCAGGAATGTAGCCACTGTGCATGATTTTTGGCAGCGGTGGTCAAGGGAAGGTACTGCCTCAAGAAGACAGGGTTCCGGCCGGCCACGTGGCACTACTGAGAGTGAAGACCGCCGTGTACGGCGTATGGCCGTGGCGCATGGTACCGCATCTGCGGCAGCAATTCGAGCTGCAGTTGCCACCACAGTGACACAACGAACTGTTACAAATCGGTTACTTGAAGGACAGCTCCGAGCCAGACGCCCTGTAGCGTGCATTCCACTTACTCCAAACCACTGCCGTTTGCGACGTCAGTGGTGTCAAGCTACAGCTCATTGGAAGACGGAGTGGAGATCTGTTGTGTTTTCTGATGAAAGCCGGTTCTGCCTGGAAGCCAGTGATGGCCGTGTGTTGGTTAGAAGGAGGCCAGGTGAGCGCCTGCAACCAACCTGTCTGCGGCCGAGAAACACTGGACCTACACCTGGAGTTATGGTCTGGGGAGCAATTTTCTATGACAGCAGGAGCACTCTCGTGGTTATCCCACGCACCCTGACGGCACAGTTGTGCGTCGGTCTGGTGATTCAACCTGTTGTGCTGCCATTCATGAACAGCATTCCAGGAGGTATTTTCCAACAGGATAACGCTCGCCCGATACCGCTGTTGTAACCCAACATGCTCTACAGAGTGTCGACATGTTGCTGTGGCCTTCTAGATCACCAGATCTTTCACCAATCGAGCACGTATGGGACATCATTGGACGACAACTCCAGCGTCACCCCCAACCAGCATTAACCGTCCCTGTATTGACCGACCAAGTGCAACAGGCATGGAACTCCATCCCACAAACTGACATCCAGCACCTGTACGACACAATGCATGAACGTTTGCGTGCTTACATTCAACATTCTGGCGGTTACACCCGTTATTAATGTACCAGCATTTCACATTTAAAATGGCTCTTCTCGCGCTTACAATAAGCTGTGATCTTGAAACCTTAATCGATTACATATGTTACCTATACAAATGTATTGCCGTCATTTCATTCCTCTACAACTATTTTTTCGTGGTGTTGGGATTTTTTTTTTCCGTCGGTGTATAAAGAAAATTTATACTCACTTGATCTTTCAGTTAGCACTGTGTGATGTACATTCTAGATTAACTTTGCTTTTTTTTTAGTTTCTTTCCCTATGTAAATCTTGAGTTTATTCTCAGTATTCTTCACGCCCAACGAAATATATTTTCTCTCAAACGAATACGTTTGGCAATACAATTGAGGTTGAATGCAGGTCACGTATGCCTGTAATAAGATAAGAACAAAAGATAAAAGCGAGGACTGATCGATTGCAAGGGAGTATTGCGAGCGATTATTGAGAGCGTTGTTTTATAAACTGTAGATTATTGCAAAAGAGTGTTGTGATAATGTGTGGATAGTGTAGTGCATTCCATCGTGAATAAAGGAACATTTTCCGTAAGTTGACTTCTGTTTACATGTTTCGTCTGGCCGTTAAGGTTTCTTTCATTTAGGAACTAATTTATTAGTATATTGATGTTTTAAGTTAGCGTATAAGGTCAAGACCTCTTTTACACTACAACTGTTAGTACGAGAATATATTCTGTATCCATTTCTTAATATATCCTGTTCTTTTAGATGAACTGTGCCCCGAGGCCTTTGTAATCAGACTCAATGCCTTAATGAAGTCTTTGTTACAACAGCTGGCCGGCATCTAATGGATATATGTTGCTCACGAAATCGAATTTGTCGCCTTATTACGTAGCAATATCTTTATAGCAGTGTCCTATTCTTCAGCAATTTCAAACCGTTGAAGACCGCAGTCCAAAATATCGCAAGTGCACACTGAAATTGCAAATTCTTGGGAACACCTATATGTATCTAATAACATGACGACTACCATTGGCCTTCAAATAAACCTTGCTTCCATGTGGCAAGGATTCAGCAAAGTACTGATATAGTTACGTATATGTTCAGTGTGGGTTGTAAGGTCAGGTGATGCGCAACATAATACAGCCTCTCTTTGACAAATGTCAACCCCGCCTTCTCGTGGTGCATCCTGTTCCAACTAAAGGAGCTCTGACGACCGCCAATAGCGGTATAATCATACCATCGGGATTAGAGGAAATGCTATCCCACACTCACCAACCCGCTTGGCCAGCGTCGTGAGTTATGGTCAAACCCCTCAAAAATGACTCCACAACGTAAATCTTGGCCCTCAGTCTCCGGCAGCTGGAATGTACCTGGCCAAGGTAGCGGCCAGTGCGACATGAAGGCAGAGGGTGTTAAGAATCACCGGAGGGCCCGACTAGGCTGCCATCTGATGCTGACCTTGGCTACATAAAATTGACGCTCCCTATCTTCTGATTCAAGGCTCCTTGAATTGGAAGAAGAACTACAAAGGATCAAGTTGGACATCGTCGGGCTAAGTGAGGTAAGGAGAAAAGGAGAAGATCTCATTGAACTGAAAAGTGGACATATCTTCTATTATCGTGGAACAGATACTGGTAGAACTAGTGGTGTTGGATTTGTAATAAACAAGAAACTAAAAGATAAATTTGTAGAAGTTGAAAGTTCCTCTGACAGAGCTGCACGACTTGTTATCCAACACTCGAGAAGATACCAAGCTCAGATTATTCAAGCTTATGCACCGACCACAAGTCATCCTGAAGAAGAGATTGAAGAATTTTATGAGGAAATTCTTCATCTAAATAATAAAGGCAAGCAGCACTTGAAGATTATGGGTGATTTCAATGCGAAAATAGAGCAACGGCAACAGAACGAAACTTTAGAAGCTAAATTCGGTCACGGCAACAGAACGAAACTTTAGAAGCTAAATTCGGTCACGGCAACAGAACGAAACTTTAGAAGCTAAATTCGGTCACGGCAACAGAACGAAACTTTAGGAGCTAAATTCGGTCACGGCAACAGAAACCTGTGGGGAAATACTCTCGTAGAGTTTGCAGAAGCAGAAGGGTTTTTCATCATGAACACCTTTTTCAAGAAAAAGCCGCAAAGGAAATGGACATGGAGACATCCCAATGGATTGACAAGTGAAACTGATTTTATTATGTGGAACAAAATTTCTGTCATGGAAGACTGCAGTGTGCTAAACAAGTTCAACACAGGTAGTGACGATAGGATGGTACGATGTAAGATGCACCTCAACGCTAAACTCGAGCGTGGCAAGCTCATAAAACAAACAAAAT
This sequence comes from Macrothele yani, assembly GCA_039090855.1. Classification (NCBI taxonomy): domain Eukaryota; kingdom Metazoa; phylum Arthropoda; class Arachnida; order Araneae; family Macrothelidae; genus Macrothele; species Macrothele yani. Next base: position 166,334,990 of record CM077007.1, read on the forward strand.
GTATTGGCATGACCAACCTTAAAAGACATCATAATACTTACAAATTGGAACTGAGGAAAAGATTCCCTGCTCTAGAAGGTTTAACGTCGGAAGAAATGGACATCTCTGAAGTTAGCAGAAAACTGACCATGGCTCTCATGGAAACAGCAACAAAAATATCTGGTAGTAAGAACAAATTGCATACGAACAAATTACCAGAAAAAAACAAAATTCTGATGCAAAAAATAAAAGAGATGAGGACAACTAAAGGAGATGTGACATCCAAAGTGGAAGAAGGGAACAAAACAGATTATGGGTCAGAGAAAAGAAGATGGTTCTGTAACACGAAATAGAAGCGAAATGTTGACAAGAGTGCAAGATTTCTACTCAAAACTATATGAAAGGGATTATACATGTACTAAATGTACTCCAGTCATTACGAAAGGTACCAGTACCAGAGTTCTTCCAGTCCTCCCAGCAGAAGTTGCACATGCAGTCAGGAACATGAAACAGGGGAAAGCTCCAGAAGAAGATGGAATTACCGAAGACATACAAGAAGCAAGTGGAGAAATGGAAACAGTACTCGCCCAAGTTTCACTCGATGCCTTAATGAAGGGAAGATTCCTGAAGATTGGAACAATGCTACAATGATCCAGCTACATAAAAAAAGGTGACATTGAGGATCTCAGGAACTACAGACTTATCAGCCCCCTATCAGTGGTTTATAAAATCTTCAGTAAAGTTATTTCATACCGCTTGAAGGGGACATTGGACATGGCTCAACCGAGAGTACAACCTGCATTCAGGAGTGGCTACAGCACTACAGATAATATCCACGTACTGAGAGAATTACTTGAAAGAGCGAGGGAATATGAACGTCCATTATGCATGGCTTTTATCGACTATGAAAAGGTCTTTGATTCGGTGAAACCATCAGCAGTTACAATGGCTTTGAAATCCTGCGGTATTGAAGATGCATACATTAATATTATTAATAACATCTATGAAAATGCAAGTGCAAAGATTAAGCTATGTGAGAATACGGCACCCATAAAAATTGAAAAAGGAGTGACACAAGGTGACACTATATCCCCAAACTCTTTAATGCCCATTACAAAATGTCTTTCAATCACTGAACTGGGAAAACAAAGGGATAAAGGTTAATGAAGATTATCTAACTCACCTTCGTTTTGATGATGACGTAGTCATTTTTGTAGCTATCCCATCAGAGCTGCAGAGTATGATCCAAGAACTTGCTGACAAGAGTAAAGAAGTGGGATTACAAATGAACTTTCAGAATACAAAAGTGATGTACAATGTTTTTGCAAGAAAGGAAGATTTATCGATTGATGCAGAAAAGCTGGAGATAACCAATACCTACATTTATCTTAGAGAGCAGATATCAAGTGAGGGTCACATTGATGAAGAAATTAATCGGCGTACAAAACTTGGATGGAGAGCTTTTGGAAGAAACAGTACAATTTTTAAGAGCAGTATGCCATTATGTCTTAAAAGAAAAGTGTTTAATCAGTGCATCCTGCTAGTGCTTACGTATGAAGCAGAGACACGGACCTCAACTAAAAAACATACAAAGACTGCAGACAACTGAGAGAAGCATGGAGAGATGCATGCTTGGTGTTACCAAGAAAGATAAGAAGAGGAGCTTGTGGATAAGGGAAATGACAGGAGTGGACGACATCATGACCAGAGTGAAATCACTGAAACGGCAATGGGCTGGGCATGTTGCCAGAAGAACGGACCACCGATGGACAACCGAAATTTTAGATTGGATTCCGAGGGACAGGAAAAGACCCAGAAGAACACTCCATGGGAGATGGATGGATGAAATTCGAAAGTTTGTTGGAGTGACGTGGAGGAGACAGGCTCAAGACAGACAATTGGAGAAGAAACTTGGGGAGACCTTCATCCAGTAGTGGATTGATAATAGTTGATCATGATGATGATGACAAATATATATATATATATATATATATATATATCATCATTGTCAACCAATATCAATCCACTGCTGGACGAAGGTCTCCCCAAGTTTCCTCCACAACGGTCTGTCTTGTGCCAGTCTCCTCCATGTCACTCCCGCATATTTACGAATTTCATCCACCCATCTCCCATGTGGTCTTTTTCTGGGTCTTTTCCTGTCCCTTGGAATCCAATCTAAAATTTCGGCTGTCCATCGATGATCTGTCCTTCTGGCAGTATGTCCAGCCCATTGCCATTTCAGGGATTTAACTCTGATCATGATGTCTTCCACTCTTGTCATTTTTCTGATCCATGAGTTCCTCTTCTTATCTCTCCTGGTTACACCAAGTATGCACCTCTCCATGCTGCTTTGAGTTGTCTGCAGCCTTTGTATGTCTCTTTTAGTTAAGGTCCACGTCTCTGCACCATACGTAAGCACTGGAAGGATGCATTGATCAAACACTTTTCTTTTAAGACATAATGGCATATTGCTCTTGAAAATTATGCTGTTTCTTCCAAAAGCTCTCCAGGCAAGTTTTGTACGCCGATTAATTTCTTCATCAATGTGACCCTCACTTGATATCTGCTGTCCAAGATAAACGTACGTGTCTGTTATCTCCAGCTTTTCTCCATCAATCGATAAATCTTCATTTCTTGTAAAAGCATTGAACATCACTTTTGTCTTCTGAAAGTTCATTTTTAATCCCACTTCTTTACTCTTGTCAGCAAGTTCCTGTATCATACTCTGCAGCTCTGATGGGGTAGTTGCAAAAATGACTACGTCATCAGCAAAACGAAGGTGGGTTAGATAATCTCCATTAATCTTTATCCCCTTGTTTTCCCAGCTCAGCGACTGAAAAGCACCCTCCAATGTGGCATTAAAGAGCTTCGGAGATATGGTGTCACCTTGTCTCACTCCCTTTCCAATTTTTACGTGTGTTGTATTTTCAAACAGCCTAATCTTTGCACTTGCATTTTCATAGATGTTATTAATAATATTAATGTATGCATCTTCAATACCGCAGGTTTTCAGAGCCATTGCAACTGCTGATGGTTTCACCGAATCAAAGGCTTTTTCATAATCGATAAAAGCCATGCACAATGGAAGTTCATATTCCCTCGCTGTTTCAATTAGTTCTCTCAGCACGTGGATATGATCTATTGTGCTGTAGCCACTCCTGAATCCAGCTTGTTCTCTCGGTTGAGCCATGTCCAGTGTTACCTTCAAGCGGTGTGAAAGAACTTTAGTGAAGATTTTATAAACTACTGATAGGAGGCTGATTGGTCTGTAGTTTCCGAGATCCTCAATGTCACCTTTCTTATGTAGCAGGATCATTGTAGCGGTGTTCCAATCCTCAGGAATCTTTCCTTCATTAAGGCATCGAGTGAAAATTTGGGCGAGTACTGTTTCGATTTCTCCACTTGCTTCTTGTATGATGTCTATAGTAATTCCATCTTCTCCTGGAGCTTTTCCCCGCTTCATGTTCTCGATTGCATGTGCAACTTCTGCTGGAAGGACTGGAGGAACTCTGGTACTGGTATCTTTCATGATGTCTGCAGTGCATGTATCATCCCTTTCATATAATTTGGAGTAGAAATCTTTCACTCTTGTCAAAATTTCGCCTCTATTTCTTGTTATAGAACCATCTTCTTTTCTCAGTGCCATAATCTGTTTTCTTCCTTTACTGAGATGTCCCTTTGCTATCTTTAGGCTTTGGTTGTTTTCAATTGCTTTACTCACTAGTTCACAGTTGAATTTTCTTACGTCTTCAGTGATACTTTTTCTTACTGTCTTGCATAGCTCTATATATTCCACTCTGGAAGTCACATCTTCTTTAGTTGTCCTCATCTCTCTTCTTTTTTGCATCAACATTTTCGTTTTCCTGATAATTTATTTACATGCAACTTGTTCTTAGACCCAGCTAATTTTGTTGCTGTTTCCATAAGAGCTTTGGTTACTTTTCTGTTAACTTCAGAGATGTCCACTTCTTCTGATGTTAGGCCTTCTAAAGCAGAGAACCCGTTCTTCAGTTCCAACTTGAAGGTATTATGGTGTTTTTTAAGGTTGGTTATGTCAATAGATTTTGTTTGTCTTATGAGCTTGCCACGTTCAAATTTAGTGTTGAGGTGCATCTTACATCTCACCAATCTATGGTCACTACCTGTGTTGAACTTGTTTAGCACACTGCAGTCTTCTATGACGAATTTTTTGTTACACATAATAAAATCAATTTCACTTGTCGACCCATTTGGATGTCTCCAAGTCCATTTCCTGTGTGGCTTTTTCTTGAAGAAGGAGTTCAAGATGAAAAACCCTTCTGCCTCTGCAAACTCAACGAGAGTATTTACACGCTGGTTTCTGTTGCCGTGACCGAATTTACCTACTGAAGTTTCATTCTGTTGCCGTTGCCCTATTTTTGCATTGAAATCTCCCATAATTATTTTCAAATGCTGCTTACCTTTATTATTTAGATGACAAATTTCCTCATAAAATTCTTCAATTTCTTCTTCAGGATGACTTGTGGTGGGTGCATAAGTTTGAATAATCTGAGCCTGGTATCTTTTCGAGAGGTGGATAACAAGTCGTGCAGCTCTGTCAGAGGAACTTCCAACTTCTACAACTTTATCCATTAGTTTCTTGTATATTATAAATCCAACACCACTAGTTCTGCCAGTATCTGTCCCACGATAGTAGAAGAGATGTCCACTTTTCAGTTCGATGAGATGATCTCCTTTTCTCCTTACCTCACTTAGCCCCACGATGTCCCACTTGATCCTTTGTAGTTCCTCTTCCAATTCAAGAAGCCTTGAATCAGAAGATAGGGAAGCGTCCATTGTACGTAGCCAAGTTCAGCATCAGATGGCAGCCTAGTCCGGTCCTCCGGGGATTCTTAGCACCCTCTGCCTTCATGTCGCACTGGCTGCTGCCTTGGCCACGTACATTCCAGCTGCCGGAGACTGAGGGCCAAGATTTAAGTTCTGGAATCATTTTGGAGGGGTTTGGCCATAACTCACCACGCTGGGCAAGCGGGTTGGTGAGTGTGGGATAGAATTTCCTCTAATCCCGATGGTATAGTTATACCGCTATTGGCGGTCGTCAGAGCCCCTTTAGTGGGAACAGAATGCACCACGAGAAGGCGGGGTTGACATTTGTCAAGGAGAGGCTGTGATGTTATATCATAACCAACCTTAAAAAACATCATAATATCTTCAAGTTGGGACTCAGGAACAGATTCTTTGTTTACAAGGCCTAACATCGGAAGAAGTGGATATTCCTGAAGATAACAGAGAACTCACTAATGCTGTTATGGAAACAGCAACAAAAATAAGTGGTACAAAGAACAAGTTACATATGAAGAAATTTCAGGAAAAACAAAAATGCTGTTGTAAAAGAGAAGAGAGATGAGGACAAATAAAGAAGGCGTAACTTCCAAAGTCGAATATATAGAGCTATGCAAGACAGTAAGAAAAAGTATCACTGAAGACATAAGGAAATTCAATTGTGAACTAGTGAAAAAAGCAATTCAAAACATCAAAAGCCTGAAGATAGCAAAGGGGCTTCTCGGTAAGGAAAGAAAACAGATTATGGCTCGGAGAAAGGAAAATGGGACGTAACAACAAATAGAAGCGAAATTTTGACAAGGGTGAAAGTTTTATATTCAAAACTATATGAAAGGGATGATACATGTATTCCAGACAATACAACAGGTACCACTACCAAAGTCCTTCTAGTCCTCCCTGCAGAAGTTACACGTGCAATCAAGAACATGAAATGGGAAAGAGCTCCAGAAGATGGAATTACCGTGGACATTGTACAAGAAGCAAGTGGAGAAATTAAAACTACACTTGCCCAAGTCTTCACCAGATGTTTCAATGAACGGAAAATTCCTGAGGATTCGAGCAATGCTACAATGATCCTGCTACATAAAAAATTGACATTGAGGATCTTAGTTACTACAGGCCACCAGCCTCCTATTAGTCGTTTATAAAATCTTCACAAAGGTTCTTTCACATTGCTTGAAGGTAACTCTAGAACAAGGGAACAAGCTGGATTCAGGAGTTGCTACATCACTGTATATCATATCCATGTACTGAGAGAACTAATTGAAAGAACAAGAGAACATGAACTCCCATTATGCATGGTTTTTATTGATTGTGAAAAGGATTTCGATTCCGTGAAACCATTAGCGGTAACAATGGCTTTGAAATACTGCAGTATTGAAGATGCATACATTAGCGTTATTAATAACATCCATGAAAATGCAAGTGCGAAGATTCGGATATTGGAGGATACGGCACAAATAAAAATTGGAAAGGGAGTGAGACAAAGCGACACCATATCTCCCAAACTCTTTAATGCCATATTGCAAAATGTCTTTCAATCATTGAACTGGGAAAACAAAGGGACAAACATTAATGGAGATTATTTAACTCACCTTCGTTTTGCTGATAACATAGTCATTTTTGCAACTAATCCTTCAGAGCTGTAGTGTGTGATAAAGAACTTGCTGACAAGAGTAAAGAAGCGGGATTAGAAATGAACTTTCAGAAGACAAAACTGATGTACAATGATTTTACAAGAAATGAATATTTATCGATTGTTCGGGAAAAGCTGGAGATAACCGATACCCACATTCACGTTGGGCAGCAGATAGCAAGTTAAAGTCACATTGATAAAGAAGTTAATCGGCTTATAAAACTTGGATGGAGAGCTTTTGGAAGGAACAGTACAATGTTTAAGAGCAGTATGGCATTATTTCATAAAAGAAAAATTTTTAATCAATGCATATTGCGAATGCTTACGTATGGAGGAGAGACATTGTCCTTAACTAAAACAGACATACAAAGACTGCAGACAACTCAAAGGAGCATGGAGAAATGCATGCTTGGTGTAAGCAGGAAAGATAAAAAGAAGAACTTGTGGATAAGGAAAATGACAAGAGTGGACGACATCATAACCAGAGTGAAATCCCTGAAATGGCAATGGTATTGGTAACTGTGGGTACCATAGTGGTACCCAGTTTATTTCTATAACGAAATACAGACATAGGAGATTCATTAAAAGCTGCAGTACAGAAAACAACAGTGCGGAAAGTCAGTATATCCACGATGCAGCACAAAGTTACACCGAAAGGAAATGAATATGCACTCGTACAATGAATGGCATAACGGCATGTCAAACACTATGCTATAACACAAGTGCACAAATGTATGAAATATACTATGCTATCATAAATCAACCGAACGGAACTGAAATGTGGTTAGAACGCAAAACATCATTTAGTACCTCAGCAACTTTATAAAAATAGCAAAGGTAACAAAGGTACCACTATAATAATCCGCGATAGAGGAAAGCACTAACACAGCAAACACTCACAATTATAGGTAATTTAAAAAACAGGCACAAATTCAGGAAACAACAGATAAAATAATGATAATGAGATAATGAGGAGATCACACAAGTAACGAGGCCGATTAGTTGTGAAAACACAGCAAAAACACGCAATATCGCACATTTAAAATACATTACTTGTGAAACACAGCCAAACACACAAATAAAGCAAATTTACAATACATTACTTGTGAATCACAGTAAGAACACACAATGAAAACATCAGAATCAACATTCACTAAGTCTGCAAAACCAGAGAATCTGCGAACGGGTTCGCAAACCCTCTAGCATTGAGAGAACAAAAAGTAATCGGTGTGAGGAAGAGAGCTAAAGGTCATCGGTAAAAGGATAAAACTTATCACATATATGCTTCTCAACGAGCTCCTTCAAGGAGGCGAGACGGCGCGTGTAACGTCTCAAAAAAGGCTGATACCGAGGACCGGTGGCACACAAAGATTTAAAAAGTGACACATGAGCTTCGAATTGCGTTACCGCTGCATGCAGGTCCAGATCAGGTGAGTTAAGAAATTCGTCAGAACCAACAATCGTACGTGCAGGTTGAAAAAGACGTAAAAGTTGCTGTCTGGACAGTGGTCCAGGAACTGGAGGAAACGTATCAACGGCCTGTAGAACCTCAGCATCAGAGAGAGGATTGACAGGACCTGAGCGGAGAAGCATACTGTTTGAAGAATCATCAGGTGGAGAAACACCGGAACCGGAAACCTCGGGAACACTAGATGAATCCTCAGAAAGTGGCACTGAAAGTTGTTTTAAATTTTTTTGTTTTACAGCGCCTTTGGAAGTCCCAATCCGCTTCGAAGAAGAAGCTGAGGCGGATGTATCCATTAGTGGAACAGGCTCACCTCCTAATTCAGGAGACGAGGAAACCAACGTAGCTGAAGAAGCAGTGCGTAGCTGAGCTGCCTTAGTGGAGACTGGTACAACAGCCGAGGCTTCAGGAAGAGGTTGCAACAAGGGTATGGTAGACAAGGTTGTAATTGGAGATCCGATCTCCGAGAGGCTAGGAGAAGAGTCAGACGGCCGATCTGCCAAACCACCACTCAACACACCCGGATCGGAACACTCCGCTGTAGACACATCTGTAGTCGAAGACAACTCTGTCAATCTTGAAGGTGGATGCACAATCGTACGGGTCGGGAGAGGAGGAAAGGCAGCATTGTCCGTGACGGAAATGTTCGTCCGACGGAGAAACGAAGAATTCGCGTCAGGCAAACTACCGGTAGTGGGGATAGTAGAAAGACCAATGTGGTCAGCAGTGGGATGCGAACTTGATGAACATCCACGTCGCACGCGGTCACAGGAGGCAGTGGTGTGATTCTGTGTTAAACAGTGTGTACAATAGTGAGCAGTGAAAATCTTGAAACTGTACGTTCGTGCGCCAATTTCAACAGTAGCTTCCGTAGGGCAATCCGCCAAGGCTTTCTCGGTGGGAAAGGCGACCAATAACTGACGGCGATGTCCGGTAGCATGTGCAAATCGAGTTCCGCGGGGAGCGTCAGAGAGGCGACGGACCTTGCCAACAATTTTACAAACATGACTGACAAGGAGAGGAAGTGCAGTATCAGGCACTTCTTGTGGAACAGGATAGAACATGATGTTCACCGGTCGCTTGGAAAGAGGCGACGGGATGAGATGGTTTGTCCCAATCGAAAGTCCGTTTGCAAGAAAAAAGTCAGCATCCTCCTTGTGATTGAACTGTACCGAAATACCCCGAGGAGTAGGGGAAATTCATGCAATGGACGCAGACGACACATGTCCAAAGAGGGCTTCCATGTAGCGTGGCAATGGAGTATTTGGTAAAGCATGAAAGAGCACACCTCTATCCAGGAGGTTATGGAACTCACGGCCAATCTGCGAGTCATATATCGTTACCTTCACCTTGTGGTTGGATACCTGAATAATAGGTGTTGCTTGCAAAAGACCATCAGGTTGAGAGGAATCGGACGTAGAAGTAGCGCCTCGTTGCACTGTAGAGGCAAATGACATCCTCGGACGAGAAGTCTGTTCGGATCCGGCAGGCACAGAAGGCTGTGAGGGAAGAGAAGCACAGGCCGAAGGCAAGGCAGTAGAATCAGTAGTACCCAGGGAGGGCACCGAGGCAGATGCACGAGCTGAAGAAGAAAGCGCAGCCAAGTCCAGTGAAGGCACCGGTGCAGGAGTACTAGAAAGCTGGGAAGGCATCTGAGCAGACACATCTGAGGACGAGAGTATGTTAACTTCCATGGACGTGGGAAGTGTGACGTGACGTGCTTCCGCCACGCCCATAGATGATAAGGAAATACCGGGAGCCGCCATGTTGGCAGCTTCCAAACGTGAGCAAACGATAAGAAAACGGATGAATATGAACTAATATGAGGATAAGAACGCTAGAAAAGTAGCTCAAAACGTACACAGTACCTTTAGACAGCCGGACCACGCAACAGGTGAGTGAGGGACAAGGTATTCCACACTAAAATGCATAAAATATTGGAGCCACCAACACTACGTCTGTCACGAACGAGCAATGGGCTGGACATGTTGCCAGAAGAACGGACCACCGATGGACAACCAAAATTTTAGACGGTATTCCGAGGGACAGAAAAAGACCCAAAAGAGGACCCCATGGGAGATGGACGAATGAAATTAGAAAGCATGCCGGAGTGACATGGAGGAGATAGGCTCAAGACAGACAATTGTGGAAGAAACTTGGGGAGACCTTCATACAACTGTGTATTGATAACGATTGACAATGATGATATATATAGCATTTGGAATTATATATATATTTCCAAATCATTTATATACTGTACATATTGATGCGAATTTTCTCTCATTATATTGGATATAATGTGCGTGGCTATAATCAGGCCGATTAATTAATTAATCAATTCTGGTGCTCTGATTGGGTTTTCGCACAAAAGAAAGATAATTCTCAAAGGGAAACCGGGACTACCCGAAAAAGTTTTGTAGTTGCGTGTGGGGTCAGAAACTGACAAAAATATTCGTTATTCAGATAGTCGTGTCAGGCTCCTAGACTGAACAAAGATCGAAAATCCATTGTTATAAGTGGAACACAGTATACACCATACCTCTGGTCGTTGTCTTTAAAAGTTCTTTCGCTTCTGACCATGGAAAAGTTTTTAGTTCTAATACCAAAGTCAATATTATGGGGTCGACAATTTATCAAGACGTTAACCACAGTGGGAATAGGTTCCTTCAGGAGGAATGACATGAATTGTCTCTTCACTTTATTTAAAACACCGGTGATGATGTCACGAAGAAACCCATGAGGTGAGGCAACATCGAATATTCTAGATATTTCAAGGTGCCCGAGTATTTGGGTGGAAGAATGCTTAAACGCTCTGCGAAATAAGAAATAAAACGCCGAAAGTTTGAAGTTAAGGGGATGGACGAAATTCGTGAGTATAATTGTAGAGTATGAAGTAGATTTACGAAATACTTAAAAAGAAATAGTGTGAAAGTGTGTTGCGAAGGAGTAATGAATCTAGAAAAGGTAGACTAAAATCAGATTCAAGTTCGGTGGTAAGCTTGACAGTGGGGAATTCAGAAGATAAAAGGCCAGTGAAATGGGCAAGTTCATCCTGGGCCGAGTTCCAAAATACAAGAACGTCATCGATGTAACCGAGGTATACAGTAAAATTACCGGAACAGAAGAAGTATTGAAGACTTTTTCTTCAAGAGATTGTAGAAGGATTTCTGCCGAAATGGGGCATAGAGGGGAACTCATAGTAGCGCCCTCCAGTTGGCGATAGATAAGATTATTGAAAGAAAAATAAGAACGATTATAAACAAGCCCTAAAGCATACGTAACTGCTTGAAGTTCAAGGGGAGGGAGAAGGCCATAGGAAGGAATTTTGTCTTCACTAAGGGTGTGGACGGTGGCTACCGGAACATTAGGGAAAAGGGCCAAACGTCCAAAGAAGCCAAAAAGGAAAGATACCCCCCCCCCCCCACCTCCGTCCAGTTGAAAAGTTTAATCCGAGACAGGGCCTCAATACAGCTGGAATTTGAATAAACAGAGTCGAAGACTAAAGATTTAAGACATTCTGAAAGCGCCTTTCGAAGAGGACGAATGGGATTATGATGTCCGGAAACAAGGGGACGAAGTGGGTGGCATGCTTTATGTAATTTCAATTTACAGAAAATGTGTGGGACACTGGGTCCAAAAGGGTGTGGAATATTAGAAGATATACAGGATGGTAGTGAACCCGAGAGCCGAAGTTTACAGAGGGCTGAAATAATAGCTGCAACAGGAGTTTTTTGAACTTCACTTCAGCAAGTGCATCAGACATTTTAGAGGAATAATCTACTTTGTTCAGATAGATAATTTGAGAAGTTTTGTCAGCTGAAACTATGGTAGCATCAGGGTTACGACGAAAGAGATTTAATTGCTTTATTTCTTCTTTAAAGACAGTAAAATGTGGTTGTTTATATTTTGCACTGTAGGACTTTAAGCCATGAACCGAATTGTACCTAGCTAAATCTCGAACTGGAGAGGGAAGAGATTTGATTATGTTTTCAATTGTGGGATCAGTTGAAATTTATTTATGCGAGTGATTGGGTAACAAAACTTAGCACCCGATTTAGAGTAGAAGATTGAAGTGGATTAAGCGGAACACTGCTGAGGTTAAGTAAGACTGAAGCAACAGACGACTGTTTAGGTTGTGATCTTTGTTCAGCATAAGATAATCTTGATAATAATTCTTCAGCAACCAGATATCTGAGATTTTTTTGTGTTTATTAACTGCAAATCTTCAGTCTTGGAGCGAGATTTAGCAGATATGGAAATAAGAAGTCTGTCTAAATTTAGAGAGGGGACACATGAACTAGGTTAGAGTATGCAAGGTATGACTTACTTTGTAGAAAGTTGATTACGCCTCTTTTTGCACGGATTTCGTTACGTAGCCTTTTACGTTCTGATGTACGTAGAATGTTGGAGTCACGGGAAGAGGTAGGAGTACATCTAATCTTGATAACATTTCAACCTCTGCAGTTCAATGAAAATGCCAGGTGTGTTTCTTCACGTATAAGTTTGAAGCGCAAGCGATGAGATATCTTGATAGAGTGCTCCATTGCGTAATGCGAGGTAATGTAACACAATGTTACTGTTTATAAAGACAGTGAGTAGCTAATGAGATCTTGAAATATTCGTGCTGATTTTGCTGATAATAAACAGTGTTTCTGCACGATAAAAATACAGGGTGATCCATTTAAACCAGTACCCTGAAAAAAACTTACATTTTTGCAAGGGATCGCGCAAGGAACTTCTTTTTTTCAATAGAAGCAGCAACTCCTGGAGAATGAAAACCGCCACCGTGAAGAAGATTGTTAACCGTAATTGTAACTCAGCTCGTGATTTGTTTGTTGTTGCGTTGCCATTCACTTGCGTGCATTCGGAATCATGCAGTACTCTGTTCCAGAGCGTGTTTTATAGTGAAATCGTATTGGATAACCAATTCTGTCATCAAAACGCAACAAGCATTTCGAAGAGAGTTTGGAGTTCGAAAAGTGCCAAGCAAGTCAACAATTCTATCGATGGCAAAAAAACTGGAGCAAACCGGTTCTCTTCTCAGCGGTAGCGGTAGTCATCACCCTCCGATGCCCCAAACGCGTGTGGACGATGTTCGGCAACGTTTACTTCGATCTCCGACGAAATCGTTGCGCAGATTAAGCCAACAGACAGGATATTCATACGGAACTTGTCAAAGGGCAGCAAAAAAAGGCGAATATTCGACCATTTAAAGTGCACGTAATCTATCAGCTGCAGGAACCAGACAAGGGAAAAAGAGTAAGTTACTGCAAATGGTTTCAAAATTTTCTTAATTTGCGATTTGATATTCTCTCCATCACATGGTTTACGGATGAAGCCTGGTTTCATCTCAAGCCTGGTTTCATCGCAAAACAGCAGATACTGGGCTGCCGAAAACCCACACGTTAGGTGTGAAACACCGATGCATTCACAAAAGGTTGGTGTATGGTGTGCGGTTTCGTCTACGAAAATTATTGGCCCCATTTTTTTCTCCGAGACTGTCAACACTAACGTTTCATCATCATCATCATCATTGTCAACCATTATCAATCCACTGCTGGACGAAGGTCTCCCCAAGTTTCCTCCACAACGGTCTGTCTTGTGCCAGTCTCCTCCATGTCACTCCCGCATATTTACGAATTTCATCCACCCATCTCCCATGTGGTCTTTTTCTGGGTCTTTTCCTGTCCCTTGGAATCCAATCTAAAATTTCGGCTGTCCATCTATGGTCTGTCCTTCTGGCAGTATGTCCAGCCCATTGCCATTTCAGGGATTTAACTCTGATCATGATGTCTTCCACTCTCGTCATTTTTCGGATCCACGAGTTCCTCTTCTTATCTCTCCTGGTTACACCAAGCATGCACCTCTCCATGCTTCTTTGAGTTGTCTGCAGCCTTTGTATGTCTCTTTTAGTTAAGGTCCACGTCTCTGCACCATACGTAAGCACTGGAAGGATGCATTGATCAAACACTTTTCTTTTAAGACATAATGGCATATTGCTCTTGAAAATTATGCTGTTTCTTCCAAAAGCTCTCCAGGCAAGTTTTGTACGCCGATTAATTTCTTCATCAATGTGACCCTCACTTGATATCTGCTGTCCAAGATAAACATACGTATCTGTTATCTCCAGTTTTTCTCCATCAATCGATAAATCTTCATTTCTTGTAAAAGCATTGAACATCACTTTTGTCTTCTGAAAGTTCATTTTTAATCCCACTTCTTTACTCTTGTCAGCAAGTTCCTGGATCATACTCTGCAGCTCTGATGGGGTAGTTGCAAAAATGACTACGTCATCAGCAAAACGAAGGTGGGTTAGATAATCTCCATTAATCTTTATCCCTTTGTTTTCCCAGTTCAGTGATTGAAAGACATTTTCCAATGTGGCATTAAAGAGCTTCGGAGATATGGTGTCACCTTGTCTCACTCCCTTTCCAATTTTTATGTGTGTTGTATTTTCAAACAGCCGAATCTTTGCACTTGCATTTTCATAGATGTTATTAATAATATTAATGTATGCATCTTCAATACCGCAGGATTTCAGAGCCGTATTAACTGCTGATGGTTTCACCGAATCAAAGGCTTTTTCATAATCGATAAAAGCCATGCACAATGGAAGTTCATATTCCCTCGCTCTTTCAATTAGTTCTCTCAGTACGTGGATATGATCTATTGTGCTGTAGCCACTCCTGAATCCAGCTTGTTCTCTCGGTTGAGCCATGTCCAGTGTTACCTTCAAGCGGTGTGAAAGAACTTTAGTGAAGATTTTATAAACCACTGATAGGAGGCTGATAGGTCTGTAGTTCCTGAGATCCTCAATGTCACCTTTTTTATGTAGCAGGATCATTGTAGCATTGTTCCAATCCTCAGGAATCTTCCCTTCATTAAGGCATCGAGTGAAAATTTGGGCGAGTACTGTTTCAATTTCTCCACTTGCTTCTTGTATGATGTCTATAGTAATTCCATCTTCTCCTGGAGCTTTCCCCCGCTTCATGTTCTTGATTGCATGTGCAACTTCTGCTGGGAGGACTGGAAGAACTCTGGTACCTTTCATGATGTCTGGAGTACATGTATCATCCCTTTCATATAATTTGGAGTAGAAATCTTTCACTCTTGTCAAAATTTCACCTCTATTTCTTGTTATAGAACCATCTTCTTTTCTCATAGCCATAATCTGTTTTCTTCCCTTACTGAGATGTCCCTTTGCTATCTTTAGGCTTTGGTTGTTTTCAATTGCTTTCCTCACTAGCTCACAGTTGAATTTCCTTACGTCTTCAGTGATACTTTTTCTTACTGTCTTGCATAGCTCTATATATTCCACTTTGGAAGTCACATCTTCTTTAGTTGTCCTCATCTCTCTTCTTTTTTTGCATCAACATTTTGGTTTTTCCTGATAATTTGTTTACATGCAACTTGTTCTTAGACCCAGCTAATTTTGTTGCTGTTTCCATAAGAGCTTTGGTTACTTTTCTGTTAACTTCCGAAATATCCACTTCTTCCGATGTTAGGCCTTCTAAAGTAGAGAATCTGTTCTTCAGTTCCAACTTGAAAGTATTATGGTGTTTTTAAGGTTGGTTATGTCAATACATTTTGTTTGTCTTATGAGCTTGCCACGTTCCAGTTTAGTGTTGAGGTGCATCTTACATCTCACCAATCTATGGTCACTACCTGTGTTGAACTTGTTTAGCACACTGCAGTCTTCGATGACGAATTTTTTGTTACACATAATAAAATCAATTTCACTTGTCGTCCCAATTGGATGTCTCCATGTCCATTTCCTGTGTGGCTTTTTTCTTGAAAAAGGAATTCAAGATGAAAAATCCTTCTGCCTCTGCAAACTCAACGAGAGTATTTCCACGCTGGTTTCTGTTGCCGTGACCGAATTTACCTACTGAAGTTTCATTCTGTTGCCGGTGCCCTATTTTTGCATTGAAATCTCCATAATTATCTTCAAGATGCTGCTTACCTTTATTATTTAGATGACGAATTTCCTCATAAAATTCTTCAATTTCTTCTTCAGGATGACTTGTGGTGGGTGCATAAGTTTGAATAATCTGAGCCTGGTATCTTCTCGATAGTTGGATAACGAGTCGTGCAGCTCTGTCCGAGGAACTTTCAACTTCTACCACTTTATCCTTCAGTTTCTTGTTTATTATAAATCCAACACCACTAGTTCTGCCAGTATCTGTCCCACGATAATAGAAGAGATGTCCACTTTTCAGTTCAATGAGATCTTCTCCTTTTCTCCTTACCTCACTTAGCCCGACGATGTCCCACCTGATCCTTTGTAGTTCCTCTTCCAATTCAAGAAGCCTTGAATCAGAAGATAGGGAGCGTGCGTTGTAGGTAGCCAAGGTCAGCATCAAATGGCAGCCTAGTCCGGTCCTCCGGGGATTCTTAGCACCCTCTGCCTTCATGTCGCACTGGCCGCTGCCTTCAATGGAACTCATAACCAGCTTCTTTGATGACAGATTCATTTCAAAAAACATATGGCCTCCCCGATCTCCGGACTTAACTTCCCCTGATTTTTTTTTTTTTTTTATGGATCTACTTAAAGGATAGAGTTTACAAAACCCATCCAAAAACATTGGATGCATTGCGTGAAACAATCACGACTGAAATTGGCAATGTTACTGCTCGTACTCTACATGAAACATCACTGAATATGGTGCGACGTGTTCAACTGTGTTTACAAGAAAATGGAGGACAATTATAACATTTGCTTTGATAAAATGATTCTCCAATGCCACATGTATAATTCTCAACTTACTGTTTGATTTTGTTGTTATTTATAAAAAAGTTATAAGTAAATCACATGGTACTGGTTTAAATGGATCACCCTGTATAAGAAGTTAAAAACTGCAGATTTATTAAGACTTTGCTAAGTACCATTAAAACTACAGATTTCCCCAATGTTCTAGTGGCCACCGTCCACATCCTTATTTAAGACAAAATTCGTTCCTATGACCTTCTCCCTCCCCTTGAACTTCAAGCAGTTATGTGTGCTTTAAGGCTTGTTTATAATCATTCTTATTTTTCTTTCAATAATCGTATCTATCGCCAACTGGAGGGCGCTACTACGGGTTCCCCTCTCTCCCCCATTTTGGCAGAAATCCTTCTACAATCTCTTGAAGAAAAAGTCTTCAATACTTCTGTTCTGGTAATTTTACTGTATAGCTCGGTTACGTCGATGACGTTCTTGTATTTTGGAACTCGTCCCAGGATGAACTTACCCATTTCACTGGCCTTTTATCTTCTAAATTCCCCACTGTTAAGTTTACCACCGACATTGAATCTGATTTCAGTCTACCTTTTCTAGATTTATTACTCGTTCGCAACCCACTTTCACACTATTTCTTTTTCAGTATTTCACTAATCCACTTCATACTCTACAATTATACTCATGAATTTACTCCCATCCCCTTAACTACAAACTTTCGGCTTTTTATTCCTTATTTCGCAGAGCGGTTACGGATTCTTTCACCCCAAAACTCAGACACCTTGAAATATCTAGGATCTTCGATATTGCCTCACCTCACGGGTTTCCTCGTGATATCATCACCGGTGTTTTACATAAAGTAAAGAGACAATTCATGTCCTACTACTACCAGATATGTTGGTGCCTTGGATTTTGTTCCCACTGTTGTTAACTTCCTGAAAAATTGTTGTCGATCCCATAGTATTGACTTTGGTGTTAGAACTAAAAACATTTTTTCCATGGTCAGAAGCGAAAGATCTCCTAAAAACAAAGACAAAAGATATGGTGTGTACTGTGTTCCATTTATATCAATGGATTCTTCCCTTGCTATGACAGTGTTTGTGGAATTGATCTTGTGCTCTTTGAAGACAAGGTTGAATGAACACAAATACACTGTTAAAATGTGCTCTCAAAATGCTGCACTATCTCGATTAATTTCACTGGGATCTCAGCAGCCAAACTGGAACGAGAAACGCATTCTGACCACCCATACATCGAAGTCCAACACCCTCTTTGCAGAGAGTTTGGTTATTTATGAATTTGGGTCTTTTTGCTGCAATAATGATCAAACCTTGATTATTCCTGCCGTATGGAAACTGGCACTAATAGTGAGGAATAGTTCATCTTTAAACTTAAATATGCCACAGTGAGCCAAAATGTTCTTTTCCTCTTAGTTCGTTTGCTTATGCAAACTGCGCTGACAAATTGTGTGACGAATTTCTCGATGTATTAGGTGTACAAATAAGTTTTAGAGCGGTTTTTTTTTTGTGTGGCGTATACCGCTAATTCCCCCGCGTTGTTGTCATGTGACCATAACTGGTTCCGAGTATAAAATGTGACACAGAAGTTCGTCCAAGAGTCAAACGCACTTGCACATCGATAGGTGAAAGATGGTATGTGATACTGCATTTATTCGGCACTGCATTCGTTACGAATCTCATCAAGGAAAAGGTGCTGCAAAAGCATTCGCATCGATCTGTTCTGTTCTGGGGGTGAATATTGTACCGACACGTACGTGTGAGTTTTTGTTTAGACGTTTTAAAGCATGTGATTTTGATTTTAGCTATCGAGAACGTAGCGGCTTCCCGCTGAAGGTTGCACATGAAGAACTACAGGCATTGCTGGATGAAAATTCCTCTCAAACGCAAGAAAAATAAGCTGAACAACTGGTGGTAACTCAACAAACCATTTCCAATCGTTTACGCGCAATGGGAAAGATTCAGAAAGAAGGAAAATGGGTGCCACATGACCTGAGCCAGAGGAACAAGGATGAGCGTGTCATGAAGTGTTTGAATCTGTTGAATAAACAACACAGAAAGTCTTTCCTGTGGAAAGTCGTTACAGGTGATGAAAAGTAGATGTGGTACGACAATCCCAAAAGCAAAAAACACTGCGTAGACCCCGGTGAAGCAACGACTTGGACGCCGAAACGCAATATTCATTCCAAGAAAGTTCAGCTGTCATCTGGTGGGTTATGAATGGTGGGCTGTGTTATGAACTATTGGAACAGGGTCAAACTGTTACTGCTGATTGCTACAAGCAACAATTGCTGCGATTGAACCAAGAAATCTGTCGGAAGCGTCCAATCACAGGCAAAGGATTGCATCCCGTGAAATTACTGCATGGCAATGCTAGGGCCTCATGTCACGAAATCGGCAAAGGAAACGTTATTGACGCTTGGCTGGTAAGTTTTCGAGCACCCGGCGTATAGTCCCAACGTAGTCCCTTTAGACTAGCATTTGTCCCGATCGATGTAACGTGGTTTTTCTGCTGTACTGATCCGGATATGTGGAGAAGTGCAAAAATGGGTTGAAGACTTCATCGCATCACACGAAGAAGTATTCTTCATGGCTGGAATTCGTCAGCTGCCCGACCGATGGCGGAAGGTGATAGATCATAACGGTATTGTTGTTTTCTCTCAAATTACATGTTGCGTTGTCTTAAAACTCTTTAAAACTTATTTGTACACGTAATATACAGTACACAATATATTATTGTTGCTCCAGTTATTGTGTTACATTTGAAGATGGGGCCAACGCGGCTCTGAAAGGTCTGGTGTTTTTAACTGTACTCAGTAAAATCTTTTAATATATCAGCAGTTTTTAACTTCTCATATTTTTATCGTGCAGAAACAGTATGTGTCTTGTTTAGTACGTATCAGAAAAATAGAAGAAAAAATTAAAGCATTTTTTCTAATGTAAGTTGATGCGTTTTTATTAAATAAAGGCAATGTTTTCTAACGTAAGTCATATTTAAACCAAAACATAAAAAAATGAAACACTTTCGGGGGGGGGGGGGGTCCTTGGCCCACTCTAAATATTCCCCTGGTCTCATTGCCAATTTTTTTTAATATGCGTACATATTCGTTGATGTCGAAACTTCTAGAAACCCAGTCGTTTGATAGAAATTACAAAGTAACCAAAATTTCGCTCCTGTTACAATAAATAACCTTTAACCGCAAGTAGTAGTTTTTTCCTTTTGATCTGAATATTTCTACTAAATTTTAGTGGTAACAGCCGTATTTTTTATACCAAAATTTACTTTAAATTTGCCAGCATATCTCCTAGCCAGACATTTTTTCTACTGGAAAACCGTTAACTGTATAAACCCCAAATTCACCCTATACTGATCTGATATTCTACTTGACCTATTTAACTGACTTGTATTTTACTTAATCCCTTTTACTCAAGTAAAGGGAAGTTTCTTGAATCTATATCGGTACTACCATGTCTGTGATATTTCCGGCAAAGGTATTTCACTGTCTGCAGCCCAAAGTTCTGCTACAGAGTGTATAAGAAACCGATTACCTGACACGGACTTTTTTTTTTTTTTTTCCGTTTGGTATCAGTGTTGAGCTCGGGTTTCATTTTGAAAGCCAGGGTGCGTCCGAGCTCGAAATATGTCAGCCCGAACTCCCCCGAGGAAATTTATATTACCATATAGAGCCCGAGCCCGAAAATTATGATTAACCTGTTTAGGCATTAATAAAAAAATCGACTCTTTCAGACTTCCACTCTCTTCTTCCTCGCGCAATTAACTGATGTCTTTCTCGACTAGGGAGTGGAAAAGGGACCTCTGTCTGTTTCTATAGTATATTTTTTCGACCTTTTACACCATTCGTTTCTTCCTGAGACGTTTCGGGTGGCCGCATATCCGGAAAGATCGGGAGGCACCGCAAACTACGTACTTTGCTCAGTAGAATAAGCAGGAAGTTGCTGCTTAGAGGAAGGGGGCAAAATTTCGTCGGCGTGCTTTCTACTATCTAGTATCTATAGTTTTTGAAGAGGCCTTTGCTTCTCCGTAGAAACCCACTAACACGTGGTCTACAGCGTGTTTCTACGCATACACAGAATAAATAGCCCTCCCGAGTCTCCACTCCCAGCTCGGACACAGTTGCCAAAGAATTGTCTTTATTAACTAGAAAATATGAAAATCCTCCAAATACGTGGCGTCAGTGAATAAACAAAAACATCGCTCTTTCCACGTTTAGCAACGCACAGCAACCGAAAAATTGTTATTCGGCCGCCGCCGGGGAATTGAATTCCAGAATCTCTCGATATCTAGCCGAGCGCGTTAACCTTACACCACCTTACGGAATTATAATATCAAATGCTGACAGAAAAACGCACATAGCGCCGTGGATTGTTGGCCACCATGGTGTAAGGTTAACGCGCTCGGCTAGATATCGAGAGATCCGGGATTTAATTCCCCGGCGGCGGCCGAATAACAATTTTTCGGTTGCGGTGCCTTGCTAAATGTGGGAAACGCGATGTCTTCGTTTATTAACTAGAAAATGTTATAAAAGTCTCGTATGCTAAAACATACAAAATAAAATAATAAATCTCTCTCTCTCTCTCTCTCTCTTTCTGCCTCAGAGCCCGTCCTAGCCCGAACCTTAGTAAATACTATGCAGCCCGAGCCCGGTTCGGACTCGAGCTCGGCTCGTCTCGTCTCAGCACTTTCTGGCATTTATGTCTGCCAGGCCATTGATGTCTCCATATCAGAAATTTAGAACTCATACCCGGACTAATGGTTTTAATTAGTCAAACCGAGGGCAAACGACCTCCTTTGTAAACAGTTTCTTTTTAATAATAATAATAAAAAAAAAAAAAAAGTTCAGTGTCATGAGCTTTTTTGATTGCGCAATAATACAAATCAAAATAAATGTTTAAAAACCAGCGAATTCTCTACACTCAGAAAAAATCTTTAAAAATCAAGGAGGAAAAAAAAGTGCAGAACATGGTATAAGTTTAATTATCAGCTCGTTAAAACAACAAGAAAACAAGAGGAAACCACGCGACATAGTGTACATGAAATAATCAGCTCCAGAGTGGCACGTCATAAACAAATGAAAATTTACTATTCTCTTATGAAATTGTTTCGCTGCTGCGAAAAAAGTATCTCAATAATTATCTTTTTATTAAAGTTGTTATTGTGTTTTCGGGGGAGGGGGTGGGAGAAGGTTACCATTAGCAGGTCGTGGTGTTTTGGACAGACCTGCCTCTAATTTGAGGTCCAGCAGAGGGGACTGCACTATCGAACAGGCACATCACCCAAGGCCACAAGCCTTCAGTCCGGTCTCAACTTGGGTGAATGGTAACATGCCAGTGGCTCAGACCACTCGGTCACCGGTGCAGCCAACCGGTTAAACAGTTTTATGGTCACTCTTCAGAGCCTCAGACTACTCGGGCCCAGGAAGCCGGTTTTATAGGGTCATGGACATTCTTAATCATAGGGTTAGAATAACATTTTCCCAGAAAACAGTAGTATGATGAAAGAAATTTTGCTACGCCGTTGGCCGAGTGGTTAGAGGTACTGGTTTGTGGCTAGGCGTGCGAGATGGATTCGAATTCCGGATGAGGCATGGTCTGCCCCACCTCAGGGGCGCTACTACGCTAGGTAGTAGAGCCCCTGATTTGGGGTCACATTCTTTGGGGCCTTAGGTGATCATAGTGGTCGTTGAGACCTAAATCAAATAGTTTTTGTCCTTAAAAACGTCAAATGTTTTTTATTTGTATTGCGTCGGAAAAAAATAAAAATAAAACAGGTTTATATTTAAAACTAGATTTTACGTATTTATATATTCTAGAGAGAAACTGTTTCAGTGTAAACACAATTTAACAGAAAATAAAATTTTGGAATTTCTGTAGACTGATTGCATCACAGTAAATGCCATGTGCTTTTGTTGGGTTTTTCCGAATTTGGTCGCATGATGGCGGTAGTAGTCAGCAGAGAGGAGAGCGTGTGAGTTTCGGCGGGCAAGGCGCCTGGCACGTCAGTCGAAGAAGGCGGGACTTGTTAATCCCACCCCCTACGGCGACATCAGAAGCAGCTTCGGTGTCATCCGCTGAGCGCGGAGTTAATTTGCATCTCAGTGAAAGAAAAACTGAATAAGAAAACTCAGTCGGCTGGCGTGGAGATGGTCTTCGGGATTGGTGACCTAAGAGTGATCCGTTGTTGCTTTGCTTTCAATGTCGTCTGCAGAGAGATTTCGCTCTTCAATCGGGAGGTAGTCCGCCTTCATGTACAGGCGACTGTGAAGTCTACGAGGTGACGAACGAGTATCAACTGCGAGGTGCATCCATGGTTGGGGCCCCTCGCGCGGTGCCTGCTACTTCTGGTTGGGTAACTTTTTTAAAAATCTGTCGCCTGGACTGTTTCCTTCAACACAGCTGATTACATTTTATTGTTTTGCGGTCTCTCAGTCAGTGTGAAGCCCTGCTTCAATGCTCAGAAAAGTATAACTTTTTTTTTTTTTTTTATTCAAATGTGTAAAGAGCGAAAACGAAGTGAAAATTCCTGTTGCACATCAAAGATAAAGATGAAATGATTGGCGGTACACCATTGCTACACGTCTGAACAAAATACTCTTTTATATACAGATATATAAAATACTCAGACAGCATCTAATCGTATCAATGAGAAAATATATTGTATTCTTGTTTATTATTCGCGAACTCAACAGGCCATGATCGGACGAGTATTAGAAAAACGTCATGGAGGAGACTGTCCTGCATAATCATAATTGAACATTTAGGAGAACAAAATCTTATATCTATACAGGACATCTTTTTTCATCTACGACGATTACTGCAAAGAAAAAAGAAATTATAAACCCAAACGGATCTTCCGCTTTAATACCGAGAAATCTTTTGTTTCAGTAAAAACCATGTTACCTATCCCTGCTTGGTTTTCATAGCATCTTATATACGAAGTGGAGCATTAGGAGATGTGCATGGGAACATGAAAATATAACTGCACGAAATCTTTAAAAATGCTGGAAGTAAATTGAAATGGCCTTTGAATTTCGAATGAGTTTAAGTTTTTGACAACGATAACACCGTATGTGCCTCTTCATATATAAACGTTATCATTTGAAATACCCGCAAATATGGAAATGCCAATATATTTTACATAAAAATTAACTATACCGACTGCTACTAATGGAATTACTTTTAAATGACCGATCAGTTAATTTTTCTTTTTTTACGCCTAGAGTAACAGTGCGGTCTCATCTTTTAAGATCTGTGTACGCTATAACATCAACGAAACAAAATTGGAATGTGGCGTCTTTGTGGCTTATTAATGACATTAAACCTCGCACAGGCTGCACATACCTTTTCCGTATCTCTGAAAAAAAATTAAAGCGTTCAGTAAAGGTATAGTCACAGAAATGAATAAATAAAATCAAAAATCGAAACCTAAAGCGCTTTTTCTGTTTTTGAGATTTCAGAATAGTTGATCTTCGGAATTTTGTGAAATGCTTTAAATTTATTCAAAAGAGAAGTAGTTTGATCAGAACTGATTTTCACCATGAGATTTTCAGGCAGAGAAACAAAATAAAATTCAAACCTTGAAGTGACTTAAGCAGTCTGCCTCAATCACACGAAAGAAAAACTTGAGTGAAAAAAACAAACAAAAAAACTGAATGTTCTTGAAAGCAAATGTTTTCGTGACTAGCTAGCAATTTTTTTTCATATTAAACAAGCAAATGAAAAAAAAATTATGTATTATGAAGAAAGTTGAGAAATGCTCACCTCGAAATATTCTGTTAGTTCAGTTGCTGTTTGCTTGCCATTCGCTTTTTTCCTCTGTGCTAAACTGCCGTTAGAATCATAACAATAAAAGAAAAAGAAAGAAAGAAAGAAAAGGAAGAAAGATTTAAATTCATCTCCTCTCTGTTTACATCATTTAAATTTCACCGTAGTGGGCGTTTAATCGGATTTGAAAAGTGCTCCTGGAAATATCCTTGTGTGCGATTCCATTTCTTTTTAAGAGGTGCTTTTGGCGAAGACGAAGGATTTCAACTCCAGCCGCCTCTTTATTGGTGAGATTTACGTAGGTGTTTGACGTCTGCTGTAGCGAAGAACGTCCCACCCCCCGCATAGCTGCAAGGACGGCGTTGTGTTTCTCGCCTGTTTTTTTCTTTCGTAGTCCTCTGTCCGCGCCGAGACCTGCGAACATCGGCGCTGAAATGAGCTGTGATTGGCCCGCCTCGGCCAAATAGCCAATCAAGAGAGCACAGTGGCCAGGGTGTCCCAGGAGTGCCAAAGTCCACAGCGCCACCGCGCCACTTTCACACTGTGCTAGTCGATAGTGTCAGATGAAGAAGGCCTAGTGGCGTGCCAAAGCCTCCTCACGCCGCCAGTCGCCGCCGGTGTTAGGCGTTGGTGTTACTTGTGTCGCGCGCGGCTTCAGCTGCTGCAGCTAACGTTGACCAGCCGCCATAGGATCCATGAGATTCGACCCCTCGGACCTCGGACAGGGGATGGCCTATCACCCTTTCCTGCTGCCCCCGGCCCGGCAAACTGATTTCAGCATGAACTCAATTCTGACCCAGCCGCACTATCTCTCAGCGGCTTTTAACTTCAATCCCGCCCTGGCCGCAGCTGCGGCGGCCGCTGCAGCACAGGGATATCCTCCGACGTCGGCTCTCTTCCCCAAGTTGACCGCCGGCCCCCCGCACATTACAGCAGAAGACGTTCTTGCTCATCAGGTGGGGCCGCATCTCAGGCCTCTCAGGACTTTAGAGCCAGAGGACGACGGTGTTCAGGATGACCCGAAGGTCACACTAGAGTCCAAGGATCTCTGGGATAAGTTTCACGCTTTGGGCACAGAAATGGTCATCACCAAATCTGGGAGGTGAGTTCTTACTTTTGCTTTTCCCACTATGCTTGTGGAAATTATGCACTAGATGAGCAATGGGATTAGCAGGGGGAAAGGGGGAGGGAGAAGAATAAATACCGTACTGGTGGGGAAGGGAGGAGGTTCGAGGGTTATGAAGTTCCTATTGAAATTCAGAAAACTAACTCGTTTACCAAGAAAAAAAAATTAAACTTTGGCGTCACTCAACAAGCTGTGAGGGCAATAATAACGTTCCACAGTTTTAGAAGTGATTATTTTGATCTAATGTACAACGTAACTGAAATAATTTATTTAAGCTTAAGCTGTTTTACCATGTCGTAAACAACAACACGTGTTTTTCTGGGTTTACGTTACAGCCGTTTAGCATGCAGTGGTGAGTTCTTCAACCAGATTACGTGCAGAATACGGGGCTGGTGGAGTGAAACAAAAGTCACGGCTTTGTGAAAGACACAAAGGAAACCGTTGTACTCAAAATTATACAAACCCAAATTACAGACGATAATTCAAATAATACACTGATAACGAAATTTTATCTGAAAAAAAAAAAAGGAAAACTCACAGAAATGAATAAGTTCAATGAAAAATGCTCAGAGAAGTGTTTGATTGTTACTGTTTTATAACAACGTTTAATAAGTGGCTTATTATTACTTTTATTTATAATATTCTGCACCACAAGATGTCGCTATTTCGAGACATTTCTGTGGGTCATGCGTATATATTTACTCTACGAGTGGCATGTAGTTAATTGCAAGTGCGTACGTACACACACGCGAGTACGAATCTTCTATGTAAATTACAGAAACCAAAAGAAAGTTTCACAAGGCAGCCAGGAATTTTAATTGATCTCGAATGGAATTTGTTTAATAGTAAAGTCTATTTTTAATACAAAACATCTGGCGGAGTGTTTTTGAATGATGCATTTATATACTTGTACAGTATATATCTGTAGATATGTACAGTATATAGCAGTATACATTTTTAACACTGTATGGTAGACCTCGTTATTTGTTTTCTATTAAAAAAACAAAAAATAATTTGCATAAAATTGACGATATATCATCGTATCTTTCATTTAATCCTCATACTATTCAATCAGTGTCTTAAAAATAAGGAATTAAATATCTTTCATCACTATTCAGAAATTAAAAATAAATATTTTTCATCATTATGCAAAACTTAAGAAAGAAAAATAAGAAAAAAGACACTTCGCAAGGAAATGTTTTATTATCGTTTTTTTCATTCATCTTCTGGTATGTTTACCATACCCTTGTGTGATATTTAATATTTTCTTCAAAATTCATGTGGAGGAATCCTTTTATTTATTATTAATTTAAACGGTGCGTACTAACCAATGTTGCATATTTTAAGTAGTAGGAGAAGATTTACGAAAAGCATTTACAAAGTTTTAGTAATTTATGAAGTTCCTAAGTTCTAACATTTGAATAGCAGCTTTCTCCCTTTTCAGCATAAATGAATCAGAACTGTTCAGCTTCTGTGATGCTAAGTTAAAGTGTTATTGACATTGGCCTAATGTGGTCACTAAAGAAATTCAAACTTACGAACTTCAAAACTGAAGCACATAATAATGTTCACTGAGTCCTTTAGACATACTATCAAAGATTTGTTTGGTTTTGTTCAGCCTGGTGATATAATGATGAAATAAAAATCGTACAGTTGGCTGATAGTAGGTAACTGTTTTGCATGACAGAAAAACACGTTTTCTTTACCAAAATTAAGCATTACATTTTCTAAAATGCAGGTGCTCTTAGAAAAACTTTTATTTCTGCAATCTCAGACACTGGTAGAGTGGTTAATGTGATATATTAGGTAACGCTCTCTTTTCCATCTACAAAACGTCCCGCGTTATAATAGCCTAAAGATGTTCGTATACTTCAGCATGCAAGTGCGAGTGCATGCACGTGTGCATCGGTTTGAGCGTGATGCGTTCGTTCATGTTGCTGTCTGCCTTTCTATGCACGCAATTTGTTTTTGTGAAGTTGGACACCACCACTCCAGTACCTTTTAGTGAAACTGTTATTCTGAATGTGTCTATAAAATAAACATGGCGCAATATTTTTCCGTTTTTGTATAGACACAGTACGTTAGTATTATATTTAAGTATCGAGAAGTTAGCTGGTGTTTTCTATGACAAATTTCGGAGAAGGTTGCAGTTTGAGAAAAGGGTTCATAAATGAATGGCTTCCTTTTGTAATATATTTTAAGTCAATCACGTTAATGTATAACAATGGATTTGTAAAATTTCTATGATTTTGGAATCAAGGGCACATGACGTTACCTTCTTGCAATATTTTTCAGTATATCTTTGTCACGAAACATTCACTGCCTTTGTCATTTGCTCCCTCTCTCTCTCTCTCTCTCTCTCTCTTGCACACACACACACACTAACTCACACACACACTCTCTCTCTCTCTCACACACACACATATTGTCTCTCTCTCACACACACCTATGTTGTAGTCACCAGAGAGAAGAGAGAGCGTTTAAAACTTAGTCACATTAAAAACGATTGTCTGAAGTACCGTCCAATGAATAAGAGGTTTAGATGATTCGTTTGCCGAAATTCTAAGTACAAGTGTCAGGCGATGCGGAGATCATTAACATGTTCTTCGGGTCTGCTTTCCGCCCTACTTTGCGGCACGCGACACTAAAAAAGTAGCAGCAGAACGACTGTTCTTATCTTTCCATTATCATATGGAGCTCAACTTGCGGATTTCTGGTTGTCTCTGGGATGAAACCGTTCCTTTGTTCGGAAACGAATTTTGAGGCTTCTAGTGCTGACCATGCATCGATGTTACTTTTCTCGTAGGCTTTATTTCATCTCAAGCCGATTTATGTGATTGCAGGCACTTCTTATGATGAAATGAAGTAAGCTTCCATCTCTCTTAATATTAACTCTCAGCTGAGAGTTAATCTTAATCCGAAATTGGTTTGTAGTAAACGAACAACATTCATAGGTTTTCAAGTCCAGGGTGGATGGTGAATTATGATTGCGATGCTGCTGTTAAGTTAGCGACAATAAGCTATGAACTTAAAGCGCCTTATTCTAAACAAGTCGCTTATTAAATCTTTGAATTAAAGACCGAAGTGAAGTATCAGCAGATAATATTTCATGCAAATTTTATTCATTTACTAAGAATGAATGACGTGCTTCCTGTGCGTTAGTGGACTATTTGTTTTTCAAACCCCTCAGTGCAAGTCTTCCTTCATATCGAGGCTGTAGTGGTGCGTTGTTCAGTTCAAGGAAGAAACGTTTTTAGCAATTTGTTTTTAATATCTCTTCAAAAATGTCATGCGATTGAAGTTCTTACAGTTCTCAAACATAAGTGTCATTCCTAATGCAGGGTTTTCAGCATGTGAAACATTTTAAAGTGCAGCGAGTATTTTTCATAACGAGCAGTCTCTAGTGGTTGAAACATGAGCATGTTGTCCTACTCCACCATAACAGTAACCATCTGATTCAAACAAAATGTCTAGTCATAAAGGTGTAAATGAATTATCGAAAATGCCTTTAAGTCATATCGTTATTCTTCAAACCTATCCTTTTAATATTTACTGACTGATGAAGAAAATGAGTCTAGATTATTTTTCTATAGATGAATATAAGAATTGAGGAAATTCATTCCATTTTGAATTTTTCGAGTATTTATTAATTTTTTTTTAAAAGAATTCATTATGTATGGTGAAATTCAATAATACAGAATGGCAGAATAAAAATGTTCACACATTACTGAACTGCAAAATGGCTGACGTAATTCTACTAGCCGATGTGGCAAAGAAAAGAGACAATACACAAATGCAAATCGTAATCATACAAAAAGAACTAAAATTAGCAGAAGACGAAAAATAGCACCCAAGCTATATGGAATGCGCATTGCAGGTTCGTAGTGCTATGAAAAAACTATCATTGAATATTTTGAACAGTTTATATACATGTATAGTAATTTATTTGTTTATTTGAAAAAGCAACTTCCTTTAGCTCACAGTTTAGAGAAGTTTCGCAAACTGAAATAGTCTGTGAATCAGAAGTTAATACAATTCGTAAATTAAATATGAACGATGTTTGTTTCCAACATATCCTACATATGATAAGTTACGTGAATTTTATTTTTTACGTTATTTTAATTTTTGAACGTTTCAGAAGCGTTGTCACTCAATTAAAGAGCTTAACGGTATCTTTGGAATGGCAATTTGATTAAAGGGCTTAACGTTATCTTTTGAAATTTATCAAATGTCAAGTATACGAATTTTTAAAAACGTTATTTTTGTATCTACAATGTTGTTTTTAATCATTTCAGTAAATTTAAATAACGCTAGAAAAAAATACTGCAATTTTTGTTCTCTTCGGGCGTTCAACGTGAAAGCGTTCATCCATAATTACGCTTTACGTTCTGATAAAACTTAAAAAAGAAACATTTCTGTGGGAAAACAATACATGTTTAAGGTTAAACTTGTTTCTGTCTGATTCAAAATAACTTATTTGTTAAAATGTATTCTTCAACTTTCTTTAATGAAACGTTTCCATAATAATGCGATTAATAAGTTCCGAAGCACTTGTCGCAACTTACCTTTCCAATCGTTACATATTAATGTTCCTAATGTATCACTGTACATGTGTTTAATTTTCTGTTCAAGAGACATTACAATTTTTCAGGTTTCGACAGAAAATGATGTCGACAATGAGTTTGAATTGGGTGCGTAAATTGTCTTGCTCAGCATGAATTTTGCATGTTGAAAAAAATACTCCCCTCTTACCTTTTAAAAATGCCAAACACTTAAATAATACATATCGCACCATTTTAATTTTTGTCCCAGGGTGTTTTGCGTTCCTTGCTCCGTATTCTGAACTTCAAATTTAGTGAAATCATTCAATGGGGTTCTACATTCTTAGAACATGCATTACTAGCGCTAAATGAAAGAATCTTTAGTTTTTGAGTTGTGAAAATAATACTTTATTTGTTTGTTTTTCCATTTTGGCTGAAACGATGAGCAAATACAGTACCTTTCTGATGTTCGACGACCTCCGAATTTATGTATCGTGCTCAATTTCTCTAAATATCTGATGATCTATAACACCTAATTATTTATCACTACCTGCAATATATACGTATTTTTGAACAAGAATAAAATGTAAGAGGTTATTATAATATGTATTATTTCTCTATGTGTAAGAAGCACAGTCATTCAAAAAGAGTTAGGCAATTTGGAAAAGAATGTTTTCTCTTTTAATTCTTCTAAAACAGATTACCTTTTCGGTCGCCTTCTCGTAGCAGCAACTCTGACCTCTATATGACTCTCCTCAAACAATCTGACGTCCGTTTTGACTTTTCCAAAACTATATACTTGAGGGAAATTATACACCTTTTTTGAAGTACCACTTTACATTAAAACTTTCTCCTCATACACATGAAACTGAAAGTAAACTTATGTCAATGAAATATGGCAAGTACTGTTCTTCCTCATAAATTTTTCAAAATGCCCTTTCTTTAAAAGAACATTTTCTTCCAAACTGTTTTGCTAGTAATATTATAACACTGCTGCCATGGACATTTGCGTGTGTGACAGAGACATTTCCGATTGCTTAGAAATTACCAAAACAAACTTCTATGTTTAGAAAATTGCAGTTATTTAAATTTTTACATTCCAAGAAGATGAGAAATATCTGTTTTCACTTATGCAAATGTTTTCAGTACAGCAATGAAAATAATTAGCCGTACTCTAGATGTGTTTGATGAAGATGTTCCTTAGAAGTAACATAATTAACGCTATGGAAGTAGGACTGCATTGACACATATAGTGTTTTCGGAAAAGAAAAATTCTAGGCTCTATGCCAAAGACGTTTATCTGTTCGAAGTACTTATTCACTTTTCATTTTATTTCCATTTTAGTCTCGTAGTATTAATGCATTACATGACATTTTTGATAGAATTTAAGGATGTTGTGATAACTCGCTCCATGTTACATAGAGTAAATATTAAAACACCAGCTTAAACTTGTTCTTTTACACGGAGTACGAAGCTGTCTAGAAAAAAAAAGCAAACGTGTTATTTTTAGGAATTCAAAGGTGAATGTTGAATAGTTGTTATGATTAACGAGGGGAAGCGGCTAACTGCTAGGTTGTTCTACTAAACTTCTTACTTGATCTAAAGATCAATTCGAATCAATTGCAAATGTCTCAAATAGAAGATGTAAATTTCTTCTGTTACACACATTTTTCTCGCTGAACTATGCCACGCCTATTGTCCAACTTCTGATTTTTTTTTTCATTTTTTGAGGTGAACGTCAAAGACAAATTGAATTAAGCATAGTCAGTATAAATCAGAAAATAGACAGCATTTACTTTTTAAAGTGTTACAGTGTGGAGGATCAAACTTTCTATAGTTTCTGTAGAGTAGTGATTGTCCCCATGGTTTTTCATATGCATTACAATCATGCAGGCAATAGCTTCAACCTCTTGGCTCCCACTTTAATCAGAGTCAGGTTGCAGAATCTGAGAGACAGAACTGATTTAGTGTAGTTAATTTCCCATATTCTTAAAATGAAGTAAATAAGTTGTGATACATTTAGGTCTTCCATGTTGATTTGTTTAGTTCCACATTTCTTAAATACAGTTCTTGTGTGCAGCCGTAATTTCATCAATTTCACCTGCTAGCCTTTCCTATTACTCGAAATTATGAGGATGTGTGTGTTTATAATCTATAACTATTTCCCCTCATCATGGTTCAAAGTGTTTATATATGAAAATACGAATGCTTTCTTTTGCTTGTTTCGGACTCGAGCTGTACAGGTAATTTACTCGAGCTGTACAGGTAATTTAATGTAATATTAACTCGAGTAACAGAAAACAAAACAAAACACCTTGCTATTCTTCATGATGTATACATTATTTTGGTCATATTAAGTAATGGATGTATTTGCAAGACAACTTTAATTAAAATTTGAAACACTATATTTTTATTTCATATCTTTAAAAGTTCAGGTACGATGGTTTTGGTTTTCTACTTTATGCACATCACCAGCACACGCTTTCATTAGAACATACAACAGAATCTGTTGTGCGTATCACTCTCATTCTCTCCTTTCGTCCTTTCATTCGATATTAAAATTTTTCAGTTTCATTATATTTCACGTAGGCATGGTATCTGTTTGTACTCAAACCTGTGCTTCGTTAAAAATTGTAAACTACCCACTAAAGCGTGAATGATAACCTAGGTAATACCGATAGTGATTTTCTTCCTGGGCGCAGCACTAAGATACGGATTTTCATGTTAAAAGTTATCTCACTGTGGGTTTCGAATCTGTATAAATGAATTTCATGAAAATATTGAACAAAATGTGTGCTATAGAAATATATATATATATACATTTTGTGTGTTTATTTGTTCAACCTCTATAATGTTTCTAAACTTCAGGATTCAATGATGGAAATTTTGCAAAATGTTCCTGCGTGTAAAATTTATATCCTGGATGTCTCTTTTTTGGTTTCCTTTTCCTCTCTTTCTGACCATGCGCACCCGTCATTCTTGCCTTTGGTAGGAATTTAGAATAGTAAACAAACGAGTGGATAATGGCTACATTGAGAGCCGCTTCCTTTGGAAAGCTAAATCTGTGCTCTCAGACCTACAGAGAACCAAACTAATAAAAATTGACGGAATCATGGGTTAATGGATTCATTGTAAATTGAACACGTAAACGATGTATTAAAGGAATGAAAGACACTTTAAAAGCACATGGAAACTTAAGACGGAATGGTACACTTAGTTAAGAAAAATCAAAAAATTTCCCGCGAACGTATTATCTGTTGATAGCTAACTGGAACTCGGCCTCTTGTGATTCCTCTTCACGTTACTGTTAACCAACTCACGATGAGATTACGTAACTGTTTGATTCGTTCCATTTTCGTTTTTAATATTTCATCTTTTTGATTAATCAGTAACTCAAAATTCCAAGTGAGTGACTCCTCTAAGAGTTCGGTGCCCATGGCACACATGTCTCACGAGAGATTCAAATGGAAAGGAGAACAAAAAAACTACGTGCTCACGTGATATCCAAGATTTAAGGCACCCCAACCGTTACGAGCTAAAAGAACTCTCACAAAAAAACAGTGTTCAGCTGCAAGACGCAAGCTGCTTCATGCTTCTGTTTGAGCTCTTTTACATTTGAGATCAGATACCTGACGCTATAAAATAGTCTACAGTGGATAACAGATCACACACACCATGTACAGTGTTGTTGCCTTTAGCACCAAAACTGTAATCCAGTTTTTATCTGAACAGTTGGAATCCCTGCCAAAGGAGAAATGGGCAAGCCACACTACCAAAATTTAAATATCCCTCCCTCCATGATAGTAAACATGAGAAACATAGTTGTGTCGTGTACTGGAAGAAGGGCTCACTGTGAGCCGCGCCGAGCAAATAAGCTGATCTGAATATGAAAAACCCATCACCCATGATTAGATTTTCACACCGTAGCTGCCATTATTTCGCACTTCTAGTCACGTGATATTTGTCTTTCTGAAGAGAAATAAATCAAGCTCCGAATTTACATATTGCATTCGCTAGCGAGATAGAAGAAAAAAGCGAAACCACTTTTCTAAACAATTGCCATAATTACGTTGTAACATTTTCCCATTTCTTGAACATTTCCGAGTCAACTGAATTTAAATCAGCCCCCAACTAATGACTTTCTTTGCGATTATATCGATTGGACGAAGCACGCCATAGTTTTGTCATCCCTGTGCGTTTCACAATTGCCAACACTGAAATTATCGAAAAAAACTTGTTTTGCGAAGTTATTGGTGTATGACGAATGCTCTGTAAAAGAGGTTATTATTCGGATGTTAAGACTTCCACTTACCCGGCAAATTAGACTAAACGCATTTGGTAGATTTCGCTGCTCAAGTTCCCCTCAATTAATTTTATGTACCGAAAGAACCACATAAATTTAATTGGATTTTTCGCTACAAAAATTCTCTTATATAGCTCTTTTATGCCCTGTTTAAGAGTCCGTTGCTCCGCTTTGCTATAGCTTATTGCTTGACACCCACAGAAATAAATCTGTCTCCGTCCCCTTCGTTCGTTAAGTGATCCTTTTGTGTGACGGGTCTTTTCTTCTTCAAAGCCCAAGTCGTTAGAATTCCCTTTGCAGGCACCATTGTTCTAAGCGTAAAGACGCTGCTGCTGCTGTTCTTTTACCTTTTTGCAGAAAACGTTCTTGAAAAGCTTGATGTCATTATTCAGAGGAATACCTTCTGCGGTTTGTTATTGCGAATATCATATTTTTCTGCTAATTTATGACACGCAATTCAATTTGCATGCTCAAATTCTGTTCATCACTGCACTGCGTCAGTAGTTCGCATTTCTGTATCTACAGAATTTCCTCTATGTTACATACAATTAGATATCTGAAATAGCTCACAGATACCCCTTTGACGTTCTGAGAGTTTAGTACACCTCTGAATGGTCAGCCTGTATAGCAGAAATGACGTAACTGTAGCGCACAGGCGAAAATGCCGGTTAATAATTTTTTTCACCATATTTAATGGATACAGAGTTTGTATGCATTTACTTACGCTGTACCATTTTGATTTCTCATGTACATTTTAGGCTTCATCAACCCTGGTTTTCTCCATTGGTGTAGCACGAAAATGCGCGGGAGTGGGCTAAAAATCATTTAGGTCTTCTTCCACAACAACAATCAGTTCTATACATTTTAGATTACTTCAAATAAGTCGTGATAAGACTTAACCATACACAGGCAATGCGCGTTGGGATATCAAAAATACATATCATGATTGTCTGTAAGTCATACTACTATATATTTTATGATTTATATAAATAGTATTAATTTATTCATTATACAAAAATCCGGGAATGTGTGAAATTCACATAAAAAGCAAGACGAAAGAAGCAATAGTTAAGAGTAAGAGATCAATTACTGAAGAGAAATTTTTTTACTTAGCAGATTAGCGACTGTCTTGGTTTCAGAAACCGACTCAAGATTCTCACTCCTACACAACTGAAAAATGATGGGCATTGATCGGGGTTGCATCACAGTTCGCGAGGCCTAAGGAGGAGGAGGGTGTTAGTGAGCTGCAAAAATAACTATAATAGAACATTGTACAGGAGATGTGTCGACAACATCAGCCTCCTCTATCTGGGTTTAAAAAGAAAACAATGTTAACTTTCTCCAGCCTGTGCTTTTCAATAAACATATGAAAAGCAAATTAGTTGCGGAGCCAGCTTTAAGTAAACGATAATTTTCTCGACAATATTGCGTTAAGCATCATGCAGTCATAATAAATAAAAGCATTCCATGTTCGATCTTAAAATCTACGAACACCATAATTTAAATTATAGTTATATTTAGATTTCCTACGTGATAGTCTTATGGGCTAGCTTAATGTACTCCTTCACTCACTCTCTGTCTCTCTTTTCTCTCTCTCTCTCTCTCTTTCTCTCGCCTCCTCCCCTTTCTCACTATCTCTGTTATACATTATTTATAAAATTTCAATTTCTCCTGCTATATAAAATGATTTGCATATTAACGTTTATAACACACACACACTCTCTCTTTCTCTCTGTCGTGCACCCGCGAACATACAGATATACAGTACATTTATAGGGCTAATTCCTTTCGAGGATATTGGGACTCTTGAAGTGATAAGTAGCTGTTGTAGGAAGGAATCAGTTATATTATTTTACGAATGTAAATTTTTGAAAACTTCCCTGTTGAACGAACATACGTATATATGTAAGACATACGTCAAATGGTGAAATACGTAAACCTAATGGCATTTACACATATGGAATTATAATCACGATGTTAAACAAAATAATAGATACATTGCGAATTTGCGTTTGTTGACATACCACAAACGAAGAGTCGGAAGATGGCGCTTTATGTAAGAGCCTAAGGAAGCAACAACACAGTGACTTACCATTTTTCTCCATTTAATTAAAAAATATATAAAACAAGACGTAAACCTATCAGAGAGCCCTTGATCCTACTCGTTTGATACGTTTCCCATTTCTATCTCTTGGAAAGCGTACTGCAACTTCAAGCAGAAGGGAATCGCAAGCGTGATGTTACAATTACAAATCTTGTTGGCAGAAATTTGCTTGTGTATGAACTTTCGTGAAACTTTCAGTTTCAAGAATTGTTTAGAAGTCAGGGCCTCTGGAAATGACGTAGATGTCAGTTATAGGAACAAAGAGCGTATTCTTAATCTGTAATAATGACAGGACGCTCATGAAATGCTGGTGCGCCGATCCTCAATAAATCACAAATAGCGTATTTGTGAGGCAACACGCATATGCACAATAAACAAAAATGACTAAAGGTTAAGCTAAATATGTATGCAAATACTTTCAGGCTTTTACGAATGTGACATCCTAGGCTGTCAATGGTAAAATTGGGAAACAAATTTGATGATTTGTCTCGATTTGGAATCAGATATGAATAGCCTTTCAATAAATAATTGACAGGGAAGCTGACAGATTTTTACAGCACTTAAACGAGATTTCACCGCGACTAAGAATCTTATCTACACAATTCCAACTCATTAAAATCGATGCATCGACCAATAAATGTTTTTATAGCTAAACAGCTGGACATTTGCATTCTTAATCACTT
The DNA here is from genome assembly GCA_039090855.1 of Macrothele yani. Taxonomy (NCBI): domain Eukaryota; kingdom Metazoa; phylum Arthropoda; class Arachnida; order Araneae; family Macrothelidae; genus Macrothele; species Macrothele yani. The sequence continues at coordinate 166,372,163 of CM077007.1, forward strand.
TCAACATGTACTCTTCAAAACTAGAACAACGATCTTAAAATTATTTTTTTCTTTGCCTCTGTTAAACGAAATGTAAAATTAAAGTTAAGCAGTAAAATATTGACTGTACTGTTGTTGTTGGGTTTATTTTATTTTATTTATTTATTTTTTTGGCAAGCTTTGTTCTTAGAAATCAAGTTTGGCAAATAGATTCTTCTTTTAAGATTATAACGAAGTAAGAATTCATCCCAAATTCACAAAAAACGTTGAACATTATTTTAATCTATTTCTATGTGAGACTCGGGTTTTGAATCGTCATATATTTTCGTGAAAAATATATGACGATTCAAAACCCGAGGCTCACGTATTGTTTTGTGGGTAAATCCATTTGAAGTTCGGAATGTTGATATGTCTTATTGTAACAAAAGTTTGTAGTTGATCTTATAGTTCTAGTACTGGATTTTTGAAAGATTTTTGACTCTAATGATATGTTTGATAGCTTTAAAATATTTACCTGCAAAGAAGACTGGGATATTTTCATTATCTTTGGAAACGAGGATGAAATAATCACTAACAACTGTATGGTACGGAGATGCTGGTATTTGTTTTAATTCCCATAATAACTGATTCTTTCTTAACAAACCTTTTTTGCGGAGCGAGAGAAAAAGGTGTGAACACTAATACTATGAATTATTAAGCTCTAATAATAAAAACTGTAGTTATAAATTAAGCCGGAATGCTTGATACGGAACTAAAGAATAGAATTTCCCAAACACGAAACTCTTTCATATCAGTTGAGTCAGACTGTTTTTCCTAACCAAACTTGGCTGCGTGAAAAGTGGGGATTTTGCTGCCCTATTCTCTGGCAGAGAAAGTTGGTGCAATTTGTTAGAGGATTAGATGTGGCTGTCAGGCGAGGGATAGGAAAATTAATATCAGCGAAACTATGTGTACCCAGTGGCTTGACAAATTTAGTAATACAAATATTAAATCTGAGATGATCATTTCTTCTGAAAAAGTCTAAATGAAAGAATACTTAGATGGTTTGGGCATGCTCGTGGAAAAGCAGGAGAAAAATGCCAGTACAGAGGTCACATTCTAAAGTGGATGGGCGCAGACCAAAGACAATACCTAGGACAAGATGAACTGGCCTTTCCGAATTAGTTCCTCCATTTAGTGGTGGAGGCTGCGGTTTCTAACAGGGCAGGAAATCTTGCAATTGACCACCAGAGATGTAACATGTTTGTAGATAATCATCTTTAATTTTTACTTTGTTTTTCATTTTATTTGGATTTTGTTTTTCTCATAGTCTGTATTTACTTGATGTGCTACCAAATCTGAACCATAGACTCTTGAATTAATACTTCAAGTAACTGCACGGGAACAAATTCCATGTGGGCGTGTTCACAGATCTGCAGAGAGTGAAAATTTTATTAGATAACCCCCTCGTACCTTTTTTAGGGAAATGAGCACGTGCATAGTTGAAGAAAGTATTAAAAAAACTGTTACATATACAAAATGATTCTGAGGAAGATTAAAGCAGGAAAACTACGTAAAACACTGGCACTCGCCATCACCTACTTTTTACACTTAGAGTGTGTGGGAACTTCAAATAAATAAATAAATAAATAAATAAATAAACAAATAAATAAAAATGCATGTGTAAGCGAGAGTAGGAAAAAATCAGTAGGGAAAATTCTTCAACGGAAGCGAATTCTCATATTCACGCAATTTCATAAATATCTGACGGAGAATTTGACGCTTTGGTATTTATATCAAGTTCTGGCAACCTTCAATATGCTTTCCCCATCGAAACTTATTTTAAAAGCTACACTACGAGTTCCTCTTTTCATAGATAAAATATGTAAGCCTGTAACGTACCAGGAGATGTGACGTACCTGCCAGAAGGACGCACACGACATAAAGGCAGATAGCAATTAGAATCAATGTCCGCGTAGCTTAATTGGTAGAGCAACTTATTCCGGAATGAGTGGACCCGGGTTCGAACCCCAGCGCGGATAAAAATGACGGAGAATTTTAATTCGTTATAATGGCGCCCGAACTATCCGGATGACCCGACCGTTCAAAATCTCGCATTGGTGTGATGTTATTTCCACACCGCGAGATAGGAAAAATATGAGCAGCACTTCGAAAAAAAGAAAAATAAGGGGGAGATGATGTAACGTACCAGGAGATGTGACGTACCTGCCAGAAGGACGCACACGACATAAAGGCAGATAGCAATTAGAATCAATGTCCGCGTAGCTTAATTGGTAGAGCAACTTATTCCGGAATGAGTGGACCCGGGTTCGAACCCCAGCGCGGATAAAAATGACGGAGAAATTTACTTCGTTATAAGCCTTGTTTGTGAAGTAACGATTCAGAACACAAAGATATATCAAGGATAATTTATTATGCATATTCAGCTAATAATGTGTGCAACCCTCTTTTGCTTTCACAACAGAAGCAATACGTTGTGGAATGGAATCTATCAGGAGTTGGAAATGCACTGGTGGCGCTGAAGCTCATTATTCCAGGAAATGTACTGATGGCACTGTGACCCATGATTCCAGGAGTTCCGTGGTAAAGCACCGAGAGCAGCCAGTGGTAGGTTCTGGGTTCGAATGCATCGCTCCACTTCATCCCACACGTTCTCAATCGAGTTCAGTTCCGGAAAGTGAGAGAGCCATTCGAGAGCTGCAATGTCACTACAATAGGAAGGCTCTTCCTACCAGTTCTTCACCAAACTGGAGCGATCATCATCTTGTTGAAAGAAGGCATCCTGCTGTAGGAAATGGATATCCATTTACAGGTGTAGATACATCAGTGTAGCCACAACAATGGCACGGTAGCCTTGTGATTGGATGATGATCTCAGTAGGTGTGAGAGACCTCGATTTGGCCAACCTATACGCGCCCCAGAATATTACTTTGCCTCTAAAGGCATGTAATACCTCGGGTTCACAATCATTGTTCAAGGCGATGTGTGTCCTAGCACCGAGAGCTGACACACATGCACTCTTCCGTTGGCGTGTTCTTTTGTAACCTCGATTCGTCGAACGAAAACATTAGTTTCCAGTCTTTCACTTTCCAGTAGCAATATTTTTTTGCACGTTCTGGCCTCATAGCCCGCTGACGTGCTGTAAAATGAGTACTGGATGCCAGCGTTGGATCTCACAGCCCAGTCCTGCCCTGCCCATGTACTTCGAATGCTCTTTGCACAAACCTATGTAGATACCTCGTCGTTGAATGCTGGCGTAATCCTCTCCAATGTCGATACGGGAGAGGCGGCTCTCTCCTCGAACATCAACAGCCCGTGTACTTCCACATTTTCCGCTACTGCTGCCGATTTTAATTGAGTCCTGGTGCCCATGGGCGACGCGACGGTACCACGCGAAAATCCCAGAAGTTCCGCAACCGTGAAGAAGGACCACAGCCTCTTCTTGTGCCTGCTATCTGCCAACGATTGATCTCTCTCTAGTCGCAGTGTTTACTCATCATTCCAGTACTGGTTACACTATACAGCAGATAAGTATCTGACCTACTTATTGAACGCTGAGGGGAAAGGGGTGAGCTCGCGTGGCAGCATTATTGTGGCAGGATAGTGCAGGTTTTGGGATGACTTCGGTGTGAATAATAAATTGTGCTTTCAGAGTTATCTACACGCATTTGCACTTGTCTGGCTAAAGTGAATACGTATACGAGTATACACGAGTGTGTTATTATTTTAATTTGCTTTGTGTCGTTGCAAAATTATATTCTCTCACGCATGAATATCACGCGTGAGAGCTTTAGAGTGCTTTCTCTTTCCCTCGTGCAAATGTATACACGCACGCACTAATATGTCTTATAATCAGTGATAGTATCTGCAAGATGTCGGTAATTGAGGTGCCGCGAGCTTACTGCGCTATAAACACTGAGTATACCCGCAAGACGTCGATAATCGCTGTGTCGCGAGCCTACTGTCTTGTAATCACTTATAATACCTGCAAGGTATCTCTGATCGTTGTATCGCGAACTTACTGCCTTATAACTGATAGTACCCGCAAGATGTCGATAATCGTTGTGTCGCGATCTTATAGCCTTTATAACTTATAATGCCTACAAGATGTCGGAAATCGCTATGTCGCAAGCTTACTGCCTTATAATCACTGATAATACCTGCAAAAAGTCGGTAATCGCTGTATCGCAAGCATACTGCCTTGTAAACAGTGATATCTACAAGATGTTGGTAATCGCTGTATCGCAAGCATACTGCGTTGTAAACAGTGATATCTACAAGATGTTGGTAATCGCTGCATTGCGAGCATACCAACTTATAATCAGTTATAATACCTGCAAGATGTCAGTAATCTCGGTGTCGCGAGCTTACTGCTGTATAATCACTGATAACCTCTGTATCGCGAGCTTACTGCGGTATAATCACTGATAACCTCTGTATCGCGAGCTTACTGCGGTATAAACACTGATAACATATGTATCGCGAGCTTACTGCCTTATAATCACTGTTAATATCTGAAAAATGTCGGTAATCGCTGTCTCGTGAGCTTATAGCGACTGATAATACCTGCAAGATGCAGGTAATTGCCATGTCGCGAGCGTACAATTGGTATGCAAACTTCCGTACTCTCCGAAAAACGTAACATTTCCTGATAGGGATTGAAAATTCTATTTTTGCATAGTGTTAAGACTGATATTTTCGTTCACACTCTCACGACAAAGAGTAAAATTCGTATCAAAACATGACACTATCGCAAAATGTGTTTTCTCGCCTTGCAGATGTACTCATTTTCAGTGCTATGTATTACACACAAATCACTATTATAATTTAAATCTGATCATCTGAGCTGTCTCTATAAGTGCTAATTTCTTTCTTGAGATCAGATATCCTTTTCAGGAGCGAGATTTTCGGCAGATCATGAGTAAGCACACTCTAAGTAAACTGGATTTATCTTTAGGTAACACATAATAAGACAATCGTGAAATCCCTCTTCGGCCTTCATTTATGTGTTTATTAATATCTCTGGTATATAGTTGTTTTTAAGTAATCACTGTTATCTATAGTTTTGGACTTTTCGTTTAAACTCAGGGCAAAGACAAAAGTTGTACACTCATTCGCAATTCTTCACTTTTTTACTTAACCTCAGTTTATCTTGTTTTTGTGTTTCAACTGTTACTACATTTCCAAAATGTCGATAAGCACCTTCCGAAGATAATGAAGAAGTAACATCAAAGCCAATGATTTTGTTGATAAATGTATACAAAAATACCCGTATCACGGAAACTCCAGAAATATTTTGAGGAAGGCGAGAATCCATAGATGAGGAGGTTTACAAACTTTGATTCTTCCTTCGATGCTTCTCCTCGAGTGCTTCGGCCTTGATCTTTTCTTCATGATTTGTATCAGACTTTGCGCGTACTTCACTCCCATAGCACATAATTATATGCTTTGCGTTATACATTGTTCATGCACATACACCCACACATAGCGTAGTCTGATGGGGACAGAATGTCAGTTGGATAAAAGAGAAATATTTTGCAATGCATTCTCGTATCCAGTTGAAGTTCACAAAATTTAACAATCAGCAGTTTTGCAATGATAATTTCTTAAGCATGCAATACACATATCTCCTTTTTGAAATTTATTTTTAAGTTTCTCCAGTATTCAGTTTACTAAAAAAATGCTCATGAGCTTTCTGGTTTAATAGACACCCGTTTCTTTGCCGCCATGTCACGCTGCCTTTTTAAGGCCTACTGAGGCTTCATGACATTTCAATCATCTTGCCTTATAACCTTTGTTGTGTTTAAAGAAGTGAACGCTCTACAAGGTGTGATCATAGAGTATCCAAACGGGATTTATTAAAAAAAATGCAAGACTTACAGATTTGAAACTTAATCCCCTTCGAAATAGTCCCCTTCCGAAACCAAACGCTTAGCCCATCACTGTTTCCACTGCTATAAGCATTTTAGAAGTCATCTTCTGAAATAACGAACAGCTGCTTCGTCGCATTCTGCTGTATCTTCTCAATACCTTGAAATCTTTTTCCTGTCAAGTGGGATTTGATTTTTAGGAAGAGGAAAAAAGTCGCAAGGAGAAATATATGGCAAACAGGGTGGCTGTCGGACCTGTGCAATGTGCTTAGCAAGAAACTGCTGCAAAAGTTGCTATGCATGGCCAGGCGCGTTGTCATGGTGACTCTCACGCAATGCCGGCCTTTTCCGATGAACTACCTCCCTCAAACGACTCAAGACCGTTTGATTGTCAGGCCTGATGGAGCGTATTCATAACGCACCGTTCCCTCACGATTGAAAAAATTCCACTGTGTGGACTAGGCTTGATTTCTTGGGTTACACCCACAAACCCAGGATTCATCAGAAATTCCGATAGGTTTTAAAACATTTGTCGTCTTCTTCGATGCATACTAGTAGTTCACTAAAAGCTGAAATACGGGCCTGTTTTTGCTCAGCTGAGAGCAATTTCGGCACAAATTTGGATGCATATATATATTTGCGTCTGAGACGCGTCTCATACGCAAATCGTCCGTAAGAATCGACTGAACTCAACCGAAACTAACATTGAAATTTTCAGATAAATCACCAATAGTGTTTCGGCGATTTGTGCGCACAAGTTCGATATTATTTTCACTTTTACTGATTGGGGGCTTCTGAGGCCAGCCGCCGTTCACCATTCTCAACACTTTCACAATCATCTCTAAAACGTTTATATCACCCCTAAACTTGTGCCAGACTCATACAATCCTCCCCATAGACTTTCTGTAACTGTTATATTGTAAACATTTGTAACTTACAATGTAAATGTAATGCATGTAAATGTAAGGTATGTTTCTGTAACATACAATCATACCCATAGACTTTCTGTATGTGTCTTTGTAAGTTTTGCGAAGTTTTTGACAAAATCTGATGACATTCTCTGAGCAGTTTTTCCGACATGACAGATGCGACGTACAGCTTCACACACGTAAGAACAAAACACTACAGTAAAGAAAAAAACACACGAAAAAACGGAATAGCAGGGGAGACGTGACTCACAGCACATGCGTAGTAAATAAGTTCCAAAGTCAATCTGTGCCGAACCGCGTCCTGCTGCTTCGTGCGATTTCGAACTTATACAACCAGTCTGGATACTTTTTTTCACACCTCGTTTGTAGTGTGATAAACATCGACATTTTTTAAGGGTCATTTTCATGTTCTTCTCTAATCTCTGTTATTCGTTCATCTACAGTTTTACTCATGATCTATTCATCATCTGAAATCTGACATGCATTGCAGAGCAAATATTCTTTTCACTCCAGAAAGAACTTTTTAACCATGCTTAAATCATTAATCATATAGCTTTCGTTCTGATATGTTGTACTGTCTAAGGGTAGCATTTTCCACCATTCATTTTCATTGTCTTCTTCACTAGAAAATCCTGTTTCAAGTCAATTGTTTTATTAAATTATGTGGCAGAATCCTTGTGGCTTCTGATAATAAAAGTTTTTATAGAAGATGTTTTCGGTAAAGCCGTTTAACAGACTCTGTGACACTCTGCTTCATTAGCCCTGTAATGATTGCGATATTGGATGGTCAAAACATAAATTAAAAATTCCGTTTTTGAGTTCTGACGATTAAAGTGCGATATTTAAGATTAACATCATTATTCACTGTATTCGACAACATTATCTGATTTTCTTACACATTGGTAAGAAAATTTTGTCATGCCAGTGCAAGGAAAATTTTAATATTCAGCCCTGTCAAGTATTGCTTCGCAGGAGAAAGGCTAGGATCCGGATAACTGGACTTGGGATAATCGGTGCTCCAATGTCTCACTGTTTCTACCTTTTATTTCAAGGATTCCTCCTTTTTGGTAGTTGAGTATCCATTTATTCCTGCGAACTTGGTTTCTTCATTACTTTTTCATTGGGTTTGCAACTTAAGCTTTGTATGTTTTGGTTCATTCTTCCTTATTTTTTTATTTACCTTCCACTGCTGCTATCTTGTGCGTCTAGGTTTATAAAAAAACGGAGTGTTCATGTTTTTTTTTCTTTTGTCTCTCTCCCCTTCTCCCATATCTCTCTCTCTCTCTCTCCCCTTCTCCCATATCTCTCTCTCTCCCCTTCTCCCATATCTCTCTCTCTCCCCTTCTCCCATATCTCTCTCTCTCCCCTTCTCCCATATCTCTCTCTCTCCCCTTCTCCCATATCTCTCTCTCTCCCCTTCTCCCTCTCTCTCTCTCTCTCTCTCTCTATATATATATATATATATATATATATATATATATATATATATATATATATATTCTATAAAGAAGATACCTAAGCAAAAACATACATATATAATTTTGACTCACACCTAGTACAACATAGAAAAGGTTATGTATCTACCTGTGTGAGTAAAAGGAGAAAAGATAAAAAAATAAAATAAAATAACTGAATGTAGAAGGTGTCGAGAATACTGAGCCTTGGCTTTATCAAGGACCGGCAATAACTCTGCATTTTCTCACTTCCACAAAGACCTAGTTGGAAATGGGTTTCTGCAAGGCCATAGATGCAAGTAACATTCCCACCTAAAATAGTTTAACAAATATATATATGTCATGTCCTCCGTAGAGTTGCATGACCTAGCACTAGTTAACAATTTCGCTTGCATCCATTAACCTTCCTGGCCCGACCCATGCTCTTCATCTGTTACTATTAAACAGAGAGAAGAAGATTAAAGAGAACTCAAGCTGTGAGAGTGACATAATAATTAGAAATGATTTTCAGCCATAACGAAATTCCAAGTTCGTTTGAGAGAGAATTTAAACCTGAAAATCGATGCAAAAAGAAATCCAAATTTTTAAATTGCAATTAAAAAAGGAAATATTAATTTTTAACGAACAGATTTTTGAAAGAAAACATGAGTCTAAAACCCCCTACTCTACAACTTATGACAGCACGAAAACGAGAATAAGTTAAAGATAATAATTAACTAAAGAAAACTATGTGAAAGTTATATACCTTAAACAGTTAGTTGCAATATGTACAAAGTATTTCAGCAGTACTTTAAGTGCATAATTAATTAGTTATTAAGAACTTAACTACTTTGAAAAACCACGCATAGACAGCGCATAGAAAAGGAACAAGCTTAGCCATCTTCTGTTCCTAGGTACCCCAAAAGACGCTCAAAGTTACAGAGAAAAGAAAGAGTTAAAACCCGCAAAAATGTTAACAGACAAACCAATGCCTAAAAGCTGAAAAGCTAAAAAACGACAGAGAAAAAGTACATGAAGTACAAACATTGAACTTATAAAACCTAGAACCCAAAAACAGGGAAGAGAGCTTACCTCTTGTGTGACAAAAACATTCTCCTCACAAGAGAAGAACATGGCTGACCTCTTCCGCCACTCCCTAGACGCTGGGGGGCAGTGAGGGTGGGGCTGATGGCCTCCTCATGCAGCAAGAAACCAACGCGCGGAGATTTTAACCAGAGAAAAAAAAATATATAAACATAAGACTGTGGATCTGTATGATCAGAAAGAGCAGAATTAACTCTCCAGAATACATGAGAAATATTATAAAATACTGCTGCGTTGCGCGTTTTGATTTTCAGGTTATTTTGCAACCTTCGTTTTAAATTCTAAAGTTTTTCCTTAGTCTTCAGTTTTGCTCTTAAGTAACTAATTTCAATTTATTATTTAGCAGCTCATGCGCAAATTCTAGTTGAAATGTTTTATTATTATTATTTTTTTATTACTATTTTTTTCTTTGAGGTTTTTTCATTTTTCTAATTTTTATTTTTAGTATGTTTCGGATGCAGCTTTTTGGAGTGTAGTTTATACTCGAGTTTGGTCTTTTCTTGGACTGCTTATTTCTAAAAAGTTTTTCCTAGTTGGTTTGCTCAGAATTTGTATGTTTTGGCCCAAGTGGAGTTCTAAGGACGATGAAAGGATTGGAGGTCAGCTCAGATATTTTAAGTCCTCCCGCTCGGTTAGGCTAGCACCCTTTCCCATAGTGTATGAACTCGCTGGCAAAGGTAATCTAAAGTTATGAAATGACAAACGTTGTTTGACATGTAAATCTGCAGATCCTAACCTGTATTCTTCTGTTGAGGATAATTGCTACAACAAGTTTTGCAAAGCCTACAATACCATCTATAAGCTCACCTGTACTGTCTGCAACCTTAGCTATATTGGCCAAAGTAAAAATCCTCTTCATCTTAGGATTAATGGTCACAGATCTCTAGTAAACAAGTTCTCTAATTCAGGAGTGAACCCCTCCACAAACGCCAACCAGTACTCTACCTTTGAATTACAGCATTTCCATACTCATGGTTTTGACAAAGTGAAAATAGAGGTACTACATATTATCCCTGACCTCTATGCTCGGCTAGAAACTGAATCCCTTGAAATTTTGCAGCATCAGTCTCTTTATCCCTATGGCCTTAATTCCACTCTATCTGACAATAAGCATAATCAGCATAAATTTTCAATTCGTGAACTCTTCTTTCTTGTTAATAATAAGAGCTGCTCTAGAGGCAATAGAGGACAGAGGTTATTTCGCACATCAAGCAAAGTTGATTTTGCTAACCTGCTAAAAACTCTGGAAAGCTTTAAAACTGGCACTAATTTTGTTAAAAATACTTACAAAATTCTCAAGTCCTTCAAGCACTCTGTCCTTAAAAGTTTTTCAAATTCTGGAATGAAACTGCTGACCATGTTGATAAGCATGTTTTTGCTTTGGTTCTGGACATTCTTAAACATATTCTTAAAGATAAAATTTCTCTTAAAGAATTTTCCAGTAATTTATGTTACCATCAGGTTCCTAAATAAAGCCTACGATAATCTCAATGTTAGGAAGCTGTTCTACAATAATGCAATTTTTTTTCCCATCCACAGGCACCAGTCTATTGTAAGTTTTAAATATGTTAAGACCTTAGGGTCAATAGTTAAAAACTACAAACTTAACTCTTCGAGCTACATTCCTGTAATTACTACATGTTCTTGTGATGAACATAAAGAAACAGTTCACTATGATAAGAATTACAACCATATTATCACCGGAAACTTGAGTTTTGTTGAAAATGAAAAGCTTAGGAATTTATTAGAGTATGGCTCTAAATTCAGACCTTCCTTCACAATTTCCAAAGAAAGGATTCTTGAGAGCTTCACTCAAGATGTTAATAGGTACGTCGTAAAAACCAGTTTAACGTACAATCAGCCTATTGAGGCCTTCGCAGAATGGAAATATAATATAATCAATAGCTTCACCGGTGAGTTGGCAGGTTTGGACTTTTGTTTCGACAGAAATCTCTTTTCTCTGGAGAAGCTAAAAGGTCACTCTCCAAACTACAAGACCAATTTATTTTTACCACTACGGATAAAGCTAGCAATAATTTTGCAATTATCTGTAAGAAGTTCTATTTTGAATTGTTAACTATGGAACTCAATAATAGAGTAACATACGAGCCTGTAAGTTATTCTACCAAGCAGTTAGAAAATCGGTTTAAGGCATTCTTCAAGAAACTTAAAATTCCACAAACTAGAAGATATGAGCCTGAATTTCCATTTCTTTTTGCAACGGTTAAGTTTCATAAGGATCCTGTGAAGTTCAGGTTCATAGCTAGTGGAGTAAGGAGTCATAAAAAGAAAATAGATCTTGCTTTTGAAGATGTCTTAAAGAAGGTTTTGAAACACATTAGAAACTGTTCTAACTTGATGTACAGAGATTTTTGGATTATTAATAATAATGCAGAAGTAATTTCTACTATACTCAAAGTTTGTCCCCTAGATATTAATAGTTATGATTTTGAAAACCTATATACTAATCTGCCTCTATCAGATATAATCACTACCTTTAAAGAGCTGTATGCAGAATTTAAACTTAACCAATTTGTTGATGTAGGAACTTGGAACTCTTATCTCAATTGCTGCATAAAAAATAACCATATCTTATACAATAATACTCTCTATAAGCAAGTGAACGGTATTCCCATGGGAACATCAACGTCCACGAATATCGCTAATCTATTCCTGTTCTTTAAGGAATATAAATTCATTAAAAATCACCCCACCTGCTCAGATAACTACCTTTACACTTTTAGATATATTGATGATCTGCTGTGTATCAATAATTCAGAAGTTATAGAGAGTGATTTTGATAATATCTATCCTAGCTCTCTTAATTTATGTAAAACCAACCACAGTAATCAGGAACTTGAGTTCCTAGACTTAAGCATTAAGCTCAACAGAGGTTACCCATCTATTAGCCTCTTTGATAAAAGAGTTAATTTTCCTTTCAAAGTAATTAAATATCTACACTGGAATAATAACATTTCAACCAAAGTAATTGAGAATGTACTAATTTCTCAGGTCCTAAGAATTTCAAGAATTTGCAGCAACAATTTGGACTTCAATTACCACATTAATATACTATTAGAAAGTTTTCTAGAGAACGAAATTCCTTCTTCTTTCATCAAAAGAACTTTAAGAAAAATTATTCTGAATAATAGAGTAAGGTTGGCAGATCTGCTTTAATTTTCTACACAGTTAATAATATGATTCTGACCAATCAAAGCCGTAAGGAAGTTGGCTAGAGGATGCCTATTAACTACCTAAAGGAACCTTAGTGCTATGGATATGACGGTCCTATTAAAACAAAAAATTAAATAATATAAACAAAATCACAAAAAAAGCTTAAAAATCTGTTTATAAAAGAAAATAAAAACAAATAAAAAAGAAAACTAGTTATTCATCACTAGGATAGCTATACTAAAAATAGTAAAACCAACTTTAAAATTAATAAGATTCTGATTAATCTATAGAAGCTCACTAAGGTGATTTAATACATGCAAAGATTATTAAATACACTGCTCGTGTATTTTATAATATTTCTCATGTATTCTGGAGAGTTAATTCTGCTCTTTCTGATCATACAGATCCACAGTCTTAAGTTTATATATTTTTTTCTCTGGTTAAAATCTCCGCGCGTTGGTTTCTTGCTGCATGAGGAGGCCATCAGCCCCACCCTCACTGCCCCCAGCGTCTAGGGAGTGGCAGCGGAAGAGGTCAGCCATGTTCTTCTCTTGTGAGGAGAAATGTTTTTGTCACACAAGAGGTAAGCTCTCTTCCCTGTTTTTGGGTTCTAGGTTTTATAAGTTCAATGTTTGTACTTCATGTACTTTTTCTCTGTCGTTTTTTAGCTTTTCAGCTTTTAGGCATTGGTTTGTCTGTTAACATTTTTGCGGGTTTTAACTCTTTCTTTTCTCTGTAACTTTGAGCGTCTTTTGGGGTACCTAGGAACAGAAGATGGCTAAGCTTGTTCCTTTTCTATGCGCTGTCTATGCGTGGTTTTTCAAAGTAGTTAAGTTCTTAATAACTAATTAATTATGCACTTAAAGCACTGCTGAAATACTTTGTACATATTGCAACTAACTGTTTAAGGTATATAACTTTCACATAGTTTTCTTTAGTTAATTATTATCTTTAACTTATTCTCGTTTTCGTGCTGTCATAAGTTGTAGAGTAGGGGTTTTAGACTCAAGTTTTCTTTCAAAAATCTGTTCGTTAAAAATTAATATTTCCTTTTTTAATTGCAATTTAAAAATTTGGATTTCTTTTGCATCGATTTTCAGGTTTAAATTCTCTCTCAAACGAACTTGGAATTTCGTTATGGCTGAAAATCATTTCTAATTATTATGTCACTCTCACAGCTTGAGTTCTCTTTAATCTTCTTCTCTCTGTTTAATAGTAACAGATGAAGAGCATGGGTCGGGCCAATAAGGTTAATGGATGCAAGCGAAATTGTTAACTAGTGCTAGGTCATGCAACTCTACGGAGGACATGACATATATATATTTGTTAAACTATTTTAGGTGGGAATGTTACTTGCATCTATGGCCTTGCAGAAACCCATTTCCAACTAGGTCTTTGTGGAAGTGAGAAAATGCAGAGTTATTGCCGGTCCTTGATAAAGCCAAGGCTCAGTATTCTCGACACCTTCTACATTCAGTTGTTTTATTTTATTTTTTTATCTTTCTCCTTTTACTCACACAGGTAGATACATAACCTTTTCTATGTTGTACTAGGTGTGAGTCTAAATTATATATGTATGTTTTTGCTTAGGTATCTTCTTTATAGAATGTGAATTCTGAATTTTCAAAACTGCTGCGTTGCGCGTTTTGATTTTCAGGTTATTTTGCAACCTTCGTTTTAAATTCTAAAGTTTTTCCTTAGTCTTCAGTTTTGCTCTTAAGTATATATATATATATATATATATATCATCATTGTTAACCATCATCAATCCACTGCTGGATGAAAGTCTGCCAAAGTTTCTACCATAACGGTCTGTCTTGTGACAGTCTTCTCCCTGTTACTCCCGCATACTTTCGAATTTTACCCACCCATCTCCCATGTGGTCTTCTTCTGAGTCTGTTCTTGTCCCTTGGAATCCAGTCTAGAATTTCGGTTGTCCATCGGTAGTCTGTCCTTCTGGCAATATGTCCAGCCCATTGCCATTTCATGGATTTTACTCTGATCATGATGTTTTCCACCCTTGTCATTTTCCCAATCCAAGATATATACAGGGTGATTCATAAAGAAGTATACAGTTTCAACGCACTATAAAACAAGAACAATGTAAGATATTTTATGTTACCTGTAACAGAATTGTAGGGGAATGTTTCAAGTTTTTTTAGAAGCAGTCACAGATGCTATATGTGTGCACCCGTAGTAACACAACACATATCGAGCCGGTAATCCATCTCCGCCCAAACGCGAGGTAAGATATTTGAATCAAGTGCAGTGATAGTGGCTGTGATACGCTGTTTCAGCTCCGCTAGATCAATGGAAGGGGAGGGACGAATACCTTGTCCTTTACGTACCGCCACAGGAAAAAGTCACAAGGTGTTAAGTCAGGACTTTTAGTTGGCCATTGGGTCAGTGGCATGTTGTAGTCCGCGGCTCGTCCAATCCATCGGTGAGGAAGATGTTCGTCGAAATAATCTTGCACGTCGCCTAAACAGTGCGGTTAGGAGACTTCCCTCAGTAGCGGGACACAAACTTTATGAGTGCATCTACTTAACGGTTCGCAGTTGTGGTCCGTGTCTTCAGCTGTTACTGTTTTACAGCATCTGGAAACTCTATACTTCTTTATTAATCACCCTGTATATCAGTGGCGTATCATGGGTCCGAGACCTAGTCTATCTCACCCCCTCCCCAGTACAATACTTTTTTTAAATGTGCGAATTTTTAATTGTTAAGTATAATAGAAGCAACCTTTTTTCTAAATTTTAGGTACATGCTATTGCTAACATAATACCAAATAATTACGAGGATTAGGATTTGAACATTTCTTTGTGCATGAACTCCATTCTTCTTCTGAATACTTTATTTGTACATGAACTCCATTCTTCTTTCTTTTTGGGTGAACTTGAGTGTTACGTTTCAATAAAAAGTTTCTTCCCAGTACTTTTTCATATTTAAAAAGAATGCTTTTCTCTATTGACAAAACAACCAAATTGCTGGAATGTACATGTGCTTGTGTGTCTCTAAGATATATCTTGGTTCTTTTTAATGCAGAAAACTTTCTTTCGGCAGTTGCAGTCGTTGATGAAAAGTTTATTAATATTAGGTCTGCTGATTTGTACGCCCCAATAAGCACTATGTCTAATTTCTTCAACTTTATGTAACAAGTAATGTCTTTTAATTAATTTTTTTGTATTCATCAAGGAAATAAAACACCTTCAGTTCATTTTTTAGACGAGCTGTATCAAAATTTGAAGCATAGAATACCTTAAGTTCTGACAGTAGATGTTTAGGAAAGTTTTCACAAAATTTAACAAAACAGTTGGAATCCAACAAAGCCACGAATTTAATATATAATATCACTGATTTTAATTCATTGACACTTCACACAAACTGAAACAACTCTCGCAAAATGCGTGCACTTACGGGCGGGAAGCATGCGAGTGATTGAGTTAGTTTGGGTCTTCTCTATTCTGAGCGAACCGTTGCGCAAAGCAATGGCCCATTCCCCTCCGCGTGCTTATTCATGTTGTCATGGAAACACTAGGAGGCAATCGTATAGAAAGTCTTCGAATCAGAACAACGAAGACTCTGGAAGAGCTAATTGCGTTACTACCCTGGTCTTCACTTGCCAGACTGAGTTAAAGGAGCGAATACGCACGTGGGTTTTTCGCAGCAAAAGCATCGACATATCTTAATACCGTTCAGAACTGACTTTTATTTCGGTACACTCTGGGCTTCGCGGGTAGCTTAGCTAGCATCGAATATACGACACAGGTGTATATATATATATATATATATATATATATATTCTATAAAGATACCTAAGCAAAAAAAAAAATATACAAATATAATTTTGACTCACACCTAGTACAACATAGAAAAGGTTATGAATCTACCTGTGTGAGTAAAAGGAGAAAAAGAAAAAATAAATAAAATAAAACAACTGAATGTAGAAGGTGTCGAGAATACTGAGCCTTGGCTTTATCAAGGACCAGCAAAAACTCTGCATTTTCTCACTTCCACAAAGACCTAGTTGGAAATGGGTTTCTGCAAGGCCATAGATGCAAGTAACATTCCCACCTGAAATAGTTTAAAATATATATATATAAGTCATGTCCTCCGTAGAGTAGCATGACCTAGCACTAGTTAACAATTTCGCTTGCATCCATTAACCTTCATGGCCCGACCCATGCTCTTCATCCGTTACTATTAAACAGAGAGAAGAAGATTAAAGAGAACTCAAGCTGTGAGAGTGACATAATAAATAGAAATGATTTTCAGCTATAACGAAATTCCAAGTTCGTTTGAGAGAGAATTTAAACCTGAAAAACAAATTTTACATTGCAATTAAAAAAGGAAATGTTAATTTATAACGAACAGATTTTTGAAAGAAAACTTGAGTCTAAAACCCCTACTCTACAACTTATGACAGCACGAAAACGAGAATAATTATTATCTTTAACTTATTCTCGTTTTCGTGCTGTCATAAGTTGTAGAGTAGGGGTTTTAGACTCAAGTTTTCTTTCAAAAATCTGTTCGTTATAAATTAACATTTCCTTTTTTAATTGCAATGTAAAATTTGTTTTTCAGGTTTAAATTCTCTCTCAAACGAACTTGGAATTTCGTTATAGCTGAAAATCATTTCTATTTATTATGTCACTCTCACAGCTTGAGTTCTCTTTAATCTTCTTCTCTCTGTTTAATAGTAACGGATGAAGAGCATGGGTCGGGCCATGAAGGTTAATGGATGCAAGCGAAATTGTTAACTAGTGCTAGGTCATGCTACTCTACGGAGGACATGACTTATATATATATATTTTAAACTATTTCAGGTGGGAATGTTACTTGCATCTATGGCCTTGCAGAAACCCATTTCCAACTAGGTCTTTGTGGAAGTGAGAAAATGCAGAGTTTTTGCTGGTCCTTGATAAAGCCAAGGCTCAGTATTCTCGACACGTTCTACATTCAGTTGTTTTATTTTATTTATTTATTTTTTTCTTTTCTCCTTTTACTCACACAGGTAGATTCATAACCTTTTCTATGTTGTACTAGGTGTGAGTCAAAATTATATTTGTATATTTTTTTTTTGCTTAGGTATCTTTATAGAATGTGAATTCTGAATTTTCAAAACTGCTGCGTTGCGCGTTTTGATTTTCAGGTTATTTTGCCCCCTTCGTTCTAAATTCTAAAATTTTTTCCTTAGTCTTCAGTTTTGCTCTTAAGTATATATATATATATATATATACTGAAGAGCAATTGAATTAGAGACAGCTGGGGTTATGCAAATGTGGCGCTGTGGGTGGCCCTGTAAACGGAAACGACATAACGTATGCAGCGATCCGACAATATAAGGAGTGATGCGAATCTAAGCGCATTTGATCGTGGGCAAATTGTCGGGACCCGACGAATGGGACACTCCATCTCGGGAGTCGTGCAGGCATTGGGATTTTCACGAGGCACTGTGTCACGGGTGCACCGTGAGTACATCGAATCCGGTAAAACCATCCCTGCAAGGGCCAACTGCCGTGGACAACAGCGTGTGGATGAGCGGGGTCATAGTCGGCTAGCTCGTATTGCAACAGCGGATAGACGGGCCACAGTGCAAGAAATCACTCGGCAATTTAACGCTTGTGCACAAAAACGTGTAAGCAGCCACACCATCCAGAACCATCTCCTTGCTATGGGATACAGAAGCCATCGTCCCACGAGGGTACCGCTGCTGACCGCACATCACAGGGTGCAAAGATTAGCATGGGCGCGGCAGCATCGCCACTTGACCTTAGACATGTGGAAAATGTTGCTTGGACTGATGACTCGAGATTCACGTTGGTACATGCGGATGGCAGGATACGAGTACGGCGCAAACCACATGAAGCGATGGATCCTACTTGCCAGCAGGGTACTCTTCAAGCTGGTGTCATTCTCGTCTGAGGACTGTTTACGTGGACTGAAATGGGACCCCTGACACGTGTGACATTCTCCCTCACAGGCCAACGTTACCGGGATATCCTGGACGACCATTTTCTCCCGTTTGCGCGTCTTCAACATCCCACTGGGGACCTCATCCTGCAACAAGACAATGCACCGTGCCATCGCTTCCGAATTGTTGGATGAACACTCCACCGACGTGACCTGGTTTCCTTGGCCAGCTGGGTCACCCGACCTCAATCCCATCGAGTACATCTGGGATGCCATCGAGAGAGATGTTCGAGGCTCTGACCCCCTCCACCAAATCTTCGTGAACGGTGGAAGCTTGTTCAGGGGTCATGGATCCGTATGGCTTCCCAACGCTTCCGGTGTCTTGTCGAGTCCATGCCGATACCAATCGCCGCCGTCATCAGGACGAAATGTGGTGCTACACGTTACTAGACAGGTATCTCTAATTCAATTGCTTTTCAGTGTATCTATATACACTATATTGACAAAAGTCACCGGACACCACTTCAAAAGCAAATGAACTGATCCGCTGCGTTGTTAAGATGCGCGGTACAGCTACAAATGGTATAAAAACAAGCCTGCAGCTGATCGCGATCATTTCGCACTGTGAGGTTGAGTGAAAATGTCGCCGCGGCAGAGAACTGACTTTGAGAAAGAAAGATTGTTGGGTGTCATATTAGTGAGTTCTCCATAAGAGAAACCGAGAGGCGTTCAAACATGCCCACGTCAACTGTTTTGGATGTACTCAATAATTGGAAGACATATGACGTGCCTGAAGTAGCAAAATGTACCGGCAGACCAAAAAAAAAATCATTAGTGATAGAGGACGTGGAAGCCTCAGGAGAGTCGTTACAGCTAATCGAAGGAGTACTGCACAAGACCTCAGTGTACAGGTGAGTAAAAATGCTGGAACCTCGGTATGTACACCAACCATTCGAAGAGAACTTCATTCTATGGGCTACGGAGGTCGTGCGGCTGCTGATATGCCTTTCATCTCCACTCGGAAGGTTACTCGTCGTTTAGCATGGTGTAAAGAGCCTTTATCGTGGACCGTAGATCAATGGAAACGGGTCCTATGGACTCATGAATCCAGATACACGATCCATCAGTCTCATGGCCGTGTGTGGGTATGGCGGCAGCCGGGGAAACGCTATTTACCATAGTGTACTGTTCCAACTCTCAAGGTTGGAGCTGGCAGTGTACTTGTGTGGGGGTGATTTTCGTGGTATGGTCCCGGCCCATTGGTTATTGTGGACAAACCTGTTAACCAGCACGCCTACTTCGATATTCTGGACAATTATGCGCTACCAATTCTGTGGCAATACTATGGAACCAAGCCTTGTTGGTACCAGCAGGATAATGCACCGAGCCATAAAAAGCAAGGACTGTAACGGCGTGGTTTGACGATAATTCGTATCGTGTGTGGAGTGGCCAGCACCGAACCCTAATCTTAACGCCATAGGTCCTCTATGGGATTAAGATCAGGGCTGTGTGCTATCCAGTCTACACACGATATGGAATTATCGTCTAACAACGCCGTAACAGTGCTTGCTTTATGGCTCGGTACATTATCCTGATGGTACCAACAAGGCTCGGTTCATAGCATTGCCACAGAATTGGTAGGGCATAATTGTCCAGAATATCGAAGTAGGCGTGCTGGTTAACAGGTTTGTCCACAATAACCAATGGGCCGTGACCATACCACGAAAATCACCCCCACACAAGTACACTGCCAGCTCCAAACTTGACAGTTTGAACAGTACACTATGGTAAATAGCGTTTCCCCGGCTGCCGCCATACCCACACACGGCCATCAGACTGATAAATCGTGTATCTGGATTCATGAGTCCATAGGACTCGTTTCCATTGATCTACGGTCCACGATAAAGGCTCTTTACACCATGCTAAACGACGAGTAACCTTCCGAGTGGAGATGAAAGGCATATCAGCAGCCGCACGACCTCCGTAGCCCATAGAATGAAGTTCTCTTCGAATGGTTCGTGTACTACAGAGGTTCCAGCATTTTTACTCACCTGTACACTGAGATCTTGTGCAGTACTCCTTCGATTAGCTGTTACGACTCTCCTGAGGCTTCCACGTCCTCTGTCGCTGATTTTCTTTGGTCTGACGGTACATTTTGCTGCTTCGGGCACGCCATGTGTCTTCCAATTATTGAGTACATCCAAAACAGTTAACTTGCGCATGTTTAAACGCCTCTCGGTTTCTCTTATGGACAACCCATCAATATAACACCCAACAATTGTTCCTTTCTCAAAATCAATCCTCTCCCGCCGCGACATTTCACTCAACCTCACATGTGCGATATGATCTCGGTCAGCTGCAGTCTTGTTTTCATACCGTTTGCAGCTGTACCGCGCATCTTCACAACGCAGCGGAACCGTGCATTTGCTTTTGAAAGGGTGTCCGGTGACTTTTGATCCGTTCATTTACTTTTGAAGGGGTGTCCAGTCACTAGCCACACTGCACGATTATTCATCAGATAATAAATGCAACCTACAGTACCGTTATGCACGCCTATTTGAATCGACTAATTTCTCACTGACTGCTACTGTTCTCCTTTCCAGTTTCAATATGCTCAGAAGAGGAAAATTTTCTCATTTTGAAGCTTTGAGCATTCATATACTTGCACTTTGGTTTGACTTACAATTCCGTCAAGATTGTTACATGAAAACAGTAATTATAACTATATGATGGGTACTACCGTTTTCAGATATTGATTACTTTAACGGTAGATCTTCTGAATTGTTCAGTTCGAATAAACTCCAAGCTTCTAAGATTATCAATCAGCATACCTGAACTGAAAGTTTACTCAGGTCTGGTTAGATAATAAAATTCCTAAGTTGTGTGTGTTTTTACGATGTTGAAGCTTGACAGCAGTGGCTTCTTCAAGAAATGTTGGTAACATGCCAAAAAATGCTGGCTATGGTAACTGGGAGAACATCAGAATATATCCCAGCACAGGTGTTTAACGTGTGATCAACGCCTTCTTATAGTTCTCTCGCTCCCAGGAATCCCACATCCAGCGATCTAACCTAATTCTGATATGGTTCAACACTAAATAAATCGTTGTATTCACTAAACGGTCATGACAAGGAATAGGAAAAAGAATTCTAAGAGCCCATTTAGCTTCTTAATAATTTTATACAAGCAGCACAATTTTTTTCTGAAACTGTGATGCATAATGATTTCAGAAATTTTATAGTTGCCACGATAATTAACTGCTTTGTTCTACATATTAGGTTTCATGTGCCGAATCAGAGGTTATCACTGGCGTTATACAAAATTTAAATAATAAAGATGCATTTAAATACATATACTTACTAATTTAATAATCAAGATCTTAGAACAAAGTGAATCCTGAACGGTCATATGATATCAAATGTGTTCACGTTAAGAATATTTCTGTTTTGTATTTGCAGTGATAATAGCTGTAATTTGGCCTAAACTTGGGTAACACAAAGTTCTTTCGCACATTATTACTTACAGCTGTTTATGAGAAAACGGAAATTTTCATATTCCTTATACCGGTATCATCTGTTTGAAACAGTATTCCGAGAAACGGTGAAAAGGGGGGGCGAATGTGCCCGTAGTTTTCGATAAATGTCACGGACAAAAGTAAAACGAATGGGAAGAAACGGTCGTATTGTCTTAAAACAACAAGCTTGACTGAATTCAAATCAAGTTATAAGACATGGTGCGGTGTTCAGTGAATATTATACCAATGAGCGTCAGCGTATTTGTAAGGCATGGCTACAATTGACGTGTGATGCATGATTATGTGCAGAGGTAATCAGAACGTTCCATACGTATTATGAAAGAGCAACATGTAATTGCTTGCAATTTTGGTAAAGTATATTAGAGCAACATGTAATTGCTTGCAATTTTGGTAAAGTATATTAGAGCAACATGTAATTGCTTGCAATTTTGGTAAAGTATATTAGAGCAACATGTAATTGCTTGCAATTTTGGTAAAGTATATTAGAGCAACATGTAATTGCTTGCAGGTTTGGTAAAGTAGATGAACCAAAAGTGGCAGGTCATCACATCTTAATGCACAGTATCATTAGTCATCGTAGTGACTTAGTACTATATATATGTACGTAAAAATGTTTATTGATCAAATGCCCTTGATAATTTCAACAAAACTTCAAATCAACCACCCAGTAATTTAAATTAATTAGTTTCCTCCAAATTAAAAACTTTTGGAGAACACATAAGTGCCGGCCGTACCCTTCTTATTTTCTGAAAATAATTTAAATGTTTAGCAGAGGAACAGCATCGGAAAAGCAAATTTCGAATATGCTGAATATTACTCCACAAAATCTCGATAAAGCACTTAATTTCATCGATTTGCGCATAACATTTAATATTAGTGTCGTCCTAAAAACAGCAAAGAGACTAACTTCCTATTTCATTTTTTCAGTTAACTGAAAAATGGCTTAAGCTTGAAAATCTTACACCTTTGATATTTCGTCAAAATGAAAAACATATTCATTAATTGATCTGACTTCGATTGCAATGTAGATATTACGTTCAACGAAATGCCTCCTAACAATATTTCATTAATTTGAAAAACAGTATCTAAAAGCATTTATTTGAGTGTGCGTGTATGTGCATGTGCATGCATACAGAAGTTTAAGTGCGAATCGTAACTGATTTAAAGCCAAAAACCTATACTGCTTGCTTTCACATAAATCTTTGCGTATAGCAACATTTTCATCCATGCATTAAGTTTGGAACTAGCGTTGGGATAACAGCGATTGTTATGTACAGAACTTGTGTTACAGTAAAATTCAAATTTTCAGTTCTATCCTTTATACTATGCCTACGTTGTAAAACAATTCATTTTAAAAGGCAGGACTCCTAATACTAAAAGACTGAGATATTCCTCACTGTGATAGCAAACCGAGTACTTCAATACAATACAATACAATACAATACAATAAAATGCAATTATTTTATTGCACACATTTAAAACTTAGTTATATGAAAATGCAATACACCAGGAGGAATCTGAACACATTGGTTGTAAGGCGATTCCCCCTATCAGATGTAAGAAAAGGAATAAAACATATGGCATATATGAAAGCAAGTAAGATGGTTATAACAGAGCACCACTATTAGCAGCCTGCTTGGAACTACAGTTTAATGATAGGATTGAGATACGTTATGGATATCAGGGGGATTTACAATGTAATTTCGCAGAGACAAGGAAAATGTTTTGATATTTTCCAGAGATCTGATGCACTCTGGGAGATTATTCCATAGGATAATGGCTTTATATAGTATGCTGTTTAAACCATAATTAAATCTAACGCACGACTGACATAATTTGTTGTTAGCAACAAATCTGATGAAGATGAAATAATCCAGATATTTGAAGTCAGATTGAAAAATAGGCAGTTTAAGACGCATTATTTTAAAAAACATGATACCTAGCTTCAGGGTAATAATTTCATGAATTTTTAGAATCTTTAGTTTTAGAAATAATGGTTTTGAATGAGATATGTGTTCAGCATGTAGCGAACAGATTTCTTCTGTAATTTGAGCAAGCATAACTTATTGTTTGCACTTAAATTTGAATACCAGGATTCCAGACAATAGGAGAGATGGGTATAAATAAAAGCATAGTAAAATGTTTTTAGGACATTGATAGGGAAGAGAAAATCTGTTCTATACCTGCATTATTACTTCGTTTGATACATATTTTCTCAAAGACTATTGCGTCCTGGTGTTCAAAAGTTTGAACGCAAATGAATAAAGTTCGTAGCTGATATATGCTCTAGCTGTGATTTCAAAAAAAAAAAAAATACATCACAATATTTTTTCTTATTCAATATATCTTAATCGGTGGCAAATCGGAATACTTCCCGATTAAGATAAATTGAATAAAAAAATCTATATACGCTAAGGATTGAAGTGGCAATCCGTTTACTCGGTAAGAAAACAAAATACAATTTTCCAAGCTTTCGCTCATATACGGATGGCTTTTTCAATGCTAACAGCGTAAACAGGCTGAAATATTAGAACGAATACACTTTACATATGAGAATGATTACACGAATCAAAAATAATGATTAAATACGCAGCGCAGCATGTTCTAAATATGAAGTCAAAAGATGTGTTCATTTGGGACATGGTGGTTTTGTGGGTGGAAATCATTAAGGCACTATATCCAGGTTTTTTGGCAATTCCAGGCAGACGCTGTCGTTGCAGAAACGGCTGGTGATAATTTCCAGAGACTCTCTGAATGCTGTTGCTTTTGGGTTAGTGTAGAGGGGCTAATTTTTTATTACTTTCCCATATAGGTACGGCGGACTTGGAGCACACTTCTGTGGATAGACCTGAAGAAGATCTTTCTTCTTTTGCGTTCCTTTTGTGTTTTCTGATTCTGGTTCTAAATGAGCGTCTTGTCATTCCGATGTAATTAATGTCTCTGCGTACGGTCAGGGTACGATAACTGTATGGCATAAACACCAGCTTTGTTGTTGATCGTAGGTCTGTCAGAGAACTTTCAAAGTATGTTGTACAAGGATTTGGGGGCATCCATTTTTCTTATGGCCTTTTTCAGGATGTAAGACAACCCTGGACTATATGGTATTGATCCAAAGCATCAGTTGAGTCGTTGAATGTACCACGTAGTTTGGCCTTGGTCTTCCTCATGATGCTGAAAGTACTTTTGTATGAGCACCCTGCTTTCGTGGCTAGATTAATTATTTTATTTAGTTCAGATTGTTTGGCGGAGACCTGAGTTTACAGTAAAAGCTCTTCGAATCCGTGATCTGTAAAACTCAGACTTGTGTTCCGCTGGGCAAAATGAGCTGCTAAGCATCGGATTAGGTATAGACGTGGATTTTCAACGGATAAACTTGAAGTCTTTGACGACAGCGTCTCCCTGGCGATGCCAAAAATCTGGATATAGAGCCTGAATGATTTCCCCCTCAAAACTGCCATGTCCTAAATTAACACATTACGTGACTTCATATTCAGAACATGCTGCGCTGCGTATTTAATCATTTTTTATGTGTCTCGCGTAATCATTCTCATATTTAAATTGTAATCGTTCTAATATTTCAGTTTGCTTAGCTTTGAAAAAGCCATCAATAGATGGCAAATTGTATTTGTTTTTTTACACAGATTAAACAGATTGCCACTTCAGTCTTATATATTTGGTGTATTAATCAGTTGTGCTATGTAAGCTAAGGACTTTATTTTTCTGGGTTCAAAATTTTGAAGACTATGGCTCAACAGGTTTTGAGAAAATCTGAATAGAACGAATTAACATTGTAGGTATAGGATGATTATCCCTTGAAGTCCCTCTTAAACATCCAAATGTACCGTGCCCGGGAAAGCCCTTTTCTGAAGCAGGAGATTTTCTGGATAGAAATACGAATGAGAAAAGTTGGTGGATTGCTTCAATTTCATCACGCTTGATGAAACTGAGTAATTCCAGTAAATACTCGATTATTGCATTTAATTAAGAACGCCATGAAAGTTTGTTGCGCACCGAACTCAATGAATTCTACCACTTATTGAGATTTACAGCAATATTTATAGGGTACTCGTTAAGATGCTGGCTGCAAAAGTAATCAAGTTTTCTTCGCCTTCCACATTGTATTCGCTTACGACCTGCCGTTATATTTAAATATTTAATATGTGGCATATTGTGTCTCAGTGTTTTGCCATTAAATCTGCACTTGTAACATAATATAAATAACACGTAAATAGCTCAAAGGTTTTGCTCTACTGCGTTCAGTTGTATTCTTTTGTGATTAGGAATTTTTTTGAAAAAGGTTGAATTACAGGGCTCTTCGTTAGTTTTATACACAAATACCTTATCTCCTAGATACTTCAGTTTGATTTTTAATATGCCTTTTCGGAAAAGTTTGTGTGCTTATAGTATTTTTTCTGTCCGTCCGTACGTATGTTTGCCTGTGAGTAACATATCTTTTCACCTGTAAGTAAGGTTTGAGAAACATTTTGCCTTGAACATCTTGAATGGCAAGAATGATGACCGTATACCTTTTGATCTTTTCCAGGTGCATAATCTTGCCGCAAGTGGGCCTGAATGCAAATTCTATCTACCTTGACGCATATTTCATTCCATGTCATTGTTTCCAAAAATCCAACTGCAAACATTATTTCCTCCTTGGAAAAATTTTACAACGAACATTTTGCGAAAGTTTTCTGCTTCAAATAATGTACAATTTTCCCGATACCGGGCGTAAAGGCTTATTCTTTGTTTCTCGCTATGCTTACTTCTAACAATCCAATCTGAAAAATTATTTTTGCATCCGTAGCTTCGAGGGTGTGGAATATTTTGCATATGTTGTATGCTGTTTCATAGCGAACAGTTTTTTCACTGTGGTGCGTAGTTGTGATATATTTACAACAGTGTCTCATCCATTTTTATCTGATACCGCTCACTACGCAAACCATTCTACGTATATTGTAATGCACTGTTTCTCTCTAAAGTATGCTAATAATACTTTTTGGGGAAATCAGGGCTTTTGACAGGATTCTCTGAGGACTTTTCCTTGATTCTCCCTTGCTGTTCTCTATAATACAAAAATATTGAGATATATTCACGAATCCTACATATAACAGCAAGAGTAAAATTTATTGTCATTTATTATTATTATTACTTCTTTTCAATTTTCATTTTTAATTCTTGGGGTGGAGATCGAGAGATTTAACGTCATCTGTGAGTATCTAGGGCTATAAGGAATTAGTTGTCCCTAATTTAAGGCCACTGATTTTTGGAGCGAAACAGAGCTAACGCCGTAGGACAAACACATACATAGCTGATACCTCATGCGGGTCTTAAACTAAAGCCAACTGAGGTAATAAGTCAGATTCCCGCGCGTCTTTCCACCCAGCCAATGAAGGGGCATATACGGTTTCACTCCTATTTCAATTTCTAAATGCCCTGTTTGAAAAATCTCCTGTCAGTGTGTAGTTTTCATCATACAAAACGTTTTGCCACTATTTTATGGTCATAATGCTCATTTATGCCGAATGGGGGAGCAAGTGTCTTTTCTAAACAGTAGCCCGACTTCTGAAAATATGATTGAAAATTCCCTATCCGTTTGTTTCCCTTGATGGTGAAGAACATTCCGCGCAAATTTTTTGTTTTAGTAATTTTCAGTTTTCACTCCAGTGGCACGAACATATAGTTTCCTTGATATCTTTCCTTGTAAAAGTCTGATTTGAAATTCCTTTTAGCATGGAATAACATCTGTGCGATTTCCTTCCTTTTTTTTTTTTACATATATATTCTGTGTTTTTTATAACTCCGTTTCGCCGCGAATAATTTACTTGGAAATGCATATCCGCTTCTAAAAATCTATTTGGAAAAATTATTTTTGCGTCAGATGCAATTCAGTACGAAGAACACTTTGTTTTGTGCATTTAACTAATGTGAATTTTTCCTGTTCAGTGGCGTAAATACGTATTTCTTTCTTCCTGATTACCTTCCCTTCTTAACATTCGATTGGAATATTTAAACAGATTTATGGATTATTAAATATTTCATGTGCATACATGATTTACATGCATTACTAAATATTCTATTTGAATATTTAAATGCATGTATGAGATCATTTCGTGCGTTGGAAGGTTCCAGTTATGGTAGATGTTTTGTGTATGTCTTTACTTTCCCATAACGCCCAGTTTTTCAGCAATAAAGTGGAAATAAACAGCTGCATCTGAAGATTCGCTTCGAAAATATCTCTTGAAAAAGTATCTATTGCGTATACAGTTGGATACTTGTCGCTCTTACAATTTATGTCCATGTTTTGCTTTAATGATGCTCATTTTTCTGCTAGAGAGTCAAGTGTTTATTTCTGTTTGAGACTATATATCCATTTCTGAAAGTCCAAATTTATTTTTTATTTACTGCTTGGGATAGATTTCTCTAGGAATAACATTGTATTACTGCTTGGGATAGATTTCTCTAGGAATAACATTGTTTGTATTGCTGCTTGGGATAGATTTCTCTAGGAATAACATTGTTTGTATTGCTGCTTGGGATAGATTTCTCTAGGAATAACATTGTTTGTATTGCTGCTTGGGATAGATTTCTCTAGGAATAACATTGTTTGTATTACTGCTTGGGATAGATTTCTCTAGGAATAACATTGTTTGTATTGCTGCTTGGGATAGATTTCTCTAGGAATAACATTGTTTGTATTGCTGCTTGGGATAGATTTCTCTAGGAATAACATTGTTTGTATTGCTGCTTGGGATAGATTTCTCTAGGAATAACATTGTTTGTATTGCTGCTTGGGATAGATTTCTCTAGGAATAACATTGTTTGTATTACTGCTTGGGATAGATTTCTCTAGGAATAACATTGTTTGTATTGCTGCTTGGGATAGATTTCTCTAGGAATAACATTGTTTGTATTGCTGCTTGGGATAGATTTCTCTAGGAATAACATTGTTTGTATTACTGCTTGGTATAGATTTCTCTAGGAATAATATTGTGCTTAAATTTTCTGCTGACATAATTCAGCCGTCCGGTAGGTGTACAATAGAATGTTTGTATTAAGATCCTTGTCTTAGCTTCTAAAGGACGGATTAAAATTTCTCTTTACGTCGGCCTGCATTCTATTCGATTGGTTATCATAAACTTGGTTATAAGATTTCATGTTCCAGTAAATGCTCGATTATTGTATTTTACACTGCTGGCCACCCAAAATGCAACACAAAGAAGGAAGCATCCGATTGGTCTGAAATTCGCAGCATGGGTCGCCCGCGAGAGTACATGCAAACGATTAGCATTGCAGGGCATATGCAGATCATGTGCGCCCGGCACGACACCGAGAAGCACTATAAGAAGGGTGCAGAGAAGGCAGGTGTAAGCAGTGGAAGTGTGTTGTGCTGCCGAACCTGTGCGTGGGAAGCTTCCTGATGCCTCGTCGCAGAATACGGCAGTCATTCCAGCATGTTTCGGAGTTCGACAGAGGACGAATAGTGACTTATTGCGACAGCGGTTTATCGTACCGAGACATCGGCGCCCGTGTGGGACGACATCCAGCCACAGTGAGGCGAGTATGGATTTGGTGGGTGCAGGAGCGACGGACGGACCGATGTGAGCGATTGCCGCAGCCGCGGCATACCACCGAACGAAGGAACCGGCATGTTGTGTGGCGGGCATTGACGGCTCACACCGCCACATCACGAACGTTAGCGCATGAATTAGGGTGTGTTGCGCAACAACCTGTGTCAGCACGTACCGTTCGACGTCGTCTGCAGGAGCGGGGACTTGTCACACGACGCCCATTGCTACGATTACCATTGACGTTACACCACCGGCGAGTGCGGAGGCAGTAGGCCATTGAACGCCGCACCTGGACTACGGAATGGCACGACATTGCCTTCTCCGATGAATCCCGCTTCTGCCAGCAACACCACGATGGTCGGTTCCGCGTGTGGCGGCACCGCGGCGAGAGACTGTATGACGCCAGCATTATGCATCGCCATACCGGTCCGTCGCCTGGCGTTATGGTTTGGGGCGCAATTGGATATGACACCCGCACTTTTCTGGTAAGCATCGCCGGTACACCCAACAGCCACCGCTACATCTCCGACGTTTTGGAGACTGTAGTCCTCACTTACCTGCAGGACCTGCCAGCGGCCACGTTTCAACAGGACAATGCGCGCCTGCACGCGGCACGCATCGTGCAACAATTCTTCATGGCTCACCAGGTGTCACTGCTGCCGTGGCCCGCCTGTTCTCCCGATACGTCGCCCATCGAACACGTCTGGTCGCTGATCGGCAACCGAGTGGCACGGTAAGCACCACCCGCGGCTACGCCTGATGAACTGTGGCAACGTGTGGAAACAGCTTGGCCCGACATACCTCAAGCCCACATCAAATCCTCTTTCTTTCGATGCCGCGGCATGTAGCGGCCGTTATTGCCAGCCATGAGGGCCACACGAACTATTGGTGTCTGCGTGTTCCGCAAGTCACACGGGCCTGTAAGCTCAATCGTTTCATCTTTGTATCTGTTGTTATGTGTCCAGTAAATCTGGCTTTGCTATCTCGTGTCCTTCTTCGCGTTGCATTTTGGGTGGCCAGCAGTGTATATTATTACACAATAAGCATTCTTTCGAGTCAAAAGGCGTGCATACTATACCTGATAATTTGGTTCCACTTTCCTTTGTTTTTATGTGCAGTTTCACGACATGAGCAATCAGCAATTAAAAAGAGATGTTAATCCTTTGTTTTCAGTGAATTTAACGAGTTAAAAGAACCAGAACCGAGAATTAGGTATTGCGCCCTTGTTTCACCGTGATTTCAAATACGGGTCCTCAGTGCGA
Source organism: Macrothele yani (assembly GCA_039090855.1). NCBI lineage: Eukaryota > Metazoa > Arthropoda > Arachnida > Araneae > Macrothelidae > Macrothele > Macrothele yani. The sequence goes on from CM077007.1 coordinate 166,402,930, forward strand.
TAAACAGACACTCCAACTTCCGACGCAGACGGCACTCTTCGTTTTATCGGATGGATTTGTAAATGAGTCGATGTCTGTGATAGCAAAGTAGTTCGTTTAGGTTGCTTGTTTTTTTTTATAGCCGTTTTATCCTGGCAAATAGGAAATTCAGGGCTATAAGACTTTCTGTGCGTTTACCAGGATTCGAAACCCGACACCGTGGCACTTGGAACTTACCATAGCATTACCCGAATAGTCAGGAAAGCACAACATCCTCCACCACTTCTTCTGTCCTTACTTGCGTAAACCGTGTCATGTTTTCACACACGATACGTTTAACACTGCCTTCTGGATTTGTTAAGGAGAAGGTACTACTTATACCACGCACATTCTGACGAAACCTCTCTCTCCGATTTCAGCCAAAATCAAGCCAGTTAGTCAGTAAAGTACAGTTCATGACTAGTGTAGAATTTATACCTAGACGATTTCCATATTCCGACCCTAAATGCACGAATTTGCGGTGCAGAAAGACCTTACCTTGAAAAAAGTTGGAGATATGAGATGAATGAATGAATGAATGGAAGAGTGGTTACCCTGGGACAGACGATTTCTAAAATTGTTGTTTACTTAGTAGGCAGAAGTTGAAGCATGTTATCTTGAGAAAGCCTCTACTACTTTCATTGTTGACCTCGAAACAATTGAAGGTTAAGATCAACCGGAGTTAAACACCCGTGTAGGCATTCAACAGCAGATAATCCCGTTGAATGGGCAGCAGTACTGCATCTCACATTACAACATTCACCGAAGCCAACCGATAAGGTTACGGACAATGGTTCTCGTTTTTCATTATGACGGACAAGGAAGCAGGAAATTATGCCTCTTTTTTGTCATTATTATTCATTCTTTCTTTCCGCTCAGTGTGCAGCAACACCTCTTGTTACTTGACGAGCTGCGATGATTTTATATTCCAAGCAGATGGTCAGAAAGTAAAATGAGGGGAAAAAAATGTCGCATTTTCCTGTTTTTTTGTCTCCTCTCACTCTTATCGGTGTGATTTTGAAAAAACCGGTTCAAAGGCGCTGACCGTCAAAAGTTACGCTGAGCATCATCGTGTTATGTTCTCCGGACTACTCGTTTGTGCGTGAGTTTGTGATCTGGGACTGTTTGTTCGTTTCTGCAGGTATATTGCATGCTATCCAACGAACATACATACACACATATATTCTTTTGCTCTGGAGTTCGTTTCAGGGCTTATTGGCGGAAAACATTCACTTGAAACCGAAAGAGCTTCAGACTGAGTAGTCGCCAACTAATCTGTTCTCTATTTTGTGGCGCTGCAAGTAGGCCTTTTAGTATTCTTGAGGTAATCCTCCGTTTGCAACATGATTCTTGATTACAAAGCGTGATAATTTACATACTTGCTCTGAAAGTGAGCGTTTTATTATATTTAATAAGATGCAACACTGGAATGAACAGTAAGTTAATAGCCGTAATTTTCCCAAAGGATAAAAGAAATAAAAAACAAGAAGGAATTGCAATTAGTGCTCATTGGAGAGTACCATATCGAAAAGGAATCAGTTTTTATTTGTAAGGTAAAGTTATTAAAACATGAAAATCTACGCGTGCGCACTGAACAAGTTCAAGTTTAATAAATTGATGGAAACTTTTGCGTTTAATGATTTAAAAAGACAGGAATTACCAGTCTTTCAACATTATTACACTCATAACAGTAATTAATTTGGAGAGATCGCGCGTATAAACGCAAAACAAAGTGTTGCAATCTGAAGCGGAATTCAGTCAATATGAAAGATATACCACCCCTACCGAAAACAACTATTAACAAAATATTTTCATTTTCTGAATGCCAAAATTCGTTTTCTTTCTTTATAAATGGAGAAACTTTTTCAAAAAAAGCATTACTCTAATTTAAGAGCTAAGGTAAGTCCTAATGCGAAGTGACGTCATCATCAATCATTTTCAATGAATTATTTCATGGAGGGTTAGAGGAAATGCTATGGTACGCTTACCAATCTGCACGGTAACCTCCGGAAATTGCTACACATTTACCTAGTAAGAGATGCAAATTTGTATTTTATTTTTAGAAGTATCGCTGGTAAGGCAAAGTAATATCAACTTGGATACTCAGATTTTTATCGAAAGGGCGACACGTTTTTTATCCGTGCCTTAGATTTGGTAGATCATATAATTTCGTGAACCCATGCGATAGTGGGACATCTCTGACAGCAAAAGTTGCATCATAACCGTCTCTCTCTCTTTCTCTCTCTCTGTTTGTGCACAGTGTCAAATTTTGTTTTCCTCTCTCAGTTCCGCTTAAATAATTCGCAGTTGTTGAGCCGTTGGTTTTTCAGATTATCTCTGTGTACTTCAACTACTTCCTGTTCCATAGAGTTGTGCAGCAGCAGCAAAACTGAAGACTACAAACATCTTAAACTTTTCTACATCTTTTTGGAACTGTCAAATAATATAATTAATCAACATTAGACAAAACTTTTGGTACTTAAAAAAAGGAAAAAGGTAGTTTTCCAAGTCAAAACATTAACTCTCCGTTGAGGACTGATGCATTTGAATCCCTCAGATTTACACCATGAATTATAATCTGATTGCTTGGAAAGGGGGACTGTACACACAACAGGGTTGACTAGTAACCGCGCAAGCATGAGTAACTTCCAACCATTATGTTGTTGAATGAAATACGCAGCAAAGAAATTAATTGATGTTGAGGTTGTTGAGACAAAGCGGAGACTCAAATTGCCCTTAGTGTTCGATAAGACTACAGTGATTATATGACTGCGAGCTGGCAGTCGTGATTTTTTGTGCCTGGAGAACTCACGGAGGGAGAGGAGGGTCCGTGATCCCTAGCAGGAACGAACGCGGGTCGTGCTGCTGCTCCATGTCAAATTGAATATCGAGTGCGGAGTCTGTTGATCTCCCCCTTCCCCGGATGAATGGTAATGATTGCGATGATGATGACGATTACGGCCGCCATGTTTTTAACTTACGACCTTTATGTACCTCAGAAGTAGAGGGTGGGCTTAATAATAGGCTAATTTATTACCAGCAAAGCAAACAAAGCTTTCTTCAGTTTCCTTCCCTTTTGTTTTTACTTCCTTAATTTTGAAACGTTGATAAAAAGATTTACGATGCCAAGTCTTTTTATCGTATGAGATGGAACAGTGACGTTAGTTAGCAGAGAACATATTCTGAGAACTTGATTTTTGCCGGTAGCTTTCACATTGCATAAGTGGAAGAGCGTTGATTTCATGAGTGGTAAGACCATTTTTGTGGTCATGCTTTCATTTTTTTTTTTTCTTTTTGAATTGTTGTCGCGGAATAAGTAGCTCGCAAAATGAGAGACATTAAGTTGACAATCTTATTTTAAGTGAACTTCTGGGACTTCCATGTAAGGGAAATGCGCACGAAGTTTGGATTTTTTGCATCGAAAGACATTTTTAACCCGCGTACATCAACCATTAACTTAAAACATCAAAACATCAGCGCAGGATTTATGTATGTATTACCAAAACTCTACAACATTTATAAACTACAATTTTGCCTTTAATAGTTTAAGCCGAGCTTTTGCGCTCCATCGGAAGGCTTCGTTTGGGCTAGACAACCAGTCTTAGAAATATGTAATCTAGGCCAGAAAAGGCCTCCCGATGGAGCGCGAAAACTCAGCTTAAACTATGTTCCAGTTTTACTCCATTAAAAGAAATGTACTTTAAGTGTGTATACTCAAAGCTTTCAGCTCAAGACTATTCAGAGGATAGACCTCTTTTTGAAAAACTCATATCAAGGCAATTGAAAATTAATAGTCTTCATCTTCGAATATTTAGCTTTAAACAATTAGGAGTTCTAGTTCTAATGTTAAAATGGTCTTCTCAGTGCCATTGTGGGCGGGAAGAGAGTATGATCTGAATCTTCAAATACAGATTTTAAGAAAATTTAAGAAGAGTTTTCATACTTCAGTTGAAGGCAACCAGGGTGTGGCCATTTTCTGCTTAAAAACGCAGCGGTAGACAAGTAATACCTTTAAATATCAAGCTGCATACGATTGATAATAATATAACTCAAATATTCTGCTCGTGACAGTTTGGAGGTGCAGTCATTTTAAACTACGCAGCTGGTATAAAATAAGAGGTACAGTCCTCTTGCTAAAATACTGATTTCAAGCGAAATAATGGTGCTAAGTTCCAACTTTTTAGTGGACCCTTACATTTAAACAGTAAGCTCAGGACAACTGGGTGCATAACAATTATCACCATAAATGCTATTTTAAACAACTGGCGATATCATTCTGTATTTGTAAACACTCAGCTCAAGATGATTGCTCAACTTTAAACAACTGGAGGGATCATCTTTACTCTATAGTACTTACATCAAGATCGTTGTAAGAGCACTTCTTCATTTCCAAATAGTCAGATAGATGGTAGTTGTAATCCTCAGCATAAAATAGACAGTTGAAGAGAACTGGGAGAGAAGAGTTTATCTCAAAAGAACCATACCGGAAATTAGTGATAGATTCATGTTAAAACGCACAACTCAGTCACGTCAGTTGAGCGTACCATCGTACGAAATCTACGAAAAGTGGCACCATTATGTTTTAAGTAAAACGCTCGTGAAGAAATTCTGAAATCAAACAACTTCGAAGAGCCCGCTTCAAAGCTTCGAATTTTAACTTCAGTCCTTCATAAGTTTTCAAGATTATCAGAACACGGAAATAATGTATTGGTTACGATAGAAAATAAAGAATGTACACTTAAGCGGATTACTGGATTATAATGAAATGAATCAGGTAATTTTTAATGATAGAACAAACTTCCACATTGAAATCCAACAGCACAGTAACTTAACGTTATTTAACTGATAAAAAATTTAGTAACTTTTATCAGACTTCCTCGTGTTCGGTACTTGGTATGGGTTCATTTTCCACAAAGAAGGAAGAATTATTTCACTGAATGTTGAGTTAAGATATTACCCCCCCCACCGCTCCCCGCTTGGGTTAGAATCCAACCATATGTTCGCCCTATTGTTTTGTCCTTCCCTACAGCTTGGAGAATCGGGAAGATGAAAAAAGAAGGAAAGTAAATCCTGGAGACATTGCTGCACGTGAATATTTAAAAAAGAGTTTTCCTTCCTAAATAAGCACATACAGTCTCACAAGGCAGAAAATTGTGAATCGCTACAAACAAGCCAATTTTTAAATAACTTTAATGGTGGCAGAAGAATGTGTCGAGAGACAGAATGGTTTTTCATCATAAACTCTTTTTCAAGAAAACTCCATATAGGAAATGGACGCAAATTTGGTGAAAAGGGAAATTCAACATAATACGTGTTACAAGAAATTGTCATCGAAGACTTCAATGCACTTAATAGGTTCAGCAGAGGAAGTGACCATCGAATGGTGAGAAGCGAGGCGAATCTTATCACAAAACTTGAACGATGTGAGCTCATAAAGCTAACACAAGTAGTATAAAAAAAGTATCAAAATCACAAATCTTAAAGAAAACACCATAAAACTTTAAAACTGGAACTGAAAAACCTATTCTCTGAACTACAAGCTCCAACAGAAGAGGTAGACATCTCCAAAGTTAACAGAAAGATTGGAAAGTCTCTTGTGGAAACAGCGGCAAAATTGGCGGTTCTAAGAAAAACCTCATATTAACAAAATAACAGGACAAACAAAAATGCTGATGAGAAAATACAAAGAGAAAGGAAAAAGAAGGGAAATAAGACAAACAAAGGAAATGTAACTTCAAGAGTGCGATATAAACTACGTAATTAAAATGAATTCCCACTATTTATGGCTTTTTATTGATTAGGAAAAGGCATTTGATTCCATGAAACCATCAGCGGTGGTAAGAAATTTGAAATCCTGCGATACAGAAGACGCAATTTTAAGGTAAATGCGATATTGCTAATAACATCTATGAAAATCCAAGCAAAGGCTCGATTGTTCGAGAACACAGCACGTATAAAATTGGAAAGGGAGGGAGACAAGATGACACTAAACATCCCAAGCACTACACTGCCGCATTGCAGATTGTCTTTCAGGCATTGGACTGGTAAGACAACTGGTTTATGATTGATGGAGACAGCTTAACCCACTTTCGCTTTGATCATTGCATAGTCATTTTTCCAAATGCCCCGTTAGAGCTGCAGAGTATGTATGATCAAGGTGCTTGCTGACAAGGACACAAAAAGTGGGATAAAGGATGAGCTTAGAGAAAATAAAATTGGCGCACAATGCTTTTACACGAACTAAAGATTTTGATGTTGATGAGGAAAACTTTGAAGTTCCTGCTGCCTAAATTCATCTTGTACAATAGATATCAAGCGAGGATATAATCAAATGAGAGATTAATAAGCGCATAAAACTTTGTCGGAGTGCATTTTGAAGAAACAGTGCAATTTTTAAGGTAAATGTAGAATATGTCTTAAAAGAAAAGTATTTAATGAATGCATCCTTCCAGGTCTTACTTATGGAACATAGACATGAGCCTTCACTACAAAAGATATGTAGAGACTGCGGTTAACTTTAAGAATCATAGAGAGTTACAGGCTTGGTGTAATCACGAAAGATAGGAAAAGGAACATATGGCTCAGGAAAATGACAAAAATGAATGGTATGGTGATCAAAGAAAAAATTCTGAAGTGGAAATGGGCGGGATATATTGCTAGCAATTGAAATACCAATCGGAGTACCAAGGGACAGGAAAAGACTTAGAAGAAGACCACGTGAGAGATGTGTTGATCAAATTTCAAAGCATGCAGGAGTGACATGGGGAAAAATTGCTAAAGGCAAAGAGTTGTGGAAGAGATTTTGGGAAGCATTCATGCAGCAGTGTAATGAAAATGATCGATAATGATGATATGTGTATGTGGGCGCTTGAAACTAGTATATAAAAATTATACGAATGTATATACAGCTCTTAAAAAGATTTATGTACCTTATTAAGTTCGTATAGACGAGATTAATACTGATTGTATTGAAAGATCATTCGATGATTTTAATTTTCCCGAGAAATAGAAAGAAATATCTAATTTGCATATTCGTCTTGTGCATAAAAGTATGTTACCTAAAAATAAATGCTCGTACAGTTACTGATTTTACTGCGCAGAAATGTCTAATTTCAATAACGCCTTCTCATAACCAAAAATGCGACCTTTACGAAACTTGTTTTTGTAAACGTAAAGAGCTTTGTCTCTGTAAATTGTAAAAACATCTGTTGCGATGTACATAAATTTCACATCGCTTATAAACTCTCTTAGGTGATTGCGAAATACAGGATACTAAGCGTAGGCGCTTTCGTGCGCTTATATTTATATAGCAGTGCAGTTGGAGAATCCATCAGAAAAGTTAGAATTTCGACTTTCGGTAACTCGTTCTGCGATTTTACAAATAGATTCCTGTATCGGGTCTTGAAGCACTTTTTGCCTCTGCTGTAACTTTTATGTTGTCTAAATGAAGGAAATGTCTTCTATGAAAATTTGATTTTGTTTGTTCTTACGTAAATATGCGCTCTTGAACAGAGGTCTGCACGAGCCGGGTCGGGCCATTGCTCATTTCTAAGTTGGGAAAACGGGCCGAGCCAGGGCCTTCAATATTTAATGTAAAACAGACACGAGCGGAGCCAGGGCCTTCAATATTTAATGTAAAACAGACACGGGCCGAGCCAGGGCCTTCAATATTTAATGTAAAACAGACACAGGCCGAGCCAGGGCCTTCAATATTTAATGTAAAACAGACACGGGTCGAGCCAGGGCCTTCAATATTTAATGTAAAACAGACACGGGCCGAGCCAGGGCCTTCAATATTTAATGTAAAACAGACACGGGCCGAGCAGGGTTTTTTTTTTTTATGAGCAAAACAATCGCTGTACGGTGGCTTTCTCGTTTGGAAATCTCACAACAAAAGCAGCAGGATAAGATGGAATAATTTCCGCTGTTGGAAAAAATAGATGTTTTACGACATCCTTCCCTCCTACAAAACAATTGGAATGTGTCAGCTCCCTTAATTTTTCAATGTGAATGTGGTCCCTTCTCTCTCTCTCTCTCTTATATATATATATATATATATAAACTTCCACCCTCCTGTCATGCTTTAGAGCAGACTATTAACTGTAGCATTTCTAAACCGAGCCTCCTAAATGTTATGGGAGAAAGGGGTTGGGAGAAACTTACTTCTCGAATTAACCCCCACTCCTCCTTATCCCCTAGAGTATTCCGGGTCACGTGGTAGGCAATGACAATTTGAAAACCAAAACTTTTTTTATACTACTTGTGTTAGCTTTATGAGCTCACATCGTTTTCGAAACTTCTGGGGCACTGGTTAGCTGGGCAGTCTGTCGTTGTTTTCCCTAGCATGTGCTCAGTTCAGTGTTGCTGATAAATACTCTTTCATACTTATTATGGAGTTTAAAAAAGCGAAAGATTTTCGAGAAAACAATCGCTTCCGGAGAATATGTGCTTGTAGACAATGTAAAGTAGAACGATCACACTCATAATTCTGGATATTTCGTACTTCTCGAATTAACCCCCACTCCTCCTTATCCCCTAGGATATTCCGGGTCAGGTGGTAGGCAATGACAATTTGAAAACCAAAAAATTTGAAAATCATGGAAATTTGGGTTTACATGCAATATTTTTGAGTATACAAGCCTACACCCCCACCCCACCCCCTCCTCAGACGTCACGGGATTTATAGAGTCACAGAAATATTCCGAATTGACGTTTATTGTAATAGAATACGTGTAGCAGTTAAGAAAACGAAAACTCTTCAGGAGTCAAATGACCGAGTGCACCAGGTGTCAAATTCGTGTTTTAGTTATTGTTGAAATTTTACGGTCCGGCCCGGGCCTTGGAAACAGGAGAAATATACGGGCCGGGCTTTAATTTAAAAATTTGAAACGGGTCGGGTCGGGGCTGGGCCGGGCCGGGCTTTCCAAATTAAGGCCTGTCCAGACCTCTACTCTTGAATAGCTGTAAACAAGTTCCATTACGTGAAGACCCAAATGTTTTAGCAGCTCAGCTATTTGGTATGTTCTCTTCCAGCATTTAACCATAAAGCTCGTAGTTATGGTAAATTCTGTGCATCTGTTTCTCTAAGGAAAATTTAAATTTCCTCTCTCTCAAGTTGTCAGTGTAATATTCATACTCTGCCCCACAATTTCAGTTTCTGAAATGGTGCATCAAATTTGTATCACCATCTCAGAAGCGAAAATTGGAAATGGCACATGTTATGTTATGCTTTTTAACTTTTTTCTTCTCCGGTTTGTTCTTTTATTTGTGAAGGAGAGGTCTATCGCCTGAATTGGTGCCATTTCCAAGTTCGTAAACAGCAGACCGTTGTGTGCTCTCATAAATATGATTGATTTGTTCTCAATCGATCCAGACGATATACAAGTTACGTAGCACGTGAATTAAGACAGTGTCGTGCCTTGATTCGTCTACATGTTTGCTGAACTTGTATGAAAGAAACCGTTCACCTTTAATGCTTTCCTAACAAGAATTACGATAAAATTATCCCTAAATTGTGATAATTCGTAACGTCATTTTCTGTAAAAAGCGAAGCTGTGCGATAAATGATGAAAATTATGCATATACGATTATCTTGCTCGCACTTCACAATAGCATATTATGTGTGCAAACAAAAATGAGTTGTTTATCTGTAATATGCATAGAAAACTCTCAATTTCACCTTATTTGCGAATAACCATTTCGATATAAAACGCCTTGAGGGTTTTTAAAATGGCACGGCCGTCCACTGTTTACTTCGTTAAGTATTAGCATAAGCAAATCATTTTTGTTCGTTTGCCCCATTTCCTTGTACATTTTCCCAATATTACTGACCACGCAACAAAGTCATCGATGTCTTCAGAATAACAGACATCTGAAAACCGGTTCATGTGTCTGAAAATTTTTCAATTTAAGGGTTTCCTTTGTTTTAAATTTATAGTGTCATCGTAAAACTTTAATACGTTTCTCTCTCTCTCTCTCTTTTTCAATACTCTATATGAGCATGTAGCCATCACCTAAAGTGAGTGAAAGACTTTCGATGGAAGTTTACCATGCATAAAAAAGAAAGAGAAACAAAGACTGGTTACCAATTACAAAGCTATCAAATGCCGTGAGATTCCACTCACCAGTCTATTGACAACACAGATATTAGGGTGCAATCTTAAATAGCATTGTCAAATTTTGAGTCATCTACATTTGTTTAATAACACTATTATAGTGCAAAGCTCATTGGTTATACACGTATGACTTTAATATGCGCATTTAACGAATTTATGGGCAAATTTTGAAGATGGCAATCCGTTTTCTTTGTGTAAATATGATAAGGATGGTAAAAATTTGTATTATATGGTGTAATCCCGTATTTCTTTCATGAATTTATGTCAAATTCAATAACAAAATACTCACTGTTTTCCTGATGAAACTAAGTATTAAAAGAAATCCGTCTTGTTGCACGATTATATTTATTCAGCTAAAAAATGAAATCTATATACAGTTTAAAAACACATGAGCACTTTCGGTGTCACATTGACACCTTCATCAGATGTAATTTCACCATGTGGCTACATGCTGGTCTTAAGTACGTGGAGTAGATGCATCATGGGAAAGGTAATGTCAATGTCATACATGATATACCAGATAACAAGACAATCAAAAAAAGGCATAGTTAGCCAATGATCACTTAACAGAAGCAATTGCTATTGTGCTGTCCTTCCCAACAAGATTGCTCCAAGGTTCAGGTAAAACATAAGGATAATAGTCATTACAGCAACTTGTATTATAAGCCGAAATATAGAGGCTTTCTGCAAATAACAAGGAATGAACAGAGTTAGGTGTGTTTATGATTTTAGCGTTGTCCCAGTCTGGGATGGAATTTCCTGCACTTATGGTTCTTGCAAAAGAGGTGCTTTGGTGATTCATTTTTAGATCATATCTGTGTTCATTTAATCTCAAATCCAAATTTCTTTTGGTAGAACCCACATAATGATTGTTTAGTTCACCAGAGATAGTGTCAAGCATAGGAATAACATACACACCCCATTTTTCCCTTTGTCAATTTTGTCACGATCATTGCGGATAATGGTATATAGATTGCATGATCGTATTCCAAATTGTATTTTATGACGAGAACATATGTTGGTAAGGAGGTTTACAATATGTGGATTAAAATCAACAGATCAACATACTTTTTAGGCACTTGCTCACTAATTAAAGCAGTTGACATAGAAAACCGTACTTTGTGTGCACTCCCCTAACAACGTTGTCCGGGTAACCATGGTTTTTAGCGAGGGATGATATCCATTGTAGTTCTTGAGCTCTGGCGAAATGGCTAGAAGAATGTGAATATGCTCTTCTAAATGAACAGCTTATGCGTAGTAGAACGCATAAGCTGTTCGATTTCAAACAAGACATCCTATCGGCTCCTTCTGAACAAGGATCATTACATGGATCACCTAATGTGGGTAATGGATTGGATTTGCATGAACTGGACCATGACAGCTATAACTCTGATTCACATAATGGAGTCAGAAACCTAAGTGATAAAGTTCTGAATCCCATTCAGCTAAGAGCCTTGCAACGAGGTTACAAGTTCGCTTACCCTAACCAACGTAAAGTGGACTTATTCAAAACAGTTCCGCAAATTGAAAAAATTCTATATTCACTTCCAATAGAAGATAGGAACTTCGCAAGAATGAAAATCGCAAGGTCTCTTCACAAACACAATCCACGACGGTGTAAAACCACCGAAGAATGCCAGCTTCATAAGGAAATGCAGCAGCTGATTGAATTGAAAAAGGACCCAGATATTGCCATTCTTTTAGCTGATAAAACTAGTCAAGTTGTACTCTTAAATCAAAGTGATTATATTAAAAAAATGCTCAATGCCATTTCTAGTATCCCTCATGTAATAGTGAAACGAGACCCCACTAGGGCTACTGTTAGTGCTTTAAGCCGCTCTTAAGAACTCTTCAGCTCCTCCGGACTCCTTTTCAAAAGCCTTCAATCCACCCCCAGGCTGCCATGTGCCTGATTTATTTGGTAGATTAAAGCTACACAAGGAAGGGTACCCTATTCGCCCTCTTGTATCAGGTTACATTGCCCCCACCCGACCTTTGGAAAAAGCTTTGGCAAGTTATCTCACCAAATTTACAGTGAATTCTTCCTACTCAATAAAGAGCACCACCACAAGCTATTGATAGGTTAAAGTTAATTCAGCCACTACCAAATTCCTATTTTTTTGGCGTCCCTAGATGTAGTTTCGTTATACACGAATGTACCTATGGAAGCTACATTTCAGTTGATTCAGGCCTTGCTGATTGATTCTGACATTCCTGCCAATGATATTGCTTTCATAATGAATGCTCTTCATCTCATTAAAAAGCGTTCATTTTTCAAATTTCAGAACATATTTTACCAACAAACCGACGGGACAGCCATGGGTTCACCTTTATCCGCAGTCTTAGCAGAAATTCTTCTACAGTATATTGAAAATAAAGTCATACAAGAATTCCCACAAAAACCTAGTCTCTATATCCGTTACGTTGATGACATCTTGGTAATTTGGCCATATACCATAAATCAGTTACAGCAGTTTGTCAACGCTATGTCTGCTCAATACCCCTCCATCAAACTCACGATAGAACTTGAAAATAATTTCGTCTTACCTTATCTTGACTTTCAAATTACTCGTACCCCTTCTGACAATTCCCTGTCTTTTGCCGTTTATCGAAAACCTACTTCCACACCCACTCTAATTCCGTACAATTCTGCTCACATTTTTCAGCATAAAATTTCTGCTCTGGCACTTCCTATTTAGAAGAGCATATTCACATTCTTCTAGCCATTTCTGCCAGAGCTCAAGAACTACAATGGATATCATCCCTCGCTAAAAACCATGGTTACCCGGACAACGTTGTTAGGGAGTGCACAATAAAGTACGGTTTTCTATGTCAACTGCTTTAATTAGTGAGCAAGTGCCTAAAAAGTATGTTGGATCTGTTGATTTTAATCCACATATTGTAAACCTCCTTACCAACATATGTTCTCGTCATAAAATACAATTTGGAATACGATCATGCAATCTATATACCATTATCCGCAATGATCGTGACAAAATTGACAAAGGAAAAAATGGGGTGTGTATGTTATTCCTATGCTTGACACTATCTCTGGTGAACTAAACAATCATTATGTGGGTTCTACCAAAAGAAATTTGGATTTGAGATTAAATGAACACAGATATGATCTAAAATGAATCACCAAAGCACCTCTTTGCAAGAACCATAAGTGCTGGAAATTCCATCCCAGACTGGGACAACGCTAAAATCATAAACACACCTAACTCTGTTCATTCCTTGTTATTTGCAGAAAGCCTCTATATTTCGGCTTATAATACAAGTTGCTGTAATGACTATTATCCTTATGTTTTACCTGAACCTTGGAGCAATCTTGTTGGGAAGGACAGCACAATAGCAATTGCTTCTGTTAAGTGATCATTGGCTAACTATGCCTTTTTTTGATTGTCTCGTTATCTGGTATATCATGTGACATTGACATTACCTTTCCCATGATGCATCTACTCCACGTACTTAAGACCAGCATGTAGCCACATGGTGAAATTACATCTGATGAAGGTGTCAATGTGACACCGAAAGTGCTCATGTGTTTTTAAACTGTATATAGATTTCATTTTTTAGCTGAATAAATATAATCGTGCAACAAGACGGATTTCTTTTAATACTGGTATTTATGCACGAATTATAGTGTCAACCGTGATGAAACTAATTTGATTGCCCGTATTTCTGAAAGAAGATTATTTGGAGAAGCGGAATTTAAAAAACCACCGTGAGGAACTCTAAAAGGGGCTTATAAGTTTTGGCTATTCCCTAACTTGGGGGCAATGCTTCCATGGAAAGGGGAGAGACAGCCAGTGCTGGAAGATAAACACACCACCCATGCCTCATATGGGGCTTGAACTCGGACGAATGGTGAGACTCCAGGACTTAGACTACTTCTCGATAGATGTGGCAAACTGATTATAGATTAATGTAAAATGAACATTCTACATTGTTTTGCAAATTATCGATGACTGACGAATTATCATTCTATATTGTTTTGCAAATTATCGATGACTGACGAATTATCATTCTACATAGATTTTGTAAAGGCACATCACTACGCAGACAAAAGAGATTGGACACTGTAAGTAAATAGAAAAACAGTATTGTATTTACATCAGTAGGGGGTTCTTCCTCCATTTGCAGAGATTACGGCAGCTAACCGCCGAGGTAAACTGTCCACAACTCCATGGACTACGGAGAGCGGAATATTCCTTCATTCCGCGTTCAGTGCATCAACCAACTCTATCAGTGAAGAAGGTCGTGTTGGTCTAGACCTCATCCGTCGTTCATGATCCTCCCATACGTGTGCAAAGGGATTGAGTCTGAACTCTGAGCAGTCCAGTCCATACACGAGATCTGATTTTCCTCATACCAGTCCACTGTAGCCAGCGAAACATAACAAGTGCAATTGTCGTCATGGAAGAAACAATCGTCCTGTCCGTAGAACTGCCACAACGTTGGAAGCATTGACATACATACCCACATACATATCACTAAGCTGTTCTCTGAGATTCAGAAATTAGGTTCAAAAAGAAATACAAACTATCAGATATTTTTACTTACTGTTGTATCAAACTTCTCCATTTACAGCGATCTTGACATACAACTCGGGCTTTGCTGATATCAATTACACGCCGTACACAAGATCTTTTATATTTCATACTCATAATCTTTCACTCCTGAATCTGATCCACCCATGTCTTCCTTGGCCTTCCTTTGCCTTTCCTTCCTGCCACTTGGTCTAAAAGATTTTCTTAGTAAGCATCTCATCACTCATTCTTAGGAGACAACAAAGCATTTGTCAGGTTATTACAATTTTGCCACGCTGGCAGCAAAAAGCAAGATTTGATGAGTGCTATTGAAGTGCAAACAAATCTGAGCCCTAGTATAAAAAAATTGTCGTATATGAAGTCAAACCATCTTTCGCGTCGGAAAAAAGTTCTGTGATACATATCACTGAGTATCTGAGAAAATGCTCGAGAAAATAGTCTTTCTATAGAGCAAGGCTCTATGCAGCAAAAGTTCCTCGGCATTGACAAAGTCAATTGTAATAGCAAAAGAACTTTGAACAATTTACCTTTTAGTGGCGAAGAAGATTTGCATAGCAATACGCTTGATTTGTTGTCAGGGCGACAACGGTGCCCTTGAAACTTCACGTTTCAAAAGCCCACGTCAGGTATCACCTGGATCGCAGGGATGTGTCAGGTTTCCTTGTTGAAAGAGCAAGTTGAAAGGAAGAAGTGGGGTCATCAAGCTGACTCAGGAAGGTTCCAGGCTGACTCAAAGAGGTTCCAGGCTGACTCAAGGAGGCTCCAGGCTGACTCAACAAGGTTCCAGGCTAACTTGGAGACGATCCAGGAATCGGAGACGATTGTAGATCAGGCAGTTTCTTTGGAGGGGGTGAAGAAGTGGCGCAAAGGAAAATGGACGCTTCGTGGACATCGAAGGATAGTCGATGCAGGTATTGACTCCGTTCGTCCCGAGCGGAGATTCCAAGGACGGAATCCAGGCGGATACCAAGGCTGAACTCATCGTCGACGTTGCGAAATAATACTTGAAGCTGCACTGTGCGTGTGCGGAACACAAGGGGAAAATTCAGGCGGCGGACGGTTGTTAAGTCTTGAGAACACATTTGGTGAAACAAGACTTTTGGCCCTGCTGTAGACTGACTAAATGTTCCTGAAGTAGGTAACTGCTCAACGCGAACAGAAGCAGGGTTTTCCTCACTTTGAGACTGAAGAACCTCAACTATAGCGCCTGATGAATCAGTGTCAGTAAGAGGTACGGCTATTTTGTCCACAGAAGAGATAGATCGATCTGAAGAAGATGAAACGCCAGTAATTTGCCCTTTTTAATGTCTTAGACGTAGGAACGGAGGCACCATACGTGAAGTGATCTCTCGTGTCTTGAGAAGGAAGGAGACGGAGGAGTACAAATGCTTGTAGCACCCCGAATGAATGGAAGAATGTCAAGATGAGAACCTTGAAAAGAAGTGGAAGGAAAGATCTGCTCAGACGAAGGTAGAGAATCAGACAGGACAGGGCTGGGGTCAATAATTTCATCATCAACAGTAGATGCTTGTGAAGGAGTTCCACCCTCTGCCTGAGGATTCCTACGAGACTTAGGGTCGATAATTGCAGCATTATTTCGAACAACACATTTTCTACATTGCTGCACATGGGCAGACTGTAGGGAGCAATTTGGCTTCTTTAACACTACATTAGTGTTATTATAAAATTCCACCAATTCAAAGGGGCCTTCATATAAGGGTGAAAATTTTCTCACAAACCTATGTGCAACGGAGGATTGAAAATGCGTTTCTAACAATACCCGATCCCCAACTGCGAGATCTGGTTCTCTCCTTTTTACATTATAGTTTTGAGCTTGAGTTAACTGAGCTCGAATAATAGCAGCTTGTGCCTTTTCTGCCAGTGTTTTTTTACAGACTCAGGTGTTGGTCGCTGGTTAATTTCATCCACAATGCCAGTTAAATTTTCAAGGGGAGTGCGAATCTTGCGCCCGAAAAAAAGTTCAGGGGGTGTAAGCCGCGTTGACTCATTAAAAGAAGAGCGAAGGGCAAAGCAAAACAATTCAACATGCTCCTCCCAAAGCTCATGATTATTGCAAATGAAAGTTGAGATCATCTTTAGTAAAGTTTGATTAACATGCTCAGCTGGATTGGCTTGAGGGGGATATGAGCTGTTGAATTTATGTTAATCTGGAGCCTCTCACACATTCGGTCGAATAACTCTGAAATGAACTGAACCCCGTGTTCCGAGTCTACGGTACGGGGACAGCCAAAACGAGTAAAAATACTATGTATAAGAGTATCATATATTACATCAGCAGTAGCTGGCTTTAATGGGGAATGTTTCCACCCATTTAGAAAAGTTATCTGTGATAACTAAAATATATTTAGTTTTAGTTGATAAAGGATAATGGCCCAATAAATCTATAGATATAGTTTCAAAAACATAATTACTAGAGTAAGGTGACCGGCCGGTCGTTTGTTATTATAATTGTACTTTTGACAGTACTCACAAGAGCGAATGTATACGAGTATACTATCGTACATGCCCGGCCAGTAGGCTACGTCTCTAAGCGTAGCATGAGTTTTTCGTATGCCTAAGTGGCCGGTATGAGGAATACCATGAAATTCATGTAATCAAGCCATGCGGAGAGACTGAGGTATCGCAGGGCGGTACTCAGCTCTCGAATTCACAATTTTTTTGCAATACAAGATACCATCGATGATCTCATAATTCTGACTACGACCCGGTAAAGAAAGCTCACTCTGAGCAGAAAAACCAGCAAGCAAAAAATTATAAATTTCCCCAAAATCTGAATCATTCGGCAGCTCAGAAGTTATTTGCTGCTTTGAAGTGATTTCAGAGATTAGAAATAGGGAGGAGGCCACCAGAACTGACCGGACAGCGAGGCAGCGCGTCCTTAGCTGATTAGACTTACCAGGGCAATACTGAATCTGGACATTGAACTCTTGTAGTTTGAGTGTCCATTTCAGCAGTCTACTAGAAAGGTTCTTAGCAGTACTTAAGTATTTTAATACCGAATGATTCGTGATAACACTGACAGTTAAGTGATTGAGATAGCATTTTAAATTTTGCAACTGCGAACAAAATAGCTAAGCATTCTCGCTTAGTAGCAGAGTAATTACGTTCTGGTTTGTTAAGAGTTCGAGAGGCATATGCAATAGGATGCCCTCGCTGAGATAATACAGCACCCAGGCCAACTGAAGCATTAGTATAAATATCAAACATTTCTGCATGGTTAGGAAAGGCTAACACAGGTGTTGAGACTAAAGCGTGTTTTAGAGTATTAAAAGCAGTCTCTGCCTCTGTGGACCAAACAAAGTATCTATACTTTCGTTTTAACGCAAATAAAGTTTAGCATAGAGTAGCGTACCCCGAACGAACTGTTGATACCACCAGGTCATGCCCCAAAATCGAGACAACTGTTTTGCTGATTAAGTCCCGGGGAATTCAGAAATTGGCTTGACCTTTGAGTCATCAGTTAGAAGACCATTGGGGGTGTTTGAAGACCATGTGATTTCAGATATACCAGTTCGTCCCATCCAATTTTACATTTGGCAGGTTTTAATGTCAAACCCGCATTATGTAAAAGTTCAAAAACTTGGCCCAACACAGACAGATGCACTTCAAAAGTCTCAGAAGAAATAATAATGTCGTCCAGGTAGACATGGACATTAGGCCCGAGCACGGGACGTAAGACCGAGTCCATAAGGCTCTGGATGGTTGCGGGTGCATATGCCAATCCAAAAAGCATTCTCAGGAACTCTTACGCTCCAAACGGGGTAATGAATCCAGTTTTCTCCACTGAATTAGGGTGGACATTAACCTGCCAATAGCAGCTAGCCAAGTCCAAATTTGTGAACCAGTTTGTTGATGATAAATTCTGGAGAATATCGCTTATTATGGGTAACGAGCAATTGATAACTTTAGTCAAAGGGTTCAGCTTTCGATAATCTATCACAAAATGATACTCCCCAGATTGTTTCTTAGGAACAAGAAAAGCAGGTGCTGCCCAAGGGCTGAGTGATTCTTTGATAATCCCCGAATGAAGCATGTCCAGAATTTGTCTTTGGAACTCAGCTTTTTTCTGGTTAGGATATGGATAAGGCTTACATGCTATGGAAGTAGCCCCCTCCGTATCAATGGTGTGATACACCACCTGTGGGGACCCTGGCTTGTCTAAAAATAACTATGGTCTGCTGTTTAAAACCTGACCAAGTTGGCTCTTGGCTCTTGTGCTCAGATAACAATCTCTCGCTCGCAAGAACTGGACAAACACCAATAGGCTCTTCTGGGGTAGAAGTACTAACCTCAGGCATTAAGATTAGCCCATGCTCAAAGTCAAGCGTAAGTTTAAATATTTTAAGAAAATCCACCCACAGAAGACAATTAACGGGTAAATATTGGAACAAGAGAAATGTTTGTGAAAGTTGAAACTTACCAATCTTGACAGATAAATGGACTGAGCCAGAGATATTACTGTCGGCACCTCTCAGACATTGCTGGGAGGGCTTAACACAATCGTTTGGAAAGGTAGCAGCACAGAAATCAAAATTTTATGCAGAAATGTCAGATCCGGAATCTATCTTTGTGGATACCACCACTTGATCCAAAGTGACAAGAATATTAGACAACTGTGGGGCTTCAATGGTTAAAAAAAGTTGTTTGAGGTCTTCAGAGATGCAAGAAGATAGAATCGACCCATCTACCTCCTGCGGAAGTTTAAATTGGGAAGAATTTGATTAGCATATCTTGGTCAATCTTGAAAATTTGCAGAAGCACCAGAATGTGCTGAGCTGTAATAACGTGCAGGAGAGGTAGCATGAGTATCACTAGGCCTTATCTGCCCCCCAACACGGCGTTTAGGGTACGTTTGGTCCACCGGGCAATAATTATCCCTGGGACGAGAACTTTGGCTGTTATTCTGATTCACAGATGTAAAGTCAGGATGTCGCACTTCTGGTGCCCGCAGATGTGCGACACGTATCTAGTCTGCTGATAGGAATTATCCACTCTCGATTGATAAGCAGCCTGTCTGAGCTGATTAAAAAATTGCCCTTGCTGTGGAAAGTTCTGTTTAGGCTGCTGATAACTCTGTCTTTAAAGATGAGGTTCTTGGACCTGCCTGAGTTGGCGGTATTCTTGGACCTGAGGTAATGGGTTGTTCTGTAAATATTGCCCTTTGCTGTGACGTTCCTCAATAACTCGGATCATTTTCAGGCACTCGTGAACTGTGACAGGACGTCTAACTTCCAAAAAATCCTGCAGGAAGGGGTCCAGCTGCTGTAGTAAAGTGTCAATAATGTCAGAATCGAGTGCAGCGGGATTCCATAATTTATAAAGCCTAACTGTTTCCAGAGCAAACAAGATGAGGATAACTGACGCTCAATGTCCCCTTTAAAACAGTTGTTGAGCAAGGCCGGCCTTATTTGCGCCAAAGGGAAATACTTCCAAGAATTCAGCCCTAAACTGATGATAAGAGCCCTCTGGATTCATCCGACGCCCCTGTCTGTACCAGACCTTGGCAGTGTCTTGTAAACATGTGCCAGCAATAGGCACTTGGCAATCTTCGAGAACATTATATAAATCGAAGTGATCTTCGAGATCTTCAAGAAACCTAAGCGACCCGCCGTTTCCTCAGAATACAATGGAATCCGCATGAGGTATACAATGAGCAAGAATTTTGCTACTTCTTAACGGCGGTGGTGGGGTGAATTGCTGCTGAGGAACTGCAGTTGAAGTACGCGGAACATGATTTCCGTACCTTTCGTATTCATTGTCCGATAAATCTGAGCCGCAGGCCTCGAATAATGGTACAAGAAAATTGTTAGGTACAGTATAACGTTGAGTGCGTGGAGTATTGGCTGGAATATTATTAGGCACAGCATTATGTCTAGGGTGGTCATAAAGACAGAGAGGATCCGTGGTATTTGTCATTTCAGATTTCCTCTATGAATCTGTTCGAAGGAGTTTGGGCGCCAGTATAACGTAACCCCTCTTCGTGTGCGAGATTGGTGTTACGATACGTCTAAAACCATGACTAAGGAAATGTTGAACTAAAGGAGAATACGATGCAATAGTTGCACGGGATTAATGTTTTACGGCCAGACGAAACATATACAGAAGCCAAACTTACGATAACCTTTTATTGATCCAGCAATATTTGATGAAATCCAAAATATAACACTGCGGGTTTTACACTTCACATATAATGCCTTAATTATCTGTCGTATAATCTATCTTAACAACGGTCGAACATCTCCAGACACACACACTAAGCAACTGCTATATAGTCCTTTTTATCTAACGTTCTTATCACATTCATACGTTACTCTCACTGACCTCAAAAGTGTTGCCAACCTTATTCATGTGAAAGAGAAGATATCACCTTCAGTTTGAAAAAAGCAAAAGAGAACAAACTCAAATTTACATAGGAAAAGGAACTAAAAATGAAAGTTAAATTAGAATATACATCACAAAGGATATTCAGAAAAGGACGTTACCTAGGTTAGAGCAGGAGCCTGAACGTCAGGAAAAGGAGAGCACTTGTACTTTAGAGAAACAAAAAAAAAGGAAAAAGGAACGCGTTCCGTACAATGAGATACACTAATGCACTATTAAGAAGATGCACGAAAATAATTTGAAAGACGGTTTTTTTCATTGAAAAAGGATTTATGTAAAATTTCGCTTTCAGTGATTTTGTATAGATGAAACACTTAGTAATAAACATATCACATATCGTTCAAAACCAGATATCAAATAGGTAATACAAAACAAAATAAGGCGTAAAGTACATAAATTAATGAATTCATTTAGCAGTGTATTCACCTAAACGTGTTCATCACGTTCTAGTCTATTTGAAATACGAATCCCACAGCAAAGTAAAACAAATAAATAAATAAAAATAAAATAAAATACGCCTTACTATCTCCAGTGATACATTGAAAATCATCTCTATAGAAAATCATATCAACACATAAAGATGACAGATCAGTACACTGCTTCGCAGCACTTATGAAATCCGGATATGTTCAATTACGAAAATTGTATTTTTCGCCTGAGAAACGCTGAGAACGAAGAGGGAAGAACATTTCTTATGACTTCCCAGGAAAATTCATCGCTTTAACAAATAGCCAGTCTTTATATTTTCGTTTCTTTTTGCAACAGTCGAAATGATACAGTTTTGATTAAAACCATTTTACACGATTATAATCCTAACTGTATCCTTGAAGGATCGCAATAAATACGTAAGGCAAATGCTGAAATCAATTTTTTTAGGCAATTTAAAATTCATTCATGTAAATGTAAGAAACTGAATGACTATATCACCGGGACAAGTCTAAATGCTGTCTTGCTTACACCAACCTGATTTGTCAGCATGGTAAAGTAAAGACCACCCCCGCTGCGGCCGAGTGGTCAGAAACTCTGGTTTCTGGCTAATCGCCCGAGATGATCCTTAGTTTAAGTCCCGGATGAGGCATAGGTGCTGCGTTTGTCCTATGGCATGAGCTGTCTCACCTTCGTGGAACCAATGGCCCAAAATTTCGGACGGGCGACTGCTTGCAGCTACAGGGATTGCCCATGGTGCCCGTTAAGTTGCACCGAAAAAAAAAACGAAAAAAGGAAATTTCGACCAACTTACCTCCAGTATGAATTCCCAGCTCCTATTTCTTTAGTGGATACCAAAAGAACGAAAATGACACAGAAGACTACCTCATGGAGATGGATGCGCGTGGTCAGAAAATGCGCGGATACAACATGGAAGTGTAAAGCTCAGGACTGAGACTTATTGCAGGAATCTTGGAGAGACCAGCATCCATAAATGGATGACCAGTGGCCGATGGTGGTGAAAGTAAATGAATAAAAACAAATCTAAAAAATATTAAACAGATTTTGCACAAAACGTGATTAGAGTCCATTTGCTGTTTCATGTAGAATGAAATATGCTTATCGCATATACACAGTCTGACCACCTCCTACTTTTGACGTCAACAGCGCTTAGCTAATGAAAGAAGGCACGTGTCGTGACCTGGCTTGGAGGGGTATATAAGGTGTGTTGTAGGCATTCTGAAAACATAGGGTGCCGCGGGTTGCCTAGTGGGCAACGTTCGTGACTGCCATGGAGAAGACCTCAGGTTCGATCCCAGGCAGGTACGAACGCTCGATCCACTAAATATCCGCCGTGCGTCGGATGGACACGTTAAGCCGTCGGACTCCGGGTACTCCCCCGGGTAATAAGTAAGGGCGTCTTCCCCCTTTTCTACCTCACTTCCGTGTCACTTTCCTATCGGGCACTCTAGCCCAAATCTCCTAGCTTCCTATTTCTAAGGGGGTTTAAGACCTGGGGTCAGACACTCACTTCCTAAAATCCTCTACATATGATCATTATGATCTGGAAACATAGGGCCGCGGATGGGCTAGTGGTCAGCGTTCGTAGCTGCCTTGGAGAAGACCTAGGGTTCGATCCTAGCAGGTACGAACGTTCGAACCACTAAATATCCGCCGTGCGTCGGATGGGCACGTTAAGCCGTCGGACCCCGGATACTGGCCCACCCGGTAATAAATAAGGGTGCCTCCCTCCCCCTTTCTACCTCGCTTCCGTGTCACTTTCCGATCGGCACTGTAGCCCAAATCTCCTAGCTTCCTATTTCTAAGGGTTGCTTAAGACCTGGGGTCAGACACTCCCTTCCTAAAATCCTCTACATATGATCTTATCTGAAAACATATCAGTCGTTGCTGTCATAGATAAAAGGAGCGATTTATCAAATTTGCAAAAAAAGATGATTATCGCCTTTCGGGCCGAGGATGGCACTATTTCCGAAACAGCGCAGTTTGCGAATTGTTCGCGTGCTGCTGTGGTTAAAGTGTATCGTGATTGGAGAAATGGCACCATTGCGAATAAGCGAGGTGGAAACTGCGGAGCACCACGTGCCATTGATGTGTGAGGTGAACATCGGCTGTGAAGGTGCGTGAAAGACAATCGACACGCTACAGACCAAATGAACTAGGGGACTACCGGAAGTGTGTCTAAAACGACAGTTCATCGAACCCTGCTGCGTAAGGGGCTCCAATGCAGACGAATGGTCATTGCACCTATGATAACGAAAGTGCATCGGCAGAAAAGGCTTACATTTGCACGGCAGTATCGGAATTGGACCTCCGCTGATTGGCAAACGATTGCCTTCTCCGATGAGTCACGTTTTCTTCTTTATCGAACGAATGGACGTTGGAGTATAAGGCTAGAAACATCGGAGAACAAACACTCTTCAACCATTGCTGGGAGAACATAAGCTCGTGGGGGAAGCGTTATGGTCTGAGGAATGCTTTCGTGGAATTCCCTATGTCCACTCATGCCTGTGGAAGGCACTATGGACCAAATTCGTTATGAATACATCCTTACAGACCACGTACACCCATACATGCTTATTGTCTTCCTTGGGGCGGATAGGATTTTCCAGCACGACAATGCGACGTGTCACACAGCTAGAAATGTCCAAGAGTGGTTGGAAGAGCACGATTAAGACTTCAAAGTACTTCCCCGGCCCTCTAATTCCCCAGACTTAAACCCAACTGAGCAACTGTGGGACCACCTCGATCGTGTTGTTCGCTCTAATCCACCACGCACCCTCCAGCCGCTGTCAGATGCACTGCAGTCAGCATGGCTCCACATACCTGTGAACACCTTCCAGCACCTTATTGAGGCACTCCCAGCCCGTCTTGCTGCTGTCCGCGCTGCACTCTGCGGTTACTCTGGATATTAGCTGGTGGTCACAATGTGATTCCACCGTGTAACTGTTAAAGCATATAATATTGCTATTTAAAGGTGTAGTCACATTGTTTTCAAAAAGTATCAGCATTCACTTTAAAAAGGGATGGTTGTTCAAGGGAAAGGTGGCACAGTGATCTACGCTCTGGCTTATGACCATTTGTTCGAGGTGTTCCGGGTTTGAATCCCGGTGAGGCATGGATGTTGTGTTTGTCTTACAGTACTGGTTCACCTCCTTCCCTGGAACTAGTGACTCTAAATTATGGACGGGAAACTGCTTATAGCGGATTGAGTTGCTCACTGTGGTCGTTAACCCCCTCCACCCCTCCTTCCTTCCGAAAAAAATATGATGTTCCATTAACCTCACTCCCCTGCTAAGGTGTACATGAAAGGCAACATCTGAAGTAGGTGGTGTAGCATCGAGACGATTTCTTAAGAATCGAAACGTTCAAAAGTAGTTTTTCCCTCATTACGGAAATAAATGATCAGAATGGGAATTTGTTTGTTTCAGGTTCTAACGACCGCCATGAACACTATTCCGTGGAGCCATTGATTCTTGGAAAGGGAGAGAGCCAGTGACGTTAAGACAAACACATCCCCGATGCCTCATTAGGAACTCGGACCCAAGCGCATTTCGGACGAAACGAATGTTCAGAGACAAATGCCTCAGATATTCAGCCACCGAAGCGGCTCGGAAAGAGGTTTCTGGTGTTCCAAAACACCTCGATGAATGCACTCAGGAAGAGGTGTGGGTGAGATGTGTGTGTATATATATATATATATATATATATATATATATATATATAGATTCTATAAAGAAGATACCTAAGCAAAAAAATACATATATAATTTTGACTCACACCTAATACAACATAGAAAAGGTTATGTATCTACCTGTGTGAGTAAAAGGAGAAAAGATAAAAAAATAAAACAAAACAACTGAATGTAGAAGGTGTCGAGAATACTGAGCCTTGGCTTTATCAAGGACCAGCAAAAACTCTGCATTTTCTCACTTCCACAAAGACCTAGTTGGAAATGGGTTTCTGCAAGGCCATAGATGCAAGTAACATTCCCACCTAAAATAGTTAAAAAATATATATATATAAGTCATGTCCTCCGTAGAGTAGCATGACCTAGCACTAGTTAACAATTTCGCTTGCATCCATTAACCTTCATGGCCCGACCCATGCTCTTCATCTGTAACTATTACACAGAGAGAAGAAGATTAAAGAGAACTCAAGCTGTGAGAGTGACATAATAAATGGAAATGATTTTCAGCATGGGTCGGGCCATGAAGGTTAATGGATGCAAGCGAAATTGTTAACTAGTGCTAGGTCATGCTACTCTACGGAGGACATGACTTATATATATATATTTTTTAACTATTTTAGGTGGGAATGTTACTTGCATCTATGGCCTTGCAGAAACCCATTTCCAACTAGGTCTTTGTGGAAGTGAGAAAATGCAGAGTTTTTGCTGGTCCTTGATAAAGCCAAGGCTCAGTATTCTCGACACCTTCTACATTCAGTTGTTTTGTTTTATTTTTTTATCTTTTCTCCTTTTACTCACACAGGTAGATACATAACCTTTTCTATGTTGTATTAGGTGTGAGTCAAAATTATATATGTATTTTTTTGCTTAGGTATCTTCTTTATAGAATGTGTATTCTGAATTTTCAAAACTGCTGCGTTGCGCGTTTTGATTTTCAGGTTATTTTGCACCCTTCGTTTTAAATTCTAAAATTTTTTCCCTAGTCTTCAGTTTTGCTCTTAAGTATATATATATAGATATATAGATCAGGTGATGCGTAACATCACAGCCTCTCCTTGACAAATGTCAACCCCGCCTTCTCGTGGTACATCCTGTTCCCACTAAAGGGGCTCTGACAACCGCCCATAGCGGTATAACTATACCATCGGGATTAGAGGAAATTCTATCCCACACTCACCAACCCGCTTGGCCAGCGTGGTGAGTTATGGCCAAACCCCTCCAAAATGATTCCACAACTTAAATCTTGGCCCTCAGTCTCCGGCAGCTGGAATGTACCTGGCCAAGGCAGCGGCCAGTGCGACATGAAGGCAGAGGGTGCTAAGAATCCCCGGAGGACCGGACTAGGCTGCCATCTGATGCTGACCTTGGCTACTTACAATGGACGCTCCCTATCTTCTGATTCAAGGCTTCTTGAATTGGAAGAGGAACTACAAAGGATCAAGTGGGACATCGTGGGGTTAAGTGAGGTAAGGAGAAAAGGAGAAGATCTCATTGAACTGAAAAGTGGACATATCTTCTATTATCGTGGAACAGATACTGGTAGAACTAGTGGTGTTGGATTTGTAATAAACAAGAAACTAAAAGATAAATTTGTAGAAGTTGAAAGTTCCTCTGACAGAGCTGCACGACTTGTTATCCAACTCTCGAAAAGATACCAGGCTCAGATTATTCAAACTTATGCACCCACCACAAGTCATCCTGAAGAAGAAATTGAAGAATTTTATGAGGAAATTCGTCATCTAAATAATAAAGGTAAGCAGCACTTGAAAATAATTATGGGAGATTTCAATGCAAAAATAGGGCAACGGCAACAGAATGAAACTTCAGTAGGTAAATTCGGTCATGGCAACAGAAAGCAGCGTGGAAATACTCTCGTTGAGTTTGCAGAGGCAGAAGGATTTTTCATCTTGAACTCCTTCTTCAAGAAAAAGCCACACAGGAAATGGACTTGGAGACATCCAAATGGGACGACAAGTGAAATTGATTTTATTATGTGTAACAAAAAATTCGTCATCGAAGACTGCAGGGTGCTGAACAAGTTCAACACAGGCAGTGACCATAGATTGGTGAGATGTAAGATGCACCTCAACACTAAACTCGAACGTAGCAAGCTCATAAGACAAACAAAATCTATTGACATAACCAACCTTAAAAAACACCATAATACCTTCAAGTTAGAACTGAAGAACAGGTTCTCTGCTTTAGAAGGCCTAACATCAGAAGAAGTGGACATCTCTGAAGTTAACAGAAAAGTAACCAAAGCTCTTATGGAAACAGCAACAAAATTAGCTGGGTCTAAGAACAAGTTGCATGTGAACAAATTATCAGGATAAACCAAAATGTTGATGCAAAAATGAAGAGAGATGAGGACAACTAAAGAAGATGTTACTTCCAAAGTGGAATATATAGAGCTATGCAAGACAGTAAGAAAAAGTATCACTGAAGACGTAAGGAAATTCATCTGTGAACTAGTGAGGAAAGCAATTGAAAACAACCAAAGCCTAAAGATAGCAAACGGACATCTCAGTAAGAGAAGAAAACAGATTATGGCACTGAGAAAAGAAGATGGTTCTGTAACAAGAAATAGAGGCGAAATTTTGACAAGAGTGAAAGATTTCTACTCCAAATTATATGAAAGGGATGATATATGCACTCCAGACATCATGAAAGATACCAGTACCAGAGTTCCTCCAGTCCTTCCAGCAGAAGTTACACATGCAATCAAGAACATGAAGCGAGGAAAAGCTCCAGGAGAAGATGGAATTACTGTAGACATCATACAAGAAGCAAGTGGAGAAATCGAAACAGTACTCGCCCAAATTTCACTCGATGCCTTATTGAAGGAAAGATTCCTGAGGATTGGAACAACGCTACAATGATCCTGCTACATAAGAAAGGTGACATTGAGGATCTCGGAAGCTACAGACCTATCAGCCTCCTATCAGTAGTTTATAAAATCTTCACTAAAGTTCTTTCACACCGCTTGAATGTAACACTGGACATGGCTCAACCGAGAGAACAAGCTGGATTCAGGAGTGGCTACAGCACAATAGATCATATCCACGTGCTGAGAGAACTAACTGAAAGAGCGAGGGAATATGAACTTCCATTGTGCATGGCTTTTATCGATTACAAAAAAGCCTTTGATTCGGTGAAACCATCAGCAGTTACAATGGCTCTGAAAACCTGCGGTATTGAAGATGCATACATTAATATTATTAATAACATCTATGAAAATGCAAGTGCAAAGATTAGGCTGTTTGAAAATACAACACACGTAAAAATTGGAAAGGGAGTGAGACAAGGTGACACCATATCTCCGAAGCTCTTTAATGCCACATTGGAGGGTGTTTTTCAGTCGCTGAGCTGGGAAAACAAGGGGATAAAGATTAATGGAGATTATCTAACCCACCTTCGTTTTGCTGATGACGTAGTCATTTTTGCAACTACCCCATCAGAGCTGCAGAGTATGATCCAGGAACTTGCTGACAAGAGTAAAGAAGTGGGATTAAAAATGAACTTTCAGAAGACAAAAGTGATGTTCAATGCTTTTACAAGAAATGAAGATTTATCGATTGATGGAGAAAAGCTGGAGATAACAGACACGTACGTTTATCTTGGACAGCAGATATCAAGTGAGGGTCACATTGATGAAGAAATTAATCGGCGTACAAAACTTGCCTGGAGAGCTTTTGGAAGAAACAGCATAATTTTCAAGAGCAATATGCCATTATGTCTTAAAAGAAAAGTGTTTGATCAATGCATCCTTCCAGTGCTTACGTATGGTGCAGAGACGTGGACCTTAACTAAAAGAGACATACAAAGGCTGCAGACAACTCAAAGATGCATGGAGAGGTGCATGCTTGGTGTAACCAGGAGATATAAGAAGAGGAACTCGTGGATCCGAAAAATGACAAGAGTGGAAGACATCATGATCAGAGTTAAATCCCTGAAATGGCAATGGGCTGGACATACTGCCAGAAGGACAGATCATCGATGGACAGCCGAAATTTTAGATTGGATTTCAAGGGACAGGAAAAGACCCAGAAGAAGACCACATGGGAGATGGGTGGATGAAATTCGAAAGTATGCAGGGGTGACATGGAGGAGACTGGCACAAGACAGACCGTTGTGGAGGAAACTTGGGGAGACCTTCGTCCAGCAGTGGATTGATAATGGTTGAAAATGATGATTTTACCCTTCGTTTTAAATTCAAAAAATTTTTTCCTTAGTCTTCAGTTTTGCTCTTAAGTGATGATGATGATATATATAGATACATACTTACTCAGCATAGCACAATACAGTCTTGTGCGGCAGTGCATTGGACCAAGTCCGTCAAGAAAATACAACCATGACATTAGAGATGAGTTCCCTACTTTCGTGACGTCACATTGAAACCAAGGCTCCAGATTGGTTTCCAACGTTGTGGTGTATGACGCTAAATTCAACACCGGCATGTCAGGCCGTGTAACATGAGAATGATGTCACGAACGGAGGGAACTCGTCTCTTGAACGTCATGATCTTGTACTTTCAAGACGGTCTTGACCGGACAGTCAGAACTGCTAGAAAGTAGTGGTGGCTCTCTATTGCCGTGCTGTGATAGCGCTTGGGAAAGGAACTGACATTACGGTCTACTGAAAGGAACTGAAGAAATTTACTAATTTCCAGGTTATTAATTAATGAACTATTCGCTTCTTGTTTTCTGTAAAGGCGCTTGTATGTCTGCCATGTATTTGAGAAGATACATTTTTCATTATTTTATGTGATAATAACGGAACCATGTCTTTCTGCTTAGTATCGAAAGCTTACTTTGTCTTACTTTGAGATTTAATGATCATCATAAGCAACTATGACGGTTATAACCTGTCGCCCGTCCCTAATTTCGGGCATCTGTTTCCAGAGAATGGACACAGCCAGGGCCATCAGACGCTCACACCACCCATGTCTCATTCGGGACTCAAACCTGTGCCCATTTCAAACTAATGGTCGAAAGCCAACGGCTCTTACCAGATGATCACCGGGATGACCGTCAAAAACTTTTACAGTTGCCTTGGGATGTCAATTCGAAATAGGTTAAAAGTAACCCTGGATTTGGCAATCTTGGAATGTGTAAATGTTAGTAATTTTCGTTAAAAGATATCGTTTAGGCCGGCCGAAAAATCCCTACATCTCCGAAACAAATTTCAAAAGAGAGTTTTTTGTGTCAAGACTAGTTAGAACAAATATCCAGGCCAAGAACACTCAAATAGCTGCTTTTTGTCAAGGTTTTGCTTGATATAACAATAGGAAAATTTCATTTATTTTTCAAAATTTGGGTCCCTTTGTTGTTTGTCTGATGTTTTCTGCGTGGTGTTTGACATTTTGGTTAAAACTGTCTTTTCTGCCATTATAACTGAGCGCAAAGCTTGCGCTTGTATGTTCTTGCGCCGAGCAACGAAATGATCATTTTTGTGTTTTTCTAAGAAGATGAGGAAGCAGATTGTAGCGAGATACCGTGACGTACCAGGAAGAGAAGGTTGAAATCTTGAAAAAAAAATCACTTTTCACCCAACCTCGCGAGTGGTAAAATATTTTTGTCGTTTTGTGAATTTGATTACTTTTATAACAAATTTTTCCTATGATTCATGCGTGCTGCGTTACACGTGAATATCTTTCTTCTTCGGAATACGAAATTAACCTTTCTAATGAGTTCTTTCTTGATAACGGTGGGATATTGAAACAGAATCCCAGCCGTGACGCAATCAGTGTAGATCATTGTTGCTGTTGCTCATCAGAATGAAGAACATGATCTCCTAATTTCCAGGAATGCGACCGTTTTATAAGGCATCCAGGTTGACGCCAATTCTGTTAATGAGCTATTCCTCGGAGAAGCTCAGCATTTCCGAGCTCCATCTCTTTCCAAGGCAAAGCCCGCAAAAAATATTGTCCCCGCCAAATTTATCTTGAAATAGATATCACTAGTGCACATCAAGATTCTAATCTTTCACACAAGCAGACTCTGATAAAGATCTGTTCCGCCTCTTTTCAGGGTTTCTCTCCCAATGTTGATTAATGTCTGTTGGCAGAGATTCTGAAGGTCCAATTTTGCCATACCTCGTGGTAACTTAAACGGTTTGGGTCATTTTCTTTCCTCAGTTCAAAGAAACTACATTAAAACCTTGTCATGTCATCGGAATCCGTTAAAACAATTACACAACAAGAATAATATAAAATTCTCAAAATCAATTCCTTGTGCTCAAAGAAAAATTCAAGGTAACAGTTCAAATATTAATTGGGGTTAAAGTTCGGTCTGGGTTCTTGCAAAACAATTCTTGTTTCCTTATCTTCTAGTGAACTCTAGTTATTTAGACTTTTGAGGTACAAAGAAGGTTATCTAAGGACGTAGGCTCTGCCAGATTATTCGTATTGCAAAATGATACATGGAATCAAAAAAGTTTGGCAGAAATTTCCATTCAGGGATGTTTCAATGCTTTAAAACTTTTGAGAGTTTGTGTTTGAGCCTGTGTGAGAGAGCACACAATCTCAAACACAAACTTTCCGAGGGAGAATGAGTGAATTTAATTCTTCACAAATGCAGCTTGTCTTTTGCTAAAAAGAAGTTAAGAAATGTACTTGTAATGAAGTAGCAGCATGTAACATTCATGCAAGGTTCTAGCTTTTGACAATGTGTACGCTTCATTCGAAAATGAGAAACTGCACACAAATTGAGTACAGATGCTTACGTAGTACCGCAACAGAGAATGTTACGCAGTATGAAACTTGATTTGTCTTCAGTAACTGCAAAGCCCAAATGTCTTGCAAACCTTATAAGATGCATATAGAGTGTAAAGAGAAAACAGTTATGTTGAAATACTGAAAATAAATCTTTGACTAATGAAACAGTTGTAATCCTTTTCAGGAAGAAAAGAATATTTTCTAATCTTGTTTTATTCCTTTTTTTATTTTGACCAAGAAGGGTCACATTCCTCTTATCAAGAAAGAAGCCAATCGTGATGTGAATATTTTTGTAGCATACTGGACTGTTATTCAAAGTTCTAAGCTTTTCCTTGTCAGCACTGAACTCTTGAACACGATTGTAAGATAACAAAACTACGTTAATAATTAGGGGTTCCCCTCATGTGAAGGATAGCAAGTAGCCTATTTTGAAGAACATCGTAGGCGAATTTAGCATTTTTCGATTTAAATTGGTTTTTAATCGCTACTACAAGAGGGCGAACTCTTTACTGAATATTTGTGAATCAAATTACTGAAAAGCGCTAAATTTTTC
The DNA here is from genome assembly GCA_039090855.1 of Macrothele yani. Lineage (NCBI taxonomy): Eukaryota > Metazoa > Arthropoda > Arachnida > Araneae > Macrothelidae > Macrothele > Macrothele yani. The sequence goes on from CM077007.1 coordinate 166,435,421, forward strand.
TCAGTGCCAACATGTGAAGAACATGACAGCAGTTTTTTAAAAAAACTGTGTTAAAATTTATTTGCAAAGAATCAAACCTGCACTTTAATTAAAATGTGATTTTTGTCGTTAATGATTTGTGAAAAACGGAGCCTTCGACAATAACAAAATCACGATGATCCATACGAATTAAAGTTTCAGAACAGGAAATTGTGATTAGGAGAGAGTTTATATAAATTAGAAAGAACAAGTAACTGATCAAGTTAACTCCTGCAGCACAACTTGAAGAGGCCAAAACCTCTTTCGCATATCAATTTACCCCCAGGAGTTCGTTTGATATGAACAAAGAAAGGCAGGCATATAAATCCACAATAATTGTATAAATAAATGCTAAAAGTCTATCGTACGAAAGGTCACTAAAGTAATTCACCGATGCTGCCACACGTACGGTCATTCACAAACATAATTTTCAAATTGTAGGTCAAGATTAAAAACACTTTATTTACAATTAAAAATTAATATTTACACGAACGTCCATTACACGCGTTCTTCAGTTTGAAGTGCTGGTCGTTAGTGTTAAAGATAATAAAGAAATTTTAAAATATTCCCCCACAATTATACGCGTATATGAAGTACTACACAATATTTATTAAATTGCAAAAATCAAGTGAAATATGTTTTGATTCGATTAAAATACCTTAGATCAATATTCACGCGTGGTTGAAGGTTAGTTTCTCTTTGACAGAAAATATTCGGCCACTTTGGTTTTTCCGGCAAGTCAGCTTTTTTCATAGTTTTGAAGGTCTAACCTATAAGTTTATTTGGATAAATCACTAATATTCATATCGGGTGATTTTGGTGAATTTTTCCGTTTTCTAAATTTTTGTTGAGCCCTGCTTTTCCTTTGCAACGTTATGAGCATTAAATATATTTTACCTACAGAAATAACACGAGGATCTTGAACAAGGCCATGTACACTCATTTATATCAGTGTGTTAAGGAAACATCTCAAACCGAGCTCATGTTCCTGCAGAATTACATGCTGCGAAACATTTGAGCATTCATTCAATGGTGCACAGCAGTAATTTGCTTAAAGCTAAAAATGAAACGCGTGTTTTATCAGAATGTTTCCTATTACTGGTCCTGTAAGACACATACACACGATTCTAAGTGACACTAGGTTCTTTTTTTTTATTCTGAATAGCAACGTAGCTGTAAGTCACGTTAATAAAATAACCATTCGGTAGAATTTATTATTCAGAGTATTATCTGTTCTACCCCATATCCCAAAAAAAAAAAAAAAAAAAAAATGTTTATACAATTTCGGAAGCTGTGAATCCGTTTATTGGTGTAAATATGACAGGGATGGTAAGTCAGGTAATATCCGAAAACTTAAAAATTTCGTCGTCCTGGAGCGGAAATCGAATCCGAGTCTCCCGGATAGCGCCGGGGAAGACGAAATTTTGAAATTTTTGGATAATATCTGACTTAACATCCCTGTCATATTTACACCAATAAACGGATTCACAACTTCCAATTCGTATTGTACAATGATGTAAACCCGTATTTCATTCATTGAGAAATTTTTATGTTGTGACATATGAAGTTAGGATTTTCACGGACCTGAATTTGGAAAGTCTGACCGGACCCAAACTTTAAAGAACTCTGCTTATTTCAGACTTTCGTTCAGCATTCTCCGCCACTTATTGGAAACAACGCAAGGCTTCCTCTGGAGAAACAAAGCTGCTCTACTGAACTGAGCTATCTCAATAGTAAAGGTAGTAAAGGGTGTGTAACTCAGGGAGACGCATTTCGCTTGAAAGAATTGCCCCCACAGATGAGGTTCACAGGTAGACCTCACTACGTACTTCAGTTAAAAATGTAAGCGCATTTCCTCTTCCGCAGTTAAGTATAAACAAGGTAGCCTCGATTCTCAAATATGCAAAGAAGTACTTCGAACTTCCTCACCTCTGCTGCATCAACGAATCGTGCAAAAACCTCGGTCATCTGCTTTCGTGAAGCTGAAAAATCTCTTCATGTAAACATTTTTCGAGAAATAAAAACCATGTGTTTTAGTCGCTAAATTTGCGTAGATAAATATTGCTCGAAAATGATACTCAGGTGTTATATGACACATCCAAAGATCCTAACTTATATAAAATCCGCAATAACAACATCATTTTATGTGAAATGTTTATACACTGGCGTGCAAAAATTAAGGACGAGACGGTTTTTTGAATGTAACGTCGTGCATAAGTGCTCCACATCGACTCAAATCATACCATTAGATCCCCAAGATGTAAGAATATGGAACAAGTAAGCACAACCGTCCAAACAAGGAATCCAAAGGATACAAAGGCACTTTATTGAAAAGGTAGCTTCGAGCACAACTGGACAGAAGACAAACGCCCATGTGACCGGCGGCTGCCAAGAAAAATCCAGTCTTTAGTAGGGGTATGATCGCCCCTGACTGCGTTGCAGGATTTACAACGTCTGTCCATGCTGAGGACGAGGTTGTCAAGGAGCTGTTGAGGCACCGTGACCCATTCCTCTTGTAGCGCCAATTGCAGCTGCGGAATCGTTGCTGGCGGTTGGTGACGTGCTGCCAAGCGTCTCCCGAGAAGGTCTCACTCGTGTTCGATTGGATTTAGGTCCGGGGACTTTGCGGGCCAATCCATGCGTTGAATATATCCACTCTACAACAGCTCTGCGACAGCCACTGTACGATGAGGTGTAGCGTTGTCGTCCATGAAGAGGAACTCAGGACCCGCAGCACCTCTAAACAGACGTACGTGAGGCAGGAGAACCTCGGTACAATAGCGGACACCAGTGACTGAACCTCCTTGGAAGATGTGAAGGTCAGTACAGCTACCAAGCATGATACCGCCCCAAACGAGAACTCCGCCACCTCCAAACCGGTCCCTTTCGATGATTTTGCAGGTGTGATTGCGTGTTCCCTGCTCTCTCCAGATGTGTATACGTCCAGAATCGCTCGTAAGACTAAATCGGCCCTCATCCGGAAAGAGAACTCGACCCCATTGCTGATGTGTCCATTTCTTGTGCTCCTGGCACCACAGAAACCGCAGTCTCCGATGAACAGGCGTTAATGGCACACACCGTACTGGTCGTCGTGCAAATAGACCACATTTGTGCAGCCTCCTGGCCACGGTAAAACGCGATAACGGACGTCCAGATGTCTGTTGCATGTGCTTTGCCATTTCTCCCGCTGTCTGCCGTCTGTCTCTTCTCCCCTGTAGGACAATATACCAGTCGTCCGCCGCCGTGGTTGCTCGTGGACGACCACTGCCAAACTCTCGGACAGGTGTTCCTGTCCATTGAAATGCTCTCCAAGCTCGTGAAACGATGCTGTGAGCGATCCCGAACTCTTCGGCCACACTAGTCACACCTCGACCTTCTTCCAACTTCCCAATGTCGTCTACTGGATTGCCTGTTGGCCATACCACACTGTGGCAGCAACTCGACGTCGTTCAAACTGATGTACACCGTGCAATAGCTTTCATCGAATTGCTGAGCGTACACTGCCCTTGTGCATTATACCGTTCCGACACTCCCCCCCCCCCACACACACACACACTCCGTCATGCTGCATATATGCGCATGCCCTACCGTACCGGACACTAGTCTATCTCCTGAGTGGTCTTTCGATCCTTGCTGTTATGCTAATTTCTCCTCTTCGTCCTTAATTTTTGCACACCAGTGTAGTAGTCAAGCTGTAACTACTAGGACTGCGGCGGCAGCGGTCAGCTTGACCGCCACCACAGTCCTAGGTATTAATAGGCATAACGGGGTTTTCTTTCCAAATATGAATTTCAAAACACCTCTCAAAGTTATGAAGCAACTGCATCGTGTGTAAAAAATGTGTTGCTTAGATAGTTACTCAAATCCCGAGCAAAGTAGTGTTCGTAGCTTTAAAGGATATTAAAGCTAAAACAGTGAAAACGGAATTTGATTTCGACCTTAAAAGAAATGAACTGTCCCATTTCGGACTGTCTCCTTACAGCCCGGCTAGTCGGTTTCACATGTAGTTAATCAGCGCATCCTCTGGCGAATGCATTTCCATGACTTTCGTTTCAATCAACGAACCTCGCCATCTGATTATTGAAAAAGTTCATGACGTATATTGTGATTTAACCTTCATTTTTAGTGTTTTTTCCTTATGTAAATTTTGAGTTCGTTCTCTTTTATCGTTTCAATCTTTACATTATATTTTATCACTCACTGAATGTTTTGTGGCACAGTCTTGAGGTCAAGGGTGAATGACGTTTGCGTGGCTGAAAAGGTAAGAACGCTGTGTATAACGTGTGGAGGAAGCAAACAAGACGAGGGTAGATTAGTACATTTTCGCATTTGTATGTGTTACCTTCTTCACGACTAAGAGTTATACTGTATGCAAGAGCTTTAATGTTTTGTATTACGAAGTTATTGTATATGGAGTGTTATGCATGATTATTGATATTGTGGCAGCAACCGAACTTTGATGAACAATAAAAATCTAGTGTTGTCAAAATAAGTAGTTATTCTTTGAAGGTTTTGAAGTGATTCTTCTACGTGTAGTATGGCTCTCCAGGATTTCACTTAAGTGAATTAATTAGAAGAACAAGCTTCAAGTTAGATATTTCTTAGGTGAAATCGACATTTGTACATATACACGTTAAAACCTAAGAAACATTACAAATTAGTCTTCGTTTTGTGAGTCGAAACATTTCTCTTTGATTAAGAAGCAAAATTCTTAACCTTCCAGAACAGGTCCTGCCTAGCCCAGGCCAGTGCAGACATCTAATGTGTAGGTGTTATCTATAACCATGTTTGTCTAGTGCGCTGCTGTAGAAAAGACATCAATCTGACTGCAACTCAGATTATCTAAGATTTTTATGAAGAAGTATACTGAAAGCTCAGAATTATCTTTGATGTCATCGCACCATCATAACGTCACAGATTATCATTTATGCGACACAGAACTGAAAATAGCTGTACTTTTTTTTTTTTTTTTTTCGACTGTACTCTTTCCTTGGTTAAATCGTGAAAATACATGAACAACTACGTAAGCACTCTTCAAGCTGATATCTTCCTTGTAAGTTGTTTTACCAGAAAAATACATGAAAACTAGATAAAGCAACTTGTCACTTACCAAATCTACTGACTTCAGTGAGGAAAGAGACAGAGCTATAAAACAAAATACAACCTCTATGTCTTACTCAGATTCGAAAGCAAGCCTTGTGATACGTGTAATGAAAATATGTTGTCCCTCATCATTTCATCACTGAGAGGCATTAAAGGAATAACAAGTAACCATTATCTGTGTGAATTTTTTCTGTTGTTGAGTGTGGATGCTTTAGATAGATATCAAAACGTTTTAGCCATGATGCTGACTGCTTTCAGTAGTCAGATACTCATATTAAGAAATTTTGCAATTACCTTTTAGCTCACTCTTTCCTCTTTAACCGCATGTCGTGAATTGCTGATATTTTCCTCTTGGGTTTCTTGCTAATAAATATGCCGACAGGAAAGTAAGTATGAAACGACGTACAAAGCTAATGATCTTATACAAAGCTTTAATAAAAGCAAAATGGGCAATTTCTTTCTAAAATAGCTTCGAAGGTTTTCCCAGACGTTTGCACTCCGATTAAAGGTATTAATCATAATAAATCGCGAATTCTGCGACAGCTGAGCACGAAATACGAACAAAATAGTAAAAGAAGAAAAGGATTTCAAAAAGATCATGAATAATTTAGCTCATTGGTAATTAAATTGCCGCTCCAGTGGCGCAGTGGTCTAAGTGTTAGTCTCTGACGATTCTTCCGAGTGGACCAGAGTTCGAGTCCCAGGCAGGGCGGGACTAAGGTGCAAGCGAAACAAACGACCGCTTGGGGTGCCAAGCTGTGAGGAGCGCCAGTGGCGCCACGAGTTGGGTCAACTGCCGTGGGCGGAATTTCGTAAGTCGCAATAATTACGACAAATATTGTTATTTATAATAATTATATTTATATAAAATGAATATGTTTAACGATATCTCTCTCCCCTACCGGCCAATATCAATTACCAATCTCTGTTGCAACAATGTTCTTTATTCATTGGTCACTGCTTCCATTTGAAGAGAATTTGCAATGATAAAAGCTAGAAAAATTAGCCTTTAAAAAGTTGTCAAACCCAAAAGTAAACTTTTTGTTATTGTATATACATTATTGGATCTCATTCCTGTATGGTAAGTTCTAGGTGTAGGGTTTCTAATGTACCTAATACCTATTTTGTTATAACACTTGCAGTTCATTAAAACTAATGTAAAAACATCACAGTTCATTTCATAATTATTACAACCGTTTCCGAGTGTAATGGTATGATATGGTTTACAACTTGATTGAATTTCTTTTAAATTGCAAACGACAAGACCCCAGGATTGACTTCATCATCGCCATGATGCTTGACGAGCAGTAAAAATTATTCTCCGCTTGTAGTAAAAATTATCCTGCATCCGCCCCTGGGCATAGGTTGTGTATTTGGCTTAGGGCACTGGATCTTTCTCTTCTCTGGGACCAGTTGCCCTGAATTAGGGATGGGCGACTGCTTATAACCATTAGAGTTGTTCACGGTGGTCGTGAAACCCCGAAACGAAAAATAAATGAATATATTATTAACTTATGCAACAGGATTGCTTCCTTGATTAAGGGAATGCATGTGATCTTAACATAGGACAGTGGCCAAATGTAACACACAAAGGGTAGGTCAAAAGAAGGTCAACAAAAGTTTTCCTTTGGTTCGAAACAATAACAGAAAATGATTTGGGGATCAGAGCAGATCAGCATGTCAACGAGTTTTTCTATGCTAGAAGGCAAATTATCTGTATCTCATCTGGACTTTCTTTATGATTAGATCTCGCCAGGATGTATTGGTGTCATTCAATTCTTTGAGTAGAACTAATCGGCTTCATTTTATTAAAAAAAATAACTGTACTGTCTTCCATTAGACAAAAAACAATATTTTAAAAGATAGGCTCCTTCCAGTACATTGTACTGGCACCCAAAGTTTCATATTCAGATTTGAATACGCTTGTAGTGAAACATGGACACCTTGGACGGAGAAAAAATCTGCAAATATGTATAAAATTTACCACACGGGGTCACAGCGCATGGGCGACTACAGCGAAAATCCGTTTTCACTGAAATTCTTAGGCAAAAAACACTCTACACAATTAAAGAGTTCAAGTTACGAGAAAAGTTGTGCACAACATACAAATGAAAACGCCAAGCTACCAAGTAAACAAGCCAGAACAATATCAGACGAAGCTGCTATACAGCCTTAATTGAATTATCTGGCCTCGCTTTCTAACGACACTTGTAGCCATGCCTCTCTCCAGTTGCAACCAAGGCTACTTTGGAAATTCGGCTTGATATGATAATAGGCTGATTTTTTTTAAAAACAACATCATGCTCATTGATTATGTCATAAAATAAACAAAGGAATATATTTGTAGGCTTTTTAAAGTCACAATTGCCCTATATCATCTTGAAAGTGAAAGAAAATCTGCTTACAAATCAAGTTTGCTTTCCGTAAATCGATAGACGGCACTGACAAATGTCCTGCCATCTATCAGAGCTCTTCGTTTTACTTCATGCGGAGATTACATAAAAATTGACAAAAAGTTTTGAAATCTGAATAAAGGAAAAATAAACAAAAAACAATTCCGAGATACACAAGCTGGTGTTTCTGCCAAACTTCAAAACCCTACATTAAACAGCTTGTTTGTTTTTTTTTCTTTCTTTTTTTTTTTTTTTTTTTTTTTTGCAGCCGAGCAACAGCCCTTTTTTATCATTATAGATTCTTAAGATTATGGTAATTCCATCAACCTTCTTTCCCCCTTTTTTTGCGATTGGGGGTTTAACGACCACCATGAGCAACTCAATAGGCTATAAGCAGTTGCCCGTCCCTAATTTTAGGGCCACTGGTTCCAGGGAAGGGAGAGAGCCAGTGTCGTAAGACAAACACATCATCCATGCCTCACCGGGATTCGAACCCGGACCCATCTCGAACGAATAGTCATAAGCCAGCGTTTACACCACTGCACCACCGGACAGCAGTCTGCGAATATGAAGACTTCGACACAATCCTGTGTTCTCACTGTGTTCGTGTTTATTTGAAGCCCTTTGGAGTGTTCCATGTAAAGTCATGTTCACTTTGCGGTAAATAATCACTCACGCCATTTGATGCCTATGATCCTTTCAACTAAAATCAGATCGTTTGTTCTAGGAAGTTTGTCTTTCCGGAAGTATTGGTAAGAAAAAAAATAACTTTTCATGATACTGGAATCCTGTTCCACGTTCTATTGCATTCCTCCAAAGCAGTAAAAGCCCACAGGAAAGCGCATCAGTTCCTTTATTGATAACCTGGTGTATCTCATCATATATACCATATACAATATGCTGTCAGAACTTGAACGCCGATGACTTGTCTTTAGTGGCTAAATTGAGTCGAATGTTGCTCTTTCATGCTCAAATGCCACTGAGTTCACATACATACATTCCTTAGTTTCTTCGTATTAACGCCTACTCTGAGATTGGTTGTAGAAGTTAACTGCAGCTTACAAGCTGCAAGGATATTCCACGTAAAATTCTCGGTCTGCTACTTTGGAGCTGATAGCTTTCTCTTACTAGAACAAAAAATAATACAATGGATAAAACTGTAACAAATTTTTTTTTCTGCATCATAAGGCCCGTCTACTTCGCTTAACCTCATTTCGCTCAAAACATTCTTTTCTCCTCATCGGAAATTTTGCTCCCATGAACATCTATGCCTGGAAAGAAGCATTCATTTCTAATTTAAGGATTTTGGCCCAAAAGAAAAGAAGGAAAGTATACACATACACGCGCACGCAACGCTAAAATCAAATCCTACTCCCTGGATCAGCGCACAAAGAGCTAGGATCGTGATCACTATGAAAATGCTCTGCGTTATTCACGTTGTTCGAATAAGCATTAACAGTTACTGCTGAACATCATTACTTTCTTTCAAGCTTTGATCCTATGTTTGTGGTGCCTGAGGAAAGAATGGAACAAGTTCATTTCTTGCACAGCTGATTCTTTTTCCACTATAAGTGGTAGAAGATACTTTAGTTTTGCTCTGGATATCATACTGATGAAGGGGTGAAGACATTTGAGTCCTACACGACTCCAAATTTTCAGTTACTGGAGGTAGATGATTCGTTTATTTTACCCAGGTTACAGGAATCAGAAATAATAAGATGGAACGTAAATTATTAGTAAAGTATCTAGTGTTAGAGAGGAATGATGGTGGATGATGAAATTCCTGGACGTTTATATGAGTAGCCTTTTAACAGGGAATTACGAGGGTCATTTCAAAAGTTTTGCACACTGTGCAGCATCTCTTAAAAAACGAATTTATTTCACTACATACCTTTACAGGCCTTCGAAGTAATCTCCAGGTTTCTTTATGACAGCGGCCAAATGTTTGGGCAAGTTTTGTATTCCAGGCAGGACACCTTCGTTGTTGAGGAGTCGGATTACTCGGCACTCGGGTCACATCATTAGAAACATCCTGAATCATTTACTGCTAAATGGCTTCTTCAGTTCTGGGAACAAGTCATAGTCTGATCGGCTTATGTCAGAACAGTATGGCGCTTGTAATTCACATTTATACTTTTCCATAATATCTCTTATTGTACGGGCAATATGTGGCCTCGCATTTTCGTGCAAAATGGTGAAACCAGCTTCGAGCATGTCGGGCCTCCTTTGGTGAATCTCTGGGCGCAAAACATTTTGCAAAAACTTTCTGAAGTCTAACGCTGTTACAGTGGTCCCCTCTTGGCACTCGGTTGCTATCACTCTAACATTGTCATAGGCCATTGTCATCGTCAGCTTAATTTTCGATTGTTGACGGCGGAATATTTTCTGGCGAGGTGATTCGGTATATTTCCACTAGGTGGACTAAGATTTCAGTTCTGAATAAAACTCTCGTATCCAGGTTTCGTCTATAGCAGCATTCGGTCCAAAAACTGCTCGCTTTCTGTCTCGCACCGTTGAAGCAATTCTTTTGCGATCCCTTTGCGAACTGCTTCTTGCTCTTCACTCAGATTATGAGGAACCCATTTGGCAGCCACTTTTCTCTAATTTTTCAGTTAGGAATCTGAAAACCGAAGCAGTTGCTTTATATGCAACTTATTCACATGTTTTCCGTCGATCTTCTTCCAAAATGTTGTTGATGATAGCCACAGAAGTGTCGTCCGTTGCGTCGCCTTCGATGCTTTCCTGACTTTGGCGGAAACGCGAAGCCCACCGTGACACTATGTTACGATCCACTACACTAACACCACAAACTTCACACAAAGCTTAATGAATTTCGGTAGGAAATTTCCTCGCAAAGTTGCAGTTATAATTTAGGATCGCTGGTCACTTCGCGAGATCTAATCTGATCACTTTATTCCTCCATTTCTAGGCAGAATTTTTTCGAAACAGGAACAAATTTGCCAGCAAACGTAGACACTACTTTGTATACTGAAGACTGACTCACAACTGGCACAATGGAACAATTGCATCATGCTCCGGGTAGCGCTTGCGCAGTGTACAAAACTTTTGAAATGACCTACGTATTATGCGGCATGTTGTGACCTGAACATCCTTACACTTTTCTTTTTTTGGCATAATGATAGCGCCCCTCTTTCAGAAATCAAAGAAATTTACCTTTCCTTCATTTTCAAGCTGGATGATGTTTTTGTACTTAACAACTTTTCACTTTGAATAAATCCCAGGTTCTTCCACATACAATGCACTGTTTTCACTTGATTTGAGGTTAATGATTCCCAAATTAACTTTAATTTTTATTAGTGCTGTGAAAACGATGTTGACGTGATGTATTAATCTCTGCCCACTGATTGTTAGTAAGGGCACTTACCCCACATTAGGGTTTTTTCCATAAGACTACGAGAAATACATTATGTTAGTATCTCGATTGCGTTCAGGGTCAGAAAGCTCAAATCGATTTGTTAGCATACCATTTTATCCACATGGGAACTTTTGAATTCCATATTGGATTAAATTTTACCGAAAGTTCAAATCTAAGCTTCAACTAATCAAACGAAGAATGGTTTCATACTGTGTAAAAACATTAAAAGGCGAGCAATCATTGTATTATTCACTGCAGGATTTGTCCATTCCAGATTTTAAAGGACACTTCTGCTGAACTTAATATGATAAAGTTATAGTTTAGTTGTTGCGTAAAACGAGGAAGTACTGCGTTGAAAGAATTCATGGTTACTAGTGGAGGGTCATTGAGAGAAATGAAACTTTTGCAAGATAATTAGGAATGTTGTCTTGTGAATCAGGAACATCATGTATTTGCCGTGATTAGGTTGTTTTTTTTTTGTTTTTTTTCTTTGTATTTTCTAAGTCTTCTGTTACGGAATAAAAAATTCCAAAACGTTACATTTTGTATCGTTTGATAAAACGAGTTGAATATATACGGGATTTATAATTTTTATCTATTGCATAACGTTTCTATATGAGAAAGCGCTAGCGCACGCACACGCAAAGAACAAAAGAAAACAAACTGCAAAGAAGTGCATAATGAACAGGACGCGCGTGTTTGTTTGCCAATGAGCTATGACACGATCGATGGGTTGGGAAACATTTTCGTTCTACAACTTGCAAATGTAGTGTTAAATATAACACGATCCAATGCATAGAAACATTATTTTCACATTTATAAGTTGCAGGAGTATCGCCATTCACGCAGTCTCACACGACAAGAAGTGTTGGTGGATATATTTCCACTATGAGTGTCAGTTCTTGTGTTCCAATCGTTCATATGTACCTGACATATTATCACGGCTATATTTTTATTGTACGTTATGCTTTCTCCTCCCCAAACTTATTGTTTGAAATAGCGAATGACAAAACTGTTGAAATTTCTGGTGGTTAAAGGGACACGAAGGACAGCAACGATATTACTCTTGAACAGAAACTCAGTGTGATAAAGTGGTATGACAGGAAGGGAAAGAACGTGTCATTCGTATAGTCCCCATCATGAACTAACTTTTCGAGCAAATATTGACAAAACTAACAATTTCCATCAGTTTGTTACACAGCACAGGTGTTTCACCTAACAAAATATGTCGATAAAGCACTGTTAAAATACTACAAGAGAATGCATATGAACTAAAAAAGCACAGCACTTGGTACAGAAAACCCCAACTCATGTTGTGGTTTCAGTACACTACCCTGAGTGGTCAGAAGCGTATGATTCTGGCAAAATTTTCAAGCTGTGTCCGGTTTCGAATCTCTGATGATTCACGGCTGGTGTGCCTGTCTGATGGCGCTGCGCTGGTTCTCTCCTTTTCCTAGAACTTGTGGTTCTAAATTAGGTACAGGCGCCTGCTTATAGTCTTAGATAATCACAGTTGTTGTTGAATAAATCTATCTTTATTATAAAACGATTTTTTATTATCGTGGTGCCCTTTGGAAAAGTAAGTATCTGTTACGGTAGAAGTAACAGTACCTTCATTTAATTCCTGACTATCCGTTAGGGCATGAATTATCTGTACGCACACAAGAAGAGAGTCAGTCTGTTTCAATCTTGATGCCCCTGTGTTTGTCGATATCGTATCTTAACTTCTTGGCTGGTTATCGATAACCACAATGTACGTACAGGGGTTGAACAGAATAATGTGAGCACCTAATAAAAGAAGGTTTTACGTACATAATAGGGTGTAGGGCAACCTTTGGCATTTAAAACTGCCTGAATCCTCCCGGGAGTAGACACATACAAATCCTGGATGGTGGTTAGGGGGATGTTACACCATTCTTCCTGCAGAAACAGCTTCAGGTCCTTGAGAGATGCAGGAGCAAGATAACGGGATCTTACTCTGTTTTCGAACACAGACGACAGTGGCTCGATGATGTTTCATCCTGGTGATTGGGGAGGCCAAGAAAAGTGTGAAAGTTCGTCCTCATGTTCCTCAAACCATGATTAACATTCCGAGCTCTATGATTTGGGACGTTATCTTCTTGATAGATGGCATCCCCTGAAAAAAACAATGCCTGAGCCATTGGATGGACTTGTTTGCCCAAAATGGTTTCATACGCGCTGCCAGTCATCTGTCCTTTCGAAGTGACCAGGGGATCTGCTGAAAACCATGATATGACCGCCCAAAGCACGACAGAACCACCACCATGCTGTACTGTTGGGAGCAAACAGTCTGAGTCGTACGCTTCTGACGGTGTTCTACACAGGTAAAACACGTCCTGAGGTGGGGAATAGTAGTAATGCGGAATCATCCGACTATATTATGTGCATCCATGCATCGGAGGTCCACGCTGTATGCTCCTGGCACTTCTGCCGTCGCCGCTGTGCATTCACCAGAGTTAGCACAGCTTTTGCAATAACAGCTTTGCCATGAATATCTTGTTTATGCAGTTCCTCCCTGCACACTATTTTAGTTGATACTGGTGTTTGGAGGTGCAGATTCAGCTCCGCACTCATTTTCGGCGCCGTGGTCTTATTACGTGTAACAATCCTCTTTAATGTTCTCCTCCTGTCTCTATCAGTCAGGGTCGTTTTCCGGCCACTCTTGTGTTTCGCATACGAGGCTTTGCCACGAACACGGTACACTGTCATGACGCTTGACACAGTAACTCTCGATACCCACACTACCCTAGCGACTGTTCTCACAGAGGCACCAAATAGTCGGCCACCCACAATTAGCTCTCTTCCGAAGTCTGTTAGGTCGCTCATTTCGTCGTCAGCCTGAAAGAAATTTTGCAAAAAGACACTTTAAATGCGCTTAAACAGGACCTTGAGGTTCTAAACAAAACTATTACAACCAAAATGTGTTAGATACCTTTGCGTATTGTGACTTACTCAGCTGCATTAAAAGTCACGTCTCTGAGCGTGGTGTTCACATTATTCTATCCGTCCCCTGTAGTTGATTCTGTGTTAGTCATGTAGTTAATTCTATGTTATGCACCTGAGTTTACTGAAAAATGTTTCCTGTGATTACACAACAGTCATATGTACACTCTATTCTGCATTATATAGTGCGAATCAGAGCCAGATGACGTGTGTTCTAAGACCTTCTGAAGGAAAAAGATGTTTCTGTCGAAAACAAATTCCGTAGCAGAGCTTTCCATTGGAAGTTCAAGGTCTCACAGTTTGATACAAAACTCTATTAAATTATCAGATAATGATGAAAACCAAGACGGAACTTCTAGTCTTTATGCATAGCATTTGAATCAACGCGTATATTGTACTGTATAAATCAGTAACCATCGTAAGGAAAATGCTTCATGGTAATGATTTTACATAGTTTGGGAATGTCTTTTGTAAATTACTAAAGAGCTGTGAAGAAAATGACAGTTGTCTAAAGCATATAATTTTGTCGGAAGAATAACTTTAGGTGTGATACAATTTTATCGATTCATTCTTGCTACACGAAGTTGTCCATAAAGTAAGGTTGCGACTTTTTGTTTTATTTTCCTCAGCACCTTTGTCTGGTGTTTTATTAAAATGCTCACTGTTTTGAAGACCCATTCGCATGCAAAGTGCGATGAGAGGACTGTTGCGTGCAGCAGAGTGTTTAAGAGGCTGACTTTTCAGGGTCGGGGCCTTGGTTTGAAGATTCGTGTCATATGTGAATCATGAAGTGTTTGGTGAGTGTGAGTTTTTCGACTTCACTGGGCCAGCAGTCCACAATTAAGGACGCGGAGCTCCTCCCATTGTTGCATGCTTATGGCGGTCGAAAAACAGTTTTAAAAGAACTACTTTCCAGGTGTATGATGACCTCAGCCTTCCTTCGTCAGTGTATTTCCTTACATTCATGAACCCAAAGCATGTTTGAAATACACTATATTGACAAAAGTCATCGGACACCCTTTCAAAAGCAAATGAACGGTTCCACTGCATTGTTAAGATGCGCGGTACAGCTGCAAACGTTATAAAAACAAGCCTGCAGCTGACCACGATCATATCGCACTGTGAGGTTGAGTGAAAATGTCGCGGCGGGAGAAAACTGAATTTGAGAAAGGAAAGAATGTTGGGTGTTATATTAGTGGGTTCTCCATAAGAGAAACCGAGAGGCATTTAAACATACTCAAGTCAACTGTTTTGGATGTTTTGAATAACTGGAAGACACATGGCGTACCTGAAGCAGCAAAACGTACCGGCAGACCAAAGAAAATCGGTGATAGAGAATGTCGAAGCCTCAGGAGAGTCGTTACAGCTAATCGACTTAGTACTGCACAAGACCTCAGTGTACAGGTTAGTAAAAATGCTGGCACCTCGGTATTTACACGTGCCATTCGCAGAGGACTTCATTCCATGAGTTCCCGTGGTCGTGCGGCTGCTCATAAGCCTTTTATCTTCACTCGGAATGTTACTCGTTGTTTAGCATGGTGTAAAAAAATTAACGTGGACCGTAGATCAATGGAAACGGGTCCTATGGACTGATGAATCCAGATGCACGATCCATCAGTCTGATGGCCGCGTGGGGGTGGGGTTCGTGGTATGTTCCCGGGCCATTAGTTATCGTGGACAAACCTGTTAACCAGAACGTCTATCTCGATATTCTCGACAATTATGCCCATACAAACTCTATGGCAATACTATGGAACCGAGCCTTGTTGGTACCAGTAGGATAACGCACCGAGCCATAAAGCAAAGACTGTTACGGCGTGTTTTGGCGATAATTTCGTATCGTGTGTGGACTGGCCAACACAGAGCCCTGATCTTAATCCCATAGAGCACCTATGGGATGAATTAGAGCGCCGCATAAGAAGTTTGGACCCAAGGCCTGCTACTGGGCAACAGTTAGCGGCAGCATTATGTGCTGAATGAAAGCGCATACCTCTCGCTGTGTTCCAAAACCTTCTCGAAAGCCTGTGTCGAAGGGTCATCGCATACATTAAGGCCACAGTTGGACCGACACCGTACTAATTTATGTTGATAAATGCTATGTTGTGTTTCTCTTCTAGGTGTCCGGTGACTTTTGTAAATATAGTGTACGTCTTTCTTTGGTATTCAGCTATCTAAATGCACTCATATTCCTTTTTATGTGAGCTGTAACACAAAGCAACTATGCACTCATATTCCTTTTTATGTGAGTTGTAACACAAAGCAACTATGCACTCATATTCCTTTTTATGTGAGCTGTAACACAAAGCAACTATGCACTCATATTCCTTTTTATGTGAGCTGTAACACAAAGCAACTATGCACTCATATTCCTTTTTATGTGAGTTGTAACACAAAGCAACTATGCACTCATATTCCTTTTTATGTGAGCTGTAACACAAAGCAACTATGCACTCATATTCCTTTTTATGTGAGCTGTAACACAAAGCAACTATGCACTCATATTCCTTTTTATGTGAGTTGTAACACAAAGCAACTATGCACTCATATTCCTTTTTATGTGAGCTGTAACACAAAGCAACTATGCACTCATATTCCTTTTTATGTGAGCTGTAACACAAAGCAACTATGCACTCATATTCCTTTTTATGTGAGTTGTAACACAAAGCAACTATGCACTCATATTCCTTTTTATGTGAGCTGTAACACAAAGCAACTATGCACTCATATTCCTTTTTATGTGAGCTGTAACACAAAGCAACTATGCACTCAAATGGAGCTGGTAAATCTCAATGCTGTGTTATGCGTCTCGGTTAGCGAGTGGTCTGAGGCGCTTGGTTCTGATCGTTCATCCGAGATTGGCTTGGGTTTGAATCTCGAATAAGGAATGGATGGTGTGATCGTCTTACGGCACTAGCTCTCTCCATTCTCTGGAAATAACGTGTCACTAAATTTGAGCCGGGCGGCTGCTTATATCCGTACGAGTTGCTCATGGTGTCGTTAAACTCCGAAACAAAACAAAACACAAACAGAAAAAGGTGGGCTAAAATGTCTTCAAAAGTGTGTCAGGCAGTGGATTCTGAGTGTAAGTTAAGTTCCCTCATCTCACGAACACAAAGTCTTTGTGTGTATGTGCTTCACATTAGACAGCATCTATGAACTGAGTTTACTCTCATAACTTTCATAATTCACGGTTCTTACTGAATAGGGATTAGTTGTTTTTACTTGGACAGTTATGTTAGACTGTGCGTCCACCCACCTTAGTAAAATTTCTACAGATGCATTCACGTTGATGACCACGTAGAATGCTGATACAGTAGCGAGCTGGATGCATTCCAGTGTGTATGGAATCCGCTGTGTCTCAGCGGGGAGGGAAAAAGCGAAATTGCTTGAAGTCTTGCACGAAATTGCATGAAGTCGTTCTTTTACAGTGCGATTGTGCAGGGCAAGGTACAGCCAAACGCCATTCGTCTGCTTCTCAGCTGATTCACTCTCTCCGTGCAAAGCTCATTGTATGCCTAAGAGCTACTTTTCTCATCGCATCTTTTACATTGAGCATTCAGAGGTTTTTGATTGATGTGCTAACATCCCGTTCCCATGACATGCCATGTCGAAATTAACTCCTTATTTTTTAATATGGATGGATTTAATATTAAGGAAGTTGAGAAAGGCTTCGATGCCAACAAATACGTGCTTGTTGAAAACCACAAGGTGAAGAGTGAATGCTGGAAATTGTTTCGTCTCATTAAAGAGCCTGTGAATAATTCTGTATAGTTTGGTCTTGCTCTTTGTTCAAAATGTGGAAAGTGTATAATTACAAAGAAAGATGTCGACGGTGTAATAAAAGAGTATGGAACCAAAAGTCCAACTGACCGTATGAAAGTATGAGCACCTCCATAAAAGCGTGGAAAGAATGAGCAATCTAAATACATTTAAAAAAATACATTTGTGCAATCGTAAATAATGATTCCCATTTGTAATATACTCCATGGTCACGGTCATAGTCAGCCATTACTTCTGGAAAAGCAAAATAGTGGCACTAAAAATATCACCTTAATGTAGCAAGTAACTAAATTTTATTATTAATAATAAAATTTTCAGTTATTAAATATCAAGCAGTTATTGGGATGAATATATATATTGCGTTTATATGTATATATTTATAGGTTGAGTTTCGAATTTATAGTTCAAAGCAGATTTGTTCGGGTCAGTTACGGGTCTGGATCGGGTCGGGTCCAGTTATGGGACGTCCGGGTCTGAAATTTCTGACGCGTTTCCAACTCTGGCTTAAACCACTGCGCCACCGGTGTGGCACTTCATGTCTTCCATGATATGCGATCGAATGTTGGTTAACACTTTAAATATGTAATAGTCAGTGTGCCCAACTTAAGGAACGGATATTATTGGCTTCCGTTAACTCGTTTGTGCCCATATACAACAGCGTGAATATGGAGATCTTGCCATTCTGAATGTTGCCCGACATACAACGATATTGTAAGTCTCCCCCTCTCTTCTGTCCTTGGTATTACTAACAGGATTTGATCGTGGTCAAACCAATAGCTAACTAGTATAGCGAAAGTAAAAACCGAGCTCGAAAGAAAATTTGCTGAGCATAATTAGCTCCAGATGATGACTTCATGTGAAACAGATTAATTTTTACTTCAATTTCCCCAGTTTTTGAAAGCTGTGCAATCCCAAACAAAACAAAGACTGGTGTGCTTTGGATAACATCTTTTGTGACTGGAGCCCAGGTTTAGTGTGGGAAAACTAGAGATTCATGTCGTCTGTTCAAAAAAATGAAATCATTCGTAAGTTAGATCGTTTGCCTGAAGAGATATCACTGCAATACATTATATTTACTTACCCAGAGTTCCATTGATTAGCACTTTTACCCTTTCTCATCATCAATTTGGGATTCACATCCCAGTAAAATGTATTATTAATTTAGCCACTTAGCGGCAAGATCTGTTCATGAGGTACGCGTTCGGTGATCACCCAGAATTTTGAACTACCAGTAAAATGAAAGAGTCTAAGGGAGAAATCATGTGTAAAAGAATTAAGAAACAAAAGCTGAAATTTGGCTGCGGTTTTATTGCCTTGTACATGGTAAAAATTAATAAAAACACAGTATATAAGAAGTCTGGAATAGAAATATTGTAGTAGGTACATTTTAAAATGTTGATATTTAGGAAACTGAGTATGCCATCTTCTCAGCCGATATATACCACGTTTACTGTAGAGAAAGGGTCGAATGAACAGGAGTTAATTCATCTGCTGGTAACTGTAGATGACCTCATGAAATTGAATTTACTTGTTGGTATTTATATGCTTACGTTTTTGTTTTTGGCCCGCCACCGTGAAAATGTTATTAGTTCCGCACGTTTTTGTCTTAATGATCAGTTATGGTGAACACAGCAGTTCATGCAACAAAACTGTGCACTTGAAATTCACAGTGCACAGTTGATTAAAAAAAGATTCACTTTTAAAAACATGACTGAAACACTTATGTTGTGCAGAATCTTAGAGCAAAATATTTGCAGGAGAAGATGTGTATGTCTGTTTTTTGATAATAATCAGAGTTGAACAAGAATAGATTCTTTGCGCGTCTTTACTTTTCTTTTTATTTCATTTCATGGAATTTTTTTTTTTTTTTACTTCAGCATTTATTGCACAATTTAATTGCTACCAGATGCCCAAAACGGCAACATTTTTGTAACGTAACAGGGATGTACGTAAGTTATGATTTCAGTGTGTTTGTTTGTGTGTGCGGACCTTTGGGACTAATGGTCAGTTTTCCCCAGCCTGCTTAATATTTTGAACAATGTTTCTTCTTCGAGCCGTTTACAATCAATGGCCACTCCCCGTTGGTTTAAAGATATACAGTAGTGAGTTCTATGAAAACAGCGCATTTTGATGTGTGAAGAAGGCACTGTGCCCCTCAAGGCACAAAATTAACCGAGGCAGCGGTCCCAAAGCACCGGTGGAGAGCAGCTTAGACGAACGGCACGCCTGCTCCACGACATGATCGACTTCGAAAGGGAAAAAAAGTAAAAAAAGAAGATAAAAACAAAATGAGCAGACAAATAAAAAATGCTCGACCTGTTTGCTGATCTCTCTCGGTGCAAGGAGAAGAGCTCATGCCCTGGGGCAGGCAACTGAGCGCACTTCACTTCTGGTCTAGCGACACGAGATCCCGAATTGGCGCCGGAGAAATAGGAACTAAACCCCCTGGGTGCATCATTCTGACCCCCCACCCTATACAGTCTACACCCAGCTTCCCTATGGAAAAAGAAGAAATTTGTTAGTATCCTAATAATGCACTCCCTCTCTCACTCTCCTTTACTTTCTGTTATTGCTACACAACACATGTACGTCGTCACGGTCTCCAAAGGAAACGAAATGCGTCTCCTTTTTGTACTTGGAAACACTGCAGAAATGTCGCAAATTGTGAAGAAAGACAAAACACAATTACAGACTGTGCACCTCTTGGGTAGGCAGATATTAAGGCATGTTTCAGGTGGAATGTAATTGTATATGTTACGCAATTTGCATCGCAAAGTTGTTTGGGAAATCATTCTTTAGTTTTAAGGACAGAAACATCTTTAAGACCGGCACTCTTTTCTTTGTAATTTAGAAATCTTGAACTCCAATCGGCAGCGTCTTGTGTGGAGATTTAGGAATCCTGACTGATGAAATTATAGAATACTGCTGGTACGTAAAAGCACAAAAATTAGTCTTGTACTCACTCTTCTTTCAGCAAACCTGAAGTCTAAATTGCACTCAAATTTTGAAAGAAAAGAAACGAAATTCATTTGCACTCACAAAGAAAGTGTCCATTTTGTCCCACTCAGATTTTACCCAAACTTGATAAAAGTATTCATTATCACCAATGATGGACGCACGTAAAACTTTTCGTCAGAAATTAAAATTAGAAATTAATTTTTATCAGACATTTAAATTTTTCGTCAGAAATATTATTGTATCTGTAATAACCAAACGAATTGCTTGTATGATAAGATAACTTATCTCAGCTCATCAATATCATAATTTCTTTGTTTGTCATAAATAATAATCATCCTCCAATCTAATTTAAGCATTTAAATCATGATCTAACGTTGTTGATGAGCGCGGTGCTTTCATAATTGGTCAATTTTCTGAACCCTTTTTCTACCTAAACTGTTGGATTTCCGACGAAATGTTTTACATGTGTCTATCATTGGTGACGACGAAGATTTGTGACAAGTTTGTTAAAATCAAAGTGGGATAAAAAAGGCACTTTCCTTGTCAGTATTAAATTAATTAAGATGAAGAAAATAATATTTTCTTACAGACAACAATTCAGTTTACAATGTTTCTTTTAAAACGTAGTTCCGGAGTCAAGTTACTTCTATTAATCCATCGAATAAAAGTAAAAAAAGTGCATGCTGTACTTCAGGAAACACTTTGCAGCTTTAAACGTGCAGTTGTAACGTTTTCTTTAAAAACAGTCATTAGCCATTAACACTACATTCCCAGAATTTCAAATCATTTGCTGTTTGACCTAAATAATGTTTAAGGGCTGATGTTTTTATTTATAAATTTTCTAGGATCCTCTAATATTTAGGTGACGTAGAAAATGAGGAACACTGATTCTGTTTGATAATGATCGTGATATCTAAAACTGTTGTTTCCTGTTAATGTAAATTTGACGATACCTAAGTGTGTGTGTGTGTGTGTGTGTGTGTGTGTGTGTGTTTCCTCCTATATGTGGTATTCCTGCGATTAGCTCACCTTCACTTATTTAAAAAGTGTAAAATTTTCCATTGGTGTATTTATGATGCAAAGCATTTCTTTACTTCTGAGAATTTCTTTCACATATTACTTTACTAATTCACATCTTTGGTGGAGCGCAAATAGCTATTGATTTTCTGAATGGGTTTATTTCTTTCAGACTAATCACCGGTCTGTGTATGAAACAGACTTTTAAATTACATTGCTTCTAATGCTCTTTCAAACATGGCGACAAACTCTCAGTCTTTTAATTTAATATGTGCGTGCCCTGACGTTGGGTTTTTCTTGGAAATAAAATTTACAGAATTAAAAGTTAGGTGCAAAGGAAATGCATTAAGAAAATTAGCAAGACGTGACCTATATTTTAAAATGATGAAAATGAATAAACATTCATTCTCTTCTAATAAAAACATCCTCTTTCCTAAAAAATATTTAGTTAAAAAAAGTGAATTATTTCTTAAAGTATCTCTTCTGTCTAAAAAAATTTTTTATTTTCTTTCACTTTTAAGATTATTAACATAATTTCTGTCTGGACAGAAAAAATATTGTCATCAATGACGCAGTTCCATTCATTAATGGGATGTTGTTTATACTATGAATTAATTTTATGTGGTGTACAAGCATACTATCAATTTGCCACCCCGGTGGCGCAGTCAGATCAGATCCTATGTAGAGGATTTTAGGAAGGGAGTGTCTGACCCCAGGTTTTGAACAACCCTTAGAAATAGGAAGCTAGGAGATTTGGGCTACAGTGCCGATCGGAAAGTCACACGGAAGCGAGGTAGAAAGGGGGAAGGAGGCACCCTTATTTATTAGCGGGTGGGCCAGTATCCGGGGTCCGACGGCTTAACGTGCCCATCCGACGCACGGTGTATATTTAGTGGTTCGAGCATTCGTACCTGCCTGGGATCGAACCTGAGATTCCTCTATGGCAGTCACGAACGTTGACTACTAGGCCCTCCGAGGCCCGGTGGCGCGGTGGTCTAAACGCTGGCTTATGACCATTGGTCCGCTATGGTTCCGGATTCGAATCCCGGTGAGGCATGGATGTTGTGTTTGTCTTAAAGCACTGGCTGTCTTCCTTCCCTGGAACCAGTGGCTCTAAATTAGGAACGGGCGACTGCTTATAGCCCATTGAGTTCCTCACGGTGGTCGCTCAACCCGAAATAAAGAAAATACTATCAATTTACTTTCAGCCAAAAAGAAAATTATTTTGCCTTAATTTGCATATCGAAGCTTCAAAACTTTGCACTAGTTTGGAACAGTAGGCATAGGACAATTCCTCCTTCAGCTGTGTCTCCTGTTATATTGTTTTATGTACACTATTCATTTAATTTCGAGATGTATTTCGTACTATACCCCATAAAAAGCAATGTACACGTTCCCAGACTATTCGGAGTACCGTGTTGTTATCGAAACAGATTCATACATTCCGTCATCAAAATCGTCTTGTTTTCGTATGGGCGAACATAAGTCTAAATTTCGAGACGTTTTTCAACAGCAGATGCAGCACATTCATTGGAAACCATTAGCCGCTGACATTTTTCCATCGTAATAGTCACCGAAGCTTGTAATGTGCACACGGTTTGGATGGCAGAACTCACGCCTACTTGAAGACTGTGCGGACAAATTTGGAATTGAGGCGTAGGAGTTGGAACGCGTCGACGGCCAAGTCCCGTGGTGTCAGCGTTCCCGTCATTTCATACCCCCAGTGACGTTTCGGACGGATTCCCTCTCTCAAACACCCTTGTATCTTCCTCGCGTTCCGTCTCGTGAACACTCTCCGATAGGCGTTATCATTCGCACACGGGGGACAACCTCTTCTGTGCTCTTTCCCAATCGCACTTGCTCATTCTTTTTATCTTATTTTTAATTACTCCGAAAGACTGACAGCGCTAAATATATGCAGGCTGCTCCGAGCTAAATGTGTTCTTGAGCAGATCCAGTTCCTCTTTAATGATGATCCTCGTGTTCTTTTGCGGAACTGGCAACTGAGATCAGCGGGACGTTCTGTCTTCCCGAACAACAGTTCAACCGATCCATCAGAAATAAAACATTTTGATTGCACGCTTTGGAGCGACCTCTTGACATTGTGATCTTTATCAACATCTGACTCGAACTTAGTGGTCGATAGTTGTTTCCTTCATGAGGAAGAAGCCTCACAATGTGCCTCTTGTCGGGTGGAAGAACACTTCAGTCGCATTCCGCTTGAGCCAATTTAGCATGCTTCCTCTTCTTCATGTTTTTTAACACTCGATCTCAAACAAACGGGAGACATAAGGATGGCAAGTTCTGCGTAAAATATATCAGTCTTTCTAGATTGATCCCATAGCGATCTTGCTCCATTTGTAGAGAGAAAGAAAGCACAGTAACTGCTCGGATATGTACATAGCAATTCTGAGAATTATGAAAGAATCTTTCTCAGATAAAACATCACAAAAGTGCGCCCAGTGAATATTAAGGTTAACAGGCTACGTTGTGGAAACGAGTAGAGCAAGACAGATTAAAAATAAAATGACTTAGAAGCAAATAAAATTAAGTTAAATAAATAGTTTAAAAATAAATAAAATTAAAGACAGTTTTTTTTTCGTCAGAAAACTTTAATAATTTATTTTAATTGGGAAAATTAATGCGTTTTTCAAATCAACTAGGGAATATTAACTCTACACTTTGTTTTCAAAAGTAATTTTCTTTTGCATAAAGAAAAAAGTTTTTTGATTTCAACATTCATTTCATTCCGAATATACGAGAGTTTTAGTCGTAGTGGTGCAAGCCGTGTTTTACTTGCTCTTCGCACCTCTGTAAAACCAACGAACGCCGCCCCGGTGGCACAGTGGTCTAAGCGATGGCCTCTGATCATTCGTCCGAAAGGGGTCCGGGTTCGAATCCCGGTGAGGCATGGATGTTGTGTTTGTCTTACGGCCCTGGCTCTCTCCCTTCCCTGGAATCAGTGACCCTAAATTAGGGACGAGCGACTGCTTATAGCCCATTGAGTTGCTCATGGTGGTCGTTAAACCTCCAATTAAAAAAAAAAAAAAACGAACCTGAGTTGATTATTATTACTTTGAGCCTTTGTGCAGATGATCATCGATCTACAAGAAAAAATTTTAACTGTTTTCTTGTAGATCGATGATCATCTGCACAAAAGCTCAAGTATATCGATCTATACCATCGAATTTCTGACCGATGTAAAACATAGGATTTACATTGAAAAATGGAGAAACTGCGTGTTGCTGGGTTGAAATTATTTCAGCAATGATGTCCATATAATTTTTCAATATTTCTTCAGGTATATCGATAACTGATTATGCTGCTTTGTAAACTGTGATTCCGTTGCCTAAATTGACTACGTAACTCTTGAGTTGTCCCTTTTTGTAGATTTGTCGCGTTTCCTAATCACATTTTCTGATCCTTCACTGCTCACGCAGTATTTTAAACCAACACTAATTAATGTTGTTGGTTTAAGTATATAAGATCCTCAACTCTTCGAAAGTCGGGCATGAGATTTTTGGAATGTAAGACATTACTTCATGAGGGCATCAGAAACCACTACAAGTTTTGCCACATTTCACAAACGTTTTTAATGAGGTTCTTTATTTGCTATTGCTATCCTTATTGAATTCTCTATTGGTTACTTATCCAAGATGTTCCTTATTTGCTTTTGTGCCTAAACTAAATTATTTACGTTTAACGTATCCACAATCTCCTTATTTATTACTGTAATTGTTTATCTTGCTTTGCTCCAGGACACTCTTTCGGATAGTTTAGTATATTTTTTACTGTTCTGTATGGCACTTATATGATTGCCTATTTATTAGTTTGGAATTCTTATATTTGGATCGTATATAGTCTTCTGCTCATATGAAAATATTTTTTCTTTAGAGCAGAATGGTCTAGTACTGTTTCAAATCCGGCTTTCCTTTCCTTTCTATTTATTTGATCGTAACGCTGTAAGGAAGGGTATGTGGATTTTTTAGTGGAGTACAGCATTATAGTTTAGTTATATATCACCGCAAATCCTGCTCCTTCCGTCTGTTAATTCTTAATTATATGCAGATTTTTTCAGTCCTGCATATGAAGACATTACTCGCCGGTTTTTTCCCCTTCCCTCCCTGAGGAAAATGTTCTGAAACAAACACTGCTGAAATGCTGCATGTCATCTCTAGTCTCTAACAGAAAACTTTTTATTGTTTTTAAGGTGTTCGATGCTTATTAAAGTTGTGTCAATATCTGAGGGCAGTATTTTTTTCTATAATGTTTTGATTTTTTTTTCTGAACGCGGTGCCCAATTTTCCAGCCATCACCATCGTGTATCTCCTGATTTTAAAGATTTTCGTTATATTTTAGTCGTCATAACCAAAAAAGTTACTCCAAAACTAAATTAGAATGTGTTTCTTTAGACAAAATTATTTCGAATAGGCCTTTAGACCACAAACCGCCAATGCGCGATAACATTCTTCCGTCACACATAGAACTTGCTTCAAAAAATACACAAATTTATCGCAAAGTTTAATGTTCCCTTTTTTTACGTAGGTGCATGAACTTGCGGCTTTTCTGCAGACATAACTCAATCGTCACCTCTCAAACACTCCCCTTTGTTCTACTGGTCTAGCTTTTCTCTATAACAGCTGTGTTATTCTGCGGTGTCCGCCACAACCCTAACTGAGTCGTCAGCTTTTAACCCACCTCTCTGAATTTAATAAGCTTGCCTAGTGGAGTGCAAAGTAACCGTTTCTTGGGGTTTTTGTCAGAACGGATTTCTTGTTTATGGGTTTTCTAACCCTCCGATGAAGAAATCGCATTTGTATGCTAATCTTAATGATCCAATTTACTCGATTTGGATGAATATAATTTTTTTTCTGATTTCAAAAATCGGGGCATTTCTTCTTTATTTCGACCGCAGTTTTCTTCGATTAGTTAGCATATTTTGATTGTGATATTTTTCATGTCCCTGAAGCGCGGAGGAATTAAAATTCTTATAAGTGATTTCAACGAAAACATAAATGAAAGAGTAACTCGTGCGGGAAACTGGATTTCTTCTTTTTTTTTTTTTATTTACGCCATTCTCTTAACTAAATACTGCTACAATTATTTTCTTACGTCCATCATGTTGCGAGCAGATGGCATGGACTCTCAAGTACTTTTAATTTGCAAAAATGTGAAACGGGGACTTCATCCAATTGATATTCTAATAAGAAGCTCAAGTAACTGAAGTTAACTTTTCACAGATGTTTGCTAACAAGGTAATAAAAGACGGGATGAACAATTTTTATAAACAAAACCATAGCATTATTTTCCTTTCTGCCGTCTAGGGAAAAGTGTCATTACTTTGAAACTGTAATTTAGTACCGCCTAACATTTTGTTAAAGCAATTCACACAGGGATCTATGAATATCGTATTTAAGACTAATTAATTAAACAGAAAAGGTGTAAGTAAGAAATTTGTCTCAATGTTATTATTGTTATTATTATGAGGGTTTAATGACCACCTTGAGAAACTTGATAGGCTATCAGCAAACTCCCGTCCATAATTTAAGGCCACTGGTTCCAGGAAAGAGGGAACACCAGTGCTGTAGGACAAACACAACATCCATGCCTCACAGGGATTCATTCGAATCAGGACCCATTTAAGACGAATGGTCAGAAGCCAGCGTTTAGACCACTGCGCCACCAGGGCGGCGTCTCAGTGTCATATCCTCACAAAAAGTCTGAAAAGCTCAGGCAGTAGCTGATTTAGAGTTACCGGAGCTCTGCCCGCAGCTTCGGTTTAGGGGCCTCTATCACTTTTTCAGCTATTCTTGTAAAATGTTTTTGTTGCCGCATTGCCCTCTTCCTTCATATTTAATTTCTTTCGGAATCATTAAAAGATTCGGTTTCGAGATTTCAACAGTAATACGCGTTATGGGTTCGCCTGACCACACACGCAGATACCACCTATTTTACGGTGGTATCTGCGTGTGTTCTGTTTTGCATCCATAAGTCAAAAACTATCATATCTATCAAAACAAGATTTCATTGCAATGGCTGTCCCCTTCAGACTTGATCAGCCCTAACCTCCATTAAGATCTATCACACGGGCTTTTGATTCGTCTTCTTCTTCGACACTGTTAGTTCCTTTTTTCTAAATGTATCTGAAAAAACAGCCAACTTTGCTCAAAATATAACCAGTTTCTATTAATGCTCAAAGTCTTTTTAAAACTTAACAAACAATTTTATTGTTTATAATTTATAACTACTAAGCTTGCGGTGTTAAGATAGAATAAAAATAACAACGTTTCTCACAATAAAATGTTTATTATACATCGACAATAGTTTCACATAGCGTTTGGCTCGGCTTCCTGAGCCCGAATGGAGCGTAAACATTCAAATCATTGTGACATCATTAGAATTCTGACGGCCACGGATTTTAGTGAGTTGTTTCCACGCGCCTGAAAGAAATGGAGTCGACGTCATGACGTTGACAATCCGTGATGAGTTCCGGTATATGTGGAAAGCTTCTAATATGTTAAGCTTGATAATTGAGTCCGGTTTATCAATAAGAATAGCGTTTCCAAACAAAAATTTATGGTTATTTTCGTGACAATGTTGGGATATAGACGACTTCTTCAGTTTATATTTCCGTAAGTAGGTCTTGTGTTCCTTCACACGGAAACTTAAAGCTCTGCGGGTCTGTCCAGATTCACAAGGTATCTGATAAATTCCCCAGGAGTTTATGTCTTCGACGTAGTATTTTGATCCGTAAAAAATCATCTTGTTCATAGGTTTGAAAGTAATTTTGAAATTAAAATAACTTTTGAGAATTTTTGAAATTCCGAAGCATAAAGCAAATCTGAGGAGCAAATGGGAGGTCCAAAAATTTAAGAAACCGCAGCCTGTCAGCACGCTCATGCCTCTAGACCTCCCAATACGAAAGAATTGGGCGGTTATCCCATCTGCTCCTCAGATTTGCTTAGGAATTTCAAAAATTCTCAAAAGTTTTAATTTCAAAGTTATTTTCAAACCCATAAATAAGATGAATTTTCGCGGATCAAAAGCCTACGTCGAAGACAAACTCCTGGGGAATTTATCAGATACCTTGTGAAGACCCGCAGTGCTTTAAGTTTCCATGTGAAGGGACACAAGACCTACGCACGGAACTATGAACTGAAGAAGTCGTCTATAGCCCAACACTGTCACGAAAATAACCATAAATTTTTGTTTGGAAAAGCTACGCTTATTGATAAACCGGACTCGACTATCAAGCTTACTATATTAGAAGCTTTCCACATATACCAGAACTCGACACGGCTGGTCAACGATATGACGTCGACTCCATTTCTTTTAAGCGCGTGGAAACAACTCGCCAAAATCCGTGACTGTCAGAATTCTGATGGAGCGTAAACATTCAAATCCCAATGATTTGAATGTTTACGCTCCATTCGTCCTGAGGAAGCCAAGCCAAACGCTCTGCGAAACTATAGTCGATTTATAATAAACATTTTATTGTGAGAAACGTTGTTATTTTTATTCAATTTTATTGTTGCTTCAAGAACGGTAGTTTCACCTTTAGTGCTTTTCGTTTCGCCAGTGAATGAGGAAAACTTACGCTTTAGCTATTCCCGCGGCATCTCGTTAAACGTTTAACGTTGCCGATTCACGTTAGCTTTTGGGACGAGAACTTTCCTTGTTTTCCAGCGCTTCGATCCGAGCGCAGTCGAATCCTTCCCATGGATCTTCTGCTATGCCTTCTAGCAATCTGCTGAACGAAGCTAAACGTTTTCCCTGACCATCGCTTTGCAGGTCCGACGCTTAACTCAAGATGGACAACCCTGAACAGTGTCTGAACAAGCTTATATGTCTCTTCGAAATCTTTGACGGTGCCGAATCCGTCTACTCATGGCGTCTTTGATGACGTTAATCCCTACACTTCCCAGTGCATATCCGTTAAACAACTATTTTATAAAAATACAGCATCTATTGCATTCAGGCTGATCTAATTTTGCTAATGTGTTTACAAGAGATTTTAATGTCTTGCTGTTTTCCCTTCTGCCGCCAGTTGTCTGTAACCCTCCAATTTTCATGACTGCAAAAATTGAGCCAAAAACGCGTTCTTATCAAATGCTGAAACTTAAAATACAGGTACATATTTAACACGAACGTGGTCTGAGAATATTACATTGATATTTATAGGTTTTGGGGTGTTTTGATGGGAAGGAAGTAGCGGAAGTAACAAGGGAAAGCCTTCGTTAAGGAAAAAAACAGTACTTTTATGAGGATGATCAGTGATGAACAGTACTAGCATTTATCACGTTACCTGCGATTAACCTATGGCACTACTTTGATTGCCATTTATTCTACAACTGGTGGGGAATCTTCTGCCTCCTGTCATCAGATTCCACCCCATTGACTTGTTTTAATGTATCACATATTCAGGCGTAAAGTGCCCAAACATGGCTGAAATCGAGTAGCGTGTCTCGTAAAACCACCTTTTCCAATACCATTTTACTCGCATGGTAACAACAGCCTCTGATTGCTTCTTTAACTGAACTGAATTAGGAAACAGAAATTTTAAGGGAAAGATGGGTGGTCATGTTAAATACTGAACTAAAGAGCAAAATGTCCATTACATTCTAAGAAGATCGGGCAGAAATAACACCCCAGTCTCTGATCTGATTTGTATAGTGTCGTATTAAGTAATTTTTACTCTCAAACTGAATATTCCCGGCCCGGTGGAACAGTGGTCTAAGCGCTGGTTTATGGACATTCGTCCGTAAAGGGTCCGGGTTCGAATCCAGTGAGGCATGGATGTTGTGATGGTCTTACGAGAGTGGTTCTCTCCCTTCCCTGGAACCAGTGGCCCTAAATTAGGGACGCACGACTGCTTATAGCCTATTAAATCCCTCACGGTGGTCGTTAAACCTTCAATAAAAAAATTAATTTTAGTCAGCTTGCATTAAAGTTGGTAAATTAACATTTGCAAATGACATCAAGTTGGGGTGGAATCATGCTCCCAAAACCTAGAACAACGAGTTTATCCCCCACGCTGTGCCTGTTTTCATTATTTATTTATTTGTTTGTTTGTTTATTAAGAACAAAAAGGAAGAAAATTAAAAAAAAAAAAAAAAGCGTTATGTTTTGGCTCTCATGCATCACGAGGCTTTGCTCGTGGGCTTCTTTGGGTTCCCTGTAAATCCTAAATCCGCCCTGAACTCTGACATCGATGGGAAGCAGTGATTTTGCATTCTTTTCACGAACTTCGTTCCTAGGGTATTCCAGGACCTTTAGTCAGTTTGGCTCTACCGTGAAAGGCGGATTCTCTTAACAAAGGTATCTTCGCGTTGAACAAACATTCATGCCTGCCGTCTCTTCTCATTTTGTCATCTTGTCTTTGGATCGGCACGATGACAAAAGTAGTTCGTAACAGATTCAGATTCACAAGTGCAGAGTTGGAAAATTAACAATATAATGCAGGGGACAAGCAGTGTCAACATGAAATAAAGTGACTGTAATACTCCAAATGTTGTGAATTTGAAATTCAACTAATACTATAAATCTGTGGTACATTCAACACATTAAGATGGCATTTTTAGTTGTCAATTCTCATTTCCAAAGTATCACTGCTGAAGTAAAGTACTAAGCTTAAAGAAACAATGAATTCATTACTGACCAGACTTGACTGAAATTATATCAAATACACAGGTTGATCGAACGGGTCAGTAGCTAACTCCTAAACTACAGTACAAGACCTTCTGGAAGCCCTGGTGGCCGAGTGGTCAAAGGCGTAGAATTCTGGCAGTCTTCCGAGGGTACTGTTCGAGCCCCCGATGAGGTATGGATGGTGTGTTTGTGTTATAGCGCTGGCTCTCTGCTGCTATCCTGGAAACAGTTGCTCTAAAGTAGGGATGGGCGACTGCTTATAATCCTTAGAGTTGTTCGTGGTGGTCGTCAAACAACGAAAAAAAAAAGCCCTCTGTATTTATGCTTCATTAAGTTCTCCGTTACATTTGCATATATATGTGCTCTCATTTTACCCGCTGTGACTCTAAATTATTGTTTTAGCACCGATGCGAATAACGTGCTAATTGTCATTTGAGCCTTCAACATGTGAATGAGCTCTTTCATTTATTAATATTTTCACTCGCTCTTAAATAGGAAAATACCAATATTTGCCAACACCTAATTTATTACATTGACCTGCATAGAGATTTTAGTGCAATATGTTGTGCAATTTGCAAATGATTTATGTATTCTTGGTACTTTCTGCGTATTGGTGTTTCTGGTCTTTAATTTGTTATTATTCTCCCTTTTCTTCCTAGGCGGATGTTTCCTGCATTCAAAGTTCGTGTTTCCGGTTTAGATAAAAAAGCCAAATACATTCTCCTAATGGACATTGTTGCCGCCGACGACTGTCGATATAAGTTCCACAATAGTCGGTGGGTGGTGGCTGGGAAAGCCGACCCTGAGATGCCAAAGAGGATGTACATCCATCCAGACTCCCCATCCACCGGCGAACAGTGGATGCAGAAAGTTGTCTCCTTCCACAAACTAAAATTAACAAACAATATCTCCGACAAACATGGATTTGTAAGTATTCACTTTTTGTTACTATGTAAGTGCAGGTTTAGTACTCCTATAGGACTAATGTTAAATATATAAAGCTAAGAAAACCTGCATATCAAACAGTGAAACCTAATCTATTAGTTTCGATCTCGAAAGACAAATCAGGGGTATCTACCTCTGCATGAGCAGGTTCACGATAGGTTTATTAATGATTGTAAAAATAGATGCGAAAAGACTATGCGTAAGAGTATTGGAACCAAAGAAGAGAAATGATGTACAGCAAACTGATAAATATTTTGATAGTTCATGGTCACACGACAGTGCGAGTATAGTATATATAATCTGAAATGAAAACATAAAGTTTTCGATGATGCATGAATTCTGTGATCCGCCGGTTATATATGCTGCACTCATCGATTAGTTTTAAAACGTTAAATAAACGGAATTTTTAGTATTTATTTCTCTTTCTTTGAACTTGGTAAGGAATTGTTGTTTGCTACATCAGTATTTTCAAATTTGGTGCTTCGTGAAAGATTATTCCCTAACATCACGCTAAAGAAGAATTAATGTTGCTCTGCTGAATGTTGTGGACCAAAATTCTCTTCCCAAAATAGTATTGTTTGTTTTGTTTGTCATTGTTTTTTACTTCTGATGTAGACAGGATGGCAGTAAAAGAAATTTTACTCCTATAGAATGTTCTTTCACTTGTGAGCAATCGTTTACATGAGTGATATTTGTTAAATAAAATTTTCGTTCCAGGATCGTGATAGCCAAATTCATGATCGCTTATGCGTATCTATCCCAAACTATTATACAATAATTCAGTCTCATGCTTCCGGTAAAAATTATACCGCAATGTTCAGGTTTTTAATTTACGAATTTATAATGACACAGACTGTTTGGCCATTTGAACTTTTCAATCTATCGAAATTTACTGCAGAAATTTGAATATTTTACTTATACGGTAAGTCGAATGTTGAAGTTAAATTTTTAAATCATTATGCTGTTGTTATGGAAGTCAGAAAGGAAAGCGTGTACTAAAAAGACGTCACATGCCTTATAATCTCCATTAACGTGTGTTTTCAAAGGTAACTGTTAACACTATGTTTAAAGAGCCTTTACAGGAGAAATGGGTAAAACATATAAATTTATATGTATGATTTTATTTCAATCATTTAACTGCAACCTGAGGCCACTTTCCGTTCAATATTTCGGTCTACTGAGATGAAAAAGGTACTGACGCTTGGTCTACAAGATGCAATCACAGATAGTGCATTTTCTGCTGCGAAAGACTGTACTGTGATGCTGTTAAGAGGTATATACAATACTAATAAGAGATACTGTTCCACGATTATCAAAAATTACTCCCGGCGTTGTACTGCAACTGCAGTCTTTGTAAATTTTGGCAAGCATAGATTTTATTATAACGAAGATGTGATTCGGCTCAATTTCCTGTGATCTGATGGCTCCAGCACAGGATCATACTCCTTGTCATTGATACAAACAGATTCAAAAATCATAATACACTTTTTTTTTTACTTTTAAATGAAACTTAAGTGGTCTGAAGATCAGTGGACATGAAATTTCAGTATCACTGTATGAAAAGCATTAAGCTGTCAAATGTACAGTATAAACAATCTAATCATCACGTGAAAACATAAAATGAAACCAGCATTTCTTTCCAAAATTCAGAAATGAAGAAGGTCCAATTTTTGGTAGCACTATGTGTCATGGATTGAAATCCTTACATATAGTAAAGGTTTCCATGTAAGTCATTAGCGCTCATTTAGTTGCAGACATTTTTCCTCTGAATTGAATTACTATCAATAGAATCTTTCGTTATGTCGAAGTAATCACTTTAAGGGTTTCAATTTTCGTGAAGAATATTTATGTGTTGGTACTTTCAGTCACTAGCGAATCTGAGGTTGTGGTCCCATTTATCTATATAAAACTAATTTTAAAATGTCTACCTCTTTTTTTATTGGAACCTTATAATTCTTATAATGTCCGTTTATGTAGCTGCTGGAGTTTATTTCAAGTTTCAGTGGTTTGAAACCTCACAAGCTTTCCAAGCTTGTATTTATGTGTCAGAAAAACCCACGTGGCTTCATGTCATTTATCTTCGTCGAAGACCAACGAGAGAGGTAGCTTTTGTGTAACCAAAATTTATTTAAGTACTAAGTATGTTGTCTTGATCGAATTTGGAAACGTTATCTTTCGGAAATTGAAATAAGGGTGCGCTATGGTATCTTTGAATAAACATTGTCAATATTCCATACCCTAGATTTGTTAAAGTATACTTAGCCGTTTCAGAAAGCAAACCAATTATGGAATTGCGTTACACGGTATTTTGTGCGCTTTGTGTTATTTCTGTTTGCTTTCATTTTTCCAGGGAAACTCGGGGTGATCTCTGTAAGCACCAGGTATTACATATGAAACAATTTACATCCCTCGGCTTTGTAAACGAGAAACTTTGGTGCTATTACAAGTATCGTCTGTTCCCAATAATAATGTAATCCAAATAAAATGAACGTGGTAAAGCCGTCAAGTATCTAGCTTGTGAGACACTTACTAATGTTTTTTTTGAAATTTCTGTACTGAGGTCACAGTCACTGGAACTGGCACGCCGAAGATTAGCTAAATGCAAAGTACTTCTCCGTAGAAATGTTTAGTGACAGCAAAGTAATTCTTTTGAGTAACCTGCTTCGAGATTATGTTTACTTGATATCTGCAGTGATTGCGACAGCGAGAGGATATCATTTTCCCTTTACATAGTTTAGTGCTAAGAAATGGTTGCTTCAGTTTGGGAAATGTTCATTCTGGTAAAGGAGGTTTATATTTTTAAGGAGGTGCGACAGGTAAAGCATTGCTTTATTTGTGTCTTGAAGGTTATCATCATGTTGTGTTCTTCCTGTTGAAACCATTAAAATGAAAATATTTATTCTTCCATAATTCATCTTAAATGTTTTCTCAGTTGTAGTCTATTTTCCTAATTTTCAGTTAGAACATTGAGCTGTAAACTTGAAAAAATTAATCTTTAAACGGGTGTAAAGGGACATATAGCCATTTTCTGTATACGAATCTTTATTTGAAGCACAGGTTTGTAAACAACGTGTTGCAATGAAACAGCCGTTCGTTTTATAGGATGGTTGGAATACGAGTCAGCCCAAATGATTAATGAATTTATACACAAAAGACTCACTACTGCACATGATAGGCAATGCGTGCTTCGTTCGGGAGATGCAAATGGCTGTTCTGTTTTGTTTCGCTTGTTTGGGAGCTTCCGTGCCGGCGTGCTTACGATTTACGGTATCCCAGACGTGTGAAGTATTTCACTTTTCATTTGCACACCTCTTAGGCAAATAGGTTGCCTCCATTATTTCTTATTACGTAGTTTTATCAACGTCACCAATGGCATCGCTCTCACTAATGACGGTATTTAATGTACTTGTTCTTCAGCGAAACCCATTCCTTAAGCTGTGCTCTTACTTCAGAAATAAAAACAATATTTAATTACAACAATTACACCATGATTGCCGTTCTTAATGTTATAACTTTAAATGACCTTATGTGACAATATTTGTGGACTTTTAATCATCAAATTTATCATCTGGGATGGAACTTCTGAGTTGTAATCCAAAGCGGAAGCATTTAAGCAGCGAAGAAAAAACACTTTCCGACGTTGCACAAGTAATTAACTCCGCGAATGCTAAGAAACGGGTAGAGAGTCTGTTCTGCACTGTTGGGAAGGTCAATTTTAGGCAATTATGTAATTATTGCTATACACTCAAACTCCTGTCTTTTGAATGGCCTGCTGGAATTCCGACCTATGCCTTCTCTGTCCTTACGCTAATAATGTATTCTCTACTGTTCGAATGAATGAGTCTGCAGCACTTTAAATTAAAAGGTTCGGCAACAAACACTATGAGATAATTAAATATTTTTGTCCTTGATTTTGATCCACCCCTCCCATTCCGGCAAAGAAAAAAACTTGGTGTCATCACAAGTCAGTTTTTCTATTGGCACCGTATTTTCTTCATGCCGCAAACAAAAACGTAATTTATCATTATTTGTTTCATCGTAAAGATTTTCAGAAACTGTTAAGTGTAGGAATTCTTATACGAAAGAATGCCTATATGGGTAATAAAAGAACTGTCAATTGCAGCACCATCAGATTTACTTATAATTTTAGAAATTTCTTATCTAACGTAAGGCATTTAGATTTTACCTAAAGCTTTTCCCTGAAGAAATTTTATACTAATCCGTATTGCAAACTCATAATTTAGCATATTTGCGATTTGCTTTTCTTTTCGTAATTTTCGATAAATGACATTAAATTAAAAAAAAAATCAGTACGATTTATTCTGTTTCTCTTAAAATATCTTCCACATTTGTATGTTTTTATATAATTTTCGGGCTTGTTTCTCGACAAAACATCAAAATTTTTTTTATAAATGAATCAAACAGTTTTCTTTTTAAATTTTATGTTAGATTCAGTGCGAATAATAACACTTCACAGCTTAGAGATGGATCAATGCACAAACACGGCTGTTGCTGCTTCTGGACTAATGCTCTTCGACTAATTCAAATACTATTGTTTGTGTGGTTTATTTCACAGTTATGGTTATTCGCTCACTTCTGGTAAGGTTTCAGTGATCCATGGTGCTATGAATATTATCATGAAAACAAAAGCAAATATTTTTTTATAAAATAACCAAGTCGCCCGGTGTTACGTGAACACTTTATTGATCAGTTGAATGTCATTTTTGCCGTTAATAAATCTTTGTCTAGCTATTTCAAAAAGCTAATTTGTTCCTAGATTTATTTTACTTTCTTATGTATATTATTGCGAAATTAACTAGGATCAGTGAAATGAAATTGTCTGACAAAAAATAAATAAATAATAAGGGGCTTTTAAAAGTGAATTTCTACAAAGTGTTCTTGAAATTCCCAAATGAAGTTTTCAAAGCTTTTGTGTGTATACCGTCATGTTATCCGCCGGTAATGTATTAACAATGGAAACGCCTTGTTATTAGTTAAAGTCATCTCGTGTATATCGGTCGAAGATATATGAGTTTCTGGAGTGTGGTAAAAACCACTGGGAAGGGAGAGAAAAAGTGCCCAACACAAAATGGGGAAGATTAGCAAACATGCTTTATCTTTTGAAATTCTCTGTCTCAGCGGTTTATCGTATGAGGAAAAATGAAATTTTACAACAGCAGTAGCTGCGCTATACCCACTGTACCTACTGTTCTAGAGCAAATGAATATTTTCTGCAGCAGGAAATTATAAGCATTATAAGCTATTATTTTACACTGATGATTATAAAATGAAACCATATCCCTTTCGTTATAAGTAAATTACAAAGGGATGTAAGGTCAGGTGATGCGTAACATCACAGCCTCTCCTTGACAAATGTCAACCCCGCCTTCTCGTGGTGCATCCTGTTCCCACTAAAGGGGCTCTGACGACCGCAAATAGCGGTATAACTATACCATCGGGATCAGAGGAAATGCTATCCCACACTCACCAACCCGCTTGGCCAGCGTGGTGAGTTATGGCCAAACACCTCCAAAATGACTCTACAACTTAAATCTTGGCCCTCAGTCTCCGGCAGCTGGAATGTACCTGGCCAAGGCAGCGGCCAGTGCGACATGAAGGCAGAGGGTGCTAAGAATCCCCGGAGGACCGGACTAGGCTGCCATTTGATGCTGACCTTGGCTACCTATAACGGACGCTCCCTATCTTCTGATTCAAGGCTTCTTGAATTGGAAGAGGAACTACAAAGGATCAAGTGGGACATCGTCGGGCTAAGTGAGGTAAGGAGAAAAGGAGAAGATCTCATTGAACTGAAAAGTGGACATCTCTTCTATTATCGTGGGACAGATACTGGCAGAACTAGTGGTGTTGGATTTATAATAAACAAGAAACTGAAGGATAAAGTGGTAGAAGTTGAAAGTTCCTCTGACAGAGCTGCACGACTCGTTATCCAACTATCGAGAAGATACCAGGCTCAGATTATTCAAACTTATGCACCCACCACAAGTCATCCTGAAGAAGAAATTGAAGAATTTTATGAGGAAATTCGTCATCTAAATAATAAAGGTAAGCAGCACTTGAAGATAATTATGGGAGATTTCCATGCAAAAATAGGGCAACGGCAACAGAATGAAACTTCAGTAGGTAAATTCGGTCACGGCAACAGAAACCAGCGTGGAAATACTCTCGTTGAGTTTGCAGAGGCAGAAGGATTTTTCATCTTGAACTCCTTTTTCAAGAAAAAGCCACACAGGAAATGGACATGGAGACATCCAATTGGAACGACAAGTGAAATTGATTTTATTATGTGTAACAAAAAATTCGTCATCGAAGACTGCAGTGTGCTGAACAAGTTCAACACAGGTAGTGACCATAGATTGGTGAGATGTAAGATGCACCTCAACACTAAACTGGAACGTGGCAAGCTCATAAGACAAACAAAATGTATTGACATAACCAACCTTAAAAAACACCATAATACTTTCAAGTTAGAACTGAAGAACAGATTCTCTGCTTTAGAAGGCCTAACATCGGAAGAAGTGGATATTTCGGAAGTTAACAGAAAAGTAACCAAAGCTCTTATGGAAACAGCAACAAAATTAGCTGGGTCTAAGAACAAGTTGCATGTGAACAAATTATCAGGAAAAACCAAAATGTTGATGCAAAAAAGAAGAGAGATGAGGACAACTAAAGAAGATGTGACTTCCAAAGTGGAATATATAGAGCTATGCAAGACAACACGAAAAGGTATCACTGAAGACGTAAGGAAATTCAACTGTGAGCTAGTGAGGAAAGCAATTGAAAACAACCAAAGCCTTAAGATAGCAAAGGGACATCTCAGTAAGGGAAGAAAACAGATTATGGCTCTGAGAAAAGAAGATGGTTCTATAACAAGAAATAGAGGCGAAATTTTGACAAGAGTGAAAGATTTCTACTCCAAATTATATGAAAGGGATGATACATGTACTCCAGACATCATGAAAGGTACCAGAGTTCTTCCAGTCCTCCCAGCAGAAGTTGCTCATGCAATCAAGAACATGAAGCGGGGGAAAGCTCCAGGAGAAGATGGAATTACTATAGACATCATACAAGAAGCAAGTGGAGAAATCGAAACAGTACTCGCCCAAATTTTCACTCGATGCCTTAATGAAGGGAAGATTCCTGAGGATTGGAACAATGCTACAATGATCCTGCTACATAAAAAAGGTGACATTGAGGATCTCAGGAACTACAGACCTATCAGCCTCCTATCAGTGGTTTATAAAATCTTCACTAAAGTTCTTTCACACCGCTTGAAGGTAACACTGGACATGGCTCAACCGAGAGAACAAGCTGGATTCAGGAGTGGCTACAGCACAATAGATCATATCCACGTACTGAGAGAACTAATTGAAAGAGCGAGGGAATATGAACTTCCATTGTGCATGGCTTTTATCGATTATGAAAAAGCCTTTGATTCGGTGAAACCATCAGCAGTTACCACGGCTCTGAAATCCTGCGGTATTGAAGATGCATACATTAATATTATTAATAACATCTATGAAAATGCAAGTGCAAAGATTCTGCTGTTTGAAAATACAACACACATAAAAATTGGAAAGGGAGTGAGACAAGGTGACACCATATCTCCGAAGCTCTTTTAATGCCACATTGGAAAATGTCTTTCAATCACTGAACTGGGAAAACAAAGGGATAAAGATTAATGGAGATTATCTAACCCACCTTCGTTTTGCTGATGATGTAGTCATTTTTGCAACTACCCCATCAGAGCTGCAGAGTATGATCCAGGAACTTGCTGACAAGAGTAAAGAAGTGGGATTAAAAATGAACTTTCAGAAGACAAAAGTGATGTTCAATGCTTTTACAAGAAATGAAGATTTATCGATTGATGGAGAAAAGCTGGAGATAACAGACACGTATGTTTATCTTGGACAGCAGATATCAAGTGAGGGTCACATTGATGAAGAAATTAATCGGCGTACAAAACTTGCCTGGAGAGCTTTTGGAAGAAACAGCATAATTTTCAAGAGCAATATGCCATTATGTCTTAAAAGAAAAGTGTTTGATCAATGCATCCTTCCAGTGCTTACGTATGGTGCAGAGACGTGGACCTTAACTAAAAGAGACATACAAAGGCTGCAGACAACTCAAAGAAGCATGGAGAGGTGCATGCTTGGTATAACCAGGAGAGATAAGAAGAGAAACTCGTGGATCCGAAAAATGACAAGAGTGGAAGACATCATGATCAGGGTTAAATCCCTGAAATGGCAATGGGCTGGACATACTGCCAGAAGGACAGACCATAGATGGACAGCCGAAATTTTAGAATTTTAGATTGGATTCCAAGGGACAGGAAAAGACCCAGAAGAAGACCACATGGGAGATGGGTTAATGAAATTCGTAAATATGCGGGAGTGACATGGAGGAGACTGGCACAAGACAGACCGTTGTGGAGGAAACTTGGGGAGACCTTCGTCCAGCAGTGGATTGATAATGGTTGACAATGATGATGATGATGAAATTACAAAGTCTGCTTGAGGCATTGCTTTGACCTGTTGTCTCTTTAGATCAGTTTCGCAAGTTAGCCTCATTATAACGTTTCTGAGTCTAATTTAAAATATGGACCTCCATAAGTTGCCAAAGCTGAAGTGAAAAGTGTCTCTTTAAAAAAAAGTGTGTGTTTTTTTAGGAAATATAATTCCGACTTCATTGTTTAATTAGCGGAACATCACTGAAACACATCTGTATTGCCCTTACAGTTTTCTTTTGAATATCCGATTGTATACGAATCTTATCCGCCAGAATCTTAACACGTATCAGCAGCTGAACAGATTCTAATACTTTTGCTGCGCCAAAAATAAAGCTGTGTTGTAGTTTGCAGCTTAATGTTTTTCCTGAGTAATCGCTTTACATCAGCTAAAGACGTATACTATTTTAAGTGGAAATTTTCTCACATGCGTTAAATATCAAAGCACATTGAATCACATTGGAAGATAATCTGTTTCACAAGTTGAATCATTGCAGTAATTTTCAAGTAAATTTTCAACGCGTGTGTTCATGCAAAATTACTCTCTATGCACTACTAACGCATTTGCCGTCAAACAAAATTAGC
The DNA here is from genome assembly GCA_039090855.1 of Macrothele yani. Classification (NCBI taxonomy): domain Eukaryota; kingdom Metazoa; phylum Arthropoda; class Arachnida; order Araneae; family Macrothelidae; genus Macrothele; species Macrothele yani. The sequence goes on from CM077007.1 coordinate 166,476,732, forward strand.
TCGCTGATATCATAATGGGTAAAGATTACCTGTAAATGTCATGGCGTACTGCTTTTTATATACAAAACCCAACAGAATATTTATATATGTGTAATTTCAAAAACATGCAAAAATAAAATTTTGAATGTTTGCATGACACGAATACACGCCTTTCTAAATATCCTCAAATTTCGAATATGGTTTTACATTCATTCACAATATATGAAGCACACATTCTCTAAACATAAATTCCATATCCACAGTGCGTACAAGAAGAAAAACATATTGGCAAATAAAGTGGTAGCAAGCATAGATTAAAGGATATTCATAGAAACATTGGTGATAAATGAATTCTGAAGTCTTACATATGATAGCAAAGTTAAGCGTAGTTTTTCTGTTTTAAAGTAAGTTAACATGACTATACTTACTAATCACAGCATGCCTAATATGCTTTTAATATGGTTAATGTGATTTAACGTACAGTGCATGCATGTATGAATGATATTAGAAATATTATTTCTAATATCATTCATACAGGATTTATTATTATTCCCTTCCGATTTATTAAAAAGGAATAGGTACTAGAGTACGAATATCTGTTTCCCATTTGAGATGTTGATAATCAAGAGGTCATGCAGTCGAATTATTCCTAGTTGACATCTTGTCGGCCATGAAGTATTTTAACCACCAAATTGTTTTAGGCGGAAGCATTGTGATAGTTTACTCTGGATAAGTTGACATTATTTTGTTGTCGAACAAGCCTTATATTTGTACGTTGCATCTCTTTACTTCAGTTGTTTATTCACTTCAGTTAACATACCGTGACAAATCATTATTGCTAAAACACTGTTTGTGGAAATAATTTTAATTCTACCTATAAAGAATAAAAGTAATTTGAAACTCCAGTTCCTTAATCTCCTTGTTTTTCAATATAATCAAGTGTATTTATTACTTCCTTCTTTTGAAACCTGACACCTTTGACCTTCTCTAGAAGACATTCCTGGCACTTTTTCCACAATGATTGAAAGATTTGCCTTTGCAATTTTCCAGCGCTCGTTTGTAGATGATGGAAGTATAGGTCTGCACGGGCCTTATTTCGTCAGCCAGGCACTGCCCAAGCCCGTTCGTTTAAGGCTCGGCTCGTGATGTGCCAATTTGTATTATTTTGTCTTTCTATTGTATTTTATTAAATTTAAAAATGAAATAATCAAATGAGATACTAATGAAAATATTTAGTTGAATGTTATCCTAGAAACATTAACTAAACTTTGGCATTTGTCGAAAAATATAACCTTTAAAGAGAGAGTAAAGAAAAGGCTAAGCGCGTTCAAAAACTCCCTTTCTCTGAAATAGCAAGCGGTAACACTACAAAAGTTAATCTCTATGCGGATATCTCCTAGCTTTAGATTAATTGCGTTTCGTCTGATCATTCGTCCGTAAGGGGTCCGAGTTCGAATCCCGGTGAGGCATGGATGTTGTGCTTGTCTTACGGTACTGGCTCTCTCCCTTCCCTGGAACCAGTAACTCTAAATTAGGGACGGGCGACTGCTTATAGGCCATTGAATTACTCACGGTGGTCGTCATCACCCCCCCCCCCCCAAAAAAAAATATTTGCTGATCGTTAGGCCTAATGTCTAAACGATCCCACCAAGAGACTTAATCGTGTACCTTTTTGTTTTCTAAAAAATTAGGACGCCTGGAACATTTGAGTGTTACGGAATAAATGTCGGTTAGGTATACAATTTAAGATTACACCGTGCTAACTGTAGCTTCCCCTTCTGTAACGAAAACAAAAAAGGTAAAGTTGTTTCGTAAGCTCCTACTGAACAGCTAATAAGGCATTATTTATATGCATGTCTAAACCATACTGAATATGTGAGGAACTGCGGTTATATAATAGCATAAATTTTGATGTATTTAGATATTCATTGGAGTATTTATTGCACGAGGTTCTTTCACTGTTGTGCTCAGAAAGTACCCTTATAATCCGTTAGCCTAAAATGTGTGTTTGTGTGTGTGTGTGTGTGTGTGTGTGTGTGTGTGTGTGTTTTCTTCTTCTTAGGGCTTAGGTTTTTATAATCGAGTGAAACTTTTTCAAGTACTGATGTGCTGCTGAGAATATTACTAGTTATTTTTTTTTTTTACTTTACCCAGATGCCGCTAGTAAGATGAAAAAAGCCGTGATGGTAGCTGACATGGAAAACTTGATTGAAAAAGACATAAGTTCCATTAAACTATAATCTACTATTTTTATATGAATATACACATACATAGTTCACCAAATATAGCCTATGCAGTATAATTCTTAAGTTTGAAATTTAAAGTGTTTTCATTATCAAACTGATATATTTAATGATAAGGGATTTTAATTAAAGATTCAGCTGTATGTTAATTATCAAGGGACATATTTCAAATCAAAATGCATGTATTATATCTCACTTTAATAAAATATAGGTTAATGCTTAGTTTTCATAAACAATATTTCACCAACAGCATATATGCAGTCTTAGAAGTGTACGCATTTTATTATTTTTTAAAATAATTTAAAACATTCTGTATCATTCAAGATTATAACTCTGTGCTCCAGCAAAATTTTCGTATTTTTTAGTAACAGAATTTCTAAATATTAAAACTTTCATCACATTTGAATGTCAGGATGTTATGAAAACCCAAAACATAGTTAATATCATTCTTTCTGGAACAGGTCTTCGTCTAGGGTGCAGCGCGTACAACAGTTTCTTGGACAGCACGATGCTCTGCGCGAGTTAAGACTCTCCAGCTAGAACTTCTAGGAAACTGCAGGTGTTCAAATGATACCAGGTTCAACTTTCGGAATCTGAGATTGAACACTGGAGGCATTTTTTTTTCTTGCAACCCTTGAATCATGTTGGCTGTTGCAGGAAAAACCGCTTCTTTGTTGTTGGACATAAAAGCCTGTTTTTTCTGTTGTTAATATTTCACTCTGTTTGACCTTCCTATTTTGCCTCTTAGTTATGAGAACGATGAACGCACAGTATATAACAATCTAATGTCCACAGAGTAACGCAGCAAAATGATCTGAAAAGTCAGCGATGATTTCGCCAAAACCAGGGCTACAAAACGTTGGAAGAAAGCCTAGTTTCTTTTCACGCATCAGACGTTGGACTCGGCTCGATCGTTGGACTGCTCGACAGGACAAATTTGAACACAGCCGTCGTGTACCAATGGTTATCCAAACAAATCACACATGGCTACTGCTTAATTAATAACAGCTTGGAAGGTACGAGTTACTACGTCTGTTGATATATGAATAAAACGAACGTTTTTAACTGCTGTGGTCCATGCAACCTCCTAAAACCACTTGAGTAATCATGAAAATACGTTCTTTTATTTTTTATTTTTTATGTTGGACTCCTCTCAAAGTCATATTTACCTCACAATTAGAAAAACCCACGTAAAAAAGTCCAAGACTTGCTTTCTTTTCGTAAAATAGTGTCATATGCATTTTGTATTAAATGCATCTCTGCGTTTTTTAATGATTGATATTATTAATTAAAGGCACGACTTCCTTTATAACCTAAGTGTTCCAATTAGTGCAGTTTTTTTATGTTCCCTTTTTTCATTCTTAAAAATTTTAAGTGAATTTTTAAGTGAGAAATGTAGTTAATATCTGAATTTCAGTACAATTTTTTGTAGCCTTCTTATTACATTTCATTTTTTAATATCGAATGCATAGTTGAGTGTATGGTTGAGGTGCCAGCGTATGAAGGTAAACTTTGTACACTGTCTCCTTTAGATACCACTTACAGAAATCTGGAGGAGATAAGTCCAGCAAGAGCGCGGTGGCCATATGTTAAAAGACGAGTGAATTCTGGAATAAGTCCTGTCAGTTGCGTACCCAGGGGTGTGGGGGAGCAAAGGTCCATATCCCCTCCCCCAATAATTTTGGCTAGTATTAAAAATTGAAAAAAATTGTAGGTGACGTTATTTTGCTAGTCTCGCCATTCTGGTCTTCCTTAAATTGCCCTTAGTTACTTCTTTGTTTGGAATGGTCAGATGATGTCACATATGCGTATATGCCTATTGCTAATATCAATCTCCCCCCCCCTTCCCCGTGCGCCTTTCCCACTCGTATGCCACCAAAGAAAGAAGAGAGCGGATTGGGGTTGTACTGTATGTTGTAGTGGTCAGGGCATCAGTCTGAATGGCGGGAGCTGGGGTCTGGGGGAGGGTGAGGGGGTAGCCTTTTATCTTGAGTACATACCATAGCAGGAAAACAAAAACCTTAGAATGAGCGTTACTTTGTAATTAATAGTATTTGAGAAATATAAAAATGCCTGTTTTCATGCACATTTTTTTCATCACGGAAGGAATGATATCGTAGCTGCACTGATAAAACCAAGAATGTGAGAATTTTTCGAGTGTTACAGACTTTACATTATATAAAATTTATTCACTGATGCATAATACAGATGCAACTTGATGTAAATGCAATGTATAGTGCTTGGACAGTCTGATGTAACTGCAGAAGTGATTCTTTGATGAAATTAAAATTTTTAAATAGCGATAATTCAAACTACAGAATTTCACATTCGGGGTTTTGGCATTGCGGCGACGATATGCACCTCCCAAAATCAATTTCTTGGTACGCCACTGAGTCCGGTAGTATCTCCACGGATTCATTTGACGTGTGCCTCATTATTTCATTAGCTGGCGCCAACAGTAACGTTCATCCTCATGCAGTAAAGCCACAAACTGTTGAACAATGTCTGCGTTGGTAGCTAAGATAACAGTAGGCTCGAAGAAAGGTAGTCCCACAGTTCTCTGTTTGGAAACAGCCTGTTGTACTTCCTGGGGATTTTCAAAAAACCCACAGACTTTTTTTTTTTTTTTTGAAAAGCTATGTACCCATTTAAATGAAACCAGGCCTTTTCTGTAAGAAATGGGGTGTACAACATTATGATGATATTGCATGTAAACCTCATGAACCAATGGCAATAGTGATCATGTATGTCTACATCTAACGGGCACATATCTTGCAGTATCCTGCCTTTGTATGACTGTGACTTCAAACATTTTGCAGCCCTGTGAATGGTTGAATCGGATGCTCTCATTTGTGAAAATTTCACCAATTACTTACTGGGAAATCGCAACAAGCGACGGTCAACTTCCTCTACAAACTGTGGTGTCACTACTGGCTATACCTAGGACTTTTATAGTAGTAATTTTTTTAAGTGATATACTGCTTATTTGATTTTGCATTGTCGGAACACATCTATACATTCATTACTTCATTTTTCCTCCCCTGCAACTATTCGGTGTCTCGCTTCCATGTCATTTAAGTTTGATTAACGTATAGTGAGCTTAGATGCATAATTCGCACAATTAATTTCAAAATTGTATATAATCTATGACTATTAAATTTGTGGTGTTAACATAGAATAAAAATAGCAACGTTTCACACAGTAAAATGTTTATTGTACACTGCAGAGCAATTGAATTAGAGACAGCTGGCGTTTTGCAAATGTGGCGCTGTGGGCGACCCTGTAAACGGAAACGACATAACGTATGCATAGATCCGACAATATAAGGAGTGATGCGACGGGAATCAGTAAGAGTCGGACGCAGTACGGGTAAGACGAAGGATCTAAGCTCATTTGATCGTGGGCAAATTGTCGGGGCCCGACGAATGGGTCACTCCATCTCGGAAGGCGTGCAGGCACTGGGATTTTCACGAGCCATTGTGTCACAAGTGCACCGTGACTACATCGAATCCGGTAAAACGATCCCTGCAAGAGCCAACTGCCGTGGACAACAGCGTGTGGATGAACGGGGTCATCGTCGGCTAGCTCGCATTGTAACAGCGGATAGACGGGCCAGAGTGAAAGACATCACTCGGCAATTTAACGCTGGTGCACAAAAACGTGTAAGCAGCCACACCATCCAGAACCATCTCCTCGTTATGGGGTACAGAAGCCATCGTCCCACGAGGGTACCGCTGCTGACCGCATATCACAGGGTGCAAAGATTAGCATGGGCGCGGGAACATCGCCACTGGACCCTAGACATGTGGGAAAATGTTGCCTGGACTGATGAGTCGAGTTTCACGTTGGTAAAGGCGGATGGCAGGATACGAGTACGGCGCAAACCACACGAAGCGATGGATCCTTCTTGCCAGCAGGGTACTCTTCAAGTTGGTGAGGGTGGCATTCTCGTCTGGGGACTGTTTACGTGGACTGAAATGGAACCCCTGATACGTGTGACATCGTCCCTCACCGGCCAACGTTACCGGGATATCCTGGATGACCATTTGCTCCCGTTTGTGCATCTTCAACATCCCACTGCAGACCTCATCCTGCAACAAGACAATGCACCGTGCCATCGCTCCCGAATTGTATCCGAATGGTTGGATGAACACTCCACCGACGTGACCTCGCTTCCTTGGCCAGCTAGGTCATATGACCTCAATCCCATCGAGCACATCTGGGATGCCATCGAGAGAGATGTTCGAGGCTCTGACCACTCTCCGTCAAATCTTCGTGAACTGTGGGAGCTTGTTCAGGGTCGTGGATCTGTATGGCTTCCCAACGCTTCCGGTGTCTTGTCGAGTCCATGCCAAGACGAATCGCCGCCGTCATCAGGCCGAAAGGTGCTGCTACACGTTATTAGACAGGTATCTCTAATTCACTTGTTCTTCAGTGTATATCGACTGTAATTAAGCATAGCGTTTGGCTCGGCATCATCAGGACGAATGGAGCGTAATCATTTAAATAATTGTGACATCATCAGAGTTCTGACGGTCACGGATTTTGGTGAGTTGTTTCCACGCTCTTGAAAAAATGGAGTCAATGTCATGTCGTTGACAAACAATGAAGAGTTCCGGTATATTTGGAAAGCTTCTAATATGTTAAGCTTGATAGTCCAGTCAGGTTTATCAATGAGCGTAGCGCTTCCAAACAAAAATTTATTATTATTTTCGTGACAATGTTGGGCTATAGACGACTTCTTCAGTTCGGAGTTCCGTACGTAAGTCTTGTGTTCCTTCACACAGAAATTTCAAGCCCTGCTGGTCTGCACTATGTATGAAAGATCACATTCACAAGGTATCTGATAAATTCCCCAAGAATTTATGTCTTCTACGTAGTCTTTTGATCCCTAAAAATTCATATTGTTTATGGATTTGAAAATAAATTTGAAATATAACACATTTTAGAATTTTTGAGAATTTTTGAAATTCCAAAGCAAATCTGAGGAGCAAAGGGAAAACTGCCCAGTTCTTTCGTAATGGGAAGGTCTATTGGCGTGAGTGAGCAGACAGGCTTCGGTTTTTTAAATTTTTGCATAGCTTTGTCTATAGCGGAAGGCCTATATCCTCTGCGTATTGCAGTTTGTTTAAGGAAATCAAGATTTTTTTTTAAGGAATCCTCAGTTCAGCATATATACACAGTCGAGTCACATTACTTTGGCGACCTCCTACTTTTGACGTCAACAGCGCGTAGCCTAGGAAAAAATACACGTGTCGTGAGCTGGTTTGGAAGGTATGTAAGGTGTGCCTTAGGAATTCTGAAAACATATCACTCGTTGCTGTCATGGATAAAAGGAGCGATTTATCAGATTTTCAAAAAGGGATGCTTATCGGCTTTCAGGCCAAGGGTAACAGTATTTCTGAAACAGCGCAATTTGTGAACTATTCGCGTGCTGCTGTGGTTGAAGTGTATCGTGATTGGAGAAATGGCTCCATTGCGAATAAGCGAGTGGAAACTACGGAGCACCACGTGCCATTGACGTGAGAGGCGAACGTAGACTTCGAAGGTGCGTGAGGGCCGATAGAAACGATTCAGTTGAGCAACTGACTGGCCTAATGAACCAGGGTGTTACTGGAAGTGTGTCTAAAACGACATTTCAGAGAACCCTGCTGCGTATGTGGCTCTGATGCAGACGAATGGTCATTGCACCTATGCTAACGAAGATGCATCGGCAGAAAAGGCTTACATTTGCACGGCAGTGTCGAAATTGGACCTCCGCTGATCGGCAAAAGATTGCTTTCTCCGATGAGTCATGTTTTTTGCTTCATCGAACGGATGGACGTTGGCGTATAAGGCGAGAAACATCGGAGAACAAACACTCTTTAACCACTGCTGGAAGAACACAAACTGATGGGGTCAGCGTTATGATCTGGGAATGCTTTCGTGGCATTCCCTAGGTCCACTCATACCTGTGGAAGGCACTATGGACCGAATTCATTATGAATCAATCCTAGCAGGCCACGTACACCCATACATGCTAATTGTCTTCCCTATGCGGATGGGATCTTTCAGCACGACAGTGCGGCGTGTCACACAGCTGGAAATGTCCGAGAGTGGTTGGAAGAGCACGATAAAGACTTCAAGGTACTTCCCTGGCCCCCTAATTCCCCAGACTTAAACCCAATTGAGCATCTGTGAGACCACCTCGATCGTGTTGTTTGCTCTATGGGTCCTCCACCACGCACCCTCCAGCAGCTGTCAGATGCATTGCAGTCAGCATGGTTCCACATACCTATGAACACTTTCCAGCACCTTATTGAGTCACTCCCAGCCCGTCTAGCTGCTGTCCACGCTGCACACGGCGGTTACTCTGGATATTAGCTGGTGGTCACAATAATGTGACTCGGCCGTGTATATTGTTCCAGATACGCATGTATAGAAGGCAGATATCTTTTGTTTCCATCGTGATTTGATTTCATTAAGATACATTAAAATAAGTAAAGTATTACCGTATTAAGTGTTTGTTAATCTGCATCTTTACGTGCGAATGCAAAAGAAATCTTGATATATTTTGTTCTCTTTAGGGTCACCCATAGAAGACCACTGACTTTTGTTGGTTTCTTGCCGGTTGTCTGTATTTGTCCGATATTTTTGGGTTTGGTGGTTTGTTATGCAATTTGTTGTTCTTTTCAGATGAAAAAGCGAAGACTGAAATTTGTGTTTCTCGCTTTTTGATGCATTTCCATCCTCGGGAAATTTTGTCTGTATAACTGAACTCTTAACATCATAATCGCCGTCTGACGCACGATAAAACAATGAAGATAAATTAGATGATATATTAAACCTAATAAGCTAAAAGAAACATGAGCACTTTCGGTTCCTCCTGGAACCATCATCAGATGTGATTAAGAAACAGCAAAGTGAGCATATTTATAAGCAGGCCTAATGCCTATTGCGCTTGTGTAACAAGAACTTGGGTCTCACTATTTGTTGTTGTTTGGGTCGGTGATTGGTAGGTCGTAACGATCATTCACGTGTTTCTTTTGATATCACAGAAAGCCAAAGTGATAGAACACACGTGGTGGTGAGTTGTTACAACATGTATCCCCCATGTAATTAATCATAATGCTTTCGGCAAGCAAGAGGGCATATTTTACTGAAGTTGAGGGCATATGTATAACTGAAGTTATAATTCTCCTCTTTGGTTTTATAATTGAGTACTGATCATGCAAAACGAATTTCATTAATCTTTCTGTGGTCCGCCATAATGTTTTCTTCCACAATACTTGGCGTTTCTTCGTTTCCTATATCAATGAACGTTTAGTTTTCGCTTCCAATTTTTAATGTGCTACCTCTAAGTACTCAAATTATTTTCGGTGCTGCTCCAAGTTATTCTTATTTAAAGTTGATACCTCGCAACTCCTTCTTTATTTAAAATTTCAGTTTCGTCATTTTTATTTTTCTAAGGTCATTTTTAATGCTTGTTCTGTAACTTCTCACCAAAAAAAGTTTTTATTGACTTGTTACTCATCTTTTTTAAGGATTTCCGAGATTTCTCTAAGATATGAAATTGAACCCACGAATCCACTTTAATATTCTGTTATTTTAACCCATCAGTTCAGATTTTTATCTTGGCTAACTTCATTAGTTTATGTAGGCGTTCACACTTCCCCAGCTTTGTCGCTGATTTTGCGAGCAAGTCGGATTCTGTACATTGGACATAACTAAAATCAACGCTTTAATACCATCTCGGAAACCCAATTATTTACTTCTCTGAAATTATTATAAATATAAGTCTCTGACAAAAATTTAGAGGATGATCTATAAAAAGCTGAAATTTACCGTCTCTGCATCGCCAAACAAAAAGTTCTGTCAGTGTTTTTATAGAAAGCAAAATACTTATGTGTAAACGGATTGGTAAACTTTTTGTAAAGAAGAAAGACGGGAGCAAACAACCTCCAGCCATAGAACTTCTTATTCTTTTAACAACGAAATGTTCTCGACAAGAGAACACTTAGAAAACCACAACCTGAGGAACTTAAAAAGTACACAGTGGTCGTACTGCCAACAAGGGTAAGGTTTCAGGATGATTAGAGTAACTGAGTAATTGGGTAGGCGGCGGCAGGAAGTAGTTTTAACAAACCCCTCCACTCCCCACAGGTAAATCGAAGAACAACTACAACGTACCCACTAGTATTTTACGGTACATCCGTTTTGCCGAGGCAACCCCTCGTTATCCCCACATCTACCTACTTCCCCTCCCGACATCTCCCTCACCCCCAACCTCTCTTGTTCATTCTAGCTCATCATGAACGTTGACGCCATGTCTGTTTGTCGTTGGCTGGCGAAACTAGTCTTTCCATCGCTGAGCCTGCTGACGAAGATTGCCACGATCGCGAATGTCTCTTAGTTGCCGTACCTCTTCACTAGTTTGAACTTTGACCCCTGTGGCCTGGACCATCACAAAAAACAATGAAACCAGAAGATGGCTGTAATCCTTTGCTTTTCGAGGTAGCTATTTTAGCGTGCTTCGTTTCAGGGAAGTTCATATCGTCAAGAACCCATTTAAGCTTTGGTCAGAGCAAAATTCCAAGTAAAATCAGCAAATTAGGAAATTCACATTACAAAGAGTAAATCTGCATAAAGAATCCTGGGTACTCTAGGGTTTAAGTTTAAGGTTATCCCTCAATATCTGAAGTAAGAAGTAGGAGTAATTAGTTTTAAGTACATTTCTAATCCTATTAATTCTCCTTATTCACTCCTGAACACCGCATGCATCATAAACCGATATTTCCTTAAATTGCAGTACTAATTCCCACAAGAAACCATGGAAACCGAACCGCGTTTTGGCTTCAATAAGTCCACAATAGGGTCAGTTTTGAGTAGTTAGAAGCAAAATTTCTCTGGTGTTCCTGTGAAATGATTGTAAATAAGCATGCTCGGAGTAATCAGGAAAGATAGGGAAAGGAACTTGTGGATCTGGAAACTGACAAGATCTGATGACGTGACCAAAGTATAAATCCTCAGTGGCAATGGACTGGACACATTGCCAGAAGAGCTGACCACCATTGTACAACTGACTGGATACGAAGGGACAGAAAAAGTCACACAAGAAGAGTACGTGGGTGATGGGTGGGTGAAATTCTAAAGTATGTAAGAGAATAGCTCTGGACAGAGAATTATGGAAAAGACTTTGGGAGGCCTTCATACAGCAATGGGTTGATAATGGTTGATATATTTAGAGGTATCATTTATATATCCTGAAAATTCTATGGAACTCCTTGATCGCTTATGGGAAGCAGAAAACAGGAAAATTAGAAAAAATAGAAACGCGGCAAAAAAAGCTCCACCAAAGTTTCTTATGTCTATACTTTGAATATATAGTTCAGTATATACTGAATTGGCTGATATATGTACTCCAAAATTTTGATGTAAAGATAGTGAATGAATTACAGGGTGATTAGTGCGCCCTTTTATCAACTAATCGCAAAACACGAAGTCAGAGTTCTGGTGATGGAAAATGCAGGAAGTGTGACAAGAACTGAAAACTCATTAGATCAATGTCCACGATAATATCGGTTAAAAATTCACAGAACTATCACCGTCCTTCTGCGGGAAAGGCAATAAAGGGATTCACTATGTGATGGGTTGTGGAGTAGGCAAAGCTTTCTTTTCTGCACGGTGTCAAGAAATTTAAAGTGATTTTGCTGCCTTACCTTATGTGTCACCCACAATTTGTTTCCTTTTCTTTTTTCTTTCCTTTTTTTTTTTTTTTTTTTTTTTCATAAAATGCATTTATTTTTAAATAAAGCCTAGTGATCATGCATATGAGCAACATTTTAGCAGCAGAAGGTAGTCGGTCTTCAAATCGTAACTTCTGTTATGTGTATTAAACAAGAGTCAAGGCATTACAAAGAATGGGCAAAGCTGAGTATGAAATCAATCAATATGAAAGGATCACAAAGTAAAGGTACATCATTCTGAGCTTGAAGAACCGCCATTCAGCCATATGATGAGATCGTATTGTTCACTATGTGTTGATATGCATGCTGTTTGTCATGTACCGAAACGTAGATTTCTTACTGTTTCGAACTGTGCACAAAATGCTCACTTCAAATGCACTTTTAGCATGTATTTCTGCAGAAGTGTCTTGTTGCCTTTTTGTTCGTCCGACTGCAAACTCGATATCTTCGCAGCAAAAAGTCGAACTGGAAACATTCTTTTTTGGATTTGCTATAAATGTAAATTGTCACAAAAGGTTCCTTATATTTTTCTGGTTTATTCTATTACAGAATTTATCCAATAAATTACAGGTTATTCTAAGAAGAATGATAGTAAAAAAAAGCCCTAATGTTTTCTGCCATATAGAAATTTGAGCAAAATACTTGCTTATAATACTATTTTTGTATGCGTCACACATCTGTTTAACACTGAACCCCACTGAAAGTTTGATACCAGTGCGTTTTCCAAAAAACTGCATAACTTCATTCTTGTTAATGTGCCCATTGTTTTGACGGCAAAAGCAAAAGAGGAAACCTAGTATAAATTTGCAAAACTGTATTAGTTATCTGATTTATATGGGTAAAAACTAAAAAAAAAACGTTTATTTCTATTTTTGCGCATATAATAATAAATCACAATACTAATGTAGTTTTACTATTTAATATGCATTTGGTGTGCAGTTCATCATTATTATCAGGAGACCTGGTGTAAACAAATAAAAACGTTTTAGCGTATACAGTGTATATCTGTTATTAATATTAGCTTCATATGAATTCTTGCTTTGTGACGCTGAGATCATGCTGGTTTTTTTTTTCGAACACAAGTAGATGTTTAAAAACTGCGCATTTAAAGTGCATCAAAAACATTTTGGAATCCAATTTCAATATAGCTTAGAATTTTTCAAATAAAACTCATTTTAGCATTGACTACAAAATTATTTGCAGATCAAACTGGGTAAGTATACGCAGCGAAAAACATATTAAAAATACTGGGTCCAAAAGTTTTTCGTCACTTGTTTTTGGAATCGTTACATTTTATAATGTGTTTTTTTTTAACGCGGATAGCCTCCCCTGTGGTGCCGTTGTCTAAGCGATGGCTTCTGATCATTCGTCCGAGATGGGGCTGGGTTCGAATCCCGGTGAGGCATGGATGTTGTGTTTGTCTTACAGCGCTTACTCTCTCCCTTCTCTGGAATCAGTGGCCCTAAATAAGGGACGCGGGATTGCTCATAGCTCACTGAGTTGCTCACGGTGGTCGTTAAAATTCCAATAAAAAAAATAATAACTCAGATAAATGATACTTCATTTCCTGTGGATCTATCGGAGTCAGAGTTTTGAGCTACTTATTGTAAGTTTCGGTTTGCGTTTCCCAGAACCTTTCCCTAAGAATGCACTTATCATACCTGAGTGCTTCGTAGAACTTGTACTGAATTCCATACCTACGTTGTGGCAACTCCCTCCAAAATGTCTCAAGTCAATTACAAATCACATGATGTAGTGCAATCTCGTAGATCGTATACATGTGTACCTCAGCCTAGAACGACTTTGCCGCAGAGACGTTCTCATCTCTCCTAGCAGCTGTGCTTTCTTCACCTGAGAAAAATATTAAAATAAAGGGGGAGGGACGGGTCTCAGGTGCTAAAACATGTCCTTCCCTCACTACCACACATTGCATATAGATTTCTAAATCTATGCAAAAGGAACACAATTTTTGGCAGAAATTTTAAAAAGCCTGATGCATACTCACACATAAAGATAAAGGAGAAGAAAAACATTTCCCACATACTGCGTAAAATGCATCTTGGGGGTAAAAAAAGGAAAGAGAAAACTTCGATGATGTCTTGTGGTTCAGTGATTGAAATGCTAAGAACACTCGCCAAGTAATCGGCTGAAGCATCGGATTATAAATCTGTGTTGGGTCTGCGCTTTTGATTCGGTCTTTTCTGGGAACTTTTAGTCTTCTGTTAAAGTTGGGCGGCTATCACTCTTCGATACTCATGTCAGTAGCAAGTAAAAAAAATGGCATTCATGTATATATTAATTTATTTTCTTCTTATGGAACTATATCTGTGATATTTTATTTTGTGATAGCACGACCCAAATTTTATTGTGGTGATTTGCGAATTTCCTTATCGCATTTAAATCAGACGTTCCTGATGTTCCTTATCACAAATGAGGATACTGCGCATTGGAACTTCTATTCTAAATGCAGGCCTAATGATACCGTGGAAGTACTAAAATCTGCTTTTTAAATAAATACTTTAGATATTTTGTTTTAGATATTTTACCAGACATCTGACATCATATGCAAGTAATTGTTAGCTGGGAACCAAGAATTTGCTGAGGACAGGCTAGTGGCCTGGCATGCAGTATTCACCGGGCTTCAGACATCGGGGCCTCATATTCTAATGACTGCAAAGTACACAACATAATGAACTGAACCATTATGTAAAGAATATTTCCTGATAGTTGTGAGCATATGATGACAGAATATCTAAATTAAACATTTCTTAATATTAGCTAACAACAAAAAAAAAGGTTCTCCTCAGTTCGTTATCATTTCGTAAGGACAACAGGACCAAACATTTCTTCCCAGTTTATGTTTTTACACGTAGTTTATACATGGTCGAGTCACGTTATTGTGACAACTAGCTAATATCCAGAGTAACCGCCGCGTGTAGGGCGGACAGCAGCTAGACGGGCTGTGAGTGACTCAATAAAGTGCTGGAAGGTGTTCACAAGTATGTGAAGCCATGCTGACTGCAGTGCATCTGACAGCTGCTGGAGGGTGCATGGTGGAGGATCCATAGAGGGAACAACGCGATCGAGGTTGTTCCATAGATGCTTAATTGGGTTTAAGTCTGAGGAATTAGGGGGCCAGGGAAGTACTTTGAAGTCTTTATCGTGCTCTTTCAACTACTCTCGGACATTTCTAGCTGTGTGACACTTCGCATTGTCGTGCTGGAAGATCCCATCCGCCCCAGGGAAGACAATCAGCATGTATGGGTGTACGTGGTCTCCAAGGACGGATTCATAACGAATTCGGTTCATAGTCACTTCCACAGGTATGCGTGAACCCAGGAAATGCCACGAAAACATTCACCAGACCAAAACGCTGCCCCCACCAGCTTGTGTTCTTCCAGTAATAATTGAAGAGTGTTTGTTCTGCGATGTTTCTCGCCTTATACGCCAAAGTCCATTCGTTCGATGAAGCAGAAAACGTGACTCATCGGAGAAGGCAATGCTTTGCCAATCAGCGGAGGTCCAATTCCAATACTGCCGTGCAAATGTAAGCCTTTTCTGCCGATGCATCTTCGTTAGCATAGGTGCTGTGACCATCCGTCCGCACAAGAGCCCCATACGCAGCAGGGTTCGCTGAACTGTTCTTTTAGACACATTTAGGTCCCCTGTTTCATTCGGCCAGTGAGTTGTTCCACTGTAGCGTGTCGATCGGCTCTCACGCACCTTCGCAACCGACGTTCACCTCTCACATCAATGGCACGTGGTGCTCCGCAGTTTCCACATCGCTTATTTGCAATGGTGCCCTTTCTCTAATCACGATACACTTTAACCATAGCAGCACGCGAACAGTTCACAAACTGCACTGTTCCAGAAATATGGCCACCCTTAGTCCGAAAACCCAGAATCATCCCTTTTTGCAAATCTGAGAAATCGCTCCTTTTATCCATGAACGCAACGAGTGATATGTTTTCAGAATGCCCGCAGCACACGTTATATACCCTCGAAGCCAGCTCACGACACGTGCCTTCTTTCATTGGCTAAGCGCTGTTGACGTCAAAAGTAGGAGGTGGTCAAAATAATGTGACTAGACTGTGTAAAAAAAAGTCAGTGTTTTATATAAATTTCCTGCGAATTTGAAGACTTCGGTTTTGCACAGATGGAGAGCAGCTGAATTCTTATTGTTTCGGAAATGGCATCTCACCGGCGTTAGATTATTGCAAAGCTAATCCCAGTGTCCCATTTCGGAGACGTCCTCGGCGTTGCGTCTGCTCTATATATCTGGCAGATGTGGTCTAAAATGCCCTCTCTGGGCTTGCTTGCACCCATTGAGGGCAAAATAATTCAACGCATAGAAATCCACCTAGTCTGTCAGATTTTTATTGGATGTTTTCGCTGCAAATTAGTTCAGCTGTTTCAAAGAACTCACTGAATGTGATGTCGAATTCTCAGGGAGTCCTCAACGTAGGTGGGTTGACACGTACGCTGTGCTTCTGCATCCGTCCACCCTCGGCGAACTTAAAAGTGCACGTGGATTTAAGGACCTCGTTCGTGTTTACCGATCCGTTGGCGTACAAGAGGTGCGCCAGCGTACCGGCGCCAAGTCTTTCCCCCGCTTAAGCTTGCTTAATACAGAGGCAGGCTCTTGCATTGTCTCACTGCTCAACAGAAGCCTGCCGCTAAGCGCACAAACAACAAACCCCGATACTCCTCCGCCTTCGTAAAGTGGGAGAAGCCAATTCCCAGTCTTGTGTGAAATTAAAGATACTGCTTTAAAAGAGCGTCCCGCTCTCAAGCTCTCAAGAAGTTTCTCTTCCCCCCACATGGTCAGTCTATTAAAGAACTCTATTTCCAAGAGTCTGCTCCTGTCCGGCTTCCCCCCCCCTCCACTCTTCGTTTTAACAATTAGCAGCGGTTCGAGAGAAACATCATTTCGTGACGGGCAAAACACTCGTCTCTATCGACAACACTTCATGAAATAGCTATGCAGCGTTGGGGTAACCGTTCGGACCAGAAAAAACTGGCCAGATTAAGAAATGTTATTTAGGGCGTTTAGCATTCTAGACGAAGTTTTCACACTTTGTGCTAAATTTATAATAATATAGACTCTGCTGGAAAGATTTTTAAATGGGTGTGACTTAGCATATACTTTTATGAGTAACAAGATCTGTGCTACTACTTTTAGTCAGCTTAAAGTTTGTTTTTTTTTACAGCTAAGGCTCAGATCTTGTGTTTCTCATCTTTAGAATGGATTTCCAATCTTCACCTTACGAAAATGTTTCCTTTTTTATATTTTTGTGGATATCACATTTTTTAAACTTCTGTACACAAACGTTCGAGTGGTTATAAACCTCAATGAGCTTCTCGCGATTAAACCATCGAAACACAAACTATTTCAATATTATCTAAAAATACATAAATGACAAAATCCGTAACCCATGTTTAATCCGAGGATTTTCGAGTGCTTGTTGAATGATGATGCAATGCATAGCCATAGGCTTACAGATTCCGTTATGTTACAAACCATATGTTATGGACAAGATAAAATATTGCCACCGGCTGTAGTACAGAAGCCCTACTCTAGACGAAGATGCACTTGTGGACAGTGTATCATGCAAATTGATTGTCAGCAGATAAAAATTGTTTGTTTCCATTCTGATTTTTTTTCAGGTATGAGACGAAGATGCCCTTGTAAACAATATTTTCTTATTCATTCAGTATAAGACAAAGTGTCGGCTGGGGTCGTTCGTGGTGCTAGGTGCGACAATATTTGTTGACCCCCCCCCTTTACACAAACACAGAAGTTTTTGTGTGTGCTGGATTGTATGGTTTTCTGCCATATATATGGAAGGCATACGGTATATATTAATAGTCGCGCTTGTTGATTCAAAAGTCGTTGCCAAAAACAAAACAGTTTTTTGAACTTAATTGCACTAATACTGTATTATGGTTATTTGGATTACTCCAGTGACAGCGAGACTTTCATCGGTTCCAATGGTCATCACTCATCATTTCGAACACCACATTACTAGCAGTTTATTTATTTATTTATTTATTTATTTTTTGGTGTTTTACGTACTCTACCATTTTACAAAAAACAAGAGCGGGGGGGGGAGCTCCGCGCTTCCCTGAATTTGGCTGTAGTGGCACTTTTCACACAGCCCTAAGGCCATTCGGAACTATAAGTTTGCAGAACCCAAAATTCGAACAAACAAGACGAGCTTATGCCAACGTATCATTAAAAGGAAATCAACAGATTCTTCAAAGTTGCAAAAAATATATATCAGAGGGCAGGAACCAAACATTCGGTTTACCCAGTAATTTTCCCTTGTTAAATACATGAATGAAACGACTGGAATCCTCGCACTGCGTATCGTTGTAGCAAATGCTCCATATTACCAAGGTGCGTTGTCAACCAAAATGAGTGCTATAAATCTATAAAAGCATGTAGTTCTCTTATTGGGGAATAAAACATTTAAACTACGATATCATAAAAACAATTATTTACCCTTATTTACCACATGAATTCGTAAAATGAAATCGAGAAATAAGTTGGTAATGCTCATGGTAATGGTAGTGTTAAAAGCGGTCTCATCATCGCAAGTACACTGAAGTGCCAAAAATCATCGGATGCGTACCTGGTATCGTGTAGGACCTCCTCTAGCCCGGCGAAGTGCAGCAACTTGACGTGGCATCGATTCCAATAGTGGCCGGAAGACTTCTGGGGAGATGTTGAGCCATGCCGTCTGAACAGCAGCCCACAGCTCGCTGGTATTTTTTGGTGAAGGATCTTGGGTCGAATGGACTTTTCTACCACGTCCCGTAAGTGCTTCACTGGGTTCATGTCGGACAAACGTGGTGTCCACACCATGCTTCGAAACTGCCCAGCATGCTCCTCGAATCAATTTTGAAAAAAATGGGCCCGATGACATGGTGCATTATCCGCCTGGAAAATTCCATTGTTGTTGGGGTATATGAAGTCCATAAAGGGCTACAAATGGTCACCCAACAGAGCAACAAAACGATTACGGGTTAATGACGTGTTTACAAGAACTAGACGACACAAACCTTGTCACATAAAGACACCCCACACATATATGGAACCACCACCAGGTCGCACAGTGCCTTGTTGACAGTTTGGGCCCACGGCCTAAGTGGGTCTGCGCAACACTTGAACCCTACCATCATCTCGTAACAACTTATAGCGTGACTCATCGGACCACGCCACATGTTGCTAGTCTTTCAGGGGCGAATTACTGTGTTCACGAGCCCAGGTGAGGCGTTGTGTCCGATGTTGTGGTGTTAACAAAGGGATTCTAGTGGGTCTTCTGCTCCTATACCCCATGGATGCTAAATTACGCTGCACTGACCTGATGGATATGTCTCTGGTACTTCCTGCATTGGATATCGATGTTGTTTGAGCCAGTATCGCTGGTCTGTTAGCATGGGAAAGTCCTGGTCAGATGCCGCTGGTCACGGTCATTCAGTACCCGTGGTTGGCCACTGCGCTGTCCCCAGTGGATGGTAATGCCTTCCATGAGGTATTTTCCGTACACACGTGACACCGTGAATCGAGGAATGTTGTTTTTTTTGTTTGTTTTGTTTGGAGGTTTAACGACCACCGTGAGCAACTCAATGGGCTATAAGCAGTCGCCCGTCCCTAATTTAGGGTCACTGGTTCCAGGGAAGGGAGAGAGCCAGTGCCGTAAGACAAACACAACATCCATGCCTCACCGGGATTCGAACCCGGACCCCGTTCGGACGAATGATCAGAGGCCATCGCTTAGACCACTGCGCCACCGGGGCGGCCGAGGAATGTTGAATGTTCACACAACTTCAGAAACTGAATGCCCCATCCGTCTGGCTCTCACTACCATACATCGTTCAAACTCCGATAATTCACGTCGGCTTGCCATAATCCTACTGGCGGTTGCTCAGTTTGACTCACGAGATAACACCTCGCAAGTAATAAAAATCGTGGCGTGCGTCGAAGCCTTTATACGACGCCAGCGCCAGTTACAAATTTGCATACTGCTATCCCATGATTTTTGGCACTTGAGTGTAGTATTCCTTTACTGAGTGCTTGAATCTGTCGCCACAGATCAGAATATCTTTGTAAATATTTTAAATAGTGAAATTTGTACGAAAATGAACCTGAATTGCTCTGTTGTTACCACTTGTTCAGTTCAGACGACTATCACGAAAATATCCAAGTATTTTATGGGATCTGATCTTCCAGTTTGGCTCAGTACATAATTATGTAGGTTATACACATCTGTGATTAATTAATTAATTAATTATAATTAATCACAGATGTGTATAACCTAAACGGGACAGCCACACCCTCGTATTGCGTATGTGGAAAAAAACTTAATGGATCAACGTAACATTCTGGGTAACAGTTCCTCCAGATGGAATGCATTGAAGACAAGCTGAGCTCGACATGTCCACAAATAAAGTACCGAATATCAATTAAAGGTGCGCCTAATAAATTGGCCTCTCAGTGTATATCGATTCGCGCAAATAGTAAAAACTGAATAGAATACTTTTACCAATTTTACCGTTAAGAGGAAGTTTATTTGTGAGTAGAAGTTATATAAAATGTGATTTCAGAACTTTCATTGCACATGTCCACAATTACGATGACTAAGACCATGTCTCGTACGATGACTAAGACCATGTCTCGTACGATGACTAAGACCATGTGGTATCAGTCGATTAAGTTTTTGATCCCTCCTATCGATAGCTTGAATTCGGGTCACGTGAGTTGGACATGGTGAGACATGAATTCGCCTCAGTTTCAGACTTTCGCTGCATTCTCGTCCGTCAGTTGATTCACGGAAATCAAAGATTTGCGAGCATTCCATACTTGCATGGTTTATCCCGCTACCAAAACCATTGCTGTATTTTTTTACGTGGCAGGCTTCTGCCGAGTCTTCATAGAGTGTATCCTAATAACATGTTGATAGACTATCGTGCTGCAATAGCTATTACAGCTTTTGTTTGACTTCTATCCTCGTTTCAAGAAGGTCGAATGACTGCCATGCTGTCATTCGACCTCCGTTCAGCTTTTGCTGTATTTGTTTCCCTTAATAACACTGTAGGTTGGTTGACTGAAAAGATATAATAACAACTCCGTTTTGTGAGATTTACGTATCCCAGAATCACAGTGTCTGTAATGCGATATAAGGAAGTTTGCTTCGATTTCCTGATGTTTCAATCTTGCTAATGGAATGTATAATTATTGCAATGATATAGACTATCTGAAGACAAAATATGGAATTTGAGCGTTACACGTTTTCAAAGGTGTTGACCCTCAAAGAGTGCTTCTGGAACTTGAATTAGCGGATGATGTTACGATTGGCAGACATAAATTTTCAGAGAAAGAGGGTAAAGGCAGTTAAAATGGTTCGATTAATAATAAAGCGCATTTTTTTAATTATTTCTGTTCCAAAAATGTTTAAAAGGCATTTAATTTCTTGCTAGTGGCAGAGGAAAAGAAGTAGAGGAAGAAAACAAAGACGATGCGGCAAACTACAAGTATAACACATGTACGTGGATCTGTAAAGTCCTGTTTCCTGTTAGAACATTAATCTTCATAGAAAGTGATTAATAAATAATCCATGTTTACATGTATCGCCAGACGCCTGAATTAGCCCCCAGGCGTGTAGTTAGCTGTAGCACGTCGACCTCTCTTTTCATTGGTCATAGGAAGGTACCAAATACTTTGGTTGGCTAACAGGTAACCACTAAAAAGTATTCCCCAAAGCAAACGTTGCTATTATAGACATTTAGGTTTTTTGCCTATTCCGAAAACAAAAAAGAAAAGTAAACCCATTGAATGAAATAAAACAGAAAAAAGGCTGATTCATTGTTAACATAGCATGCACAGTAATTCACAAATAGATAAATTACAAAGAATTCATTGCGCTGTGTATTACGGCAAAGCAATGGTTCGTTGATCGTGCAATTGAAGGGTATGTGGTAAATAGACATCATTAGGCGGACTTCATTTCCTGGCTTCATTCGCTCGCTAGGGGAATGCAGTAACAAACCGTGACCGAAAATCAGACCCGACGTTTGGACGTAGTAGAGTAATATGTTGTTAAACGGACCATGTCCCTCTATATTTGCTGCTGTGGTTACGGATTTTTTGTTTCACTTTTCATTTCGTTTTTTTCTTTACAGGGGGATTTGTATTAACTTTGACGTCGAATGTCCATTTACATTTCTACTTTTAACAACGGGGAAAAAATATGTTCTTTTTTTTCAGTAACGGTTATTTAGTACTTCCTCGTTTCTTAAAGAAATGGCGTACTGAGAGAAATCAAATTTAGATAATGTTTCTCCGACAATTCATTTAGTTCATCACACTGCGATTTCATTTGTTTTGTTCTGTTTTCTTGTACTTGCATTTTATTTCTTTAAAACTCAGTCAAAACGACGTAGTACATACAGTCCAATAAATAACGGATCCGATTGAATCGTGATTTGAAGGGAATCTGGTTTAATCTGATTTGGCAGTTTCAGAGATATGAATGCATAAGATCTGTAGATGTTATAATTTTGTCCAGTAGTCTGTTAACTTGTCAGAAGCAGTATGTATACATGTACCGAAAGAACCATTTATTAAACACACCAACCGAATAATGTGTGGCTTTACTTTTCTTTCTCTCAACAGCAGCAACAGCTCTTGGCATGGACCAGCTGTTGAAAACGTTCGAGTTATATTTCGGCCTGTGATTCCACGGCAGCCGAGGGTAAAAGCCCGAGAGCTGCCTGTAGTGAGTTCGGGGTTCGAATGTATTACTCTACGTCGTGACACAGATGCTCAATCGGCTTCAGATATGGAGACTGAACGGGCTAATCGACGGTTCCGAACTTACTGGAATGCTCCCTACACAAGTCCTTTGGAAAGAGCAAGTGATGAGACCAGGCGCTGTCTTGCCGAAAGACGGCCTCCTGCTGTGGGAACTAGACAGCTATGAAAGGGTGTAGATGATTGGCGAGTAAGTACTTACCGTAGCCTTGTCCGACGATGGTGGGCTCAGTATGTACAAGGTCCCAGGTAGCCGACGTAAACACTCCTCATAACATTACACTGTCTCCACGGTACTGTAACATCCCAACTTGACAGTTGGAATTCATGGCCTCGTTTACTCCACATATGAACATTCCCATCGGAGTGTTTCAGTAGGAAGTTCAATTTGTTGGACGGAGTTATCGGAAATCAGTTTTTTTCGGTCAACTGGCAAAGATCCTTTGCTTAATGTAGCCTCCCAGCCTGGTAACGTGTTGTCAACAAGGGTACTCGATATGGGCGTTGGCTGCCATAGTCCAATCATTCCTACTTACGTCGAATATTCTTTGCACAAACATGCGTAGATGTCCTATCGTTGAATACAGACGTCGTCCTTTCCATTATGGCTTTCTGTTACGATACGGGATAGTCGCAACTCACCTCGAACATCAACGGCCAATTTAAAGGCAACATTTCCCCCACTGTTGCCAGTTTTGATACAGTCCTAGAATACAGTGCTACCGGTTTTGATACAGTCAACTGAACGAAAACGACTCTTTCTTCGCCTCCCTCTTTGTTAGTGAAGAAGTATAAAGAAAGGAAGTAATTGCTCATGCTTCTGTTGAAATGATATTTGAAAGTAAACTTGAAATACGAAACGACACTTGTGGAGTAGGTTTCTTCCTTTTAGCTCTCACAAAACTGCTACACAGAGAACATAGGCTAGGGTTCAGGGATTGAACGAGAAAATTTAATAGCTATTTTTCAAAAAAAAAAAAAAAAAAGAAATTAGAAAAACTTTCGGTTTTCTTTGGGGGGGGGGGGGGGGGCAATTCTTCGAACATTTTTCTTGAGGATACGCAGTAGTCACAAGTCCCACATCTCCGACGCCCTTCTCCTCCGGGGGATTTGGGACTGAACCTTCGAGCAGTGCGTATTAACACTTGTTATTTGGCCAATCTTTTTAAATTTTTTTTTACCACTGCAGCTTGAATTTATGAATTAATGATGAGCTAATGGACTTAATTTCACAAGGTGACAGACGTTTACGATAAACGAACAGACCAATAAATTATAAACGAAGTGTTCTCAATAATTGTGTTATGCAATCAATTTTGTTTTTGGTTGTGTGTGTACATTTATATTTATCGGTAGTAATTTTTTAACTAAATCCTTCAATCTAAATTGATAGAAAACGAAGTGAAAAAATTTGGAGGTATGTGCAGTAATGTTTCAAGTGGGCTAAGAATGCGAATTATGACGTAAGCAGTATTTTAAACAGGTCGATGTCGTGAAGGTATTCCAGAAGGACTTCCAGTATGTAGACGAGTGATCGAAATTACGGTTTTCCGACATCTCCAAATGCTAAGTCTGGGTTCTAATCTGTGGGCAAGGCACGGATGCTTAATTTGTCCTTCCGATTGGTTCTCTCGCTTCGCTGTAAATATGATTACATTCAGGATAAGCGATGGTTGAAGTTTTAGATACATTGTAGTGTTTTTATAAATTGTGTGTAATTGTAGTTAAGTAATTAATTAATGTACTTAGCAAAACATTCGTTGAACACAACATAATCTACAGAAAAAGAAAAACATAGTCTTCTGACTATCAGAAAGTAACTGCCAGAGTTTCTGCAAAATTGCAAAATTGAACTGGTTCATTCCAAATATGAAGCAGTAGCAAACAAGATATTGTAGTCACCAATATACATTCTTTTTGCGTAGATTTTTAACAATCAGGAATCTTACGGGATCATGTTATCGTAACAGCACACTCGTATATCAACATAGCAATCTCCACAAGAAATCTACAATCTCCGTTCTTTTTTGTGTTTGCCATCTCTGCGTCCACTTTATCTCATCACACCACTTTTTTATTTTCCATTAACTCACTGTCAGCTTTGCCAAAACGGAAAAGTTGCTTGCGGAAGTAATGTGCCGTTTAGTAAGTAAATCTTAAACCGAGAAGTAACGAAATTTACTTAAAAAACAGAAACTCAAAAGTTAGGTTTAAATAAAGGTATGTAACTCAAGATATGAGGGTCAGCATTACATTTCTTTTCCGCTCTGTGATATTGTTTTATCGCAAGCCGCAGCAAATGCAAAGATTGTTGAAAGAGGATGACCTATGCCACTCAACATCAGCAAAGTTTTTGATCTGCGCAAGAAGTGAAACACTTTTGTGCATCACACTCCATGGAATTTATTGCATGGCGTCACCTGACTTGAGGTTTCGCTTCATTTTTGGCCAGAAACGAAACATCTAAATTTGTTACCAAATTTGCTGCTCATTCGTCTAGGGATCGTAATATCAATCGAATATGCGATGTAACCAAAGGATTGCGCATACATTGTTTTTCCTTCTTTCGATTTCAGATTGCAATGGAGAATTCTTATTCAGTTTCTTCTGCGAACAGGCACTTCTAAATCTGTACAAAACGGTAAGGAATCAATCAAACCTTCATGTCCAAATTTGCTGCTCAACGATGGCAATAACAGGTAGCCAGATGGTGAAGAAACGTGGCGTAACGGGAGGGGACGACGGTGTGCACTCACACACATACGCGTGCTTAAAACACGCACCCACTTATTAATTTGAAAGTTTTAAGTTAACATATTTACTTACAGTTTTAGTACACAATACGGTAAAACTCGCTTGAAGGTGACATTGTGATACTGGGCGCACTTGCACAGCTTTTACAGCAAGTAATGTTTCTTTAGTTGTAATTGTTTATATGTAATTTAAGTACCAACGTTGTGATTGAAAGTTTTGAAAGTAAAACATGAGGATGCAACTGTTCCATCAAATATTTCATCTGAAGGAAGGCAGCTTTTTTCTTATATAGTTGCTAAAACGAAAATTTTGAAATATTTTTTCTAAAATGAAACGGCCGTTTTTGAGCTTAGCGTCGCTGAATTAACTACACTCATATGTTGTCATAGTTACTTCACTTCACTGGAATCAATTTTCTGCCAATGAAGACAATGAACAACACCATCAAAGCTGTGACGTATATTCCAAATTAACTTTCC
The DNA here is from genome assembly GCA_039090855.1 of Macrothele yani. Taxonomy (NCBI): domain Eukaryota; kingdom Metazoa; phylum Arthropoda; class Arachnida; order Araneae; family Macrothelidae; genus Macrothele; species Macrothele yani. Next base: position 166,502,728 of record CM077007.1, read on the forward strand.
TTTTCAGTTTCTTTCCCTGTGTAAATCTTGAGTTTATTCTCAGTTATACTTCACTCTTAACGTAATATCTTTTCTCTCAAACGAATACTGTTGGCAACATAATTGAGGTGGAATGAACGTGACGTAGGCCTGGGTTGATAAGAACGAGAGATATAAACAACGAGTAAACTGTTGCTTAAAGAGAGCGTTGTGTTGCAGAGCGATTAATGTGGAACGTAGCGTTGTTGGTGTGTGGTGTGTGTTTAATGTTGATACTGTTTTGTTATGGAAGTGCTACATCCTGAATAAAGCATCTTTTCCGTAAGCTTGACTTGTATTGTTTACATGTTTCATCTGGCCGTTAAGGTTTAATTTAGGAACTATTTCATCTTATGGTTATGTTTTTTTAAATAACGTAGAAGTACGAAAAGACTTCTACGTTATAAAGCGCCTAACGTCTTCCTAATGTCAAAAATCAAAACAACCATTCATTCACACTTTTTGGACGGTTTTGTTTTATAGCATAAAACTAATGCATTATTTGATTGGTTCACACGTATGTGACTTGAATGACAAAATCAATCAGGCATTTGTATTTTCATATACGTAAATGACAAATAGCGGGATAGATACCGTGATGACCATGAGAAAATAATATACTTTGCAAGGAAAGCAATGCGGTTAAAAAATGAAAATTTGTTTCATGAAATTATGAAAAGCATAACACATACATTCCGATATCCGTTACATGAACAATGGGACAACTTAAAATGAGGTAACTGTTTTATAAATTTACCTGTTGAAGTTGACATTAGAAAAGCAGTGACTTTGGAGTTATTGGAGAATATCAGCAGGATGTGGTGAATTCGAAATTTCAATTAAGGGTATTGCTTAATATCATAGTGTATTTAGTCAGCTTGGATGATTTTTGCTAAAGAGCACCACCTCACGAAACCTCTGCTGGATTGCCCGTCAAGCTTTCTGATCGTTTTCGGCGATTACATCGTTCGCAAAATGCAAAACTTCTCGAAAAATATGATATATTTTATAAAAAGGTTTGATACTGTGTATGTGCGTACCACACCAATAGTAGTGCCCTTACTAAATTTAAGACATCATCAAATCCATTGGCGTTTGGTAAGTACCAGATGCAGGACTGTAGATAATTTTGTAGAATATGCATCTGCCCAAAGAAAGAAAACAATTTTTTCTTCGTAGGAAATTGAAATATTCTGTGCAAACTTTGAAGCGCAGATCTTGGAAAAGCAGAAGTGGTCATCCAAAGGAACTTAGATGTAATGTTCTCGCTTTAAACGATATTTGTTGCTATTGTGTCAAAACTTCGTGGTATGTTCATCCCCTAAGAATTTGCCGTTACATGTAATACTCACCAGCACTGCTTATCGCTTAAAATGTCGACTTCCGTCATAAAGTTCTTGAATTCCCTAAAACTGAAAAGAAAACTTTAAAATATTGTACGTTATTTTGATTATCAATTGCGCATTCTTTAAATATAATAAGAAAAAGAAAAGAATAATGACGCCATTAAGTCCACGGGCTAGGCCGTTTATTGCAAGCTTGATCCCCAAAAACGAGAACAAGAGAAAAATTGGGTTATACATGTTTTTAACAAAGCAATCTAAACGGTCTTCATCAAGAATGTGTTTTTGCTCCTTTTATTTTATTCATTTTTTTTCGCAAGGTTATAGGTAATGTTTCAATGAATTCCCGGATACAGATGAAGATTTTTAACAATCGGATCACAAGACACAGTTTAGGGGTTTTCGGAAAAACTTAAAATTATGTTTAAAATAATGCTAGGTTAAAAGGCGAAGTGGAAAATACAAAAAATCCGGTCACTAATTAAAAAAAATGCGTTGACAATTCTTGAGATAATTTGAGATACCGTAAAATAAAAGAAAATGATTTGAGAAATGCGGTGAAATGTCACAGATATGAAAGACAACCTTGAACACTCATGCTGGCAATCGGTATGAAATAAAAACGAAGTTAGCTTTTTTTCCGCCACCGTTCTAAATAATAAGGGCATTATCAAGTATTGTCCCGGGTAACACATTACATCCATTCGACGTCGAATTTTTGGTCGATATGAAACTTCGAATGTAGATATTTATGTCCACATTTGTTACATCTTTTTGACGTCGAAGTTTAAACCTATTAAGTCGATATCAAGTCAACAGTAGACAAAGATTCGACCTTTCGAGAGAAACTTATATATCGTTACTACGTAGTGTAAACGTCAATTCTACGTTGGTATTACGCAGTTCAGTCATCGATTGCAGTACTGGCCACGCTGGTGACGCAGTGGTCTAAGCGATGGCATCTGAACATAAGGGGTCCGGGTTCGAATCCCGGTGAGGCATGGATGTTGTGTTTGTCTTACGGCACTGGCTCTCTCACTCTTCTCTAGAACCAGTGACCCTAAATTAGGGACGGGAGACTGCTTGCAGCCATTGAGTTGTTGCTCACGGTCGTTGTTAAATCTCAAATTAAAAAAAAAAATTCAGTACTGTTGTAATGTCGAATCTACGTTTATTCTACAATTTAGATGTTGAAACATGAAATTCTAAACTTTTAATCGTGGCATAAAACGTAGAATGTATTCGTATTTCCAGTACAATTCTACGACGCTGTCTACGATTAAAAGATCATGTAATGTTTTTTATTGTTTCAACATCTAACTATGTCTTTTCGGACGCATTCGAAAAGACACAGTTCTCAAACATTTCACAGAATTTTTGATGATCTGTCAGCATCGCGCTAGGCCTATCCCTAATTGGGATATGCGTACGTACAAATTATATATCTTAAAAAGTAATTCTACTTGAAGAAACGAGACTCAACTTCTTATAAACATACTTAAGCAACAAAAAAAAAAACTTTTAACTTACCGGCGAAAAAGGAGACAGGTAAGAATCTCGTCTTACAACAGAAATGATGCAACCGACTAACACCCAAAGGAGGATTAGCCAACACTCCAGCATCCAAAAAGTTTGTTTAGCGTAATGGTTGCAAAGGCGCATGCGCGCGATGTTCACAGATCGCATAAAAAACATCGATTATTCGACCTAATCGAACTAAAGGGATAAATTGCGTAAAACCGTCTACATGTATACTGAAATTTAATGTATTGATTTTTCTTGACGTTCCTCTTATCGATTTAACGTCGAAAACTATGCCTCGACGTAATATTGACCTGGTAACCAAAAATCGACGTCGATTCGACATTACGGTGCTACTAGGGGTCCTCCCTCAAATTTCGTTCTGCTATACTTCCTGTTAAAAATTAAAAATGTTTATCAAGTACAAAATATCACTGATTAATTGATTTGGGAAAATATACAGAGGCATGAACGGAAAAGCGAAAATGTTATGACCAGCGCGTCTTTATGCAAATCGAAGCAACTGCAGGTAAACAACGCCCCGTGTGCAGGTTATGAAACGATATAAATAACATAATATTGAGCTCAGTCAACTAGTGTCATTCTTCTTCTTCAGATGCGAAATGCAGCGGGCATAAACCAGTTTAAAAAAGTCTAAATTGTAATAGCCAGACGACAGGGTCAGGGCATTTTCGAGACGGTAAGGCTTGTGGAGTGCCCACGGTCAGCCACGGTTAGTACCTTTAAAAAGTGGTCTAAGGAGCGAAACACCACGAACCAAGAGACAACGTAGCGCAACTCGCTAGTAATTTTAGTTCTGGTCAAGGGATTAATGTGCCACAACATACACTACTACATCGAACCCCGCTGAAAATCAGAAAATCAGGCTGCATAGCCACAGGCTGCTCCGAGTGTCCTCGATTCACCGCCGAAAGCGCCTACGATGGGCATGCAAGCATCAAAACTGGACCTTGATTGATTGGAAGAAGGTCGTCTGCTCCGATGAATCTCGTTTCTTATTACACCATGTAGACGGCCGGTAACTTACGCATCGTTTGCAGGAGATGTTAGCACCAGAATGCACAGTGGGACGAAAACAATCCGGTTGGAAAAGTGTCTTGCTTTGGGCAATGTTCTACTGGGAAACTCTGGATCTAGACAACCATGTGCAGAAAACTATGACTCCTACTTAAACACCATTGCAGACCAGATACATTGTTTCATGACAACGGTGTTCCCTTCTTGTAGTGCGTTCTTTTGTAAGGATAATGCGCCCTGCCACACTTTTTTTTTTTTTTTTTTTTGGATTGCAGGTTTAACGACCACCGTGAGCAACTCATTGGGCTGTTAGCAGTCGCCAGTCCCTAATTTAAGGCCATTAGTTCCAAGGAAGGGAGAGAGCCAGTGTCATAAGACAAGCACAACATCCATGCCTTACCGGGATTCGAACCCGGACCCCTTTCGGACGAATGATCAGAGGCCATCGCTTAGACCACTGTGCTACCGGGGCTACCTGCCAAACTTCCCAGACTGTTCGAGAATGGTTCGTGGAACATGAGGAAAACTTCCCGGTATTGCCCTGGCCTCCAAATTCTCCAGACATCAATCCAATAGGGCATTTGTGGTTCCTGTTGGAGCAGCAAATCCGATCTACGACGGCTCAACCACATAATTTACAAGATTTAAAAGTGTTGGTGCCAGATACCATAAGACACTTTTAGACAGCACGTGGAGGACCAACATCCTATTAGCAGATTGTCATGATTTTGCTATTCGGTGTATATGAATTTCTTTTTCACAAATCACTCTCACTTTAATCTTTATTTGGATGCACTTAGCATCAATGTATTATTTTAAGTAATTATTTACAGCTGAAATATTTGCTTTGGTTTTGTGAACTTCTGAATAAAACGCAATAATATCGCAGTTCCTTGGATGACGTTGTGGCCACAGTTCTGTATTTTAACGTCTAAAGCCTTAAATTCAATATCTGTTCCTGTAAGATGTACATAACATTGCTCTAGTTTCCAAGTGCCTCATACGACACGCAAGAACGATTTAACAAATGAGTAATGTCCGGTTTGCACTTTGACCTTTATTGAAGTCGAACATTACAGAAGAGTGTGGTACACAGTAAAGTGGATAGTGCAAAAAGCCAACATCTGGAAAGGATGTATTTCACAAATTTATAAAACGTTCGTCCGAACATATTAATTACTGGAGAAAAAAATAAAGGCAAAATGGATCATGATTTCTTAAAAATTGTAATAGAGAGATTTTAAAAAATGAAAATTTATTTAGGTAATAATTAAGAGATAGGCTTTGTCAACTACAGAAACCAGAATTAAGAAAAGATGAAAGCTTACAGCAAGTTGTATTTGATTTGCTTAGGAAATTTAAGCAGTTTCTCTTAGCTGCCCGAAAAGCAGAATTTTAGCAAGCAATAAAAACGAAATTCCAACATTTAACTGTTACACATTTTTGTATATTGTACTCATGTATACAGTATGTACATAAAGTTTCCGTAGGAAATAAAGCTAAAAATCATTAAACGCGACAGCAGATGAGGCGGCAGAGTTTCAAAGCAAGAAAAAAATCTGCAGAATAATTTCATCTGGACCCTACTTAATAGCTTGGCGGTTCTCATCCTTTCCCTCTTTCTCTCTCTCCCTCTCTCTCTAGTGTACTTTAAAATTCTGTTTCAACCTGCAAAGGAAATCACGAATGAAAAACAAAGAACTGATAACTTTTAACTCAGAGTTAGATGAATATGATTAAGACGTTTATGCGTACGCTTCCGCGAGCAATTTTACACACAATCGGTTTCCTAGGCGATGCAGTGAGGACTTGAATTTTCATCCGGCCCGCACATAATTGCTTTCTGCCTCGTTAGATCAAGCGCCTCTGTTGACAATCTGATAAGGAGATTGAGGCAAAAGCTAACATCATTTTCATCAGACTCGACTAAAGCTTGGGATGCAAAACGCTTTCCAATCGTGAATCGGTCGGCTACCATTTTTGATTTTTCTTGTATTCAGTCAGCTTTGCCTCTGTTGTGCCCGCTACATTTCCCTCACTGTCTGTTTCTTTCTTTTTCCTTTATTTTTTACCTCTCCGATGCTCATGGGTGTTCATCCCTGGTGTTCCCGAGGTTTCACTTCGTCATCAGATACAGCGGGTGAATTGTCGCTGTGAAGAGTCTATTGCCTTTTCAACGCTCAAAAAGTGGGAATCCAATAAGCGATAAATAAATTAGAGAAATCAGCCTTCGCCAGTGACCTGGGACTTGAACGCAACATTACTCTCTCTCTCTGTGTGTGTCTCTCTCTCCTATCTCTCCCTCTCTCTGATACGCATACTTCGTTCTCCTTGTTCTATTCCCCGCGACCAGGAGAGTGGCAATTTTTTTTATTCGATTCTTTCCCGCATAGGACAAAAAAAAAAAAAACTACTTCCGTCTCCTAACTGCGGGATAGATAAAAGCGCTTAGTGGGCATTAAACATAGTCTTTTTTTCACTCCACATTTTATTTTACCAGTATTTCTTGCTTGTATTGTATCTGTTCATGTCGAGCACCCAACGGTGAATACTACAGAAGTTCAATAACTACTATTAAATTTAAAAATAAATTAAGAAACCATTGAGTCAGTAGGAGAATAAATATCTAAAGAAACCCGTTTGAATTAAAGGAAGAGATTGAAAATTGTACAGGGAGAAGTCCGACGGTACATGCATCAACAAGATTGCCTTTCGTGTTTCAAGAAGAAAGAGCAGATTTGTCCTTCAACATCTACTGTTGTTAGATCCCATTGAACATACATAAAACATGATGATTAAACGGCTTTGCCATAGTTTGCATCTTCCCATCTTCCTATTCGATAAAAAAAATTGTAAAGCTTCATATTGGATGTGCCCAAATACTTACGGTGTCCCAAGAGTTCTCGGCTTGACCTTCAAGGAATTGTCTCGTTGTTTCTCGATTTTCGGACGTAATAATGCAAGTCTTTACATGCCGCTCGCTCAGACAGACTTTTTCAGTTTCATAGTTATGTTGGTAATCTTTTCCCAGTTCCTAGAATGTGACTTGGTGAACCAAGAAAGGAAAAATTGAGAAGCAAGAGCTGAGAGCCGCGGTAAAATATTTGAAAAAATAAAGGATTTGGTGGTAGCACTAGGGGCGAATGCCTGTTCCTACAGCACTGTAAAGAAGTGAGTGGCGTACCTCAAGCGTGGAAGGACGAGTGTAAATATGACACGTGCTTCGGCAGACCCTCTGAGGCCAACACTCAAGAAAATGTAGACAAGGTGCACGAAACAGAATCGCCAGATAGACGTTAATAATCAGGCAGATTAGTCAGACACTGCACATGCCAGAAACGAACAGTTGATCGCATTCTAACAGAACATCTTACAATGACAAAGGTTCCTGCCAGTTAGGTCTCAGATCTTCTGACACCTGTGAAAAAACTGCTCAGATTGAATATGTTAACGAGACAATCATGAACAGTTTGAAGCCAATCCAGAAGAATTTAACAACGTAAACAGTAACAGTGGATGAAACCTCAACACACAACTGTATTTTAGAGTCCAAACAATGGGAGCATGGTCGCTCGCCCACGCCAAAGAAGACGGAATCTGTCACTTCTGCTGGACAGGAGACAACAGTTTTCTGGATTACCTAAGAAATGGTTACGGTGGATTACCTTGTGAAGGGGCAACCCATCACCGGAGCATGCTAGGCTCATTTACTCAGTGGCGTCGAAACTATTTTTGAACAGCGGGGGCAAGATGTCGGAATACAAAATTTTTGTTCACAACATAAAATTCATAGTGCAACTGTAAACCAGGACGTGATGTCGTCATTAAGAAAAGCTGCAGAAAAAACAATTATATTGATAAATCATTCACCTCTACAAATTATTTTATATCGATGTAACGTTTATCGATAAAAAAACAGTAGTAAACTAATTCGTTTTTATACTTCCGCATGAGCACGATTTCCACAAGAACTGTAGCCAGCCGTAAACGTTATAATCATAGAATGAATAAAGACATACCTAATGATACACGGTGTACATCTCTTTCCTCCATCTACTTCAGTTTCCTTTTTTTTTTCTTTGTTTATTTTTTTAAGAAGAAGACAGCATTTTTTGTACCTCGTGAAAAAGAAAACGTTACTGCCATTCAAACGGGATCCAGCCCTTTGGACTGTTTACTGGAACTAGCATTTCGTAAAACTATTTTTCGTTGAACGGAGCGAGAAGACTTTTACCATGCATTTCGAAAGTTGCATTAATAAAAATAAAGAACAATACTTAATTTTATCAAAAGGAACTATAAATAGAAAAACAAAGCAAATGTTTATGAGATTTCCAATCACGAACATAATTTGAAAAGGAAGCAAATGGGATGTATTTCCCTCGTACTGATTTGCGTGCGGAACTTCTATCACACCCTTCCTACTTATTTCAAGTAGAGTGAGTACTTCTTGGACTTGCACTTGGGCTGGCTGCTGTTCCCGAAACTCAAAAAGAACTTGTCTGATATGTATTTTGGAAAGTATCAAGACGTTGATGTTGTGGAAGTCTATTTCGACAGCCTTAACAAACAATTTTATTTAGAAGGTGTGTGAACCTTCAAAGGGACTATGTAGAAAAGTAGACTCTTCAAATTCTCCAAGACCATTTTTTCATGGTCGGGCTGAGAACATTTGGGACACCCACGTTTACTTTCAGTCTTTCAATTCGTAGATGTAACTTGAAATGAAGTCACATAAATGAATGGAAAGACTGCAAACAATCAGTTTCTCAGCAATTATGTAAGAAGTTCTTTGAATTGCTCTGTGTCAGTCAGTATATGCAAACGTAAGAGGCCGCCCCGGTGGCGCAGTGGTTTAAGAAATGGCTTCTGATGATTCGTCCGAGATGGTTCCGGGTTCGAATCCCGGTGAGGCATGGATGTTTTGTTTGTCTTACGGCCCTGGCTCTCTCCCTTCCATGAAACCAGTGGCCCTAATATTAGGGACGGGCGAATGCTTATAGCCCAATGAATTGCTCACGGTGGTCGTTAAACCTCCAATAAAAGAAAAATCGTAAGACTGATAGTTCAGTACAGCCAAGAATGTGGTTTGCACAATACAGCAAGCCAAGCAGCTATAAGAATAATAAAAGGAAAATAGATAAGCAAAAGTTTAAGCAACGTTCTCAGTCTTAAAAAATTAAAAGAACATAAAAAGAAAAAAAGCTTCAAGATCTACGCTCTTCATCAAGACATCGTCAGCCCTTGAATGTGTATACTCGTATATTATATGTGCACACATACGTTCGTCAAATTAAAAATGTGTTTAATTATATTTATATGTATAACAATATGATATACAAAGGCGCATCAAAATGGAAGTGCAGAACCTAAATACCCACTGTATATATATGCGTAGCATTTTATTTGCTTTAAATGATTCGTACATAGAAAAAATTTTAAAAATGCCTAACGGAATTTATTCACGAAAAATGCACTGAGTTCTGTTAAACCTAGTAACGGGTCGACAGTGTTGCGCATATCATCCTTTCCGTGACTTTATACATCCTTCTCATGATTCAATACAAATCAGCCTTCTCAGTGACTTTATCTCTACTCACTGCGTTACTGGCCAACAAAAATGGAAGTTACGGCGCAGTGTGGAAAATATAAAAATGCTAATGTCGTGGAACTCAGACTTCTTGATTTAATTTCAATCGTGATTTGGAGTAGCGAGTCTACAGCGACTAATACGTATCGAGCTTGAAACTGAATATCCAAATTGAAGTACTCAGAAAAAGCTTAAACATTTGGATTTGTGTGTTTAGAGTAAAAAACAAACTGCGCCATTTTTGAATTTTCAGAGGTTAATAGATCACATCACTTAATATGTTCGGCTTTGCGCAGGGCCGTATTAAGGCCTTAGCGAGCCTCTAGGCTAAGACATCTGAGCGGACTACCAAAGCTGAGTGGGATCCCAAAGAACTTAGACGGAGAATTATTGAAGTCCTTTGAAACACGAAACTGTAGCAATATGCTTGTGATAATTAATAAGTAGTGCATTCTTCAAACAAACAAAAAATATCTGCAGAGTTTTCATAAAAAATCACTGTATTTCCCACTATTTTTACAAGAACATGAGTTAAAAGCTTAAGATTCCTAGATTTTGTCTTGGAATGTTCAATAATTTATTTCTTTGGTGCATCTTTCTTGTTATGCAATGTGAAGTCACAGTGGATTTCGCTCATCAACTGTTCCGAGTGCAAACGGGGAGGTGTGGGATGATGGTAGTGAAAAAGCTGAAACTGTCTCGCCTACCCCGCTGTACACAACGACATGGAACGTTTACCCATTGTGAGTCTCTTCTTTTTCTTCCAATCCATTTTATAGCCAATTGAGGCTATAGGTTTCCCTCATCTCTTTCCAAGTGTTCATATCTTGGGCTTATCTATTCCACAGCTTTCCAACAGTTTTGTTTATATCATATATCCAGCTTCCCTCTGTTCTTCCACTCTTCTCTTTCCTTTGTATGGTTTCCATTCTGTTACTATTTTAGCACATCTATTATTTTCCATTCTTGCTATGGCCAGCCCATTTCCATTTTAAATTGAGTATCTTTTCACCTAAGTCTTATACACTACTGGCCACCCAAAATGCAACACCAAGAAGGACACGAGATAGCAAAGCCAGATTTACTGGGCACATAACAACAGATACAAAGATGAAACGATTGAGCTTACAGGCCCGTGCGACTTGCGGAACACGCAGACATCAATATATTGTTCGTATGGCCCCCATGGCTGGCAATAACGGCCGCTACACGCCGCGGCATCGAACGAAAGAGGCTTTGGATGTGGGCTTGGGGTATGTCGGTCCAGGCTGCTTCCACTCATTGCCACAGTTCATCAGGCATAGCTGCGGGTGGTGCTTGCCCGGCAACTCGGCTGCCGATCAGCTACCAGACGTGTTCGATGGGCGACATATCGGGAGAACAGGCGGGCTACGGCAGCAGTGACACCTGGTGGGCCGTGAAGAATTGTCGCACGATGCGTGCCACGTGCGGGGGCGCATTGTCTGTTGAAACGTGGCCGCTGACAGGTCCTGCCGGTAAGGGAGGACTACAGGCTCCAAAACGTTCGAGATGTAACGGTCGCTGTTGAGTGTACCGGCGATGCATACCAGAGGAGTGCGGGTGTCATATCCAATTACGCCCCAAACCATAACTACAGGCGACGGACCGGTATGGCGATACATAATGCAGGCGTCATACAGTCTCTCACTACGATGCCGCCACAAGCGGAACCGATCATCGTGGTTTTTCAGGCAGAAGTGGGATTCGTCGGAAAAGACAATATCGTGCCATTCCGTAGTCCAGGTGCGGCGTTCAACGGCCCACTGCCGCCGCACTCGACGGTGGTGTAACGTCAATGGTAATCGGAGCAATGGGCACCGTGCGACAAGTCCCCGCTCCTGCAGACGACGTCGAACGGTACGTGCTGATACAGGTTGTTGCGCAACACACCCTAATTCTTGCGCTAACGTTCATGATGTGGCTGTGCGAGCCGTCAATGCCCGACGCACAACATGCCGGTCCTCTCGTTCGGTGGTGTGCCGCGGCTGCGCAATCGCTCACGTCGGTCCGTCTGTCCGTCGTGCACCCACCGAATCCATATTCGCCTCACTGTGGCTGGATGTCGTCCCACACGGGCGCCGATGTCTCGGTACGATAAACCGCTGTCGCGATAAGTCACTATTCGTCCTCTGTCGAACTCCGAAACGTGCTGGAATGACTGCCGTATTCTGCGATGAGGCATCAGGAAGCTTCCCACGCACACGTCCGGCAGCACAACACACTTCCACTACTTACACCCCGCCTTCTGTGCACCCTTCTGATAGTGCTTTTCGGTGGCGTGCCGGGCGCACATGATTTGCATATGCCCTGAAATGCTAATCGTTTGCATGTCCTCTCGCGGGCGACGCATGCTGTGAATTTCAGTCCAATCGGATGCTTCCTTCTTGGTGTTGCATTTTGGGTGGCCAGCAGTGCATTTAGTACAGATCTTCCCACTTTATGTTGTGTTTTTTCCAATTTGTTTGAGATGTTTTTCTTGATAGGACAGGTTTTAGCGCCCTATATCTTAACGGGTATTATATGTACATTGATTAAATATTTGTGCTCTGTTTTCTGGCTTTATTTTACTACATAGAATCTTCTTTAACTTCCAAAAGGCTGTCCACCTGATTTTTAAACTTCTGTCAATTTCTTCCATAATTCCCTGTTTCTTTGGGGTAATTAGTGTCTTAAGTATATGTATTGTTCTACACATTCAATTTATTTTTCATTTATTCTAATACTTTCTTGTGCTTCGCTATTATTACGTTTGTTTTACATTATTTTTGTTTTATCAATATTGATTTTTAATCCAATTTCTTTTGATAAATCTGTTAGTTCATCTATCATTTCTTTTAATTAATTTTTATTTTCTGAAATGAGGACTATGTCGTCTGCAAATCTTAAATTGCTCAACCTTATTCCATTAATGTTGATCTCCTAATCTAGCCAATTTAATTTATTCATTATGTGTTCCAGCGTTAATGTGAATAGGTTTGTTGAGGTTGTATACCTTTGTCTTATTCAACTATTTATTTTGAACTTTTCACTTTCTTCATTTAGGATAATATTAGATGTTGCATTCTGGTAGACATACTTGATTAGATTTGTATAAGGTTTTCCAACGCCATTTTTTTTCAGAGGGTCTAATATTGATGTTGTTTTATGCTATCAAAAGCTTTTTCGAAGTTTGCATAAATTTTAAATATAAAAGGATGGTGTACTTGTTGCATTTTTCATGGTGTACTTGTTGCATTTTTCAGTAAAAACACTTATTGTTTGTATATGATCTATTGTGTGTTCGTGATCTACCTGCTAATACAAGCGAGTGACGTCTTTCAGAGCTACATTTTACTCGTGCGCCATCTTGTGGAGAACTGCTTATCCAGAAAAATAGAAAATATACGGATAATCTTCGTCACAGTACATCCATCCGACCAAGCAAAAACCTTTCGAGCCGCCATCTAAAAGCACAATTATCATAACAGATAAGCTTATATGCCTACATCTCGTAACGCAAATGTTTCACATGAGGAAAGGGAGGTAATATATGAAAGATCTGGTCAAATTTACCCTTACCCATTCCAAAGATAATTTTTCGAATCGTCTTTGTAGAAAATGTGGTATCGTGATAGCAGTAAGTTCCATTTTTCACCATCTGGTGTGAAAATGTGTTCTAGGAAGAGCGGGTATGTATATGAATAATCCGTTATCGTGATTATAGTTATTCGAATTTTAAAAAATCTTATTTTAGGAGCCAAAATATATCCACGGTTAAAGCCTGCACAATCGAAATAACAGAATCAAAAATTGTTTCGTGCGAAAAACGAAAAAAAAAAAAAAAAAGAATGAATCTCCGTCAAGCTAATATGGGTTACTGTTTCAGCACACTGTGGACAGGTCGAAGCTTCTAGGTAACTCAAGTGGAGATGTGAGATGCTTAGAAAGCGTAAGTCACGTAAAATTCGCTATGTTAAAGGACACATCGGACAGCATCAGGACGGAAAAAGATTCTAAGAATTTTTACAAAATGTTACAGTCCGTATGTCACCGTAATCAGTTAAGAACTGCATTCATAAAGTAAAACGTTTAGAGATAAGAAACTATCGGATGATCAAATTTTCCATGGAATGAAACATAAAGCATTCAGTTGATGTCTCATGAATAAAAATGAGATACGCATATTTTTGTTTTCTTTTAAATTTTCTTTCTTTCTGTATGTGCGCGCCCGTGTGCAGAGATACATAAACGTGTTTTCCTTTTCGATCAACAGGGAGTGAAGCTACGATCGTCAGATTTAGAATTTGACGCCCTACAGCCATTTATGCGCATCCAGTGTTGCGGTTCGAAACATAAAACGCGTTCGCTGAGACGATGAACAGACTCGTAAATCATTTGCAACAATTCAGAAAACCAAGAAGATGAGTCAATAGAATTTTAGAATTTTGCTGTAGTCTTGGCTGTGTAATATTAGCACCTTTCGAGGACGAAGTCAACTCTCACATGAGTATGCTGAAAAGTTTAACGTACTTACTGGGTAGGTAATCGATAACTCTGCGAAACATGGGAACTAAACTGTACAAGTCTATTTAAAGTCTGTTGCAAATGTTCATAGGTTTCAGCAAAAAGTCAAATATATAACTTCAAAGTCAAATGCATGATAATGCACACTAGAAAATGCTACTGTTTTGAAACCTAACTCACGGTTTTTTCTCGCATCACGATGCCTGTCAGACATATTTATGTAAAGTATGTTTAGGTCACATTATGCATATGGTTTGAAGTTTCCTTAAACATAATAGATTTTTTCATAAATCCTTAAAGTACGTGAACTGAAAAATTTCGTTGCTAACCTGAATGCATACAAAAATGAAATCAGTATCTCCTCAAAAGACCGTTATTGGTAAATGTTTAGGAATATTACTAAATGTAGTTAGACACATAAAAGAACGCATTCTACATAGCAATTTGGAATTTTTTTGGTTTTTCTTTTCTATAGGAAGTTTTAGAATTGCCGCCTTCATGAAACCTATTTTGAAACTTATAACAGAAAAATTCTGACATAATATTGTACTAATAGTAATATAATAATGGAATTAATTATCTGCTTTGTGACCAGAAAGAATATCGAATACCGCCTTTAAAAGAAACTTTCCCTTCAGTTTCACTTTGAGAACATCCATTCAGTGGGTCCGTGTTTATTAATTAGGATGCAGTTAACAGAGTTGTATGCATCTGTATCAGATAAACAGGTTTGAAACAGCAGAGATTGTAAATATTTTGTAATGTAGAGGCCAACATTAGTCGCTCTAAAGCTTTAATTGATTTAGCCTTTAAGCGACCGATGTATCTGCACCAAATGGTGCCAAAATTTTCGGCCTTGCCAAACAGAAATATTCAGATAACGGCCGAGTTAACGAAAACTGCGGCAAACCAATTCCTTAGCCCCTTTCATCTCAGCAATACCGGCCAAAAACCTGACACTGGTAATAAGCACTCCTTCCTATTTCTTTATTCCCTGCTCCATGACCTAAGGCATAATGGGAAGGTGCAAGTCCCCCTGAAACTGACATCATGCCACTGGGTGTGAGTCAAACATCTTTCTCCTTTCTTAGGATTGCTTCCATTGTTATAATCCATTTAGCAGGTAATCAGTCAAAAAGAATAGTGTCAACCATCCGCCTAAGTGATCACTTTGAATATCAAAGCTAAGGGTGAAACGAAGCTTTCTGGTGCTCAGATTCACTCATTCCAGCCATGTTCAACCCACTTCTTAGACAACGAATATATTCGTTCGAGCTTAATTCAGCCAATTTTTCAATGATAATCCCGAATTAATTAGTTTGCAGCTGGTTAAAGGGTTAATTACAAATGTCTTTAACTATTTACACGGTCGTATCAAAATAATCTCCCCGCCTACCTAATAATGGGAATAACCACCCTTGGCCCAGATGACAACGGCGTGGCATGGACGCAATAAGGCCCTGGAGGATTGCCCGAAGCACACGTGCCCATTCGGACTGTAGCAGAGCACGGAGGTCCCGGAGATGACGTGGTTGTGTGTCAGCACGTGGCACCTTTCGATCCAAATAGTCCCACAAGTGCTCTATGGGATTGAGGTCGGGCGATTTCGCCGACCAAGGAAGAACAGAAACATTGCTGTCGTGTTCCTGAAATCAATCACGCACCCCCTAAGCAACATGGCAGGGCGCATTGTTCTGTTGGTAGACACCATCCCCAATAGAGTAAACTTCTAACATGAAGGGATGCACGTGGTCAGCGAGGATGTACAGGTAGCCATTGGTGTTCATAGACCCATTCAGTGGTACCAGCGGTCACAGGTCATATCAGGAAAATATCCCTCAGACATGCACACTGCCAACGCCGGCCTGTACTTGACCGACAAGCGTGTCCGTGTGCTGGTTCTCCTGTGTTTAACACCGTGTCCGCCACAGCCCGTCACTTCTGTGGAGTAGAAACCTTGATTCGTCGGAGAAGGCAACCTTTTTACACTCTTCAATTATCCAGTGACGGTAGTCTCATGTGAGCTGCAGGCGTCGTTGCCGATGGACCTGGGTTAACAACATGGGCGGCTTGGCACAGCGTCGACTCCAGAGACCCATGCGAAAAAGGGTTAGCACTACTGTTATCAGGAACACGTACCTGGGCGTCCCAGTGCTCATTTGCGTGGCCAATTGCTGCACTGCTGCACATCGATTGCCCTTTGTCAATCGACAGAGGCGACGTTCTCCTTTGGGGTCGATGGCCTTTAGGGCTCCACAGTTATGACGTCATGAGGTACTCGGTGTGCCAGCGATCCATTCTTGATGCACCTTTACTACAGCACCTCGTGAACGGCCCACAAAGTTTGCTGTTTCTGAGATGCTTCCACCCTTGGCGCGGTAGTCGATGATCATTCGTTTCTAAACGTCTGTCAAATCTCTACCTCTGCCCATTGTGCTCACGTTACGCGCTGTATCTCATCTGTCCTGGCCGGCCGCTTATATCTCCGTTTGGTCGACCTTGTCACGTGCATTCTATGATACGACTGAGTATATATAAACTGTTAAACTTCAACTACAGTTACTGCTTCTTTGTATACTTAATTTCATACTTTATAATAGAAAGGCTGTTGTCCCGGATGAGTCTGAGTTGTTATACCTGAAAACTTAATTATGAGCCCATAACATTGAGTACTAGAGCCTTTATCTTTTGAGACGTACTACGTAGTTGCACTTTGACCTGCTGTCAAGTGTTGCCAAAGTTAAATTAATCGAGAAGGAAAATGTGATGTTCAGACAGAATAACGTTTAACGAGAATACACCAAATCTACATGAGAAGACAAGAATTAAAAAGGAAGGTTGAATTGCGTTAATTATCACACAGTCATACAATGTTAACCATTTTATGGTATGTTACACCAAAAAACGGTGCTACTGCAGCTGTTACCACTCCTTAGGACATTGTATGGATCATGAAACACAGAACAACATGGTGCAAATTCGCATCAGTTTCCAAAATGACTGGTGAAACTTTGTATCATGTTATACATAATTGCACGACGTTGTTGTGTGTTTCTTCCACCTTTGGTCCAAAAGGTAGTGCAGTTAGTTTATATGCTAGCAGCTGCACTTTAATGCCAGTATGATACATTACTGCAATGTGTGTGCTATATAGTGAAATAACCAGCATTGTCTGAAATAAATTTTACTTATATCTAACATTGAAAATTCTCTAATAATTTGGCATAGCACTATACCAACCACACAGCACGAACAGTACAAAACATTTTCTGAACAGATATCCTTTGAGAAACCCCTAAACTTCAGGATTACTAAAACACTGGCGAAAAGTCTCAGGTCCTAACTACTGAAACATGCAAACCAAACTACTGGGCACAAGGGTAAGCGGAGTGTAACCTCAGGAGATAAAAATAACTGCAATTAAGAAACACAACATACAATAAAAAATAATTGTAATTATCTGCAACTTTGTTGATTGAGCAGTTTGAACATCGGCTCGCGACTGAAACAAAGATGGCAGTCGGTTGAATGTAGAAATTTTCTTGTCCTGCTCTTCGGTCACGAAGGGTATAGAACACATGCGCATTTTTCTTGAATGAGCCTTAACGAAGTGCATAAGAACACCACTTTTGCCCCATTGTGTAATGTACGAGAAAAGTCAAATGATTGCAATAACTGCTTTATAGCACAACTGTCAAAAATCGCACCATATAATGCTGATATTACAAAAGCTTATTATCTCAGTTATTACACCAGCTTAGGTATCTCGGAACAATTCACAGTGATTTAGTATTTTTGTTTTCTTTTTTAGTCTTTGTTAGATGTTTTCTTTTCTAGTGTTTTTTGGATGTTTTCGTTCGACGTTTTATCATAGCCCTTCTTCTATTCTCTTTGTTGGTAACGCAGACGATCCTGAACTCTATGCATAAGTACCAGCCGAGGTTTCATCTAGTGAGAGCCAACGATATCCTCAAGTTGCCATACAGTACGTTCAGGACGTACGTCTTCAAAGAAACAGAATTCATCGCTGTAACAGCCTACCAGAACGAAAAGGTTAGAGCATGATTCTCATTTCTCTGTTTGATTCTTTTTATCTTAACAGTTATTTGCCATTTGTTTTTCTTCAAATCTTTTTTGATTAAAATCACAGCACCAATCCCTTTCGGGAAACGAGATTCAATAAACTTCGTTTTCACATCAATTTTGAAAATAAGATTTACTGCAACGTATAATAGGTGAATCAGAGAGGCTATATTCTTTTTGAAACCGTACGACTTACTTGTGCAGTTTGGGAAATTAACCACTAACTTAAATGGTAACAGTTTGTCTAAGAGCTCTTTGAAAAATGCTTTCAAAGAGTCAAAGGGCCGCCCCAATTGCGCAGTGGTCTAGGCGCTGGCTTCTGACCATTCGTCAGATATGGGTCTGGGTTTAAATCCCCGTGAGGCATGGTATGAATGTCGCATTTGTCTTACGGCACTGGCTCTCCCCCTTCCCTGGAACCACTAATCCTTAATTTGGGATGGGCGACTGTTAATAGCCTATGTAATTGCTCACTGTGGTCGTTAAACCTCAAAAGGGGGGGGGGACAAAGTCAAATGTCAGCTCTTGTAGTTTTGTTGCAGTTCACAAACGTATTTCAAGCAACAGCTGGATATTGCTGTACACTAAGACTTGTCCCACCTCAACATCTGCTTCTCTGTATCTTCAGGAAATGTCATAACCTGACACTGATTGAAAATAGTTACTGATAACAGAGGACTAGAGTTGTTTCCTCAGAAATGTGATTCCTAGTAAGATTATCGTTTCTGCAGCATTTTGCTCCTCAGTGAAACTTTTCCATTTTGAGATAAATATTAGATTCTGTGTAAACTTATTATAATCAAACAAAATAATCAAAAACCAATGCGGTGATCCCCAGATTTCCACTCGTTCTGTCAGTCCACTGTTCGTGACATAATTCGGGTTGAACATTTTGTGAGTTTCGTCTGTCATCTGAAAGAAAACTGTTTCGCGCCAACAACATGCAAAAAGAGGTTCTGAGTTGATAAACACAGAAAAAAATTCATAAAAATTTCTGTACGATTTTTGACCTCGAGATAGAAAATGAACTTGACGTCATTCAGATACAATGTGTGATTTCATTTGTTACAGCTGAGGTAAAGTAGATTCAAATAAACGTACAGAAAGCAAAATTGATGTAGAGTGTTTCCTCAATAATTGAAAATTTTCAGGTAAATGGGACAAATCTAGAGGTAAGTAATGCCTTCCTTTAATTTGAAAACAGATATCCATCGAGGGCCACATCAAAGAAGAACTTTATATGTATAAAACTTGGCTAGAGAACTTTCTGGAGAAATAGTGTTCAATTTTCGAGGAGCAATTTTGCATTGTATCTTAAAACAAAATTGTTCAATGAATGCGTCCTTCGAACTGTTACTTATGTCACGGAGACATGGACCATAACTAAAAAAGATATACCGAGGCTGCAGAGAACTCAAAAAATCATGGAGAGATACATGCTTGGCGTGATCAGGAAAGATAGGAAAAAGAACTCTTGGATCAAGGAAAGGACAAAAGAGTTGATGACATAATGACATTAACTCTCCAAAGTAAAGACTCTCAAATGGCAATGAACTGGACATATTGCTAGAAATGATCATTGTTGAACAACTGAAATTTTAGGCTGTGTACCGGTAGATGGAAAAAGTCCTCGAAGAAGACTTCGTGTGAGATGGAGGATGAAATTTCAAAGCATGCTGGAGTGATGTGGAAGAGATTTAGTTCAAAACACAGATTTGTGGAAGAGACTTGAGAATTTTATCCAACATTGGGTTGACAATAGTTGACGACGATGATGATCATACGGAAATTATAAAATTTAACTATACTTTGTTAGTTTGCCATGAAAGCAAGCAGGGGAGACGCAGTTGCGGGAGCCGTAGCAGTAATTGCAGTGTTCCCATATGCCAGAACCAAATTCTTGCACACACACACGCACACACACACACCTTAATATACAACAAAGCGTTAAAGATTTGAAATTAATTTACACGTCTTACAATGTTCAGGAAGACACAGTGAGTCAAACCTAATGTTTATACAAAACGTTAAACAATTAAAATGTCCGCTGAATAACTTTTAAATGCTTGTTTGTCCACGGATAAGGATTTTTTGTTTTCTGACATATAAATTGTAGACAATGGAAAAATATGTCACTAGGAAATATTATTTTCTGTTATGTAAATGTTCGTTCGTTAATTCGGAAGTAGAGAATGTATAAATAATAGTTTTTTTTATGTTACCATACAATAAGGCGATAATCAGGCTATAAAGTTGCCAACATCACTGAGTTGTAAGTTTAAAAAGACTGACTTTCTCCACTTGATATAGTTAAAGGAAAATGTATGAGTAGGTGCAAACCTCATTCTAACTTCATTCCTTCACCCATTCCAAAGAAAAGCAATGCAGACAGGGTGAGTTCAGCAAGAAAAAAAGACAATTATGTTGGTTAAATGCGGTTTTTGGAGATACTGTGCCTCGTTCAACAGAGTAATTAGCTTTCCCCAAGAAGGGGTAATAAAAAAAGACCTGATATTAAAAGAATAAAAGAAATGTCAACCAACCAAAATCAGTATTGTAACACGTATATACTTCTTCAGTCTACTAATTACCTTCTTATACTCAAAAGTAAAAGTGTATCAACGTTATTCTTATTCAGCCGTCATAGATTGAGAAGTACAGGTGTGTTTCATCGTTGTCATAAGATTTTTTTGTACGTTTGTTTGTTTATTTTTTGTTTTTTAGTTTGTTTTTATTTGTGTTTCTATTTCTGTCAGTCTGTTTACCAAACATCAAAACAGTGCAGTGCAATGTATACTGTGGAACAACGGGAGTTTTCCAATTTAACATTAGAAATGATTAGGTTGATGTTTTGAAACTTTTTTATGTGAACTTAATTGCCATCACTTCCGAAGAACAAACGTATTTTAGCAAATCGCGTGGACCTGTTTTGACATTTTTCTAAGTACGAATTTTTTTTCACAAATAAACATTAAATAATCGTGAAGGAATTTTTTTATCTGGCTGACTTAGTAGCGATAGAATCATTGTCTTATATTCCGCTCTGGGAGATTCTTTTGGAATTCTTTTGGGAATTCTGAAAGTAAAATATATTTGTTGATTCCAGTACTGTTTAACTGAAAAATGATAGACATGTATTGCATGTGTGTCACAAAAGAAGAGGATGCACCACACTGCGTGGTAATGGAATAACATATGTATTATACGTTAGATAAGTGATTGATTCGTCAGTGTATTACCAGTTTATTTATCTAGAAATTTATAGGGTGAATAATTGGCAATCCTCTTCCTTGAATCCATATTATCAAAGGATAAAATGCAGCCATGTATTTCATAGATTTCTTTCATCCTGCCTTGATGATTCATCATTTTCTTATCGATCACTGCGCATACTACTTTGCGTCGTACAGACACTATTTTGTGCATTCACAAGGAATTTTAATTTGCCTTTAGTTGTAAGGTATAGCGTGAAGGAAGGCTACTTATAGCTGGACAGATTTAGTCAGCAAGAAAGAAGCGAATACTACTTCGAATGATTCTTTCGGAGTCAATAGGTCAGTTATTTAAGGATTCACGAAGTAGACTGCAGTATCACTGTCCATCATTAGATCTACGATAGTTATCTATCCTATAAGCTGCCTTTCCCTTTAAATAATTAAGTCATACTAATTTGGGTGATTAAGTCGTATTTAATTCGTGTCTATGGTCAGCACTGATAAACGCAAAACGTTATCGGAAGAAGTGAAACGTGACTAAACATGATTACGCATGACTGACTCTTCATCGGCTACGGTCTTCTTATCAACATTGTCTCTGCTTTAATAGCGTTTGTACTTCCTCCTCCTTTCTCCATTATGATTTGCGGTCGATGTGGCAGATAGCACTTACCCTTATCGGATGATTCCATCGCTTGTGTTTTAACTCTTTCTTCTTTCTTGCGTATAACTGCTCCGCGCGGTCCGCTAAGGTGCACCATGATTCGTGGACACTAACATACATAGTGAAGGTAAACTTTTTCTTCTTCCTCTTTGCCTTTACCGGAAGCAAACAGTAAGAGCGCAGAACGTGCGTCTTCCATGAAAGTTGTCGAAGCTGCAATTTCGAAACACGACAATTAGAGGCCTGGTTTATTGCTCTAAGAGTGTGGTTTGGTGATTCCAATCATAATACCTCAGACTAGAGCTAAGTTACGTTTTCCTAGTCAAGACTTCCGTTATCGGAGGACCACACACAGAACAAGGTCTTTTGTCCCGATTTTGCGGCAAATATTTGGACTCATTCGTTTGCTTAATAAATTATGAGCTATGTATGCTTCCATTTCTCGAAAATTGGCAGCTGAAAATGCAGAAGGATTCTTAGGTCAGAGGGTTAGGTATAGAAAACAAAAACAAATATCTAGTTATTTACGCAGTGATTTATCAAAAAATTCTAAAGATCTATGAAAACGTTCTTTAGGTTGAATTATATTTTGGTCGGGAGAAACGTAAAAACACATAGAAAAAGTTCATGCTGTCTTCTGATGACAGCTGAGGGAAATCACTTCATCTTCATGAAAGAAACTAAAGAAGCAGAAGTTCTGTTGTTGGCGGAAGTCTCTAAACCAATATACGGAGAAATATGAATATCAGAAAGGTGAGCTTTCCGAATCGAAGGACAAGGACACCAGAAAAAAATAAAATGCATTGACAAGAGACAGAAGCCTCTGCAGTTATCCAAAATTAACTGTCAGTATTCTTGAGAGGTTCTGTTAGTTGCACTAAGAAGATACTTAACATCAAAACGTGTTAACTGATAAACTGCCTGAGAAAAAATACTTACTGAAAACTACTCCTAATGAGACGAAATCACTCCAGAGGTGAAGGGAAACTTTGATACTAATTCCTGTTCTACCTTAGACTTGCACGAGATCAATCAAAGCACTAGTGTGTTTCGTAAAATCAACGAATAATAAGTTGCCTGTTTTGAAAATAATATTATGAAACGTTGTTCACTTCCTGCTTGCTAAAATCTACGTACCGGCCTGGCACGACAGTTGGTTCTTGCAATTGTTACATTTTCTTTTGTCCGAGTTATACCCCAGTCAACAGATTTACTGAGACACATTCGTAACTCTGTGAACAGATACCTACAACTGAATGTAAACACGGCCGTATTTAGCTTCACAACTTGCTGAGAATTTTGCCATATTTGAAGTTATTGGCAAAAGAACATCTTAGAAAAGCATGTGGACATAATATGCCCCCAACATACAGCATGGAAATTTTGAAGATGGTGTAATCCCGTATTCAATTTATGATCATGGAACTAATCGTGTCTGCAACCATTTTGTATTGTGATCCAACAATTACACTGATGGGCAAAGGTTAGGTTAAAAACATAAAAGTTGACATAGCGACATGATTTCATAGGTTTCAATGAAATTTGTGTGAGAGGTTCATCAGACCATAGGGGAAAAAAACGTATCCAAACATACGCTGAAAGCAAAATTTTATGCACTCCGCACGCGTCAAGAAGATTGCCCCACCACGCCACAATAATACGGCCAGCTGAAACCCCTTGCGGGAATATCTATCTGCTGTATTGCTTACCCGAGGCAGTAATGATAGGGTAAGCGCAACTACCTAAGCGAGTTGGATTATGAGCAGATAGTCAGCGCTAGCAAGATAGGGTGCGCGACTGCTGAACGCCTGGTATTTTTCTATCCGCCGTAGTACGTGTGTTCGGGGATTACATCAAAACCGGCAGCCACCAGGAAAATATGACTGTAAATGGGCTTTTGGTCTACAGGGTCAGGGCCGCATCTCCCATATCGTAACTTCTGACTAAACCTACGAATGTTTATGCAAAGACCATTTGACGTATGATATTACGACAGGGTAAGCTGATGACTTCTACCTTCACCGTCCAAATGCGGACTTCGCAGGGAAACAAGGAACTCTCTCAAAAGTTAGCAGTGAAGGCGTTGCGAGAAAGAAAAAGAAATATCTTAAAAATAAAGAGCAAATGTTAAAGCTTGTAACAGAATTGAGTTCTGCATGATCTTTCTTTTTCTAGTTTATTTCTTCCAATCACATTACTCAAGAAAAAGGTCACAAACGAAATTCTGTTTGTAATTCATCTTCATTTTATGTCCCATCACTCTTGCAATAGCCTAAGCTTCTGGTGCGTGCATGCGTGCGTGTGTATGTATTTCAGTTGCCACATTTACAGCAACTTCTTTACTCATTTTAGTGTACGTAGTTTTCTGTAACTAAGTGAGGCATCCTGGCTGACTGACGTAGCTTTCTAAGTGAGGCATCCTGGCTGACGAATTTGCAGACTGATTTCTTTGTTTTGTAATGATGCCGAATAGCAAGATTGAAGCCCATAGGGTCAAATAAACAGTGTTCCAGATTTTGTTCCGTTGCTGTCTACAAACTGTATCAGAGTGATGCGGAACGACAAATGTGCAGATTGATTTCGGGTCTTTGTAGGAATGACATTTTTAAGGAAAAATACACGCCGAAAATAGATTGGACAGATGGATTTCAAGATATTGTAGTCGTGTTGATTTGTTTGAAAAGGTACGCTGGTTGTTGAATGGATTGATACCCAAAACATCTTCAAATAAAACTCGTGAACGAAAGGAAGACTTGCAACGTTTAAGTACCTTGTTAATCTGTCCAACATCTCAAATTCCAGAGAAGTACTAGAGTGCTAATAGCACGTTTAGTCAAGTGAAGTCACCGTTTGATTCCTCGCATTCCGAAAGGGTTTTCGATCGTGAACCAGAATATGGATGAAGAACCAATCAGGACACCGAACGTGTCGAGGGAGCATGGCACGTGATGCGAGGATAAGGCACCTTCGAGGTGGCTCATTAGCACAGTTCTCTTGTCTTAATTGACTGGCTCGGCCTCAATGCTCATCAGCTTCATTTATGGGTCAGACGAAAGTGAAAAGATGTGTTGATAGCCAATTTATGCGACGTTTTCAAAATTTCGCACGGAATTCTTATCTCGCAGCATTGATTTTTGCCGATCTTATTTGCACTAGTGGAGAGGGAAAGTGAAGGGAGTCACGTTATAAATTCGAGTTCAATCGAGAAAAACTGTGAAGAAGGTAAATGAGAATTAAGCTCAGCCATCACGTAGTTCAGGGGCCGATTTTTGTTTCGTTTTTTTCTAAAGCATTTTACCAAGAATGCTTAGCAGTGGAAAACATGTATCGTGTTTTTCACGTGACACTCCGCTAGCTACCGTGTTAAAAGTGTTGTTTGTTACTGGTTTCTGCAGTAGTGCTTCCTGATTGAAAAAAAAAATGTCAGAAGTCACAATTTCCTGAAAGATATATTTCGGAATGGATCATTACCTTTTTGTTGTCTTTCTTTGTAATACATTTTTGCAATCAAAAGTTGTGGAATGTTGATGTCATTTCAAAGTTAGAGAGAGTTTCATAACCCCTCTTCCTCCTTTAAATGAGCAATCATAACGACTTTGTTTACCTATAAAGCTGAGCAGGTTTCGATATTACATTTTTTTCGTTTCATGAAGTTTTTGCCGAGACACCAAACTTAGTTTCATGATCTTTATTGTATTTCCATTTTGACTTTCGCCTCCCTCATGTTTACTGTTTATTAGACCGTTATACCAAAGGGAATTTCTTCTGCTTACACATAAATTCTTAATAGATTTAATATCTTAAGAAGGATTCTTTGGATACCTTTGTGTTAGAAAGAAACCAAAAGTTGTGCCAATAAGTCCTACTCTTAACTGATTTACTTTCATTTCGTGATCTTCACTGTGGCAATCAACAGCAGTAGTAACTGCATTATTTGGTGGAAGTTATTTTTTCTCTGGTAATTCATGAAATAAATAATTTCGGTTGCCGAACCTGCTGTTTTTGCAAATTCCTACCCCCAAAGTCCAACCAAATAAAATAAAATAAAAAATCCGAATGCAATATGTTTCGCATGATATTTATTTTTTGTTCTTTTTTCCCATTAATAAAACAATTGTTCATTCAGTTATATAAAAACTCAGCCTTTCAATTAATTTTCCGTTTGTCAATGGGAAATATCAACCGCCAGGTCTTGTATTTACTTACTGGCACTTCGCAGTTAAGATACGGCCGTTAATTAAGCTTCCGCACCTACACATGTGTACACCTTACAACTCAGGCAAGCCATAAATATCTGGGCATAACACGTGACTGCCGTGTGCAGAAATCATGAATAATTTGACGTAATTTTTCCTTCTTCATTTTCCTTCATTGTCTCTTTAATTTCGTTACTGTTAATGCTTTGGGAGGGATGCCAAAGAAATTACTCTTGATGTACACGCCGAGTAATTAAGGGATCATTTGTCCTCACTGTTTGCCTTTTTGCATCACATGTGTGGCTCAGAGATGGCATGGGATCCTAATAATGATGATGGAGTTTGCAGATTAAGAAGCTGGAGGCGCCAAAATGGATCTCCGAGTTTAATGATCTCTCTTTCCTCTTCCAGTTTTCCTCTAATGTTCCGTCCCAAAATTATCCGTTGTACTACCGAGTTTCTCTGCGCTTTTAGGAAGCTCGACTCGGCTGGGATGTTGACTGCATGCATTCGTCCTGTTCCCTAGTCTCAAGCCTAATTACAGTCAGTTGGAGTGGAATACTTTGGAGACATTGCTTCAAAAGGAGCAATAGCTTATTTACATGGCATGCTAAATGGAAAAGACAAAAAGTGACACAATATTCAAGAAACTTTAATGACTCTGCGTAATGTTACAGCCATCTAGTTATTTATCTGGATAATAAATGAACTTCCCAGGAAAGTGTGACGAAAGAACACGGGCGCTAACATCACTCAAAATTAAATTTATTTTCATAGTTAATTTTTCATTTGATGCCAGCATGATTCCTCCCTGTCCTTGGCAACTTTCTATTTTATTTTCATCTTGTTGACTTTATTACTAAGACCTTTTAAAATAAAGTGTGCCTTTCAGTTCTCATACATATGCGCAAAATAATTAAAAATGGGCACTTATATCTTGTGAATTATTCATAGAAAAACTGTACGCACACATATGTATCATCAATTCGCGGCATTATTTTGACTCTTCGATTAAAACAACCGGTTTTCATCGTTCCACAATGTAAGATTACGTTTCTTAAAGCCGAATCCTTCTAAATTTTCATAGTAAAGATCCATTTTTTTTCCATTTCTACCGGTCTTAGCGGCTGATTGGCAAAACTTTAGCAAGACATGTGAAGAGAATTTTTATCTATTAAATGTATATTCTCAAACACTTTTTAAAGTTTTTCAGTGTTATCAAAGATTCAGCGCACATTCTATGTTACAAGGAAAGTTATTAGATTGAAGTAAGCATTTTTTGTGCCTCTTTTTATTTTAAGTGTCGAAATATTAATTTCACTTAGTCATGCCAAATTTACGAGACCTTGACGAAATTTATGAAATATTTGGAAACTTAGGGTAAAATATAAATATTTCGGCAGTTTGCTGCCTTCATCGATGAATTTGTTCATTTTTGCTTGCAAGAAATGTTGGATTTTTTTTTTATTCGAAATTGCTTGTGTTTTCTGTGCCGAAAATAATACAGACTGGACTTTTGAAATTTTCCACTTTTAGCAATTCTCATGTTTCAAAATTTAAAGTTACTATGAAATTTATGTTCAGAATGGTATGTTCAGTGACATATTTTTAGAGATTACGTTTTTGCATCATAACTTTTCCATTATTTCTCATACATTTTCAAGAAATGAAGGGGGAGGAGATGATTGTTTGAATGTTAGCAATATTTGAAAACTAGTTGTAATTTGAAAAGAAAGAAAGCAAAGAAAAAAGAATATCATTTTTAAACAGGCGTTATAGAAATTTCTACTGAAAAGTTTTGTTTAACGGATTTTAAATCATCTGGTATCACGTTTTTTTCGTACGATCTGTAGGACAACAAATTAAACAAATTAATTGAAGTATTTTTTATTGAAATATATTTCTTCATAGACGTGACTCAAGATTTGCGATTACTCCGACTAAGTGACGGCAAGGACCAGATGTGAAAAGACAGTATAGATGTTTACAGTAAAAAGAAAATAACGCGAACATTGCGGGAAAATTGCCGAAGGGAGATATATTTCAACAGGGCAGAGAAATGACAATCCTTAGTCACCTTTTTGTGAGCTCATTGTAGAAAGTGATAAGTAAAATATGTTACGATGAAGCATACAAAAACTTTTTCAAAACTGTCAGGTTTGAAAATCGAAATGAATATGGTTGAAATAACCTTACCCTAAAAAAATACTGGTGTAAATTTTCTGTATTTGACACTACCGGCGAAAATTTTCAAAGCTAAACAGATCAACATGGGGAAATCAATTATTCCTTCTCTGTGGACCCGTTTCCCATGCGAAACACTATTAGCAAAATATAGTAGAATCCGCTTATAACGAGCCCATATTAAGCGAGTTATGGGACTTAACGAGCAAAACAGGAACTTTTGTTTGGTTTAATGTTAATTCAAAGCTAATTTGATGGTTTTTAATGAACAAAATTCAATGAAGTCTCTGGATTTAATGAAGAAAAGAAAAGCTAAAATGAACACTTTTAACATGGGGCATACAAGTGACAAAATTTAATGAAATTTCATATTTAACGAGGCATGGAAAATCTGCCAGTCCTGGAACGGAGAAATGGAAATGGCAGTATAGAGGACGAAATTGCTACAGCACAGGTGAATCCAGGTCTGCTAGTGGAAGAATGTTGATAGAAAAGCAATGGGGAAAGAGTACATCAAATGCTCAACTAACGAATTGTGCCCACTCCAAGGGGCTGTAATTTGCATGTTCCGCGTCAGCAGAGGTGAAAACAGGCCTTCTACCCCTAGGCTAAAAGAGGAAGGGCGAGGATCGCGTGCATTAATGTGGATTTCTGGAGGACAACTGCAGACAGGGATAGGAGAGTAATGGAATGGACATGTCGCCAGAGGGGAAACGGAAGATATCAATTCCTGGAATCTTGTCCATTTTCCCTTTCATCGTCCAAATGAGCGTTGCATTGGGAGGATCGGTGATGCTTTTGCTGCATGTGTGTTGTGTAGTTTTGAACTGCGGTCAGTCTCACGTGGCAGTCAACTTGAATATACTTCAAAGGCTTCGTTAAATAGTACTGGTGTATTTAACTACACTGCTGTCCACCCAAAATGCAACAACAAGAAGGAAGCATCCGATTGGCCTGAAATTCACGTCGCCCGCGAGAGGACATGCAAACGATTTGCATTGCAGGGCATATGCAAATCATGTGCGCCCGGCACGCCACCGAGAAACACTCTAAGAAAGGTGCACAGAAGGCGGGGTGTAAGTAGTGGAAGTGTGTTGGGCTGCCGGACCTGTGCTTGGGAAGCTTCCTGATGCCTCGTCGCAAAATACGGCCTTCATTCCAGCACGTTTCGGAGTTCGACAGATGACGAATAGTGGCTCATCACGACAGCGGTTTATCGTACCGAGACATCGGCGCCCGTGTGCGACGACATCTAGCCACAGTGAGGCGAGTATGGATTCGGTAAGTGCAGGAGGGACGGACGGACCGACGTGAGTGACTGCCGCGGCCGCGGCACACCACCGAACGAGAGGACCGGCATGTTGTGCGGCGGGCATTGACGGCTCACACCGCCACATCCCGAACGGTAGCGCAGGAATTAGGGTGTGTTGCGCAACAACCTGTACCAGCACGTACCGTTCGACGTCATCTGCAGGAGCGAAGACTTGTCGCACGGCGCCCATTGTTCCGATTACCATTGACGTTACACCACCTGCGATGCGGCGACAGTGGGCCGTTGAACGCCGCACCTGGACTACGGAATGGCACGACATTGTATTCTCCGACGAATCCTGCTTCTGCCTGCAACACCACGATGGTCGGATCCGCGTGTGGCGGCACCGCGGCGAGAGACTGTATGACGCCAGCATTATGCATCGCCATACCGGTCCGTCGCCTGGCGTTATGGTTTGGGGCGCAATGGGAAATAACACTCTCACCCCTCTGGTACGCATCGCCGTTACACTCAACAGCCACCACTACATCTTCGACGTTTTGGAGCCTGTAGTCCTCCCTTAGCTGCAGGACCTGCCAGCGGCCTCGTTTCAACAGGACAATGGACTCCCGCACGTGGCACGCATCGTGCAACAGTTCTTCACGGCCCACCAGGTGTCACTGCCGCCGTGGCCAGCCTGTTCTCCCGATATGTTTCACTTCAACACATCGAACACGGCTGGTCGATGATCGGCAACCGAGTGGCCCGGCAAGCACCACCCGCGGCTACGCCTGATGAACTGTGGCAACGCGTGGAAACAGCCTTGACCGACATACCCCAAGCCCACATCCAAAGCCTCTTTCGTTCGATGCCGTGGCGTGTAGCGGCAGTTATTGCCAGTCATGGGGGCCACACGAACTATTGATGTATCCGTGTTCCGCAAGTCGCATGGGCCTGTAAGCTCAATCGTTTCATCTTTGTATCTGTTGTTATGTGTCCAGTAAATCTGGCTTTGCTATCTCCTGTCCTTCTAGGTGTTGCGTTTTGGGTGGCCAGCAGTGTAATATACTCAAAGGCTTTCGTTACAATAGTCATGATGCAGTTAACTAATTAAGTCTTTCAAGTATGTCCAATTGTTAGGATATATAATACAAACGTATATGCATACTATCACGTAGGCATATTTTTACATGGTGGAAATTTTTTACTCAAAAACGGATTTAGCGAGCGCTGGGATTTACCGAGGGTTTCCACCAGTCCCCAGCTGCTAGTTGTAAGCGGGTTCTACTATACGTTGAATGGCCAGAAATCAAATGTTTATAGAAAGGATGAAAGCAGGATTGTTTCTTTCGTTTCCTTCTTTATATTTTTTCATATATATACACACTGAGATGACAGTTTATTACGTACACCTGTTCTCATCACATAAATGTTTCACTTCAACACATAACACAGCACATGTTTGATCTGTTAGTGGTATAAATGAGGATAACCAGCTCATCGAGTATCATGTAGATTTCGATTGAGGGGTCGGATTGGGAAAACGAGTTATTTCTGCGACTTTGAACGTGACATATTTAGCGTCAGGCATGCTGGTTCGAGCATCTTATATGTGGCCATCCTCCTTGACTTTTCAAACACAACTGTAACAAAATTTTACCGTGAATGGTGCTACAAACAAAATATTTCTAGCAATCCAGTACATGGTGCGTTCAGAGATGTTCATTCCGATCTAGTTGGCGCAAGGCGAAAAGACACGCCTGGCACCAACTATCGTGTCACGGCCAAAGTCACTCAGATAACCCGCTTTTCCCATTCTGATCCTCAATCGAAGTCATTTTGCGTGTTGGAGTGAGCCATTTATGTAACAAGAGCAGCTGTACCTAATACATTTACATATCATAAATTTCACATGCTTGTTTGCATGTTCTGTACATGCCTTCGAAAATTTCCTCTGTAGGTGATTAAACGAATTTTTGGTTTCCTTACGTTGATTGCTTTTACAAGAAGTATAATCCAGCAGATACCAGAACTATGCCCATTTTGTTTATCCTCTAAGAATCTGTGCTTGAATGCTCTACGAAAAGCAGAATTTTGTAGCAATAAGGACTCCTCATGTGAATAGAACTCGGCTCCTCTCTATGTCTTAGAGCCAAAAAGCTTTAACCGGTAGACTGAAGATTCTGAACTCATTGTAGTTTATTTTTGTTCTTCAGAATTTGCAGAATAAAAGCCTGAATTTGACAAAAAAGAATGTCAAACCTTATATTTTCACTGAATACTATATAGAGATAGAATATACTCGTAATTTTTTTCAATCGAAAAATGTATTTTTTTTTTCCGCGAAACAAATTTGTCTGTGATTTCTCGGGAATAATTGTATCAAATTTACTTGAGCTTTCTATGCTATCGGAAAACTGAAGGCTGCTGGAAATATGAATTACTTCTGCAAAATGTGTGTGCATGTACCCGAATCATTCATGCTAAATTCTGTTGATCTCGCACTTGTGGCGTTAGAACAGAACTGCATGCACCTTGGATCTACTCTTCTAAATCATGATATATTTATTTATTATTGAATGAAGTTTCAATAAATACACTTCAGTTCGTTGGAAGAAGGGCACACTCACCCTTAAAAAAGCATAATTTTTTTTGCGCAAAAAAATTTACGCAGTTAAATAGTTTAAAATAAGCCAAACGAGTCAAACTTTTTCAAAAAGTGTTGCCATATTGGCTTTTGTAAGCATCACATTTTTCCGAAGTCGTGGTATTTTTATTCTAATTGAGAAAACGTTTCTTGCGGGAATCACAAATCGCTGCAGTTTCTATGATTGCTTTTTTCTCAACAATTAAGTAGAATCTTGACGACAGCACGAATAACAAGGACATGTATGAAGTTAGAAACTGTGTTTAATTTCCTGCTATTCCGTTCATATACAGCAGTGCTTCGGTTTTGTCTTCTTTAAATGAAGCGGCTTTGAGTCTCTTGCCAAACAATACTGCATAAAAAATTAGTATGCATTTCAACGCAGTATGAAGGTTCACATTTACACGCTTGTTAAACGGCAGATAATTTCAATTTTCTTGGAATATGAAATTTCAAAAACTCATAAAAACGACACTTGAGATGAGATATTTTCGGTTGAAATTTTGAAGGTAAGCAGGGAAAGCGCACGATTTGTTTCAGGACTTACATCCATCTCGAATCTTCACACAGCCTGAAGATTAGATTTAAATTTTAATGACTCGGCTTCTATGCAAGCGTGATAAGGCTCCAGAAAGTTATTTTACTTTTTCCAACTTTAAACGTGTATGAGAATATGCATCATAACATTTTAAACATAAATCGTATAAATATTTGTTACTGTGAAATACAAAAATCAAACTTTTTAAGCACTGCTTTTTGTTTCATTTATTTATCAGTAGCCTTTGTATTTTCTTCTTGATATTATTAGTTCGTTTTCAGTCATTGGTTTACACATCCCTTCTTTTGATTATGGTAAAATATATATCTTCATATAATTGTTATTACGCACGTTCCTTTAGCGAATTATAGGCGTGCTTTTGATACAATAGCTACGCATTGCAGCTTACAAAGAAAGTCTGAGAAAAAAGTAATTCATGATACTTCTGAGTATGACGTTTTGATCCTAGATGAAAGAAACGCTGAAATTAGTTCCAGTGCTCTTAAAAACTGTGAATATAGAAACGATTGTGTTATGCTTCCATTTTGTGCAGATTAGAATGGGCTGAATTTTTCTGATCGTGAAACAATGGTCTGATTTTTTTACTAAATACATTAAGATCGATACGTGTAACTTAGAAAGTAAAATTGATCCAAAAAGAAAAATAAATAAAATCTTAAGGAATAAGAAATTTTTCAGATGCATTGAATTCTGGATGGAAAAATCTTTTTCTTCCGGGCATTTTACATCAACCATTCCTATGTTTTCACTAGGGTTTTAATACAATAACAAGCAGACATATAGTGTAAAAAATGTTTTTCCTTTGTGTTTACTTCATTTCCATCTCGTCTCCGTCAAGGCTGTAATGAACGTTAATTCTACTACGCCTATGTCTGCGTTTCCGATTCAAACCTTTCATTTTCGGGCAGTCTTACGAACATGAAGCATCCCATCTCATTTTCTCACTTTTTTTTTTACAGTGTATAATTATTAAATTGAAAAGATTCTAAATGAAAAGTGAAACTTTTTTTATTTTTAATTTATTCCGAAAATTTACGTACATCATCATTATCAACCATTATCAATCCACTGCTGGACTAAGGTCTCCGCAAGTTTCTTCCACAACGGTCTGTCTTGTTCCAGTCTCCTCCATGTTACTCCCGCATACTTTCGAATTTCATCCGCCCATCTCCCATGTGGTCTTCTTCTAGGTCTTTTCCTGTCCCTCGGAATCCAGTCTAAAATTTCAGCTGTCCATCGATGGTCTGTCCTTCTGGCAATATGTCCAGCCCATTGCCATTTCAGAGATTTTACTCTGATCATGATGTCTTTCACTCTTGTCATTTTTCTGATCCACGAGTTCCTCTTCTTATCTTTCCTGGTTGCACCAAGCATACATCTCTCCATGCCTCTTTGAGTTGCCTGCAGTCTTTCTATGTCTCTTTTAGTTAAGGTCCACGTATCTGCACCATACGTAAGCACTGGAAGGATGCATTGATCAAACACTTTTCTTTTAAGACATAATGGCATATTGCTCTTGAAAATTATACTACTTCTTCCAAAAGATATCCAGGCAAGTTCTGTACGCCGATTAATTTCTTCATCAATGTGACCCTCACTTGATATCTGCTGTCCAAGATAAATGTAGGTATTGGTTATCTCCAGATTTTCCCCATCAATCGATAAATTTTCATTTTTTGTAAAAGCATTGTACATCACTTTTGTCTTGTGAAAGTTCATTTTTAATCTCACTTCTTTACTCTTGTCAGCAAGTTCCTGGGTCTGACCCAGGGTATATATATATATATATATATATATATATAAGGGATGTAAGGTCAGGTGATGCGTAACATCACAGCCTCTCCTTGACAAATGTCAACCCCGCCTTCTCGTGGTGCATCCTGTTCCCACTAAAGGGGCTCTGACGACCGCCAATAGCGGTATAACTATACCATCGGGATCAGAGGAAATTCTATCCCACACTCACCAACCCGCTTGGCCAGCGTGGTGAGTTATGGCCAAACCCCTCCAAAATGACTCCACAACTTAAATCTTGGCCCTCAGTCTCCGGCAGCTGGAATGTAACTGGCCAAGGCAGCGGCCAGTGCGACATGAAGGCAGAGGGTGCTAAGAATCCCCGGAGGACCGGACTAGGCTGCCATCTGATGCTGACCTTGGCAACGTACAATGGACGCTCCCTATCTTCTGATTCAAGGCTTCTTGAATTGGAAGAGGAACTACAAAGGATCAAGTGGGACATCGTGGGGCTAAGTGAGGTAAGGAGAAAAGGAGAAGATCTCATCGAACTGAAAAGTGGACATCTCTTCTACTATCGTGGGACAGATACTGGCAGAACTAGTGGTGTTGGATTTATAATAAACAAGAAACTGAAGGATAAAGTGGTAAAAGTTGAAAGTTCCTCTGACAGAGCTGCACGACTCGTTATCCAACTATCGAGAAGATACCAGGCTCAGATTATTCAAACTTATGCACCCACCACAAGTCATCCTGAAGAAGAAATTGAAGAATTTTATGAGGAAATTTGTCATCTAAATAATAAAGGTAAGCAGCACTTGAAAATAATTATGGGAGATTTCAATGCAAAAATAGGGCAACGGCAACAGAATGAAACTTCAGTAGGTAAATTCGGTCACGGCAACAGAAACCAGCGTGGAAATACTCTCGTTGAGTTTGCAGAGGCAGAAGGATTTTTCATCTTGAACTCCTTCTTCAAGAAAAAGCCACACAGGAAATGGACATGGAGACATCCAAATGGGACGACAAGTGAAATTGATTTCATTATGTGTAACAAAAAAATTCGTCATAGAAGACTGCAGTGTGCTAAACAAGTTCAACACAGGTAGTGACCATAGATTGGTGAGATGTAAGATGCACCTCAACACTAAACTTGAACGTGGCAAGCTCATAGGACAAACAAAATCTATTGACATAACCAACCTTAAAAAACACCATAATACCTTCAAGTTGGAACTGAAGAACAGGTTCTCTGCTTTAGAAGGCCTAACATCGGAAGAAGTGGACATCTCTGAAGTTAACAGAAAAGTAACCAAAGCTCTTATGGAAACAGCAACAAAATTAGCTGGGTCTAAGAACAAATTGCATGTAAATAAATTATCAGGAAAAACGAAAATGTTGATGCAAAAAAGAAGAGAGATGAGGACAACTAAAGAAGATGTGACATCCAAAGTGGAATATATAGAGCTATGCAAGACAGTACGAAAAAGTATCACTGAAGACGTAAGAAAAATTCAACTGTGAACTAGTGAGGAAAGCAATTGAAAACAACCAAAGCCTAAAGATAGCAAAGGGACATCTCAGTAAGGGAAGAAAACAGATTGTGGCACTGAGAAAAGAAGATGGTTCTGTAACAAGAAATAGAGGCGAAATTTTGACAAGAGTGAAAGATTTCTACTCCAAATTATATGAAAGGGATGATACATGCACTCCAGACATCATGAAAGATACCAGTACCAGAGTTCCTCCAGTCCTTCCAGCAGAAGTTGCACATGCAATCAAGAACATGAAGCGGGGAAAAGCTCCAGGAGAAGATGGAATTACTGTAGACATCATACAAGAAGCAAGTGGAGAAATCGAAACAGTACTCGCCCAAATTTTCACTCGATGCCTTAATGAAGGAAAGATTCCTGAGGATTGGAATACCGTTACAATGATCCTGCTACATAAGAAAGGTGACATTGAGGATCTCTGAAACTACAGACCTATCAGCCTCCTATCAGTAGTTTATAAAATCTTCACTAAAGTTCTTTCACACCGCTTGAAGGTAACACTGGACATGGCTCAACCGAGAGAACAAGCTGGATTCAGGAGTGGCTACAGCACAATAGATCATATCCATGTGCTGAGAGAACTAATTGAAAGAGCGAGGGAATATGAACTTCCATTGTGCATGGCTTTTATCGATTATGAAAAAGCCTTTGATTCGGTGAAACCATCAGCAGTTACAATGGCTCTGAAAACCTGCGGTATTGAAGATGCATACATTAATATTATTAATAACATCTATGAAAATGCAAGTGCAAAGATTCGGCTGTTTGAAAATACAACACACATAAAAATTGGAAAGGGAGTGAGACAAGGTGACACCATATCTCCGAAGCTCTTTAATACCACATTGGAGGGTGTTTTTCAGTCACTGAGCTGGGAAAACAAGGGGATAAAGATTAATGGAGATTATTTAACCCACCTTCGTTTTGCTGATGACGTAGTCATTTTTGCAACTAGCCCATCAGAGCTGCAGAGTATGATCCAGGAACTTGCTGACAAGAGTAAAGAAGTGGGATTAAAAATGAACTTTCAGAAGACAAAAGTGATGTTCAATGCTTTTACAAGAAATGAAGATTTATCGATTGATGGAGAAAAGCTGGAGATAACAGATACGTACGTTTATCTTGGACAGCAGATATCAAGTGAGGGTCACATTGATGAAGAAATTAATCGGCGTACAAAACGTGCCTGGAGAGCTTTTGGAAGAAACAGCATAATTTTCAAGAGCAATATGCCATTATGTCTTAAAAGAAAAGTGTTTGATCAATGCATCCTTCCAGTGCTTACGTATGGTGCAGAGACGTGGACCTTAACTAAAAGAGACATACAAAGGCTGCAGACAACTCAAAGCAGCATGGAGAGGTGCATACTTGGTGTAACCAGGAGAGATAAGAAGAGGAACTCGTGGATCCGAAAAATGACAAGAGTGGAAGACATCATGATCAGAGTTAAATCCCTGAAATGGCAATGGGCTGGACATACTGCCAGAAGGACAGATCATCGATGGACAGCCGAAATTTTAGATTGGATTCCAAGGGACAGGAAAAGACCCAGAAGAAGACCACATGGGAGATGGGTGGATGAAATTCGAAAGTATGCAGGGGTGACATGGAGGAGACTGGCACAAGACAGACCGTTGTGGAGGAAACTTGGGGAGACCTTCGTCCAGCAGTGGATTGATAATGGTTGACAATGATGATGATGATGATGATATATATAAACCCAAAAGCAGAGTTAAGGACAAAATTTAAAACCGAATTTTAAAACAAAAATTTTTAACACACATTCTGAAGATCATGACGCGCAACGCAGCAGTGATCCAGAAATTAAGTTTGTATATTAATAACATTGAACATGACGGGTGTCTCTTGAACTATTCTAACCAAAAAATATCTTCTATTGGTACATATTCAAATAAATTATATAAAACTGAAAGTAGAATTCGAAATAATTGGTTTTCGTATTAAATGAAATTATAAATGAAATAATTTTTCTATAAATTGAAAACTAAAGCTTTAAGAAAGCACACAAACAAACGTAGTTTCAGGTAAAATTATCTTTTGTAGCTTTTGTTTTTCTTTTTGTTACAAACTTTATAACAATGTCCAAATTGTGTAAGTCTGTAGCAATTTTGTTTTAATTACTAACGAAAAAAAAAGTCGTTGCTGTTTCACATTTAAAAAAAGTCGTTGCTGTTTCACGTTTTGCAGCCTTTGTATATCTCTTTTAGTTAAGGTCCACGTCTCTGCACCATACGTAAGCACTGGAAGGATGCATTGATCAAACACTTTTCTTTTAAGACATAATGGCACATTGCTCTTGAAAATTATACTGTTTCTTCCAAACGCTCTCCAGGCAAGTTTTATACGCCGATTAATTTCTTCATCAATGTGACCCTCACTTGATATCTGCTGTCCAAGATAAATGTAGGTATTGGTTATCTCCAGCTTTTCCCCATAACGTACATACACTGTAAAAAATAAATGGTGTGAATCACGGAAAATTTCTGAAATTAGCGTGCAGAAAAGTGGCCGGTAGGTGTCAGTCTTTTAACGAAATGTCCTGTTTTAAAAGTGCCCGTCTTTTTTATCTTCCATATTTTAACAGATTTTCGGTAGTTAGAAATTCCGTTTCAGGTGTTTCCGTTTTTATACAGAAATTTCGCAAAATCGAAGACTACGTTTTCCAGCAGATAATCCCTTTGTAGTGATGGGGACCGAACCGAAATATTTTTGGTGATTTTAACTTATGACGCGCGCCTTAAACACTGAGTCAGAAGTAATCAGGAAACTGAATAACATTCATGGTAAAACTAATTGCGCGATGAATTTTTTTTTTTTTTTTTTTTGGTGGGGTTCATTAATGTTAGTGATTTTGTCATTTTATTTTCTGTTGGAGCTTATTATTTTTTTGAATACGTTTGCAATAATTTTATTGTTCCTGTAGGAGAACTTATCACAAATTAAGTATTTTTTTATCGTCATTTTTCTAACAGGATACTTTGGAACTCGAGATATTTTTAAAGTGACAATGACTTTCCATTATCTTTAAGAAAAGGTGAAATGTACTGTGTATTATTTCCCAAAACTTTTAAATATGAAATTTGACTCTCATATACATAAGGTACAATCACCTGTACAATAATTTAAGTACCCGGTTTCTTACAATAACACAATATATAACAGCTGGTACACAAAATGTGGGAGGAGGTGAAATATCCTGTGCCACAATATCCAAAATTTCATGCGATATGCTATCCACAATATCCGATATCACTGCAGAACTTCAAAATTAGATCTCTCGACAGACGATTGAAATTTAACAGTTTATCAAACTTCAAGTATTCCCAGGAATCGTTTTTGTTACCGGAAATTTCTTTTCATATGAATACAGAAAAAATGAGAACGGAGTTTTCTCGTTAACATACGACAGGAATTGCGGAAAGGTTTTTGCAAATTCAGAATTTTTTGTTAAAGCACCTTAAAACAGAAATTTACCGTCACTATAAGAAAAGAATTGCGGGAAGGTTTCTGAAAAATTATAATTTTCCTAGCTAACGAAAAATCTGTGAAATTCCTGTTTGTTTCCGTCATTTCACGGAAGGAGTTGTATGAGAAATGTGGTTCGTTAATTCACGAAAAGAATCACGGAAAGTGGCTCGTGAATTTCAGAAGATTTTTTACAGTGTATCTGTTTACGGAACGGTCACCGCACAGTGATCAGAACAAGTACAATTTGGATAAAATTCCAAGGAATTAAATTTCTTTTTCTAACAGCTACAGCTCAAACAAAAAAATTGTTCTGTTGCAAACATTAAAAAAATGGACGCTTCATCATCAACGGCATGTGACAAAATGATTAAAACTGTAAATGCTTGGAAATGGAATAGCTGCACTTTAAAAGCGATAATCCCATTTCGAAACATTTCTAGTG
Source organism: Macrothele yani (assembly GCA_039090855.1). Taxonomy (NCBI): domain Eukaryota; kingdom Metazoa; phylum Arthropoda; class Arachnida; order Araneae; family Macrothelidae; genus Macrothele; species Macrothele yani. The sequence continues at coordinate 166,542,780 of CM077007.1, forward strand.
TCAACATTTTGGCTTAGTTGCGAGAAAAAAAAAGAGCATTATTCCGTGAGGAATAAGCTTCGCATTGTGTTCTTGTTTCGACATTTAGCGTCACTGCAGTTTGCTAAAAATAATATGACAGATATCTGATAGCGAATATGCAAATTCAACTCCTTGAGGATCTTGGACAGGTATGGAATCCCATCGCACTACACTGATAAAATAGCATTTTTTTTTTACAGGTGATGTACAACTGAAGATTTTAAGAGAATGTGCACCGCGATCCCGAAGCCAAATGTGGCTTGCATAATTTGCCTTAGCTGTCATCATTCTTTGGATCTATTTATTTTCTCAGTAACTGCACTTTGAAAAATCGTAACCAAGATGTTATAGTAAAGATCAACTTTAAATGGAGTAGCTGTAATTCCTGAGCAGATTAAAAGTTTTTTTGCGTAAATAAAAGCAAGTCAGCTGCTGTAAAAGATTAGAAATCTGGCCATTAATTTACTATGTTAAAACTCAGAGCTTAAGAATAAAAAGGCAGAAGTTGGAAAACGCTGAATCCGAATTTTCACTGATACGTTGTGGTAGGATAAATTCAGTTACTTTTTCTTTGAAAGATGAGAAAGGAAGAATATCTACATTTAAATTTGTTTTTAATTGTTGCGACTTTTATTGATATGATGCCAAAGAATTCAACCAGCGCAGTAGCAGATGCTACATCCTGAATGTATGCTATCAAAATTCTTGTTGCGTAGCCGTTATATTTTTGTAACAGAGCAAATGAAGTGTTAGTCACCCTATTCTGGACGAAGGCCTCTCCAAAACTTTCGCAACTCTCTATCGAAAACGTTTTTTCTCATGTTGCTCAAGCATGCATTCCTGCTTTCATCTCTATATGTGCATTTACAAGTTGTCACTTTTGTGAATTTTGCGGCCTCTTTAGATTCAGCCGAATATTTAATATTGTTTTGTACATTGCCATTCCGATGATTCAGTAGCATGTCTGGCACATGACCGCTTCATTGTCATTATGCAAATGGGATGTTGGCAAATCTGTATATTTTCCTCATTAACGAGCATGGGGGGGGAGGTAAACGGAGATCATTTCAAAAACTCCTATTTTGCTGCCACTTCAAGCACACGAAATATATCAGGACTTAAGTGAACATTTTTCAATGCATCCGTTGAGTACTGTTGAACATAAGAAAATACAATTTCAGCATTTAGAACGAGGGTAGCCACTTTTGGGTGATAAAAGCCTTCAAAAGATATGTGTCTTTTTATCCTCATAGTGTGAAGCATGAGTTTTAACGACACATTTTCTATCTCGACCAAAGACTTACGATTTTTTTAGAGTTTTAGTTTTTCATCCACCCTTTTGGGCACCAGAGGACAGTTTTCTCTCTCTAAAATTCAGAATTATTGGCTTCGCGGAAGAGAGAGTACCGACACGCGTGTTTCAACCGCGATTCGAACTCAGACTCTCGCTTGTATCGTTGTATAAGTTTGCTGAACATCAGCTAAACATGAATGTTTTTACATTATTTCAGATATTATGCCGTTTCCTGGCTATAAATTAAAAGCGAATGTAATCTAGGGCCAGGGAACGGAGAACCTTCAATGCTCTACAATGGATTCTAAAATCTGGATCTTAACACCAAATGAAACATTGCTGTTGTATTCGCTGCTTGGTTCTAGGGCAGCAATCTTAAAGTACGGACGAGTTGTTACTTCTTCTTGCTGTAAAAACCTACGAAAGCCGTTAAACTGTGGAGCGAAATAGATTCTGATTTGTGCACTGGTTGAACTTATGCCTCTTGCATCCCTTCCCCCATTCAACGAACACAATCTGTAGTTTTCCGATAAAATGCAGCGTTAAAGTGCTACAAGATTTACCCCCAGTATTACTGCCGGGTCTTCGTTTTTGTTTTCTCTCCATCCTGTCCTCTCTTTCTTGTTCTTCAAAGTTCTGTCTTTCTTTCTCTCTTTGTTTGTTTTCGTTGTTTTGCTCTCTCTCTCTCTCTCTCTCTCTCTGTGTGTGTGTGTTGAAACACGATGGAATTTCCTAGTTATTTCAGTACATGCAGAAGAAAGAGACAGTTTTCTGAATACTCTAGCAACAGTGTATTGTGGTCTACACGATTCAGGAAATGAGTAGCTGAGAACTTTGCACCCTCTTTAACTAACTCTGATTTCAGCGCTGCTTTTTATTTACACAGGAATACTGCTGAATCCCTTTTGATAGTAAAGATTGATACTATTTTGCAATATCTATCCCTGCTTAAGGTATTTTTTAGCTTTCGCACTGAACATCTCTAGGGTGTAACGAGTTGCAAAAATTCCTTATTTAACACAGCTGATTGGATCTCAAAAGACAAATGGGCAACCAGAGCAAAAGTACTGCCAGTGACTATCCAGTATTTAACATATTTGCATATAAAGCTGGTCACGAAGAAGTGACATCTGGATTTCCTAGAAAATGCCGTTGTTTCTGAAAGCTTCAGACTTTAAATGTGAGTGTTGTGTGTACCGTGTTGTAACTTATAGCAACAGTTATAACGAAGTAAATTTCTCCGTCATTTTTGGTCTACGCCGGGATTCGAACCCGAGGCCGCTTGTTCCGGAACAAGTCGCTCTTCCAACTGAGCTACGCAGACGATTATTCTGATTCCTATCTGCCTTTATGTCGTGTGCGTCCTACTGGCAGGTACGTCACACAGTCACATTTCATTCTCTTACGAGTGATAGTATTAAAGTGCAAAGAAAACCTGGCTGTTTACACCTTTTGCACAAAAGAAAGAATGGCTTTAAAATTTATGGCGCGCAAGCCGACCATGGTACGATCTTGATATAGTAAAATATAAGTACGAGTACTTTTTTAGTAATAAAAGATACACGGCTCTTCTGTGCAGGATCAATTCACGAATCTCAAGAATTAAAAAAGCTGTTATAACAAGAGAAGCAGTTTAAAACTTCATGACACATTATAGTTTCTGAACTTGCCCTATTCCTTCTCCAGTTCAGATGAATTATGATTTCGCCCCCCCCCTTCCCCTACACAGACACACGAAAAAAAAAACAGTAGAAAAACTAACTAAAACAATCGTTGACGTTTCATTTAGTCTTTCTTCATTTTCCAAACCTTCTAACTTCCTTTCACGATACTTGGCTGCTTTTGTTCACCTTACTGCCGGATTTTTGTACCTGCTTGAATAAATTAAGTTCTTTAAGGCACTTTTTTTAATATATGGTTTATTAGTTTGCAAACGGGTCATCAGGAACAACCCTGCTTTTTCTAAATATTGCGAACCCACAATCGTAGTCTATGCTGAGTAGTTGGCTTATTGTAATTAAAATTATGTTGAGGGTAGGAATATTACAAAAATTCGTCGATAGTTTTCAATGTTTCTGTAGCTAAGCAACACCTATAAATTCTCAAATTTCTTCTTTTACTTTACTTCAGGTACTGCGATTTTGCTAATTTTAGTAGTGTGTTCCAATGAGTATTTCAATCTGGTGAATGGGTATCGATGCTTTAAAGACATTACTCTAAATGTATATTCTGTAGCTGTTTTAAATTCCCCAAAAGTACAACAGTCGGCATGCTAAAGAGCTGCAGCTTAGCAGTACCAGTAGAAAAAATGTGCGTCGTTGATTTTTTCTTAGACTAAACCAACAACTTGTAATTGATTACAGTAAAAAAAAAAAAAAAATGAAGGAAAAGCATATACTCTGTAACGCTATTTCCCAGAAAATGTCGTTTAGTTTAATTATGTTCTTTATAATAGCATATTGAAAGGTGTCATCATTATTATTACTATATGGTTTTAACTCAGTATTAAAGAAACGAAAATAAAATCCTTACGCTGAAAAACTGAAAATTTCCATTTACTAATGACTACAGATACTTCACGAGCCTCAGATCTAGCTATGGGTCCTGTCTTTCAAGACATGTTATGAATTGTATTCCAATAAGCGGATAATGGTTACCAGAAAAAAGTTCGCGGGATTACTGCGGCCTGATTGGTTCCCCCATGAGCCCGCATATTGCGATACGCAATATGAATCCCACCGTTTTCTGAATCCTTGTGCATAATTGGCATTCACCGCACTGTATTATGCGTTCTGTGGGGAGTGATGAACCTGAAGGGGGGTGTCCGTTCCTGTTCCCCACGTCTCTTCATCGGTCTATTTGTGAAGAACGCTGTCTGTCATCGATCGATAAAGACGACATGGGGGGTCATCTTCAACAACTGACCCTTTATGGGATCGGCCAATGAAAACTGGCGTACCCTTGGTGCTGCCAGACATTTTAGAAAAAGAGGAAACCCCCTGCTGCCTATCTCCCCTGTTGCAGTCTGCTATCTCCATCAGTGAATAAGACACCACTGATATGGGGGCATCATGGAATCATTACTACTCCCGCCTGAACTGCAGGTCCCCAATACTCGGTTCTTCTTCCATTTCCCATCCTCTTTCTAATCGAGTATTATTCTCTCTCGCGCCCATCTATATCCCATATCCAAACGCTTGCACACATCCACCCCTTCCTGTCTTCCTATTCCAACCGTCCTTCTGTCTCTTGGGCTCCGTGTTGTGTGACTATATCTTCCGTGAATGGCGTCTACAATGTTCTCACCTGCCATTTTTCTGATTTCATTATCGTGAAACATGCATCCATCACACAGAATTTAAATTTTTACATAAAAGAGATACTTATATTTCACTTAAATATTTGTTTCACTTTTTTCCATCCTTCTGTCGCCTCCTTACGGCAAAATTTCTAAATTAAAAGAACAAAATCTCTGTTTTAAAGTGGTTTACATTTTCAATTCTTTGACCGACTGGAACGAATTTACTTGGGGTTATCGAAATGGGATAAAATCAGCTCGAACGAATACATTCGCTGTGTAGGAACATGTCAAACTGTGCATCAGAAAGCGATGTTTCCCCCCTTAACTTTGTTATTCAAAGTTTTCATTTAGGGAAATGATTTGACACTAATCCTTTCCGACTGATTATTTACCTGCTGAAAGGGCTGTAATAATGGCGACTGCTCTATAGGGATGGAGAGGTAAGTTTGAGTATCTTGTTTCCACCCAGTTGCATGATATCTATGTCAGGAGAACTAGCTCTTCCTGGTATTGCGTTAGGTCATAGAGTAAAATATAAAGTATTTGAAAGGAGTGCTAATCACCATAGACAATTTTGTGAGTCGGTGAGATGAGAGTGGGAAAGGAATTGTTTTACCTTAGCTTTCATAAAACCTGGCCCTTGTGCGAACACTTCTATGCATTTAAAATTGTAGGCACCATTTAGTTCAGGTACATCGACCTCAAAGATAGTTAATAAGGTGCTTAACGTACATTTTGAAGGCTTCATGTTTTGCTACGTAAATGAGTTTTTTTTATGAGGTTGATGCAAGATGGCCTGGCTTTACTCAAGTACAAGGAATTTTTATCAGAACATAATTTCAGGATGTATTTATATTTGGGATGGCTAGAACGAACCGGAAGTCCATATATCATTGCTGCAACGACTAACGTCACAGCTGAAGTGTGCGCTTGTGCATTCTTAGGTAAAATTGATCATATAACATGTAGAGACTGTAGATAATTTCCAACTGTAAAATACTTACATTTTCAGACTTGTGAAGATAGGTGCAGCATACGTAGATTTAGATGTTATGTGCCCATTTCAAAGCAGAAAGATCTCTCTCTCTCTCTCTCTCTCTCTCTCTCCACGTGTCTGTTTGTCTTTACAGACGTTCTTAGTATGTAAGACGAAGAGTAAATCGCACTTAATCTTGGGCCACTTATTTCAGAAGTGAGAGCCAGTGCCATAAAAACGAACACAAATCTGGGCATTTTTTACCCAGGCACAACAATATGTGACAAAAGCTTGCGCTTAAAATACATGTAATGATACCTACTAAAAACAAAATAGTACGCACCTTACATGTCTCCACCTGTTAGCAATCTTTCAAAACTTAACGATGTACTAAACTGATTTGTGCGCGTAGTAGGTGTCACATTAGGTTCTTGCTAGGAATTCAATTAAGTACGAGTAATTATCTACTATTTTTGATGAGTCCTGTTTAACAGATGCAGTTATAATACAGTAGATCGAGATATATTTTTATGGAATTGAAAGCCCCTCAAGTATCCGAAACTAAGGGGAGTCGCCTATTGCTGTTTTAGGGTTTACTGACATCAGGAAAGTTAGGAACCGCAGCCGAATAGCGAACATAATGTCTTAGACACGAAAAATAAACCAGTCCAACGGGTAGTTTTCCTTGCATTGGGATTCACTGCACAAAATTCGTGTAGCTATCATGTCATGAAGTATTGAATACTTTCCTCCAAGTTTTTAAATAGGTGAAATGCTTGCTGAGAGACGTTGTATACTTTTCTGAAATTTCAGTAGAAATCTATTTTGGGTCTTTTATTTTTATTTATCTTCTTTCTTCAATATCTGAGTTTCATGTTTCAACGACCTATTTAGGTTCAGCTGTGTCATCTCGAACTGTGATGATGTCGTTATATGGACGGAAAATGAAATGATATGTGGAATCAATAAGAAAACAAGGTTTTATTGATTCGTCTTGTCTCTCGTCAAAAACTTGGCGTTCCAACCAAGTCGAAATTCCAGCAGCATGAAAGCAAATTTAAAATTTTCGCTTCGCAGTCACGCAGAGATGCCTGTCCACCAGAACCCAAGATAAGGTATTCATTCCACTTGTTGCAAGACGACTTCTTCAAACAAATCAATTACCGTACTACAGAATCAACATGGGTATCCGATGTTATTATCAGTTTGCAGATTCGCATGCCGTATATCGATTTTCACTGCGCACGTGCTCGTTATGAATACCTAAGCAGCGCGTACGTGGCTCCTCCAGGTCTCCTTATCTATCACTTTGGCTCGTTTTGAAGGGAGCCTATTTCTCTCTCTCTCTCTCTCTCTCTGTCATCCTCCATTTCCTCCGCTTTCATCTGAAGATTCACACCGCACGCTTCTTCCACTAGGACACCCTCCAAGCTTTCTCTCTTTCGCTTTCGCTTCTTCTCGATGCTGCTTATTAGGAGGCAATCCATGTGTGAACACTTCACACTTCTGCACGCGGAACTCGTTCAGTTCGACAATGGCTTTTTATCTCCAGCACGCCTTCCTTTAATAGGTGCGAGATTCATTTCTCAAAATGCGATACCGCTTAATACTTCATGCATTAATGAACTGCTTCCTTTCCCTTTCAAGCTTTCGCTATCGAATATATTGACTGCGAGCAAACATTTCAAGCATTGTCATGAACAAATGAATAAAAACTACTAGGAAGTATTTCCCTATGGTAATGAGATCAATGAAATCCGAGAGACAAGCTGCATTCGTAAGCCATATCAAAGTATTTTCTCTTTGATTTATAACTTAAACTATTAAACTATGCTTATTCACAGCAAGCTGTTTTACTTTGCTTCCGATGGAAAAATTAAACCTGTCCTCGAATCGCGTTCACAATAGTTCATCCTTACACTAGTTCGAACGTAATTTTGTAAAGAACTAGTATCTCTTATGATGCAGAAAGTTATACTGAACTTCATAAAAAAAAAAAAAAAAAAAAAACCATCTGAATTTCTGTATTCTCACTGCATTCTTAAAATAATTGCTTACCAAACAGAAAATTTAATGCTTTCTCACTTCCTAAATAGTGTAAGCTCTCTTAATCTCCAACCCCGTATTGTTTCAATTCTGCCGAATGCGAAATTGAAACAAATATAGCATCATGCAGATGGAAAAATCAATATATCATATCATTCGCATGTGTTTACAAATTTTTATATTTCGAAAGAAAATATCAAACTATTTTTCTGCTTTTTAACCTAGCAGATAACAAAATCAGAACTTTTTTTAAATAATTGTCAATCCGCCCATTATTTTACACTTTTTAGGTAATAATTAAAATATTACTTCGCAAAGTGACGCTAATATAGAAACGCCGCCCCGGTGGCGCAGTGGCCTAAGCGGTGGCCTCTGATCATTCGTCCGAAAGGGGTCCGGGTTCGAATCCCGGTGAGGCATGGATGTTGTGTTTGTCTTACGGCACTGGCTCTCTCCCTTCCCTGGAACCAGTGACCCTAAATTAGGGACGGGCGACTGCTTATAGCCCATTGAGTTGCTCACGGTGGTCGTTAAACCTCCAATCAAAAAAAAAATATATATAGAAACGCAGAAAGATGGTTCAATATTTATTCTCGTTGTGAAAAAAAAACGGATTTCTAAATTGTTTTTTTTTATATATGTAATTTCGTTCGGCAAATGCGTGTCTTCAGCTATTTTTCACCAGGTATGGAGGACCCTTAATCTGCAGAATGCATTAATCGCAGAGGTAAGGTAGTCGATGCCAGGGCAGAAAGCTGAAAACCTTTCATTTGATCTCTATGTAATTTAAGTAGATATGTATCTAGCCAAGGTATTAAAAAATTAATTCGAGACATATTATTTTCTGAGTGTGAATTCTTAATGCAGCTAAATCTTTAATTCTAAAGCGCACAGAAGGTTGGTAGGCGCTCACACTTGCACAGCCACGATCACACGACAACGGGACTTTTGAGCATGAAACATTGTTTTCTTTGCTTCCGAGTGTGGTCATTCAATTGTGATGATTAATGAGTTTTATGTTTCAAAAAATCATCATTATCAGAAAGTCACGGAGCACTAAACAGCATGTTTCTTTTTTCTTTTTTTTTTTTTGCATTGGAGGTTTAACGACAGCCGTGAGCAACTCAGTGGGCTATAAGCAGCGCTTGTCCCTGATTTAGGAGCATTGGTTCTAGAGAAGGGAGGGAGCATGCACCGTAAGACAAACACAACATCCATGCCTCACCGGGTTTCGAACCCGGACCCATATCGGACGAATAATCAGGAGCCATCGCTTAGATCACTGCGCCCCTTGAGCGACATAGCATGTTTGTGCCCCAAAATAGTAACTATCACATGACTATATTCCTCCACTGCCCGCTTTTCCCTTAACGCGTACGTTTGGCCACTATTCTCAGTTCGCTGCATATCAGCTTATGTTCTGTATATAACTGCATTAACGGTCTCAAGCGAAAAAATGAAACAGAAATAAAAATGTTAAATTGTATCATAAATTTTTTCCCTGGAAAAAAAGTTCATTATTGTTACACATACCTTTCATCAAAAAAATAACTAGCTATATTTCTATCTCGCGAAGTGTTCTATTCATATGGGCGTACTCTGTTCACCATATAACAATAACTGAGTAACCTATGTTTATAATCCAATCATAAAATAAATTAAACAATATGAATTCCACATTTGAATTCAGGGTACTCTAGTCGGATTAGTTAGCAACTTACTGTTATAAAGACCTATTTTTTATATTCGATACTAGCTTTCTGCTGATTAGTGGTCTGCATGAATTTCATTTCCCTTCAGTTTTTCTTCATGAATTGTTATTGTCTGGTAGAAGTAAAATAAAAAAACGGAAGAAAAAACGGCAGATTATCTGTTTATGAACTGATCATTTTTTTTAGGTCTTTCATATTTGCTTAGTGCTCATTTATTTTTCTCTCAATGTGAAAACTCTATAGTTTCTTCGGTGACACGTATTTTTTCAAATGGGTGAATTTTTTCTTTGCATTTTTTATTCTTCGTCTTTCCCGCTTATCAGTAGTCACTAGAAAAATACTTAATCCACGACTTTTTCTAAGTTTTTAGATCTATCTTTCCATGACGTAATAAATCAGCCATGGAATTTTAATACTCGAATGTTTCATTTGTTGTGTCATTTGTAATAAGCATTATGTTGTCATTCTCTGATAACTTTTTGTCGATACATACCGTAAATTTGAAATGTTTCGTTTCTGTACAAATTACTATAACACGGATTTTACTTATTAAATACAAGCAACTTTCATCACGTGTATTACGTTTTGAAGCAATCGTTGTTCAATTTTTCTCTGCGCTGAAACAAAAGGTTTATTTTTTAAATTGTTCTTTTTCCTTTTGTTTTAAGTCGATTCGATTTTGTTACTCGTAATTTTTTAAATGTCAGTTGAATTTCTCGCCTTACAAACGCGTTGGATATCAGACGTGAATGATTCGTCACCTCGCTGCAGTCCGTGTTGCAATGAGACCTGCATCGGACGTATTTGTGGGGTCTGTCTGCGAGGAGTCGTAGGCCGACCGTTGTCCACGGCCGCCATCTCTAGCCCGCTGTCGCCGAGAATCTCACACTTGGACGATCGGCAAAAGCACCGACCAGACGATCTCCGTAACGGATCGCAAATCCAGATCAAAGGCGGGAGCAACCCGTGTGACCCTTGCCACACGCAAACCAGCGTTCTAATCCCACTTCCCCTTCTTCCTCCTAGTCTCACCGCTTTCCTCTTGGAACTGTAACAACCCTTTCCGTCGTAAGCTAGTGGGAGAAAGAGGCCACCACCGTTGAGACTGGAAGTGATTTAACGTGGATGCTGGAGAACGACTCAGCTCTAGCAATTAACAGCTAATGTCCCCTACACCCCTTGACCTCTATTTCTGTACGGAAAATGAGCAGCAGCTCTTGCAGGGTCATTGCAAAAGCAGATGAGCTCAGTCCACTAGATGGACACCCACACTCACCTCTGTATTTCTTTCCCCTGTAGTTCTCCGTAACATCACATTTGGCAAAGGTGTAAATTTCAGTATCTTCAATTTCAGATTTTGTAAATTTTGTAAAGTTCTTACTAGGAACTGCATGCATGGTGAGTTTGTATTAGCTGTAAATGGGCATCACTACAAAACATTTTAATGTAACGTTCTTGATGTAGCTGGCAAAAAATCGTGAATTACATGCACTCATATCTGCCAGTTGTGTTTTGAAATGCCTTACCTTTTGAATATTTTTAATGCATGCTATTTTATACAAGCAACCATCTTCCAATTGTAATACTTTATATCGTACTTATTTATTCTGAGCACCTGCATAAGGGGTTTTATGAATGTGTATAAACAGTAGCTGCTGTTGAAATGTCTTGGAACAGGACGCAACTCTGCGTGCTACTGGAATACGAATCAACAATAAATCCGCAGACTGTGGTTCAAGCACTTTTCGTTACAGTGAATCTTCTTGAGCAGGTTCGCTTTCTGTTATATGCTGTGAAACAATTCTTAAATCTCTTGAATGAGTGGAGTAGATCCTCCGTAGCGTCAACGAAAAAACATGCAGACAAATAATCCTGTTCCTAATTTGGAAATGTTATATGCATTCTGTGATTTATTCACTAACTAAGACGTATATCAAAATATTCCCAGAAACACACTTAGTGTTTGTCCGTGTGGACATGTCCTTTTGATATGGTTACACGTACATAAAAATTGTATAAAAAAGCTTTCATCATGAAACTAAGCGACTTAAAAATGCATTTCTAATGTACTGGAAGTGTCTGAAACACGCTATGTTCTGTATATTTTTAAAATTAGGCTCTATGTCCAAACACTTTAAAGCTAGCCAGCTGAAGGTAAATAACAATGAATTAATTCCTATATTTACGATATGTGTCCCCAAAATGCACGCTGGATTTACGGAGCAAAACTCGAATACGCTTTTAGTACTGTACATCTGCTGAACCGTATTATTTTTAGTTTTCTTTCGTCATCTTTACCGCTTAAGAGTGACAAATGAGGCACATTTCTTGAATTAATCAATCCCTCGCCAAGAAGTTTGAGAACACACGTCATTCTTCTGTGTTTAAATATTTGTTCATTTTGAGATTGTAGTATTACTGTGTCTGCACATCGCATAAAAGAATAAATGAACCATTATTTTCTGTGGTACTGGTTTTCATTCTTACTTGGAGGCTTTCCAAATCTTAGGCATGTGACGTTACTTTGAAGAAGCTTATGGTATGTTGAGAGGCGGGTTTAAGGATTACAGCGTCCTAGGGCCAAGAAAAATCTGACGCCCCCAAGTAAACGTATTTTAATATAAAATAGTCACTTCTAATTTAAATTTCACATTTAAATTATATGTAGATATTTTATGACAAAAAGAAATATCAATAATTAATACAGACATTTGACGTGGACCAAGAATAATCTTATTCGCAAAACCAACTCTGAAGAATTTTTAGCATCTGTATTATGTAAACTGGGTATTGAAGTAAACATTTTAAATGTCGCTTTATCGCAAGTTTAATTTGTGCAATTTTTAAACTTCTTTTTTACCGTTAATTTTCATATCGCTTGATTTTAACTTACTGTATTAATGAAACATTTGCCCGGAAATTTTTCATTTGAAATTTTAAAATTTCAACTTAAGCAATACTGTCTTTAGGATTTTTTGGTTATCTAGTGCTGCTACCAATATTCAGAATAAATCGATTGAATGACTGAAAGAGGAAATGAATGAACATAAAGTAATAAATTTACTTTCAACCGAAAAAAACATTTCCCCGGATGTTTGTTGCAAAATCTACTATATTACCAAATCCCAATGTTTGATATTCGTTCTGAGCGATAAAACTGCAAATCCACTCGTGAAAATTATGGTTGGTTTTTGAAAGAGGAAAACCTCGTTTTGCAGAGTTTTCGCTGATGGGAATGCATAGGTAAATCTTTACGATAGCATCAGTCGTAGGAAAAGTCGAATCGATTGTTCTTTTTTCCCTGTTAGTATTGCAATATATCTGCAACAAGAACACTTGAATCTGTCACTGGCTTATAAGTTATGCCACAATTCCTGAAAATGCAGATGCTCTTGTTCAAATAACTAATTCATCTGGCGTAGCTCGCTGCGGAGTGTATTGAGTAACTAGTTCGCTCTCCTCCTTTGTCACTGGCACTACCTTGCGGGGCTTGATCTTGTAAAAATCTGCTTCATGGAATAAACCCTTCCGGTTTCGGGATTTTCATTCTCATCTTAAAATTTGGTAGAACGTCTTGTAAAAACTATCCACTCCAACCTCCGGGCTTCCCACGCAATCTCTGTTTTGAATTTAACATGGTCAAGGAGTAACTTCGCTGGCTTACTCAGTTAAAATTATCCCGTGATTTCTGCAGTTTTTGTTTCAAAATAAATTGATATTTTTAATAAATGAATTGAAAGACTTCTAATGCAATTATTAGGAAGTGTTAACTGTATAGTACTACCTAGTTTTATTTGTAGAAATGTAAAATGCTACTCGATTGCATGATATTTTGTTTGCGTTTCCGTAATAGGGTAAAACGATATTTGTCACATGATTCCCAAAATGTTGGCGCCCTTCATTATGCAACACCCTGGGCCATGGCTCAGTTGATCCAATAGCAAAACCCGTCCCTAGGTATGCGTATTTCTACGCAAGCTACCGATGCAGCACAGTTCTCTTCTGTGCAAAGCAGGTTATAAGGTAATTTGTTCGATTTTGTATGCTGTACGCAATAACTAATTTTGGTGAAGACTGTCTTCAATAGTACCTGTTTGTGACGTGCATAATTCTCGATTCAAATATTTATTGATGGAAAATGCAGAAACGGTTATTTGCTCTCTCCCTCTCTTAACAGAATCTGACTTGATACTTTTTATGAAGTTTTGTAACCTGTCTCAATCGATTTTGAAGGAAGGTATTAAGGCTACTTATTTAAACTATATTTGAAATACTGAACTCCGGTTGGAGCTTTAAAAAATTTCGAATATGACTAATACCTTACAGTTAGCGAAATTAAAGCATCCTGTTTGCGTTGACGTAAACAAATTCCATCATCGACTGTTTGTTAAAAATCCCCAACGGGATATGTTGGAGCAAAATTATTTCCAAAATTCTCTGTTTCCAGCACCTTTTTACCCCAATTGGTTTAAGAGCGATTTAATTTTGTTTAAGCTATTCACCTTCAGTCGGCCGTTTTCTGCGCATATACGGCATTTACTTTAGAGTTAAAGTTCCGGCGATCTGCTTTTGTAGTCTAGCAGTGGTCTGTTTTTGTAGTTACATGTCTATCTCATTGCCACTTCACCTGTTTGGTTCTTTGCATGTGTGGTGATGTCTGTCACGGCTGCATTTTTCTTTGTCTTTTCCTGTACTTCGTGGTGACCTCAGGTACTGTTAAGAAGATTTTAAAAATCATTAAAATACGAAGATTTTGGAAATCATTCGTTTCCAGGAATAGTATGGAATATTTAGCAAATAGCTTTTTCGTGGTCATCATCGGAGCATGGAAAACTGACGAAACTTTTATGATGCTTATCGGCAACGATCATTAGTAGATTTGTAAAACAGCATTTCCCAAGTAATACATCTTAGTACATTGGCTATGTGTTTTTTTATTATTTTACTACCTCCATAGTAATCAGCACTTTGTGATAGAATAGCTTACCCAGACTACGTAATGTGTTTATTTCTCTTCGCGACGGGTGAGGAACACGAGAAGAAATAGCGTGGGTCCCGAGGAGGATGAGGGATGAAGAAAACAGTCGAAGACGTTGGACAAGGAGATCAGAAATTTTTTGGAGGGAGCGAGAGACACAGGAGTCATCTCTCTTGTGAGAGGGCGAAAGTGAATGAAAAAGGCGATGAGGAAATGACACAGTGAAGAGATGGATAGATCGTTAAATAAAAGAAGGAAATAGAGTAATAGAAATCAATTGTAAATACGCACTAAAATAATTCCAGGACAAGCCGTCAAATAAGCATTAGATAGTAATAAATAACATGTTTAATACTGCGAGTGCTTTTAATGCTTACTTTGTGATGTACTTTCTTCGTAACATTCCCAACGTGCTGAAATTAGTCTTAAATATCGTACCCGAACGGGAAGTATAAATCCCGCTTGAAACACATTTATCTCCATATGTTTTGAGTTGACCGTAGCTGCGTGTCTGAACATCTGGCATGGTTTCGTCAAAGCCTTATACATGTAGGGAGCACATCGGTTAAAAAATACCCTCCTTCTGAAATATTATAGTACTTTGCTCCTGAATATCGTATTATTTCTACCATGTGTACTCCAGCCAAGTTTTATACGTGTTTAAATTTCTTCCTGATGCAATTCTGAATAGGTAGCCATAGTTCTCTATCAATCGGAGCTGCATTTATCTACCTGTAAATTTTTTTGATGAAAGTCTATGGCATGAGATTTTCGTCTTCTTCGATTTTGAAAGAATGTACATGTTTAATGCAAAAAATAAATGGGAATAAATAAATGCATGTTGATTCATCTTCCAATTGCTGAAATGGGAATGAGTAAATAAGCTCATGATAAAACGTCTGTGAACGTAAGAACGGGTAAAATCAATGTATGTTGAAATACATTCATTGTCAAGAAATGGTTATTTTTTAATGAATGTTTACTAAAATGTCTCAAACACACTGGAAAGTCACAAGTGGCAGTCAGTGCAGGAATGATTGCTGGAACATCTTTTTCAGACAGAAACGTGCTAGATAACTATGTGTATGAACTGAAACATTTTTTTGAGACAGAAATGTGCTGGATAACTATATGCACGCTGAAACATCTTTCGTAGCTAAAAATACTGAAGTAGATGTGTGACTCAGACATTTTTTAAAACCGTTTTTAAGTGTGACACACGATCTCATTTTTTATTCATTTTTTAAAGTCAGAGTTTACCTGAGGGCGGAGTATTGAAATAATAAAATCTACGGTGCTCTGCTTTTGCACTACACTGCAGATTGAGAATATGAAACCATATATACGCTATATGGCTTCTGCGTTATCTTTAAGATGTAGATAGGTGTTTTGTCCCTCTGTCATTTGCAACTCAGTAATCATAGTATAGAAAGTGAATGTCTCAGTGCCATAACAGTACTGCAATACAACAAAGCATGTAACGTACCAGGCGATGTGAGGTACCTGCCAGAAGGACGCACACGACATAAAGGCAGATAGGAATTAGAATACATGTCCGCGTAGCTTAATTGGTAGAGCAACTTATTCCGGAATGAGGGGACCCGGGTTCGAACCCCGGCGCGGATAAAAATGACGGAGAAATTCACTTCGTTATAATGGCGCCCGAACTACCCGGATGACCCGACCGTTCAAAATCTCGCATTGGTGTGATGTTATTTCCACACCGCGAGATAGGAAAAATATGAGCAGCACTTCGAAAGAAAAAAAAAAAAGAAAGAAAAATAAGGGGGAGATGATGTAACGTACCAGGCTATGTGAGGTACCTGCCAGAAGGACGCACACGACATAAAGGCAGATAGGAATCAGAATAATCGTCCGCGTAGCTTAATTGGTAGAGCAACTTATTCCGGAATGAGTGGACCCGGGTTCGAACCCCGGCGCGGATAAAAATGACGGAGAAATTCACTTCGTTATAAGCATCCCACAGAATTATCGCTTCAATGAACTGAATGTCTACTCTTGTGCGCAATAACGATCTACGTTCGAACTCAGAGCTGAAAAGTGCCGTTGCCCTAAGTCCGTGTGGAGATCCAGTGAAATACCTCTTACCCTTTCTGACCTTTACATGAGCCAGGGGATGTGTACAAGTACACTCACGGACAAGGAAATTGGCGCACAAAGAAGGAAGCATCGGATTGAACTGAAATTTTATGGACGTAGTGATACAGATGAATGATACACATGATGGCAAAAACAGAGTTGCAGGACAATTACAGAGGGATCTGTAGCACGCAGTCCGGTCATCTTCAATAGCGCGTCGCACCGCCTCGTGCGGTGATACATGCTGCAATACGATCCGGCATGGAGGCGAACGCCTGATGTTGTCCTGAGGCAGACTGGCCCACACGTGTTGGACGGTGTGTTCCAAATCCCAGATAGTGCGGCTCGGCGGCAGCTGGCGTTTCAACTGGTCCCACACATGCTTGATAGGGGATATGTCCGGGGAGCGGGCAAGCCATGGAAGTGTCTGGACATGGCGTAGGCAGTCCTGGGGAACCCGAGCCGTGTGCGGGCGGGCATTATCCTGCTGATATAACTCACCTGGAATCCCTGCCAGGAATGGGAGCACATGGGGCCGTAGGATCTCCTCCACATACCTCTGGCCCGTCAGTGATCCACATACCACTAGTAGTGCTCATCGGCTATCGTAGGCTATGGCTCCCCACACCATAATGCCTGCAGTGGGGAAGGTGTGGCGCTTGATAGAGAGGTTCGCATTGTGCCGTTGCCCCGGGGACCTCCATACCCAGACACGATGGTCATCTGTCCCCAAAACGAAGCGGCACTCATTGCTAAACACCACATGTCGCCAGTCTGAGGCGTTCCACGTCGCTCTGGCGTGGCACCACTGCACACGGAGCCGGCGATGTTCCGGTGTTAATGGCAGCACTCGTAAGAGTCACTGGGATCGCAGATTCGCTCCCACGAGGAGGTCTGGAAATGGTTCGTGGGCACGCAGGAGCCGCTACATCTGTCTGTATAGTGGACCGGGCCCCCGTGGGATCCGTTCGTACCTGGCGCACGATCCGTCGATCCTCTATACCGGTGATCCTCCTGGTCTGTCCGGAGCCGCTTCGCCGTGTGGTAGTGCCGTCTCGTGTCCACTGCTCCCAACACAGCCGGACGGTATGGTCAGAACGATCCACGTGGCGGGCCATGCGGTGCTCCGACGACTCTGCGGTTTTCAGCCCGATGATCCGATCTCTCTCAAAGTCCGTAAGTTGTGTAAATCAACGTCTCTGGTGTCTACCCGGAATTTTCGTGACTGTGCTTTTGCTTGCGTCGGCCGGTGCTTTTCGCTTTCATGGAGCATCGACTATACTCCAATTCAAAAGGCTACCGGTTCGTGCTTGCAGCGCCCCACAGGGTGTGCGGTCGTGCGCAAGGGCAACAAACGTGGATCATTTGCATACCAGCACGCACTCTGGCTATTTGCAAAGTTTCGCGGTTGTAGCATGTTTTCTTCTAGGTACGCAAATTTTATTGTCCGTGAGTGTATATACAGACTAAAAGAAATCTTCGTATGCATTGATTCCACGATAAAATTACTGTGTAAGAAGCAGCTTACTAAGGCACAGAATTGTTCACTGAGTGATCACTGAATTACAACCACCTACCCAGGTCCTCCTTTCGCCCTCGGTAGAGTAGATATCCGATGTGGCATCGATTTAATCAGATACCGAAAGCAGTTGGGAGGTATGGCCAATCAGGCTGTGTGTAATGGGGCCTTCAATGCAAGTATGGAGGTGATTGGTGTATACAGACGCCTGATATGCCGTTCCATAGTGTCCAAAAGTGCTCTATGGGATTATATCGGGAAAGTTCGGAGTCCAATTGATATGTTGGAAGTCTGAACTGTGTTCTTTAAACCATTCTTGCACAACAGTGGACCTATGGCTCGGCGCATTGTCATCTTGGAAAACACCGTCGCTATTCGGGAAAAGTTTAACATTACTGGGTGTACAGAGTCAGCAAGCACTTCACGTCAGTGGGCACCAGTCATACGTTTTTCGACATACACCACGGCTCCAAGTTCCTGCCAGTTAAACATGTCCCGCACCATACAACCGCCTTCACCGGCTTGCACTGTGGCGACCATGCAGGATAGATCGAGTGCCTCATCTTCTTTGCGACAAATACATACTCGACCATCCACGGAGTTTTAAGTAAAAAACGCAACTCATCGGACAAGCACACACTTTCCCAGTTATCCGACGTTCAACATGCATAGTCTTTGCACCAAGCAAGCCTTTTGCACCGATGAACGGTATTAGGAAAGGATACCGTCGAGGTTGTCAGCTGTTATAGCCTATACCTGCCAGCGTGCGACGTATGGTCATAGCAGATACCGTTTTGGGTTGAACTCTTTTGTATTGGATAGCCAACTGTTGAACAGTGCTCAGTCTGTTTGCCTTTACGAGTTGTTATACCTGGAATCACCTCTCACAACAACCTTTTGCTGTCTTGTGGAGTTTATGCCTCCGGGTCGTTGTTTGACTATTTTCACGCTAGCCTTGATACACTTTTACGCCAGCTCGCGGACAACTTACGAATTCAGCCGTCTCAGAAATCGAGGCGACCGCTGTCCGAGCTCCCACAATCTTTCCTTTCTCAAAATCTGATAAAAACTTCCGTTTAACCATCACGTTCCGAATATTACTACCTACTGCTTCACTTGCACCTTATACATGCTATATACTTCGGTCGACTAATCGCGCCCTCTCGAAAATCGCGTGGTCATCTGCCCGCATCCACGTTTGACAGGCGTGGTTATAATTCGCTGATCACTCGATGTATTTCAGGTACAATTTTTTTTTCGATTTAGCAAAATTCCGTTGATCAAACTAAATGTATTTCAAAATGTTAAAAAAAAATCCTACCACAAGGGAAACTAAGCATTAGCTTTATTTACAAATAGTAGTGACCATCGTTTTCTACTGTTATACATCTATTAAAATATGCGAACATTTGTAGTTCATGCATTCTAGTGCATTGCTGTGCATCACTCTGTAATATTCCTGTTAAAGACCTGCAATCGAACATTGCCACGCAGTGAAACATGGAACAACTCTTAAACATTCTATAAGGAAACTTTAAGGGAAAATATTTCGTTTCTGCAAGGACTGACTTGTCTTCTCCATGACATATTCTGAGCAACAGTTCACATCCCTCAAACACTCTGGAAAGGGACAGTTAGAGTAATTTTCACTTAAATCTTAATGATGTAACAAATACCTAGACACCGATTTCTTTACAAATTATACCTGGTAAATAAAGAAGTGCTCGAGTACTTTCAACTTGGGAAAACAGTGAAGTATGAGTGAATATCCTTTGAAGGCATGTTTTGATCAGAACATCATTTATAAACTGCTATTCGTATAAAATGTACTTCTTATACTAATTTGTTACACACCTATAGTGTTAATTATTCCGTTCAGAGTTTATTTCCGCTTTTTCCAACAGGATTTTCCTCTTCTGTGCACGGAACGAAATGTTGTGCAATAAATGCAGGTCTGTGATTTGTTAAACCTTCTAAAATGTTTCAGGATTTCAACCTAACAAACAACTTACACTATTTCTAAATATCGCAGACTGTTTTTTTTTAAGTTAGACGCGTATTTAGTGCACTTGTCATTGCACTAACGTATTTTAAGTAAGTGACTCTGTTATTAACTTTCTTGTGCACAAGCAATGAAATATTACCCTCTTTTACTCCGCTTCATTTAACTATATTTCGAGGAGTCCAGAAAGTGAAGTCACCGGCAGCTTCTTAAGAGATGCCATTTTGTTCAGCGTTGCGAACGTAACCGGCGTACATCGCCCTCCGGTTCTTCCAAATACACGGATGCGTACATTGTATCGCTCTCATTGTTTGCAGACAGAACTGATTGATAATGAACAAAGTGGAAACCTTCTCTCACCGCTGTGCCACTGAGTGGCACCCTCTGCACATTTGCATTCGGATCACGTTCGTCCGCAAATTTTCGCCTGAGCGGTATTTTGTTTTGACGAGTGCGCAGTGACAGGTGAACGTATATTTTCCTGCGCTTTCCAATTGGCAATTCTGGATCTCCAAGCTATGCACTAAAGAAACGTCAAAATTTCGTCCTTTGGCTGTTGCATTCCTGACAATTGATGTATACACTGCGCAGTCTTCTGCTCATTGAGGATCAACGATGCGTTCCCGAAGGCCTGATAACGCCCAACAAGACACGTGATCTTGGAGAATTTGGTGATCCGTGAAAGGCATAATCACTGAAGGATGAGAGAGTCTCGCTTTGGAACTGTTCCGGAGGTCTCACCTCCGAATTCTTCACCGGGAAATTGCCCCCCCCCAACACAAACACATACAGAGAGCCGCACACTCACTTTAGCACACCCAAGTAAACCACGATCCGGTAATTCCTCCACAACCGATTGTTATTCGCGCAATGGGTACGTAGAACGTCTTGAAAATAAGGCTCTAAGATAAATGACTTTCTTGTCCGCTGTCTGAGGATTAATTTTGGTCTTTGGGTGGAAGGTTACAAGCTTATTTTACGGCCAACCGACACTTGAAATAGGACAAGTGATGAATTTTAGGCACTTTCCACAATTTTAAACTGCAGCATATATATAAATATTCATACCTGCCAGTAGTTGCAATAACTTGAATTCATGTTACAATATTTTGACTCACATTCACGTACTGAGGCCTTCAAAGTACTGGTGACAACTTATTTTTTAATAATTTTGTATCGCAGAAAAAGTTATTCAACAGTTGCCAAATGGTTCTCTGTCAGCTACACAGAAATACATTTCTCAGAAAAATTACTGGACAGTGCCAAGAAACTAATATAAATACACACATAATGTATCTGCCTATCTGAAGCCAGACCTGCAAAAGTACATTGCAGAAAACGGTTACCAAGCAAACCGTAGATGAAGCCTACACACATGCGCACAGCCACGAATACGCATCAATAGGTGTTATCCTTTTGACAACATGACTAAAAAACATTAGAGGATAAGAACTCAGAATTATTTACCTAATGCGTGTTTTTAATTATTTTTTAAAATTATGAAATCCAAAACTCTTCGAACTTTCTACTACATGATGTAGTTCTTTATTTTATGGATTACCATTAAAAAAAAATCCTAGTTACGTTGGATTTCCGCTACGAAGTTCATGCAGTTCCATGTGTTGCTGTTTGATGTGGTTGTTGTGTTCCGTGTAAAAAATTTAGGGAGAAGAGAAAGAGAAAACTATGCAACGAAATATAACACGGTGTACTATTTTTTTCTCTTATTGTGTTCTTTTTCAAAGCTCGATGTCTCACACAGGTGATTTTGTTTTTCTGATTCTGTAAAAAATGTTTTAGTGGTTTATTGTTTCTCTTTACGCCTACAGTTTCCAGAGGACGGACAGAGCTAGAATGGGATAAAAAATACCTCACATCGTTTAATGCAGTGCTCAAATATAAGCCTATACCTATACAACGTGGTATTCCACCGAAACGTAAATTACACCCTACGCATCCCTCCCTAAAAAAGAAAAGTTGACCATTTTCTCTCTCCAACTCTAGAAAACAGGATTGGACTTTCCAGATTTAAAGTATATAGGAAAAACGACTCGACTTTCCAGATTCAAGAAGAAACGAAATCTGTATTTGTTGGTACTGATTTAAATGCAACATTGGCAATCCACTCGTGTGTATTTCATTTATTTGATGTATTTCACTGTGTCGCACCTTTGCGTTTTAGACCTATTTCTATTCGTAACGACGAAGTGAAGACATGTCGATTGTCTTGAAGCTCTAAGGTGATGAATCACCAACCTTCAATTCAGGTGTTCTGACCGTTTTTTTATTTCATCTTTTTTATTTATTATTAGTGCTTCGCTGACAAAACATCAAGTTGGGCCGCGGGTGGCCTAGTGGGAAACGTTCGTGACTGTCACGGAAGGGACCTCAGGTTCGATCCCAGTCAGGTACGAACGCTCGATCCACTAAATGTCCGCCGTGCGTCGGATGGGCATGTTAAGCCGTCGGACCCAGGGTACTGGCCCCCGGTAATAAATAAGGACGTCTTTCTACCCCTTTCTACTTCGCTTCCGTGTCACTTTCCTATCAGGCACTCTAGCCCAAATCTCCTAGCTTCCTATTTCTAAGGGTTGTTTAAGACTTGAGGTCAGACACTCCCTTCCTAAAATCCTCTACATATGAACAACGAACAACAACAACAAAACATCAATTTAGTTTGTCGAACCGAGTACTCTTAAATATCTTTAGTCCGGTAATTGATTGGAAACATACTAGTATATAAAAATATTTTTTCTGTGTTGTGTATATTTTACTCTAGAGAAAATTTAGTTTTCTTCATGATATACTTTCTGCTTTCAGGGGAAAACTGAATTTGCGTACCACCGGAAATCTTAGCTAAAATAGCATAACAATTGAACATTTTCCGTTAGATAATTTTTCAGTCTTACGTGATCTCGTTATACCTTACTGATCGGTGTAACATTTAACTTGATGTAATGAAACAAATGGTCAACATTTTGAGTATTCATGTATTGTTTTCTTAAACTTGCAGATCACGCAGCTGAAAATCGATAACAATCCTTTCGCCAAAGGTTTTCGTGATACCGGTGCTGGGAAGAGAGAAAAAAGTAAGTAGCGCTTTTTAAGTTGATCGCTTTTAAAATATTTGATTTGCCGTTTTAGTCTTTAGAATGTTATTTATCGTTTATAGCCAATAAATGCTTCCGTGGTAACTTGTGGTTTAAATGCGGGCATCCAACTCTTACGATCCTACGAACTTAATAGGACACTAGCGCGGAGACAAATGGCGAGCTAGTAGCTCCATCTAGTGGCCATTTGGGCTAAAAATAGGAATCTCAAAACTAAGTCTTTATTACGTCTCTAAACTCCTCTGTGTTTTATTTACTGCCACATTTAACTGTGAAATTACAGACCTGAAATAAAGCGCGAGAATTCTCAGGAAATCGTGACCATGCCAGTAAATGTATTTTTACCATTGCTGAGTCCGAAATAAGAATATATTTATTGTACTTGTAGCATGATGCCAAACAGGTCAAATAGAAATGCTTTTGTTTTAGCTGTTGATGAGCATCTCATTAGGTTTTTACGTTTTCCACGTATAGCCAATTTGAATTGAATTCAAATTTTAAAATTTAGTCCTCATTTGAATTCTCGACAGGGTTTTCTTACTCTTTCTATAACATATTTAAGCAAATATTTAATATTTTAAAATAGATCAATATTTTAAGAAATGCATTTTTGCTGGGATCCACATTTTAAATTATCGCTTACTATTGTTCGTTATTCACAAGGTGACTTGATGAATATCAACAGGGTGTGGTGCGAGTTGTTTTGCTGAATTTCAGCTCAGTTCTGCTTGCTGAACATTTCAGCTCAGTTTGCTTGCTGAACATTAACAAGAGAAAATCCACTCAGTGATGTATTGATTAATGTTATAAAAGCTTCAATCTATTGCTTTTTACTGAACAGTAGCATCTTCGCGTTAGAAGAAAAGACTGAAAAGTGTGATTGGTGTTTATAGAAATGTTGAAAGAAACATTATTGTAGATTATTTTAGGTTAGACCACAAAATTTAACAGCTTTCATGGATTATTATTTTTGGCTTAGAAGTGTTACCCATCAAATGATCTGAGTATCAGTTGTATTTTTGGCTTAGAAGTGTTACCCAACAAATGATCTGAGTATCAGTTGTATTTCTGGCTTAGAAGTTTTACCCAACAAATGATCTGAGTATCAATTATATTTTTGGCTTAGAAGTTTCATCCCACCATTTCTGATCTGAGTATCATTTATCTGAATGGTATCTTGATGGAATCATGTTGGGAAAATCACGCCTAATGTACTTTGGATATTTATGCAAATATGCATACTTCAACAGCTTATTATTTCATCAGTCTGTTTAGACATGGGGGTTCAATTCACGCTCCAAAAGAGGACACTTTTTCAAACTTTTCCAAGAGTTTGAGGCATTAATGAAGTTTATGAGGGCGCTTTTTGGTATGATGATCTTGTGGGATTACTGTGTGATTTGAAAATTAAACATTTATATCAATGATAATTTTAGCTTTTATGATGCACCCCAAAGCAACATTCAGTTGACATCGAGTGAACTGAATACTCGTAAGTAAGAAAAGCAAAAATGCTGGTGAAAATAGTAATACCTATAAATTAAACTGAGATGACTTTGTTTCTATTTCTCTTTATATTCATCTCTCTATTTTTGAACAATCATGTACTGTTACCAATTTTTTTTTATTATTTAGTGAAAGAGATTAACTTGGTTGCAATTATCGGAAAGTTCAGTTACAAATTTTAGCATTTTTAAAAGAAATTTTCTTACTGAAGTTAAAATGTATATCTCATTTGGGTTCATCTGAGTTATGGCCAACCTTTACCTCTCACTCCCTTTCCGCTTCATTTTTATAATAGTAACCATCTCTCCGTCACATTCCTCTTCTTTTCAGGAATTAATAATTCTCATTCCTCTTCTTGTTAGTTATTTCAGTCGGAACCTCTCCCCTGTCTTTTATTTTTGCTTTCTGTCATTTGTAATGCCTTTTTCTCATTTCCTCCGCATTTCAAAGTTATCACCGTAGCGATATTTCTCTGTTATTCCCTTTCTACTTATTCATTCATAACTTCTCTGTCTCTTGCTCAACTTCCTCTCTACCATTTCTTTCTCTTGATGTCCTTCCTGTTTTTACTATCGCTCCCTCACTCGTTCTTTTTTCCATTCAGTTATACGTCATAACCTATCTTTTTCTCTTTGCTATCATTCCCATGTACTCTCTTGCTTCTCTTCCTCTCAGTCATTCAATTATTTCATTTTATTCTTATTCTGCTAAGTTTCATAACCTCTTTGTCACGGTCTCTCTCAGTCATTCATGATATATCACTCTTCTGGGTCTTCTTCTTAATTGTTCATGACCTGTATCTCTCTGGTTCTTCTTCTCAGTCGTTCATAACTTGCTTCTCTGTAATCCTTCTTCTTCTACGTTACTCGTAAAATCCCGTTTTCTCTTGTCGTCCATTCGCTTTATTCATTTGTAACTATATTTCCCTTGTTCCCTTCCAGTTCATTTATCATAAAAAAACACCCTTAGAAATTCACCTTGTGAAAATCTTTCTCTCATTCTTTATACACGTACGTGTGCATGCAAAACATGCAGTTTTTGTGTTAAAATAGAAATACATATTTCTTAAAAAGCCATACCCTGAAACACATTTCAAAATGTTTCATTTCATCAAAGCAAATATTACTTTATTTTTAGGTATGTGATTTGCAGTTGAGAAGTCAATATTGTTCTGAGATACCAATTTTACTTAAATTTTAAATTGTGTTAATTTGTGTGTGTGTGTGTGTGTGTGTGTGTGTGAGAGAGAGAGAGAGAGAGAGAGAGAGAGAGAGAGAGAGAGAGAGAGTGTGTGTGAGTGAGTGAGTGAGTGAGTGAGAGCAGAACGCTGCGTTCAATCTACGTATAAAGAAATAAAGCTCCGATTAATTGCAGAATTTGTTATTATGATTTTATTCCCGTAGCGGTGCTGAAAAACATTTCCAAAATATCTATTCCTCTTTTTAGGATTAGTTTTATACGACTTTTGTTTAGCTTTAATGTCGGTATGGTTGCAATACGGTGTTATGCTTGAAAGTATGTCGAAAACAAGTTTATAATCAAACTAAGTCATTTTCATTTTTGCAATAGCACTGTTCAAAATTGACAGCACAAATGTTAGTACTAATGCTGGAAGTTTTGTATTTAGGCAGGGTTATTGAACAAATGATAAAATGCGATGAATTCGTTTGTGTGTCGTTCTTAAATATCTTTCTTTCGAATCCAA
Organism: Macrothele yani; assembly: GCA_039090855.1. NCBI lineage: Eukaryota > Metazoa > Arthropoda > Arachnida > Araneae > Macrothelidae > Macrothele > Macrothele yani. The sequence goes on from CM077007.1 coordinate 166,569,050, forward strand.
AGGGCCGTCCCAATGGCGCAGTGTTCTAAGCGATGGCTTCTGATCATTCGTCCGAGATGGGTTCGTATTCAAATTCCGGTGAGGCATGGATGTTGTGTTTGTCTTACGACACTGGCTCTCTCCTTTTCCTGAAACAAGTGGCCCTAAATTAGAGACGAGCGACTTTATAGCCCAGTTCACGGTGGTAACAAAAAAAAAAAAAAAAAAAAAAAAGGAGAATCTGCAATTGCACCGTCTTTCTTCATAAAATTAAGAAGTGGTCACTAACACAAATTACCAAAGAAGCACTGAAGTCAGAAATACTCACACATTCATAGCAGAAGAAGAATCTAGTCCAAAAGTGTATATATTAAATATTTGTTGCATAATGTCGATTCTGATGTTCTCCACTTTTAAAATTTAGCTGTTAAAGTATCAGCAATATGTAAAACTTTTACAATACCAGTAACAAATTCGTCTAAAAATATCAAAATAAGTAAACGTAAACATAAAGCAAGAAAGACGGACAGGAAGAAAATAGGGATCTATGAAAAGGGTATGTGCTGAGTTGGCAAAATGCAATTTGCAGCATAGGAAGTCATCTGCTACCAAAGAAAATTACTTTTTTTTAATCTATCAGGGAAAAAAGTATTTTCTTATTGTAGTTTGAAGTGCAAATTTTGTGCTACACCATAATTACACTTCACACTTTCAGTTATTCAGAGAAGAATCCGGCATTCAGGAAAAACATAATACCTTGCATTTTCAGAAGCAATAAAAAGCAAGCATTCATCTACCGTATCTAACCTCTGAGAAATTCTGGAATTATTTTTAATGTCAAACTTTTAGGAAGTGTTCATCTACAATGTTAACTGAATGCAGTGTAAAAGTTGATGTTCATCGATTTCTTTAGCGTATTTGGAGCAGTCGGTAGATGGAGTTCGCGTAGTTAAAACCGCTCTTTTTGGTCGATGTGAATTTCAAGTGTGATTTATTGTTGTTCAGTCTGTTCAACTTGGCTTCTATATGCATTGTTGTCTTACATCCCCAGTAACGTCTCCGTCCCGTTCTCCAGGCGTCAGGCGATGCTTCTCTCTCAACAGCAGCAGCAGCAACAGCAACATCTTCCAGCAGCTGCCTCTACAGTTGCCACCCCATCCTCCGGCATGGACATGGCAGAGGACTCCAGCGATGACGATGAAAAAGTCGATGTTGGAGGCACAGCTGACCTCCAGGCCGCCGTCGCCTCCCTTTCCTGCGATAAAGATGGTGAGCAAATATCGTGGTATATTTTCAGCTAATATATCATGTGACAAAAAGAGTTCGATGACGCTAAAAGCTGTGTAACAGAGAGAACAAATAAGTGATAAATTTGATTCGGCTTTGGCAGACATATACTGTTTTACTGCGTAGTTTTTGTAATCGAGTATACGATCAAATATTATTATGAATGAACTGTAGAAAATACTAATGAGAACGTAAGAGAGCATAAAATTTCCATATATTGGTTAGCCATGAAAAGTTCTAAGAATTTTCTAATGCAGTTTCTCCCTGAAAGATTTTCTCTCCTTCCAGTGAGGCATAGCAATAGTTGTTCGATAATTTTCAGCTCTTATCACTGACTCCGAATGGGGTAGAGGGGCATTTATTTAGTAAGTTTCCTTCACTCTTTAATAATATTTGTTTTTCGCAATTACCTGTGCTTGTGAGAGAGAGAGAGAGAAAGAGAATGTGAGCAATAAGTTTTATTGTGTCTTTTTATGTGACAAAAGTAGCAATATTGTATTTTCCGAAGGTTACTTTCCGTCATGTAGGTATTGAACTTAGGTGCACATTTCTTAAATTTCCAAACAATTTTAGACGACATTTTGGTGTTAAAAACTTTCAAATTTAGTTTTCTTCTTTTGTATTGCCGCAGTCATTATTTCTTTAAAATATTTACATATTTACAAAAGCTCCTTATGTTTATGTTTATAGTGAATGGTCGTTAACACGTGAAGCAATTCTACAGTGGTGGTGAATAAAAACAGTGGTTGCAGTTCTTCACTTAACTGTTTGAAAGTGCTGTGTCCTTTCATGGAACTACCACACTCTGAAACAGCAGGTGCTTCGTGGATAGAAACAAAACTGTACAAGTTCACTTAAACTAGTGAATTAAGTCATACGTCAAGGCTTCCCATGAAATGCCCTATTTTATTTATGATTTAAAATATGGAAACTTACTTCTTGAATATTCAAAACAGTAGTGTAGTTAAGACGTTATAAGATAATTACGATAGCGGGGATTTTGGTTTCTTTCCATACCATCGTCGAAAGAGAGCGTCTCAAATAATAACACGCAAGGAATTATGCAATGGTTTGTGTGTGTGTGTGTGTGTGTGTGTGTGTGTTTCTTTAAGCAGATTTAGTTTCCTTGGAAAATAAAACGTCTAATAAAGCGGCCAAAATCGGATCAGAAAGTTTTTCATCGGCATAGTGAATCTTGATATCTTGACCCTTTTATTTTCATGACCCTGACCCGTTTTCATCCTTTGTTAGAGAATAAGTAAAGGACCCCACAGCATTTTTAAGGGATATTTCAAAAAGCAAAACGTTAAGTCAAGATATAACGTAAGAGTTAACTTATCATTCATTAGTATTACTAGAGAAGTAAGTTAAATACTTTCATGTTAAATTTTTTATATAAAATATGAATTGTTTTTGTGCGGATCGTAATTTAGATCCCACAAGGAACTTATTTTATTTTATTTCAGCAGAAAAGTAATATTCAAATTTAAAAATAGTAATTCTTGCCTTTTTAGTTTGTTCTTTTTTATCTGGAAACAAGGTGAAAGAAAAAGAGTGTAACTGAATTCTGCTTTTACACAAAGCAGAAGACTGGATAGGAAGAAAAATTGCGTAATCGTGTATCTCTTTAGCAAGAGATAAAACGGAGAGCTCCTCTTCCTGACAACAACAAACAAAGGGAACCAAATGCGACTTTCTACGGAAAGAGGACTTTGTCCATTGCCAGCCAAGGGTGACAACCTTAAACAAGCAAACGTCCCGGGCCGGACGTGGGTCGCTTGCGATACTCAGTTCTAGTCCCAGCTCTATGCAGTCCTGAAAAGAAAGAAGTCGAATAAAAAAAGAAGTACCTCACAACGAAGGTCCTTGTTCTAAGCGGCGGTGGCGACATTGACGAACGAGGGTGATAACGCTCTGTTGTGAGAACTGCAACAACTGCTTACTACTGGAAAAGAGATGAGAAGAGAAAGAAGAAAGAAGACTGCCTAGAATAGAGAGGGATCGCCGGAAACACATCATCCAGACAGATCGTCGTCACGTCTTCCAGCAACAGAGCCGTCTTCGTTAATTTCGCTTCATTACTGGTGCATTCTTCAAATGCGAACGTAGAACTCAGCCTTTAATTGCGTTTTCTTAAATTCTCCTTCTCTCTAGTGATCCTAACGGATTTAGGGAGAAAAAGGAAATAAAACTGGAGGAAAGACGTCGGGAAACTGAAGAGCGAAGAGTGGAATTCCGTACAGAAAGCGGAAATGCTCAAATTATTACGGATGACTGCAGTTATGCTCGAAAAAATGGGTAATTGTTTCACGTGAGTGAAAAATTACACTGTTTAGTTTTATCCGGCTATCGTAGAATTGCTCCCCCTTCCCCCCACCCAGAAAAAAAACAGAAGTCTGACTTACACAAAAAGGTGCACGTATACAAAAATTTCAAGCAAAAATTATGAGAGCGATAACTTTCTCTAAATGCCTGTAACTGCGACGGAAACAATATGTGAAATAAATTCGGATTTCAAGAAAACGTTCGGTGAAAACAGAAAGAGACTTAATTGTAAATGAAATAGAATTTGTTCTTCCAGCCTAACGCAACTGATGCAAGATTATTTGCATGAAGTCTGGAATGCCTGCTCTTCAATATTAAGAAAATAAGGATAAAATAATATGCTTTAATTATTTTTTCTAGGATAATTCACTTCCATATACTGAAAAATGAAACGACATTTCCAAGTTTTTTCCCATTTGTATGAATCTGTCGAAATGTAGTAATGAAGTGAAAGGCAGATGTAATATATATATATATATATATGATTATATATATATACGGCAACAGAAACCAGCGTGGAAATACTCTCGTTGAGTTTGCAGAGGCAGAAGGATTTTTCATCTTGAATTCCTTTTTCAAGAAAAAGCCACACAGGAAATGGACATGGAGACATCCAATTGGGACGACAAGTGAAATTGATTTTATTATGTGTAACAAAAAATTCGTCATCGAAGACTGCAGTGTGCTGAACAAGTTCAACACAGGTAGTGACCATAGATTGGTGAGATGTAAGATGCACCTCAACACTAAACTGGAACGTGGCAAGCTCATAAGACAAACAAAAATGTATTGACATAACCAACCTTAAAAACACCATAATACTTTCAAGTTGGAACTGAAGAACAGATTCTCTGCTTTAGAAGGCCTAACATCGGAAGAAGTGGATATTTCGGAAGTTAACAGAAAAGTAACCAAAGCTCTTATGGAAACAGCAACAAAATTAGCTGGGTCTAAGAACAAGTTGCATGTGAACAAATTATCAGGAAAACCAAAATGTTGATGCAAAAAAGAAGAGAGATGAGGACAACTAAAGAAGATGTGACTTCCAAAGTGGAATATATAGAGCTATGCAAGACAGCACGAAAAAGTATCACTGAAGACGTAAGGAAATTCAACTGTGAGCTAGTGAGGAAAGCAATTGAAAACAACCAAAGCCTAAAGATAGCAAAGGGGCATCTCAGTAAGGGAAGAAAACAGATTATGGCTCTGAGAAAAGAAGATGGTTCTATAACAAGAAATAGAGGCGAAATTTTGACAAGAGTGAAAGATTTCTACTCCAAATTATATGAAAGGGATGATACATGTACTCCAGACATCATGAAAGGTACCAGAGTTCTTCCAGTCCTCCCAGCAGAAGTTGCTCATGCAATCAAGAACATGAAGCGGGGGAAAGCTCCAGGAGAAGATGGAATTACTATAGACATCATACAAGAAGCAAGTGGAGAAATTGAAACAGTACTCGCCCAAATTTTCACTCGATGCCTTAATGATGGGAAGATTCCTGAGGATTGGAACAATGCTACAATGATCCTGCTACATAAAAAAGGTGACATTGAGGATCTCAGGAACTACAGACCTATCAGCCTCCTATCAGTGGTTTATAAAATCTTCACTAAAGTTCTTTCACACCGCTTGAAGGTAACACTGGACATGGCTCAACCGAGAGAACAAGCTGGATTCAGGAGTGGCTACAGCACAATAGATCATATCCACGTACTGAGAGAACTAATTGAAAGAGCGAGGGAATATGAACTTCCATTGTGCATGGCTTTTATCGATTATGAAAAAGCCTTTGATTCGGTGAAACCATCAGCAGTTACCACGGCTCTGAAATCCTGCGGTATTGAAGATGCATACATTAATATTATTAATAACATCTATGAAAATGCAAGTGCAAAGATTCGGCTGTTTGAAAATACAACACACATAAAAATTGGAAAGGGAGTGAGACAAGGTGACACCATATCTCCGAAGCTTTTTTAATGCCACATTGGAAAATGTCTTTCAATCACTGAACTGGGAAAACAAAGGGATAAAGATTAATGGAGATTATCTAACCCACCTTCGTTTTGCTGATGACGTAGTCATTTTTGCAACTACCCCATCAGAGCTGCAGAGTATGATCCAGGAACTTGCTGACAAGAGTAAAGAAGTGGGATTAAAAATGAACTTTCAGAAGACAAAAGTGATGTTCAATGCTTTTACAAGAAATGAAGATTTATCGATTGATGGAGAAAAACTGGAGATAACAGATACGTATGTTTATCTTGGACAGCAGATATCGAGTGAGGGTCACATTGATGAAGAAATTAATCGGCGTACAAAACTTGCCTGGAGAGCTTTCGGAAGAAACAGCATAATTTTCAAGAGCAATATGCCATTATGTCTTAAAAGAAAAGTGTTTGATCAATGCATCCTTCCAGTGCTTACGTATGGTGCCGAGACGTGGACCTTAACTAAAAGAGACATACAAAGGCTGCAGACAACTCAAAGAAGTATGGAGAGGTGCATGCTTGGTATAACCAGGAGAGATAAGAAGAGGAACTCGTGGATCCGAAAAATGACGAGAGTGGAAGACATCATGATCAGAGTTAAATCCCTGAAATGGCAATGGGCTGGACATACTGCCAGAAGGACAGACCATAGATGGACAGCCGAAATTTTAGATTGGATTCCAAGGGACAGGAAAAGACCCAGAAAAAGACCACATGGGAGATGGGTGGATGAAATTCGTAAATATGCGGGAGTGACATGGAGGAGACTGGCACAAGACAGACCGTTGTGGAGGAAACTTGGGGAGACCTTCGTCCAGCAGTGGATTGATAATGGTTGACAATGATGATGATGATGATATATACGAGTATATATGCATGCGGGAGTGACATGGAGGAGACTGGCACAAGACAGACCGCTGTGGAGGAAACTTGGGGAGACCTTCGTCCAGCAGTGGATTGATAATGGTTGACAATAATGATGATGATGATGATGATGATATATGCATGTGTGTAGAAAAACGGAAGGAAAAACGTGTTTTCCACATGGTCTTCTATAAAGAATTGGTTGGCATCCCTATAAGTTTAATTAATACTTTTGTGTTTTTAATCATTTTATTTAACTCGTGTCGACTGTATTTACACAGTATCACCTTGGTTCGTGTATTACTAACACCGAACGGTTATTTAATCTTTCTGGAAACATTGCAGTGAGGTCGATTAAGTATAACTAATTATTAGTGGTGTATACTATTGTGTATCGGTAGCTGTTTTGTATGTTTCATTGAAACACGAAATTCGTTTCTTTCTGAGGGGAAGAAATTGATGTTTGCGACTCTTAAGTTGATTCTAGTGTATTTATTTCTCTGATGCATTAGCTTAACACAATAACATAATTTTTTATAAGTACCTTTGTTCAAGTTGTAAAACGTTATTTGTTTCTGTGACCAAATGCCAGCAAAAATATATTTGACGATTCGTAATTTTTAAATTCGCGTAATATGACACACTGTAGAAAAAATGTAAAATTATTTAAAAGGGATATACCTTCTCAGGAACTACAGACCTATCAGCCTCCTATCAGTGGTTTATAAAATCTTCACTAAAGTTCTTTCACACCGCTTGAAGGTAACACTGGACATGGCTCAACCGAGAGAACAAGCTGGATTCAGGAGTGGCTACAGCACAATAGATCATATCCACGTACTGAGAGAACTAATTGAAAGAGCGAGGGAATATGAACTTCCATTGTGCATGGCTTTTATCGATTATGAAAAAGCCTTTGATTCGGTGAAACCATCAGCAGTTGCAATGGCTCTGAAATCCTGCGGTATTGAAGATGCATACATTAATATTATTAATAACATCTATGAAAATGCATGTGGAAAGATTCGGCTGTTTGAAAATACAACACACATAAAAATTGGAAAGGGAGTGCGACAAGGGGACACCATATCTCCGAAGCTCTTTAATGCCACATTGGAAAATGTGGCATTAAAGAGCTTCGGAGATATTTCAATCACTGAACTGGGAAAACAAAGGGATAAAGATTAATGGAGATTATCTAACCCACCTTCATTTTGCTGATGACGTAGTCATTTTTGCAACTACCCCTTCAGAGCTGCAGAGTATGATCCAGAAACTTGCTGACAAGAGTAAAGTGGGATTAAAAATGAACTTTCAGAAGACAAAAGTGATGTACAATGCTTTTACAAGAAATGAAAATTTATCGATTGACGGGGAAAAGCTGGAGATAACAGACACGTACGTTTATCTTGGACAGCAGATATCAAGTGAGGGTCACATTGATGATGAAATTAATCGGCGTACCAAACTTGCCTGGAGAGCTTTTGGAAGAAACGCCACAATTTTCAAGAGCAATATGCCATTATGTCTTAAAAGAAAAGTGTTTGATCAATGCTTACGTATGGTGCAGATACATGGACCTTAACTAAAAGAGACATACAAAAGCTGCAGACAACTCAAAAAAACATGGAGAGGTGCATGCTTGGTGTAACCAGGATAGATAAGAAGAGGAACTCCTGGATCAGAAAAATGACAAGAGTGGAAGACATCATGATCAGAGTTAAATCCCTGAAATGGCAATGGGCTGGACATACTGCCAGAAGGACAGACCATCGATGGACAGCCGAAATTTTGGATTGGATTCCAAGGGACAGGAAAAGACCCAGAAGAAGATCACGTGGGAGTTGGGTGGATAAAATTCGAAAGTATGCGGGAGTGACATGGAGGAGACTGGCACGAAACACACCGTTGTGGAGGAAACTTGGGGAGACCTTCGTCCAGCAGTGGATTGATAATGGTTGGCAATGATGATGTTACCTTTGAAAAATCCCTTTTATTTCACCAGGCATAGAGATCCTATGAATACTTCGCAAACACTTCGCTGCTGAATCCATAGTTCGTTAAAAAGAAAACCGGAAAGGAACACAACATTTTAAAATTATGTTACCACGTATGAGTATTAAGAATTCCTAAGGGTAGGCATTGCGTGGGGATTTCCGAAGGCATTGCGTGTTGGATTTTTTCACTCAATTTTATTTTCATTGTCTCAAATTCTCTTTTTTTTTTTTTTTTAGAGTAAAAGGTATATATTACTTAGGAATGTACATAGACTACGTACATTAATAAGTAATATATATAATAGCGTTAAAATGTGATCGGCAGTGTAAACCGGCAAAATGTGCATATTTTCAACATTTCAGAGAACGGTAGTATGCATGCGTATTGGTACACACACCTACACGTATGTACGCGTATATGTGTGTGTGTGTGTGTGTGTGTGTGTGTGTGTGTGTGTACATTATATATATACACTGCTGGCCACCCAAAATGCAACACTAAGAAGAAAGCATCCGATTGGCCTGAAATTCGCAGCATGCGTCGGCCACGAGAAGACATGCAAACGATTAGCATTGCAGTGCATATGCAAATCATGTGCGCCCGGCACGCCACCGAGAAGCACTATAAGAAAGATGCACAGAAGGCGGGGTGTAAGTAGTGGAAGTGTGTTGTGCTTCCGGACCTGTGCGTGGGAAGCTTCCTGATGCCTCGTCGCAGAATACGGCAGTCATTCCAGCACGTTTCGGAGTTCGACAGAGGACGAATAGTGACTTATCACGACAGCGGTTTATCGTACCGAGACATCGGCGCCCGTGTGGGACGATATCCAGTGACAGTGAGACGAGTATGGATTCGGCGAGTGCAGGAGGGACAGACGGACCGACGTGAGCTATTGTCGCAGTCGCGGCACACCACCGGACGAGAGGACCGGCATTTTGTTTAGCGGGCATTGACGGCTCGCACCGCTGCGTCACGAACGTTAGCGCAGGAATTAGGGTGTGTTGAGCAACAACCTGTGTCAGCACGTACCGTTCGACGTCGTCTACAGGAGCGGGGACTTGTCGCACGGCGCCCATTGCTCCGAATACCATTGACGTTACACCACCTGCGAATTCGGCGGCAGTGGTCCTTTGAACGTCGCACCTGGACTACGGAATGGCACGACATTGTCTTTTCTGAAGAATCCCGCTTCTGCCTGCAACACCACGATGGTCGGATCCGGGTGTGACGGCACCGCGGCGAGAGACTGTATGACGCCTGCATTATACATCGCCTAGCGTTATGGTTTGGGGCGCAATTGGATATGACACCCGCACCCCTCTGGTACTCATCGCCGATACACTCAACAGCCACCGCTACATCTCCGACGTTTTGGAGCCTATAGTCCTCCCTTGCCGGCAGGACCTGCCAGCGGCCATGTTTCAACAGGACAATGCGCGTCCGCACGTGGCGCGCATCGTGCAACAGTTCTTCACGGCCCACCAGGTGTCACTGCTGCCGTAGCCCGCCTGTTCTCCCGATATGTCGCCCATCGAACACGTCTGGTCGCTGATCGGTAACCGAGTGGTACCGGAAAGCACCACCCGCGGCTACACCTGATGAACTGTGGCAACGTGTGGAAGCAGCCTGGACCGACATGCCCTAAGCTCACATCCAAAGCCTCTTTCGTTCGATGCCGCTGTGTGTAGCGGCCGTTATTGCCAGCAATGGGGGCCACACGAACTATTGATGTCTGCGTGTTCCGCAAGTCGCACGGGCCTGTAAGCTCTATCGTTTCATCTTTGTATCTGTTGTTATGTGTCCAGTAAATCTGGCTTTGCTATCTCGTGTCCTTTTTGGTGTTGCATTTTGGGTGGCCAGCAGTGTATATACAGTATATATATACACAATTGAAGAACCTAAACATTATGACCAGCACGTCGTTATGCAAATCGAAGCACGAGCAGCTAAACGACGGCGCTTGTGATGGTGGTCATGAAACGGTATAGATAGCACCTGATACTGAGCTCTGTTAATCAGTATTATTCTTACTCTTCAGATGGGAAAGGCAACGAGCTTAAGCGAATTTGACCAAGGCCAAATCGTAATGGCCAGACAAATATCTTGCGGTGTGCTCACGGTCAGTTATGGTTATACCATCAAAACGTGATCCCAAGGTGGAAAAACCATGGATTGCCGTCAAGGTCTGAGCCAACCACCTAGAGGTGAGCGAAGGCTATTACGTATGATACAAACGAACAAAAAAGGTTTCTATGATACAACTTGCCGGTAATATGAATACTGTCGGCGGGAGTAATATGTTACAACACATCGAACCCTGCTAAAAATGGAGCTGCGTAGCCGTTCCCATGCTAAGCTCGGTTCGCTGTCGAAGCGCCTACAAGGGCACGCGAGCATCAAAACTGGACCTTGAATGTTTGGGGAAAGGTCGTATGGTTCCATGAATCTCGCTTCCTGTTACAGTATGTAGACGGCAGGGTACGTGTATGTAGATTATCTGGAGAAGTTTTGGCACCACAATGCACCATAAAACGAAAACAAGCCCGTGGAAGATGTGTAATGCTTTGGACAATGTCTTGCTGGAAAACACGGGGTCAGGTTCTTCATGTTCAGGAAACTATGACATTCACCACCTACCTAAACATCATTGTAGACCAGGTACGTCATTTCATGGCTTCTGGTAGTGCCTTCTTTCAGCAGGAAAATGCGTAGCGTCCCACTGCCTAGATTTTTCAAGAATAGTTCCCGGAACACAAGGAAGACTTCTAGGTATTGCCCTGACCTCTAAATTTTCCAGACGTCAACCCAACCGAGCGTGTGTGGTTTGTGTTAGAACAGCAAATCCGATCTGCTGCGGGTCAACCACGTAACTTACAAGAGCTAAAGGATCTACTAGTAACATGCATCTTGTACAACATTAGACATCTTGTAGCGCTCATGCCTTGCCAGGTAAGAGATGTTTCGGTGGCACGTAGACGACTAACATCATATTTAACAGGTTGTCATAATATGGGCTGGATATATTGCCAGGAGAACGTACGAAACGATGGACAATTGAAATTTTAGACTGGATACCAAGGTGCAGGAAAAGTTTCAGAAGAAGACCACGTGGGAAATAGGTGAATAAAATTCGAAAGCATGTCAAAGTGACACGGAGGAGACTGGCTGAAAACAGATCGTTGTGGAAGAAACTTGGGAAGACTTTCATCCAGCAATGGATTGATAATGATTGACAATTATGATACGTCATACTGTCTGCACGGAGCTACCGGTAAAAGTCCAAGTATATGATTTCACGTGCACATTTGTTCGGAATTGGAATGACAGAGACATTCACACCTTCTTTGCCCATTCTTGCAGCAGTCATGAACCTTACTTAATGACATACAGTTTCAATTTTCTTTTTCTTTTTTAAGTTCATTTATTTAAGGTTTTTAAAGGAATTAAATCGCTTGTCACAAAAAAACATCCAACTTATGTGCCTTATTGGACATGCAATTAGTGTACTCAGTTTGTCTTAGCAAAAACTCACACTTCCACTCACCCGTGAAGAAAGAGATAATATTTTCACGGTTTTACAGACAGAGGATTTTAGCATAGCGGCTCGATACACGTAAACCCGGATATTTGGTTTTCAGATGAATGCCCCGACATTGTACCACATAGAATGGGAGTTATTTATGTTCACGCTTCGCCAGATCAGACTCAGTGAACACACATACAGCGCCACGTACGGCCCAAAACTGGAGAATGATGATTATCTAACATTAAGGTTTTACAATCGTGGTATTCTAAAGACTTGCCTGCGCGCCATATAGGGTTATGCGAAAGTTTTATAAGATTCGTTCCGCCGAAATTTCCGTATGTACACGCTTGCTCGTTCCGATGTTTTGGAGTTCAATTTTTCTGATTGTTCCTGTAATATTAACTGCAAATAGAAAGTGTTTCCTTCAAGCCTTGATTGCATTTTCATCCCACTCAACTAAAGTACTAAACGTTTTTAGAAATAAATTGGGGTTCAAATCAGGATAGCTAACTTCTTAAACGTTGAAAGAGGACGGCGACTTCAAAACCCGCGTAAGAAACTTTTTAAACATGACAGTTACGTTTTGGCCGAAATCTGTTGGTACGTATTGTCGAGTTCAGTTCTCTGTACCTCAAAAGCATTGGTTCATGCCCATGAGTCGGTTCCTCTTTTGACTCTCACAATGTTACACTTTTCTGCTCTCGGTTTGAGCCAGAAATTTTCCGCAAACAATTTATTTAAATAAATTTTACATATACTTATTTCTTCATTAAATGTATACTATGTTCGAGTAAGTAAATTAGAAAGGCACAGAAATCCGTGCATGCAGCTGATAAAAAAGGCGGAAGATGAGGATAGAATAATATACTATACATTGGCTATTTAAGAGGCTCTGAAACAGCTCCATCCAGGTACTCAAATTTCCTTGACCGTGAGGAACAAAATAAGAATAACATCTAGAGAAAGAGTAGAGAGTCACATCTTTGAGGCATTGGCGGATCATCCTGTTGCCACGGATATGAAAGCTCGGACTAAGTATAAGTACACCAAACCCACCAAACAAGGAATGAAAAATCAAAAATTCAACGCGAAACAAGCTTTCTATTATCACATTCATACAAGGCCCAATACTAAGACTGGAACATATACGAGTATAAAAATTATCACCTTTGACTTCTATATACATTTCGTAATACACTGGCGTGCAAAAATTAAACACGAGACGGTTTTTCGAATGTAACGTCGTGCAGAAGTGCTCCGCATCGACTCAAATCATGCCATAAGATCCCCAAGATGTAAGAATATGAGACAAGTGAGCAAAACCGTCCAAACAAGGAATCCAAAGGATACAAAGGCACTAAAGGTAGCTTCCAGCACAACTGGACGGAAGACAGAAACGTCCATGTGACAGGCGGCTGACAAAAAAAGGCCAGTCTTTAGTAGGGGATATGATCACCCTTGACTGCGTTGTGGGATTTACAAAGTCTGTCCATGCTGAGGACGATGGTTGTCAAGGAGCTGTTGAGGCATCGCGGCCCATTCCCCTTGTAGAGCCAATCGCAGCTGCGGAATCGTTGCTTGTGGCTGGTGACGGGCTGCCAAGCGTCTCCCGAGAAGGTCCCACACGTGTTCGATTGGATTTAGGTCCGGGGACCTTGCGGGCCAATCCATGCGTTGAAAATTTTCACTCTCCAACAGCTCTGCGACAGCCACTGTACGATGAGGAGTAGCATTGTCGTCCATGAAGAGGAACTCTGGACCCACAGCACCTCTAAACAGACGCACATGAGGCTGAAAAACCTCGGTACAATAGCGGACACCAGCAAAGAAAACGCGATAACGGACGTCCAGTTGTCTGTTGCATGTGCCTTGCGATTTCTCCCGCTGTCTGCTGTCTGTCTCTTCTCACCTGTAGGAAAATACACCGGTCGTCCGCCGCCGTGGTTGCTCGTGGACGACCACTGCTAAACTCTCGGACAGCTGTTCCTGTCGTTTGAAATGCTCTCCAAGCTCGTGAAACGATGCTGTGAGCGATCCCGAACTCCTTGGCCACTCTAGTCACACTTGGACCTTCTTCCAACTTCCAAATGACGCAACCTCGGGTAAAGTCATCCAGATGTCGTCTACTGGATTGCCCGTTGGCCATATCACATGGCGGTAGCAACTCGACATCGTTCAAACCGATGTACACCGTGCAGTAGCTTTCACCGAATTGCTGAGCGTACACCGCCCGTGTGCTTTATACCCTTTCGACACTCCCTTCACCTCTACGTCATGCTGCATATATGCGCATGCCGTACCGTACCGGACCCTAGTCTATCTCCTGAGTGGTATTTCGGTCCGTTCTGCCTGCTCGTTACGCTGTTATGCTAATTTCTCCTCTGCGTCCTTAATTTTTGCACACCAGTGTAGTAATACTGTCGAAATTGTTTTGTCCGTCAGGTAATTGCACTCAGTAACATGAAACAGAGGTCACCGCTTTTTCACGTTTATAAGTGAGTCACGGATAAATTCTCATTGGCTGCCACCGGTAATCGAACCCAGGGTTTTCCAGTTACGCGCCGGATATGCTTCCACTGTACCACAGCGGCCTCGAATTCCTCCAGACTCACATGCACTAACTGCCAAACCAATTGGCAGATTGCTTATTGGAACCACGCACAATGCTGGGGATTCACCAAAGATGGTAAGCAGCAAATGAACAAATAATTAGAAGGCGGATGAATAAGTAATATATAATAATACCAAATTGGCTTGGATGTTAGCGTGTGTGAATCTGGAGGAATTCAAGGTAGTTGTGATGCAATGGAAGCATATCCGGCGCGTAACTGGAAGACCATGGGTTCGATTCCCGGTGGCGGCCAATGATAATTTTTCCGTGGCTCACTTATAAACGTGGAAAGAGCGATGACCTCTGTTTCATGTTCGTGGTCCACATCATATGTCTGTATTAATTACTCAGTAACGTGTATTCCTAAAAAAATATTTTAGGAATACACGTTACTGAGCAATTGACTTTGAAAATACTCTTTTTTTTTTTTTTTTGGCATCTTTTCTAGATGTAACGTATTTTGGGAAGATGCTATCGCAAACAGAGTATAAAAAACTTCAGAGTATGAAAAACTTCACAGGCAATAACTAATCTTATAGGAATGACAGTGTACTTTAAAGTAACAACTCCGTAAATTTTTTGCTTCAGTGAATCTTAATAAGTTGAATTATCATTGTAATGACTGACAGTCTTGGCCCGAAGTACTCGGCTCTTTACAGGCGGTTATATTTTTTCGTTCTGCAAATTGTTGATTTTGAGGTAGATCGATACGCAGGTTGGCAGGCAGACTGACAGACATACAGATTACGTGGTTATATATAAGTACACGTCTATCACATGGCGGGCGCTAATCTCTCGCAGGCCATGGCTGGGGTGCACATATACGTGCACGGTTTTAAATTAGGCCCCATGCAAAATTCGTACAGATATTTTCATCCGGCTCGACGGTGCTGACATACCATCTGTTCGTGTAGGTCCGCATATCCATCCGTACGTTATCGTAGGTCAGTCGGTCGCAACTTTCCTGGTGGCAGGTTGGATCAAAGGTCACCCTCACGACCAGAATTGAGTGTAAAATTTATCACTGTGTGTGTGTGTGTGAGTGCTAGGGGAGGGGGGAGCGGCGTGTTCTGTGTACTTATATTTGTACTTTCGCGGTTTCTATTGATCTTATGCTGTGAAACTTCGCAATTCATTCGCTCACTAATATACATGCTCGTACATAGGTTCCAGCAGAAATTTACACAGCTGAACATTCCAGAAATATTTCGGTTTAGTAAATGGACACAAACCAACTTCATCGTCTCCTTAATACCAATATTGCGGTAAGTCCTAGAGTCGTTTTGTGCCAGTAACTGTGCACTAGAAGCGAACGTCTAGTGACAAGCCTAATTGCTTTGTTTTAAATCTGTGTACAGAAGTGTTTACTTAAAGTTTTCGAAAAAGCACAAATATCTTTTTAAAACGCTACAATCTTCTACTGTATCTGTCTGTCTGTCTGCTCCTAGACGGAGAGAGAAAGGTAAACAACTGATTGGTTGATTAATTTAACGCATCAAAGAAACTCAGTTGCGAAGAAATTACGATAAATATCATTAGTGCCTATGTGTTCCCCATTGCTAATCATCCTGGACCATCCATCTTTATTCGTTGACGCTGAAGAAGCTAGCAGCGGTTGCGCTATATATAACTCCTGCAGTTTACAAAGCGCCTCGCGAAAAGAAACAATTTTCATTTTCAATTTGAAACGGACTTCAGGTAATACATCACAGATGTTTTATGGGCCTCCGGTTTAGTCACGATTCATTTTGCTAGCATTCCATTCATGTTCCTACTGAGCATTCAAGAAATGCCCAGAATCCTGACCGCGTCGGGTTTCTCTTCCTACACAGCAAAAAAGAACCCTTGGTCTTATTTACCTCTTCCCCTTCTGTCTTTAGACACATATCATTGCACATTCTAATGGAGTGTCTTTATTTAGACGCTAGAGGCAATGCATTAACTTCCAGCCAAATTAAAGGAAAGAAATGCAGGTAGAGAGACAAATGGATAGACAATAAAAAGTTGCGGTATGGTTAATAGCAAAATAATGGGAGCCACATCAAAATTTAATTTATGCGTGTTCCTCAAGTTTTGATTACCATCAAAAGAAGAAATGCCAAAATTTTCTTCAAAGAACGATTGCAAACCAGACACCCAAACTATATGAATTTTATAGTTATGCGTTGCAAATGAATAACTTTACTCTTGACTCAGTTGAATAGTTATATAGTTGTATTATACTGTATTATTTCGTACTATTGCATGTGATCCCCACAGTAGTATTCTCCAAAAGTACGTTTATGATAGGTTACCTCAGTGTTTTCAATTTTGCTTGCACACTGGTATCTCGGCAGGCTGAAATTTAATCAACGTTTGTATCGATCAAAACGTTTTACTTGAGTTAGAAGAATTTTGAACGCAGAATAAAAATACAGTGATTAAACGCAACATACAGTACAGTATATTCGTGTGTCGGAGAGAGCCATCATTCCAAAATTAACAGCCTGAGTTGGGATTGTCGTTTTGGCACCATGTGAGAGCATCTCGAAATGTTGTACCCTATCCCTAATTTATGGCGACTGGCCCTAGGAAAGGAATTAACAAACGCACTCATCTAATGCACGCAGAGGAAGAAAACAAATAAACTACTCATGACTGATGATTTTAGTGGAATAATACGGCTATTTGGACGAGACGCTTACAAACATAGAGCGATAACAAATCTGGAAATTCTACCGCAAATGAATACACGGTCTCGTTGGAAGAGGGTATTAGGTGTTCACACCTCCTCCAATGGGCCCGCTAAATGGCATTTGCAACTGCACTTGTTTTTACGAGCATGTTTCTGATCTTTAGATGTGACATTTCGAATCTTAAGTTTCTCTGTGAACTAGCCATAAGGTAATTCTTCTAGTTCTGCGAATTTCTGTATGTGGTAAAATGCTTGATATTTAGGTTTGTTTATCGTGCTTTATTGAAAAACGAAACCAAGTTGCTATCAAATGTAATAATTCGCTTTCAGAAAGATTAGCATATGTCGTCCCGCATAAACACGAGCATGCAATAAAACAGACTTATATTTGGATGAAAAGAATATGCAAAGCATAATGCACATTTAAGTTGCATATCATATGCATGACTGTTATGCCTTATACGGGGAAAACAACTGTGTATAGCACCGAGAAAATTCTTATCTTCAGTCATTACTGAAATTTAACATTAGTTCGTTCGTTGGTAAAGGGTCTGTCAGTTACAAAGATCTGCTTTAAAGAACCTATCGGGCTCAGTGCTTCAAAACTGAAAAACAAATATTGAAAACCTATTAAATAAGTGCACTTGAATTATACGGTACACACACACACACACACACACACACACACACACACACACACACTCTCTCTCACACACACACACACACACACACACACACACACACACACACACACGCATGTGCGTGCATATTGTCGCGTATTTACATAAGTGGGTGTATGTATCACCCATGAAAAAATACGTATACTGTATTACTTCTGGTTATGCATCCCTTTTACGGAATGTTGCGTAACCAGCTTTCTTTTCATAACACAGTACAACTGCTTCGCAGGTCCTCCATTTTACTGAAAAATTACCCTAGATAAATGTAAAATTGAACGAAACTAGTCTGCGCCGTAATAATACAGAAGCAGTACAATGAGTTTCATTTTGTTAACTGAAGATTTTTGCTGCAAATTTTGTGAGAATATAGAGTGCTTTTTATCTTGATCATCGAATCACAAAAAGTGTTTCACCCAGAGTAAGAATAATAAAGGATTTGTGATTTCATTTACACAGTGTAGAGTTTCAGTAAATTTAGGAACTTTATTCGAAAGGTGAACCGATATCTTTCCTTTAGATTTGCATGTTATTGTAACAGGATATACAAGCGGCTATGTATATTCATGCTTTTGGTTTCAAAGCTGACGCCACCAAGAACGTTTACTCTCAGCCATAACTTACATTAAGAGTACAAGCGCTCGCGCGCGCGCGCAAAATACAGAGAGAGGGAGGGATAGAGAGAGAGACAGGGAGAGCTAAACTCATGCATTTACCAAGCAATCTATATACAATGTATGTTGCAAAACTTTCTATACCACAGGCAAGTTTCATTCTGAAGAATGCTAAATTCTACAAGTATGTGTTTTATTAGCCTCTATGCCTTTAGCAGCATCACTTCTGATTTCACTTATCATTTTTAACCGAATTCAATAGAGAATGGTTTGACTTTAAACCTTTTTAGAGAAAGGAAGACATGAAGCAATTTTATGAGGAAACTTGAAAATTGGTTCTTAGTTTCTCAGTTTCTGTCCTCTCTACCTCTCTCTGTCTCTCAAATAATTGACGTTTGATGTCTGTCCTTCAGCAAGAACAACGGAAAATCATAAGAATAACAAAGGAAACTAATTTCCGTGGACGATTAGTGAATTTCACATTCATTACTCGTTGCCATTTTAAAAGAACATATCTCAGAATTTTTGGTTGCTTCTAATCGCCCTCTGTATTTTGTAGCTGCGCTTAATTTCTTACGTTTATCATGAAGTTATCCATCATATAAACTAATGTTATCGATTTTTTTCTGCACTGTGGCAACATTTTAAAAATTTCAGAGAAATATTGCTTTCCATTGAAAAGTGTATTCTGTAACACCTGGTGTAAAAGTAGTTTTTCAGTTCAGTTTTGTAGGGAATAGTCTAATTTCTTAAATTCTGAATAAATTACGTCGACCTATTTGAATAAATTGCGTACAAACTGCGGTTTATAATTCATAGTCCCGAATTCCATGGTAGGCAATCCTGCCGTTGAGAAAAATATTATAAATAATTCTTAAAATGAATGATACAGATATTCATGATCGATTACATCTGGCCTGTATATATGTCTTTAGATTGGACTTAAGTAAATGATTTTAGAATTGTAACTTACCATTATTATTGTTCCTTTATTCCTGAGAATTTAATGCACTTAACCTTAAAAAATTATTTTGCTGTTTAAACACAAAATGCTCAGCAATCCATTAACACTGATCGTGTCAGATTATTTTTTAAAATATGAGCCTTTGTGTAGAAGGATTGCTATGATTGCATAAACAAAAACAACATAGTTTCAGAATCACATCTTGCAAATGAAATGTTTTAGGATGTTATACGTTAGAAAATTTTCCGAAAGTTTGTACTTACATTTTAGACAGGTCTTTATATTTCAGTAATTGAGTAAACACTTAATCCGTCCAAGCACGATAATTAACCAAGAGGCAGAATGGAGCTCACAGCATCCACGAAGCTAAAATGTTTTAATTAAATACAATTAAAAGATTTTAGCTTTGTGGATGCTGTGGGGTCCATTCTGCCTCTTGGTTAATTATCGTGCTTGGACGGATTAAGTGTCTACCCAGTAGAAAGCACGAAATACACCTTATGTAATATTTCAGTGAGCTGTGCTATTAAAATGTGTAAGTGATTTGCATTTAATATAATCCTTAGGGCTTAAATTTTTTAGAAACTTAGTATAATAAAATCCGATAAAAATATGATGAAACAAATTATTATTATTATTATTATTTGGTCAGCTCAGCTGAGAGAAATAAGGCTGTGAAATTAAACCTTTTTTTTATTGTTCACACAATGAGGTCTCGAAATGATACACTTTGCGTCTGTTAACAAATAGCGAACACACTTTGTAATGTTATTTCAAAATTCTGAAATCGGACTGAATTAGATGTGCATTTAATATCATAAAATAAGGGCACTTATAATAACACTGCTTCAGTTTTATTGTATTTTAAATGCTATCTGTGGCATCATGGGGTACCTGCATAAAACACCAATTTTTCACCCTTGCGGTAAAGATGGCCCTCACATGGCTTCATCTAAGTACATATCAAGAAAAATTAAAAGTTTAATAAATCCCTAAAATTTGAAGAATACGCTTTATTTTGTTTACACACAAGACTTAAGTAAATATCCCCCCCCCCCCCCCCCCCGAAATTTATCTTATACATCATTATGATTTGCGTGGGACGATGTGTTTTGGGGTACAAATTTACAGTACCTACCACAACACCGTTTATATAAACGTTTCACGACCCAGTCGACGGTTAAGTAGTACTGCGCAAGGAATAAGTTGTAGAATGACAACGATTCTGAGATTGAATTCAATTTTGAGTAAGTAAATATCTTATTTACAAATGAATTCGAAAATTTTGTATTTGAATTGAGAGAGAACGAAATGTCGCATCTTTTTGTTATTATATCAAACAGAAACTTGAAAGACGCATAACATTAAATTGCGCAGATATTTTTATGATATCACCTACCAATAAACACCTTTACATTAAAATAAAATAATAAACTTCTTTTTTTTTATCAAGTGTGGTTGAAAATAGGCTAAGCCCAGGATGAATTAAAACACTTTGATTTCTAAATGAATGAATATTACAGGAACAGTGAGTACGAGGAAGTTTTCTCTGTTCGTCAATGAGATTAGCTCTTATTTTATTTTGTTTGTTGCGTACTCCATACCAATTTGCTATGATACGTTCGGTGCCAAGTAACTCATTTCATGTTTCTTTTTTAGATTCCTCTGTCAGAGAAGAAAGAAGAGAGAATGGGTGCGGACGAGATAGCGGCGATGAGAGTGTAGACAAGCCTCTTTCCGGTATTAGTCCATTCGATCACAACGGGTCATCGAAAGGTGCGTCCGACTTGAAGAACGAAAAGTTGGAAGGCTTCGGTTTGAAAGGGAGTCAGCCGAACGTTACAATAGGACCAGCAGCAGCCATGCCTCATCCCCATCTTCTGCCGTATTTGTACCCACCGGCGTTGTATTCGGCGGGTGTGGGTCACCTACCGTTGTCGCAATTATTCCTGCCTGGATCAGTATCAACGAGTTCCAATCCAAGTCATCTACCTCTCTCTCTGTTCACGTCAGCCGGCGGACACTCGCCGACGACAGCATTTTCAGCCTCTCATCTCGCCCAGAGTTCCCTTGGCTCAGGAAGTCCTCAGTCCATGGGACACAATCTCCTGTTGAACGCTCAACTGGCATTTGCTGCCGGACATCCCTTGTTCCACGGATACCCGGGTGTGAATCATGGACTGTCTGTTGATCCCCTGAGTGCGGGCGGATCAACGAGTGTGGCGGCGGCGGCTGCGGCTGCGGCTGCTGCCTCTCTGACTTCCAGTGCTTTGGGAAGTAGCAGCAAGGCGAAACCGCATCGGTTCTCGCCCTACCCTCTTCCGCCACTCTCCTCTGTCGGCGGTATGGCAGCTTCCTCCACGACGACGGCAGCTCCTCTAACTGTAGTCCCTGGGGCTTCTCCGCTTGCGGTCCCTGGTGCATCTCCGCTGACCGTCCCCGGCGCGGCTTCCGAGGGGAGATCGCCGCTGTCCAGCTCGCCGTACGATGCAGCGGCGGCGGCCATTTCAGCGGCCGGCCTAAACCACACGTCGCTCAAGTGCGCTGGTTCTCCCAGCTCCGAATGTGGAAGCTCGGACGGTTCCATCGGTCCTTCCTCAGTGTCGTCATCCAGTGATCTCAAAAACATTGAAAACATGGTCAACGGCCTTGAAAGGCAGCAAGAACAATTAGCAGCAGAAACACTCACAAGGTTAACGGAAAAATAACCCTATTTTATATCATCAGAATGCGAGAGACAAAACTATTCATAGAATATTATTTAAAGTGAGTTGGTTCCCGCATCATTGTGGGTGACCTTTTTTCTCACCGATCTCTGAGAAGTACAGGTCGGTGTATGTAAACAGTACATATACTATATTCATCCTGGACAAGAAAGAAATAACTTCGCACTGGTCATAGTTACGCAAATGAAGATAAGCACATCTTTACACAGTAGATGGAGCGCGCATCCTTCCGCATGGCGCATGCGCCTTACGGAATATTCATACTAACCGCACTTCTCTTAAGTTTCACAATTAATTCAAAAATGCTTGCAATTTAAAATTTAATCAGCATGATACTGAAGCAAATGAGATAAGCAGGTGCTAAAACGTCAAATACATTCATAGAAATTTAATTTGTTCATTAACATTTCATGCGAAGTTACATTCAGCGTTTCATTCGATTCATATTTAAATCAGAAATCTGGTCATATATTCTGCATTGCTGCGCCATGTTGACACTAAAGAGAATTTATAAAGCACTGTCGTAAGCCGCAATGCGTCTGGAATTTTGCTCTATAGTATTATAAACAAGTAAACAAATATTTAAAATTTTTATTCATAACCCATCAAGGGAAATTGTTTTGAATTGTAAGAAACTAAACAGTGTTTGTTGCGCATAAAACACTGAACTTTACAGAACATTTTGATAAACTCTGAGATATACAATAAATATTAAATATAAAACGTCACATTATCGAAATATCACGAAGAAAACTTTAAAAATAGCCTTTAGTAGGTAGAGAATGTTTTTTTTTGTTTTGTTTTTTTTTGTTCCAAAAGGTGTTTTGAGTAATTTCAAAAGTATCCTGGCAACGTTGTCATGAAACTTGTTGAAATTACCTCGATAATTATGTAATTGTCCGCGTCAAGTGAAACCTGTACAATGGTTGTTATCTAATTTTTACCAGAAATATGCTTAAAATTAGTTATTTTTGAACATATAGTAGCTTTATAAAATTTTACGTATGAATGCAGTTTCTGATGATTTAGATATCTCAATAATTTTATGCTTATAAACTGCATGTACAGATAAATGTAAGATAGTATGTACAGATTTTAATTTTTAACATGCGTTATTCCAAAATTCATTGTAAAACGCATTGGATGGGGAAACTTATTTTGAGGTAAAAAAATTTTTTTATTGGAGTTAAGAATGTCACTCAAGGAAACATCAAGCATTTACTTTATCATCGGAAGATGTATTCCTCTCAAGTAGTAATAAACGCAGAAAATCGTCAAAAAACAACACTCCTGGAGTACTATGTCACTGATATTTTTGTTTAAGTAATTTTTTCCTTTTGCAAAATAGTTTAGTTGTAAATAAAGTCAAGAAGTAAATCGCTTAATGAAGTTCTAGATAATTTTCAAGCACCATTTGTTCAGAACTGTCATGTAAAGACTTCAGAAAATGAATTACTAAAGGAAATGACATAGTTTTTTTTAGTGGCTGAATTTAATGATATGAAAAGGTGACTAATTACATAATACTGTGAATTTCGGTTATCCGGAAACTGATATTTAGCAAAGCTGTTGTCTATTTAGACAAACAGCGGTTTTCAACTTCAAGAGCACGTCAAAATACGTTCTTGGTGTATGATAACAAATAATGTTTCATAAAGAAGTGCCTGACGTTTGTTCAAAACATTTAAAATTTGCGAAACTTTAAGATTATCACTACGTTTCTTCGAAATACAAACATGTTTCTTCCATGATATTGCAGATGACACCTATTTTCAAACCATTCCTTCGGTTGCACAAATTATATAGCATTGCATTTACTTACACAAAAAGTATTTATCTCCTGGAATAAGAATACGGTTCAAGAGAAATATTCTTCATGTCATATAGCACATTATTCTTCATTTCTTGAGCAACTTGTTCTTCGAGAACGAAGTTCAGGTGATCATTAAGTTTCTGTCCACTTAAAATATGCACGTAAAATGCAATTTCCATGATGTCAGAGTTTCCAGTTATGCAATACCACAGCAGTGTAAAATAAGACTGTCTTTATCTGTCCTCCCTAATTACTCAATGGTTTCATTAAATTAGAGGTGAGATGAAAGAAAAGCTTCTTATTTACCGTATTATAAGGCAACACAAATGCAAGAACTAGCTGGAATGTATTTGTAAATAGCAATAAAGTATTCAGGAGCCAGCTACAATTGTGTTTCAAAAACAAAGCATTAACCATTATGTGATCTGCCACTCCTCACTTTTGACTCCAACTAAGAAAGATATACAGAGAAAAGATCAGGTTCATAATGTGTCTGGGCATGTTAGCAGAACAGGCTAGAACCAGCAGATATACTCAACTGGACATAAAAAAACAACAACCTAGAAACTACATGGGAGTCTTGTGGCTAATTTACGGTCTTTTGGTAAAAGCACGATGGGACCATTTGAAGGGAACTGTTCAAGACAGAAATGTTTCTTAGTAGCTGGAGTAGACTTTCATACACCCGTAATTTGTTTTTCAAAATGTATCATGGTCTCTAAGAAAATGAACAAGAAAGATGACACCGCATTTTCGGGTGCAATGAGTACGTCTTTTGAATCCGTTCGGACGCAAATTACATTTACTAAAGCTATTCAAAATCAATGCAACCGGTATGGAAAGAAATACTATCTTACAGAAGAAAAAAATTTCAATCGGATTTTTAATTTCGCAGATATTGATGTGAACGGAATCGTGAACTTACGCCCTCTGGTTGCAGATTTGTGCGTTAAGAAAAATTTTAATTTATATGAGAAACATTTCGCAGCAGAAACGCTATTCAACGAAGAAATGTTTTTTTCAAATTGGACATTTCGAAGCAGAGATAATGACAAATATAAGATATGCATCTACGCCTCCTGGCGGAAAAACCATGCATTATTTTAGGAAGAAGGTATTCTCAAAAGGTTTTTCGATGTGAGCGGTATCGGTCCAAGAAAAAAATTTAGTCGAGTTTTCAGAAGCCCAGATTTTGCTGCAAATACATCAGAAGCAGAAACTAACACTTGTTCCACCTGGTGGCTAAACCATTCTTTGCCAAATATTAGAAATGATATGAAAAACATTTTCCATCAGGAGCTGTATGCGATACAGAAAGAATTTTTCAAATCGGAGTTTTAGAAGCAGAAATAACGCAGCAAGCGCAATTTAACTTTGCGTCCCCTAGCGGCAGATATTATGTACTTGAAAATTTTGAATTTATTTGAAAAGCATTTCGCATCGGAAACACTATCCAACAAAGAAGGAATGTTTCAAAATGGACTCCTTGAAGTACAGATATTGACAAAAATAAGATATACATCTACGCCCCCCGTGACGTAGAAACTATGCATTATTTTACGAAGAACATATCCCTAAAAGGTTTGTCGACGTGAGTAATATCGGTCCGCAAACGATTTTTTTTCAATCGGGATTTTAGAAGCTCAGATTTTGCTGCAAATACATCAGAAGCGGAAATTAAGACTTACGCCTTCTGGTGGACAAACCGTTTTTTACCAAAATTAGAAATTGCATGCAAAGGGTTTCCCATCAGGATCTGTATCGGGTGCAGAAAGAATTTTTCAAATCGAGGATTTAGAAGCAGAAATATCGGGGAGAAACGCAATTTACCTTTACGACCCCTATCGGAAAGTCTATGAATTACTTGAAAATTTTGAAATTATTTGAAAAACATGTCACACCGCAAACTTTATCCAATAAAGAAAGAATTTTTCAAATCGGGCCATTAGAAGCAGAGATACTGACAAAAATAAGATATACATCTACGTCCCCGGCGGAGAAACCATGCAATATTTCAAGAAGAAAATATTCCAGAAAGGCTTATCGCCGTGAGTGGCATCGGTCCACGAAATATTTTTTTCAATCGCGATTGTAGAAGCTCAGATTTCATGGCAAATACACAGAAGCAAAAACTAACGCTTACGCTCCCTGGTGGCCAAAGTATTCTTTACCAAAAATTAGAAATTATATGCAAAGGAGTTTCCATCAGGATCTGTATCCGCTGAAGAAAGAAATGTTCAAATCGGAGTTTTAGAAGAAGAGATATTGGGGAAAACGTAATTTTCTGTTACGCCGCCTAGCGAGAAACCTATGCGTAACTCTTCGACATAAATGGAATCGAAAGATACAAGAATTTTTTCAATCGGATGTTTAGAAGCAAATATATGGACTAAAATGTATTTTGAATTCGACATCATCTGTGTTTACGCCCTCTAGCAGTAAAATTGTACATCGCAAAAAAAAAAATACGAAATAAAGGATCATCATTCTTATACTTCAAGCTTCCCAATGCAAAAAGACAATTTTAAATCGGACTAATAGCTGCAGGGATATGGGTGTCTACAGACGGACGGACAAACCGATAACATCAGCACCATCTTTTTTTACAAAAGACGTGCTCAAAAGGTACGTTATACATGCTCAGGAAATTCAAACTGGTTTCTTGGTGTAAAAGTTAAAAGGAGAGTGAGAATGAAGGCGCTGATTCTGCCTTGCTATTCAAATCTTTGCTCGAGGCTGACCACTCATTTAATGTTCCGGCCTATTTACAATAGGAATTGCGCTTCAAGTCGGAAACTGCTAAAAATCCTAATTCACGCGAGTCAGATGAAATCTGAATTTTTATTTGTTTTGGGGTGCTATGAGAACCCCTTAGGGGCTATAAGCGGCTACTCGTCTCTAATCTGGGACCACTGACTCCAAAGAAGGGAGAGATCCAGCGCCGTGGGATAAAAGCACCTCCCATACTTCATCCGGAATTCGACTCTGGGCCGCACGCGGCCGACAGCCAGAAGCCATTGCCTCTGTCCACTGTGCCACCCGGTCGGAAAATCAGTATTTATATAC
This sequence comes from Macrothele yani, assembly GCA_039090855.1. Taxonomy (NCBI): domain Eukaryota; kingdom Metazoa; phylum Arthropoda; class Arachnida; order Araneae; family Macrothelidae; genus Macrothele; species Macrothele yani. The sequence goes on from CM077007.1 coordinate 166,596,168, forward strand.
ACAGTCGAGTCACATTATTGACCACCAGCTAATAACCAGGGTAACAGACGTGTGCAGCGCCGACAGCAGCTAGACGGGCTGGGAGTGACTCAGTGAGATGCTGGAAGGTGTTCACAGGTATGTGGAGCCATGCTGACTGCAGTGCATCTGACAGCTGCTGAAGGGTACGTGGTGGAGGATCCATAGAGCGAACAACATGATCGAGGTGGTCCCACAGATGCTCAATTAGGTTTAAGTCTGGGAAATCAGAGGGGCCAGGGAAGTACTTCGAAGTCTTCGTCGTGCTCTTCCAACCAATCTTGGACATTTCTAGCTGTGTGAAACGTCGCATTGTCGTTCTAGAAGATCCCATCAGCCCCAGGGAAGACAATCAGCATGTATGGGTGTACGTGGTCTGCAAGGATGGATTCATGACGAACTCACTTCATAGTGTCTTCCACAGGTATGAGTGGACCTAGAGAATGTCACGAAAACATTCCCCAGACCATAGCGCTGCCACCACCAGCCTGTGTTCTTCCAGCAATGGTTGAAGAGTGTTTGTTTTTCTATGTTTCTCACCTGATACGCCAACGTTCATTCGTTCGATGAAGCAGAAAACGTAACTCATCGGAGAAGGCAATATTTTGCCAATCATCAGCGGTCCAATTCCGATACTACCGTGCAAATATACGCCTTTTCTTCCGATGCACCTTCGTTAGCATAGACGCAGTGACCACCCATTTGAATCGGAGCCTCATACGTAGCAGAGTTCGCTATACTGTCGTTTTAGACACACTTCTGGTAGCCCCCTGGTTCATTTGTCCAATGAGTTGCTCCACTGTAACGTGTCGATCGGCCCTCACGCCCTTTCGCAGCCGACGTTCACCTCTCACATCAATGGCACGTGGTGCTCCGCAGTTTTCACGTCGCTTATTCGCAATGATGCCATTTCTCTAATCACGACATACTTTAATCACAGCAGCACGCGAACAGTTCACAAACTGCACTGTTTCGGAAATACTACCACCGTTGGCCCGAAAGCTGACAATTATCCCGTTTTGCAAATCTGATAAATCGCCCCCTTTTATCCATGACACCAACGAGTGATAGGTTTTCAGAATGCCTACAGCACACCTTATATATACCCTACAAGCCAGCTCACGACACGTTCCTTCTTGCTTTGGCTGCGCTCTGTTGACGTCAAAAGTAGGAGATGGTCACAATAATGTGACTCGGCTGTGTAGCTTTTCTGATAAATATATGACGTCTTCTTGCACGTGCATGAACACGAAATTCAAAAACTTATATCATTTGCAATAAAACGGTAGATCAAATATACGTGAATTGTTTAACCAAAGACGTTACCTTACACTTATTGATAGTAGAATTGAAAGTTGCCTGAATTTTATTTCTTATAATTTCTAGTATTTTACTTTGAATCTTGAAAATTAAAAATCTATTCCAATACCATCAGTAACTTGATTTGGTGGATCTGAATCTCAGAGAAGAGCTTAACATCAGTATGCATGTGTCATATGTATTTTTCATATACCAAAGATAATGGTATTGTTCACTAATCTCAGTACTTGTAATTTAAAAAATAAAATAGGCGTGAGAAAGCATTTTCTGCTCAGATTTAGATCAGTTGCAAAATTTAAGCTCTCACTGTATATTTGGATTTCGGCACAAAACTGTTGTATTATGACTTTTTTCTTTTCGTTATCCCATAAAATTTGGTATTAGGCAATGAGAAAAAGACTGCTGCAATTTGTCTAAGTTTTGCAATGTATTTTTATGTTGTTAATAGAAATATATTTCCGTTCATTTAGGAAAAATGCCAAATATACCACTCCAAACAATATCATGAACTGCTTGAATGGAAAGAGGTTCAATAACCACAACACTTATTAAAAAAGTTCTGCATTAAACGTGGAAATGCAGTTACGTGTACCACAGTATGAATTACGTGTTTCGTTTCTGCGATTAAAAAAGCAAATATTTACCTGATACGAACAAATTCTATTAATAAAGTAAAAATCGTAACTCCCTTTAATCATCTCGAAAAGTTATCTGCTATGGTTTTAATGTGACACCACTTTTATTTCATCTACGTCATTATGTATAAAGTAAGACAATTTTATACCACATTAAGTATTTTTCGGAAGCTGTAAAAGTTGCACAAACGTTATCCAATATTAAAACAAACTTGAACTGGTCACTCACTATATTGACAAACACCGAACTCATTTTAGTCCATTCCGTGTTATTTAGTGTTCTTTCTGATTGAGAAAACCGGTTGGGTGCTTAAACTAGATCTAACCCTATTATTTACCAATGGTTTGTTCATGTTCCAAAAATCTAGGTAAATTTTTCTAATAATTCCTTTTACAGGACTCGAAACCCTTTAAAGCTTGGCCTCAAAACTTTGTTTGGAGGATCGTGTGGTTTAGACGACTGAAAGCTTTGTCATGTTTAAAAGAAAATGCTGTTTTACAAGGCAGTAAATTTTAGGATCTGCATAATTGTAAACCTTTTGGTAAAAAATATACTTGCTTAAGTATTGAATGTGGCAGTCAACTCATTTTAGCAAAACGTATGTTTGATACAGAGAGAGAGAGAGAAAAATAGTTTTTTTCAATTTGCTCATTGATTCTTGTTGAAAGTTTCACTTTCAACAAGGGTAAATTAACAACAAAAATTGTCATCAAAGAATCACTCAATTCAAATTTGAACTTAAAAAGAGCATCCCAAATTAATTTTGATGAAAGCGCAATGGCAAAAGCTTATGAGCAAACAATTCACTCTTTGGAAGTAGGTGACGTTGAACTTTGGAAATGAGAGATTTATTAAGTTTATAAAAAATTCGAAGCAAAGACCTTCTGTCCAATATATTTTAAACGATATTGCGCAGAGACTGAAAAGCCTTGCATGGTTTTATTATGTACCTAATTTGTATTTTTGGTCAGGCTGTGAGCCATTATCACTTCCAGTACGCTAGAATGTCTCCTGTCCTAATTCGTTTTAACAAATTTTCAAGTCCTTATATCTTGTGAAACTCTTAAGAACAACATGCTGATTTCCTTCTATCCTAAGAATTGATGCTAATGTCCCATAATTTCAAGAAACGATGTGCTAAAATCTTCATATTGAAGTTAACTATGACCAGAGCTATAATGTAACATTGTACAGTCGATAGTAATGTACAGTGGAGAAGAAATTAACTTTTTGTACAGTTCAAGTTTGCTTCCAAACCAAAGAGTACTCCAAAATAAGAAAGTGTTAGTGACTGTGCACGTTCCACTGTGTGTAAAGAACTGGTGGTTGCACTGGACTTCTAAATTTATGTAAAGAAGACGTGTCGTGACCACCCTTTGTTCCTGAAAAACCATGTTATCATCTATATTTCTTTCATAAATTTAAATGAAGTCACTATCTTGATTTTGTTTTCCTGTTATTACTTACCCTGTTTGTAATTGTGTTGAAAGCATTCAGGAGAAATTTTACCTCATACGTCTGGTTTTCTATATAAGATAAGTGTATGGAGCTAGTTATGTGCAAAAGCAATCGATTTTTTAGCTTTCATGTTTTTACTTTGGAATATGCTGTACGGACATTGAAAAATTATTACACTTTTGGAAACAGTTTTCTTGATTACATATTCACATGTAAAATCAAATGCTTTTTGGAAGTATGCTGCACACGAAAAAGACACACATTATTATAAACAAAAGCTCAGCTGAGTATGAATTCGAATCATACGTTAACAGTTTATTTTTTCATCTGGCTATTAAACCCCATTTTTTATAAAACACGTGTTTCCGAAAAGTCGAGGCAGAACTGAAATTAATTTTAACTTAAGGTTTCGTTACAGCAATAAAACCGACATGCAAAAATTAAGCAATCAGTTTCCGGAGGAATATCAGTTTTTGAAAGCTTTCATCAGGCCCTTCATCAGAGAATAAATTAATACCTTGCTGCTAACGCGAAAAAGGGAAAACATGGGCCTTTGAAAATACTTCTTTTTGCTTCAGTGAAATATCCGTCAGCAAAATTGAAAAGCCAGTTAAGATATAGTGCGATTATTTTTTTCAATAAAGAAAAACTGCAAGAATAGAAAGAAACATAATTCCCTAGGTGAAGTGATGGACAACTATTTAAAAAACTCATTTCAGTCAATAAATCTTCATATACTTAAGAGTTTTATAATTCCAGAAAAGCACGGTATTTCCGCATATTTAATCTTTCCTATTGACAGGAAGATAAAATGTCTTTAATTTATTGCTTAACGTACTCACACCTTTTATGTTTTTGTGGTATTTTGTTCTACTTATTTATTCTTTCAGTTTTGATGATTCCAATTAATGAATTCCTTTTGTGAGATAAAAAAAAATCATATTTAAAAGACATCCAGAATTTTATTAGGAAACAACAAAAATAACAATAAAACAAATGAGAAAATTACAAGATTTTGAATCGGTAACAAAAAAAAAAAAGTCAGATACTTCTTCAGGCTTTGTTGGTATGGACTATAGGAATTTACGAAAATATGTAAAGCCGGTGCAAGATGAATAAAATTTAAACGCATCAATGTGTGAAGAATTATTGCTCTATTTGCCTATACCTCAAAAGGTGTATAACGTAACACTTTTTTTACGTTATGTGAGATTGGTTATGTTAAAGTTCCAAATGCCCGGCTGAATAGATGTTAAACTAAGGGTAAATGTGATGCAAATAATTGTACCGGATAGCTCACTTTAAAAATTAAAATTTTTAGGGCCAGACGAAACATGTACAGAAAGTCAATTCACTTACTTCAACTTTTTATTGGTCCAGCAGCTTTAGACGAAATCCAAAACATATCACGGCGAGGTAAACACACAACTTCACGTACCTTAATTAGCTGCCGCACAATCAAACTCAGCAACGATCTAACATCTCCTCAAGCAGATTTTTTTCCAGATCAGATGTAGAGGATTTTAGGAAGGGAATGTCTGATCCCAGGTCTTAAACAACCCTTAGAAATAGGAAGCTAGGAGATTTGGGCGAGAGTGCCTGATAGGAAAGTGACACGGAAGTGAGGGGTAAAGGGGCAGGAAGACGCCCTTATTTATTACCTGGGTCCGACGGTTTAACGTGCCCATCCGACGCACGGCGGATATTTAGTGGATCCAACCTGAGGTCTTCTCCGTTTCAGTCACGAACGTTGACCAATAGGCCAGCCGCGGCCCATCTCCTCAAGCAACCGCTGCATCGCATTTTTATCTAACGTTCTTATCAATACACACATACGCCACTCTCGTTCTGACCTCAGATTGCTGCCAACGTCATTCTCGTTTGAGGAAAGAGACATAACGTTAAGGGTTGAAAATGTCTAAGAAAACGAACTCAAATTTATATAGAAAAAGAAACCCAAAAGGAAAGTTAAAATAGAATATATTTTACAGGTGTAAAAGTTGTAGGAACTAACATTCGAGTCACAAGTTTAAAAACTGCCGCAAGAGGTTGCCCGTATAAGAAATTTTGATACAAAATCAATCTTTCATATTCTTGCGATTACTTCTGGAATTGTTTTAACTAATTTTATTGTTAACAAAAGCTTTCTTCTTATTCGGGTTTGCAATTTAGCTTTATAAGAGCAAAATCTAAAAATATCGCTATGGAAAATATACAAAATTAAAATTCTCGCTATGATAAACATTGTTAATTCTATAGGTACAAATATTTCAGGCTTGTGAAGATTAAGACAGTTCGTCTAATGTGTGTCCAGTGTATTCTGAAATTTATTTGATTTCAATGTGCTTGTTGTTAGGCAACTGAAAGTAATATTTAAGATATGAGCGTTATAATTATGGGCCAAAGATAAAGAATTGATGGGTTATGGATAAAAGATGGTACAAGGTAATGGATATTTTTTGTGCCCTCACAGTTTTTTCTTTATCATATGTTATGTTTGTGCCTTGTGTTTACTGTACCAAAGAGTTTCATACGTAATGATACTAGTATACATCAATGGAAATCCAATAACAGTTGACTGTGTGTTCCTTAAAAGTCTAAATTCTTATTATAAAAATCACAGGGTGACTTTTATATATCATGGATACTTTCAGCTATTATCAATATCATAGCTACTGTTATTATTCAAGCTGAATGAAAAAAATGCAGCTTTTACGGATATTTTAGAAGCTTTTTTTAGTTTCATAGACCAATGTGGCAGAACATGAAGTCGCAATCGTAAACGTTTCAAACGAAACGGGACTGGATAGAGACATCCAAAGTACAGAGCACAAAGTTAGTTGCGATTCTTTAAATGTAGCTCATCAATCACATTCCTCAAAAAGAAAATCACTAAAAAAAAAAAAAAGAAGAAGAAAACTTACACGTTGCTTCCAATAACGACCATAAAGGTTGGTCTTTGCAACCTGAGTGGAAACACTTTCTTAGATGACGTACAAGCCAGTGTTTAAAAGTACAAATATTCGACAAGTCCAAAAGGTGAAATAAAGATCTCTTAAGTATTCGTAAAAACTGGGAAGCTTATATTGCTATAAAAATTATGGACTTAATTCTTTAACAACGCAGGAGCTTTGCCAAGAATAAATATTTTCGACAAAAGTATATCCGAGTGCTGTGCTTACCACACAAACCAATTGTGACGTGCCTGCACCGCAGGACGCACATGAGATAAAGTCAGATAGCAGTGAGAGCACATGCCAGTGTAGTATAGTGGATAGCACTCGGAGCTCCGGAGCCGAGAGTTGTGGGTTCGAATCCCACCCCTGGCATAAAAATGGAGAAATTTACTGCGTTATATTGGCGCCCGAACTTCTAAGACGGTCTGGCTGTTAAGTTTCTCGCAATGGTGTGATTTTCTTTCCACACCGCGAGACAGGAAAAATGAGAATCCCTTCTTCGGCGCTTCGAAAAGATAAATCAGTGCGATGTTACGTTCCACACACCAAATTGTCTGGGATTTCTCAAATGCACATTCTTCATCGGATGACTGCCTACAGCGACACATGGTCCCGGCTGACCCATGGGCCATGACCCCGGCCCTCTTTCGGGGGTGGGGGCCATGTGACGTGCCTGCCGCGCAGGACGCACGCTAAATAAATGTAGGCAGAGTGCGAGCAATCGGAGCTTCGGAGCCGAGGGCTGCGGGTTCGAATCCCGTCTTTGGCATAAAAATGATGCAGAAATTTACTTCGTCATACAATGCGTTAAGAAATCGAAGCAATAACATCAATAATCGATTTCGATAACTGATGTGGGTAATAATTTCATTTTTAACACTTAAAACTTTAAAATAAAGTTTTTCTCAAGCATCAAAGAAAAATTATATGAAACATTGACACAGAAGTAATAGGAAACGAAGGCAGAATTGTTTTTAACTGCAAAGATCGGTAGTCAGTCTGTATTTTCAAGCGAGAAACTGAACTAAGTACATCATGCGGAATTTTTTTAATGTTTCTATAAGCAAGTTAAAATACACACATAAAATATGCAGAGCAACACACAACACTTAGTAAAAACTTGAAGTATCTAATTACTAAATTTCTAGGAATTTCCTAATTTTCAGATTCACTCAGGAATTCTGAACACTTGAATGTTTGAAGTGTGCGGCTATTAATTCGTCACATTTCATTTGATGACGTGTAGAAAAAAATATGTCGATGAAGTTTACCCTTTGGTACCATAAACAGATTGTAGAAAACTATGAATAAAATTAATTAAAAATCATTCCAAAATCTTACACAAAAAGGAATCTACTCGCAAGCAATAAAACCGGATTTTGACGGAAGATCGAGAGAGAATAACGATTCCTGATTGGATGGTCAGGAAGAATCCTGATAGGTTGTTAAATTAATTTTTAAAACATTTCCCGAATTTGGAGAAAAATTTTAAATTGCAGCTCGAAGCATGCTTGCAGGAAATTAATTCTGATAATCGGAAGCCCAATTGGAAGCCAGGCCGATTTAAAAAGCAACAAAAAACTGAACTGTTAGGAGCGAATCATATGTGGCTAGAACATTCCGGACGACTGTCATTCGTTAACAATGAAAGATTGAATTAGAAACAGTTCTTTTCACTGATAATTTCTCATTTATGGTTATATGCTTGGGAACGAGGACACACACACACACACACACACACACACACACACACGCCTGTCAAGCTGCTTCGGACATTCACATTTCGATTAGCGATATGCATTTTTAAAACACTCGATCAGAATCACATTTAAAGAAACTCATTCTGTTCCTATAAGGCTATTTTGTAGGTACAGTAGATATCAAGTATTGCCAAATAACTTAACATCAGCGTGGGTAAATATGTATTTCTTCAGCTCTCGTCAGACATTTTAGCACTGTAATCCGGAAAAACTAAAAGAAGAAGAAAGTTCCTTAATATGTTGGTGTATGTGAGTTTGCGGAATTAATTTAGATCATTTGTGTTTTGCCTTTGCATGAGAATAATTATATGAAACACCGTCGGACTATATTCATCAACCATTACGCACACACGCACAGGGCTCGGATAACCAAAATCCAAGGCAGTGACGGTCTTACGCTCGTAACTGCTTGAGTTCAGGATTGTTGAAATATTTAAGGATTGCTTGACACGCCTTGAGTACAAGCAATTAGTTCTGGTGACATGTTTGTGATATCGATTACTGAAAGGTTAAAATGAAATGATGCCACATTTCCTATTTTTCGTTTATATGTCGTGTTTTACATTTTCTTACCATTATTTTACTATTATTTTGACGGGTCGATTGTACATCAAAAACTGTAATACGTATCAATCAATATGTGAAATGCTTAGACTAAGTAAAAAAGCAATCAACAACTAGTCCACTCATGGAGATGTGCTCCAGATATACAGTTTAACTATTGCTTTCTCAAAATACTGACTTTGTATGATAGCTGGGAAGAGGACAGTTTCACTAGGCGATTTCTAGTGCCTGTCAAATTTTCGAATATGGCCTAGTGGTCATTATTGTACATCCTTTGTTTATTTATTGACCTGTACTATAGTTCTAGCTGTATATGTTGTACGGTTCTGGTAATGTTTCATCGAAATAAACATCACTGTTCGTACCACCCTTGTTTGATTTCTATGAGTATATGCACCACACACAGCTCTTTTTTTCTTTTCATTTTTTTTTTTTTACTGTTTTTTTTTTTTTTTTTGATTGGAGGTTTAACGACCACCGTGAGCAGCTCAATGGGCTATAAGCAGCCGCCCGTTCCTAATTTAGGGTCACTGGCTCCAGGAAAGGGATAGAGCCAGTACCGTATGACAAACACAACATCCATGCTTCACTGGGATTCGAACCCGGACCCCTTTCGGACGAATGATCAGAGGCCATCGCTTAGACCATTGCGTCAACGGGGTGGCGATTGGGAGTTTAACGATCATCCTGAGGGACTCGGTGGGTTATAAGAAGTCGCCCTTCCCTAATATAGGCCCACTGGTTCCACGGAAGGGAGAGAGCCAGGCCGTAAGACAAAACACAACATCCATACCTCACCGGTATTTGAACCTAGACCCCATCTCGGACGAATGATCAGAAGCCATCGATTTGACCACTGCCCACCGTGGCGGCACGCACAGCTCTGTAAGTTCCACAAAATTATTAGTATTAGGACAGATTTTTATTACGTCGCAAGTAAATCACAATCAGACAGCCCCGGTAGCCAACTGGTACGAAGAGCTAGTTTCTAATCATTCGCCTATGATGGGTGCGAGCCTGGGTCCTTAGCGAGGTATGCATGGTATGCTTACCTTGTGACACACTAGTCAACCACCCCCTCCCCAGAACCAAGGTCCCTAAATTAGGGACTGGCGACTGCCTATAACCGCTATATTTCTCACGATGGTCGTTAGCCATCATTGCGCACATCCGTAATTTGACATTCTATGGTATCACATACTGGTATAAATACTCTATTATCCAGATCCCGTTTGAAAAGGGGAGGCACGGAGGCTGCAGCCCCGGGCCCGGGCCTCATATTTTCAAGGGGCCCCAGCATTATGCAGGATGCTTGAAGAATTGACAGCACCACAGTTTTTTTTTTTTTTTTTTTTTGCAGAAGCACGGAGGAAATTATAAGAAACAGCCTTGTAAAAAAAAAATATATTTCTTTCCCTGTTTTAGAAGGAGTCAACAAAATGTATACTTCCCCCAGTCCACTTTGAAAGAGTTACATTACAGATGTATATATTTGCATAGGGAAAATTACTTAGTGTCTATTTCTGCCTGCGTTTTTTTTAAGGTTAGTAGAAAGAGAGGGAATCCTCCAGTTTTTCATAAGGTTAGTAGAAAGAGAGGGAATCCTCCAGTTTTTCATAAGGTTAGTAGAAAGAGAGGGAATCCTCCAGTTTTTCTTAAGGTCAGTAGAAAGAGAGGGAATCCTCCAGTTTTTCTTAAGGTTAGTAGAAAGAGAGGGAATCCTCCAGTTTTTCTTAAGGTTAGTAGAAAGAGAATGAATCCTCCAGTTTTTCTTAAGGTTAGTAGAAAGAGAGGGAATCCTCCAGCTTTCTGAATTTGACAAACGTGAGGTGCGTGGGACTGACTTTTGTCTTCTCTTATGTTTGCAAATGCTTTGGTCCCAATAATGTTACCTCCTTTTCAAACAAAGGGAGAAGTGAAAAGGGGAATTTAACGTTTATGGGTTTGCCATTCACTCAAATCTTTCTTTTATCTCTGGTCGTCTTTTCACAGCTGTACACGAAGTGCCTTGGCATTTGGATTAGAGTATGAAACAATTCTACTTCAAGTGGTGCTCAGTACTCAGCATTATGTTGCTATCTGGCAATATTGCTGAACATGAAAATTCTGAAAATCTATTTTTCACGCTCCTAATACACTATATTGACAAAAGTCATCGGACACCTAGAACTGAAACACAAATAGCATATATTGGCATACATCAGTACGGTGTCGGTCCACCTTTGGCCTTAATACATGCACCTACCCTTCGAGACAGGCTTTCAACAAGGTTTTGGAAAACAGCGATAGGTATGCGCTTTCATTCAGCACATAATGCTGCCGCTAACTATTGCTTAGTAGTAGGCTTTGGTTCCAAACTACTTATGCGGCGCTCTAATTCATCCCACAGGTGCACTATGGGATTAAGATCAGGGCTCTGTGCTGGCCAGTCCTCACACGATACGGAATTATCGTCAAACCACAACGTAACAATCCTTGCTTTATGACTCGGTGCATTATCTTGCTGGTACCAACAAGGCTCGGTTCCATAGTACTGCCACAAAGTTGGTAGGGCATAATTGTCCAGAACATCGAGGTAGACGTGCTGGTTACCAGGTTTGTCGACGATAACCAATGGGCCGGGACCACGAATAACACCCCCACGCGGGTACACTGCCAGCTCCAAACTTCACCGTAAGAACAGTACACTGTGGTAAATAGCGTTCCTCCGGCTGCCGCCATACTAACACACGGCCATCAGACTGATGGATGGTGTATCTGGATTCATCAGTCCATAGGGCCCATTTCCATTGATCTACGGTCCACGATAAATGTTCTTTACACCATTCTAAACGACGAGTAGCATTCCGAGTGAAGATGAAAAGCTTTTGAGCAGCCGCACGACCACGGTAAAGCATGGAATGAAGTTCTCTGCGAATGGTACGTGTACATACAGAGGTTCCAGCATTTTTACTCGCCTGTACACTGAGATCTTGTGCAGTACTCCGTGGATTGGCGATCATGACTCTCATGAGGCTTCGACGTCCTCTATCGCTGATTTTCTTTGGTCTGCCGGTACGTTTTGCTGCTTCAGGCACGCCATGTGTCTTACACTTATTCAGTACATCCAAAACAGTTGACTTGGGTATGTTTAAACGCCTCTCGGTTCCTCTTATGGACAACCCACTAATATAACACCCAACAATCTTTCCTTTCTCAAAGTCAGTTCTCTCCCGCCGCAACATTTTCACTCAACCTCACAGTGCGATATGATCGCGGTCAGTTGCAGGCTTGTTTTGATACAATTTGCAGCTGTACCGCGCACCTTAACAACGCAGCTGATCCGTTCATTTGCTTTTGAAGGGGTGTCCGGTGTCTTGCCAATATAGTGTATGTTTGCTAAAAGATATTTTCTCATTTGAAGCTCTGCATGGTTAAAACCAATCTTGGTCACATTTCGCTCAAGATTTCAGCATTTGAAAACATCCCTTCAAAATAAGTAAATAATAAAAAGGTAGGAAGATGAATTTTAATCCGGAAGCAATTTCATTCGTAATATGTGAGCTCCCTCCCTCCCCCTAATTTTTGTGAATGGAGAATTATAGTTTGTTCCATCTTATGCTGTTCTTCCTTTGTAGAAAATAAAAATCAGTAAAAACTGTATATTTGGAAATAGCAAATTTGTTAAAATATTGACCCTTTTTTTTGTAGAGAGAAGCTGTGTGTTATTTTTTAGACATGAGAGAAAAAAGCTGGTAGCAGTGTAAAAAATATTTACCTTTTCACTCCCCCTAAAACTTTCATCACGATACTGAATATTTTCAAGGAGAACCCCCACAGTTGCTTTTATTCGCAAAAGGAGCAAACTAGGCATGATTCAGCACCTTTGCTGTTTTGAGGGATCGCTTCCTTTCAGGGTAGCAGTCGTGAACATTCAAACTTTTAAGAGAAAGCTTCTTTTTTTTTTTTTTTTTTTTTTTTAATTTTCGCAATCACTTTGCTGCGGATTTGGAATTGCCTGCAGCATTGCATCAAGTTGACATTCCGTGTTTATTTTACTTGGACTCCTGCTTTGCTCATATCAAGTTATGTCACAGTGTGGCGAACTTAACGATGGTGATTCTGATCTAAATCAACTACAAACTATCCAGAAAAATTTGGATGACTTATTATTGCTGCCCGAATAAGAATAAACCTTTCAAACCTCGAAAACCTTTCTTTGCATAGTGGTTTCATAACTTCACACTGTGAGAGATTGTTCCCCCACAAAAACTTCTTTTTGAGGAGGGGGAAATTTTCATACATTTAGAATTCGTTTGAATCATAACATGCAGATCATATAATTTTGCCTACTACTTTGATATACGCTGGTGTGCAAAAATTAAGGACGATGAGGAGAAATTAGCATAACAGCGGACCGAGCAGGCAGAACGGACTGACAGACCACTCAGGAGATAGACTAGGGTCCGGTACGGTAGTGCATGCGCATATATGCAGCATGACGTGGGGGGGTAGTGTTGGAAGGTTATAAAGAACACGGGCGGTGTACGCTAAGCAATCCGGTGAAAGCTATTGCACTGTGTACATCGGTTTGAACGACGTCGAGTTGCTGCCACCGTGTGATATCGCCAACAGGCAATCCAGTAGACTATATCTGGATGACTTTACCTGAGGTTGCGTCATTGAGCAGTTGGAAGAAGGTCGAAGTGTGACTAGTGAGGCCGAGGAGTTCGGGATCGCTCACAGCATCAGTTCACGAGCTTGAATAGCATTTCAAACGACAGGAACAGCTGTCCGAGAGTTTAGCAGTGGTCGTCCGCGAGCAACCGCGGCGGCGGACGACCGGTATATTGTCCAATAGGCAAGAAGAGACAGTCGGCAGACAGCGGGAGAAATCGCAAGGCACATGCAACAGACAACTGGACGTCGGCTATCGCGTTTTAACGTGGCCAGGAGGCTGCACAAAGGTGGTCTAGTTGCACGACGACAGTACGGTGTGTGTCATTAACGCCTGCTCATCGGATACGGCGGTTTCTGTGGTGCCAGAAAAACAAGAGCTTGACACATCAGCAATGGGGTCGAGTTCTCTTTACGGATGATAGCCGATTTAGTCTGACGAGTGATTCTGGACGTATACGCATCTGGAGAGAGCAGAGAACATGCAATTACACCTCCAACATCATCGAAAGGGACCGGTTTGGAGGTGGCGGAGTTCTCGTTTGGGGCGGTATCATGCTTGACAGCCGTACTGACCTCCACATCTTCCAAGGAGGTTCAGTCACTGGTATCCGCTATTGTACCGAGGTTCTCCTGCCTCACGTGCTTCTGTTTAGAGGTGTTCTGGGTCCTGAGTTCCTCTTCATGGACGAGAACGCGACACCTCATCGTACAGTGGCTGTCGCAGAGCTGTTGGAGACTGAAGATATTCAACGCATGGATTGGCTCGCAAGGTCCCCGGACCTTAATCCAATTGAACACGAGTGGGACCTTCTTCGGAGACGCTAGGCAGCCCGTAACGGACCTTCTCGGGAGACACTTGGCAGCCCGTCAGCTGCGATTGGCGCTACAAGAGGAATGGGCAGCGATGCCTCAACAGCTCCATGGCCACCTCGTCCACAGACGTTTTAAATCCTGCAACGCAGTCAGGAGTGATCATATATTCTACTAAAGACTGGATTTTTCTTGGAAGCCGCCTGTCACATGGACGTTTCTGTCTTCTGCCCATTTTTGCTCGAAGCTACCTTTTAAATAAAATGACTTTGTATCCTTTGGATTCCTTCTTTGGACGGTTTTGCTCACTTCTCATATTCTTACATCTTGGGGATCTTATGGTATAATTTGAGTCAATGTGAAATACTTCTGCACGACGTTACATTCGAAAAGCCGTCTTGTCCTTAATTTTTGCACGCCAGTGTAATTTCAACAAGCCAAGCCCTGGGCAGACCTGGAGTCCATTTTTCAACCATATATTTTTGTATTTTCATGTTAACCCTTATTTGTCCATGATCATGACATACACACTCAATGTGGCGAGGATATTTTTACGGCTTCCTCATATTCTTGAGATGTTTTCTCCGGAGTATTTTTAGCACGTTATAATGAATAAAGCTTCTTCTAAGCTTCTTCTAATGCTTGTTGTTTGTTAATTATATCATGAATAAACTTTCCTGCTAGTAGTGTAGTAATAATAATGAACAAGCTTTTAACTGCTAGTAATGTTGTAGTAGTAATTAAGATGACTAAAGTCTTATGCTGGTTGTTAACAATAACTAATGAAATAAACCTAACAGCCAGACAGAGATCTGACAAAACTATGAACTGAGAAAAACGTACTTACAACAAAAGCTTTATTCAGGGAAAGTCCTGGTATCCTCCAACATACAACGAAGCTCTACTCACATAAACGAAGATCTCTTTATATATAAAAGCTCTCTCACGTAACACAAACAAAAGCTCTCCTCCACATAAACAAACGCTCTCTGGCACATAAACAACAGCTCTCTGAGGTAGTAGTATTACTTAAGGTTTAGGTCCAATTCACATTCAGTTGTATGGAGCGAAGAAGAAATAGATAGATTTGGGGTAGTGTCCCCTGATTGGAAAGGTTTAAAGAGGAATAGGATCCTGAGAGCATTTGTCATTTTCATGTAGGACTTCCATCCACAGGGAGTAGAGTTTAGGTCCCAGCCACCTACAGCGAGATCGCCTTTTGGGCAGGACACAGAAACGGAAGGAATGAGAGCAAGTCTAGCGACTTTGACAGAACAGTTTGTAGTGAGATTAGAGTACAGTAGATGGCGCCACCGTACAAGTACGATATTGCACATAGATGGGTGAGAGAATTTCAGGGAGGACATAGGAAAGGATACCCATTTAACCAGTGGGTCCAGCCTGGGGGCCGTCACTTTACGTGCTCGTCCGATGCACGGCGGATATTCAGCGATTGTTAGTAAATCACACCATCTCTGAAAGATCAGCCCAGGCTAGAACCTGGGGACCCAGCATCGATAATCTGAAACACTAACCACTAAGCCATCCGCGGCACACTAAGCCATCCGCGGCACAAAGAGGAATAGGAAAATAGAGTTGTAGATTTATACTGCTAAAAGTGAGCGCGAGAGAATTGCACTTTTAACAGTTAAGAGAAAAGATAACAACTCCTGGCACTAACAAGGAAGCGGGGTTAGTCTGGCTGGTGAGAAGGGGCGGAGCCAAGGGATAATCCAAGGAATTCTCGTCGTAGCGGTAGAAGTACGATGGATGCTGGTTCTGTCGGTGCATGGTAATTCCGTTTTGTGGTAATTCCTTATGATTTGGTAATTCCTGATGATTTGGTAATTCCTGGGGAGCTGGCGTGAGAAATTGGTGGTGTACAAGGAATTTGTAATGGAGAAAGCATAAGGGAAATAGTGAGATTTTTACTCTTGGCAGTAGTTTTCGAGATTTTACTTACCTATTTGGTTTTTTTCTTTTTTTTTTTTTTTTTTTTTTTTACGAAAATTGCGATAGTGGGATGAACTGCTTGAGTAGTTGTGGAAATTAGGAGCTAAGGAGTTAATCCTTTTAAGGGCCAAACAAGGGACACTTCGTTGGAAGTGGAGATAAATTTTTTTGTATAAAGTGGAGATAATGTCCCGGAAATTTGAGGAGATAATGAAATTAAATAAAATTGGAACCTTTCACGTCTTTTGCTGTACCTTTCATACTTCCCGTTCTATTTGCGGGAAAGAGTAAAAAGTAGAAAGATTAGAGATTCAGTTCTTGGGAGATTTCCGCAGCTGATGCACCTTTAGTTTTGGTGAAATTACGTGAAGCAAAAGGACACGTTCAGTGCGGACCGCAGGGGGAGCTATTTGAGCGGGGGAGTGGGTGGCGGTGAAATTTCTCTCCGCTCATGGTGGTTTTAAATCATTTTTGGTGGGAGACTTTATTTTTTTATTCGTGTGATTTTTTCTGATCTGTTTCCTGGGCTTCGGTGGAAGTCTTGGTAGCATATTGAGCATGAATCTGGGTCGTTTGTAGCGTTGTACAAATTCAGTAGAATATTCGTTTACAACTTGTAGGGTGATGTTCGGGTGAGATTTTATTTTTTCGTAATATTTCTCTGCATGAGTGCCAATGATTTCCTTGATGGATGGTATTTGCAGTTTATTTCTGATGTTCACCGTTCTTTCCCTGTTGTGAGCATTTGATAATTGACGGAGCATTTTATTTTGAAATTGTTGTAATTTTTTCAGGTGAGATTCGCTGCAAATACCCCAGATATTTGATCCGTAGAGGAGCAGTGGGATGAAACACATTTTCCATAACATGATTTTGTTCTTGAGGGAGAGTTTTGAGCTTCTGTAGATAAGGCATCTCAGGGAATTTTTTAGAATGACGACCTTTTTTATGGCATATTGGACGTGGGGTCCCCAGAAGAGCCGTTTATCAAAAATAATTCCGAGGTATTTGACTTTAGAATTCCACGGAACTGTTTCGCCATAGAGCTTAATTTGTAAGGTATCGTTGAACGCGCCTATTTATACTGGCTACCACCACGTCATGACTTACACTCATTGCCAGATCTCATTCAGCGCTGGAGAAATAACATCTCGTTCAGTAAGAAGATAATTTACGTAGTAAAATAAAATAACCAGAGATAGTAAAAATCAAAAGGAAAGTGAATCTAGAGTATACGTTACATCATCTCCCCCGTAATTTTTGTTTTGTTTTGTTTTTGTTTCTCTTTTTTTTTTTTTTTTTTTTTTTTTTTTCGAAAAACCTATCAATTTTGGAGTGTAAGTCTTACACTTCGTTGATTGACGTTTATCGTCCTCTTTTTTGTTTTTGTTTTGGTGGCAGCAGTATGTATAATATCAAACTTGGCATGACAAAATCAAGAAATCTGTATTCGTCTGTGAAACACTTTGTATACTTGAACAAAACAAACCTGCATCGACATACCTTCCTTTTATTCTGCCTAGCAGGAATCACTTTTTTAATTTCAAATTACGTTCTCATATTATCGTTGAATACAAACCAACTGTATCAGCAGCGAAGATTGCCTGTAGCTGCCGAACAGTAACAATTTTTTTTATTTTACCCCTAAGCACATATATATATAAAAAAAATTGGATTAGTAGATGGACATAGAAGAAATATAAAAAAAAACATATATACACAAAAAGAATGCATAGGCCCACACGAAAAAAAGAAATTCTGACACGCCAACTGGTCGTGCAGGAAAAACAACAAACGGAGAAAAGAACCTGTCCACGAGAACTTACTTATCTCGAGGACGCATAAAAAACTCTAGTACGATAACGTTTTCCAGGCCTAATCGGACTGGTAAATTCAAGTGGCGTAGAGCGTTTCAAGGACTTGAATGGATGTGGAACATCTGTACTCTGTCGGTCAAGAAATCCCGGCGGCTGACAGGAACGGTCAGGAACGGCTGACGTCTGTCAGTCAGGAAATCCCTGCGGCTGACAGGAACGGTCAGGAACGGCTGAAATCCGTCGGTCAGGAGCGGCTGAAGTCTGTCGGTCAGGAACGGCTGAAATCCGTCGGTCAGGAGCGGCTGAAGTCTGTCGGTCAGGAAATCCCTGCGGCTGACAGGAACGGTCAGGAACGGCTGAAATCCGTCGGTCAGGAGCGGCTGAAGTCTGTCGGTCAGGAAATCCCTGCGGCTGACAGGAACGGTCAGGAACGGCTGAAGTCCGTCGATCAGGAACGGCCGAAGTCTGTCGGTCAGGAAATCCCTGCGGCTGACAGGAACGGGCTCCCCCAGGCTTTTGATATGTAGTCCCTTTGTGCTGTGGCCCGTGTTGTCCTTCCAGCATTCTTTTGGAGGGACGTGGCTCCGGCCACATCGTTTGTTTTCGCTTTCTACCTCGTGGCATGAGAGTAGAAGCAGGCATCGGCCCTGTTTGCCCTAAGCGTAGGTTCCAGGGGCGAAATCCGGGCGGATGCAAGGATCTCTGCCTTCATCGCTGTTGCGGCAAAGCAGATTGAGGAGACAAGTTACGTTTTCGACCAGCTTTTGGTGTTGCTGAACAGTTTGTAATTTGTGTTTGACGTTTAGGAATCGTCAAACTATTGTCCATAACTGATGAATCAGAAATATCTGAAGACTCTGAGTCGCTGCTGTAATTTAGTGGTCGTGCAGGGCGATGTTTATTTCGGCCTATAGGAATACTCTCTGACGAGGTATTCAAGGAAGTAGGAGCTTGTGTTGGTGCAGAGTTATCAGGAAACGGTGCAGCAATAGTCTTGGCAATGGTTGGAGGGAAAGGAACGATACTAGTATTTGAAGAACTTGATTCGAGCCTTCGTCTCATGGGAGAATCAGGTTGCATGTTTGGAAGCCCGTCGTGAGGAGGTGAGGGTGAAGAAAAAAATCACTGGAGATTCTTCAAAAATGTTTGTCGGTTCGTCCAAAATTTCTGGAAGTTGATCGTGAGATATAGACTCTTGAGTCTGTGGAACAGAAGGTTGGGTAGGGTTGATTATAAAATCGATATTTCGTTCATGATACTTGCGACACTGAGCAACGTGTACGTATTGAAATTGATTGTCAGGTTTTTCAAGAACAATGTTATTTTCAAACACATTTGCCACCCGATATGGACCTTCGTAGCTGGGTGCAAATTTCTTCACTAAAGTTTGAGAAACAGAAGACTGGAAGTGCGTTTCCACGAGAGTGAGATCTCCAACGACAAGATCTGGTTCCCTACGCCCAGTATTATAGTATCTTGCTTGAGCCGCTTGTGCTCCTAGCATTGCAACACGAGCTTTTTCAGCCATGATTCGTACTGATTGCGGAGTTGGTCGCTGGTTTAGTTCGTCGATAATCCCCGTTAAATTTTCAAAAGGGGTCTTAATTTTGCGACCCAGAAAAAGTTCTGCAGGAGTAATTTTAGTAGATTCGTGAACAGACGAGCGGAGGGCGAACGAAAAAAGCTCAAGATGTTCATCCCATCGCTCGTGATGATCCATGACAAATGTAGCAATCATTTTTACTAGCGTGCGGTTTACTCGTTCCGCAGGATTACTCTGGGGATGATATGGGGAAATGAATTTATGCTTAATGTGTAGTCTCGCACACATTCTTTCAAAAATGTCAGAAATAAATTGGGGACCATTATCCGAAACTACTTTATTAGGTGCACCACATCTAGAGAATACTTCATTAATTAATACATTACAAATAACTTCTGCCGTAGCGGCTTTAATGGGAAAAACTTCAACCCATTTAGAAAAATTATCAGTTAATACTGACACGTAACGAGCTTTGTTTTTAACAGATAAAGGATAAGGTCCCAATAAATCTATTGAAATAATGTCAAAAACATGAGAACTTGAACTAGATTTCAAGTGACCGGCCGGTCTTACATTACGGTAATTATTAATCTGACACAAGTGACATGATTGAACGTATGCGAGCACACTTTGGTACATGCCAGGCCAATAGGCAACATCCCGCAATTTACAACGGGTCTTGCGAATACCTAAATGGCCTGCAAGAGGTTTGTCATGAAATTCAAGAGGTTTGTCTGCAAGAGGTTTGTCATGAAATTCGTTTAAAAGGCCATTCTAAGGGTTCGCGGAATACATGGGCGAAACTCTGCCCTAGTAGTCCTAGATTTCGTATAGTAAAGAAGACCCTCTATGACTTCAAAATGCTGTGACCTCCCAGCCAGAGAAGGGTCACTGTGTAGGGGCGAACCCGCAAGCAAAAAATTATAGATATCCCCAAAATCAGGATCATTTACTAAGTCTGCCATTATCTGCTCTCTGGATGTTATATCAGCTATTAGAAGTAAAGGCTGACATCCAGGAGTAGTTTCTGTGGGGACCCCACTAATCGGAACGCGAGACAATGAGTCCGGTAATTGATTCTTATGACCTGGCTGATACGAAATTTTGATATTGCTCTCTTGTAACTTCAGAGCCCACTTCATAAGTCTTTGAGAGAGATGCTTAGCAGAATTCAAATACTGAAGGGAAGAATGATCCGTAATTATGTTAACTGTTAATTCGTTAAGATAACATTGAAATTTGTCAAGAGCATACACAACAGCAAGACATTCACGTTCCATAGCTGAATAATTGCGTTCAGCTTTGGCTAAAGTACGAGACGCAAAAGCTATTGGATGCCCAGCTTGTGACAAAATGCAACCAAGACCAACTCCGGATGCGTCAGTATAAATATCAAATTCCTTAGTATGATCCGGGAAAGCCAACACAGGAGGCTGAGTCAACGCAGACTTCAGTGTTTCAAATGCAGCGTTAGCCTCAGGTGTCCAAACAAACTTCTTGTATTTACGTCTTCAAAGCATACAATGGCTCACAGATTGTAGCATAAGCGGGGACGAACTGCTGATACCATCCGGTCATTCCCAGAAAGCGTGATAGTTCTTTTGCTGTTTTAGGCCGAGGAAAGTCAACAATAGGCCTAATTTTTTCATTATCCGTAAATAAGCCGTGGGGAGTGATTTTCAACCCCAGATATACAATCTCGTCCCTCGCTATCTGGCATTTACTAGGTTTGAAGGTCAAGCCAGCATTGTATATGAGTTGGAACACCTGTTTGAGCAGAGAAAGGTGCTCTTCAAAAGTCTCGGATGTAATAATAATGTCATCCAAATATACATGCACATGGGGACCCAGAACAGGTCTGAGAACCGTATCCATAAGCTTTTGGAAAGTAGCAGGTGCAGAAGCTAGTTCAAAGGGCATACGCAGGTATTCATAAGCCATAAAAGGAGTCACAAAGCCTGTTTTATCAACGGAGTCCGGATGTACCGCCACCTGCCAATATCCACTCGCCAAATCCAAAGTTGACATCCATTTAGTTGATGACAGGTCATGCAAAATATGCGACATGACAGGTAGTGGATAATTGATCGTTTTTGTGACTTGGTTGAGCTTGCGGAAATCTGTCACGAAACGACATTCATTGGGTTGTTTCTTTGGAACCAAAAAGGCAGGAGCAGCCCAGGCGCTTGTTGATTCCCTTATTATGCCCTGTTTAATCATCTCAGAAATTTGACGTTGCATTTCCTGCTTTTTATGGGGAGCACAAGGGTAAGGTTTCGTCGCTATCGGTTTCAAACCATCAGTGTCAATGACATGATAAACCACCTGTGTGAAACCAGGTTGATCAGAAAATAAACTAGGGCTTTCCTGCAAAAGTAGAGAAAGCTGGTTTCGTTGCCTCTCATTCAATTGGTTACTCAATAACAAACTCGTTATATCTATAGGAACCGTAGGAATCACTTCGGTAGGTTCCGGAAAGGAAATCACATGTTGTACGAAATTCAGAGTAACTTGAAAAGTATTGATAAAGTCCAGTTCCATTAGACATTTAACAGGTAGTTCGTCTATAAGCAGGAAAGAATGCGTAAAACGAGCCTTTCCCAGCCCTAGAGATAATGTGACAGTTCCTGTGATACTGAAGATTTCGTTATTTGCACCTCGCAAATACTGCGTCGCAGGTTGAACGTGTATTGCAGGAAAATTGTCAGTGCAAAACTTTGTATTTAGGGCTGATATTTCAGAACCAGTGTCGAACTTTGTCTCGGCAATAATATCTTCAATTGTCAAGAATACATCAGGCAACTGAGGAGTTTGGACAGTCACTAATACTGTTTTAGGGTCAGAATGCTTGGTATCAGGAAGCAGGACCGACCCTTGGTCTACTTCCTTTGGAAGTTTAAAGGATTCCTGGTTGGATTATCATGCGGTCTGAAACCTCGACCCTGCCGGGTATCGGGAAAATTTTCACGATGAGGAAAACTGCGTGAAAACTGTTGCGGGAACTCCGCACATCTGTTGACATTTTCATTTCTATTACTTCTTCCCTCAGCACGGGCAGAAAAATCATCATTGCCCTGAGCATGAAAACGTTCCGAATTCTGCGGATTGGAATGGGGTCGAGCATACTGTGCATTTGTACGATATCCAGAAAATTGTTCAGAAACAAGCGGTTGGTGTACCCCTCTTCTATGCGGTGGAACGTATGAAGCTCGGGCGTGCACTTGTGTACGTTCGCGTTGAAAGTTATTAGGCCCATTATGCCGCTGAGGATATTCGCAATAAGCCTCGCGGGGTGCCCGAGCATGGTGAGTTGAACCATGTTTGCCGTGTCGCTCTTCATACGTTCGTATGAGGCGAAGGCATTCATGAATTGTAGCAGGGTGTCGAACCTCAAGAAAATCCTGTAGAAATGGATCGAGCTGCTGCAATAGGGAGTCCAACATGTCGACATGACTGGCATGTGGATCCCAGAAGTTATACAAGCGTGTTGTTTCCAAAGCAAATGCAACAGGGCTATCGTTGGGACCTTGCTGACGAGAAAAAAGTTGTTGTGCAAGGCTAGCTCGACTGAGGCCGAAAGGAAAGACCTCCAAAAATTCTGCTCGGAAATTCTCATAATGAGAATCCGGGTTCGACACTCTCCACTGCCGATATAAGGTCTTAGCGGTATACTTCAAGCAAGTGCCTGCTATTTGTACTTTGCAGTCTTGAGGAATATTGTAGAGATCAAAATGATCTTCCAAATCTTCGAGAAACTTTAAGGATCCCTCCAAACCATTGAAATTAATTGTTCCTGCATGCGGCGCGAAATGGGCAAGCTTTCGCTGAGAGGATTGAACTCCTTCAGGTACGACCCGCGACTCAGAGTAATAGGAAGCTGGTGAATTACGAAATTGTGAAGAATGCCTGGGTACGTGTAGATCACTTATATCAAGGTGAGCCCCACAGGCTTCTTGCAGATGGTCGAAATTAATCCCATCACCATCGAAATTTGATTTAGGGTGAAAAATTGAAGTTGTCTCAGGTAAGGAAGACATGGGTAATAATTGTCAAGACCTCGTGTTCGAGAAAAGTTCGGGCGCCAATTATAATGAATAAAGCTTCTTCTAAGCTTCTTCTAATGCTTGTTGTTTGTTAATTATATCATGAATAAACTTTCCTGCTAGTAGTGTAGTAATAATAATGAACAAGCTTTTAACTGCTAGTAATGTTGTAGTAGTAATTAAGATGACTAAAGTCTTATGCTGGTTGTTAATAATAACTAATGAAATAAACCTAACAGCCAGACAGAGATCTGACAAAACTATGAACTGAGAAAAACGTACTTACAACAAAAGCTTTATTCAGGGAAAGTCCTGGTATCCTCCAACATACAACGAAGCTCTACTCACATAAACGAAGATCTCTTTACATATAAAAGCTTTCTCACGTAACACAAACAAAAGCTCTCCTCCACATAAACAAACGCTCTCTGGCACATAAACAACAGCTCTCTGGCACATAAACAACAGCTCTCTCAGGTATCGTTGAACGCGCCTATTTATACTGGCTACCACCACGTCATGACTTACACTCATTGCCAGATCTCATTCAGCGGGAGAAATAACATCTCGTTCAGTAAGAAGATAATTTACATAGTAAAGTAAAATAACCAGAGATAGTAAAAATCAAAAGGAAAGTGAATCTAGAGTATACGTTACAACGTCTTTTGTAAAAAAAGATCGTGCGTATGTTATCGGTTTGTCCGTCCGTCCGTCTGTACCCACAAAATCTCTCCAACTATTAGTCCGATTTGAAAAATTATTTTTGCATTGGGAAGCGTGAAATATGCGAATGATGATCCTTCATTTCGTTTTTTTTTTTTACGATATGCAATTTCGCCGCTAGAGGGCGTAAATGCAGATAATGTCGAATTCAAAAATACGTTTTATTCCACATATTTGCTTCTAAACTTCCGATTGAAAAAATTCTTTTACCTTTCCATTCCATTTATGTCGAAGAGTATTTTAGATATAGTTACATTTTTTAATTACGCATAGATTCCCCGCTAGATGGCGTAAAAGTAAATTACATTTTTCCCGATAACTCTTCTTCTAAAACTCCGATTTGAAAAATATTTTCTTCAGCGGATACACCTCCTGATGGGAAATCTTTTGCATATATTTTCTAATTTTTGGCAAAGAATACTTTGGTCACCAGGGGACGTATGCGATAATTTTTGCTTCTGATATATTTGCCATAATATCTGAGCTTCTAAAATATCGATTCAAAAAACTATTTCGTGGAATGATGCCACTCGCATCGATAAACCTCTTCGGAATATTTTCTTCTTAAAATATTCCACAATTTCACCGCCAGGAGGCGTAGATGTATATCTTATTTTTGTGAATATCTGTACTTCTAGGAGTCCGATATGAAAAATTCCTTCTTCGTTGGATGTGTTTTCAGTGTGACATGTTTTTCATATAATTTCAAATTTTCAAGTAATTCAAAGACTTTCCGCTAGGGGGCGTACAGGTAAATTGAGTTTCCCCCTATATCTCTGCTTCTAAATCCCCGTTTTGAAAAATTCTTTCTGCACCGGATACAGCTCCTGATGGGAAATCGTTTGCCCATAATTTCTAATCTTTGTAAAAAATGGTTTGGCCACCAGGAGGCGTAAATCTTAATTTCCGCTTCTGATGTATTTGCAGCAAAATATGAGCTTCTAAAATCTCGATTACAAAAAAGTCTTTTGTTGACCGATACTACTCATGTCGACAAACCTTTTAGGAACATTTTCTTCTTGAAATAATGCATGGTTTCTATTCCAGAGGACGTAGATGTATATCTTATTTTTGTCAATATCTTTACTTCTAAGAGTCCGATTTGAAAAATTCCTTCTTTGTTGGATAGTGTTTCCGATGCGAAATGTTTTTCCTATAAATTCAAAATTTTCAAGTAAATCATAGACTTTCCGCTTGGAGGCACAAAGGTAAATTGCTTTTTCTGCGTTATTTCTGCTTCTAAAACTCCGATTTAAAAATTCTCTCTCTGTCGCATACAAGACCTGATGGAAAAGTTTTTCACATAATTTCTAATGTTTGGTAAAGAATCGTTAGGCCACCACGAGGCATAAGTGTTAATTTCTGCTTCTGGTGTATTTGTAGTAAAAACTGGGCTCCTGAAAACTTGACTAAATGTTTTTTTCTTGGACCGATACCGCCCATATGGAAAAACCTTTTGAGAATTCTTTCTTCCTAAAATAATGCATTGTTTTCCTACTAGGGGACGTAAAGTCACATCTTATTTTTGTCGACATCTATGTTTCTAAGAGTTCTTAAGCTCATGATTCCGTTTACAGCAATATCTGAGGGATTAAAAACCCGATTGGAAAACTTCTTTCTTCCGTCAGATACTATTGTTTTCCATACCGGTCCCATTGACTTTGAATAGCTTTGATAAATTTAATTTGCGTCGGAACGGATTCAAAAGACGTGCTTATTACACCCGAAAATTCGGTGTCATCTTTCTTGTTATTCGTATTTTCAATATTTTCGGCCACCTATAGTGAAATCCTGGATGTTCCACTAATACTGGGACCCCGAAACAGGCACAACTCCAGGGCCACCTGTCTCCTCAAATGGGCTTTGGTATTACCATTACCACATATACCTTATTAACATAAACATGTAAGCAGTTAAAAGCTTCATAGTCTTACTTCTGTGATCCTTTCGCTTTCTTTCTTCGGCACTCTTTGGCCACACATGGCCCTTGCGCCATAAAAATCAATCAACCAAATTTCTTTCTTCCTTTTTCTTTTTTTACTTGAGTTTGACATTCAATAGCTGCATCTTTACATAAACCTCACTATATTAATTAAACCCTTCAGCTCAGACACTAACTGCATGTAAGCCATTTTAGGTAAGTTAACCTGCATTTAATATAGTTAAATGAAATTGAGATGGGACAGGTATTTACCTCTCAAAAAATATTGCAAAAACATTTTAACCTAATGCTGATTGCTTACAAATTTTCGCCATCTCTCTCGTTCAATTGCAGGATTTGCTATCTGTGACAAACTACTACCTCATTCACTGGTAGCCGTGTTTACACCGCCACCCAGGTGGCAGAGAGTTCTGAGGCGCTGGAATCTGATCTCTTCTCGAGATGTGGCAGGACG
The DNA here is from genome assembly GCA_039090855.1 of Macrothele yani. Taxonomy (NCBI): domain Eukaryota; kingdom Metazoa; phylum Arthropoda; class Arachnida; order Araneae; family Macrothelidae; genus Macrothele; species Macrothele yani. The sequence continues at coordinate 166,622,825 of CM077007.1, forward strand.
AGCATGGGTGATGTGCTTGCGCATTGACACTGGTCCATATCCTTCCACGAAATCACTGGCACAAAATTAAGGACGGGCGACTGTTTATAGCTCTTAGATCTGCTTATGGTGGTCGGTAAATCCCGAAACGAAAAGACTGTTTTACATCAGTATTAATATTTAATTCTACTTTATTTTTCTGTTTAATTTAAATCATGCTTTATGCCTTACCTACATGAACCCTGTCGGTCCAACCATTCAGTTATGAAAGAAGACAAAGAATGCTGTCCGAGTGCCAGAGTGTTCAGAGGCGCGGGTTTCTGGCTAGTTGTCCGAACTAGGACAGTGCTCTATTCTTGGATGAGGCATGGGTGGTTATCCCGCTCCACGGTGCCGTCCCCTCTCCTCCCTGAATCCAGTGGACCGAGAGTAGTGACGGGCGATTCCTGGATACTTTGATGCTCACACTGGTCGTGAAACCCGAAAGGAGAAAAAATAAATAAATAGCACATACACACACATACATGTGTATATATATGGACAAATGATTTCTTTCTTACAGTGTTTTACGTGGAAGAGAATTGTAGGTGTAACTATCTTAAATGTTTTTAAAAGAGAAAATTCTTTTTGTTCCGGAGTTTCATCCCCAACATGACCAACACTCAGGACTACAAGTAGTCTCCAGTTCCTAATTTGTTACCCAGGGTTCCAGGGCTGGAGTAGAGCTAGTGCCATTAGACAAACACACCAGCGATGCCTTATTCGCCTTGAACCAGGGCCCATCTCAGATGAATGGTGAGAAGCCAGCACTTAAGACCACGCGTCCACCGAGACCGAATTTAGAAGTTACAGTAGAGTTTCAGATTGGAGTGTCAGCATTCAGAATTACTTTAAATACATTTTCGAAAAAGAACCAGACCCTGTAAAATAATGCCTGTACAAAATATGGCAAATTCTTCGCACTTACAAAAACCCTATAATTTAATAACGGAAACAGTTACAAAAGCTTACGAATTTGAAATTCGGTGTTGGAAATTTAGGGGAAAGAGGAACATCCTCAGGCAAATCTTAACAGAAGTTAGGGGATGAGTTTAAATTTTACTCGACAATTCCCGCTTCAAACAAAGATAAAATGAGCGTAAATACAATTGAACTTTCAGCTAGATAATCGTAGTAAACTGTAGTACCTCTCGGGAGCATCCGGGAAGTTACAGCGTTACATCGGCACAAGTGCCGTAACGAGCCAAATATTGCTAAACACTGTGTTCGTTAATCCGCCTTTGGTGGGTGGGGGGTGGGGGTGGGTTGAGTGGGGTGCGGGGGATGAGAAGTGTTTAAAGACATCCGTGATCAAATCAATGGGTTATAAGCTGTCCCTAATATAGGTCCACTGGTTCCAGGCCAGTGCTGTAAGACAAACACAACATCTGTGCCTCATTAGGATTCACCGAACGATTGGTCAGAAGCCTGAGCCACCGGGGCGGCAATCCGTTGTTGTTAGTCTAGTGTAACAGTGAACACCAAACACTGTTCGTTAACATGTTGTCAATCCACTCTGATAGTGAACAAAGGAATGAAGTTATCTTCGCGACGAAAGCTACAAAAGCCCCGGCGTGATCGACAAAAGCTACAAAAGCCCCGGCGTGATCGACAAAAGCTACAAAAGCCCCAGCGTGATCGACAAAAGCTACAAAAGCCCCAGCGTGATCGACAAAAGCTACAAAAGCCCCGGCGTGATCGACAAAAGCTACAAAAGCTCCGGCGTGATCGACAAAAGCTACAAAAGCCCCGGCGTGATCGACAAAAGCTACAAAAGCCCCGGCGTGATCGACTAAAGCTACAAAAGCCCGGCGGGATCGACAAAAGTTACAAAAGCCCCGGCGTGATCGACAAAAGCTGCAAAAGCCCTAGCAGATCGAACTTACACCTAACCTCATCACTTCTCTGTTCGAATACCATAAAATATTATAACTCCCACGCACAGTAAGGTTTCTTCTCCGTTTCTCTGCTTTGCTGCAAAGAAGAACAACGAAGAGAAATCTTCATTACAAAAGATGTTCACATTCCCGATATGCGAATTCCTACAGACAAGAAAGAAGGAAAATTCGTGACCACACTTGGTGGTTCGTTTCATTTGGAAACAGAAAGTTGTTTCGAGTGCATTAGAAGCGGTTTCAAAGGATTTTCTCCATGGAACAGTACACAGTATCAGCAGCAAGTTTCAATACGTAAAACGCAATATTAATGGTTATAAAAATAATAGAAACTTCATCACCAGCTTTCGATCTAGGATTGCTTCTGCCGAGTAGCTCTCAATAATTCCCTACCCGTGCAAAATTCCACACCAGAATAATACAAAGTTATGTAACACATACGGCCGTGAGGCAGCAGTTTTTCATACAATTGATGAATCGAAGAACGTATATGGAGATTCCGACTCGCTAGTTGTGCATGTCAAAGATTGAACACACGTCACTGACCGTCAAAGATTGAACACACATCACTACCAGTTATGCGCCCACGTTTGTGCGAATTATACACTTAATATACAAAACATTAGACCTGCCTAATAGGGTGTTCGTCCTCCTCTAGCGCGAATAACAGCCTGTATATGCCGAGATAATGACTCCATCCGATGCCGGAGGGTTTCTGTAGGTAATGCCAGCCATGCCTTTTGCAGCATCGTCCACAACTCCGCCCGAGACATCGGCCCAGGATCCATGGGTCTGATGTTACGCTGCACAGCATTCTACAGGGTTTAATTCCCGTGGCCTTGGGGACCACTGGATGGTTCCAAACTCAGATGAGTGTTCCTCGAGCCATGCCTGGGTACTTGCGGCCTAGTAGAGATGAGCATTCTTTTGCTGGAACAGACTATCGGCCACAGGATGTGCGAAGACTATTAAGACATGTAGGTGATTAACAAGCACATGTTGATAGGGCGCAGGGGTTAAGCACCTCTGATAAAACAGTAACGAACCTAATGTGTCTCATGAGAAGGCTCCCCAAGCCATCACAGAGCCACCACCGACTTGAACAGAACCGACTTGGTGTGACAGTACCATGGCTTTATGCTGCCAACTCCACATCCTCACTCTCCCTTCAGCTTGGTACAGCAGAACACGGGATTCATCTGACAACATGGCGCGACGTCACTCTGCAGAGGTCCACTTTTGATGTTCCCGACACCAGGCGAGGTGTTATTTCCGATGACGTGCAGTGAGCAGTAGCACACGAGTAGGGCGTCGGCTGCCGTAGCCCATGGTACGCAGCGTGCGCTGACGCTGCTTACGCCTCCGATATTTAACCTGGATGTGATTTGATTCGGCGTTGCCAAGCAGCCGGTCTGTTCGAGCCTGGGCAGTCTACGTTCACCCCTGTCAACAATGGCGTTTGGTTGGCCACCGCTTGCTCTCTGGGTGCTGGTACGTCCGTCGATTTTACACTCAAGGTACACCCTTGAGTGTACAATCGACGGACGTACCTCACCCTTGGTAAGAACCCTCGGGAGCCCTAGGGTTCTTACCATTTTGGGAGATAGAATGACCCATCTGTCTTGCACCAACAATGCGTCCACGATCAAAGTCACTCAGATCACCACGTTTGCTCCTGTTTGTCGATTACGATACACTGTTGGGAAGTCCTGCTTTCCGCTTATTTATCGCCTGCGTTCGGTTTGAGTCTGTTCCACTCTCCGAGGGAGATTCCCATGTCAACTACCCACCAACACTATCTCTAATGATTTGTCTACTGAGTGTCTATAAAAGTAATTCAGTGCTGTTAGTGATAAATGTGTTGTAGGATGTTTTGACACCAATAGAAATGCTCTCAAATTCAAATTTGCTGCTCCGTTTGTGTTTGGATGAATTTGGTTAAAAAAAAACGCTTTCTTCACTTCAAAAGATCACTTTCTGCTCTCAGAGGTGTGTTTTTGCATCACGGTTCTGTATTCAGTTTTCGGTACAAAACTTTTTCTTGCTGTTAATCGGAAATTTATCACTTTCATCTGGGTTTTCAATCCCAGTTGGCACCCCAGAAAAGCTGATGACTGACCACCTGATAAGAGTTAGGTCTAAGGTCATCTTAATTGAAGACGCATCAACACTTTAAACTTAAAATATCCGAGCCTCAGTAACATCCCTCCCCCTATTGCCTATTTTAATAACATTAAGAAAGAAAACAAAGAAAAAGGATTGGATAGTGGCACGCTTCTTGCCGGTAACCCCATCATTCTAATTGCCCCGCCCTCAGTGATTTGCTTCATCAAATGCGGCGTTTTTGGAAAGTATGTTGTGAACTTCGTCCACGATTGTGATTCAAAGTACACTGGCGTGCAAGCATTAAGGACGAGACGGTTTTTTGAAAGTAATGTCGTGCAGAAGTGTTTCACATCGACTCAAATCATACCATAAGATCCCCAAGATGTAAGAATATGGGACAAGTGAGCAAAACCGTCCAGACAAGGAATCCAAAGGATACAAAGGCACTTTATTGAAAAGGTAGCTTCGAGCACAACTGGGCAGAAGACAGAAACGTCCATGTGACAGGCGGGCGGCTTCCAAGAAAAATTCAGCCTTTAGTAGGGGATATGATCACCCCTAACTGCGTTGCAGGATTTGTAACGTCTTTCCATGCTGAGGACGAGGTTGTCAAGGAGCTGTTGAGGCATTGCGGCCCATTCCTCTTGTAGGTCAAATCGTCACTAGCCGCCAGATCGTTGCTGGCGGCTAGTGACGTGCTGCCAAGCGTCTCCCGAGAAGATCCCACACGTGTTCGATTGGATTTAGGTCCGGGGGCCTAGCGGGTGAATCCATGCGTTGAATATATTTACTCTCCAACAGTTCTGCGACAGCCACTGTACGATGAGGTGTAGCATTGTCGTCTGTGAAAAGGAGCTCCGGACCCACAGCACCTCTAAACAGACGCGCATGAGGCAGGAGAACTTCGGCACAATAACAGACACCAGTAACTGAACCTTCTTGGAATACATCGAGGTCATTACGGCTACCAAGCATGATACTGCCACAAACGAGAACTCCGCCGCCTCCAAACTGGTCCCTTTCGATGGTGTTGGAGGTGTGATTGCATGTTCCCTGCTCTCTCCAGATGTGTGTACGTTCAGAATAGCTCGTCAGACTAAATCGGATCTCATCCGTAAAGAGAACTCGACCCCATTGCTGATGTGTCCAGTTCTTGTGTTCCTGGCACCACAGAAACCACCGTCTCCGATGAGCAGGCGTTAATGGCCCACACCGCACTGGTCGTCGTGCAAATGGACCACCTTTGTGCAGCCTCCTGGCCACGGTAAAACGCGATAACGGACGTCCAGTTGTCTGTTGCATGTGCTTTGCGATTTCTCCCGCTGTCTGCCGTATGTATCTTCTCGCTTGTAGGACAATATACCGGTCGTCCGCCGCCGGGGTTGCTTGTGGACGACCACTGCTAAACTCTCAGACAGCTGTTCCTGTCGTTTGAAATGCTCTCCAAGCTCGTGAAACGATGCTGTGAGCGATCCCGAAATCTCGGCCACACTAGTCACACTTCGACCTTCTTCCAACTTCCCAATGACGCGACCTCAGGTAAAGTCATCCAGATGTCGTCTACTGGATTGCTTGTTGGCCATATCACACGGTGGCAGCAACTCGACGTCGTTCAAACCGATGTACACCGTGCAAAAGCTTTCACCGAATTGCTGAGCGTACACCGCCCGCATTCTTTATAACCTTCCAACACTACCCCCCCCCCCCCCCCTAGGTCATGCTGCATATATGCGCATGTCCTACCGTACCTGACCCTAGTCTATCTCCTGAGTGGTCTTTCGGTCAGTTCTGCCTGCTCGTTCCGCTGTTATGCTAATTTCTCCTCTTCGTCCTTAATTTTTGCACACCAGTGTAATATATGCTTATAATGATACACAAGAAAAATTTTTTATATACCACTGAAAATAAGAATTTAAAAAATCTCCAGCAACCGCTGAGCCCCCTCCCCCTTCCTCCTCCTGCTGCCCCAAGAGAAAATGTTACACCATATCCTGTGTGAGCACTGGAAGAAGCGCCGATTTACAGGAATTAATATCTAAGTAAGAAGCAGATGTGAATTAGTACAGACTAAATCGGATCTCATCCGTAAAGAGAGATCCGATTTAGTCTGTAATTAATTCTCACAACAGTGCCGTGGTAATTCACGGCACTGTTTGTGAGGATTTAATGTAGACTTTGCTGTAATGAAGTAGACGCTTTAACTATGCGGATCAGCTTACATTCTGTTGGCTGGAGGAATGTCATCCTGAAGACACTAGACGGATTTGAAATGTCTCTATTTTATATTTTATTTTTTTAGTTAACTTTCTGTAGAACAAATGTGACTTCAGCGCCATTAAAATTCCAATAATCAAATGAAAAATTAATGCGATTCAAAAGACGCTGCAGAAGAAACACATATTCAACACATTTTTACGAAAATTGTATAATCCCAGATTCTTGATATCAGAATTAATGAATGCATTTGCAGGCTTCTTCAGTCAGCCTTTCTACATTCGATAATGATAATCTTTTGTGATTTTCCTTGACAAATCCAGATTATGTTGCTCCCTGATTCAACGATAAAAAAATATAAGCAAATTTATAAACATATTTATGTAATCAAATACCACAGCTTGTGGTGATCTTTTCAGGCAGACATCAAAGACGTTTACTTCCTGATATCTTTAACAAGGAGTATTGATGGATGGAACGATGATAGCGTATATACGAACCTTAAAACATTTCGGAGTTCTACATCAATGTTCACCACTGATGTCAGATATCATCTTAAGTTAGTACTACAAGAGAAGGTTATCATCACACCCCGCAATATATGCTTTGGATCAACGCACTTTAATTGACGCCACTGACGATAAGACGAGGTGTCTCGATTGTCAGCATATACTTAGCAAATGGCTTTCGGTCTAGAATATTTTCGGCAAAATTTGTCCATCTGACTAACAGAAAGGCAAATTTTACTTCTAATCTTCATCTTCAGATTGCAAATATTTGGGGAACTTCTACAATTACTTGCTTAAATCATTTACTTTTGTAGCACTTTAGGATGCGCACAGTTATTAATTGTCCGTTTGTTTCTAGATTTAAGCTCTCTCCTCGAACGTCTAAGGGTATAAGGAGACTCCCGTTTTTAATTTAGAGCCCCCTGGTCCAAAAGACGAGACAAAATCAAGTCGTAGAATACCACACCACCCCTGGTCATCAGGGTCTTAATGAAGGTTCCAAACCGTACTATTAGCCAGAAACCCGCCGCTCTGCCCACTTTCAACCTATATAAGAAGGAATCTACGTCATGGAATGCCAGAGCATGTCTAAAATTTCCTCTGAAACCTTACAATGCAATTCATAAATGTAGCTATTCAGAAAGTAGGAAAACGTTGGAGTCCATCTCATGTATGAGAAAAACTGTGCTTTAACTGGGTGTGGACATTTCGTAAAGGATAAGGATTATGAGTAAATGAGGAACATGAAGACAAATGGTAAGTGAAACGTCAAATGTAATGTAACAGTATCTCTATGGAGCCACATGGATACAACACTAAAACCGCAGCTGTCTCCAGATATTCCGAATTTCCTAGTGCTGTGCATATACCCCTACTATGATTCCAAATTGTGACAGGTTCGACCGAGCGATGACCGCAATCTGTTACATAAGTATTACTACGAGTCTGGGAAATTTTAAGCTACAAAAATTATACCTAAAAATGGGAAACAGAGCGTTCACATTGAAATAATTACCAAAGTGTAACGTCAAGATGATGCTATCTACCATTTCCACTCAAATTTAGTAAACACAGAAATGATAAATAATAAATACGCAGTTGACGTGAACCAGGAACATCAATTAGAAGTCATCGCGCTTTCCACGTTTATAAGTGAGTCACGGAAAACTTCTCATTGGCCGCCACCGGGAATCGAACCCAGGGTTTTCCAGTTACGCGCCGGATATGCTTCCAATGCACCACAGCGGTCTCGAAATTATCCAGACTTACTAACGACAAACTACCAAACCACATGGCAGGTTGATTCTTTGGAGCTCCACGCAATGCTGGGGATTCACCAAAGATGAACAGCAGCAACTGAATAAATAACTAGGAGGCGAATGAATAGTTAATACACACAATTGACGTGGATTAGGAACATCAAACAGAATGTCCGGCGCGTAACTGGAAGACCTGGGTTCGATTCCCGGTGGGGGCCGATAAGAATTTTTTCGTGACTCACTTATAAACCTGGAAAAAGCGATGACTTCTTTTTGATGAACACAGAAATGCTTAAGTCAGAATAATTCTTTTAAACGGGTTCCAATAACTTTCCCACGAGTTCCGATTACACTTTAATAACAGTTTAAATATGGATGAAGAACGTCGAAATGCTGGCAAGGCATTGTTAGAGCAGTATTGCCTACACTGAGTGAGCATTGAATTATGACCACCTACCTAATAATTTGTAGGTCCTCCTTTCGCCCTCAGTACAGCAGTATACGACGTGGAATCGACTCAATAAGATACCGGATGCTGTTGGGAGGTATGGCCAGCCAAATTGCGCGTAATGCGGTTTTCAATGCAGGTATGGAGATCCTTGGTCAACGGGCCGTGTCCACTTTTGATAGGGGTAGTCATAGTTCAGTGATCACTCTGTGTAAGTCATTCAGCATGCTTTACTCAATTAAGTGGGTGCACAGATTTACCGAGAGCAAGACGTCTTATTGAATAAATGAAATACGACGAAATTAATTGAATATATTCCAATACATGCGCGTACTTGTACACGAGTACACGGCTTTGCTTCATGGCGCTAATTTTGCTAAGACGTAACGCATTCTTGGGAAAATTCTGCACTTCAAAGCATACAGAAATTTACATTACAGTTTTCACAGTTAACTCATGCAGAAATTTACATTACATTTTTAACAGTTATTCTTGGGAAAATTCTGCACTTCAAAGCGTTTGTAAAATGGGATCTTACTAATACTTAATGAGCCAAATTGTTATTCTAAAGTCTTTTTAAAATGTTACAATACACAAGCTGTATTACCCCTGGAATTATTTCATTCCAGATATCAGTGTGGCAAACAAATGAACGAAACCGGGAAATGTTATTGCAGTTGATTAATCTCATTTTTAGGCATGGAGTGTGGTAAATGAGCTAAACTGTGTTAAATCAATGCGTTTTGATCTCCCTCCTGCTAAATTTAAGATTATACAAAACTGCATGGCAGTGTACTGTAAATTATAGTCAGCCAAAAAATCATGAATTACAGTGGTATAGCTGCATGAAATGGATTCATTGCTTCTTTTGTCTGCCACTATACTCAATATACTCTATGCCACCCATCCGGAGCAATAAAGTACGAAACGTTTTTTTTGGGGGTACACTACATGTTTCCAGTTCTCCACCGTCCAATTACCGTTTCCTTTGTTTACTTTACGGTACAGTGACCTCAATAAGTCGCCCATGCCCAGTAAAGGGCCAGTGATTTCAGGGAAGCGACAGAGCCGCAGCACCGTAGGACAAATGCACCGTTTATACTCATTTGGGATTTGAACCTAGCTAGGTTCATCTCCAATGAATAGTCAAAAGCCAGAGCCTCTGAACATTCGGTCACGGGGAACGCTTTGCCAGTCGTTAATCGTTGTGGTCAGCTGTTTAACCGTTGTGGTCAGTTGTTTAACCGTTGTGGTCAGTTGTTTAACCGTTGTGGTCAGCTGTTTAACCGTTGTGGTCAGTTGTTTAACCGTTGTGGTCAGTTGTTTAACCGTTGTGGTCAGTTGTGTAGGAAGCCGAAGTTCGTTCGGGATACACAGTATCGACTGCGTATAACTCTATTTATTGCTGCTGATTGTTGTTCATACGTGTTGTACCCAGAACATCCAGCGTTGTGTATTGCAGCTAAACAACTGCACATTGTTTTTTCTGCCTGACGGTACAGTACAGGTTTTCTGCATCACTTCCTTCGGTCAGATTGGTCCTAATGATCTTCCGACGGTTTGGGATCTGATTTTCCTGTGAAATAGATCTAGGAGACAGAGCTCATAGCTTCACTCATGTCGAGTTGTAAAACGTGTAGCCCAGTTTGCGCTATTAGCATGAATCGGCTCTGGCTCTGTTCCGTTAATGGAAACGAGTGGCTCTGATTTAGGGATGTACGACTCTTTAGATCATTAAATACTCATAAGAGTAGATAAGCTCACCCCTCATAAGAAAGGAAAGAGAAAGAAAAGAAATGTCTGTAGAGTAGCAATAAAGTGTGCTCTTTGCAAGTAGAGTGCAAATTTCTTCTAGAACGCAGCAGAAAGAGATGAATTACTCTCGGCTGTTGAAATCATTGTTGCATGCTCGGGAAAAGTTAGTCAGAAATATACAGTATACACTCATCGTCAAAAAAATAGTTGCACCCAGAAGGACGTGTCGGATTGCAATGCTATTCGGGACGGAGATAAAGGTTCCCGGGAAAAATAAAGGATTAAACATTGAGACTGATATGGGCAATATTTATTGAGCTTCACGCCAATAAATAGTGCCTCCCAGCAAGGCGTCGGGACGCCATATTTGCTCACACAACGTGCCAGACGTCTCGGCATGAAGTTGTACTGGTTCCTAATAGTGTCCTGCGATAATCCATCCCTTGCAGCTTGAATCTTCTCACGCATTTCCTGCAGATTGTACGATAGGGGTGGAGTGTGGATAGCGCGTCCAATAGCATCCCACACATTTTCAATCTGAGATGGGTCTGGCAATGCGGCTCGCCATGGCAGAGTGTCAGTGCCTTGAAGGCAAGCTCTCGAGACATAAGCAGAATGCGGACGAGCGTTGTCCGGTTGGAAATTCACACCAGAGTAAGGTTTCAGGAAAGGTAGGGCCACTGGTTACAGGACCTCATTAACGTAGCGTTGGGCTGTCAAAGTGCCTGTAATGAACATCAAAGGTGATCTGGCATCTTAGGCAATTTCACCCCACACCATGACACCAGGTCTTCTGGACGTGTGACGTTCGACAGCAAACCCGTTCATCTTGCGCTGACCACGGTGACACCACACACGGATTAGGTGGTTGTCTCCTCCAAGAAAAAAGAGGTAAACGTCACTGAAGATCACCCACTGCCATTCTTCGTGGCCCCATGACAGTCTGGTACGACACCATTGCAGTCTTTGGCGACGATGCACTGTTGTTAAGGGCAGTCGTCGTAACGGTCGGCGTTCGTGTAGTCCTACATCATACAGCCGTCTGCCAGTGGTGCTGGCACTAACCGGACGATGCATGAGGGCACCACTGCTTGCTGAGTATCCGCAATAGAGGCTGTTGAGTCACTCTGCGCATGTCCGACAACCCGTCGGTCCTCTCACTCCGTGGTTGGTCCAGGTCTCCCAGACCCTTCCTGTCGCTGTTGTGTGCCTTGTTCTATCCACTGCCGCCAACAGCGTGCTATGGTGATATCCGCACGACTGATATGGCCCACAATATGGCGATAAGACTACTCTGCTTCCCGGAGCCGGATGATGCGGCCCCTCTCGAACTCCTCCAAGTTCTCGAATTGCTTCCCAAATTTTCTCCGAGGCATACTTCACTTGAAAAAGATGCAACCAACACAACAGCACGAGTCAAAATGCCAAGCACGCGAAACGGGACGACTTTATATATCCGGTCAGGCACACCGTTACGACCCCCTCTTTGCTTGTGTCACACGCGCGGCCGAGCGTGATACTTGAATCATTTTCATGTCTCACGATGTCAAACCCACCCACTAAGTTTCATTCCTGTCGGTTGCTTCCTTCTGGGTGCAACTATTTTCTCGACGATGAGTGTATTTTGATTCACAGTAATATCGTTAGCGTTTAAACGTTTTAAATGCATGTTGAAAACAAGGTTCGTTCATATCTCTTATCTTTCTAAATATAAAACTACAGACAAAAGAAGTATTAAGTTTGACTCCCTTTTTACTTTGAATTTTCCTACCGGAGTATTGAATTACAGGAAATCGAAAAATCTTTGCTCTGGTTGAACAATCAAATAAAAATATATATTTAAAAAAAATTGAAATTTTGAAATCTTATTTCTAGAACTATACTGGGTTTTGTTTTGGTGATGAAAATTTAGCGCTATCTTTTTGTACAGAAGAATTAAACGAACATTTTTTCCGACTTTCTCATCGGAAAAACTGAGTTTATTATTTGTACATTCATTCACTTCCGAACTTCGACATGAACTTGCCTGCGCTTTGAGTTTTTCATTAAATATGTTAACTTTGATTATACGCTGAACTGGAAAAATTAGTTGTAGAATAATAATGCATTTAACCGTATTATATATTTAGAAAAACAATTAATACATAATTTAGAAAAATTTCATAAGACCAGTGTATACATTTAACAGTATTATATATTTAAGAAAGCAATTAATACATAATTTAGAAAAAAATTCCTAAGGCCAGTGTATACATTTAACCGTATTATATATATTTAGAAACGCAATTAATATATAATTTAGAAATATTTCGTAAGGCCAGTGTAAATTATGTTGAAAGGCCTTTTATTCAATGACAAAATGTGTGCAAATCCATGAACTTTGTCTACAGACGTAAAGGAAATATTCGTACGTTAAAAGATGAGGAGGCAAGTGAATTTTTCAACTAGCCAGTATTTTTTTGTTTTCAGTTAGCCTATTGTCTTGATCCTTTGTGTCATATGAATGATAGAAGGATGATACTTTGAATCTGTTAAAAGTATGATGGAGTAGAAGCAGCTCGTTGTCCTTTTGTTGATGTTAGTGATCTAAAGGCTCGTCATATCATCATCAGCGACAGTGTCGTGACCACATCTGAGCTGCGAGATTTCCGACGGTATCATCTCGCTCGTGAAGATAGGGAGATAAGCTGTTGATATGTCCGTGCTTCCTTTACTTACGCTATTGAATTTAATCCGATGAAAGTACTGTCATCAGAATGATATATATTCGTTATTAATCAAGAAACAAAAGATGAAAAGATTTGTATTCCATTGAGAGTTATCGGAAAATTTGAAGCAAATAATAGCCCCACGCGGACAAATTGAAATATGATTAAGCACAGAATTCAAGCCCATGTCCATCATGATTGGTTTCCCTGTTTGATTTGTCCTTCTAAGTGAAAAGTACCAAGTAGATTTCTCTGTTAGCCTGAGAAACAAATGCAAAACTATGCATGAAAAACGCAGAAATAATTTGACATCAAACAAGGACATCACTGTCTAGTGTGTTAGGATAATATGCGAAAGAAGATACGAAAGCAGCAGCATCATTTTACTGCTCAGTGTGGTCTCAGCTGTTTATCTGTTTCATGTGTTTGGACACATGATTAACACTTGTAGAGCAAATGGGCGCATTACGAATTCATATTTTATTGATACAAATGGCATTTAACGAACGCGTAGCTAAGAAAACTCCGGTTTAAGTCTCGACCGAAGAGCTATTTTTTACAGTTGAACCTATTTCAAAGTTCAGGTAAGACATGGTTGTTTCTTTGTGTCTGACGTAATAGTTCTCTTTCATCTATAGAAGCAGAGGTGTTACATTTGGGACGGATTATTTTTTTACCCATAGACGCTTATTGAGATCTTCAGGGTCTTCTTTATTTAATCAGTAGTCTATCGATTGACAGCGTGAGATTTTATCGGTATCTGTTTTCCGTCAGTATCAAGAGAGGAGGAGCGTCCATATATATGCCACTAAAGAATTACTGATGCAGTTTTATGAATAATCGAATTATGAGAAGGATGGCCATGAAGTCTACCCTGTAACATCAAAATGGCATTTTACCCTATTCTTCTAAGGAAGAAAACTACATTTTACCATTTGATAATTCAAGAATCATAATTAATACCTGAAAGACGTCGATTTCGAAATTCCTGGATCCAGACGGGGATCCGAATCAGAAAAATAAAAAAGAAAGAATAGAACACTCATGTCTCAGACGACATTACCGTCAGCAGTACTCAAAGCTACCATCTGCACAGAATTTGATGATTGGTAGACTGAAATGCTTCAAAAATTGAGTGCAATTGATGATTTACAAACTTGTACTGAAACATCAGATCTAGCTCATTGCAGCCCAGTTTTACACAAATCTGATACGGAGGATCTCATTAGACGTTCATAAGAAAGAAGGGTTAGTGTCATGAGCATTCTGATGAACAGAGACATCAAGGTAAAGACAGATAGAAACACTAAAATTATCATTTTTAAGCTTAAGATTAGGAAATAAATTCATAAAGCAGAATATGTTTAAATTGTATTTCATCAGTCTTGAACTGATTGCAGTATGATAGCATTTTTGTTTTTGTTTGGAGTGATAATGACGAGGAAATACAAGAAGCATATACATATGACGGGGATGCTTTATTACGAAAATTAAATTTCTATAAAAAAAATTTATAATCACTTATTTTAAACTACATGTTTGCGGTAAAACGTTCCGAAAATTTAAAAACAAGTACTTTTCTGCAACCCATGCAGCTCGAATGCGAAACAGGGAATTTAAAAGATGTTGCATTTTCCATCTTTCTGGTTATTCCATGGCATGAGTTAATCATGCTGAGACAATTCTCTCACAATAGGCGTGCTTATTCGCAGCACTTGCCTTCTTTTAGTGCCCTTTTGTTGTTGCTCTTGGACGACTGCTTTGCTGGTGTTGCAGCCGAAATCGGGGGAAATTGCTTTTTTTAGCGGAAGCACAACTTTTCTGTTTGTGCGGCTTCCTCTGTTATCCTTGGATGACATCCTTGTCAGTCCGGGTGTCCAAATCGAGGAAAATTACAGTTAAATTTGCTATTACTCAATCAGATATAATAAGTTCCTTGTTTGCTTGTTTTATTATTTCAAGTTTCCCGAGTTTTTAAATAATTTCTTATAAACAATTTTCACTTTCTTTTTTTAAAACGTGTCTATTTCTTATTCTGATGGTGAGAGGAATAGCAGTTCTTTTCGCTATTTGTCTTTGAGAAAGAAATATCCATCCTGATATTTTTATTCACTGTAATTAAGACACATTAAAACATAATTGAATTAAAGATCAACTGAAATAGTTCAATATTCAGAATGTGTAATACAAGCGGGCTTCTTTTCGGGATTGGAATACCGAAGATATCGTAAGTACTGTGATTTTCGGTACTGCAGAAAAAGAACAGCACAATTCTGCAACTCTACCCTGCAGTGAACAAGTAAATAGCACAACCCATGGGAAAGTAAACAATATGAGATCATTACGGTGACGGATAATACTGGACAACGGCCAAAATGTATCTGAAACAAAAGTAGGTATTTTTAACTAAAATTGGACTTGCTGATCACGAATATGAACATAAAAATCGCGAATCAGCTGTAGTTTTTCAAGATACGGGAAGTGGGTTCAGTGGAAGTGGATCGCACCGGAAGTCCTGTATGATGAGCACGTGATTCCCCACGGGACGGATAACCTTGAGCTCCATTTGAATGACTCAGTCTGTAGCAGTCATTGCAACCACAATTCCTTCTTGGCATCATTTGCTTTGTGGATTCTGTGAGTGCAGACGTGTCGTTCAAAATGCGTCACGAATATGTGAACAGTGCGGATAATGTTTGTTATATTTGTGGGCAAATTATTTTGCTATCACAAAGGCGACCCATTACACCGATTATAAAGCAGCTGACAGCCTTTATTTTGGTTGTGAGATCAGTGACCAGACCGGTATTGAGCCCCACACGTATCTTGTCAATCCTGTGCAACGCATCTGCGCTGCTGGTTGAATAGAAAAGGACGATCCATGCGTTTTGCAGTTCCAATGGTGTGGAGGGAACCAAAAACCATTTTCATTATTGTTGTTTTTGCAGGACTCCTCCAATTGGATATGGTATTTCTAAGGCGCCCTTTGACCTATCGGGATATTCCCTCTGCTATGAGACCATTGCTTCTAGGGGAAGGACTTCCTGTTCCGGACCCACCAGATTCTTATACTCTGGATGATGAAGAAAGTAAGACCAGTGAAAATCCGTCACTTAGATCCTGATTTCGTGCTTATTGAAGAGTCTGTACAGCGACACAAAATTACCCAGAGTGAACTGATCTAGTGAGAGATCTGGAATTTCCAAGAAGTAAAACAGAGCTGTCGGGGTTCAGACTGCAGCAGTGGAATATTCTGGAGAAGAATGTGCATGTGTCTGTGTTTCGTGCTCGCGAAATGATATGCTTCAATTTTTCAAAATAACAGATAACCTCATTGTTTGCATTGATATATTGGGCCTGATGGCAGTACTACAAATCGACTACAAAGACGACGATTGGAGGCTGCTCGTTTATTTGTCCAAGTTGAGCTTAAAAGCTGTGCTCCTCCATAATGGAAAGGTTTTACCATCTGTCCCACTCTGGTATACACTCTATATGAAGAAAATGTACAACAACATGGAACATCTGTTACACACCATCAACTACGACAAGTATAAGTGGCAGATTTGTGGAGGTGGTGACCTGAAGGTCATTGCCAACTTGATCAGGATACTGCAGGGTTAAACAAAGTTTTGTTGTTTCCTCTGTCTCTGGTACAGCCGTACCAGGACTTCTCCCTAAAAGGAAAAAGAACTGGTCCTCCCCGGAAATCACTTGAACCGGGGGAAAAGAATGTTCTTAATGAACCACTTGTAGAATCCAGCAAAATGTTGCTACCTCCTCTACACATCAAACTTGGACTTGTGAAGGATATTGTAAAAGTTATGGATCAAAATGAGGTAGGAGTTTTGTACCTTGTGATAGTTTCCAAGAATAAGAGAGACCCAAGTCAAGGAAGGTTATTTGTCGGTCCACAGGTACGTCAGCTTTTCCGAGATAAGCGTTTTGATGATATCCTTACAGGCGATGAAAAATTAGCTTGGAATGTTTTCCAGCAAGTGGCTACAAACTTTCTAGGAAACAATAAGGCTGACAATTACCAGGAACTTGTAGAAACCCTCTTGCAGCGCTACGAGAGACTAGGGTGCAACATGTAATTGAAATTACACTTTTTACACTCTCATCTGGATTTTTCCCGGCTAACTGCTGCGATGTCACTAACGAGCACGGGAAACGGTTTCATCAGGACATTACTACCCTCCAGAAAAGGTACCAAGGAAAATGAATGTAGCAATGCTAGCAACTATTTTTGGGCTGTTGTGGGAGATGTTCCAGAAACTCATTACAAGCGACAAGCAAGGCGGCGTCGCTCTGAATCATTTCCTCTATGAGGATTATCATTGGGTATGTACAGTATATGCAAATACGTACAACTTGGTTTATAGATATTTGAAAAACCAGATCATTTTAACGACCATTTTCACATTCGTTAGCCCAAGCAACAAAGGTAACTTGGGTTAATCTCAGATACACACAAAAAGTCAAAATTCGTTGTCCAGTTAATCAAATCTCATTGAAATGTTTTCAGACTCTCCAGTTCATAGGCCGGATCAAGGGAGCTGTGAGACCAAGTAACTCACTTGGTATCATTCAATTCCTTTTATTGCAGAGTTCTCTTCCACCGATTAACTGTTCCACTCTGGCATTTATGCTTCAATCCATTGCGAAAAATTCGTAGCTGAAGTCACGCCACGGAGATAACCCAACACAGCGATCGCGCTTCTGAGGATACGGCAGAAATTGATGAATTTAACAGCCCGAGATTTTCTTCTGGTTGACCACTGCAGTTTGATTAAACAACGTTCGACATCTATTCATCTTTCTTCTGACCCTCAGATGTTCGAAAAGAGGAGTATTTCCCAATAGCCGACAGACAGACAGACAGACCACAGCTTTTCGACTGAACATTAGTATTTGTTGAATTATCTTCCCCCATCCCTCCACTAGATCTGATAGGTTGGTCTACATGCAGTGTTAAGCTTGTTTCACAAGTAATCGTAGTGGGAGAAGCAACAAGTTGACCTTTGACCATTGCTTAATTTCTGTTAGCTTTGTGCTCACCCAAGTGAAAAACTCGATGCTCGGAAGTTTCGATATCCCGTAGGCCTACAAAATGTACCTGAGGCTTTCCAGATTTGTGTGTGTGCGCAGAGTTCCTTGGACTCAAAACAATTTCCCTCGAAAAGCAGATTCAGGTTCCATCTTAATGTCTTTCTGCTTCTTAATATATACTGTATATATACAGTATATATATATACACACACAAATTATATTGAAAAAAGTCACCGGACACCACTTCAACAGCAAATACACTGATCTGCTGCGTTGTTAAGATGAGCGGTACAGCTGCAAACGGTATAAAAATAAGCCTGCAGCTGACCATGATCATATCGCACTTATAACGAAGTAAATTTCTCCGTCATTTTTGTCCACGCTAGGATTCGAACATGGATCCCCTCATTCCGGAATAAGTCACTCTACCAATTGAGCTACGCGGACGTTTTTTTTATTCTGATTCCTATCTGCCTTTATGTCATGTGCGTCCTTCGGGCAGGTACGTCACATCTCCTGGTACGTTACACACTGTGAGGTTGAGTGAAAATGTCGCGGCGGGAGAGAACTGACTTTGAGAAAGGAAAGATTGTAGGCTGTTATAATAGTGGGTTGTCCATAAGAGAAACAGAGAGGCGTTTAAACATACCCAAGTCAATTGTTTTGGATGCACTGAATACGTAGAAGACACATGGTATTCCTGAAGCAGCAAAACGTACCGGCAGACCAAAGAAAATCAGTGATAGTGGACGTCGAAGCCTCAAGAGAGTCCTTACAGCTAATCGACGGAGTACTGCACAAGACCTCAGTGTACAGGTGATTAAAAATGCTGGAACCTCGGTGGACATCAGATGTTTTTCGAAATGCTGTTCGTTATTGAGTTCAGGTTACTGTTGGGTATATTAAAGTCTTAATATATGGATATGACTCTGGCCAACTGCTTTGCACTACCAGGTTTAATATCTTATTTCAATTTCTCCTTGATATATATATATATGGGATGTAAGGTCAGGTGATGCGTAACATAATACAGTTTCTCCTTGACAGATGTCAACCCCGCCTTCTCGTGGTGCATCCTCTTCCCACTGAAGGGGTTCTGACAACCGCCAATAGCGGTATAACTATGCCACGTGGATTAGAGGAAATCCTATCCCACACTCACTGGTGAGTTATGTGGTGAGTTATGGCCAAACCCCTCCAAAATGACTCCACAACTTAAATCTTGTCTCTCAGTCCCCGGCAGCTGGAATGTACCTGACCAAAGCAGTGGCCAGTGCGACATGAAGGCAGAGGGTGCTAAGAATCACCTGAGGACCAGACTAGGCTGCCATCTGATGCTGAACTTGGCTACGTATAATGGACGCTCCCTATCTTCTGATCCAAGGCTCCTTGACTTGGAAGAAGAACTACAAAGGATCAAGTGGGACATCGTCGGGCTAAGTGAGGTAAGGAGAAAAGGAGAAGATCTCATTGAACTGGAAAGTGGACATCTCTTATACTATCGTGGGACATATACTGGCAGAACTAGTGGTGTTGGATTTATAATAAACAAGAAACTGAAGGATAAAGTTGTAGAAGTTGAAAGTTACTCTGACAGAGCTGCACGACTTGTTATCCAACTCTCGAGAAAATACCAGACTCAGATTATTCAAACTTATGCATCCACCACAAGTCATCCTGAAGAAGAGATTGAAGAATTTTATAAGGATATTCGTCATCTAAATAATAAAAACAAGCAGCACTTGAAGATAATTATGGGAGATTTTAATGCAAAAATAGGGCAACGGCAACAGAATGAAACTTCAGTAGGTAAATTCGGTCACGGCAACAGAAACCAGAGTGGAAATACTCTCGTTGAGTTTCCAGAGGCAGAAGCGTTTTTCATCTTGAACTCCTTTTTAAAGAAAAAGCCGCACAGGAAATGGACATGGAGACATTCAAATGGGACGACAAGTGAAATTGATTTTATTATGTGTAACGAAAAATTCGTCATAGAAGACTGCAGTGTACTAAACAAGTTCAACACAGGTAGTGACAATTGGATGGTACAATGTAAGATGCACCTCAACGCTAAACTCAAGCGTGGCAATCTCATAAAACAAACAAAGTGTATTGACATGACCAACCTTAAAAAACATCATAATACTTTCAAATTGGAACTGAGGAACTGATTCTCTGCTCTAGAAGGTCTAACGTCGGAAGAAGTGGACATCTCTGAAGTTAACAGAAAACTGACCAAGGCTCTTATGGAAACAGCAATAAAAATAGCTGGTACTAAGAACAAATTGCATGCGAACTAATTATCACAAAAAAACAATTCTGATGCAAAAAAGAAGAGAGATGGGGACAACTAAAGGAGATGTGATTTCCAAAGTGGAATATATAGAGCTATGCAAGACGGTACGAAAGAGTATCACTGAAGATGTAACGAAATCCAACTGTAAACTAGTGAAGAAAGCAATTGAAAACAACCAAAGCCTGAAGAGAGCAAAGAGATGTCTGAGCAAGGGAAGAAAACATATTATGGCTCTGAGAAAAGATGGTTCTGTAACAAGAAATAGAGGTGGAAATTTGACAAGAGTGAAAGATTTCTACTCAAAACTATATGAAAGAGAGGATACATATACTCCAGACATTACGAAAGGTACCAGTACCAGAGGTCTGGTACCAGAAGTATAATGGTTCAGAACATGAAACGGGGGAAACTCCAGGAGAAGAAGGAATTACCGTAGACATCGTACAAGAAGCAAGTGGAGAAATTGAAACAGTACTCGGCTAAGTTTTCACTCGATGCCTTAATGAACGGAAGATTCCTGAAGATTGGAACATTGCTACAATGATCCTGCTACATAAAAAAGGTGACATTGAGGATCTCCGGAACTACAGACCTATCAGCCTCCTATCAGTGGGTTATAAAATCTTCAGTAAAGTTCTTTCACGCCGCTTGAAGGTAACACTGGACATGGCTCAACCGAGAGAACAAACTGGATTCAGGAGTGGCTACAGCACTATTGACCATATCCACGTACTGAAATAACAATTGAAAGAGCAAGGGAATATGAAATTCCATTATGTATGGCTTTTATCGATTATGAAAAGGCCTTTGATTCGGGGAAACCATCAGCAGTTACAATGGCTTTGAAATCCTGCGGTGTTGAAGATGCATACATTAATTTTATTAATAATATATTTGAAAATTCAAGTGCAAAGATTCGGCTGTTTAGGAATATGGCACCCATAAAAATTGGAAAGGGAGTGAGACAAGGTGACACTATGTCTCTCAAACTTTTTAATGCCACATTGGAAAATGTATTTCAATCACTGAACTGGGAAAACAAAGGGATAAAGATTAATGGAGATTATCTAACTCACCTTCGTTTTGCTGATGACATAGTCGTTTTTGTAACTACCCCATCAGAGCTGCAGAGTATGATCCAGGAACGTGCTGACAAGAGTAAAGAAGTGGGATTATAAATGAACTTTCAGAAGAAAAAACTTATGCACAATGCTTTTACAAGAAATGAAGATTTATCGATTGATGGGGAAAAGCTGGAGACAACCAATAGCTACATTTATCTTTGACAGCAGATATCAAGTGAAGATCACATTGATGAAGAAATTAATCGGCGTATAAAACTTGCCTGGAAAGCTTTTGGAAGAAACAGTGTAATTTTCAAGAGCAATTTGCCATTACGTCTTAAAAGAAAAGTGTTTGATCAATGCATCCTTCCAGTTCTTACGTACGGCGCCGAGACGTGGTCCTTAACTAAAAGAGACATACAAAGACTGCAGACAACTGAAAGTTGCATGGAGAGATGCATGCTTGATGTAACCAGGAGAGATAAGAAGATGAACTCGTGGATCAGAAAAATGACAAGAATGGAAGACATATTGATCAGAGGAAAATCCCTGAAATGGCAATGTACTGGACATATTGCCAGAAATACGGACCATCGATGGACAGCTGAAATTTTAGACTGGATCCCAAGGGACAGGAAAATACCCAGAAGAAGACCACATATGAGATGGGTGGATGAAATTCGAAAGTATGCGGGAGTAACGTGGAGGAGGCTGGCACAAGACAGATTGTTGTGGAAGAAACTTGGGGAGACCTTCGTGTAGCACTGGATTGATAATAGTTGACAATGATGATGCTGATGATATATATATATTTTTTGCAGTAGTTCCGAGCTAGTTGTACAGCAACTTAAAAAGTTGCTAGTCATTCTTGAAAAAAACAGTTATCCACATTCTTTTATTCGTCATTTGTTCAATCAGCTTTTAAAAAGTGCACCTACCAAGAATTTTTTATCGCTCCATAGAAAATTTAATTGGGTACACATTACTAACACATGATCCCACAATGTTAACTTTTTTCTGCTTCTAAAGTACTACTCGATGGGTCGCGAGTTGCTGAAGATTTCTCTAACTCCACATGGCAACACCTACTCAAGCTTTACTGTCTCTATTCAGATCTTTGAGTTGAACGTAGTGTTGGTACCTGTTTTGCCTTAGTGCTATAATCTTCCTGTTGAATGCAAGTTAATGCTTGCAGAGTCGATTTATGATCTCTATGCTTTTCTTTATCGAAAGTGAGTTAATATTTTATAAGTTTTTTTTGTCTCTGATATTAGTTTGATTAAACATTATTGCTTGTTTAGTCTTTGTGCAATTCCACTGCACTACCTTGTAAGAAGTGGCGTGTTACAAGTTTGTTTTACCACTTTCTGTTTTTTCCAGAAATTTGATAGAAGTAGAATTGTCTACATGTCCAGAATCAGCTTAACTAATATTTTTTATAGTGCAGTTAAAATTATCGTTAGTCCAAAAAAAGTAGGAAATATTCTAATAGTATCATGGTTCTTGCAGCATCACTATATATTTTTTCTTCTTCAGCATATAATATTTTATATAAATGCGATACTTTGTGTCTTCCACACCCCCGGAACTTGCAAAAACCAACTGGTTACTTTTTGCTCAATAACTGTGATCTTCGTGGCAGTATGGTGTATTTGAAAAGTAAAATTCAGGGTTTGTGTGAACATCAGTTCATAGTAAATTTGTTACATGGTGGAATTTATATTGAACCACATCTGAGTTCTAAAGGTCTCTTTTTGGAATGAGCCAGTTAAACACTGCTAAACTTGCAAAAACTGCACACATTTTTATGATAACTTCAGTGTTGTCCAAGGATAAGGATGTTGTGAGCATAATCTCAAGTTCATTTTCATAAAGTTCTCAATTAATATGTCTCATTACGGAATGTAAATAGTTTGGAAGGAATTTCTATTTGGCAATTCATTCATATATACTGTATATATATATATGGGATGTAAGGTCAGGTGATGCGTAACATCACAGCCTCTCCTTGACAAATGTCAACCCCGCCTTCTCGTGGTGCATCCTGTTCCCACTAAAGGGGCTCTGACGACCGCCAATAGCGGTATAACTATACCATCGGGATTAGAGGAAATTCTATCCCACACTCACCAACCCGCTTGGCCAGCGTGGTGAGTTATGGCCAAACCCCTCCAAAATGATTCCACAACTTAAATCTTGGCCCTCAGCCTCCGGCAGCTGGAATGTACCTGGCCAAGGCAGCGGCCAGTGCGACATGAAGGCAGAGGGTGCTAAGAATCCCCGGAGGACCGGACTAGGCTTCCATCTGATGCTGACCTTGGCTACGTATAATGGACGCTCCCTATCTTCTGATTCAAGGCTTCTTGAATTGGAAGAGGAACTACAAAGGATCAAGTGGGACATCGTGGGGCTAAGTGAGGTAAGGAGAAAAGGAGAAGATCTCATCGAATTGAAAAGTGGACATCTCTTCTACTATCGTGGGACAGATAATGGCAGAACTAGTGGTGTTGGATTTATAATAAACAAGAAACTGAAGGATAAAGTTGTAGAAGTTGAACGTTCCTCTGACAGAGCTGCACGACTTGTTATCCAACTCTCGAAAAGATACCAGGCTCAGATTATTCAAACTTATGCACCCACCACAAGTCATCCTGAAGAAGAAATTGAAGAATTTTATGAGGAAATTTGTCATCTAAATAATAAAGGTAAGCAGCACTTGAAAATAATTATGGGAGATTTCAATGCAAAAATAGGGCAACGGCAACAGAATGAAACTTCAGTAGGTAAATTCGGTCACGGCAACAGAAACCAGCGTGGAAATACTCTCGTTGAGTTTGCAGCGGCAGAAGGATTTTTCATCTTGAACTCCTTCTTCAAGAAAAAGCCACACAGGAAATGGACATGGAGACATCCAAATGGGACGACAAGTGAAATTGATTTTATTATGTGTAACAAAAAATTCGTCATAGAAGACTGCAGTGTGCTAAACAAGTTCAAAACAGGTAGTGACCATAGATTGGTGAGATGTAAGATGCACCTCAACACTAAACTTGAACGTGGCAAGCTCATAAGACAAACAAAATCTATTGACATAACCAACCTTAAAAAACACCATAATACCTTCAAGTCGGAACTGAAGAACAGGTTCTCTGCTTTAGAAGGCCTAACATCGGAAGAAGTGGACATCTCTGAAGTTAACAGAAAAGTAACCAAAGCTCTTATGGAAACAGCAACAAAATTAGCTGGGTCTAAGAACAAGTTGCATGTAAACAAATTATCAGGAAAAACGAAAATGTTGATGCAAAAAAGAAGAGAGATGAGGACAACTAAAGAAGATGTGACTTCCAAAGTGGAATATATAGAGCTATGCAAGACAGTAAGAAAAAGTATCACTGAAGACGTAAGAAAATTCAACTGTGAACTAGTGAGGAAAGCAATTGAAAACAACCAAAGCCTAAAGATAGCAAAGGGACATCTCAGTAAGGGAAGAAAACAGATTATGGCACTGAGAAAAGAAGATGGTTCTGTAACAAGAAATAGAGGCGAAATTTTGACAAGAGTGAAAGATTTCTACTCGAAATTATATGAAAGGGATGATACATGCACTCCAGACATTATGAAAGATACCAGTACCAGAGTTCCTCCAGTCCTTTCAGAAGAAGTTGCACATGCAATCAAGAACGTGAAGCGGGGAAAAGCTTCAGGAGAAGATGGAATTACTGTAGACATCATACAAGAAGCAAGTGGAGAAATCGAAACAGTACTCGCCCAAATTTTCACTCGATGCCTTCATGAAGGAAAGATTCCTGAGAATTGGAACACCGCTACAATGATCCTGCTACATAAGAAAGGTGACATTGAGGATCTCGGAAACTACAGACCTATCAGCCTCCTATCAGTAGTTTATAAAATCTTCACTAAAGTTCTTTCACACCGCTTGAAGGTAACACTGGACATGGCTCAACCGAGAGAACAAGCTGGATTCAGGAGTGGCTACAGCACAATAGATCATATCCACGTACTGAGAGAACTAATTGAAAGAGCGAGGGAATATGAACTTCCATTGTGCATGGCTTTTATCGATTATGAAAAAGCCTTTGATTCGGTGAAACCATCAGCAGTTACAATGGCTCTGAAAACCTGCGGTATTGAAGATGCATACATTAATATTATTAATAACATCTATGAAAATGCAAGTGCAAAGATTCGGCTGTTTGAAAATACAACACACGTAAAAATTGGAAAGGGAGTGAGACAAGGTGACACCATATCTCCGAAGCTCTTTAATGCCACATTGGAGGGTGTTTTTCAGTCGCTGAGCTGGGAAAACAAGGGGATAAAGATTAATGGAGATTATCTAACCCACCTTCGTTTTGCTGATGACGTAGTCATTTTTGCAACTACCCCATCAGAGCTGCAGAGTATGATCCAGGAACTTGCTGACAAGAGTAAAGAAGTGGGATTAAAAATGAACTTTCAGAAGACAAAAGTGATGTTCAATGCTTTTACAAGAAATGAAGATTTATCGATTGATGGAGAAAAGCTGGAGATAACAGACACGTACGTTTATCTTGGACAGCAGATATCAAGTGAGGGTCACATTGATGAAGAAATCAATCGGCGTACAAAACTTGCCTGGAGAGCTTTTGGAAGAAACAGCATAATTTTCAAGAGCAATATGCCATTATGTCTTAAAAGAAAAGTGTTTGATCAATGCATCCTTCCAGTGCTTACGTATGGTGCAGAGACGTGGACCTTAACTAAAAGAGGCATACAAAGGCTGCAGACAACTCAAAGACACATGGAGAGGTGCATACTTGGTGTAACCAGGAGAGATAAGAAGAGGAACTCGTGGATCCGAAAAATGACAAGAGTGGAAGACATCATGATCAGAGTTAAATCCCTGAAATGGCAATGGGCTGGAAATACTGCCAGAAGGACAGATCATCGATGGACAACCGAAATTTTAGATTGGATTCCAAGGGACAGGAAAAGACCCAGAAGAAGACCACATGGGAGATGGGTGGATGAAATTCGAAAGTATGCGGGGGTGACATGGAGGAGACTGGCACAAGACAGACCGTTGTGGAGGAAACTTGGGGAGACCTTCGTCCAGCAGTGGATTGATAATGGTTGACAATGATGATGATGATGATGATATATATATATATAATTGAATGTTTGTTTGTATGTCCACTATATAAATTTACAGTTTTCATTATAGAACCACCAAATTTGGTATACTTTCTCATGGTACTCTAAGTTAGACCGTAGACGGTTTTTGGAAAGTGTCGGGGTTCGGGATCGTGATCCGGGGTTAAGGGGCCACACACAAAATGTCCGTAAAATCTACAGTTTTCAATTTAGAACCACCAGATGTGGTATACTATCTCATGATACCCTAACTTAGACCGCAGGCGGTTTTTGGAAGGGATCGGTCAGAGCCCTGGGTCAAGGGGCACTCACACAGAATTTCCGTAAAATCTGCAGTTTTCAATTTAGAACCACCTAATTTGGTATACTATCTCATAATACCATAACTTAGACCGCAGACGGTTTTTGGAAGGGATCAAGTGGCTCCCAAAAAATGTCCGTAAAATCTACAGTTTTCAATTTAGAACCAAAGAAAATTGGTATACTATCTCATGGTACTCTAACTTAGACCGTAGACGGTTTTCGACTCCGTCGATTAGCGGTAGCGACTCTCATGAGACTTCGACGTCGCCTATCGGTGATTTTATTTGTCCGGCCGGTACGTTTTTTTGCTTCAGGCACGCCATGTGTCTTCCACTTATTCAGTACATCCAAAACAGTTGACTTGAGTATGTTTAAAGGCCTCTGGGCTTCTCTTATGGACAACACACCGATATAACACCCAACAGTCTTTCCTTTCTTAAAGTCAGTTCTCTAACGCCGCGACATTTTCACTCAACCTCACACTGCGATATGATCGCGGACAGCTGCAGGCTTATTTATATACCGTTTGCAGCTGTACTGCGCATCTTAACAACGCAGCGGATCCGTTCACTTGCTTTTGAAGGGGGTCCGGTGACTTTTGTTAATAAAGTGTATATATGCCTGAAACCAGTGCTTCTAAAATAAGGAGGTACGACCGATTTTAGCCTTAAATATTCGCGAAAAATCCTAACAGTTTAAATGAAATACTAGATGCTTTTTTTCGGTTTGAATAACTGTGCAGAACACCTCGCGCTAATACAATGAAAACTCTTTTGCGGTGACGTTTTCTTTCTTTCTTTCTTTTTTCCTATTATTCGGTGACCAGTACGAATCATAATAAAATATTATTCATTTTCTGAGTAGTTTATTACCTTTCCTTCATAATTGTTGCATTTATTTTATAATAAGGGGTTTTGAAAATTTATCAGCTCTTTTTTCCCCTCTGTTTTTTCTTTATTCCCATTGCCTAGCTCATTTTAAACTTTTTTTAGCAGCTTTAATATTTACTCGTATCATGTTTTCATAACACTTTATTACCTTCAAAAATACGTGCCACAAATGCGACAGAATTAAAAAAAAAATTTGGAGGGAGTAAAACACTCATTGAAAAAATTATTTCTTTCTCTTTCAATAGATATCCACACAAATCTCTAGGGCGTGAGTAGATCTTTTCACGTAATTGGTCCCGTAATATTTTACGATGGCGAAAACATATCAGTAATTCCAAGTCAAATGAGACATCCGATTTTTTTATGAAATAATAATACTGAAACAGCAAAACAGGCTCTTGATTGGAACCCCCAGGGTATAAGAAAACAGGGAAGACCAAGAGAAACACGGAGAAAAACAATAATTAAAGAAATAGCAAATATAAATAAAAACTGGAACCAAATGAAACCAACGTCCGGTGGGAAATGGTGGTGGAAGACCTATGTATCCAAGTGGAATGAAATTAAAAAAAAAAGTAAAAAAAATACTATTGAAACTGTAAAGCCTACAGTTTACTAATATGCATCCTTCTCGTTCTTTCTGATTAATCTGAGATATGGAGACCTTAACTAAGAAAGGCAATTCAACTCAAAGAATCATGGTGTAACCATGGAACAAAGGAAAACGAGCTCATGGATCAGGACAATGACAAGAGGGGATGACATCATGATCAAAGCAAAAACCTTGGAGTGGAAATGTGCTGGCCATATATCTAGAACTGACCACTACTGGGTATCAGAAGTACTAGGCTGGATATCAAGGGGCAGGAAAAATTCCAAACTAAAGTGACTTGGGAGATGGATGGATGAAATGCCGGAGTGACATAGGAGAGACCTGCTTAAGTCAGAAAGTTGTGGACAGCACTTGGTGAGACATTAATCTAGCAAGGTATTGAAAATGGTGGCTCTTGTTGATGTACACTGGGTAGCGTTTGATATGATAGCATGCAATAACTTTGCACTGCACATATTTTGATAGCAGTAACCGAATCATTATACTAACAGGTAGAAAATATCAGTAGTAAATAGAAGTATTTGATAATATGAAGTAGTAAGCGTATTGTCGACAACAGTACTGGTACGTATGTTCTTGATATGAAATGAATAGATATTTTTCGTACATATTTTGGCTTCTAAATGTTCCAGCTGAAGTTAAACAAGCGGGCAAAGACAGATTTCTGGATAGTTGGCTGAACGGGCGACGAATTCCAGTCCATGATGAGGCATGGTGCTGTGTTTGGTTTACACAGCACTATCCTCTCCCTGGAACCAGCTGCCATAAAGTAGGGGCCCTTGCTCACGGTGGTCATTAAACCCTGAAACAAACCAACAAAGTTTCAGTGCATAAAAGCAACTTTTTTTTTCAGAAGAAAGCTATAAAATATTTATCTTGCTGTGATAGTTTGTAAAAATTTACGGGAGCTGCTATTTTAGCGATGTTTGATTGAAGTTGTGTAACGTATGTTCTATTTTAACTTTCCTTTGGAGTTTCTTTTTCTAGGTAAATTTGGGTTCGTTCTCTTAAATATTTTCAAACCTTAACGTTATATCTTTTCCCTCAAACGAGAATGACGTTGGCAACAATCTGAGGTCGGAACAAGAGCGACGTATGTATGTGATAAGAACGTTAGATGAAAATACGATGCAGCAGTTGCTTAGTGGGTGGTAATGTTCGATCGTAGCCAAGCTTGATTATACGACAGATAATTAAGGTATGTGAAGTGTATGTACCTCGCCGTGCTATGTTTTGTTTTTCGTCTGATGTTGCTGGGGATCAATAAAAAGTTGACGTAAGTTGGACTTCTGTATATGTTTCGCCTGGCCTTTGTAAAAGCCTTAATGCAAGGTGAGCTATCTGGCACACTTAGTTGCGTCACATTTACCCTTCGTTTAACATCTATTCAGCCGGACATTTGGTGTTACGTTATATTGGCGCCCGATTGTGGAAAATGGATCCACTGGACTTTAATTTTTTCAAAGAACCAGTTAATGTGCAGGTATAATAAACATCCCATCGTCAAAGCATAGTCGCGAAAGCCTTATGAGTTTACTTGTTTGACAAAAATTCTACAAACGCGGGAATACCGTGTCCATCTCTCGACTTGACCTTACCTTGAAAACATTTTCCAGAGAATAAGAAAATTTATAAAATTTGCCCCCTCCTCAGTGGTCTATCGATAGTAGTTGAGTGCCTGAATTCTGCGTTCAATGTGTAACACAACACTGGACAAAATGGTGTGGAAAATAGAAAGTTCGAAGCTTGACTAGAGTTTTCACCTATTTAGTACCCTTATTTTTAAACAAATGAGATTTTTTTACGATGGGGGAGGGAGACATTTGTGCAGTAAAGTAAATCCAACTTCTGTCAGTATTATGGATATTATTGGATGAACATATAGGAATAATTTTAGACCATGTTCCTTCAGACTACCTTTCTGCTGCTGAAAATCAGTAATTTTTA
Organism: Macrothele yani; assembly: GCA_039090855.1. Lineage (NCBI taxonomy): Eukaryota > Metazoa > Arthropoda > Arachnida > Araneae > Macrothelidae > Macrothele > Macrothele yani. Next base: position 166,653,056 of record CM077007.1, read on the forward strand.
GTTAACCAAGAATGTATTTCCAAACATAGCTTTTCAGATTTTTTTCCACCGAATAAGCCATCGTCTGTTACCATCGAATTCCATTTTCTCACCTGTGCAGCTTGTTATTGCCTCCCCAGTAAAGCAGTGGTCGAAGCGCTGGCCTCTGATCATTCGCCCGAGATGGGTCCATGTTCGAATCCCTCTGAGGCATGGATTGTGGAAAATGGATCCACTGGCCGTTGGGTTCTTTTTGTTTATTTTCCAGCGCTGGCTCCATCCATTCCCTGGAAACAGTGACCCTAAGTTAGGGACGAGCGACTGCTTATAACCCGATTGAGTTGCTCTCGGTGGGCGCTGAACCTCCAAACAAAACAACAACAACAAAAAAAAAAAAATAGTTCGCTATTCTGCTTTCCATCGCATGATGGGGCAGTAAAATCGAAACTTTCTGTCTCGAAAATCCAAATGTCCAAATGTCAATGCCGATAACTACCAACTACCAATGTTTCGCTTACAGTTTTATCGTCTATTATTTCCTTCAGTTTTTATCGTCTGTTAATGTCGTCAGGATTTTTTTCAGCTTTGTTTCTTATTTCGGGGTTTAATGACCACCGTGAGCAACTTTCTGGCATACCTAGAGATGCTGACAAGTCTTTGGCTTTTCAAATCACATATTTCTAGACTGATAATACTTTTGTCATATCAAAATTGATTTTAATGTATGTGTCTAACCAATATCATAATTGTAGCTTGATTATTTCTTTTTTTTTTTTTTTTTGCAGGTCTGAAGTGACAATGATGCAAAACAGCACAGATTTCACCGCAAAAGAAAGGCGAGCAGCGATGAAATATATTTTCTTAAATGTGAACTCTGCCAAATAAATTTATGACGAAATGTGGGTTACATTAGGTGATAAGTGCTATTCGTACTCCACAGTCAAGAACTGGATTGCTAATTTAAGAACAGGTCATTTGAGCACCGAAGACGAAGAACGTTCTTGGAGACGAACTCAAGTGACAATTCCAGAAAACGCAGATGCAATTCATTTCATTATCCTGGATGATTGAATAATATCCACTGAAAAGATGGCACAGACTCTGGCGATATCCAGAGAACGTGTAAGCTGTACAATTCACGAGATTTAAGACATGAGAAAGCTCTCAGGTAAAATGGGTTCCCTAGAGCCTCAATTCTGACCATAAGCGGGATCGGGTGATTGCTTCACAAGCTATTTTGGACCGATATTGGCGGGATCCTGTGGGATTTTTGAACAGTCTCGCAACTATGGATTAAACGTGAATCCATATACATGATCCAGACACCCAAGAACAATCCAAAGAATGCGAACACAGTAGTTTTCCGCATCCAAAGATGTTAAAGACACAGAAGCCATCAAGCAAGGTGTTGGCGTCTGTCTTCTTGGACAAAGACGGAATTTTGCTTGTAGATTATCTGGAAAAGGGTGCAACCGTCACGGGAAAGTACTACGTTGCACTTCTCGAAAAACTGAAGCAACAACTGGTCTCCAAACGTCGAGGCAAGCTTTCAAAAGGGATCTTGTTTCTTCAAGACTTCACAAAGCAGCTGTTACTGGGTAGAAATTGGCTGATCTTGACTTTGAAATTCTGAAACACCCAGCCTACCCACCTAATTTGGCCCCTTCGTACCACTATTCTTTTCTAACTTGAAAAAACACCTCAAGGGGAAAGAAATTTCAAGCATTGAGAAGACCACAGCAGCTGTGGACAAGTGGTTGCAGCACAATCGAAAGATTATTATTTTTTTTTTGGTGGGTTAAAAAAGATAGAATGAAGTCATAAGTGTGTGGAGCTCAGAGGAGAATATGTAGACTAAATAAATATTTTCAGTCTCGCAGCTTGTTGTTTTCTTTATAAAGCGAAAGACTTATCAGCAACCCGTCGTATAAACAGTCACCCGTTCCCAATTTGAGGCTACCGGTTCCAAGGAGGGCAGAGTGCCAGTGTCGTGAAACAAGAGCACCATCTATGCTTGTCCAGGACTCAAGCTCAGGCCCATCTCGGACGAAAAATTACATGCCAGCGTTTAGAAGACTGGCCGAAGCGGCATTTTCAATTTTGCACAAATTAAATTGAGAATCTGTTTTCCTCACAGCAGTGTAACGCTGGCTCAATTCTGAAAAAATGCTATTGTTAGGAAATTGCCAATTTCTCATTAAGGCTTCAAGTACTTCCGTTTATCCCTTAAACCCTAGACAGTATACATTGCAAGTTATGACATTACCGTATACATAAGGTCCAGAAAACCCTTGCGTGTAAGTTGTATATTTTATGGAATATAATGTTTTTAAATGTTAAGAGAAGAAGAACACTAATAACAGAATCCACTGCTTCTTGTAGGACTTTTTTAATGTTTATTTAAGTATAAAATTTTGATTTTATAGAACAAAACAAGCAGTTGCTCGGTATCGTCGTTCCCATGTATGCTGTCTAGGGTTAAATAAGCATTATTATTATTTTTTTAATTTCAGAGCTTCGTTTGTCACGAAAGAACAACACCGACCGATTTCGGACGCAACGCTTTTGGGTATAGACAAACGATGACCTTATCTGATACAGACGCGTAACGTCTTTTATTTTACACTGGGATGACAGAAATAATAGGATACATATTCCTGAGCAAAATCGTTCCCTACTGAACGAACCCACCGCGTTCAAGGTATATAGGTAGGAGGACATTGCTGCATACACATAGACGGTAATTTGATTATGTCAGTATGGATAAACGTCGTGAGTTAACAGAGTTTGAGAGAGGGATAATCGTGGGTTTCCAACGCATGGGTCATTCTATCGTGGAGGTGGTACAGGAGTTGCAAAATCCCAGTTCCCCAGTACCCAGAGTGCATTAGAAATACATCGTTTCCGGAATAATATCGCATCGTGGGCAGCGCTGTGAGAGGAGAAAAGTGGTGGACGAATGTGGCCGTCGACGTCTGTACCAGAGAGTTCCAGTGACCCAAATCACCACCGACTTCAACAAGGGATTTATTTGAGAAACATTACCACCTAGACCTGTAGGCAATCATTAGCCGTGATAGTTTATGAGAGCGGGAGACCCCTGGTTCCCCGTTCGTTCCGGCAAAGTTGTACTGACTGTCTGATGTCGTCTATGTCCACTGGCAGTAGTAGACTTTCGTTCTGCTTATGTTTTGCTTTACATGACACGTTTGACGTCTTTGTTTATTGTCTCCAGCACAGTTGCGTTTATGTTTTCGTTCCTTACGCCTAAAGTGTTTTAACTTTGTAACTCAGCTTATATTATAACTTCTGTGTATCATTTTATATTGCACTTACCTTCACCATATGCCTTTATTATAAATTTACCATCCTTCTTCGTTGTATCGTTGTTCATCTCACCAATGTTTCATAATAGCCTGCTCTGCCACGAGGCATATCATGGCTTTTATTCTTGCACCTGTAAATATGTGTTATTTTATTCTTTGATTTGTATATGTGCTTTTTTTTCATTTTGCATTAAATCAAGTGCTATTGTTCGCATTTGCAGATTTTAACCCACCAGAGTCCCATTGCTAACGTCAAATCACCGGTCTGTTCGTCTCAATTTGGCGAACGTACATCGGCATTATGCCTTGAATAATTGGATATTTGTGTCCTGGTCGATGAGCTGTATTTCCAGTTATTTCAAGCTGACGGCTAGGCAATGATTCACAAGAAGCTGATCGGCTGTGCATACAGCACTTCTGAGGCTGTCTGTGTACTACACCTTCCACAATCATTCACCTTGTATAACGGCTTCGTGAAACGAGTAGCACGATGACTCGGAAACGCTGCAGAAGATCAATCGTTCCTTGAATAGAATGACTGTTGTGGATGTTGTGACTATGCACTTGCCCCCTCTCACTGCGGCATACGAGAATTCAGTGCGGCCTATGACTTGATTACGAGACGTGTGTGTCTGATACTGCACGAACATGTAAAGTACATCAATCCAGCAGGCTATGTACGCAGGTGATATTCATAATATGGACTGGTGTAACTATGACATCAATAACTCAGACATAAAATAATTCTGTTTTTTAGAGATCTTACTGTAGACGGATGAATTTGCTATCATACGTGACAACTGTTCTAACAGGCACAACCAACTATGTCTAGTCTACTGAAGTATTAACAGTCTACGACGGCAGCAGCAAGTCCAACATGCAGTACGTTTATTGTTTATCTTGTTTTGTGTCATCTGACATAACATTCTTTCGGGCTAGTGTTTTTCTGTAGTACTCAACGAAAAACGGTAATCCGCCATTGTTCCGTGATATCATACAGAACTTTTTGGACGTCATTCCACTTCATCTGCGTTCTCGTGTGGTTTCAAGACAACCGCGCACCCTCACACCTCATAGCAGTAGTCAGAGATTTCCTCATAACCACATTTTTCCGTCACATCGTGGGCTGTGGTGGTTAGGTAGAGAGGCCACCAAGGACGCCAGATCTAATCCCACTGGATTTCTACCCTATCGGGTTGCCTTAAGGCCAAGATTCGTGACATCATAATTCCATCAGGTGGGCTGCAGCATTTGCAAGAGTGGATACATCAAGCTTGCAGCATAGTTACCAGCGCTGTGTGGACTGATGCCCAGAATAATCTATTACGTCGTATCCAGGCGTGCATTAGAAGTGATTGTGGTCACGTGTAATACGCTGAACAGTGACATATATGATTCTTACTTGTAACGTAAAAACTGGCGCGTATGTGTCAACAAGAGCTTGCAACATGCGGTGGTTCGCGTAAGTCGGTTGAATGATGAGTGTTTTATATGTCTGAAACTCATTTTCAGCCGATTCCGTATGTACCTTTATTTCTTATTACACTCCCATAATAGCACGGTTTCTTTATCGCTTATGAAGTTTCATAGGTCTTGAACACACTTTTCTACACTCCTGGCCACCCAAAATGCAACACCAAGAAGGACACGAGATAGCAAAGCCAGATTTACTAGACACATAACAACAGATACAAAGATGAAACGATTGAGTTTACAGGCTCGTGCGACTTGGGAAACACGCAGACATCAATAGTTCGTGTGGCCTCCATGGCTGGCAATAACGGCTGATACACGCCGCGGCATCGAACGAAAGAGGCTTTGGATGTCGGCTTGGGATATCTTGGTTCAAGCTGCTTCCACACGTTGCCACAGTTCATCAGGCGTAGCCGCGGGTGGTGCTTCGCGGGCCAATCGGTTGCCGATCAGCGACCAGACGTGTTAGATGGGCGACATATCGGGACAACAGGCGGGCCACGGCAGCAGTGACACCTGGTAGGCCGCGAAGAATTGTTGCACGGTGCGTGCCACGTGCGGGCGCGCATTGTCCTGTTGAAACGTAGCCGCTGGCAAGTCCTGCAGGTAAGAGAGGACTACAGGCTCCAAAACGTTAGAGATGTAGCGGTGGCTGTTGAGTGTAGCGGTGGCTGTTGAGTGTACCAGCGATGCGTACCAGAGGGTGCGGGTGTCATACCCAATTGCACCCCAAACCATAACGCCAGGCGACGGACCGGTATGGCGATGCATAATGCTGCCGTCTTACAGTCTCTCGCCACGGTGCTTCCACACGTGGTTTCGACCATCGTGGTGTTGCAAGCAGAAGCGGGATTCGTCGGAGAAGACAATGTCGTACCATTCCGTAGTCCAGGTGCGGCGTTTAACGGCCCACTGCCGTCGCACTCGCCGATGGTGTAACGTCAATGGTTATCGGAGCAATGGGCGCCGTGCGACAAGTCCCCGCTCCTGTAGACGACGTCGAACGGTACGTGCTGACACAGGTTGTTGCGCAACACACCCTAATTTCTGCGCTAACGTTCGTGATGTGGCGGTGTGAGCCGTCAATGCCCGCCGTACAACATGCCGGTCCTTTCGGTCGGTGGTGTGCCGCGGCTGCGGCGATTGCTCACGTCGGTCCGTCCGTCTCTCCTGCACCCACCGAATGCACACTCGCCTCACTGTGGCTGGATGTCGTCCCACACAGGCGCCGATGTCTCGGCACGATAAACCGCTGTCGTGATAAGCCATTATTCGTTCTCTGTCGAACTCCAAAACGTGCTGGAATGACTGCCGTATTCTGCGACGAGGCATCAAAAAGCTTCCCACGCACAGGTCCGGCAGCACAACACACTTCCACTACTTGTACCCCGCCTTCTGTGCACCCTTCTTATAGTGCTTCTTGGTGGCGTACCGGGCGCACATGATTTGCATATGCCCTGCAATGCTAATCGTTTGCATGTACTCTCGCGGGCGACGCGGGCTGCGTATTTCAGGCCAGTCAGATGCTTCTTTCTTGGTGTTGCATTTTCGGTGGCCAGCGGTCTATATTATGCATGTCTAAATATATCATCGTCCACAGCCACTAGTACTGAATTCACTGCTGAAAAAAAAATCTCACCAGATTTGTTCTAGTGATTTGAGGGTAAATTTCCCCCAACGTTGACTGAATGACTATTTTTGTTGTTCTCTGGCGCAAAGAGCAGACGGAAATTGCCAAAAGACGCAAAACTCCTAAGAAAGACAGAAAAACAGCAAAGAATTTTCTTTTTGTACCGACATAGCATTTGGTATTATCTACTGATCCTTTTTATGATATTCCTGGGTCCTTTGCTAATCAGTTTAATTTTTCTTTTTTTCTTTTTTTTTTTTTTTTGTCTTTTGTGTACATGTGTAGTAAAAACGATTGTATAACAGAGAGAGAATCGGCTAAAGAAATTTTATGTGAGTGTTTGCGTACTTCCGTATTAAATTGAGACAAAGCTATGGATGTCCATGGCATCTTTTAGCGACTGGCATGTGGCGATTGTGAATTTGATAAATGAGTACTTTTCCGATAAATATTTCGGATGGAATGATTCGCAAAAAAATGAAAATGAAAAAAAAAACAATTCGAAAAAACTTAGAACAGGTCAAAACCCTTGCTCATTTTCATTAGGTTCCATATGAGTTCCTGTGTAACTACGAATACCGATAAAAGACGCAAAATCGCGACAAGACCTATCAGTTCACTTTGTGACCGTGTTTTTAGGAATGTATGAGGTGGGTGGAAAACAGGTTAAATTCCGTAACTTCTATTATTATCAGTTATACGGTTTAATGGCACTTGATCAAAATATTCATGAAAGCAAGGAGCGTAACAGGAACAGTGATATGCACTTGACCAGCTGTTCATGCGATAACAGGAAAATTATAATAAATTTCGATAAGAACTGTTCAACTAAACCGAATTTACAACAAAATATTCCCTGCTTTAACTTAACGCGTAACCCTTAAAATGTCTTAACCTCAGTTACATCAGCACACATGCGGTCTACTTACTTCATCCGTTATACAAGAAACAAAAACCTTTGGTGGTGTATTTGAAAAACAGCTCGGAAATAAAAGTATTGCCAGGGGAAAAAATGTTGCATGAGTGAATTTTAAAGAGCTCAAATCGAGACAAAACATTATAAAGGTAAAATGTCGAAAACGTTTACAAGTTTTTTCGCGAAAATAGGAATTTTTTTATCCCCAAAAAAGTACACAATTATGAAAAATAAAATGAAATTTTAAACTGAATTACATTAGGTAATACACATACAGAAATATATCCCGAATTTAAAGAATGACAAAGAGAACTGAGCTTCAAAACAAAGTGAGATAAAGCGAATAGTAACAGCGCGGTATGTCATTTGAACACCGAAAGACGTAAAAACAATTCTAAAAAGTTTAAAATTTTTGAAACCATTTATATTGCCGCCCCGGTGGCGCAGTGGCCGAAGCGCTGGCTTTTGACCATTCGTCCGAGAAGGGTTCGGGTTCGAATCCCGAAAGCAAGGATGTTGTGTTTATCTTACGACACTGGTTCTCTCAGTTCCCTGGAACCGGTGGCCCTAAATTAGGGACGTGCTACTGCTTATAGCCAATTGAGTTGCTCACGGTGGTCGTTAAACCCACTATCAAAAAAAAAAGATATTTATTTGCTTTGGAAGAAAGCAAACTTATCGGGGAAATAATTAATTTAGCTTACTTGCTCAAACACATTACTTGCTCTTTCCTTTCCAATTGTTTTTCCTGCAAAGACAATTGGAAAGGAAAGAGCAAGTAATGTGTTTTGTGTGGAATGGTACAAAAAGACAAATGAAATAATAAATTTAAAATATAATGAGACGCGAACAGGTATGCAAGCAAATAAAACAAAAGTATTCTTTGCCTTTGAAGCACGTACGCATGTGAAAAAAACACCTAAATATGAAATGGTTTAATTTAACAGAGTATGTATTTAGAAGTAAATATTAGAAACATAATTGAGACAATTTAATTAAAATTCAGCTCACAGAATCCTTAAAACACATTTCCGTCACGAAATATTTGGCAAATGTCTAGATGTAACATTTACACTGCTGACAATCCAAAATAGAACACCAAGAAGGACACGTGGTAGCAAAGCCAGATTTACTGGACACATAACAACAGATACAAAGATGAAACGATTGAGTTTACAGGCCCGTGCGACTTGCGGAACACGCAGACATCAATAGTTCGTGTGGCCCCCATGGCTGGCAATAACGGCCGCTACACGCCGCAGCATCGAACGAAAGAGACTTTGGATGTGGGCTTGGGGTGAGTCGGTTCAGGCCGCTTCCACACGTTGCCACAGTTAATCAGACGTAGCCACGGGTGGCGCTTGGCGGGCCACTCGGTTGCCGATCAGCGACCAGACGTGTTCGATGGCCGACATATCGGGAGAACAGGCAGGCCACGGCAGCAGTGACACCAGGTGGGCCGTGAAGAATTGTTGTATGATGCGTGCCACGTGCGGACGCGCATTGTCTGTTGAAACGTGGCCGCTGGAAGGTCCTGTAGGTAAAAGGGGACTACAGGCTCCAAAACGTCGGAGTTGCAGCGGTGGCTGTTGCGTGTACCGGCGATGCGTACCAGAGGTGTGCGGGTGTCATACCCAATTGCGCCCCGAACCATAACGCCAGGCGACGGACAGGTATGACGATGCATAATGCAGGCGTCATACAGTCTTTCGCCGTGGTGCCGCCATACGCGGATCCGACCATTGTGGTGTTGCAGGCAGAAGCGGGATTCGTCGGAGAAGACAATGTCGTGCCATTCCGTTGCCCAGGTGCGGCGTTCAACGGCCCCCTACCGTCGCACCCGCCGGTGGTGTAACGTCAATGGTAATTGGAGCAATGGGAGCCGTGCGACAAGTCTCCGCACCTGCAGATGACGTGGAACGGTACGTGCTGACACAGGTTCTTGCGCAACACACCCTAATTCCTGCGCTAACGTTCGTGATGTGGCGGTGCGAGCCGTCAATGCCCACCGCACAACATGCCGGCACTCTCGCTGGGTGGTGTGCCGCGGCTGCAGCAATCGCTCACGTCGGTCCGTCCGCCTCTCCTGCACCCACCGAATCCACAGTCGCCTAACTGTGGCTGGATGTCGTCCCACACGGGCACCGATGTCTCGGTACGATAAACCGCTGTCGCGATAAGCCACTATTCGTCCTCTTTCGAACTCTAAAACGTGCTGGAATGACTGCCGTATTCTGCGACGAGGCATCAGGAAGCTTCCCACACACAAGTCCGGCAGCACAACACACTTCCACTACTTACACCCCGCCTTCTGTGCACCCTTCTTATAGAGTTTCTCGGTGGCGTGCCAGGGGTACATGATTTGCATATGCCATGGAATGCTAATCGTTTGCATGTCCTCTCGCGGGCGACGCGTGCTGCGAATTTCAGGCCAATCGGATGCTTCCTTCTTGGTGTTGCATTTTGTGTGGCCAGTAGTGTATATAAAGAAGAACATGAAATTGAAATGTATGCTATATTTAAGGAAGTAAATGAAAATAATTCTATGGACGTCATTATTAAAACATGTTAGAATATTTCCTACTTGTAGAAAGTGGACATTTAAATGAGCCAAAGACTGACAAGTTAATATTAGGTAACAAAAACAAGTTTGTGCGTTTTCGGTAGAATACGCTGCAATGACTTGTTTTATTTTGCAGTGGTTTGCAGAGCGCGATTTTTTAAGTTCCTCATAAGGCACAGATACTTGTTAGTCAATAGGTGGGATCTCTAACTTGGAGTGTATTACAGAGGGTGAGTCGAAAGTTTTGCAATGTTTTGATCACTTTATGTCTTCATATGTACTTTTAGGCGAAAGCTGGCAAAGTATAGGCCATCGTGTTGCACCGTCGTTAGCCATCTGTCTACCAGTTCTTTGATTCTGTGGCGGTACCAGTTCTTATCCTTCGAGGCGAAGAACTCCTTCACCCCAGCTGCCGTCCCCAAAGGAAGTTGGCCACGGACCGCAATAAGTAATAATCCAACGGGGTAAGGTCCGGACTATATGCTGGTTATGGCATCAGTTCGATGCGCTCAAGTTCCTGGAGTTTTTCCCGGCTTGTTCGCGCGATATGAGGCCGATCGTTGTCCTGCTGTAGGAGAGCGCGCTTTCTGTTCACCAGTGCATGGTATGCCGTTTGGAAGGCGGGGGCGGGGGTACCTCCCCTTCCAAAACGGCATACATCCGCTCCAGCTGTACAGCATTAATTGCCCATTTCTTTGTTTTTTTAAAAGTTTTTTTTTTCAAAATGTACTGGGAACAGCAAGTCTTCTAAGTGTATTGAATAAATGCATATATGAATGCATTGCAATAAATTTGAAAAGGGTTGCAGTCAGAAATATAGGGGTACTCAGAAATATCGGAGGGGACATATCTCTTCCGTCTCCCCCGCCAGCGACGCTCATGTTTTAAGTCTCCTAGACCTCCTCATTTTTTTATTTGCTTCACACGCTTTCAGGGGCAGCTGTAGATGCACCTACTGCGCAGTGGCGACTCCCATGGCTCAATCTGGCAATAAGACCTTTTTCATTTTTTTCTTTTTTACATGATTGTCTTGCATTGCACTGTAGGCATACGGTATGTTATGCTTGGTGTGAGTATAATCATGTAAAAGAGGAGTTCTCGCGACACTTGTAGTCAAATTTACTCACCTAAGATATTAGAACGCTGTTATAAAGACATCTGTTAACCTAGAAATGCTACAGATTCCGGCTGCTTTCTTTTGTTGGGCTCGAGAGGAAAGGGAAGGATTTCTTTTACATAGATCCCACAAATGTTCATTATTTCTTTACACGATGAATAGAAGATAACAACAATTCGTTTCTCTGTGAAGAACACGTTTAATTTTATTTCGCCATTACATATTTTTTTTCATTATTCAAATACTGAGAAGAAGCGAGATCTGAGATCTCTCCATTCTTCATAACAAGCTCTTCGGAGTGCAAAGAAGAATATTAAGAATTTTTGTAATGACGACTTCATTCACAAAACATGATAACTAAATACATTAATGGACTGTTACGTTGGTAATTCCCAGTTAAGGTGAATGCCATGAATTACTATAGTTTTTTTTTGTGTGTGTGTGTGTGTGTGCGCGTCGTGGAGGAGTTCGACTTTCTAGAGCTACTGATGACGATCTACGCTCTGGCTCATCGTGTGATATTGAAGTACTATACAAGGTAGGTTAGTAAACTCTAGACTTTATCTGACATTCAATAGTTCAACTGTGGCACTTTCCATAAAAACTAGAAAACAAGAATTCTTAAATCAGGATATTACGAATCGTTCTTTTGTATACAGAGGCTTGCAGAAGAATCTTTTCACACACTTCCTAAAAGAGGGGTATTTTACTTGTCTGGTTGAGACCAAACAGGGTAGTTCAATGCACATGTCGATGCAATTTAAGCATCGAAGTTTTCATCTTTTCCCCTTTTTTGTTCAGGAATTTTTGCAGTCTTCAGTAGCGTTGACTAGAATTGTTTATAAATCTGACACTACTTCTATTCACATTCCGTATTACAACTGTTAAAAGAATGTTCTAGCTTTGTCCAAGCAGTATTTTTTTAATGAATCTTGAAGTACCTAGCAATCCCGGGCATTTCAGAAGCAATCAAGTACCTGACAGGGCTCATAAAGCAACACGACATCTCATATTTTCTTTTCCTTTATTATTCTTTTTGGGTCGGACGCGACAACTGATAGAACAGAGATCGATAAACATGCTTTGAAGCTACCAAAAAATCTACATCATTACCACAATGAGGGTCTTTTGTAAATCATGGGATGCACGAAAACTTGCATCATTGAGTACATAATTTCTTTCACGCATACAGAACTAACAGAATCTTTGAATCGGTCCGCCACATAACACAGGTCAAAAATTTTTTACTTTGTTTTCCTAACATGGGAGAAATAAGGTGTTTTTAACTAATTTCGGGGTGCTGAATTCAAATATGACTGTAGAAACTCGCCATCACGTACAGTTTTTTGTGTGTGAACATTTGCTATATTTCCAGATACATATATACAATGCAAGATGTACACTTTACAGCTTCATATTGTAATGTATTACAGCTTCGCATTGCAATGTATTACAGCATTTATGTATCTTGTTAGCTATAGAATTAACGTTACAAAGTATAAATACCATATTTATATATCACTGCATATGAGACAGAAAAAGAAATAGAGTAAACAATGTTAGCACAAATGTAAATGTATACGCACATTCTCGTATACCCGTACAAGCATTTAATTTTTTTCTCTTATGTTTTGTGTTGTCCTCCTTCTGCAAAAACCAGCAGTAATCACTCATGATTGAGAGATCCCTACTTCCTTGATACCTCTCCTCCATCGTTCCGTTATGTTAGTGGAACCTTTCTCCTTGTCGTTGACTGCTCCTAGGTCGTCAGGAAAGAAATCCAGATGCGAATAGAGGAAATATATGCTTAAGGACATCCGGCACCCAAGGTTTTTATAGTTCTTGAGAAGGTTGTGAATCAGCTGTTTGTAGTTACCCTTTTTGTGGTAACCCAGAAATCCCTTGACCACAGATGTGAAAGTTTGTCATGCGGCAAGCTCCGTGCTGTTTAGCTTTACGGTAAAAACAGAATCACGCAGTAGTTTCCGTATCTGAAGACCAACGAAGATGCCTCCTTTGAGTTTTGCATCACTTAATTGCGGAAATATTTACTTTAAATGTAAGAAACCTGGGCCAATTTTGTCCATAGCCTTTACAAAGTTTTTCAACAGCCCCAGTTTGATATGAAGTGGTGGAAACAGCACATCAGAGTGATTAGCTAAGGGCTTGTGACAAACGTTACTCTCTCCAGGAATAAAAACATCTTGTTTAGGCCAGTCTGTCCGTTCGTAGTGTTCTGCTGTGTCCCTACTGTCCCACATACAAAGAGAACAATAAAATTTGGCGAAGCCACTTTGAAGCCCGAGCAAGAGTGATATCACTTTCATATCACCGCATATTTGACCACCTAAACTGGTCATATTGTATTTCAGTAAGAATTTTGTCCATGCTTTCATACGCCTGCTTCATTACTACATCATGTGTTACTGGAATGGAAGGCTTCTGGTTTCCGTTGGGCAAAAGGACAGCTTTAAACTAACCTTGGATGAATCGATAAATAGATGCCATTCCGTAGGATCGTGAGATATTCCTAATTCTGTCATTATCTTCGGAATATCTAAACAAAAACACATACCATCCTGCATTACATAGAAATAACTTAGACCCAAATTTATATTTCTGAACACAAACACACGTCTACTCTTCACTAGCAGGTTCCACTCTTGCAGCCGGAAACTAAAAGTTCAGCTTGTTGTTTGGAAAAACGTAGGTCTCGAACGAGATCATTCAGCTCATGTTTCTCAATCAAGTGAGGCTCGTCCAAGTGTTTAGGAGTGTGTGTATGTAAGATACGGATCTTCATGTGCATCCATATCATCATTGCATGAATTTGAATCCATCTCTTCACAGTTCAATGGAGATTTTGGTATAGGAAGATCTTACCCATGCGGACTTTATTTTACTTTTATTTTTATTTGAAAAGCCAATCACTTTGGTTAAACAAAAATAAAAATCTTCCACTTGGCTCACGCCAAATCATCGAAACTGCGAAAGACATGTTGGCTCAGGCCAAATCATCGGAATTGTGAAAGCCATGTTGGCTCACGCCAAATCATCGTGAACTGCGAAAACCACGGATTTCAGCTTACCTTTCAAACATTCATTCAGGCCTTCAAAGCAGACATATGGAGCCCACAATTTATTTTGATCTCGAACATTTCATCGAAAGTAAAAATAGTAAGCTTTCCTCACATCTTTGTCAATGGACGATTCTGCGAATTCATAATATACTGTCTGCACACATAGCAAAACTTATGCAAAACAATAATACATCCGCGACGATCCCTTTTCTCCATTTCGCCAACTTTTGCTCATAAACATGAAACTGGTGTTTTTTCCTTCACTGCAAAAAACAGGAATGGCGGTTGGGATGCGGTTACATGTTCTCTGCCCGTGAAAAAATCAGTTCCCACCCATAATATGTTCGGTGGCGAAATATGTAAATAAAAAGATCGAATGTCCTTTTACATGCCTACAAGCGCAAATGTGAAACAATAGTACATATTTAATGCCTCATAACAAAAAAAAAAGAAAAAAGAAAATGTGACGTGGTGGGCATTTTCCAAGGTTAGATCTGAAGTCAGCACCCAAAAATTAGTTAAAAACAGCTGCATTTTTTCATGTTATATAAACGTTGTAGACCAATGTGATTAGTTGGACTTAACGCCATTCATTATAATACACTGCTGGCCATTAAAAGTGAAACACCAGGAATATAGCATTCCAAGAGCTCGAAAGTAGGGCATTCCAAGAGCTCGAAAGTAGGGCATTCCAAGAGCTCGAAAGTAGGGCATTCCAAGAGCTCGAAAGTAGGGCATTCCAAGAGCTCGAAAGTAGGCAGAAGGGCTGAACATAGGCGCACATGTAAATAATCAATCGGGCAGTACATATGGAAATTATGTGACACAATAACGCCCCCTGGAAGTCGTATAAGAGGGGTGAACAAGGAGCCGGTGTTAAGCATTTGAAGTGGGGTTGCTCGTTGCCCATGGCCACGAACAGCTGCAGAACGCCCCGTCGAAAGCAACGGCAGCCTTACCAGCAGGTTTCCGACTTCGATCGCTGAAAAATTGTGACATATCGGGAATGCTGATTATCACTCAGAGACATCGGGGCTCGAGTGGCACGACATGTGGCCACGGTGGGGAGAACATGGCGTCAGTAGGTAGTGGATGAAGGAACACACCAAAGTGTCGGATCCCAACGGCCCCGTCATACCACCGAATGATGGGACTGACATTTCTTGCGCATGACCGTGACGGATCGCACAGCCACATCGACCACCGTAACTCAAGAGTTCGGATTTGTAGAACAACACCCAGTCTCCGCACGGGCGGTCCGACGTCGTATGCAGGAGTGAGGCATGTTTCCCTCCTCACCCATTACTTCGGCTACCTTTGACTGTACGACACCAGCGTCTGCGACTGCAGTGGTGCCAAGAACGTAGCGCAGGAAGGAACGAATAGCTAGGCAACGTGTTTTTCGACGAATCCCGCTTCAGTTTGAAGCACCATGATGGACGAATCCGTGCCTGTCGGTACCGCGGTGACCTGCTGAGTGAGTCCTGCACTATGTTGGGCCATACCGGCCCGGCACCAGGCATTATATTACGGGGTGCCATTGGATTCCACTCCAGCATGCGCCTCGACCGCATTACCAGTACGTTGAACAGCCATCGTTACATCACTGAGGTGTTGGAGCCTGTTGTTCTACCATATCTTCAAGGACTGTTTTATGTCATTCATCAACAGTCTTCCTTGGCCAGCGCAGTCCCCAGATATGTCGCTTATTGAACACGTGAGGTCATGTTCGCTGAATGACTGGCACCTCAGTGACCACTCCCGGCTACAACGGAGGAGCTGTGGCATCGTATCGAAGCAGCGTGGACGGACATTCCCCAGACGCACATTCAACGTCTCTTCCTCTCGATGTCGGACCGCGTAGCAGCTGTAATTGCTGAGCCTGTGAGTACTTCTGCAACGACAAAATTATGTTTTAATTCTTTAATTATCAGTCTTATTCCATTGCACAAACCTCGTTGTTTATCGAGGTTTCTCAGGAGCATGATAATAGCTCCAATCTTCAACTTTAGTCTGTGAAGTGGCATTCCTAATGGAGTTTACTCATTCAAAAACTCTATAGGATAATACCGTTCAGGATTTTCTTCGCCGTCGGCATCAATTGAATCAGAGTTTAAGTTTGGTCTAAAACATAATAGCAAACTCATTAGATCTTGGAGCCTTATAACGCTTTTGATCATTTCTACGATCTTTAATAATAGCCATTGATACATTAGAAGAATCAGCATTATTCATTCGAGCATCTTGAATACTTTCTTGCTCGACGTCATAAAGCATTTTACATACTTCCACAAATGGATTATTTTCTGTCATGAATGTATTCAGTGTTTGTAACAGATCTTTTTTGGCCCATACTACTTTCTCGCATTTGCACTCTTAGGGCAGCAGCCTCATCAGGATCCAATATGTACAGTTGCCCGTATTTCGGCTGTTCACCATTATCAGGTTGCAATGCTCCTGCACGATGATAGATTGATCTATTTATTCTAAAGCAATAAGGCCCATAACCTGGTGGAGGAGCCATTTGTGCTACCATCGATACAAATGCGAGAGAACTATTAACCGACCGTATGTTAACCATAAAGTTTTTTGAATGCTCATGCTGATTTCATAAGTTGTTCAATTAATGAGGAAGTGTGAATAGGATCTAATTTTACTGCTCCTTTTGATCAACATTTAGAAAATTTACCATCTGAAGGTCTTCCTTGGGCAAAGTTTTTGGCTTTATAAAATTCACAAATTTCCTCAAGAGTGTCTCGCTAAAGTCTTTTCATCGTCTATATGGTTTAAAGCTACATGACGTGTAGCATTTGTTTCTTGTTGTCGGTTCGTTGAAGTCCTCTGAACCTCTGGAGCACAGTGTTCATTCCTTTGTTCGGGGGTCGTATTTTGTGCCTCTGCAATATGTACATATGTCATGTGCTGAGATTCAACTTCAATATGTTCCAGCGTCATATTATTAGTACGGCGATCACGCAAACGTCGAATTTCAGAATTTCTTTCAACAGCACTGCATTTTTGTCTTTTTTTTTTTTTCTGGTATGTTCAGCATTCCGGAAGTTAACATCTTGTCTTTCGACTCCAGTGCGTTGTTCGCGCCTTGCTCGATCGTAATAGCCTCTTTTTTTTTTTTCGTATTGGGGGTTTAACGACTACATTGAGCAACTCAATGGGCTATAAGCAGTCGCCCGTACCTAATTTATTGCCACTGGTTCCAGGGAAGGGAGAAACTTTGTGTCGTAAGAGAAACACAACATCCATGCCTCACCGGGATTCGAACCCGGATCCCTCTCGGACGAATAAGCAGAAGCCATCGCTTAGACCACTGCGCCACCTGGGCGACAAATAGGTTTGCGGCGTTTATCTTCAATTTCTTCATCTAATGAAGGAGGTAAAAAATTTTTTTACGCGGCATAAGCGAGGTTCAAAACAAAAGTCAAGTTCGCGAAGGAAACTAATGTTCGTCTTTGCTTTACTGAAATAAAAGTGATCCACGTCGTCTCAAATACGTTTTAAGGTAGTTCCACCTAAAATCTCTGCCTTATGTTTCCAATGGTAAAACTTCTTCACATAGTTTCTTCGCAATTAATGTATTCCCAAGGATGAAAACTTGCACATCGATAAAATTGAGTTTAAGTTATAGCATGGGATACTTAATACTTGCTAAAACACAACCATAATTATATTAAAAATCAATCATTTTTCTTTGAGTAATGTTCAGACCTGTTTACAGATGGCGCAACATGTATAATGATGACGTCAGTAGACAGACAAATGTTGATTGCTTAGCTATGGTTATGTTTTAGCAAGTATTAAGTATCCCATGCTATAACTTAAAGTTAGTTTTATCGATGTGCAAATTTTCATCCTTGGGAATACACTAATCGCGAAGTAAATTTGTAAAGAAGTTTTACCATTGGAAACATGAGGCAAAGATTTTAGGTGAAACCACCTTAAAATTAATAAATTTCTAAGTATTAACGGCTATTAAATATTTTTATGAGGAAAATGCATGAAAAAATTATAAACTTGTACCTTTTAATATATAAATAATAAACATCTTGCAGTCTAGAACGGTATTCTTCAACTCCCACCGCACTCGAAGGAAAAAACAACAACAAAAAAACTCCAAACTTCGAACGAAAGAAAAAAGATGTAAACAAAATTAAACAGAAACGGTTACGGATAACACGCTATGAGCATCGGAATATAAATGTTCGTCTTTTTCTGGTGAATAGCGTAATAAAGCATATCAAGAGTATGTAAAGTAGAGCCTTAATTCCTGACGTAGTTTTCCTATATCTAAAGAGCTGAGCCGCCCGGACGAATGATCAGAGGCCATTCGTCCGGGTGGCTCAGCTCTTTAGATGTAGGAAAACTACGTCAGGAACCAAAGCCTAAAGATAGCAAAGGGACATCTCAGTAAGGGAAGAAAACAGATTATGGCACTGAGAAAAGAAGATCTTTCTATAACAAGAAATAGAGGCGAAATTTTGACAAGAGTGAAAGATTTCTACTCCAAATTATATGAAAGGGATGATACATGCACTCCAGACATCATGAAAGATACCAGCACCAGAGTTCCTCTAGTCCTTCCAGCAGAAGTTGCACATGCAATCAAGAACATGAAGCGGGGAAAAGCTATAGGAGAAGATGGAATTACTGTAGACATCATACAAGACCCCGCACGGGGATAACTGGTTTTCCAGTTATTTGGGGAGCGGCGCCCCCACGGCCCGAGCTGACCTTGTGACGGGTCATCATCTGATGTCATGCCACCGCTTGATTTTTATTTTGGTGCTATTGGTGTTTGCAGGGACGGCTGTTCATCCAGCTGTTTGGTATTCGCGGCCCCACGATCCCGAGCTGGTCTTGTGTCTCGCTTTTTTGTTTTTCTTTATTTTCTCCACTGGCTAGTTGCCCGTGTTGTATTCTACCTAATCGCTACCACGTTATGTACTAACACCCCGATCTTGTGGTTTTGTTACCCTCCACCACTAACTGTTTTATATTAACCGCTCAGTTCGTAGGTTGCTGAGATTCCGTTTAGGTTCCCTTCCAGGATTTGTCTTCTTTAGATTTCTTTTTTTCCTTTTAGCTGGTTTGGGTGCTAGACCTACCTGCATGTTTGCCGCGTGCGGAGACCCGTGAGGCGGAAATGGGATGTCTGGCGGCTGAGGTCGCAGGAGACCGGATAAGTGCCTCCTGTGTACCAACACTCCTCTTCGACCCCGGCTTCGCTGTAAACGGGAGGCTAGAGACTAACCCACCTCTAGTCAGAAGTCTTGTACCAAGTTGTGTACACGGCTTTAGCGGCTTTTTTGTCGTATAGCACGGCAGGGTGAGCCCGGGGGCTGTGGGATCATGCCAAAGGCGTTGGCATGACGGTACCCGGAGGCCGAAGTGTCCGCCGAGTGCGTGTGATCACAGCCAACGGACTATATCTGCAACGTATAAGCTCCAGAACTGTGTCCAGCGTCATTTCCTTGGCTTGCAGACCTCCAGTTCTCCCTTGTAGGGCTCGGTGGTGGGTGGAGTAGTCTACAGACGAATCCTTCTCCTTTTTCCATGGGTAAACCCAAAAACAAACGCTCCAAATTCAAGTCACCTGAGCAAATGATCGTTGACAACGACTCTCCTTCGTCTTCTCAACCTACCAAGTCTCATACCCTTAAACGATCTTTAGACCATGATCTGGACCAAGAATGTGGAACCTCTTCTTCGGCAGCTGTACCAGTCGCTCCGAAGCGTCGTCTCCCCTCGATTGTTGTGAATACGCATGCTACACACTTAGTTGTAGAATCTATCGATCCGAATGAGAGACTGTCCACCAGATCTCCACTCTTCATTTCTAAAGCTTTGGACGCTGCAGTTGGCCCCTTGAAGTCTGTGAGGAAGCTTCGCTCTGGGGACCTGCTTGTCCAAACTTGCAGTGTTTCTCAGAGTAACACTTTTCTGCACCTCACTAGTCTTCAAGGCATTCCTGTAAAAGTGACACATCACCCGTTTCTTAACACCTCTCGGGGTGTTATTTCAGAGTTTGATCTCTTGCCATGCAGTGAAGACGAATTGGTGACTGAACTTGCAGATCAAGGTGTTATTGCTGCACGTCGTATGATGTTCCGGCGCGATGGTTCTTTGATTAAGTCAAAAAATGTCATCTTGACTTTTAACTCCCCGAAAGTTCCGACCGAAATCAAGGCTGGCTACTTGGTCTGTGGAGTTCGCCCGTACATTCCCAGTCCTCTGCGCTGTTTCAGGTGCCAGAGGTACGGGCATTCCCAACGTTTCTGTAAGAGTTCCGCTCGTTGCGCAAATTGTGGCTCCAGTGAACATGACAGGGATGGTTGCACTTCTGCGGCCTGCTGTGTTAACTGCGGTGAGGCCCATGCAGCTTACTCCCGCAACTGTATGAAATGGAAGGACGAGATGGCGATCCAGCGCCTCAAGACCCTGGAAGGCCTCTCGTACCCTGCTGCCAAGGCCAAGTTGGGTATACCCACTAACCGACAGCGCACTTTTGCCGCAGTAGTTCAGTCTCTGCCACAACCCGTGCAGCCCTTTGTGCAGCGCCCTGTAGCTCTCGCCGCCCTTGCCAAGCGATCTACAGCTGACCAAGCGACACAGGTGTTTTTCCCCGAGCTCGAGATTTTTCGACTACCTGATTCTGGGACTTCTCTTTTGCAGCCGACCGTCTCTTCCAGTTTCCATCCGAAAGCCTGCACGTGCGGAAGACCCGGCCCTCAATCCGCAAAGGCGTGCAGTGTCCATCCAACTGTCTCGGCCTCAGCGAGGTCCCCACCCTCAACCAACATTATAGAGGAACATAGGGGGGAGGAGAGTGACAGTTCGTCCCCAGCCTCAAACAACATTGCAGAGGAACATGGGGGGAGGAGAGTGACAGTTCGTCCCCGCCCTCTGCCAGCATTGCAGAGGAGTGTGGGGGGAGGAGAGTGACTCATCCTTTGTGTAAATATATATATATATATATATATATATATATGTGTGTGTATATATGTATATAATTCTAATAGTAAATTAATAAATTTTTATATAAACCTAATTAACTACCTTGTCTTCACAGCTTTCATTATACTCTTTTTCAACTTTTACCAAGCCTGTCTGCTCTTAATCATTTTCCACGTTTTTAAAAATCTGTGGCTGATAGTTCTTTGTCTGGCGCTCTTTGGCCAAACCTGGCCCTTGCGCCAATAAAATCCACCAACCAACCAACCATCATACAAGAAGCAAGTGGAGAAATCGAAACAGTACTCGCCGAAATGTTCACTCGATGCCTTAATGAAGGAAAGATTCCTGAGGATTGGAACAACGCTACAATGATCCTGCTAGAGCGAGGGAATATGAACTTCCATTGTGCATGGCTTTTATCGATTATGAAAAAGCCTTTGATTCGGTGAAACCATCAGCAGTTACAATGGCTCTGAAAACCTGCGGTATTGAAGATGCATACATTAATATTATTAATAACATCTATGAAAATGCAAGTGCAAAGATTCGGCTGTTTGAAAATATAACACACGTAAAAATTGGAAAGGGAGTGAGACAAGGTGACACCATATCTCCGAAGCTCTTTAATGCCACATTGGAAGGTGCTTTTCAGTCGCTGAGCTGGGAAAACAAGGGGATAAAGATTAATGGAGATTATCTAACCCACCTTCGTTTTGCTGATGACGTAGTCATTTTTGCAACTACCCCATCAGAGCTGCAGAGTATGATCCAGGAACTTGCTGACAAGAGTAAAGAAGTGGGATTAAAAATGAACTTTCAGAAGACAAAAGTGATGTTCAATGCTTTTACAAGAAATGAAGATTTATCGATTGATGGAGAAAAGCTGGAGATAACAGACACGTACGTTTATCTTGGACAGCAGATATCAAGTGAGGGTCACATTGATGAAGAAATTAATCGGCGTACAAAACTTGCCTGGAGAGCTTTTGGAAGAAACAGCATAATTTTGAAGAGCAATATGCCATTATGTCTTAAAAGAAAAGTGTTTGATCAATGCATCCTTCCAGTGCTTACGTATGGTGCAGAGACGTGGACCTTAACTAAAAGAGACATACAAAGGCTGCAGACAACTCAAAGTAGCATGGAGAGGTGCATACTTGGTGTAACCAGGAGAGATAAGAAGAGGAACTCGTGGATCCGAAAGATGACAAGAGTGGAAGACATCATGATCAGAGTTAAATCCCTGAAATGGCAATGATCTGGACATACTGCCAGAAGGACAGATCATCGATGGACAGCTGAAATTTTAGATTGGATTCCAAGGGACAGGAAAAGACCCAGAAAAAGACCACATGGGAGATGGGTGGATGAAATTCGAAATTATGCAGGGGTGACATGGAAGAGACTGGCACAAGACAGACCGTTGTGGAGGAAACTTGGAGAGACCTTCGTCCAGCAGTGGATTGATAATGGTTGACAATGATGATGATGATGATGATGATATATATATATATATATATATACATAGGGATGTAAGGTCAGGTGATGCGTAACATCACAGCCTCTCCTTGACAAATGTCAACCCCGCCTTCTCGTGGTGCATCCTGTTACCACTAAAGGGGCTCTGACGACCGCCAATAGCGGTATAACTATACCATCGGTATTAGAGGAAATGCTATCCCACACACACCAACCCGCTTGGCCAGCGTGGTGAGTTATGGCCGAACCCCTCCAAAATGACTCCACAACTTCAATATTGGCCCTCAGTATCCGGCAGCTGGAATGTACCTGGCCAAGGCAGCGGCCAGTGCGACATGAAGAGAGAGGGTGCTAAGAATCCCAGGAGGACCGGACTAGGCTTCCATCTGATGTTGACTTTAGCTACGTATAATGGACGCTCCCTATCTTCTGATTCAAGGCTTCTTGAATTGGAAGAGGAACTACAAAGGATCAAGTGGGACATCGTGGGGCTAAGTGAGGTAAGGAGAAAAGGAGAAGATCTCATCGAACTGAAAAGTGGACATCTCTTCTACTATCGTGGGACAGATACTGGCAGAACTAGTGGTGTTGGATTTATAATAAACAAGAAACTGAAGGATAAAGTTGTAGAAGTTGAAAGTTCCTCTGACAGAGCTGCACGACTTGTTATCCAACTCTCGAAAAGATACCAGTCTCAGATTATTCAAACTTATGCACCCACCACAAGTCATCCTGAAGAAGAAATTGAAAAATTTTATGAGGAAATTTGTCATCTAAATAATAAAGGTAAGCAGCACTTGAAAATAATTATGGGAGATTTCAATACAAAAATAGGGCAACGGCAACAGAATGAAACTTCAGTAGGTAAATTCGGTCATGGCAACAGAAACCAGCGTGGAAATACTCTCGTTGAGTTTGCAGAGGCAGAAGGGTTTTTCATCTTGAACTCCTTTTTCAAGAAAAAGCCACACAGGAAATGGACATGGAGACATCCAAATGGGACGACAAGTGAAATTGATTTTATTATGTGTAACAAAAAATTCGTCATAGAAGACTGCAGTGTGCTAAACAAGTTCAACACAGGTAGTGGCCATAGATTGGTGAGATGTAAGATGCACCTCAACACTAAACTCGAACGTGGCAAGCTCATAAGACAAACAAAATGTATTGACATAACCAACCTTAAAAAACACCATAATACCTTCAAGGTGGAACTGAAGAACAGATTCTCTGCCTTAGAAGGCCTAACATCGGAAGAAGTGGATATTTCTGAAGTTAACAGAAAAGTAACCAAAGCTCTTATGGAAACAGCAAGAAAATTAGCTGGGTCTAAGAACAAATTGCATGTGAACAAAATATCAGGAAAAACCAAAATGTTGATGGAAAAAAGAAGAGAGATGAGGAAAACTAAAGAAGATGCGACTTCCAAAGTGGAATATATAGAGCTATGCAAGACAGTACAAAAAAGTATCACTGAAGGCGTAAGGAAATTCAACTGTGAACTAGTAAGGAAAGCAATTGAAAACAACCAAAGCCTAAAGATAGCAAAGGGACATCTCAGTAAGGAAAGAAAACAGATTATGGCACTGAGAAAAGAAGATGGTTCTCTAATACGAAATAGTGGCGAAATTTTGACAAGAGTGAAAGATTTCTACTCCAAATTATATGGAAGGCATGATACATGTACTCCAGACATCATGAAAGGTACCAGAGTTCTTCCAATCCTCCCAGCAGAAGTTACACATGCAATCAAGAACATGAAGCGAGGAAAAGCTCCAGGAGAAGTTGGAATTACTGTAAACATCATGCAAAAAGCAAGTGGAGAAATCGAAACAGTACTCGCCCAAATTTTCACTCGATGCCTTAATGAAGGGAAGATTCCTGAGGTTTGGAACAACGCTACAATGATCCTGCTACATAAAAAAGATGACATTGAGGATCTCAGGAACTACAGACCTATCAACCTCCTATCAGTGGTTTATAAAATCTTCACTAAAGTTCTTTCACACCGCTTGAAAGTAACACTGGACATGGCTCAACCGAGAGAACAAGCTGGATTCAGGAGTGGCTACAGCACAATACATCATATCCATGTACTGAGAGAACTAATTGAAAGAGCGAGGGAATATGAACTTCCATTGTGCATGGCTTTTATCGATTATGAAAAAGCCTTTGATTCGGTGAAACCATCGGCAGTTACAATGGCTCTGAAATCCTGCGTTATTGAAGATGCATACATTAATATTATTAATAACATATATGAAAATGCAAGTGCAAAGATCCGGCTGTTTGAAAATACCACACACATAAAAATTGGAAAGGGAGTGAGAAAAGGTGACACCATAACTCCGAAGCTCTTTAATGCCACATTGGAAAATGTCTTTCAATCACTGAACTGGGAAAACAAAGGAATAAAGATTAATGGAGACTATCTAACCCACCTTCGTTTTGCTGGTGACGTAGTCATTTTTGCAACTACCCCATCACAGCTGCAGAGTATGATCCAAGAACTTGCTGACAAGAGTAAAGAAGTAGGATTAAAAATTAACTTTCAGAAGACAAAAGTGATGTTCAATGCTTTTACAAGAAATGAAGATTTATCGATTGATGGAGAAAAGCTGGAGATAACAGACACGTACGTTTATCTTGGACAGGAGATATCAAGTGAGGGTCACATTAATGAAGAAATTAATCGTACGAATCTTGCCTGGAGAGCTTTTGGAAGAAACAGCATAATTTTCAAGAGCAATATGCCATTATGTCTTAAAAGAAAAGTGTTTGATCAATGCATCCTTCCAGTGCTTACGTATGGTGCAGAGACGTGGACCTTAACTAAATGAGACATACAAAGGCTGCAGACAACTCAAAGAGCATGAAGAGGTGCATGCTTGGCGTAACCAGAATAGATAAGAAGAGGAACTCGTGGATCCGAAAAATGACAAGAGTGGAAGACATCATGATCAGAGTTAAATCCCTGAAATGGCAATGGGCTGGACATACTGCCAGAAGGACAGACCATCAATGGACAGCCGAAATTTTAGATTGGACACGAAAAGACCCAGAAAAAGACCACATGGGAGATGGGTAGATGAAATTCGAAAGTATGCGGGAGTGACATGGAGGAAACTGGCACAAGACAGACCGTTGTGGAGGAAACTTGGGGAGACCTTCGTCCAGCAGTGGATTGATAATGGTTAACAATGATGATGATGATATATATAATTTTATATTTAATAACACGATAAATTTTTAAGACCGTAACTGAAGTCCAAAGAATTATAACTGAAATACAATGAAACGAAAATACAAAATTGCGAAGCTAATATCTCGGTTGCGCAATATGTAGAAGACTGAAGGAATTAGCGAATTATAGAGTTATGAAACAACAACAAAGGAATATCGAAGAAAACAAATTTTGTGAAGACAGGAACGTAGAAAAATAAAAATAAAATAAAACTGAAAAAAACAGGTTGCCTTCATCAGGAGAGCAACAATCCGGGGAGTGACTTTTCGGGTATCAGTGAACGACTAGAAAAAACCAACAGTCGACTGATCCTGCTCCCGAAGCCACTAAATCGAGACCAGTTAGAATGAGAAACAACCGAATGCTAAAAAACTGTAGAAAACAAAGAAACGGTAGCTCACCCAAAGATGGTGCGAACCCTGCGGCCGGAGTAAACAGCTGAACAACCACTACCACTGAAATACGAAGGAAAGGAACAAGAAAGAAATAATTAACACGGAAATGTTGTATAAAATGTTAAGCAAAAACGGGGAACCTAATTGGCCGAACCAGGTGAGCGTAACGATAGACGAACAAGGCGAGCGTAACATATAACGATATGTATATATAGAATGAAAATATTACAGAACAAAAATACAAAATTTTAAAACAAGTAAAAAACTGGAACCGGTTGCCGTCATCAGGAGAGCATCAACCTGTGGGAGTGGCCTTTTCTAGTACCAACAAAGCGAGAAGGCAAGCCAAAATTGTCGGTTGGTCATGCTCCCTCGGCCACAAAACCAAATTCTAATAAGAACAAAAAATTACAAAAATCAAGTTTTAAAAAAAGAAGAATTAAAAAAAAATGTAATTCTTCTTTAAAAAAAAAAAAAAAAAAAATATATATATATATATATATATACTTAAGAGCAAAACTGAAGACTAAGGAAAAACTTTAGAATTTAAAACGAAAGTTGCAAAATAACCTGAAGATCGAAACGCGCAATGCAGCAGTTTTGAAAATTCAGAATTCACATTCTATTAAGAAGATACCTAAGCAAAAAAATACATATATAATTTTGACTCACACCAAGTACAACATAGAAAAGGTTATGTATCTACCTGTGTGAGTAAAAAGAGAAAAGATAAAAAAATAAAATAAAACATCTGAATGTAGAAGGTGTCGAGAATACTGAGCCTTGGCTTTATCAAGGACCAGCAAAAACTCTGCATTTTCTCACTTCCACAAAGACCTAGTTGGAAATGGATTTCTGCAAGGCCATAGATGCAAGTAACATTCCCACCTAAAATTGTTTTAAAAAATATATATATGTCATGTCCTCCGCAGAGTTGTATGACCTAGCACTAGTTAACAATTTCGCTTGCATCCATTAACCTTCCTGGCCCGACCCATGCTCTTCATCTGTTACTATTAAACAGAGAGAAGAAGATTAAAGAGAACTCAAGCTGTGAGAGTGACATAATAATTAGAAATAATTTTCAGCTATAACGAAATGCCAAGTTCGTTCGAGAGAGAATTTAAACCTGAAAATCAATGCAAAAGAAATCCAAATTTTTACATTGCAATTAAAAAAGGAAATATTAATTTTTAAAAAGCAGATTTTTGAAAGAAAACTTGAGTCTAAAACCCCCTACTCTACAACTTATGACAGCACGAAAACGAGAATAAGTTAAAGACAATAATTAACTAAAGAAAACTTTGTGAAAGTTATATGACTTAAACAGTTAGTTGCATTATGTACAAAGTATTTCAGCAGTGCTTTAAGTGCATAATTAATTAGTTATTAAGAACTTAACTATTTTGAAAATACAGCGCATAGAAAAGGAACAAGCTTAGCCATCTTCTGTTCCTAGGTACCCCAAAAGACGCGCAAAGTTACCAAGAAAAGAAAGAGTTAAAACCCGCAAAAATGTTAACAGACAAGACCAGGGCCTAAAAGCTGAAAGGCTAAAAATCAACAGAGAAAAAGTACATGAAGTACAAACATTGAACTTATAAAACCTAAAACCCAAATACAAGGAAGAGAGCTTACCTCTTGTGTGACTAAACTTTCTCCTCACAATAGCAAAACATGGCTGACCTCTTCCGCCACTCCCTATTCGCTGGGGGGCAGTGAGGGTGGGGCTGATGGCCTCCTCATACTGAAAGAAACCAACTCGCGGAGATTTAAACCAGAGAAAAAAAAATATATAAACTTAAGACTGTGGATCTGTATGATCAGAAAGAGCAGAATTAACTCTCCAGAATACATGAGAAATATTATAAAATACACGAGTAGTGTATTTAATAATCTTTGCATGTATTAAATCACCTTAGTGAGCTTCTATAGATTAATCAGAATCTTATTAATTTTAATGTTGGTTTTACTACTTTTAGTATAGCTATCCTAGTGATGAATAACTAGTTTTCTTTTTTATTTGTTTTTATTTTCTTTTATAAACAGATTTTTAAGCTTTTTTTGCGATTTTGTTTATTTTATTTAATTTTTTGTTTTAATAGGACCTTCATATCCATAGCACTAAGGTTCCTTTAGGTAGTTAATAGGCATCCTCTAGCCAACTTCCTTACGGCTTTGATTGGTCAGAATCATATTATTAACTGTGTAGAAAATTAAAGCAGATCTGCCAACCTTACTCTATTATTCAGAATAATTTTTCTTAAAGTTCTTTTGATGAAAGAAGAAGGAATTTCGTTCTCTAGAAAGCTATCTAATAGTATATTAATGTGGTAATTGAAGTCCAAATTGTTGCTGCAAATTCTTGAAATTCTTAGGACCTGAGAAATTAGTACATTCTCAATTACTTTGGTTGAAATGTTATTATTCCAGTGTAGATATTTAATTACTTTGAAAGGAAAATTAATCTATAGAAGCTCACTAAGGTGATTTAATACACGCAAAGATTATTAAATACACTACTCGTGTATTTTATAATATTTCTCATGTATTCTGGAGAGTTAATTCTGCTCTTTCTGATCATACAGATCCACAGTCTTAAGTTTATATATTTTTTTCTCTGGTTTAAATCTCCGCGAGTTGGTTTCTTTCTGTATGAGGAGGCCATCAGCCCCACCCTCACTGCCCCCAGCGACTAGGGAGTGGCGGAAGAGGTCAGCCATGTTTTGCTATTGTGAGGAGAAAGTTTAGTCACACAAGAGGTAAGCTCTCTTCCTTGTATTTGGGTTTTAGGTTTTATAAGTTCAATGTTTGTACTTCATGTACTTTTTCTCTGTTGATTTTTAGCCTTTCAGCTTTTAGGCACTGGCTTGTCTGTTAACATTTTTGCGGGTTTTAACTCTTTCTTTTCTTTATAAGTTTGCGCGTCTTTTGGGGTACCTAGGAACAGAAGATGGCTAAGCTTGTTCCTTTTCTATGCGCTGTATTTTCAAAATAGTTAAGTTCTTAATAACTAATTAATTATGCACTTAAAGCACTGCTGAAATACTTTGTACATAATGCAACTAACTGTTTAAGTCATATAACTTTCACAAAGTTTTCTTTAGTTAATTATTGTCTTTAACTTATTCTCGTTTTCGTGCTGTCATAAGTTGTAGAGTAGGGGGTTTTAGACTCAAGTTTTCTTTCAAAAATCTGTTTTTTAAAAATTAATATTTCCTTTTTTAATTGCAATGTAAAAATTTGGATTTCTTTTGCATTGATTTTCAGGTTTAAATTCTCTCTCGAACGAACTTGGCATTTCGTTATAGCTGAAAATTATTTCTAATTATTATGTCACTCTCACAGCTTGAGTTCTCTTTAATCTTCTTCTCTCTGTTTAATAGTAACAGATGAAGAGCATGGGTCGGGCCAGGAAGGTTAATGGATGCAAGCGAAATTGTTAACTAGTGCTAGGTCATACAACTCTGCGGAGGACATGACATATACATATTTTTTAAAACAATTTTAGGTGGGAATGTTACTTGCATCTATGGCCTTGCAGAAACTCATTTCCAACTAGGTCTTTGTGGAAGTGAGAAAATGCAGAGTTTTTGCTGGTCCTTGATAAAGCCAAGGCTCAGTATTCTCGACACCTTCTACATTCAGATGTTTTATTTTATTTTTTTATCTTTTCTCCTTTTACTCACACAGGTAGATACATAACCTTTTCTATGTTGTACTTGGTGTGAGTCAAAATTATATGTGTATTTTTTTGCTTACGTATCTTCTTAATAGAATATATATATATATATATATATATATATATATATATATATACTTAAGAGCAAAACTGAAGACTAAGGAAAAAACTTTAGAATTTAAAACAAAGGTTGCAAAATAACCTGAAGATCAAAACGCGCAACGCAGCAGTTTTGAAAATTCAGAATTCACATTCTATAAAGAAGATACCTAAGCAAAAAAATACATATATAATTTTGACTCACGCCTAGTACAACATAGAAAAAGGTTATGTATCTACCTGTGTGAGTAAAAGGAGAAAAAGATAAAAAAATAAAATAAAACAACTGAATGTAGAAGGTGTCGAGAATACTGAGAATTGGCTTTATCAAGGACCAGCAAAAACTCTTGCATTTTCTCACTTCCACAAAGACCTAGTTGGAAATGGGTTTCTGCAAGGCCATAGATGCAAGTAACATTCCCACCTAAAATAGTTTAAAAAATATATATATGTCAGGTCCTCCGTAGAGTTGCTTGACCTAGCACTAGTTAACAATTTCGCTTGCATCCATTAACCTTCCTGGCCTGACCCATGCTCTTCATCTGTTACTATTAAACAGAGAGAAGAAGATTAAAGAGAACTCAAGCTGTGAGAGTGACATAATAATTAGAAATGATTTTCAGCCATAACGAAATGCCAAGTTCGTTAGAGAGAGAATTTAAACCTGAAAATCAATGCAAAAGAAATCCAAATTTTTACATTGCAATTAAAAAGGAAATATTAATTTTTAACGAACAGATTTTTGAAAGAAAACTTGAGTCTAAACCCCTACTCTACAACTATGACAGCACGAAAACGAGAATAAGTTAAAGATAATAATTAACTAAAGAAAACTTTGTGAAAGTTATATACCTTAAACAGTTAGTTGCAATATGTACAAAGTATTTCAGCAGTGCTTTAAGTGCATAATTAATTAGTTATTAAGAACTGAACTATTTTGAAAATACAGCGCATAGAAAAGGAACAAGCTTAGCCATCTTCTGTTCCTAGGTACCCCAAAAGACGCTCAAAGTTACAAAGAAAAGAAAGAGTTAAAACCCGCAAAAATGTTAACAGACAAACCAATGCCTAAAAGCTGAAAAGCTAAAAAACAACAGAGAAAAAGTACATGAAGTACAAACATTGAATTTATAAAACCTAGAACCCAAAAACAAGGAAGAGAGCTTACCTCTTGTGTGACAAAAACTTTTCTCCTCACAAGAGAAGAACATGGCTGACCTCTTCCCGCCACTCCCTAGTCGCTGGGGGGCAGAGAGGGTGGGGCTGATGGCCTCCTCATACAGCAAGAAACCAACGCGCGGAGATTTTAACCAGAGAAAAAAATATATAAACTTAAGACTGTGGATCTGTATGATCAGAAAGAGCAGAATTAACTCTCCAGAATACATGAGAAATATTATAAAATACACGAGCAGTGTATTTAATAATCTTTGCATGTATTAAATCACCTTAGTGAGCTTCTGTAGATTAATCAGAATCTTATTAATTTTAATGTTGGTTTTACTATTTTTAGTATAGCTATCCTAGTGATGAATAACTAGTTTTCTTTTTTATTTGTTTTTATTTTCTTTTATAAACAGATTTTTAAGCTTTTTTTGTGATTTTGTTTATATTATTTAATTTTTTGTTTTAATAGGACCGTCATATCCATAGCACTAAGGTTCCTTTAGGTAGTTAATAGGCATCCTCTAGCCAACTTCCTTACGGCTTTGATTGGTCAGAATCATATTATTAACTGTGTAGAAAATTAAAGCAGATCTGCCACCCTTACTCTATTATTCAGAATAATTTTTCTTAAAGTTCTTTTGATGAAAGAAGAGGGAATTTCGTTCTCTAGAAAACTTTCTAATAGTATATTAATGTGGTAATTGAAGTCCAAATTGTTGCTGCAGATTCTTGAAATTCTTAGGACCTGAGAAATTAGTACATTCTCAATTACTTTGGTTGAAATGTTATTATTCCAGTGTAGATATTTAATTACTTTGAAAGGAAAATTAACTCTTTTATCAAAGAGGCTAATAGATGGGTTACCTCTGTTGAGCTTAATGCTTAAGTCTAGGAACTCAAGTTCCTGATTACTGTGGTTGGTTTTACATAAGTTAAGAGAGCTAGGATAGATATTATCAAAATCACTCTCTATAACTTCTGAATTATTGATACACAGCAGATCATCAATATATCTAAAAGTGTAAAGGTAGTTATCTGAGCAGGTGGGGTGATTTTTAATGAATTTATATTCCTTAAAGAACAGGAATAGATTAGCGATATTCGTGGACGTTGATGTTCCCATGGGAATACCGTTCACTTGCTTATAGAGAGTATTATTATATAAGATATGGTTATTTTTTATGCAGCAATTGAGATAAGAGTTCCAAGCTCCTACATTAACAAATTGGTTAAGTTTAAATTCTGCATACAGCTCTTTAAAGGTAGTGATTATATCTGATAGAGGCAGATTAGTATATAGGTTTTCAAAATCATAACTGTTAATATCTAGGGGACAAACTTTGAGTATAGTAGAAATTACTTCTGCATTATTATTAATTATCCAAAAATCTCTGTACATCAAGTTAGAACAGTTTCTAATGTGTTTCAAAACCTTCTTTAAGACATCTTCAAAAGCAAGATCTATTTTCTTTTTATGACTCCTTACTCCACTAGCTATGAACCTGAACTTCACAGGATCCTTATGAAACTTAAACCGTTGCAAAAGAAATGGAAATTCAGGCTCATATCTTCTAGTTTGTGGAATTTTAAGTTTCTTGAAGAATGCCTTAAACCGATTTTCTAACTGTTTGGTAGAATAACTTACGGGCTCGTATGTTACTCTATTATTGAGTTCCATAGTTAACAATTCAAAATAGAACTTCTTACAGATAATTGCAAAATTATTGCTAGCTTTATCCGTAGTGGTAAAAATAAATTGGTCTTGTAGTTTGGAGAGTGACCTTTTAGCTTCTCCAGAGAAAAAGAGATTTCTGTCGAAACAAAAGTCCAGACCTGCCAACTCACCGGTGAAGCTATTGATTATATTATATTTCCATTCTGCGAAGGCCTCAATAGGCTGATTGTACGTTAAACTGGTTTTTACGATGTACCTATTAACATCTTGAGTGAAGCTCTCAAGAATCCTTTCTTTGGAAATTGTGAAGGAAGGTCTGAATTTAGAGCCATACTCTAATAAATTCCTAAGCTTTTCATTTTCAACAAAACTCAAGTTTCCGGTGATAATATGGTTGTAATTCTTATCATAGTGAACTGTTTCTTTATGTTCATCACAAGAACATGTAGTAATTACAGGAATGTAGCTCGAAGAGTTAAGTTTGTAGTTTTTAACTATTGACCCTAAGGTCTTAACATATTTAAAACTTACAATAGACTGGTGCCTGTGGATGGGAAAAAAATTGCATTATTATAGAACAGCTTCCTTACATTGAGATTATCGTAGGCTTTATTTAAAAACCTGATGGTAACAAAATTACTGGAAAATTCTTTAAGAGAAATTTTATCTTTAAGAATATGTTTAAGAATGTCCAGAACCAAAGCAAAAACATGCTTATCAACATGGTCAGCAGTTTCATTCCAGAATTTGAAAAAACTTTTAAGGACAGAGTGCTTGAAGGACTTGAGAATTTTGTAAGTATTTTTAACAAAATTAGTGCCAGTTTTAAAGCTTTCCAGAGTTATTAGCAAGTTAGCAAAATCAACTTTGCTTGATGTGCGAAATAACCTCTGTCCTCTATTACCTCTAGAGCAGCTCTTATTATTAACAAGAAAGAAGAGTTCACGAATTGAAAATTTATGCTGATTATGCTTATTGTCAGATAGAGTGGAATTAAGGCCATAGGGATAAAGAGACTGATGCTGCAAAATTTCAAGGGATTCAGTTTCTAGCCGAGCATAGAGGTCAGGGATAATATGTAGTACCTCTATTTTCACTTTGTCAAAACCATGAGTATGGAAATGCTCTAATTCAAAGGTAGAGTACTGGTTGGCGTTTGTGGAGGGGTTCACTCCTGAATTAGAGAACTTGTTAACTAGAGACCTGTGACCATTAATCCTAAGATGAAGAGGATTTTTACTTTGGCCAATATAGCTAAGTTGCAGACAGTACAGGTGAGCTTATAGATGGTATTGTAGGCTTTGCAAAACTTGTTGGAGCAATTATCCTCAACAGAAGAATACAGGTTAGGATCTGCAGATTTACATGTCAAACAACGTTTGTTATTTCATAACTTTAGATTACCTTTGCCAGCGAGTTCATACACTATGGGAAAGGGTGCTAGCCTAACCGAGCGGGAGGACTTAAAATATCTGAGCTGACCTCCAATCCTTTCATCGTCCTTAGAACTCCACTTGGGCCAAAACATACAAATTCTGAGCAAACCAACTAGGAAAAACTTTTTTAGAAATAAGCAGTAAAAGAAAAGACCAAACTCGAGTATAAACTACACTCCAAAAAGCAGCATCCAAAACATACTAAAAATAAAAATTAGAAAATGAAAAAAAACCTCAAATAAAAAAATAGTAATAAAAAAAAAATAATAATAATAAAAATAATAATAAAACATTTCAACTAGAATTTGCGCATGAGCTGCTAAATAATAAATTGAAATTAGTTACTTAAGAGCAAAACTGAAGACTAAGGAAAAAACTTTAGAATTTAAAACGAAGGTTGCAAAATAACCTGAAGATCAAAACGCGCAACGCAGCAGTTTTGAAAATTCAGAATTCACATTCTATAAAGAAGATACCTAAGCAAAAAAATACATATATAATTTTGACTCACGCCTAGTACAACATAGAAAAGGTTATGTATCTACCTGTGTGAGTAAAAGGAGAAAAGATAAAATAATAAAATAAAACAACTGAATGTAGAAGGTGTCGAGAATACTGAGCCTTGGCTTTATCAAGGACCAGCAAAAACTCTGCATTTTCTCCCTTCCACAAAGACCTAGTTGGAAATGGGTTTCTGCAAGGCCATAGATGCAAGTAACATTCCCACCTAAAATAGTTTAAAAAATATATATATGTCAGGTCCTCCGTAGAGTTGCTTGACCTAGCACTAGTTAACAATTTCGCTTGCATCCATTAACCTTCTTGGCCCGACCCATACTCTTCATCTGTTACTATTAAACAGAGAGAAGAAGATTAAAGAGAACTCAAGCTGTGAGAGTGACATAATAATTAGAAATGATTTTCAGCCATAACGAAATGCCAAGTTCGTTAGAGAGAGAATTTAAACCTGAAAATCAATGCAAAAGAAATCCAAATTTTTACATTGCAATTAAAAAAGGAAATATTAATTTTTAACGAACAGATTTTTGAAAGAAAACTTGAGTCTAAAACCCCCTACTCTACAACTTATGACAGCACGAAAACGAGAATAAGTTAAAGATAATAATTAACTAAAGAAAACTTTGTGAAAGTTATATACCTTAAACAGTTAGTTGCAATATGTACAAAGTATTTCAACAGTGCTTTAAGTGCATAATTAATTAGTTATTAAGAACTTAACTACTTTGAAAAAACAGTGCATTGAAAAGGAACAAGCTTAGCCATCTTCTGTTCCTAGGTACCCCAAAAGACGCTCAAAGTTACAAAGAAAAGAAAGAGTTAAAACCCGCAAAAATGTTAACAGACAAACCAATGCCTAAAAGCTGAAAAGCTAAAAAACAACAGAGAAAAAGTACATGAAGTACAAACATTGAATTTATAAAACCTAGAACCCAAAAACAAGGAAGAGAGCTTACCTCTTGTGTGACAAAAACTTTTCTCCTCACAAGAGAAGAACATGGCTGACCTCTTCCGCCACTCCCTAGTCGCTGGGGGGCAGAGAGGGTGGGGCTGATGGCCTCCTCATACAGCAAGAAACCAACGCGCGGAGATTTTAACCAGAGAAAAAAATATATAAACTTAAGACTGTGGATCTGTATGATCAGAAAGAGCAGAATTAACTCTCCAGAATACATGAGAAATATTATAAAATACACGAGCAGTGTATTTAATAATCTTTGCATGTATTAAATCACCTTAGTGAGCTTCTATAGTTTAATCAGAATCTTATTAATTTTAATGTTGGTTTTACTATTTTTAGTATAGCTATCCTAGTGATGAATAACTAGTTTTCTTTTTTATTTGTTTTTATTTTCTTTTATAAACAGATTTTTAAGCTTTTTTTTGTGATTTTGTTTATATTATTTAATTTTTTGTTTTAATAGGACCGTCATATCCATAGCACTAAGGTTCCTTTAGGTAGTTAATAGGCATCCTCTAGCCAACTTCCTTACGGCTTTGATTGGTCAGAATCATATTATTAACTGTGTAGAAAATTAAAGCAGATCTGCCACCCTTACTCTATTATTCAGAATAATTTTTCTTAAAGTTCTTTTGATGAAAGAAGAGGGAATTTCGTTCTCTAGAAAACTTTCTAATAGTATATTAATGTGGTAATTGAAGTCCAAATTGTTGCTGCAGATTCTTGAAATTCTTAGGACCTGAGAAATTAGTACATTCTCAATTACTTTGGTTGAAATGTTATTATTCCAGTGTAGATATTTAATTACTTTGAAAGGAAAATTAACTCTTTTATCAAAGAGGCTAATAGATGGGTTACCTCTGTTGAGCTTAATGCTTAAGTCTAGGAACTCAAGTTCCTGATTACTGTGGTTGGTTTTACATAAGTTAAGAGAGCTAGGATAGATATTATCAAAATCACTCTCTATAACTTCTGAATTATTGATACACAGCAGATCATCAATATATCTAAAAGTGTAAAGGTAGTTATCTGAGCAGGTGGGGTGATTTTTAATGAATTTATATTCCTTAAAGAACAGGAATAGATTAGCGATATTCGTGGACGTTGATGTTCCCATAGGAATACCGTTCACTTGCTTATAGAGAGTATTATTATATAAGATATGGTTATTTTTTATGCAGCAATTGAGATAAGAGTTCCAAGCTCCTACATTAACAAATTGGTTAAGTTTAAATTCTGCATACAGCTCTTTAAAAGGTAGTGATTATATCTGATAGAGGCAGATTAGTATATAGGTTTTCAAAATCATAACTGTTAATATCTAGGGGACAAACTTTGAGTATAGTAGAAATTACTTCTGCATTATTATTAATTATCCAAAAATCTCTGTACATCAAGTTAGAACAGTTTCTAATGTGTTTCAAAACCTTCTTTAAGACATCTTCAAAAGCAAGATCTATTTTCTTTTTATGACTCCTTACTCCACTAGCTATGAACCTGAACTTCACAGGATCCTTATGAAACTTAACCGTTGCAAAAAGAAATGGAAATTCAGGCTCATATCTTCTAGTTTGTGGAATTTTAAGTTTCTTGAAGAATGCCTTAAACCGATTTTCTAACTGTTTGGTAGAATAACTTACGGGCTCGTATGTTACTCTATTATTGAGTTCCATAGTTAACAATTCAAAATAGAACTTCTTACAGATAATTGCAAAATTATTGCTAGCTTTATCCGTAGTGGTAAAAATAAATTGGTCTTGTAGTTTGGAGAGTGACCTTTTAGCTTCTCCAGAGAAAAAGAGATTTCTGTCGAAACAAAAGTCCAGACCTGCCAACTCACCGGTGAAGCTATTGATTATATTATATTTCCATTCTGCGAAGGCCTCAATAGGCTGATTGTACGTTAAACTGGTTTTTACGATGTACCTATTAACATCTTGAGTGAAGCTCTCAAGAATCCTTTCTTTGGAAATTGTGAAGGAAGGTCTGAATTTAGAGCCATACTCTAATAAATTCCTAAGCTTTTCATTTTCAACAAAACTCAAGTTTCCGGTGATAATATGGTTGTAATTCTTATCATAGTGAACTGTTTCTTTATGTTCATCACAAGAACATGTAGTAATTACAGGAATGTAGCTCGAAGAGTTAAGTTTGTAGTTTTTAACTATTGACCCTAAGGTCTTAACATATTTAAAACTTACAATAGACTGGTGCCTGTGGATGGGAAAAAAAATTGCATTATTATAGAACAGCTTCCTTACATTGAGATTATCGTAGGCTTTATTTAAAAACCTGATGGTAACAAAATTACTGGAAAATTCTTTAAGAGAAATTTTATCTTTAAGAATATGTTTAAGAATGTCCAGAACCAAAGCAAAAACATGCTTATCAACATGGTCAGCAGTTTCATTCCAGAATTTGAAAAAACTTTTAAGGACAGAGTGCTTGAAGGACTTGAGAATTTTGTAAGTATTTAAAATTAGTGCCAGTTTTAAAGCTTTCCAGAGTTATTAGCAAGTTAGCAAAATCAACTTTGCTTGATGTGCGAAATAACGTCTGTCCTCTATTACCTCTAGAGCAGCTCTTATTATTAACAAGAAAGAAGAGTTCACGAATTGAAAATTTATGCTGATTATGCTTATTGTCAGATAGAGTGGAATTAAGGCCATAGGGATAAAGAGACTGATGCTGCAAAATTTCAAGGGATTCAGTTTCTAGCCGAGCATAGAGGTCAGGGATAATATGTAGTACCTCTATTTTCACTTTGTCAAAACCATGAGTATGGAAATGCTCTAATTCAAAGGTAGAGTACTGGTTGGCGTTTGTGGAGGGGTTCACTCCTGAATTAGAGAACTTGTTAACTAGAGACCTGTGACCATTAATCCTAAGATGAAGAGGATTTTTACTTTGGCCAATATAGCTAAGGTTGCAGACAGTACAGGTGAGCTTATAGATGGTATTGTAGGCTTTGCAAAACTTGTTGGAGCAATTATCCTCAACAGAAGAATACAGGTTAGGATCTGCAGATTTACATGTCAAACAACGTTTGTCATTTCATAACTTTAGATTACCTTTGCCAGCGAGTTCATACACTATGGGAAAGGGTGCTAGCCTAACCGAGCGGGAGGACTTAAAATATCTGAGCTGACCTCCAATCCTTTCATCGTCCTTAGAACTCCACTTGGGCCAAAACATACAAATTCTGAGCAAACCAACTAGGAAAAACTTTTAGAAATAAGCAGTAAAAGAAAAAGACCAAACTCGAGTATAAACTACACTCCAAAAAGCAGCATCCAAAACATACTAAAAATAAAAATTAGAAAATGAAAAAAACCTCAAATAAAAAAAATAGTAATAAAAAAAAATAATAATAATAAAAATAATAATAAAACATTTCAACTAGAATTTGCGCATGAGCTGCTAAATAATAAATTGAAATTAGTTACTTAAGAGCAAAACTGAAGACTAAGGAAAAAACTTTAGAATTTAAAACGAAGGTTGCAAAATAACCTGAAGATCAAAACGCGCAACGCAGCAGTTTTGAAAATTCAGAATTCACATTCTATAAAGAAGATACCTAAGCAAAAAAATACATATATAATTTTGACTCACGCCTAGTACAACATAGAAAAGGTTATGTATCTACCTGTGTGAGTAAAAGGAGAAAAGATAAAAAAATAAAATAAAACAACTGAATGTAGAAGGTGTCGAGAATACTGAGCCTTGGCTTTATCAAGGACCAGCAAAAACTCTGCATTTTCTCACTTCCACAAAGACCTAGTTGGAAATGGGTTTCTGCAAGGCCATAGATGCAAGTAACATTCCCACCTAAAATAGTTTAAAAAATATATATATGTCAGGTCCTCCGTAGAGTTGCTTGACCTAGCACTAGTTAACAATTTCGCTTGCATCCATTAACCTTCTTGGCCCGACCCATACTCTTCATCTGTTACTATTAAACAGAGAGAAGAAGATTAAAGAGAACTCAAGCTGTGAGAGTGACATAATAATTAGAAATGATTTTCAGCCATAACGAAATGCCAAGTTCGTTAGAGAGAGAATTTAAACCTGAAAATCAATGCAAAAGAAATCCAAATTTTTACATTGCAATTAAAAAAGGAAATATTAATTTTTAACGAACAGATTTTTGAAAGAAAACTTGAGTCTAAAACCCCCTACTCTACAACTTATGACAGCACGAAAACGAGAATAAGTTAAAGATAATAATTAACTAAAGAAAACTTTGTGAAAGTTATATACCTTAAACAGTTAGTTGCAATATGTACAAAGTATTTCAACAGTGCTTTAAGTGCATAATTAATTAGTTATTAAGAACTTAACTACTTTGAAAAAACAGCGCATTGAAAAGGAACAAGCTTAGCCATCTTCTGTTCCTAGGTACCCCAAAAGACGCTTAAAGTTACAAAGAAAAGAAAGAGTTAAAACCCGCAAAAATGTTAACAGACAAACCAATGCCTAAAAGCTGAAAAGCTAAAAAACAACAGAGAAAAAGTACATGAAGTACAAACATTGAACTTATAAAACCTAGAACCCAAAAACAAGGAAGAGAGCTTACCTCTTGTGTGACAAAAACTTTTCTCCTCACAAGAGAAGAACATGGCTGACCTCTTCCGCCACTCCCTAGTCGCTGGGGGGCAGAGAGGGTGGGGCTGATGGCCTCCTCATACAGCAAGAAACCAACGCGCGGAGATTTTAACCAGAGAAAAAAATATATAAACTTAAGACTGTGGATCTGTATGATCAGAAAGAGCAGAATTAACTCTCCAGAATACATGAGAAATATAAAATACACGAGCAGTGTATTTAATAATCTTTGCATGTATTAAATCACCTTAGTGAATTTCTATAGATTAATCAGAATCTTATTAATTTTAATGTTGGTTTTACTATTTTTAGTATAGCTATCCTAGTGATGAATAACTAGTTTTCTTTTTTATTTGTTTTTATTTTCTTTTATAAACAGATTTTTAAGCTTTTTTTGTGATTTTGTTTATATTATTTAATTTTTTGTTTTAATAGGACCGTCATATCCATAGCACTAAGGTTCCTTTAGGTAGTTAATAGGCATCCTCTAGTCAACTTCCTTACGGCTTTGATTGGTCAGAATCATATTATTAACTGTGTAGAAAATTAAAGCAGATCTGCCACCCTTACTCTATTATTCAGAATAATTTTTCTTAAAGTTCTTTTGATGAAAGAAGGGGGAATTTCGTTCTCTAGAAAACTTTCTAATAGTATATTAATGTGGTAATTGAAGTCCAAATTGTTGCTGCAGTTTCTTGAAATTCTTAGGACCTGTATATATATATATATATTTATATATACTTAAGAGCAAAACTGAAGACTAAGGAAAAACTTTAGAATTTAAAACGAAGGTTGCAAAATAACCTGAAAATCAAAACGCGCAACGCAGCAGTTTTGAAAATTCAGAATTCACATTCAATAAAGAAGATACCTAAGCAAAAAAATACATATAATTTTGACTCACACCTAGTACAACATAGAAAAGGTTATGTATCTACCTGTGTGAGTAAAAGGAGAAAAGATAAAAAAATAATAAAATAAAACAACTGAATGTAGAAGGTGTCGAGAATACTGAGCCTTGGCTTTATCAAGGACCAGCAAAAACTCTGCATTTTCTCACTTCCACAAAGACCTAGTTGGAAATGGGTTTCTGCAAGGCCATAGATGCAAGTAACATTCCCACCTAAAATAGTTTAAAAAATATATATAATTCATGTCCTCCGTAGAGTTGCATGACCTAGCACTAGTTAACAATTTCGCTTGCATCCATTAACCTTCCTGGCCCGACCCATGCTCTTAATCTGTTACTATTAAACAGAGAGAAGAAGATTAAAGAGAACTCAAGCTGTGAGAGTGACATAATAATTAGAAATGATTTTCAACCATAACGAAATTCCAAGTTCGTTTGAGAGAGAATTTAAACCTGAAAATCAATGCAAAAGAAATCCAAATTTTACATTGCAATTAAAAAAGGAAATGTTAATTTTTAACGAACAGATTTTTGAAAGAAAACTTGAGTCTAAAACCCCCTACTCTACAACTTATGACAGCACGAAAACGAGAATAAGTTAAAGATAATAATTAACCAAAGAAAACTTTGTGAAAGTTATATACCTTAAACAGTTAGTTGCAATATGTACAAAGTATTTCAGCAGTGCTTTAAGTGCATAATTAATTAGTTATTAAGAACTTAACTACTTTGAAAAAACAGCGCATAGAAAAGGAACAAGCTTAGCCATCTTCTGTTCCTAGGTACCCCAAAAGACGCTCAAAGTTACAAAGAAAAGAAAGAGTTAAAACCCGCAAAAATGTTAACAGACAAACCAATGCCAAAAGCTGAAAAGCTAAAAAACGACAGAGAAAAAGTACATGAAGTACAATCATTGAACTTATGAAACCTAGAACCCAAAAACAAGGAAGAGAGCTTACCTCTTGTGTGACAAAAACTTTTCTCCTCACAGGAGAAGAACATGGCTGACCTCTTCCGCCACTCCCTAGACGCTGGGGGGCAGTGAGGGTGGGGCTGATGGCCTCCTCATACAGCAAGAAACCAACGCGCGGAGATTTTAACCAGAGAAAAAAAATATATAAACTTAAGACTGTGGATCTGTATGATCAGAAAGAGCAGAATTAACTCTCCAGAATACATGAGAAATATTATAAAATACACGAGCAGTTTATTTAATAATCTTTGCATGTATTAAATCACCTTAGTGAGCTTCTATAGATTAATCAGAATCTTATTAATTTTAATGTTGGTTTTACTATTTTTAGTATAGCTATCCTAGTGATGAATAACTAGTTTTCTTTTTTATTTGTTTTTATTTTCTTTTATAAACAGATTTTTAAGCTTTTTTTGTGATTTTGTTTATATTATTTAATTTTTTGTTTTAATAGGACCGTCATATCCATAGCACTAAGGTTCCTTTAGGTAGTTAATAGGCATCCTCTAGCCAACTTCCTTACGGCTTTGATTGGTCAGAATCATATTATTAACTGTGTAGAAAATTAAAGCAGATCTGCCACCCTTACTCTATTATTCAGAATAATTTTTCTTAAAGTTCTTTTGATGAAAGAAGAGGGAATTTCGTTCTCTAGAAAACTTTCTAATAGTATATTAATGTGGTAATTGAAGTCCAAATTGTTGCTGCAGATTTTTGAAATTCTTAGGACCTGAGAAATTAGTACATTCTCAATTACTTTGGTTGAAATGTTATTATTCCAGTGTAGATATTTAATTACTTTGAAAGGAAAATTAACTCTTTTATCAAAGAGGCTAATAGATGGGTTACCTCTGTTGAGCTTAATGCTTAAGTCTAGGAACTCAAGTTCCTGATTACTGTGGTTGGTTTTACATAAGTTAAGAGAGCTAGGATAGATATTATCAAAATCACTCTCTATAACTTCTGAATTATTGATACACAGCAGATCATCAATATATCTAAAAGTGTAAAGGTAGTTATCTGAGCAGGTGGGGTGATTTTTAATGAATTTATATTCCTTAAAGAACAGGAATAGATTAGCGATATTCGTGGACGTTGATGTTCCCATTGGAATACCGTTCACTTGCTATAGAGAGTATTATTATATACGATATGGTTATTTTTTATGCAGCAATTGAGATAAGAGTTCCAAGTTCCTACATCAACAAATTGGTTAAGTTTAAATTCTGCATACAGCTCTTTAAAGGTAGTGATTATATCTGATAGAGGCAGATTAGTATATAGGTTTTCAAAATCATAACTATTAATATCTAGGTGACAAACTTTGAGTATAGTAGAAATTACTTCTGCATTATTATTAATTATCCAAAAATCTCTGTACATCAAGTTAGAACAGTTTCTAATGTGTTTCAAAACCTTCTTTAAGACATCTTCAAAAGCAAGATCTATTTTCTTTTTATGACTCCTTACTCCACTAGCTATGAACCTGAACTTCACAGGATCCTTATGAAACTTAACCGTTGCAAAAAGAAATGGAAATTCAGGCTCATATCTTCTAGTTTGTGGAATTTTAAGTTTCTTGAAGAATGCCTTAAACCGATTTTCTAACTGCTTGGTAGAATAACTTACGGGCTCGTATGTTACTCTATTATTGAGTTCCATAGTTAACAATTCAAAATAGAACTTCTTACAGATAATTGCAAAATTATTGCTAGCTTTATCCGTAGTGGTAAAAATGAATTGGTCTTGCAGTTTGGAGAGTGACCTTTTAGCTTCTCCAGAGAAAAAGAGATTTCTGTCGAAACAAAAGTCCAGACCTGCCAACTCACCGGTGAAGCTATTGATTATATTATATTTCCATTCTGCGAAGGCCTCAATAGGCTGATTGTACGTTAAACTGGTTTTTACGATGTACTTATTTACATCTTGAGTGAAGCTCTCAAGAATCCTTTCTTTGGAAATTGTGAAGGAAGGTCTGAATTTAGAGCCATACTCTAATAAATTCCTAAGCTTTTCATTTTCAACAAAACTCAAGTTTCCGGTGATAATATGGTGGTATATACATACATATATTGTGAGAGGTGAAATTGATTTTATTATGTGTAACAAAAAATTCGTCATAGGAGACTGCAGTGTGCTAAACAAGTTCAACACAGGTAGTGACCATAGATTGGTGAGATGTAAGATGCACCTCAACACTAAACTTGAACGTGGCAAGCTCATAAGACAAACAAAACCTATTGACATAACCAACCTTAAAAAACACCATAATACCTTCAAGTTGGAACTGAAGAACAGGTTCTCTGCTTTGGAAGGCCTAACATCGGAAGAAGTGGACATCTCTGAAGTTAACAGAAAAGTAACCAAAGCTCTTATGGAAACAGCAACAAAATTAGCTGGGTCTAAGAACAAGTTGCATGTAAACAAATTATCAGGAAAAACGAAAATGTTGATGCAAAAAAGAAGAGAGATGAGGACAACTAAAGAAGATGTGACTTCCAAAGTGGAATATATAGAGCTATGCAAGACAGTAAGAAAAAGTATTACTGAAGACGTAAGAAAATTCAACTGTGAACTAGTGAGGAAAGCAATTGAAAACAACCAAAGCCTA
Organism: Macrothele yani; assembly: GCA_039090855.1. Taxonomy (NCBI): domain Eukaryota; kingdom Metazoa; phylum Arthropoda; class Arachnida; order Araneae; family Macrothelidae; genus Macrothele; species Macrothele yani. Next base: position 166,697,865 of record CM077007.1, read on the forward strand.
AAGATAGCAAAGGGACATCTCAGTAAGGGAAGAAAACAGATTATGGCACTGAGAGAAGAAGATGGTTCTGTAACAAGAAATAGAGGCGAAATTTTGACAAGAGTGAAAGATTTCTACTCCAAATTATATGAAAGGGATGATACATGCACTCCAGACATCATGAAAGATACCAGTACCAGAGTTCCTCCAGTCCTTCCAGCAGAAGTTGCACATGCAATCAAGAACATGAAGCGGGGAAAAGCTCCAGGAGAAGATGGAATTACTGTAGACATCATACAAGAAGCAAGTGGAGAAATCGAAACAGTACTCGCCCAAATTTTCACTCGATGCCTTAATGAAGGAAAGATTCCTGAGGATTGGAACACCGCTACAATGATCCTGCTACATAAGAAAGGTGACATTGAGGATCTCGGAAACTACAGACCTATCAGCCTCCTATCAGTAGTTTATAAAATCTTCACTAAAGTTCTTTCACACCGCTTGAAGGTAACACTGGACATGGCTCAACCGAGAGAACAAGCTGGATTCAGGAGTGGCTACAGCACAATAGATCATATCCACGTACTGAGAGAACTAACTGAAAGAGCGAGGGAATATGAACTTCCATTGTGCATGGCTTTTATCGATTATGAAAAAGCCTTTGATTCAGTGAAACCATCAGCAGTTACAATGGCTCTGAAAACCAGCGGTATTGAAGATGCATACATTAATATTATTAATAACATCTATGAAAATGCAAGTGCAAAGATTCTGCTGTTTGAAAATACAACACACATAAAAATTGGAAAGGGAGTGAGACAAGGTGACACCATATCTCCGAAGCTCTTTAATGCCACATTGAAGGGTGTTTTTCAGTCGCTGAGCTGAGAAAACAAAGGGATAAAGATTAATGGAGTTATCTAACCCACCTTCGTTTTGCTGATAACGTAGTCATTTTGGCAACTACCCCATCAGAGCTGCAGAGTATGATCCAGGAACTTGCTGACAAGAGTAAAGAAGTGGGATTAAAAATGAACTTTCAGAAGACAAAAGTGATGTTCAAGGCTTTTACAAGAAATGAAGATTTATCGATTGATGGAGAAAAGCTGGAGATAACAGACACGTACGTTTATCTTGGACAGCAGATATCAAGTGAGGGTCACATTGATGAAGAAATTAATCGGCGTAAAAAACTTGCCTGGAGAGCTTTTGGAAGAAACAGCATAATTTTCAAGAGCAATATGCCATTATGTCTTAAAAGAAAAGTGTTTGATCAATGCATCCTTCCAGTGCTTACGTATGGTGCAGAGACGTGGACCTTAACTAAAAGAGACATACAAAGGCTGCAGACAACTCAAAGCAGCATGGAAAGGTGCATGCTTGGTGTAACCAGGAGAGATAAGAAGAGGAACTCGTGGATCCGAAAAATGACAAGAGTGGAAGACATCATGATCAGAGTTAAATCCCTGAAATGGCAATGGGCTGGACATACTGCCAGAAGGACAGATCATCGATGGACAGCTGAAATTTTAGATTGGATTCCAAGGGACAGGAAAAGACCCAGAAGAAGACCACATGGGTTATGGGTGGATGAAATTCGAAAGTATGCAGGGGTGACATGGAGGAGACTGGCACAAGACAGACCGTTGTGGAGGAAACTTGGAGAGACCTTCGTCCAGCAGTGGATTGATAATGGTTGACAATGATGATGATGATGACATATATATCTGTATATACACACTACGGGATGTAAGGTCAGGTGATGCGTAACATCACAGCCTCTCCTTGACAAATGTCAACCCCACCTTCTCGTGGTGCATCCTGTTCCCACTAAAGGGGCTCTGACGACCGCCCATAGTGGTATAACTATACCATCGGGATTAGAGGAAATTCTATAACACACTCACCAACCCGCTTGGCCAGCGTGGTGAGTTATGGCCAAACCCCTCCAAAATGATTCCACAACTTAAATCTTGGCCCTCAGTCTCCGGCAGCTGGAATGTACCTGGCCAAGGCAGCGGCCAGTGCGACATGAAGAGAGAGGGTGCTAAGAATCCCCGGAGGACCGGACTAGGCTGCCATCTGATGTTGACTTTAGCTACGTATAATGGACGCTCCCTATCTTCTGATTCAAGGCTTCTTGAATTGGAAGAGGAACTACAAAGGATCAAGTGGGACATCGTGGGGCTAAGTGAGGTAAGGAGAAAAGGAGAAGATCTCATCGAACTGAAAAGTGGACATCTCTTCTACTATCGTGGGACAGATACTGGCAGAACTAGTGGTGTTGGATTTATAATAAACAAGAAACTGAAGGATAAAGTTGTAGAAGTTGAAAGTTCCTCTGACAGAGCTGCACGACTTGTTATCCAACTCTCGAAAAGATACCAGGCTCAGATTATTCAAACTTATGCACCCACCACAAGTCATCCTGAAGAAGAAATTGAAGAATTTTATGAGGAAATTTGTCATCTAAATAATAAAGGTAAGCAGCACTTGAAAATAATTATGGGAGATTTCAATACAAAAATAGGGCAACGGCAACAAAATGAAACTTCAGTAGGTAAATTCGGTCATGGCAACAGAAACCAGCGTGGAAATACTCTCGTTGAGTTTGCAGAGGCAGAAGGGTTTTTCATCTTGAACTCCTTCTTCAAGAAAAAAGCCACACAGGAAATGGACATGGAGACATCCAAATGGGACGACAAGTGAAATTGATTTTATTATGTGTAACAAAAAATTCGTCATAGAAGACTGCAGTGTGCTAAACAAGTTCAACACAGGTAGTGACCATAGATTGGTGAGATGTAAGATGCACCTCAACACTAAACTTGAACGCGGCAAGCTCATAAGACAAACAAAATCTATTGACATAACCAACCTTAAAAACACCATAATACCTTCAAGTTGGAACTGAAGAACAGGTTCTCTGCTTTAGAAGGCCTAACATCGGAAGAAGTGGACATCTCTGAAGTTAACAGAAAAGTAACCAAAGCTCTTATGGAAACAGCAACAAAATTAGCTGGGTCTAAGAACAAGTTGCATGATAACAAATTATCAGGAAAAACCAAAATGTTGATGCAAAAAAGAAGAGAGATGAGGACAACTAAAGAAGATGTGACTTCCAAAGTGGAATATATAGAGCTATGCAAGACAGTAAGAAAAAGTATCACTGAAGACGTAAGGAAATTCAACTGTGAACTAGTGAGGAAAGCAATTGAAAACAACCAAAGCCTAAAGATAGCAAAGAGACATCTCAGTAAGGGAAGAAAACAGATTATGGCACTGAGAAAAGAAGATGGTCCTGTAACAAGAAATAGAGGCGAAATTTTGACAAGAGTGAAAGATTTTTACTCCAAATTATATGAAAGGGATGATACATGTACTCCAGACATCATGAAAGATACCAGTACCAGAGTTCCTCCAGTCCTTCCAGCAGAAGTTGCACATGCAATCAAGAACATGAAGCGAGGAAAAGCTCCAGGAGAAGATGGAATTACTGTAGACATCATACAAGAAGCAAGTGGAGAAATCGAAACAGTACTCGCCCAAATTTTCACTCGATGCCTTAATGAAGGAAAGATTCCTGAGGATTGGAACACCGCTACAATGATCCTGCTACATAAGAAAGGTGACATTGAGGATCTCGGAAACTACAGGCCTATCAGCCTCCTATCAGTAGTTTATAAAATCTTCACTAAAGTTCTTTCACACCGCTTGAAGGTAACACTGGACATGGCTCAACCGAGAGAACAAGCTGGATTCAGGAGTGGCTACAGCACAATAGATCATATCCACGTGCTGAGAGAACTAATTGAAAGAGCGAGGGAATATGAACTTCCATTGTGCATGGCTTTTATCGATTATGAAAAAGCCTTTGATTCGGTGAAAGCATCAGCAGTCACAATGGCTCTGAAAATCTGCGGTATTGAAGATGCATACATTAATATTATTAATAACATCTATGAAAATGCAAGTGCGAAGATTAGGCTGTTTGAAAATACAACACACGTAAAAATTGGAAAGGGAGTGAGACAAGGTGACACCATATCTCCGAAGCTCTTTAATGCCACATTGGAGGTTGTTTTTCAGTCGCTGAGCTGGGAAAACAAGGGGATAAAGATTAATGGAGATTATCTAACCCACCTTCGTTTTGCTGATGACGTAGTCATTTTTGCAACTAGCCCATCAGAGCTGCAGGGTATGATCCAGGAACTTGCTGACAAGAGTAAAGAAGTGGGATTAAAAATGAACTTTCAGAAGACAAAAGTGATGTTCAATGCTTTTACAAGAAATGAAGATTTATCGATTGATGGAGAAAAGCTGGAGATAACAGACACGTACGTTTATCTTGGACAGCAGATATCAAGTGAGGGTCACATTGATGAAGAAATTAATCGGCGTACAAAACTTGCCTGGAGAGCTTTTGGAAGAAACAGCATAATTTTCAAGAGCAATATGCCATTATGTCTTAAAAGAAAAGTGTTTGATCAATGCATCCTTCCAGTGCTTACGTATGGTGCAGAGACGTGGACCTTAACTAAAAGAGACATACAAAGGCTGCAGACAACTCAAAGCAGCATGGAGAGGTGCATGCTTGGTGTAACCATGAGAGATAAGAAGAGGAACTCGTGGATCCGAAAAATGACAAGAGTGGAAGACATCATGAGCAGAGTTAAATCCCTGAAATGGCAATGGGCTGGATATACTGCCAGAAGGACAGATCATCGATGGACAGCCGAAATTTTAGATTGGATTCCAAGGGACAGGAAAAGACCCAGAAGAAGACCACATGGGAGATGGGTGGATGAAATTCGAAAGTATGCAGGGGTGACAAGGAGGAGACTGGCACAAGACAGACCGTTGTGGAGGAAACTTGGGGAGACCTTCGTCCAGCAGTGGATTGATAATGGTTGACAATGACGATGATGATACACACTACTAAGTAGAGACAGTAAAAAATATTTAACAAGAACTAAAACAGTATAGAAAACTTCAAAGCCCAATAGGCATGAGTAAACAATAAAATAAAGCAATAGCAAACCTGAATGTAGAAAGTGTCGAGAACGCCGAGCCTTGGCTTTATCAAGGACCAGCAAAACTCTGCATTTTTCACTTCCACAAAGACCTAGCTGGAAATGGGTTTCTGCAAAGCCATAGATGCAAGTCTAAAGCCCACCAAAATTTTTTTTTAATTAGCAAAACCTCCTCAGAGTTGCATGAAGAATAAATTAGTCAAAGTTTTTGCATGCATCTATAACTTTCCTGGCCCAACCCACTCTCGTCATCTGCCACAAAAACCAGAAAAACGATTACAAAGTCACAAGTTGTGAGAGGGTCTGAATAAGTCAGCAGAATTATTCAGTTAAAACACGTTGCTGAGCAACCAAGCCGCCCGAGAAAGAATTTAAACTTCAAGAACAGTACTAAAAGTACTTCTAGTTTTATAAGTTTTTTCTTTCACTTAATTTGGAATTTATACGTGTTTTTGAGCGCTTAGTTTGGGTAGTTACCCATTTTATTGTTCTTGTTGTCAACGATGTTTTTTCATTGTTAGTAGGAACTTAAAAACTACATTATTATACACTTAAGGCACCACTGGAATATTCTGTAAATATTGCAACTAATTGTTAACTACATATAATATTTTACAAAGCATCCTTTTTATTTTTATTTTTGATGTTGTGAAGTCCGTATTTCACGGAAGTTGTGAGTACAAATATCCTGTTTACTCTCCGACCTCTGTTGAAAATTTCTAATCTTCTGTTATTAATTTTATGGCATTTTAGGTAAAACTTTTTTCAACACAAAGAATAAGACTTTGTAGTACCTTTAGTACTGTTCTTGAACTTTAAATTCTTTCTCGGGCGGCTTGGTTGCTCAGCAACGTGTTTTAACTGAATAATTCTGCTGACTTATTCAGACCCTCTCACAACTTGTGATTTTGTAATCGTTTTTTCTGTTTTTTGTGGCAGATGACGAGAGTGGGTTGGGCCAGGAAAGTTATAGATGCATGCAAAAACTTTGACTAATTTATTCTTCATGCAACTCTGAGGAGGTTTTGCTAATTAAAAAAAATGTTGGTGGGCTTTAGACTTGCATCTATGGCTTTGCAGAAACCCATTTCCAGCTAGGTCTTTGTTGAAGTGAGAAAATGCAGAATTTTGCTGGTCCTTGATAAAGCCAAGGCTCGGCATTCTCGACACTTTCTACATTCAGGTTTGCTATTGCTTTATTTTATTGTTTACTCATGCCTATTGGGCTTTGAAGTTTTCTATATTGTTTTAGTTCTTGTTAAATATTTTTTACTGTCTCTACTTAGTAGTGTGTGAGTTCTGAATTTTCATAACTGCTGCGTTGCGCGTCATGATCTTCAGGCCGTTTTTTAAGCAAAATTTTGTTTTAAATTCTCAGGTGTAAAATTCAGTCTTTGACTCTGCTCTTGGGTATATATATATATATATATAATATCTTTTTGAGGGGGGGGGGGGGGCAGGCTTATCTCGTTACTGTATAATAAAATTTTTAGGCACTGTTCTGCCTGTTTCTGTCAGAATGCCTACATTTATGTTTCGTATCCTAATGTCTTGTTCAGATTTTATGCACAAAATTAACACTTCTTTTCGAGTCTTGTTTTTCAACTGTATCTGCAAAAGGAATTTTTCGAACAGATGATGCGGAATTTGCTTCTCTTTTAATTATTCCCTCCTACAAAAGAAAGGTGACTTATTCTTCACCTCGAATTATCGCATTATCACATGTTCTGGATGAAGTTTTGGTAATAGCAGTCAGTTAACAGTTATCTTAGTTGACGTCTTACGTTCTCATTCAAGAACTTTATATTCGTTTCAATCGATCTACAGATGACATTCCAGTCCACCTTAAGCAAATTTTGGAAAACCTACTGTACAGTTTATACTGGATTGGCTTAGAAACTCAATTTGTGGCCCTTTATATTACAAGTGGTGTCTGTAAAGTTTGGCTCTGGTATCTTTCATCATAAGGCCCAGCTGTATTGCGTTATGCCACAGGCCTTCTGGTTTCTTTTCAGACGTAACAAAGGATATTTTTGGCAGGATGTTCTGCTAAATTTTAACTTAATAATATCCACGTGGCTTTATGATCATTTCGCTCACCAGCGTTTTTTTTTTTTTTTTATGTAAACAAATGTTAGAATCTCCTTTACAACTAATCTTGTCCGCAGATTTGTTGATTATATGATTAGCCATGCATATCACGACCCGTTTTATCCACATGATGTCAATTATATGAGGGATTGCTGCGTAGTGTTGCTCTTCCTTAAACTGCGATTGTGAGGCATTGTGGATGGGCCAAGGACAACCTCATGAAGTTTAAATCTCGTAAAACCCAGTTCCTTACTCTAAGCAAAAAAAAATCCTCAACTTTGTACTTCGAGAAGAAGCGCTTCGTGTTCTGCGTTTGAGAACTTCCTTCAACTTATATTGGCACAATAAAACTTTTAACAGTACTAAATCTGCTTCAGGAAGCTGATTGTTTTACGAACAAGATGATACTTTTCTTCTGAAAACGTTCGTTCAGCCAAGTGTATTTTTTTCGCCTTTCGGTTGTGTACCGAAATAAACCATAAAACTGATTGAGGCTGAAGCCAGCGATTCATTCAACATGCATGTAGCACTTGTATATTAGCAGATTTACGTTTTAATTAAATTCATTTATTTTTCAAATATCGTGCGTTTAACTATCACCGATTTTCTTCAGTTTCTTTAACAACAAAAGACAATGTTTTAATCTTGTAAAGTTACTGACAGAATTTGTCGAATTACCACTGAGAACAAATAATTCCAAATTAGCTGATTCGGAGAAATTTTTTTTTTTCTTTTCTTAGCTCACTGGAGCCCATGTAGCTTCTTAAAAGTGCTTTTCAATGAAAATACACTATATTATTTTCCTTAGATCTGTTAGTAAGACAAGGAAAACTTTTTAATGACTTTTGTGGAGTTATTGACCGCAGTCTTCAAATTACTTCCGAGTATAAATGGCTGTAAAGTGGGAGGGTAGAGGGCGTCCAAGTGCATTTGAAGCAGTGATGTCTCGGAGCCCAGGTCGCCTCTTAAAGTGTCAAAATGCTCAGTAAAAGTATTTCTCTGTTTTTATCTCTTATCAGCTACCTTTTTGGTACTCGAAGCCGCCCTGTGGAAACAATGTGCAACTGAAGGTAGTTGGTCTTCGTCTGCCATCTGTTTTCTCTGAGATCATTGATACTCATCTGCCTCATTGTCTCCGGGCACAGAATTATGACGACCCCGAGGCCAAACCACAGACTTGTCACCAGTAACATATCCCCCACTCCCCTCTAGGCAGACTATCCACCTCAACCCCTCTAGAACATCCGCGTGGTGTCAGTCCGGAAGATGGAACAACTGATGAGCCCAGCAGGACATAAAAACTCATCAGCTGCGCTTAGACTCGCCGTAGACAACCAACACAAAAGTCGATTTTACCTGAAGCCGTAAATCACTAATAAATAAATAAATATATAGCAATTTCAAATACGCTTAACACTTCTGTTGAGGCAAATAACGAAGCGTTAAACATAACAGTGGAGCCTTTCAGAGCTGTTTTGTTTCCAACATTAACATCAAATTGCTGAACTTCATAAAACAAAACAAATAATAAAAAAAAAGAAAAAACCGCAAATTGGTACTGAGGAGATTGATACCTGGCAAACTGGTGCCCGGCAAATTCGTACCCGGGAGATTGGTGCCCGGTAAACTCGTGACAGGGAGATTGGTACCGTTCTGTTGCTGCGACGTTACGGAAGTATACACAAATTGCAAATGAAAACTCGGGTGTAGAACTGGCCACCGGAGAACTGGCCACCCGAAGAACTGGGCAAAACAATTTTAAGGAGCTGTATAAAAATTGCGGTTTTGACGGCTTTGTGGCCACGCCCCCAGCAGTTGGTTATCTAAGTCACATAAAGTTTCCGTAATTTCGCATTATCTTAGTTGCGATATTTAATGTAATTCTTTATAAAAAATGTTTATAATTTACAGCTCCACAAAAGAATTTTAGGGTGTATAAACTACAGCTCAACAAATTCTCTGAGGGCACGAGCAAACGCAGGAAACCTGCTTAGGGGGGGGGAGCTTAATACCGAAAATATATAATATTAATATAAAGAATTTCTGATCCGGTCAGGTGGTTTTCAGCGTTTACAAACTAAAACGCAAATTAACTGAGGACACGTGAAAACACAGAAAACCTGTCGGGAAAGAGGGGTGGGGGAGGTAATGCGGAAAATATGGAATATAAAGAATTTCTCGTCCGATCGGAAGGTTTTCAGCGTTTACAAACTACTACTCTGCAAACTATCTGACGACACGTGAAAAGGCAGGAAACATATCGGAGACTGAGCCTCCTCCTCAACCGGACAGGTTTCTAGCGCTAGCACGTGCCCGCAGAGAATTTGTTGTGCTGTAATTTGTAAATACTGAAAATCTTTATTTTGTGCTGCAAATTCTTTATAATCTATATTTTCGGTATTAAACCTTCCCCTCCCCGACAGGCTTCCTGCCTTTGCGCGTGTCCTCAGAGAATTTGTTGAGTTACAGTTCGCAAACTCTGAGAATCTCAACAAACAAAGACATCGCTTTTTCCACGTTTTAGCAATACATAGTAACCGAAAAATCGTTATTCGGTCACCGCTGGGGATCCAAACTCCAGATCTCTCGATATCTAGCCGATCGCGCTAGCCTTACACAACGGTGGCCAAAACTGCACGGCGCTATGTGTGTTTTTCTGTCAGCTTCTGACATCATAAATCCGTAAGATGGGCTCAGCTACTGAGACGTCTCCATCTGGTGGGCATTAACGGCACTGGCTGTATATTAATTATAGCAGTTAAATCCAAAGGGCGAGATCCAAAGTGAAAATACTCCAAATACGTGGCGTCAGTGAATAAACAAATACATCGCTCTTTTCACGATTTAGCAACACATAGCAACCGAAAAATTATTATTTGGTCACCGCTGGGGATCCCAATCTCAGATCTCTCGATATCTTGCTGGCCACGGTGGTGTAAGGTTAGCTCTCTCGTCTAGATATCGAGAGATCTGGGATCCGGATCCCCAGCGGTAACCGAAAAACAATTTCTCGGCTGCTATGTGTTGCTAAAATGTGGAAAGAGCGATGTCTTAGTTTATTCACTGAAGCCACGTATTTGGATGATTTTCACTTTTTTATCTCTGAAAATCTGTTCTCGGTCAGACCAGGAATTCATTATATTTTATAGTTTTGGTATTAACCCTCCTCACACACACACCCCTCCAAACACACACACACACACCGCCCTTTCAGAGACAGGTTTCCTGCTATAGCGGATGCCAGCAGAAATTTTGTACATATTAATTCGTAAACGCTGAAAACCTCCGGATCGGATCAGAAATGCTTTATATTTTACATTTTCGGTATTAAGCCACTCCCACCCGGACAGGTTCCTGCATTCGCACATGCCCCCAGAGGTTTTGTTGACCCTTAGTTTATAAACCCTGAAACTATTTTGTTGAGTTGTAGATTATAAACATTTTTTGTAAAGAATTACATTAAATATTGCAATTAAATACGAAATTACGGAAACTTTATGTGACTCCGATAACCAACCTCTGGGGAAGTGGTTACGAAGCGGTCAAAACTGCAATTTTTATATAGCCTTTACATTTTGTGACCAGTTCTCCTTTTTATTAGCTTTTATTGTATGTAACTACACACAAAATGCGTATTAAAATCATAACACAAAATTTAATAAGTTGAAAAACTTCTATATATTCCCTTATGCCACTAGGATCTTACACTGAAGAGCAATTAAATTAGAGACAGCTGGCGTTATGCAAATGTGGCGCTATGGGCGGCCCTGTAAACGAAAACGACATGAAGTATGCAGCGATCCGACAATATAAAGAGTGATGCGACGGGAAACACTAAGAGTCGGACGCAGTATGGGTAAGACAAAGGATCTAAGCGCATTTAATCGTGGGCAAATTGTCGGGGCCCAACGAATGTGTCACTCCATCTCGGAAGTCGTGCAGGCACTGGGATTTTCACGAGCCACTGTGTCACGGGTGCACCGTGAGTACATCGAATCCTGTAAAATCATCCCTGCAAGGGCCAACTGCCGTGGGCAATAGCGTGTGGATTAGCGGGGTCATCTTCGGCTAGCTCACATTGTAACAGCGGATAGACGGGCCACAGTGCAAGAAATCACTCGGCAATTTAACGCTGGTGCACAAACACGTGTAAGCAACCACACCATCCAGAACCATCGCCTCGCTATATGGTACGAAAGCCATCGTCCCACGAAGGTAACGCTGCTGACCGCACATCACAGGGTGCAAAGATTAGCATGGGCGCGGGAACATCGCCACTTGACCCTAGACATGTGGAAAAATGTTACCTGGACTGATGAGTCGAGAATCACGTTGGCACATGCGGATGGCAGGATACAAGTACGGCGCAAACCACATGAAGCGATGGATCCTTCTTGCCAGCAGGGTACTCTTCAAACTGGTGGGGGTGGCATTCTCGTCTGGGGACTGTTTACGTGGACTGAAATGGGACCCCTGGTACGTGTGACATCGTCCCTCACAGGTCAACTTTACCGGGATATCCTGGACGACCATTTGCTCCCGTTTGTGCGTCTTCAACATCCCACTGGGGACCTCATCCTGAAACAAGACAATGCACCGTGCCATCGCTTCCGAATTGTATCCGAATGGTTGGATGAACACTCCACTGACGTGACGTCGCTTCCTTGGCCAGCTAGGTCATATGACCTCAATCCCATCGAGCACATCTGGGATGCCATTGAGAGAGATGCTCGAGGCTCTGACCCCCTCCATCAAATCTTCGTGTACTGTGGGAGCTTGTTGAGGGGTCGTGGATCCGTATGGCTTCCCAACGCTTGCGGTGTCTTGTCGAGCCCATACCGAGACGAATCGCCTCCGTCATCAGGGCGAAAGGTGGTGCTACACGTTACTAAACAGGTATCACTAATTCAATTATTTTTCAGTGTATAAAGCCTTTTATGGCAGTAGAAAATCTCCTATTATCGTTTTATACCATTAGGAAAACTCTCGACACTGACAATATCTCGTACGAATTGCAATTTGTGTACATTCCCTTATATGAGAAAGTGTAAGAGTTTTCCGCGGTGTGTTTTCGTAGCGGTGGGTGAAAGTACCGGTGTTTCCTTCAAAAGAATATCTATCTGCAACGGCAATCATATTCCGTTAATGCAATTTGTATATGCCCCCGAAACGTCTCAACCCCAGAAGGGTACGAATCTCCCGTTTACGAGTTTGCTGAAAAACAATATCCGAGTAAGAATATGCCGGGCACCAATCTCCCGGGTACGAGTTTTCAAAATTTCAATTATTATAGGAAAATGTCGTGATTGCTTCAATATATGAAATCATTTACGAATTTGGAGAAAAAAATGTATCGGTATACTTAGAAGGAGTGAAGGTGATGCTTCAGACATTAAAATTTAACAAGAGGGAATGAAAGTACGTGGGTACGAGTTTGCCGGTTACCAATCTCCCGGGATCAAAAAAAAAAAAAAAAAAAAAAAAAAAAAAGATTGAGATATATCAGTTTTACCCGAAAATTAGGAAAGCAAAAAATAAACTGGAAGGAAATTATTGAATTCATTTTTTGCATAATATTTTACAAATGATCTTAAATCGGAAGTACGAAGATATATCCAGTCAGTTAACATAATTGCATTTATAAAAATTAAAATTCTAACAATGCATACCATGTTTCTTCTGCCTCTTAGGAGCAGGTTTTTAACGATGGGGACCAAGTTTGTTGTTTTATGCTGTACTTCGTGGGTATTCATTCCTCTTCGATGCTGGTTCCTGCCTACTTGTAGTTAGTCTGAGGGTCGATCCATGTGTTCTCAATTTCAATTTCCTCATGTATAACACCTGAATGCTGTAGCATCTGTTTCATAAAAGATGGTAGATAGAGATGTGCGCGAACGTTAATTTGAGAAGCCTGATATAGCTGACACCCGAAGGCTTACTGCCTGGCCCATTTAAGACATTCTTCTTACGGTCTCTTTTTTAAATTCCATTTATATTCCGGCCTTATGATTTCAGTTGTAATTAAAGAACTCGCTCGGCTGTGTCATTTTTATGTCCTCCATTTCAGTCGTTTATCGTCGCCCTTACACTTTCTGTGACGTACTGCATAGGTGAAGCACGTGTCAAGACGTCAAATCTGCAGCGATACATTCAGTCGCTATAATTCAGTCAATTAGAACAACTGACCCACGGGCTAGGAGACCCGAATTCGATCTCGGGCACCAAAACATTTGTGTTTTCACACTTCTTAAGTCTAATTAAAGGCCACAGGAATGATCTCAGAGTGAAAACAAAACTTCATTTCAACATTTCAGAATTTAGTTGTGATTTATGTCGTTAAGGTGGATCGACCTAAAATTTTGCCTTGTATTTCCAATGAGCATACTTCTGTAGCCATTTTCTTCACAATGCGTTTTCAAGGATAAAAATTTGAATATCGATAAAAATAAATTAATACTATAGCCTAGTATACTTAATATTTTCTAAAACTTTTTTTTTTTTTTTTTTTTTTTTTTTGGTTGGAGGTTTAACGACCACCGTGAGCAACTCAATGGGCTATAAGCAGTCGCCCGTCCCTAATTTAGGGTCACTGGTTCCAGGGAAGGGAGAGAGCCAGTGCCGTAAAACAAACACAACATCCATGCCTCACCGGGATTCGAACCCGGACCCCGTTCGGACGAATGATCAGAGGCCATCGCTTAGACCACTGCGCCACCGGGGCGGCATTTCTAAAACTTAACCATAATTATATTAAAAATCAGCAACTTTTCCTTTGGTGGCGTTGAGACCAGAAAATAGATGGCGCGACCTGTACATTGATGACGTCAGTTGACAAAAAGATCTTGGATTGCTTAATTGTGGTTAAATCTTAGAAAATATTAAATATACTAGGCTATAATATGAAGTTATTTTTATCGATGTTCAAAATTTCCTTCTTGGGAACGCATTAATTGTGAAGAAAATAACTCCAGAAGTTTGCCCATCGGAAATACAAGGCAAAGATTTTAGGTGGATCCATCTTTAACCAGCAGCAAAATACAAAATATTCTAGACTAGTCCCGACCTGAATCCCAAGTGTTTTTTTTTCTTTTGATGAAAAATAAAGCATGGTCCGTGCAAACATATAACGAGTGACGCTTTATCGCATATAAAGCTATAAAAAGTCCCGTATCCCTAATTTAAACAGTTAAAGGAATATTGTATCTGATCTTTAAGAGCATATCCAGAAAGTTTTCTTACCTTGCAGTCACAGCCCAAGTTTTCCAAGAAAAAAAATCGGAATAATGTTTCTCTTATCTTTTTTCATATATTAATGCACATGTATATCATAAGTTAGCATGATATCAATGAGAACCTTTCGCTCAAATTTTTTTATTAAGAAATGGAATTTTTAATTTTATTTCTAATAAAAGGTAATTTCTGATATGCATTGAGAAATAAAAAAAAACTCTCACCTTGTTATTTATTTCTTGTTGATGTTATATCTCTTTTTCGTAAGATTTTGTTTCATTATTTCAAAAACTTTAAATGTTTTGGGAAAAAAATAAATAAAAGGATTTCCAGATAATTAGAAAGCACAGTAGTTCACCAATTTCGAAATGCTGGAGATGAACTGAAATGCAGCACCATAATTTCTTAAAAAATGTTCTTCAGAAAAGAAAATAATACATAAGTACTCAAAAGCATTATGACATGTTAATCATACAAATGCGAGTTGACATTCATGTTGCATATTGCTTGACAGTTATTAACAGTTCATCTGTGACGTCTTCATTCAACAATTGGACGATGTGCTACGAGGTAGTAGTAACACACAATGAGAAAGTGCATGAATGTTCGAATGATGAAAGCTTTGAATTCTAATTTTGAGAATTGTACGACGAAACTTAATCATTATAAATAGTAGACTTCTAAAGAACAATTTCTAAGAACTCGACAGACTTTACACATGAGACGTACGTCCTCAAAACTTCCAAACGAATGAGTCTTTAAACTATTACAAATTCATAATGTGAACATTCTTTCAATATATAATGCGGAAGAATTCGGGTGTCCGGAAAAACAACAAGTTAGTAAAATCATGCAATGCATTGATTATGATACGCTTTTTAACATACCATAAATTATTACTCAAGTTATGAGGATAATGGCTGTGGAATAAATCTCGCTTCTGTGTCCTGACCTTTGACCCCATTTCGATGATATTCAACAGAACCGGTTCAGTATACCTCAAGAATAACATACTAGAGTGTTGTCGCAATAGAAGCAGTTTTACGCAAGTTATGAGAATGCTGTGGAATAAATCTTGCTTTTGTGCAATGACGTTTGACCCCGTTTCGTTGATATTCAACAGAACCGGTTCACTATACTTCCGGAACAACATGATAACGTTTTGTCGCAATCGAAACATTGTAGGTAAGTTATGATGCACAAGGGCAATGGAATGGATCCCACTCCAGTGTCCTGACCTTTGACCCCATTTCGCCCATTTTCAATAGGGTTCGTCCACAGTGGTTCCTACCACATACTAAAATTTCATCGAAATCGAACCATTTTTACGCAAGTTATGACGCATAAGGGCAATGGAACAAATACCGCTCTTATGTCCTGCCTGACCTTTGACCCCATTTTGCCCATTTTCACTAGGGATCGTGCCCAGGTGGTTCCCTACGACATACTAAAATTTCATCGAAATCGAACCTTATTTACGCATGTTATGACGCATAAAGGCAATGAAATGGATCCCGCTTTTATGTCCTGACCTTTGACCCCATTCCGCCCATTTTCAATAGGTTTCGTTCCCAGGTGGTTTCTTACCATATACCAAAATTTCATCGAAATCGAACCATTTTTACGCAAGTTATGACGCATAAGGTCAATGGAATAAATCCCACTCTTATGCCCTGCCTGACCTTTGACCCCATTTCGCCAATTTTCAATAGGGTTCGTGCCCAGTGGTTCCCTACCACATACTAAAATTTCATCGAAATTGAACCATATTTACGCATGTTATGACGCATAAAGGCAATGAAATGGATCCCGCTTTATGTCTTGACCTTTGACTCCATTCCGCCCATTTTCAATAGGGATTGTCCCCAGGTGGTTCCCTACCACATACTAAAATTCCATTGAAATCGAACCATTTTTACGCAAGTTATGACGCATAAGAACATGGAATGGATCCTGCACCTATGTCCTGACCTTTGACCCTGTTTCGCCCATTTTCAACACGGTTCGTCCCCAGGTGGTCCCCTACCACATACTAAAATTTCGTCGAAATCGAACCATTTTCACGTGAGTTATCGTGCGGACAGACGGACGGACAAAGCTGGAGCATATACGCTTCTTCAGTTCAACACAATTTTATTAACAAGGTTGGGTTCAGGAGGCGAACATGGGCGTCCTGGTACATATATTGTACGGTAAAATATACAAACTCTAAAATTCTATGTACATTATATACAGCACGATGTATTGATTCACAAAGGAGCCTCGTGGTAAGTGGTACAGGCATTTTGCACAAGAACAATAAGAGAGAAGGAGAACTGTAGATGACAAAGTAGACAATGTGAAACCTAAGGCAAACGGAATTACGATGTCTTAGTACTGGTAGAAAAAATTATAATCAAAGAGAAAACAAGTAAGACTATATACATTTGTACAGTATGGTGCATATATATTCACATGTGTTAGAAGATATAAGCTGTATGTTGAAGTTTGATTCCGAAAACCAATGGTGAGCATGCACGTTGAACTGAAGTTCAACAGAGCTAGGAGCAACGAGGTTATAAACTACCGACAGTCAGTTGTAACGTCGCTGGCATGCCGGCGAACCAGGATGCGGCCGGAGACCAGGTGGAACGGAAATGTTTTTCTCTCTGTTGGGCGACTGCCACAAGGTTCTCTAGACGAAGTCTTGAGAGGAGACGCTCCCGAAAGTGGCACAGTAGTTCCACAGAAGCTTGGTGGATGGTATAAGGAGATGAGATATCTCGGCAGCGCTGATGAAATACGTAAATGACATGTTTCACCAGGATGAAAATATATGAGCAGATGGGTGGAAGCTTGACTGGCGAAGAGACCTGCAGGAGGAGTGTCTTACAGGCATCGAAAGGAAGATCAGTTGTGGCTGAACGTTGAGCAATGGAAAATGCAAGATGGAGTAGTGGAAGGAGGATGACACAATGTAGATAAACGTGAGAGACATCAGCTTCTTGAGCACAGAAGGGGCAAAGAGGTGAGTCAAGAATGGTCATGCGGTGGAGGATGGATGGAACGGGAAGACGGCGGTGGACAAAAATTGATGTGGGCGTGGACATCACCCTTATCAGTGCCTGCCATTGTAAATGGCGAGGATTAACTTAAGGATCGATCAGCTTGATCGAAAATAATAAAACGCTGAATGCAAACAAAATATGCAACTCACCGACTTGGGAGCTGAGCTAAAAGAATGTACAGATCTTCTTCTTGAAGGGGAACACAAAAATAGGAACAAACACTCACTATATACTTTCAAAAACTGGGCACAAACACAGAGCTCGAAAGGAACGTGACTATATCGGTTATACGCTTCTTCAACCTACGGTTGGAAAGCGTAAAAAACGGAAAACGGTGATTTTGATACAACACTTTCACTCACCCGTAACCTCGGAAGAACCCAAGTTAAATTTCAAAGTACATGCCATCATGCTCAATTGTTTAAATTAATCTGTTTGCCAGTTGTTCAATTCCTGCACAGTATCATGCTTTCGGTTTAGAGACAAAGAGCTCTTGCGACTTGCATTCTACATCGTCTAAAGTAGTCAACTTCATGCCACGAAGAAAATGCGCTATCGCCCGAAGCAAGAAATAGCGTGAAGGGACAAGGTTAAGGCTGTTTGTTGGATGAGGCAGCAGTTAGATTCCATGCAGTTCTTCAAGTTTCACTTGGGTCCGATTAGCGGTATGAGGTTTTTCGTTGTCTTGTTGCAGCAGTGCTTGTCTTAGGTTGACAAAGGCAGGATACTTCTGCTACAGTTTGTCACACATCCTGTTCAGTTGGTGAGAATACATTTCGGCATTGACAGACCTATCATTCGGAATGAGCTCAAAGGGGATTACATCTTCATAACTCAACCAGACACACAGCATGAACTTTTTTCAAAACGTTCGAGTTTGGTTGTAGGTAAAGCTAGTTCACCTCTGTTCAGCCACTGTTATGATGAATCTGGATTACGCAGATATTTCCACTATTCGTTTGATAAATCGCGTTTTCCGTAGAAACTATTCGTTTGATAAATCGAGTATCGCATGTGCTTCTGTGCAGTTCCTTGCATCCTCGACACGTCGTTGAGCTCGAACTGGGATGAGCTCATGAGGCACCTCACGGCATCGTCTGTAAACCGTTCCGATCTTGTGCAGGTGCTCAGCGATAGTAGATTCAGAAACTCCCAGATCTTCTGACAATTTGCGAATGGTTATTCGTGGATTGTCTCCCGCTTGTAGGGCGTCCGTATTAACAGCAGTGGGCCTACGCGAAACTTCCTTTCTTTTCAAGCTCAAGTCACCAGCAGCAAATTTCTTGAACCCTGTTTGCGCGGTCCCAGTAACCGCTAAGCCTTTATTTCCAACTTCGTTAATTTTTCGGACTGCTTTAGCAGGTCCAAACCCCGTTTCCGCTAATGTCACATGTGACGTGCTGCAGAGGTGAAAACATGTGTCAAGGCGACAAAACTGCAGGGAGACATTCTGTCAGCGTAGCTCAGTTGGGAGAGCGACTTACTCCGGAGTGAAGGGACACGATTTCGATGTCCATCGCGGCCAAACTTATATTTTTACATTGGTTCCCGATTGTGGAAAATGGATCCGCTGGCCGTTGGGTTCTTCGAAAAATATGTGATGTCTGTTCTACACAGTGTTTGGGGTTAATGAAAAATTCCTACTCTTCGCTTCAAAGACAAAAAAAAAAAAAAAAAAAGAGGGAGATGATGTGACGTGCTGCAGAGATGAAAACATGTGTCAAAACAACAAATCTACAGCGAGACATTCTGTCCGCCTAGCTGCTTTGGGAGAGCGACTTACTCCGGAGTGAGGGGACACAATTCGATGTCCGTCGCGGACAAACTTGTGTTTTCACAAGCAACAGAACCAATATTTCAAGGGTCTAGGCCTAAGCCTTTTTTTTTAAATTAACAAGTGCAAGTTTATTAACTTGAATTGTTATGTAAACCTTACGACTATAAGTACGCTCAGTGAATTAAAAACTTCTAAAAAGACTACGTCCTAGATGCTTTGTAAACACTTGAAGGCTGATCCGTTGATTCACAATATTTACATTGTAACTTAAACTCTTCCAAAAGGCCCACGGCCTAGGGGCTTTGCAATCACCTGAGACTGATTCGTTGAGGGCCTTTCTGTAGTTTTTATCACATGTTTACACATGCAACATATATTTAGGTTGTAACTTAAAATCGTCCTGCCTAGGTTTCTTGTAAGCATCAAGACTGGTTGGTTGATATTTTGTAAGATCGATGCGTTGAGTCCCTTTTTTTAACATTATTACCAAATATTAAAATCATAACTTCGGATTTAGTGAGTCTGAAATCTTCTGCATATACAGCGAAACCTGTGTTTTTGGTCAACCGCATTCCGCGGTCTTTTGCCGAAGTGCAGTTTCGGTGGCACGGATGTTATCATCAATAGAAACAATGCATGACAGACCTCTCTATTCGGAGGAAAGGTGCAGCACGCCGCCACGGGCAGACATTTTTGAAACACATAAGAAAACATACCTGCATTTCGCGGTCACCAATAAGCGGTATTTACGAAAAAAGTCTTGCTTAGAAACTTCTAGGAAGATAGCCAACCTGCTATGAGCTGATAAATATGAAAAGCATATTTCTTTCTCTTTCTCTGTCATCACTCTTCACGAGATTGTGAAGGGTGGGTGGTCCTTGAAGTGTGTCAAATTATTATAATTTTGTTTGTAGACGGTACGGTTTTCTGTTATCTAAGGAGCGCGTGCTTGATTTTGAATTGTCCTAAACGAAAGCCTGAAGCCCGCCACGAGGAGTTCATCCACTCATCCCACTGAACTTAGCCTTCTCACGTAACGGCCGTACTCTTTGAGTAATCGCGATATTCCACCACAAAAAGCAAAAGAACACATCGCTGACTTTACAGAAGAGGAAGCAGAGGGCGGTTACCTCTTCAAAACTCAAACCGCAGTAGTACTGCTGCTGCGTTCGACATCTCCTTACCTTCCAATTCCTCCGGAAAAGCATGTGGTAGGGGTGCCCAATTTGTGACAACGTATGTAAATTATGTTCCTAACACTTCACGCCATTCATCAGTCTTACTTCTGGCTCTTACTGTGAGATTTGGTGAATAACATTACTAAATAATAAAACTGCATGGAAAACATTAAGAAAGAACAAGAAATTCACAGTAGCAATTCACAACAAGCTGCATTAAAAAGAGGTAAGTCTTTTTTGTTTTATTTTCGAATGAGGAGGCGAAATATTTTGTCAAACTCTGAACCATTCCATTTCGCAGCCACCTGTGAAGACGGTCATATTTTCTCAGAACCGTGGATGACTTTGTTTGACAGGTTTCACTGTACCTTGTGTCATTAGCATGGCTGGATTAAGGGGGGGAGTCCATAGGGGCTATAGCCTTGGGGCCCACCATTACGAAGGGCCCAGGAGGCATACCCGAGCAAATAATAAAGAGAAAGAGAGAAGTTTATTGAATAATTTATTTTTGTCTCGTATGATTTCCACTTGATCAGAAACACAGACTAGAAGAGGAACAGATTTCATGGCAGTGGCTCGCCAAGGTCTAAGGTTTCATGTCGATGTGTGGACAGCCGTGTTGGCGAGACAGTTTCAGCTTTTTCACTATTATTCACAAACATCTCCCTATTTACACTTCGAACTGTTAATTGTCGAAGTCTCCTGTGGCCTCACATTGCGTAGCAAAAACGATTAACTACCCTGCAAAAACAGTTTTGCTGGGCCAGCACTGCCAGCGGTAGCCCAGCACTATGTTGCCACCGCCCAACCGTCAATAAAATGTCCGGTCGGCCACCACATGGGCCAGCAGCGAGCCAATAGTGCCCCCCATCAGTTATCATATGCTAGAACAGGGCCATTAGTTATCCATCCAGTGGCCCTTCAGCGGCCCTGTATGCTCATGCCATAAATGATGGCTAGTGGTCCGCTAGTTTCTCGGCAGTGGCAGCCGGCAATCATGTGACGTAACTGATATCTTGCCGAATCTTGTCCGCCGATTTCCCAGTTGTAGCCATAAAAAAATAAATAAAGGATAACCGCAGTTCCAAAAGCTGCAACTACTTTTTTCGCCTTACGAAACTTCTGCATTACAGCACTGCGCTGGGGAAATTTTCTCAACAGGTCCTGAAAAACGCCTGTTTGGATCTGGGTGGAAATCAACCAAGACTGTCTCATGCGTGGGAAGCGGGCGCTCTACCAACGGGACTGATTTGCCACTCACGAGCGTATGCTTGAAGCTAAACCTCTTTCCTGCGGAATGTGTAACGATGGTTCTCTTCTTAATTTTACAATATTGCGAGTTATTTTTCATAAATGTCAGTTTCATATATTTCATAAATTTATTTTTTCAACGTAACGATTTTTTTTTTACCTTAAGCAAACTTCACTCATTTTCAACGAGTGTGCCAACTTAAAAGCGTTTTCCAAAGTTTAGTGCTGTCCTTGTCGTCTTCAAAAGGCGATTTTCGAATTAATATATTTACCCGTTCACTTCACATTCTGTTACCTTTTTAACGTTGTATCTTTCCTTTCCGCTGTCAGAAGCTACATTTGTTTTAAAGAGGAAAGATATTTTATTTTACTGCTCGTTATTTTTAGAAATGTATTGTGTATTTCAGTCTAGTGTATTCAGCCCATGGATGAGTGCATTATATCCACATAGCGTTGTTGTTGTTTTTTTTTCAAATAATTGATAAAGTTAGTACGCGTATAAGTCTTCTCCTCCCCCCCTTCCCCAACATAACGTTTTTTTAATGTTTTTCCCAAAACTTTTGTTTCAAGCGGTTTAGTGTATGTTAAAACAAAAGATTACACTGAAATTATTTCTTGTTATTCATGGGAATGCAGTGGGTGTATTTCATGACTTAATCTGATATCTTCGTCGACGTGGAATTTCATTATAGGAAATTTATTCGTCTCTCTACATATGTTTGTTTTTTCTTAACATCCACTAAAATAACACAATGACGATAGCGTCGTCTTCAACTAACTGGTACCACGAGAGACACCGAACGTGTTGCTTCTGCGAATGCGCAGTCCCGTTGCTTCCACCTGGTGTTGGGGTTGCAACGGTTGCCAGCTACGGGCCACTAGTGGCACTTGCTTGGAGGCCCGCAATTCACGGCGATGCTGCAGGGCCATCAATGGCTGCCAACTGATGGCGCTGCCACCAACGGACCGCTACCGGGCCGTGAGCGGCAGATTTCAGCCACCAGTGACCCATCACTGCCAGCTGGTGGCTAGCACTTTCCCAACACTTGTATTTTTGCTGGATAAGAAAAGTATGAAATGCTATATCATTAGAAAATCCAAGACAAAACCTAGGAATCTTAAGCTTTTACCTCATGTTTTTATGAGAACAATGGAAGATACGGTGACTTTTATGAAAACTCTGCAGATAATTTATTTGCTTGAAGAATGCGCTAAATACTATTATCTCAAGCAAATTGACACAGTTTCGTGTTTTGACGGACTTCATAATGATTCCCCGTCATACATTTTTTGGGAAGCCCACTCAGGTGTCTTAGCCTAGGAGACCACTAAAGCCTTAATCCGGAACTGGTCATTAGAATCTTACATACCTTTTCATGTCATTAGGAAATCTCCTACACTTTGAAAAGATTTCCGAACAAAACGCATTCTGTGTATATTCTTGTATATGACAAATCGCAGGAGTTTTCTTAGCGGTACGAGAAAGTGTGGTTTACCGGTGTAGGAATTTTCCGTCAACCTTCGTACCCAATGAGACAGGAGAATGACAATGTCGTTATATCAAAGACGATGCAATTTTTCTGCCTCATCAGATAAAGACAAGACAGGCAACTCATTTGGGAAAATGCTGCGCACTGCCGAAAAACTGTTTCATACAATTTAGAAACGTATCTTTCAATCGCACACTTATGAATGTTCATAACATTACAAAATGTCTATTAAAAATTGCCAGACATTTTTTGTACCCCATAGTTGTTCAAAACTCTTTGAGCAAAGAAATGGTTAAATAAATCGTCAGGTAACACAAGGGTGAATATTTTTTTTAACTAGCATTAAATCATTTTTTGTTTAAAATAAAGGAAACAAATTCTGTAAAAAAAATCTATTCACTTTAATATGAGTACATGATTCAATGCGAACAATTCCTAGAAAATAAAAAAAAAATGATGTGAA
The DNA here is from genome assembly GCA_039090855.1 of Macrothele yani. Lineage (NCBI taxonomy): Eukaryota > Metazoa > Arthropoda > Arachnida > Araneae > Macrothelidae > Macrothele > Macrothele yani. Next base: position 166,721,404 of record CM077007.1, read on the forward strand.
AACTCGTGAAGATCGTCACTCAAGTTGAGACCAAGAAATTAGAACAAATTTCACATAGCAGCAAGCGATCGCTGCAAAGCAGAAAAGTTCGGTTCCCCTTTGTAAAGTACCTGTTGACAGGTATTGCAAGAATTTATATAGGTGTTGGCTTTCTAGCACGCGTGGTATATTCTGATTATTCTGGCTAATTTCTTTCGTATGGCAACATTTTTGAAAGACAGGTTAGTGTACAAAAACCCCGGAGGTTTCTCGAGGAAAATACATTACTTTCTTTATTTCCTCCCCCCTCCCCTTCATAGAATGTGCCAAAAGGAGAATCCAACTGATGACAAAACGTTGAAATAGCTGCGGACGAAATTACCCCTGGTGCTCTAAAACTTCATTGATCTCCTCCTCCTAAATGCGCTTCTAATCAGAAGCTGAAGTCATCAAGGCGGAGTTCATCGTCCTTCTGACGTCTAACAAATTGAGTTGATTGTTTGGTGGAGAAGCCCAATCCTCTGAAGAAAGCCAGAAATAAAAGAGGAGGAGAAAAAGGAAAAAGAAAGAAAGAAAAACTCTACAGGAAATAAAATTCGAAATCACCCAGTGATGAGGATGCAAATGACGCTGCCACGCCTTTTTAAGCTTTAAAACTGATTAAAATCCCTTAAGCTCCAAACAGAAGATACTACAGATTGAATAAAGAAAGAAAAAGTAAAATACCGTAAAAGGTAAACCCTAGAGAAAGGAAACAAAATTTTAGAGCAGTGCATTCCCTCCAGCAGGAAATACTTTCATAACATAAAGTAATATGTCCAAGGGCAGAAACTACTTTCAAACTTTTTAAAGATAAATATTATTCTGTTGACTGGTAATATAATGCATCTATCAATTTAATACCTGAATTCAACCAGTTTTCTGTTTCTTTGTAACCACCTCGAAACAGCACCTCACGAATAAGCAAAAACATTGTTAACATGAGAAATATAGCCACTTGGTTTATGTCTTTTTAAGAAAATTACATGGCCAAAAACATCTAACAAATAAAATAACGCTGCCAGTGCTTGGCAATTTTAGATCGAAACGAGGGTGAAGCTGAAAGCTATTAAATTCATGGGAGTTGATCGCAAAGTGAGCGAAGCTGTCATTCGGTTTATTGGGAAAAGAGAGTGAAAATAACTGCCATGGTTGCATTTAGGATTGCTCAGGCCAAGGGACCCTGTTTGTTTGCTTTCCAACGTAACTCAAAGGTATTTTTCTAGCCTACAGTCCTGTTGGTTGGAAGATCTGACCAACACAGCGAGAAAATATTATTTTTATTTTATGCGACTAATTCTGCAATCACACGCTGTAAGTGGATGACACTATAGCATCTCGTCTAAGATTTGCGATAGATTGACGACGCTTATTTTTTATAAGATCTTTTGTGGTCAAAAACGCAACCAGGGTATATTCAGTACAGAACTGAAATTATCGTCACAAGTTTGTTTACACTGTTGTATATGTAAATCAGAAGTCACTTGATGATCCCATTTTCACCAGAAGTACGTCACTGTGAGCAACTGGTGATCTTTAAAATACAAGCACACTCTATCGATGCAAGGGGGAATGATATTTTCCAGCCAGCTGGTTACTTCATCATTGTAATTTTTTGGAAAATTACATTACATTACATATCACAAAGCTGTTCTCTGAGATTCAGAGGTTAGCTCCACAAAGAAATACAAACTACCAGATAATTTCTACTTACTGCTACCGTATCAAGCTTCTCCATTTACAGCGATCTTGACATACAACTCTGGCTTTACTGACATCCATCGCACGCCGTACACAAGATCTTCTATAATTCGTACTCATAATCTTTTTCTCATGCAGACACTCCTGAGTCTTTTTTCTTTTTTGAAAAATGATGGTTCAAATTACTTAGTGACTCCGTTTACCTTATGTTGATGAATTTTTTGAAACAGAAAGTACACTGTTTAGCACCTCAGTTCACTTTCTTCGTGTTACTGCTCATTGCTTTCCCTTAAATACACAACTGTTCGTGAAAATTGCAACATACGGAAAGAATCGAGCTATTCATATATCACAGGTTCTTTATGTTACAGGAGATAACGATTACATCCGAAGAGCTATACACAATATTTTCGCTTCAAAACTCAGTACCGTGTGAACCCACCTCGAACAACAATAACAGCCTCGACACGGCGTGGCATTGAATGGAAGAGGTTTTTGATATCGTCCTGGGAAATAGTCTGCCAGGCTGCTTCTATGCGAGACCAGAGTTCGTTTCTGGTGACTGGCGGAGGTGCTTGACTGGCCAGTTCCTTAGCTACCATGTCCTGTAACGTACCACGAGATGAGACGTACCTGCCCGAAGGACGCACACGACATAGAAGCAGATAGGAATCAGAATGAAAAACGTCCGCGTAGCTCAATTAGTAGAGCAACTTATTCCGGAATGAGGGGACCCGGGTTCGAATCCTGGCGTGGACAGAAATGACGGAGAAATTCACTTCGTTATAATGGCGCCCGAACTATCCGGATGACCCGACCGTTCAAAATCTCGCATTGGTGTGATGTTGTTTCCACACCGCGGGATAGGAAAAATCAGAGAATCCCTTCTCCAGCACTTCAAACAAAAAAAAAAAAAAAAAAAAAAAAAAAGGGGGGGGAGATGATGTAACGTACCACGAGATGTGACGTACCTGCCCGAAGGACGCACACGACATAGAGGCAGATAGGAATCAGAATAAAAAACGTCCGCGTAGCTCAATTGGTAGAGCAACTTATTCCGGAATGAGGAGATCCGGGTTCGAATCCTGGCGTGGACAGAAATGACGGAGAAATTCACTTCGTTATAATGGCACCCGAACTATCCGGATGACCCGACCGTTCAAAATCTCGCAATGGTGTGATGTTATTTCCACGCCGCGAGAAAGGAAAAATAAGAGAATCCCTTCTCCAGCACTTCAAAAAAAAAAAAAAAAAGGGGGGGGGAGTGATGTAACGTACCAGGAGATGTGACGTACCTGCCAGAAGGACGCACACGACATAAAGGCAGATAGGAATCAGAATAAAACGTCCGCGTAGCTTAATTGGTAGAGTGACTTATTCCGGAATGAGGGGATCCGGGTTCGAATCCTGGCGTGGACAGAAATGACGGAGAAATTTACTTCGTTATAGTCCCAGACATGTTCGATCTGGAACATATTCGGCGAACGTTCAGGCCAGGGAAGAAGGGGTATCCACCGTGCATGGAAGAGGTCTTGAACATTCCGGTTGCTCGAACAACTCTGCAGGAAGGGTATCAACTGTGCCTCTGAAACATCTCTTTATGTATCAGTGGCTGTTGAGGATTCCCTCAGTTCGTATCAAGGCGAGAATGCTAATTGAACTCAAGGGCGCCTCAAACCATTACGCTTGGCGTTAAGCCGGTATGACACTGCAAAATTCACCCTGGTAAGTACCGTTCACCATGGAGTCTTCGAACATGTATGCGACCATCATGATACATGAAGTTGTATCGTGACTCGTCAAAAAACACGACCTTCTGCCAATCAGCGCGCCAATGTCTGTTTTCGAGACCCCATTGCAGTCTGAGGCGTCTGTGGTTGAGTGTCAAATGAATGCGCAGCAATTGACTACTAGCGACCAATCCTCTTTTAAACAGACGACGTTGAACTGTGCTGGAGGACAAAGCCTGACATTTCACAGTGCTCCACCGCTGCGCTAGCACGGTGGATGTCGCTGTGCGATCCGTCACTGCCATGCGGTAGAGGTCTCTGTCATCTCGTGCAGTCTTGAGATTTTGCGATCCATTTCCCGGATTTCTATGCGTCCGAGTCTCGTCTGTCCATTGACGCCACGTTGGAATCACTATACTGGCGTTTCCTCCCGTATGAGTGGCAATTTCGCAAATGCAACTTCTCTCATCCTAGCAATCTTTCCTCGTTCAAAGTCCGTCAGGTGTTCATGATGCGACCTTCTTCGGAGACGGGGCATGGTGAGACACAAGAAACGCACCCCCTTTTGACTCAATCTCGGCTCTTCATTGATTGCAACATTTTGTTTGAGCCAGCTCTTTATACCCAAGACCGGACAGTTCAGAGGGCACTACTCCAACACCACATGCGTATTTTCACTGAAATTGTAATCATTTGCATGTTCAAACTGTTGTGCATATCTTGTAAGTTTCAAACAAATGCCAGCACTCCTTTTCACAAACAATAGAGTAATTTCATTTTTTTATTAACTATGAACAATTAATTTTCTTACTCTTAAATTCTCATTCAGACGTCTGATGCTATTCACAGAAGGTCTTTATTTCTTTCGTAGCTACTATTTTTCGCATGCTTAATTTACAGAATGCTAAACTTCTAATGAAATTATAGTGCGGTGATACCAATTTAACCAATAGAAAATTTGTATATACGTTGACAACAGAAATGGACTTCTACCGAAGTATCACGAGGATTGCTTTCAGTCAGGATCTCACATGAAATTTTGGAAATCAGTTTTAAAACTTAAACAGCATTCCAAGGTTCCTTGCCATATGCAATCCAGAATATTGTATGTTATGTTTTTTTAACATTGCGGTGAAATGGAGATTTAATCCACGAAGAAGTAGATTCAGTCTTCATTTTCAGTTTCTTATCAGACATTCCATAAATCTTTCTACAGAGTTATGGAATGTCTGGTACCAAACTGAAGAAAATGTTGACCTAACTAAATGATCCCTTTGAATTAAGACCATTTTTAAAGTTCCTTAAACATGTGCGCAACTTTAACACAGTATTTCGTGAAATAAAACTTTAGTTAAATAATGAACGAAGGAATTTCAGAAGAAGCAATGGTAAGAAAAAATATTTGTGCTACTTTAATCAGTGATGAAAGTTAAGCTGCACCTCTTAAAGAAATAATCGAAAGATATTAGCGTGGTTAGGTATTATAAACATTTTTGTAGAAAGTTCGTCACGTGTGGAAAACTCCGGTCATTGCGAATTTTTTTCATTACCACTCGAAAATTAACGCACGCATTTGCTTTTATAAAAACAAGAAGTAAACTAGCAACCTTAAATAAATACTTTCTGAAAGTTCACTTGCAAAAAATATCGGTTTTCATTGTAAATACAGCGTCTAAAGCGGTAGATTTCTCTGGAAATTTGCACATTAATAGGAATTGTCTTTGATGTCTCACCAAATGGACATTGGCGACCAGGTATCATTTGTTTCAGCTTTTGCCCTTTTCATAAAAAAACAGCCAATACGTTAATAAAACCATTGCAAACTATAAAACAGCCCTGAAATTTAAGTAGAAGTGCGGTGCACTAAAATTTGTTATCAACTCAAGTAATTAACAAGAAGATCATAACGACTTTAGTAATTACGAGAGACAAAAATGAGTTAATCGAAGCTATAGATCGTCCTGCAACTCAGCCAAGGGGACATCTCTTTCACAAACAATACTCATAGGCCATTTGATGGCTTTATTTATGCAATATTATTTTTCTAAGGGGGCATTCGCCCATGGGCTAAAGTGAATATGTACTTGCTTCAACGATACATCGTGAAGCACCATGTCACGCAATCGGAAAATCAGCAGTAAACAAAAAATCGAGCCTGTATGTTTACACAATAAATTAACAACGTATCTGAAAATCCTTTGATATTTAGTACTTAATTTTTCGTCTTCAGATACTACAAGAGCTAATAACAGAAAACCCCTTATTTCATCCACTTCATCGCCGTAGAGTTACGAAATAGCTATTTGGGCAGAAAGAGCTAACCCTCTGACAAAACATAGCTGACTTCTTTACCAATACACTGGTGAAAGCAAATGGCGTTTATCGTAAACTGATTTAATTTTGTAAACTTAGAACATCTTACTGTGTTCTAGTATTGTTAACTTGTTACAATATCATTTTAGCTATTCCCGCCAAATATACGGTTCACTGTGACAGTTCCTAGCTGAACACTATAAGAAAAATGAAATCAATAGGACTCAAAATGACGAACTCGGGTGGTCGATGAAATTTGGGGATTAAAATTTTGAAGTTAATCAAAATGTTGGAATGATATAAATCACCGGTAAAAGTACCGCAAATAATCAGTTGTAGACCACAAGCGATATCGACAGACCAGACGTACTATGTGCTCATTTTTCTTCATTTATTTTTCAATTGAAATTTGTTCATATAAGGCAAAATCTCCAGCACACAGAACCCCAAAAGGTTTTGCATTCCTATTTTAAATCGCTGAATTGCTTATAATGAGTTTACTTGCTCGTTAATTAAATAGCTGGACATTGTAATTTTCTGAGATGATGTAGCCACGTAAGGCATTCCACAGTTTCGATTTAGAAGGAATGAATCATTTTACAAAGCAAATTTGTGCGGCAGTTCATCAAGTGAAAACAAAACAGATGCTGGGTGACCGTGCTTCTTACAGCAAGGTGGGAAATTACAGGTACAAGAAAGCCATACAGCTCTTGAGAATAATGTTCACTTTAGTATCAATAAAAAATACATAGCGTTAGCTGCCACTACCAGCTTGCGATAACAAGAATTGGAGAGGATGAGTGCCTGTGGTGTTACTAATCAGACGAATTGCACGCCTTTAGCGAAGATCTGCGAACAAGCCTAAATGGGAAACAATATTCTGGGGATTGGATGGACTTGTGGTTTATGTAGATCAGAAGCAGTTTAGACGAAAAGCAATTATCAAGCTCGCTGGAAAAATCTCAGCTTTTTTCTGTGCCATTTCTGGTATATAGAATACTTTTTGTTTGTTTGCTTGGGATTTTAATGACCACAGAGAGCAACTCGGAGGAGGGGAGAGGCTATGAGCAGTCACCATTTCCTAATTTATGTCCACTGGTTTCAGGAAGGGAAAGAGCCAGTGCCTTCATAACATCATACCTCACGGGGATTCAAACCCGGACCCATCTCGGACGAATGATCAGAAGCCAGCTCTTAGACCACTACGCCACCGGCGCGGCCAGAATAAAAGATATATGGCCACGTCAAAGCAAGCTGGAAAAATGTTCAGAGCTAGAACTGGAAGAGAAATATATCTCATGAAGGAGTTACCTGACATGTAAACAGAAAGAAAATTTTGATTTGCGCATTTCCGACAAAGGAGTAGAAAAATCAATAATATAAGGACATTTTTTAAAGCGAGGAACTCTTAGCGCTGAATGTAATAAAAATCTAAATGGCAGAGTGATTGACCAGGCGAATGAGTTTGTGCATTTAGGAAGCATATTTGAGAGATAGAATAAATTGGATGGTGAAGTTAGTAGGCGAGTGAATTCTTCCTTGAAAGTCATAGCTGCTTTGGGAGGTTTTCACAGGAGTGATGGGTTCTCAAGAGAGTCCCGCATGGCTGTGTAAAAGTGTAATTGTTCCTACTATGATGTATGGCAGTGAAACCTGGGTACTACAGAATAAACATAGGAGCCGTTTGTGTGCTGGAGAAATGCGTTATTTACGGGAAGGTTGTGGCAAGACGCGTTCTGATCGTTTGAGAAATGAAGGTGTGTTGCAGTTGTGTAATGTGAAGCAAGATGTTGTTAGCAAGGTGGAGACTAATATTCTTCTGTGTTTTGGCCATGTTGAAAGAATGAGTGATGAGATGCTTACTAAGAAATTGCTTTAGCCCAAGTGGCAGGAAGGAAAGGCAGAGGAAGGCCAAGGAAGTCATGGGAGGATCAGATAGGGTCAGCATGAGAAGAATATTATGAGTATGAAGTATAAAAGGTCTTGTGTACGTCGTGTGATGGATGTTAGTGAAATACGAGTTGTGTTTCAAGATCGCTGTAAATGGAGAAGTTTGATACAGCAACAGTAAGTAAATAATCAGTTAGAAATGTATCTGGTAGTTTGTATTTCTTTGTGGATCTGACCTCTGAATCTCAGAGAACAGCTTAGTGATACGTATGTATGTATAAGGACACATTAGTGGAGTTTAACTCTATGAAGTTATTCTCATGCCAATGACAAACAGCCTCAGTACGGCGTTTCAAGTAGGAGGCAACATTGATTCATCAATGATGACGTCATTTCCTGTCTGCATCGTGTACTAAACTGCATCATGATATGTAGTCCTCAAGGCTAAGTCCTAGTGATCCTTACTCACCATTGTTAATTTGTAATTTTGCTAACGCGTATACAAAGTAAAACTGCACTCAGGTAAGATAATGTGCACCTGAGTAAAAAGTTTACAAAGGTCACACTTCTTTTTCTGTTTTAGAAAATGCATTTATTTCCCACTTGTCTTTTGAAAAACAAAAGGCAGCTGCGCGCTCGTGATCTATAATAACAATGCACGAGCTTTACTCTGAAGCCCAGAGTCAGTCAGTCGTCTTGGGTTAAGCGATCTACCCGCACAAGAGGACAATAATTGCAGCAGTTGCCGAGCGAGCACACATAATTGTACCATCGTTATTGAGGAAAAAGCAACTTTTCGCCACGAGCGCACCGTCGGTGCCGTTTAGTTCGGAAGAAAATCCCCTTTCTCTGCCTCTGCGAATCCTAGTAACGAGCAGGGAGAGAAAGATGTTGTGCAGAGAGAAAGAGAGAGAGAGAGCGAGAGAAAGAAGCGCTAGAGCGACGGACTCGGCCGCGGGCAAGACTGCACAAAAGAACGAGACACACTTGCAGCCTGAGACTTTCACACTTTTTCGTGTAGTCAGCGGGTGACTTCGTCGCGGATAAAAAACGTTGCCATACCAACGGGGTCCTCATTACGCCACTTAGCCACAGGAACAAAACGTGATCCGTTGCCCAGGGACGTGCGAACGGCTCCGACTCCTCAATTTTCTTCCGTCACTTGAATTAGCGCCATCAAAAGTCGCTGGTCCTTTTTTTCCTCTTCGCTGAAAGGGACCAGCTTTTCAGTTGCCGACTGATCGTATAGAACGCTATTCGAGGTCTTTCGCAACTGCTACTCCTCCCCTCAGTACCCCTACGCACGTAAAAAGGGGAGGGAAAGAACAAGTCGTCAAATGCGACGCCGATGGTTTACTTTCTTCTACAGTACCTCCGATAAAGATTATGTCACCAAGCTGTGTCGTGGATGTAGCCAAACCAAGCTACTATTCAATGTTTCTTTATTTTTCTTTCTTTTTCCTTTCCCTCTCGTGTGTTTTTCTGTTAGAAGAAGGAACAAAGTACCAAACGAACTATTTTACTGTATGTCAATAAGTGACAGTTACGTTTGAAAGAAGTTGGTGAAGTCACTTTAAAAGCGGAATGCACTATAATTCTTTCACCATTAACTTATTTTTCTTCGGCGCCACCGAAACAACATCTTATCCTTCTCCAAAGCGAAAAAAAGCTTTGTTTAAGAAACATGATATACATCACGTTCTCCGCCTTTTTAAGCCTTAATGGGATATCTTCCTTGCATTTTTGACTCACGGGAATTTGTTTTTTGCTTCTTTCCACCTAAGGTTGACTTACAGCTAATCTCATCGGATGCTTCAGCAGGTTTTAAGTGTACCCTTCAGTCTTTAAGAAATATAGCAGAACCTACATTTACATCGGTGAGAAATATTTTATAGGGAAAAGCAGAATTTTCATTTTGTTGCTTTATTTTTTCTGTCAATAAGAAAAACTTGTCTGCAGGCCAGTCATTAGTACTTCGGCGACTCTAGGCATAGGCTGACTTGGCGGCCACGGATAGTATTTTTGACTAAAAATGGGCATTGTTCTTAATCGGTAAAACATCAATTTTCAATCAAATCTGCTTTATCCCCAATGGCAGGAAACTAAATTTTAAATAAATGCATTTAAGTTACTAAATATACAAACTAAAAGCTTATATCTGTAATCTTCTGAACTTCTCCGAGTGCTGTATAAAGTATGCTTATTTTTAAATGGCAGTGTACATGATATCATGCTCAGGACTTCATAAAATTTGGGTCATATAACAGAAGGTTTAATGTTAATCGCACTGCTTATAAGGATTGTAAAAAACTCAGACGAGCAAAATAATATTTCTTGCTAGTGTTAAAGCTTTTATAATATACACCAATGAGCAATTACATTATGGCCATCCCCAGCCTAGAGAAATGAGCGCTGCTGGAAACCGAAGGGTGGCGCAGATGAAGTTCACAGAGCAGTATATATACAACCCGAGTACCGGCTTTCGGTTAGTAGAGTGTTTGGAGTCAGAATGGGAAAAGCTGCCGATGTATCGGAGTTTGATAAAAAACAAATTGTGATGAGACTGCGGCTCGGAACTAAGATCTCGGAAACGGCGCTGCTTGTGGGTTGTTCACGTACCACTTTAGTGAGTACGTATCAAAAGTGGTGAACAGATGACCAAACGACGAACCGTCGTCCAGCAGTTTGTCGACCACAGCTCATTGATCGCATAGGGAATCGGAGACTGTCGCGCATTGTTCACAGCGACCGCAGAGTCACAGTGTGACAAATCACACGCAGTTACAACAGTGGTGATCAGGGCAATGTGTCACAGAACGCAGTTCATCGCAGTCTTCTGCGCATTGGCCTGCGTAGCCGAAGACCCAGCCGGGTTCCCATGCTCACTACACGTCATCGCCAACAACGCATGAAATGGGCCCAAGACCATCGAGATTGGACCGTGGATGATTGGAAGAAAGTGGCCTGGTCTGACGAATCAAGATTCCTGGTGCAAAACGTAGACGGCCGAGCGTGGATACGCCGATTACCAACGGAGGCTATGGCACCTGGATGCACTGTTGGGCGGAGACAGGCCGGCGGCGGCGGAGTTATGCTATTGGCGATGTTTTCTTGGGACACTTTAGGCCCCGAAGATCAGAGAATGGAGAGTGGAAAAAATCCGTACATTTTTCTGAAAAGAAGGACATAAATGTTCTATGGCGATCGAAATGGACAGGAGCAAAGATTTATTTTTGCGAAGGATGAGGTTTGATTCCGAGGTGAAGCATTCACCTGAAAACTAAGCGGCAGGCGGGAATAAATTAGCAAAAGATGAAATCCTCTCTGTACATTTCATCTTCCGACATTCACAGGAGGACGAGAATAAGCAATTTTAGAGCCGAGGTAAAAGAATGCCTAAAGGAATGAGCGGAGGGAAAGAGCAATTCAGAGTCAGCGACAAAAGTAGATTAAAAGATGGTACAAGGCCATTATAAGCTGGACTATGATCCATCTTATACTGTATAAGCCCCACTTATGTGCACGAATAAAGACAACAACTTTAGAATTAGAAGAGTGTATGGTTCTATCGCGAGCCATTCATTTGTTTCACCTTCGAGAAAAGAATAGCTGAACCCTGGAGAAGGCAGAAAACGATACCTGTAACATAATGAAAAACACTTTATCGGCCGTATCTGGAACACCGCAGTAGTTGAGCAGCTCGTGTTGGGGAGGGAAAAAAGCATTTTTCATTTCTAATTACGCAAACCAGACATTTGTTTCTTTCCCAGAAATAATATTTATCAATCCGTGTTGTAATTATGTCAATATAAAATCAGTGAATCAAGCCAAGTGAAACACAAAAACTTCCAGATCAATAATTAATAATGCTGACATCTGATTAAGCAATGTCTGATTTTAAAACAGGAACCTGGATGGAAATGTTAAATCATTAAATTTCTTCTTGTGTGATGTCAACCTCAAGTCTGGAGTAATTCTAAATGGAACATGTATCCACCATTAGGTCTATCAATCATCGAGAAAGTCATGTAATGTCGCTTGCTTCTACAAGTTTTACAAATGGTTTCTAATATTCTCCAAACAGTTCAAAATGGAGGTAAAATTTAGCCTAGGTTCTTGGCGTTACTTCTGTCGTTTGGCTTTTCTTTGCAGTCCTATAGAATTGCAAAAATGAGCGTTTATGTAGCAATTCACTTTCCGATTGTTGTCCTCATGTTGCAGCGCACGCAGACAGCATAATTAAAAATATAGTCACTAGAGACTGAAGGAAAACTTATTTCCTGGCTTCTTCAATTCATGTAGTCCTCTCTGTACATTTCATCTTCCGCTTTAACTCGTATCTGTCCACTTTTCCAGGCATATCAGCTTCTTTTGTCTAGTAAAAATGCAATTTCTTACTTCAATTCCGTGCAGTGGAGGCCCCAGGTACAGGCAAACCGGGCAACCACCCAGGGCCCCGCGCACAGAGGGCCCCCGCATCACCGCCATTTAATTAGTAGTTTTTGCTTGGCATAACCTAAAATATCGTACTTGTGGTTCCCGATCATATACAAATAAATGGCCAATTTTAATATTTGTTTACTCCTTTTAGTTACTGACATCAAAAAGTTGCTCTGTCAGAATTTTTTATTTTTTGGTCAGAGACATATTTTCAGCGGGAAAGTTGTGGAGAAATGTCTAAATTTAATTATTTTTCAAGATATTTTTCATAGGAGTTGGCCGCAATTTCTGGAACAAGTATAATGAGTTACGATGTACGCACGGAAGTCAGCTACCGAGAAAGGTTGCAGAATTCTTCTTTAAATAATAGATTTACTGTATCTTATAAATATACAGCTATTCCTATTTATTTAATAACAGGTCATTAGTAATATTTTGGATTCCAAATTATATTAATAAACAATGTATTGTATTACATCATGTTCATTTCATATAAATCAAAACCACAATTCCCAATATAAAAAAGTGTTTTGGGATCACATTCACCACAAGTGAGGGTTTGTGTGAGAAAAAAAAAAGCATGGGACTGGTTTACGGTCAGAGTAAGAAACATGTAATTTTTTACGTATATATACATATATCATCATCATCATCATTGTCAACCATTATGAATCCACTGCTGGTAGAAGGTCTCCCCAAGTTTCCTCCACAACGGTCTGTCTTGTGCCAGTCTCCTCCATGTCACTCCCGCATACTTTCGAATTTCTTTCACCCATCTTCCATGTGGTCTTCTTCTGGGTCTTTTCCTGTCCCTTGGAATCCAATCTAAAATTTCGGCTGTCCATCGATGGTCTGTCCTTCTGGCAGTATGTCCATCCCATTGCCATTTCAGGGATTTAACTCTGATCATGATGACTTCCACTCTTGTCATTTTTCGGATCCACGAGTTCCTCTTCTTATCTCTCCTGGTTACACCAAGCATGTATGTATATATATATATATATATATATATATATATATATATATATATATCTCATCATCATCATCATTGTCAACCATTATCAATCCACTGCTGGACGAAGGTCTCCCAAAGTTTCCTCCACAACGGTCTGTCTTGTGCCAGTCTCCTCCATGTCACTCCCGCATATTTACGAATTTCATCCACCCATCTCCCATGTGGTCTTTTTCTGGGTCTTTTCCTGTCCCTTGGAATCCAATCTAAAATTTCGGCTGTCCATCTATGGTCTGCCCTTCTGGCAGTATGTCCAGCCCATTGCCATTTCAGGGATTTAACTCTGATCATGATGTCTTCCACTCTCGTCATTTTTCGGATCCACGAGTTCCTCTTCTTATCTCTCCTGGTTATACCAAGCATGCACCTCTCCATGCTTCTTTGAGTTGTCTGCAGAGTTTGTATGTCTCTTTTAGTTAAGGTCCACGTCTCTGCACCATACGTAAGCACTGGAAGGATGCATTGATCAAACACTTTTCTTTTAAGACATAATGGCATATTGCTCTTGAAAATTATGCTGTTTCTTCCAAAAGTTCTCCAGGCAAGTTTTGTACGCCGATTAATTTCTTCATCAATGTGACAATCACTTGATATCTGCTGTCCAAGATAAACATACGTATCTGTTATCTCCAGTTTTTCTCCATCAATCGATAAATCTTCATTTCTTGTAAAAGCATTGAACATCACTTTTGTCTTCTGAAAGTTCATTTTTAATCCCACTTCTTTACTCTTGTCAGCAAGTTCCTGGATCATACTCTGCAGCTCTGATGGGGTAGTTGCAAAAATGACTACGTCATCAGCAAAACGAAGGTGGGTTAGATAATCTCCATTAATCTTTATCCCTTTGTTTTCCCAGTTCAGTGATTGAAAGACATTTTCCAATGCGGCATTAAAGAGCTTCGGAGATATGGTGTCACCTTGTCTCACTCCCTTTCCAATTTTTATGTGTGTTGTATTTTCAAACAGCCGAATCTTTGCACTTGCATTTTCATAGATGTTATTAATAACATTAATGTATGCATCTTCAATACCGCAGGATTTCAGAGCCGTGGTAACTGCTGATGGTTTCACCGAATCAAAGGCTTTTTCATAATCGATAAAAGCCATGCACAATGGAAGTTCATATTCCCTCGCTCTTTCAATTTGTTCTCTCAGTACGTGGATATGATCTATTGTGCTGTAGCCACTCCTGAATCCAGCTTGTTCTCTCGGTTGAGCCATCTCCAGTGACACCTTCAAGCGGTGTGAAAGAACTTTAGTGAAGATTTTATAAACCACTGATAGGAGGCTGATAGGTCTGTAGTTCCTGAGATCCTCAATGTCACCTTTTTTATGTAGCAGGATCATTGTAGCATTGTTCCAATCCTCAGGAATCTTCCCTTCATTAAGGCATCGAGTGAAAATTTGGGCGAGTACTGTTTCAATTTCTCCACTTGCTTCTTGTATGATGTCTATAGTAATTCCATCTTCTCCTGGAGCTTTCCCCCGCTTCATGTTCTTGATTGCATGAGCAACTTCTGCTGGGAGGACTGGAAGAACTCTGGTACCTTTCATGATGTCTGGAGTACATGTATCATTTCTTTCATATAGTTTGGAGTAGAAATCTTTCACTCTTGTCAAAATTTCGCCTCTATTTCTTGTTATAGAACCATCTTCTTTTCTCAGAGCCATAATCTGTTTTCTTCCCTTACTGAGATGTCCCTTTGCTATCTTTAGGCTTTGGTTGTTTTCAATAGCTTTCCTCACTAGCTCACAGTTGAATTTCCTTGCGTCTTCAGTGATACTTTTTCGTGCTGTCTTGCATAGCTCTATATATTCCACTTTGGAAGTCACATCTTCTTTAGTTGTCCTCATCTCTCTTCTTTTTTGCATCAACATTTTGGTTTTTCCTGATAATTTGTTTACATGCAACTTGTTCTTAGACCCAGCTAATTTTGTTGCTGTTTCCATAAGAGCTTTGGTTACTTTTCTGTTAACTTCAGAAATATCCAGTTCTTCCGATGTTAGGCCTTCTAAAGCAGAGAATCTGTTCTTCAGTTCCAACTTGAAAGTATTATGGTGTTTTTTAAGGTTGGTTATGTCAATACATTTTGTTTGTCTTATGAGCTTGCCACGTTCCAGTTTAGTGTTGAGGTGCATCTTACATCTCACCAATCTATGGTCACTACCTGTGTTGAACTTGTTTAGCACACTGCAGTCTTCGATGAAGAATTTTTTGTTACACATAATAAAATCAATTTCACTTGTCGTCCCAATTGGATGTCTCCATGTCCATTTCCTGTGTGGCTTTTTCTTGAAAAAGGAATTCAAGATGAAAAATCCTTCTGCCTCTGCAAACTCAACGAGAGTATTTCCACGCTGGTTTCTGTTGCCGTGACCGAATTTACCTACTGAAGTTTCATTCTGTTGCCGGTGCCCTATTTTTGCATTGAAATCTCCCATAATTATCTTCAAGTGCTGCTTACCTTTATTATTTAGATGACGAATTTCCTCATAAAATTCTTCAATTTCTTCTTCAGGATGACTTGTGGTGGGTGCATAAGTTTGAATAATCTGAGCCTGGTATCTTCTCGATAGTTGGATAACGAGTCGTGCAGCTCTGTCAGAGGAACTTTCAACTTCTACCACTTTATCCTTCAGTTTCTTGTTTATTATAAATCCAACGCCACTAGTTCTGCCAGTATCTGTCCCACGATAATAGAAGAGATGTCCACTTTTCATTTCAATGAGATCTTCTCCTTTTCTCCTTACCTCACTCAGCCCGACGATGTCCCACTTGATCCTTTGTAGTTCCTCTTCCAATTCAAGAAGCCTTGAATCAGAAGATAGGGAGCGTCCGTTGTAGGTAGCCAAGGTCAGCATCAAATGGCAGCCTAGTCCGGTCCTCCGGGGATTATTAGCACCCTCTGCCTTCATGTCGCACTGGCCGCTGCCTTGGCCAGGTACATTCCAGCTGCCGGAGACTGAGGGCCAAGATTTAAGTTGTAGAGTCATTTTGGAGGTGTTTGGCCATAACTCACCACGCTGGCCAAGCGGGTTGGTGAGTGTGGGATAGCATTTCCTCTGATCCCGATGGTATAGTTATACTGCTATTTGCGGTCGTCAGAGCCCCTTTAGTGGGAACAGGATGCACCACGAGAAGGCGGAGTTAACATTTGTCAAGGAGAGGCTGTGATGTTACGCATCACCTGACTTTACATCCCATATATATATATATATAAAGGGTTATTCTGATGGTTTTGAATTATCACGACGGGCCCCGTTTAGAGCCATCGCCCTTAGCCCCACAAGGGCTAGGGTCGTCATTGGTTCCGTGCCAATTTCATTTCTCCGATATATAAAAATTAGATCACTCCAAGTTAGAGAACAGTATTAGATTTCCGTAAAAGTTCGGAAACTTTGATACTAGAAATAATATCTTTCTCATTCAACTGCATGAATTACAAGTTCAGAGTATGCGTCAACGTGAATTATCAAGTTGAAGCACAGGTCTGTTTAGGCAGAAGAATGGCTTTTTGCCGCCGGTCCTAGAAAGAATAAGCATGCCTTATGTCTCACAGAAAGAAAAAAAAGGAGCAGTGATGGGAGGGAATCACATTTATGATCGACCACTAACTAAACTTACAAATCAGTGCGGTTACAACAACTGAGTGTTCTGCTGTTGCCTGTTTGTGTGTGCAAATGTGTTTTAACGGCAAAACATGCGATATCTTTGGAAAGAAAGGCAGAAATGTTGCTCTGTAGGATCTAATCGATTTATGCTACAAGTGAAAGCGATATTTCTTTCTACTGGGCAGGGGAGAGCAGTTAAGGGATCATCCCTGCCGAGGAACGATATGTTGGCTTAGACACGGGGAAGCAGAAAAATGATGGAGCTAGTCAGCCGACTGCGTGTCCAGGCGCGGGCAGTTGTCACACTAACTCCCCTTCAATCCACTTTCCCCTGTCGGACCCCCTACCCCGAATACTGGCAGGGCGCAAAATAACGAGGCTCCGTACCTTTTGTTTTTCCACCGGTAGATAAGGCAACTGATCCATCGGGTTTAACTTTCCACCCGAGTTGGTGTCACGGAGACCTGGCTTCTGCTTAGTCTTACCCCAAGGTCAGTGCGACGACAAAACTCGCAACAACAGCTGCCTACATACACACGAGCGCCTTACCTGGGGAATTTAAAGACTGAGATGTTGTACAACACAAGCGCGATTCTCTCTCTCTCACACACACTTTTTTAATTCACTTTTCCAGTTAATCAAAAAATCACTCCGATTATTCTTAAAAATCATTATGACAGGGAAAATGCAAAACCCTGATTTTAAAGAAACAAATACCTTTTTTCTTTTCCGGTTTTAGCCTCTTTTAAAAATGTAAGTAAAACAGTGTACGTGATTGCAGCGTTGTTTACAGTGGACCAACGCCACTTGAATGAATGTTTGTAAATATCGAATGCGTCGTGGATCAAAATGTACACATACTGAACTCAACAGACAAAGTTTGTGAAAATAAACATACCTTCGTTACTCTTTGTAAAATTCCTTTTAGTTAACCATTTCATTTATCAGAAATTGTTTCATAATACCATGGGAAATAATTAAAACCCTCTAAAATAATTAATATTTCTCACTTGCAGTAGCATAAATTGCTGAATTTTTCGCAGCAGTGCTTTAGGCTTAATGTGAAATTCAGCGGCGAGGTAACGCTGCTGAAAGCCATAACGTGTCAAAGAGTCGTGGAAGTGCGAACAACTACAGAAGTGTTAAATAATATCAAACACACTAATGTCTTTTAAAATATTATCAAAACGTATTTCTAAACAAACCAACAGCTTGAAAATTATTTTTTCTTCGATCATGTTAATCACAACTAAGCAGTGAACAACCAGAAGAAAGGCGAATTGATGAAGCTTTTTGAGAAAGGGTCAAATGAGTAGGTGAGACATTTCATTAAATCTCTTGCAGTTACGGCTGCATGTCAAAGACAGGAAAGCGCAACAGTTAGATCTATTAGAAAAACCTGCCCCTCTTTTCATTCAATCTCTTTTCGGTGCATTGCCAGTAAGTTAGTTTAAAAATACTACGTTACGAAAGATGCTTCTAAAGAACCGTGTACAACAGTTGGACAGTCATCCATTCCTTTTTGGTTTCGAAACATATAAATGCCGTTCAGTGTAATTTTCCTCGTATTTCGGCTATTTTGAAAGTACAACGCTCAGTATAGACTTAAAGACGTTTCTAGAACATATTAGAGAATTCCAGCTAAATCTCTCGAGTTTCGATTTTCCTGTTTTTCCGTGGACTAGGTACATCTCGGTACACAGCATGTACGAAGTATCCATATAGGTCTTAAAGGGACTTTCTTTACATCAAATAATTCATTAATTTTCAGAACTTCCAAGGTATTAGAGTATGCCATCTGCCGGCTATTTCGAAGAAGCACTCTAAATTATCATGCAGCATGTGCAATCAGGGGGATCGCAGCGTAGGCTATTCTTTGTTGTTTTTTTTCATGTAAGCAAAATTAGTAACAACAATAATGATAACAGAAGATAAAACCATATCCCGTCCCGTGACTGTCAATCTACTAAATCAAATAATCCATGTAGGTGGCATTGATAATAATTGTCTCATTCCTAACGATGAGCATAGTTGTCTTACTAGGGAGCTATGGCGAATGTACGATGCATTGTTGGGTGGAAAAATTCGTCAATCCTGTTCTATATATACACTTGCCACAAAAAGTTAAAGATATTGCATGAAATGAAGAATTTATGTATCTGACTCAAAATAGATGTAGCCTCCACGCATTGAAATAATATATGTAAGGGTACGTAACACAAACAACGATAAAGAGTGCGTTTAGAAAACCAATTTTTTGTGCAATTTCTGCACACAACAAAACAGCTGTGCAATATAGACAAAAAGTAAATTCGGAGAATGTCCATAGCTCTGGATTTCAGTACCCGGTAACACCAACTCAGGGACGTCGCTAGTCTTGGGAATCAGGATGGACGACTGGTGGGCAAGTATTATTTCTGCTGGGGCAAGTTTGATATCAACTTTATTTAAGAAACACCAAAAAAAAAAAAAATAATTTTAATGCCTTTTCTAAAGGCTGCAATACAATTTGTGGACCCTCCGCTCCTTGATTAATACTCATTAATTTTGGAACTGTCTTGAAGTTTTGTACTTTTTGGAATATTAAAGAATACAAAATGTGGGATCTTTTTCTGTTAATATTCCGTCCATCGATTTTTAACAAAATCAGCAAAACCTGAAGATTACATATACGTATGACAAACATGGCACACTGCCAGCAACAGCAGTGGTACGTATTGAATAAAAGAACATTTTCTGCCTAGGAGAAGGGTCTGAAAGCAAATTTTTTCGTGGATTAGGGTTGAGGGGAAATGAACACTCAGACACAATACCTTCTCCATCCTTAAATCTTTTAAGTCAGCAAACTTGTTTTGCTCTCATCTCTTCGGCAGCAGTCGTCGGCCACGTTCTACTCCCTAACTGCCCCGGGACAGACTTAAGACCTCGCCTTCTGGGCTGCAATCCTCTAATTAGTAGCACAAAGAATCAACAGAGCAACAAGCAATGGCCTCCCTCAGTGAATTCCTATCCACCCTCCTCATTCTCCCCTGACCATGATAACATGATAAAAAAGCTTAAACTGAGGATTTGGAAGAGCGGAGAACAATTTGAATTTTCATGACCCTGCGGATGCTATTTTGATAACTTTTCTACGGAGAAATAAACAACGCACTTCCTAGTGGGAAATACGTAGGACTACACGATGAAAAATACGAGACCATTATTACTTGACAAAGTTCAGATTATATTTTAAAGTTAAAAAAAATGGGAAAAATTGAATATCTTGAACTGGGTGGGCGACAGGGTGGTCAAGGAATATTTCAGGGTGGGCTGGAATCCATCCTCACACCCCCTGGGCGACATCCCTGCACCACCACTTTGTCGAAGAACGTCTTGACACCTAAGACACATACTTGCAATGACATTATTGATGAGTGTTTGGGGCAGCTCGTACCATATTATAGTCAATTTCTGTGTCGAAGAACGTCTTCACACCTACGAGCCATTCTTGCAATGAGATTATTGATGAGTGTCTGGGGCAGCTCGTCCCATATGACAGGCAACCTTTGTGTCGAAGAACGTTTTGACACCTACGAGGCACTCTTGCAATCACATTATTGATGAGTGTCTGAGGCAGCTTGTACCGTATTACAGGCAACCTCTGTGTCGAAGAACGTTTTGACACCTACGAGGCATTCTTGCAATGACATTATTGATGAGTGTCTGAGGCAGCTTGTACCGTATTACAGGCAACCTCTGTGTCGAAGAACGTTTTGACACCTACGAGGCATTCTTGCAATGACAATATTGATGAGTGTCTGAGGCAGCTTGTACCGTATTACAGACAACCTCTGTGTCGAAGAACGTCTTGACACTTACGAGACACACTTGCAATGACATTATTGATGAGTGTCTGGCATAGCTCGTCCCATATTCTAGGCAACACGCTACTGAGATGTGCCAGTGTACTGGAGTAAGGAACGTGGTTATCTAGACGTCACTGTACAGCGTCCCAAATGTTCTCAAGTCTGGAGACCTCGGAGACAACTGTAACGATTCAATCCTACTATTTTGCAGCTCCTGAAGCACACTCCAGGCATCATGACTGGTTGCATTGTCATCCAGAAAATGGAATGCATGTCTAATAGCAGCGTGAAACAGTGTCACAATGGGCACAATGATATCGTTTCAGTACATTGAAGCACTCATGTTGTCTTGACAAACATACAAGGAATTACGGCCATTAAAACACACTCCTGCCCAAACCAGATGCCGCAGGTAAGGCTGGATGGACTGTACATAGTAGGGTTGCATTCGTGTGCCGGATCTCCTCCACACGTTTCCTCGTCGAGTATCAGGATAAAGAGCAAAACGGGATTCGTCTGCGAAAAGTACATGATGCCACTCTGTGTTCCATGACATGTACTGTTGGATCTACTTACATCTTTGACGACGGTGAGCTGATGTGAATGCTATAGATCTCAACGGCTTCCTTGCTCTGGGTCTGCACTCGTGAAGATGGTTTCTTACCGTTTGAGTACATATTAGGACACCAAAAGCAGATCGAAATATTTCCCGGAGTTGACTACTTGTGATAATAGGCCTTCTCCAAGCACTTTCTGTCAGGTAGATATCTGGCCCCCTGGTGATTATCCTCGGGCGACTACTCCTGGGTCGATCTGCAACATTTTGTGCCGTAGAAATCTTGTGTTTAACCGACTTACTACATTTTGCGAAACTCATAAAGCAGCCGCATCGATTTGCGATACACCTGCCTGTAACATACATACTCCAACCCTATTTCTGTTGTCAATACTTAAACGTCGTCTGGACATCATTTCAAGTTAATCCCATACTGAAGGCAATACATTCAGCAAACTTCTAGATGAAGCAGTGAAACGATCCGTTGTCCACTTCTCGCCGTGTACTTTTATCGGAGCTCGCACGCCGCGCCCTGTATTGTCATGATGCTAATTTACATATGACGTAGCTACCCACCCTGATAACCGATCTCCAGTAGTCGCAAAATTTGCACAACACCACGTTTTCCTTTCGAAACCAATATCCCTAACTTTTTGTGACCACTGTATACATATATCTGTAATATACACTGAAGAGCAATTGAATTAGAGATACCTGCTTAGTAACGTGTAGCACCACCTTTCGTCCTGATGTCGGCGGCGACTCGTCTCGGCATGGACTCGACAAGACACCGGAAGCATTGGGAAGCCATACGGATCCACGACCCTTGAAAAAGCTCCCACAGTTCACGAAGATTTGATGGAGGGGGTCAGAACCTCGAACATCTCTCTCAATGGCATCCCAGATGCGCTTGATGGGATTGAGGTCAGGTGACCTAGTTGGCCAATGAAGCGAGGTCACGTCGGCGGAGTTTTCATCCAACCATTCTGATACAATTCGGGAGTGATGGCACAGAGCATTGTCTTGTTGCAGGATGAGGTCCTCAGTGGAATGCTGAAGACGCACAAACAGGAGCAAATGGTCGACCGGGATACCCCGGTAACTTTGACCTGTGAGAGACCATGTCACACGTAACAGGGGTCCCATTTCAGTCCACGTAAACAGTCCCCAGACGAGAATGCCACCCCCACCAGCTTGACGAGTACCCTGCTGGCAAGAAGGATCCATCGCTTCATGTGGTTTGAGCCGTACTCGAATCCTGCCATAAGCATGTACCAAAGTGAATCTCGACTCATCAGTCCATGCAACATTTTCCCACATGACTAGGGTCCAGTGGCGATGTTCACGCGCCCATGCTAATGTTTGCACCCTGTGATGTGTGGTCAGCAGCGGTACCCTCGTGGGATGAGGGCTTCTGAACCCCATAGCAAGGAGATGGTTCTGGATGGTGTGGCTGCTTACACGTTTTTGTGCACCAGCGTTAAATTGCTGAGTGATTTCTTGCACTGTCGCCCGTCTAACTGCTGTTACAATGCGAGCTAGCCGACGATGACCCCGCTCATCCACACGCTGTTGTCCACGGCAGTTGGTCCTTGCAGGGATGGTTTTACCGGATTCGATGTACTCACGGTACACCCGTGACACAGTGGCTCGTGAAAATCACAGTGCCTGTACGACTTCCGAGATGGAGTGACCCATTCGTCGGCACCCGACGATTTACCAGACGATCACATGCGCTTAGATCCTTCGTCTTACCCATACTACGTCCGATTCTCATTGATTTCCGTCGCATCACTCCTTATATTGTCGGATCGCTGCATACGTCATGTCGTTTCCGTTTACAGGGCCGCCCACAGCGCCTCATTTGCATAACGCCAGCTGTCTCTAATTCAATTGCTCTTCAGTGTAGAGGCTAACAAAGATGAAGAAATTAATCGACGTATGAAACTTGGTTGGAGAGCTTTTGAAAGAAACCGTACAATTTTCAAAAGCAATATATCGTTATATCTTAAAAGAAAAGAGTTTCGTCAATGCATTCTTCCAGTTTTTCCGTACGGAGCAGAGATATGGACCTTACCTAAAAAGACATACAAAGGCTGCAAACAACTGAACTAAACATGGAGAGATACATGCTTGTTGTAAACATGAAATATAAGAAGAGTACTTGTGGATCTGGAAAATGACAAGAGTAGAACACATCGTGATCAGATTAAAATATCTGCAATGGCGATGGGCTGGGCATATTGCCAGCCCATTGCCATTGCAGATATTTTAATCAGGAAAAACAGGAAAAAACCACGTAGAAGATGGATCGATGAAATTCAAAAACATGTCAAGGTGACGTAGAGGAGACTGGATTAAGACTGACCAAAATTGAAGAAACTTGGGGAGACCTTCATCCAGCAGCGGGTCAGAATAATATTTGACATTGCTGCTGCTTTTATATATCAACTATTTGAGTCTGCAGCTCATAACTAATTGTCAGTAGTATTAATCACAATGGGAGAAACAAATGATCTTTCGAAATTCGATAAATACCTTATTATCAGTTCCCGTCCAGCTGGAGCGAAGATTTTGAAAGCAGCAGAGCTGACTGGTTTTTCGAAAGATGAGATCTCCAGGGTCTTTATTCAATGAAAAATAACTGACATTGCTTTTCTAAGAGGCCGAACTATGGCGCAGGAACGAGATCGCCGTCATTTAGGAAGGCATGTACAGCGAAGTAGAACTTTTCGTGTGCAGCAATTGAAACAAGCATTCAATGAAGATTATTCCCAACTTATATCTCTGCGAACTATGTGCAGGGAATTGAAACGGATCGATACTGGCAGTTGTGTGCTTATACGGAGACCATTGATTTCTGAGAAGATTCGGAAAGTTCGTCTACAGTGCAGGAACACCATGACTGGACACTGGAAGACTGGTATAAAGTCTTGTGGTCTGACGAATCGCGATACACCATGTTCTCTACCAACGGTAATCAGAGAAATTAGTGTTAGTTCCATAAAGCAATGGACCCAAATTGCCTTGTAAACACAACTCAAAATTCTGAACAAGGTGTATCGCGACTTGTTGGACCACAAGACTTTATTCTAATCTTCCAGTGGTGTAAGGGTGTGGGAAACATTTTTGGTTGCGGAACGGGTCCTCTGAATTGCTGGAAGGTCTGGTGTCCCCCAAGAATTACCTGAAATTTGTTTACGATCAAGTCCATCTTGCAATATTTTCATTTTTCCTAGCAGATGACGGCTGGGTCATGGAAATCAATTATAACGAAGTAAATTTCTCCGTCATTTCTGTCCACGCCAGGATTCAAACCCGGATCCCCTCATTCCGGAATAAGTCACTCTACCAATTGAGCTACGCGGACGTTTTATTCTGATTCCTATCTGCCTTTATGTCGTGTGCGTCCTTCTGGCAGGTACATCATATACCCCTTATTTTTTTTTTTTTCGAAGTGATGGAGAAGGGATTCTCTTATTTTTCCTATCTCACGGTGTGGAAATAGCATCACACTAATGCGAGATTTTGAACGGTCGGGTCATCCGGATAGTTCGGGCGCCATTATAACGAAGTAAATTTCTCCGTCATTTCTGTCCACGCCAGGATTCGAACCCGGATCCCCTCATTCCGGAATAAGTCACTCTACCAATTGAGCTACGCGGACGTTTTATTCTGATTCCTATCTGCCTTTATGTCGTATGCGTCCTTCTGGCAGGTACGTCACATCTCCTGGTACGTTACACAATGCTACTGTCTGTCGCGCAAGATGTACTGAGCGGTGTTTCAGCGTGGTTGACAGCGACTTCTGTCATTTTCCCTGACCACCACATAACACGAATCTGAACTATCTTGAGAATGTATGGGGTATGTTTGAAAAACTGATCCGTGAGCAAAATCTTATTAAATCTGAGCCAGTTAAAGGACTGTCTGGTGAACGTCTGGTATGCTGTAGACGTAGATGCAGTCAAGCACCTTGTGGAATCTATGCCAAATCCCATACTTGCTGTAATTCGTGATAAAGGAACTCCAACCCGGTATTGAATAAATGTTTCCAATCACGTTACCAGCAGATTCTTTAACTCTTGGACGTTACGCGGTTGAGCCGTCACTGATCGGATTTGCTGTTCCATTACAAACGACGGATGTTCGACTGGATTGATATCTATTCAATTTTGGAGGTCAGGGTAATACTTGGAAGTCTTCCGCATGTTCCGCGAACCATTCTTGAACAATCCGGGCAGTGTGGCATAGCGCATTATACTGATAAAAGAAGCGAACACCGTTGTCACGAAAAGATGTACCGGGTCTGCATTGATGTTTAGGTAGGTGGTAGACGGCATAGTTTCCTGTACATGGGTGACTGTACCCCAGGTTTTTCCAGTAGAACATTTCCCAAAGCATTACATTCCCTTCACAAGCTTGTTTCGTCCTACAGTGAATCCTGATGCCAACAATTACCAATGTAAACGACGCACACGTACCCGGCAGTCCACATGGTGCAATAAGAAACTATAGTCATCAGACCAAACAACTTTCTTCCAATCATTTAAGGTCCAGTTTTGATGCTCGCGTGCCAATTGTAGGGGATTTCCACCGTGATCTGATATTCGCATAGGCACTCGGAACGGCCTGCAGCTATGCAGCACCGTTTTCAGCAGGGTTTGATGTGCTGTGTGTTGTGGCCCATTACTTCCGCTAACCCCATATTAGCATAGGAACTCGGACTATGCAGCCCAGTTTTCAGCAGGTTTTTTTATTATTATTAGGGGTTTAACGACCATAGTTTGCAACTCAATGGGCTATAAGCTGTCGCCCGTTCACAGTTTAAAGCTACTAGATCCAGGGAAGGGAGAAAGGCAGGGCCTTAAGACAAACACAACATCCATGCCTCACCGGGATTTGAACGCTGTCTCAACTCGGGAGAATGATCCTAAATCAGCGCTTAGACCACTGCGCCACCGGGGCAGCTGAGCAGGGTTTGATGTGATGTGTGTTGAGACACATTATTCCCACCACCATTCAAATATTACCCCCGAGCTGTTCCACAGTATCCCTTCTGTTGACTCGTACCATACGGGATAGTCTTCGCTCACCTCTAGAATCGATGAGCTGTGGTCGGCCCATATCTTGCCGGCGTTTCGGAATTTCCATCCTCGGACCACTTTTTTGAGGTACTAACCACGGCTGACTGTTAGCAGCTGAGAAACCTTGTCGTCTCGGAAATGTTCTGAACCGTTCGAGTGGCCATTGCTATTTGGCTTTTATCAAACTCGCTGAACTCTGATGCCTTTCCCATCTGAAGAACAAGCATAATATTGATTAACAGAGCCCACTATCAGGTATTATTTATACCTGTTCATGACCTTGACACTCGCCATCATTTACCTGAAATTGCTTCGATTTGCATAAAGACGTGCTAACCATAATATTTGGCGCTTCTGTGTATATATGTGTGTGAGTGTATGAGTGTATTACACATACACAGACGGAAAAAAATCCCAACACCAAGAAGGGGTTGTGTTAGATAAACGACAGTTGGTAGGCGGTGAGAGTACATCTGTAAAATGACGTCTATGCAAATTTCGCGCTCGGCGCATACGTGTGGCGCTAGTAGCGCCCCTAGGAACATGCAAAGCAGGTTTGCTGTAAATACGCGCTGTAACGTTCGTGAGCGTTAGTTATCGTTGAGATTCTACGTAGTGTGTTGATGTTAGTCAAGAATGCCTTTAAGAAGACGAAGAAGACATTATCAACAGCTCACGGAGTTTGAACGAGTTCGTGTAATAAGGCTACGAGAAGGTGGATTTTCTTTCCGCAATATTGCAGAACGACCTGGCAGGAATGTAGCCACCGTGCATGATTGTTGGCAGCGGTGGTCAAGGGAAGGTACTGCCTCAAGAAGACCGGGTTCCGGCCGGCCACGTGGCACTACTGAGAGGGAAGACCGCCGTGTAGGGTGTATGGCCGTGGCGCAACGTATTGCGTCTGCGGCAGCAATGAGCTGCAGTTGCCACCACAGTGACACAACGAACTGTTACAAATCGGTCACTTGAAGAACAGCTCCGAGCCAGACGCCCTGTAGCGTGCATTCCACTTACTCCAAACCACTGCCGTTTGCGACGTCAGTGGTGTCAAGCTAGAGCTCATTGGAGGACGGAGTGGAGATCTGTTGTGTTTCCTGATGAAAGCCGGTTCTGCCTGGGTGCCAGCGATATCCGTGTGTTGGTTAGAAGGAGGCCAGGTGAGCGCCTGCAACCAACTTGTCTGCGGCCGAGACACCCTGGACCTACACCTGGAGTTATGGCCTGGGGAGCAATATCCTATGGCAGCAGGAGCACTCTCGTGGTTATCCCACGCACCCTGAAGGCACAGTTGTACGTCGGTCTGGTGATTCAACCTGTTGTGCTGCCATTCATGAACAGCATTCCAGGGGGTGTTTTCCAACAGGATAACGCTCGCCCGCATAGCGCTGTTGTAATCCAACATGCTCTACAGTGTCTCGACATGTTGCCGTGGCCTGCTAGATCACCAGATCTTTCACCAATCGAGAACGTATGGGACATCATTGTACGACAACTCCAGCGTCACACCCAACCAGCATTAACCGTCCCTGTATTGACCGACCAAGTGCAACAGGCATGGAACTCCATCCCACAAACTGACATCCAGCACCTGTACGACACAATGCATGAACGTTTGCGTGCTTGCATTCAACATTCTGGCGGTTACACCGGTTATTAATGTACCAGCATTTCACATTTCAAATGGCTCTTCTCGTGCTTACAATAAACTGTGATCTTGAAACCTTAATCGATTAAATATGTTACCTATACAAATGTATTGCCGCCATTTCATTCCTCTACAACTATTTTTTCGTGGTGTTGGGATTTTTTTTCCCGTCAGTGTATTTGGCTCTTCTGTGTATACATGTGTGTGAGTGTATGAGTGTATTACACATGTCTTAGTTGCTTCTTTAACACGAACATGGATACAGGACATTTTTCTGACGCCATTACACCTAACGTATTACTGTCATCTTCAGAAAAAGTTATCGAAAACACATTGAAGATTTATCTCTCATTTGTGTATTATGAGATGTCTATAATACAATGTAAATTGTCAAATCAGAGCATTAAAGTTAGGTCTCGTAATTATTTTCTGCACATCTTTGAAAGTTAACTCTTTTGTTGCAAGAATGTAATAAAAAAACAAAAAAATGAAAAGTTTGACCCTTTGTATGAACAGCTGAAATAGTCTTCAGATGTAAGTTTTAGCTTTAAATATGTAAGCAACACAGATATTTAAATTCATGGAAGTTACTTAGTTCTTAGGAATGATCTCCATAAATGTCTGCTGTAATAAGTACAGAACTAGACAATAAGATATTTTCTGTTGTGAGTAAAAGAAACACAAAAGCTAGTCAAATTTTGATCTCATAATAATTTGTAAATATTGCTAGCTTCCTGAATATTGTTTCTACTCAATTGCGAAGCTATGTATAATCTGATGACCGTTTCTAATATACATTATTGTACCTTAACATCGGTCGTGAAATTATATTGATTGCTGTGTAATTTTTCTGTATTCTTTCATTTTATGCTAATTTCTATCTTTTATGTTATCTGCAAAAATCAGTAGCATAAGCGTGCGTTAGGGGATTTTATAGGGTGTCCAGATTGCGTAGTTGAAAAAAATTTCCTCGATAGAATACGAAGATGTTTCTGTGTTTTTTCCCCTATGCTTGGAGCAGTCAAATGCCGTGACAATCATAACTCTACACGCATGCAACACAATTCTGCGCATCCAGGTTAACACCCTTTCTTGGACGTACTAGATCCAGCTCTATAGAAGGAATATTTTTTCCGACAAAGTACAGACAGTCTGCTTTTCCTATAACTGTTTTGTAGCTGCCTTCTCGAACTCTTCATTCCCCAAGTTCTGTCGACGAGGTTTGTTCCTGAAAAACACGAACTCTATGAGGGTTTTAAGGTGGTACATTTAGGTTGCATAAAGCATTGCTAGTATAGACCTTCGAAGTCTCAGGATTTTGCCTGCAGCTCGTCTGCTTGGGTGTAGTCTTCGATATTCATGTTGCAGAAGTTTTCATTGAGCGCAACAAGACGATCCTAAGAAACAGAGTCTCCTTTCTTCGGAAAAGGCTGTCAAAGACAGCTCCAGTCCTTTCCCAAAATAGTACATGGTAAATACACCGTCGTATCAGAGTAATATGACCACCCTCCGGAATCCCAGTGTGCCCGCCCAGGCGCGTCACAGAGGGCACGTGACAAGTTCGACCATGCGGAGATATAAGCGGGCGGACAGGACAGATGAGCCATAGTGCGTTACGTGAGCACAATGAGAAGAGATAGTGATTTGACGGACGTTCAAAACGGAATGATCTTCGGCTACCATGCCAGGGTGGAAGCGTTTTAGAAACAGCAGACTTCGTGGGCTGTTCGCGAAGCGCTGTAGTAAGGGTCTACGAACAATGAACCGCTGGCACATTGAGTACCTCCCGACATGATAATTGTGGATCCCCAAAGGCTATCGACCCCAGAGAAGAGAACGTCACCTCCGTCGACTGGTTAAGGGCAATCGACGCTCAACCGTGCAGCAATTGACCACGCAAATAAATCTTGAATCACCCAAGTACGTGTTCCTGATAACAGTAGAGCGAACCCTGTTACACATGGGTCGCCGGAGTCGACTATGCGTCTAGGCGCCTATGTTAGCCCAGGTCTATCGGCAACGACGCCTGCAGTTCGTATGGGACTACAGTCATTGGACAGTCAAAGAGTGAGAAAAGGGTGTCTTCTCGGATTAATCGAGGTTTCTACCCTACAGAAATGACGGTCGGTGGCGGATATGACGTCAGACACATGAGAACCAACACCCGGTCACGCTTGTCGGCCAAATACAGGCCGGCGGTGGGAGTGTGCATGTCTGGGGGATGATTTCCTGGTATGACCTGGGACCTCTGGTCCACTGAATGGGTCTATGAACGCTAATGGCTATTTTCCCATCCTCGCTGACCACATGCATCCCTTCACTTTGGACGTTTACCCTAATGATGATGGTGTCTACCAACGGGACAATACGCCGTGCCACGTCACTAAAGGCGTACGTGACTAGTCCCCAGGAGCATGACAGCCTCGGTTCTCCCTTGGCCGGCAAAATCGACCGACCTAAATCCCATAGAGCACCTGTGGGGCAATTTGGATAGACAGGTTAGACGTGCCGACCCATAACCATGTCACCTTTGTGACCTCCGTGCTCTGTGCAGTCCGAATGGGTACGTGTGCCTCTGGTAACTTTCCAGGACCTCATTGCGTCCATGCTACGTCATCTCGTCACTGTCATTCGGGCCAAGGGTGGTTATTCCCATTTTTAGTCATATTATTCTGATGTTACTGTGTAGTCTGCAATGTCTCTAAATTTCTTTTCCGGTGAATATTTGTTACGAAAGTCCATAGACTGACGCTGGCTGTAAATGAACTACACATTCGATGCTAATACTAGGCAGAAGGTGCAGACAGCCATGTTCAAATCCGTTTGAATGGACGGAAATATCTCTGGCGTCCAATGTTCAAACATTTTATTCAAGTTCTTAAATTTGTTTTTGACAATTCACAAATCAGTTCACTAGTAGTCATATTTTGCCGACTTTCTCGGATTTTCTCCAGGAGAACAGTATTGCCCAGCTCAAATGCTATATGTAGAGATTATTTATGCTTACACATGCAAAGACACTACAATAAACATTCTTTTACAAGTACGAATTTCCATTGGCCTAATAACTTGGTGAAATGAAGTCTATTAGAACACCTTTAGTATTTCAGAGTCGTTCGTCGTTTTATTTTTCTGTATCTTCGTTGCTGTGCAGCGCACATTTGCAAAGCTGTCTGAAAATTATTCTAAATCCCTGCAATTTAAGAAATTCGTTTTTTCAACGCCAGTGAACGTTGTATATAGATATTTAAATCAGGACGAAAAAAACACCGCCACCATATACTCCCTTTTGTGGGCAACGCTTGCACGAATGCAGACCGAAAGTTCTCGCATCTAATGTAGCACAGGAATAATTGCACTGTTGCCACATCTAAGAGAATGTTAGACCCATATTGAAGGTAAACGTTTTATTTGCACTTTTAAAACTGTTCGTAGATATTTTGTGAAAAATTCGTAATAGTTAAATACGTCAAATGCAAAATATTGCTTAAATAGATTTGTTCTTCTATTTCCGCAATAATGATGTTTTCAGTAAGACTTGAAATAAGATTCTGCAGCTAACAAATCGTTTTCCTCCAGTTTGCCAATCATTCACGCTGGTTCGCAACCTTTGAAACGAGAAACATGTGATAGCGAGTTTGGAAACACCGCTGTAACGTGTGATGAGAACTTTTCAGATTGTCTGTGAGAAAACCGACAAGTACATATGGGTGCTTGTTACGGTTATTCATAGTGACTGTGGCCTTGTCGTCAAAGACATCTGCCAGTTCTGTCGGACAACCTCGTAGCCATCTCACTACCAATGAAAAGACAAGTGTAACAAATTCAGAGTCTGCTCGACTTTCATGGCATCTTAACGGATGGGCTGTTTTACCGGGACACGATGCTCTGCACGAAAATGACAGCAGTCAAATCACCGAAACTGAGCAGCAGGCGTCTCTGCTCTCTCAAAAGAGGTGAGGGGTCACTCACGTTATCTGGAAGCGGCCTGCCCTTCCTCCTCACTGACTGATGCTCTCGCACTGCGACAGAAAATCTTTTGTTTCTCCCGATTGCATTTTTACTTGCTTGTTTACTTTCTTTCTGTCGACTGCATGTGAAACGAGAGAAAAAGAGGGGGATCTTAGAAAAAATCTCGCGGCACTTTCTCGCATTCCCGCAAACGATTATTATTACGAACCGCAACGTAATTGGGTCTTATCAGTCAGAGAGATCTGCTGGGGAAATGCTGTCGTCAGAAGACTGGGAAGGTGGGGAGGAGGAGGGGCGTCCTTTGGAAATGTCCATTTTCCCTTGTCTTTCTCTTCGCTCAATCTATCAGAGTGAAAGACGGTTGTTGTCTCCCTTTTTTCTTCTAGCCAATGTGAATGGCGACATGGTTAGTACTTCCAGAAAAAAGAAATGAGGAGAAACAAATATATTACCTGCACTATTTTGCCTCGTACAAGAAATGTAAGATGAAGTCCCCTTTTCCAGGTAGTCTTAATTGCATTTAAATGATGCTTTGGACTGAATTATGAGAGCCGCAAAAGCCTACAATTAGAGAAAAGGAAACGATTGAGGAGAATGAAGAAGCCTGAGATTTTTTAATTATTGGTTACGAATGATACAACAGTTTAGCAGCAAATAGTCTTACCAGTAACTGGTTTGTCTGGTACTCGAACGCTATTGCAGAGATTGGAAAAGGTTTGACTTTTAATGAAAGCCCCCCCCCCCCGGCCTCCGCGAGGGAGTTTTTCATTATTGAGTATCTCATGACGCAGTTCTGTTGTTTGTAGTGTTATTAGGCAGGACTGCCAGGGTGTGGGACAAAATAGAGGATATTACGAAGGCATCCCCACCAAATGGTAATGTGGGTATTGTGCAGTCGTGTTTATTTCAACGACGCTGTTCCAAAACCTTTAACTATTCTAATGCGACGTTACTACATCAGTTGGCTGTAATGAATCCACTAGATGAGACCCACTTCGTTGTAGAAATTAATGCCGGAAAACACTCTCCCCGTGGAACGCAAAAGCATTTCTTGTGCAGCGCCATATCCGTCCGACCAGTACCCAGATTGGTGGTTTGGGGTGGTTGGTAAAAAGCAGTAGTGTCACCGACCACTAATGCTTATTCCACACATATAAATCGCCCACCTGTATATCCGTCATGTCTTTTATATATTATATATAACCAGTATTCTTACGAGTATCATTATTTCAAAAATCACAAGGAACTGTGCTGCTGAATGAAAATTCCTTCATTGCTCACTGTGCATTGTTGGCCTTGCTGTTGTAAGCCGGATTTTGCTTCCCTTTCCATTCGGGTTTGATATTTAAGCCTAACTGCGGCTCATAGCAGAAAGTATACGCATAACGAAGGAATAGGTGAGAAAAGTTGCAGTTTCAGTTAATTTATTATAGCTAAATGTTTATTATGCTGATTGTCCCGGAATTATCTTAGTAATCTATTTCTTAAAGCTTTCAGTCCTCTTGTCACTTATTATGTTTCTTAGTTATTCGCTCTTTCGATGTAAGTCCAATTCTACGTAACTCTAAATTCTTTTGCACTAGTCTTTCGGAGGCACACCATTCTCCGTCCGGTGTCTGTCGACTTCTTCCTCTCCACTTTTGTGTGAAGGGGTTCTCTCGTGACCCCTTCTGTCCTCTGACTCTAGCTATATTTTTTTTTTGCATTCCTCTGGCGCCAAGAACAGCAGTAAACACATTACGCCATCTGATTACAGCCTCCGATCACAATGTGCGAGCAATAAAATGATAAAAGCACGTGGTCAACGTACTAAGTTCGATTGCATGGGAATGATATTATGCAACACTACTAATGACAAATTTGGAAGATGTTAATCCGTTTATTGGTGTAAACATGACATGCATGTTAAGTCACATAATATCCGAAAACTTGAAAATTTCGTCGTCCTATCCAATCCGCGTCTCCCGGATAGCGCCCGAGTATGTTACCTCTACACCACCCAGAACGACCAAGTTTCAAGTTTCCGATTAATTTGAATACAACCATCACAGGATTCACTAGTCGAAGCAACCAGCATTAATATATAGCGAATCTGAAGGATAAGAATTCATTCCCGTGATTGCCCGGAGGCGCAGAATATTAATGAATGAAATACGGGATTACACCATTATACAATACGAATTTGGAAGATGTGAATTAGTCTATTGGTGAAAATATAACATGGATGTTTAGTCCTGTGTTGATTATATTCAAATTAATCGGAAACTTAAAACTTGGTCGTTCTATGTGTGTAGTAGTAGCATACTCTGGCGCTATCCGGAAGACGCGGATTTCCGCTCCAAGACGACGGAATTTTCAAGTTTTCGGAAAGCAGTGTAGATCACCGCTGCGTGTTCGAACATCCTCTCGGACATAACTGGTAAACTCATCGGCAGTATGCCTCGCAGGCTTAGTTTCTGTATTTCTTTTCGAGGTAATATCATGCGTACAATATAAAGACAGAACTGAAGATCTGACTGGTATCATACTTCACCCGTTACATTTATTCAGAAACTCTTAAGATGAGCTACTGCGTACAAAATATCGGGCACGACTGAAAGTCTTGTATTATAAATCACTAGTTCAATGTGTTTAGAATTTCTTGAAGTGGGCAAAATGTTTACGTAATGTCGGAAGCGACAGCTGACCTGACCGACGTTATGCTTTACTAGTTTAATACGTTCACTTCTTGAGTTGGGCATATTGCGTGCGAAATTTCTAACACAATTAGACCTGAATGATACTAAGTTTCACCAGTTCACCGGATTTACATCCGCTTGAGGTGGGCATGCTACGTACTGAATGTCGAGTACGATTCAAGATATGACTGGCACTATGTTCTACCAGTGCTGTATGTTCATTTCTTTTTGTGACCTATACTGTAATTTAACTTTCCTTTTGAGTTACTATATTATTATGTAAATTTTGTTTTTCTCATTAATCGTTTTTCTAAGCTAAACGCCACATTTTCTCACCCCACGAATTTACCATTAGCAACAACCTTCCATCACGTTAGAAGGTAGTGATGTAGTTGAGATACGAGGAATAAAAGCTGCTGGTTCAATGTGTTTTGGTACACTATGCTTTTGTAGACTAAATGTTATCACGTTCAATGCGTGTGACAATTTTTCGAGTTTGATGTTCTGCGTTCGATATTCTGAGACAAAGTTTATATGCGTTTTGGTAAAATTTCCGATTGTTTAAAAGCAAGCTAAGAGTTGTATGTTGCCGATTGTGAAATAGAAGAGACAATTTATTCTGTTTGGATGTTTATTTCGAACAAGGCTATTATTGATTTGAGTAAAAATCTACATGGTTGACGTGCAACTTGATACAATAAAGAAGCGGATATTTTTTTAAGTACTACCTTGTTATTCAGAACCTGGTCGTTAACTTGAAGGGCCTAATGAGTTTTTCAGGCCTAGTTAAAACTTTCAATTGCAACTAACATTGGGGCCATCCTAGTTCAACCAAAAGAAACTCGGAGACTTAAATGTAATTCAGTAAGCCTTAAGTGTATTAATGTGAAGCTAACAGTCAAAACTGAAAGCTCAACCTAACAAGCTCAGAACCAGTTCTACAAGGAAACAAACTTACTGTTAAGGTAATAGTTACTACAAACATTAATAAAGTTATAATTATTTTACACTCTTCAGATGGGCATGCTGCGTATGGAATGTCGGCTACGACTTAAAACATGACTGACATTATACTTCCTCGGTTCAATCTGTTCAATTCCACTTGACGTTCACATGAGACGTATAAAATGTCGATAAAGAATTTAGATTTTTTTTCATATTCGGGCTTTAACGACCATGAGAAACCCTAAGAGCGATAAGCAGTCGCATTGCGTAATATAGAGCCCCGGCTCTAGGGAACCAGTACTGCAGAACAAACACACCACCACACATGCCTCATTTGGGACTCTGACCCGGACACGGTTTGAACAAGTGGCGAGAAACCAGGGCGTATGAATACTCGGCTACCGGCGCAGCGAAACGATTGAAGTTTGAGTTTCGTCATAATTCTTCTCCGGTTCTGAGCTTTCACGTCCTGAGGTCGTGCTTACTATGTACAAGTTTATCTCTGGCACTCTTCTCTTGACGTCTTTAGTTACTTGACTCTCGTAATGTCCTTCAGAGAAAGATATCAGGGGATTTCTTCTTTCAATTTCACTGCGGCATAGGTTATATATAATTATAGGCCTCAGGATCACATTTTGATGTCAGACCACTGTCAAGGGTCCATTCCGAATGAAGCAGAGGCCCTTGTAAGTGCCAATGCTACTCTCAATGAAGGCATCTTTTTCCTGTATGAAGGCTATATTATTTCATGTTCCTCATTCACGGCACAGAATGATGCAACAATTATCGGACTAAAAGCTGAACCGCGACTCTGAAAAGAACAGAGTGCCACCGTTCACGATCTCAACCACGATTGTCTTTAACCCTCTCTGTGCTGACTGTAGCGGGTATGAAATCCTCTTTTGGAGAGGCAATTGTATATGATCTGCGTTGATACGCGTAGTCTTGTGGCCGCAGCAAAGAGGCGTTGCAGTTCAATGACATTAAATGTTCGGCGGTTCCTACTAGCCAGTAAACTAAAATACTAGTCGTCTTGTGCTTTTGCTGATATTGGCTGACCATACCCTAATTTCCTCGTACGGTTCCGGTACCCTAGAAACTCCTCCGCCGCCACGGTGTCGCAGTGGTGTAAGCGCTGGCTTATTGCCATTCGTCCGAGAAAGGTCCGGGTTCGAATCCCGGTGGGGCATGGATGTTGTGTTTGTCTTACGGCACTGTCTCTCTCCCTTTCCTGCAACCAGTGACTCTAAATTAGGGACGGGCGACTTCTTATAGCCCATTGAGTTGCTCATGGCGGTCGTTAAACCTTCAACCAGAAAGAAAATGCCTCCACAGTCAACTGGCGAAGTTTTGATACTCTTCAACCGCTTCTGCCACAATCTTCTGTGTCTTGTCAGCTTCAAGCCTTCCGATTGGTCTAATCTGTCGGTTATCGTAAATTTCGTTGCTGAGACATCGGTGAACTCAAACGTACCTGCAGAAGAAACTTCCTGCTGAATGAGAAGGACTCACTTAGGGTTTGCCTTGCACTTCGATTGAGTGCGCAAACGCGTCAATGTTGCGTATTTGCATAATCTCACACCTTTCTTGTCGATGTACAGCATTCCGAGGCTAGCTTTTTATAACAAAATTGCAGCTCGTGAGTTTTTCTGGCACAAATTGAATTTCTGTATTAATTCTTTTTCTAAATCTTATTGAATTTATAAATACGGAATTTTTTCTCAAGAAAAAATATGAAAAGTTATTAATGCTATAGTTTATGCAGCAGTTCCGGTTTTCCAGTGTGAAATATAAGTCCCAGATACCCGGTGGGAATGCAAATGGCGAAATATTAATTAAACTCTGCATTTAGTACGGACTGTGCGTATGTAATATGTTTTACAGCTATAAGTATATCCACAGGTATATGTGTGAGAATCGTACGCTTAAGCAGAAAAGCGTGCTATAATGCTCGTCTGAAACTCTTAGTTGTTGACGCTCGTGTAATGACATGTGCAGATATTGGTTCTGATTATTACTTGTTGGTTTCACGAGTGAAACTGACTGGTTAGATAAAAAGGAATAGGAAGATTCCAATGGTGAAAAGATTAAAGGTAGAAAGGTTTCCTGAAGAACATCAAGTTTACCCTGAAATAAACAGTGAATGACTGAATGAGATGAAGTTATGTGAGAGGGAAATGGAAAAGAAGTTGACATGTTCAAAGAACTGTGTTGTCACTGTCTCTAAAGAAATTTATGGTTCTGCAACAGTGGGTAGCATTAAATGTGATGCTTGGTAGAACCGTGAGATTAAAGTAGCAAGAGAAAGAAGGAAACCTATTTGGGATCTTTTTTTTTTGTTTGTTTGTTTGTTTGTAGGTAGGTTTAACGACCACCGTGAGCAACTCAATGGGCTATAAGCAGTCGCCCGTCCCTAATTTAGGGTCACTGGTTCCAGGGAAGGGAGAGAGCCAGTGCCGTAAGACAAACACAACATCCATGCCTGACCGGGATTCGAACCCGGACCCCTTACGGACGAATGATCAGAGGTCAACGCCCTAGACCACTGCGCCACCGGGGCGGCCTATTTGGGATCTTACAAGGCAGAGGTTCTGTTGAAGAATATGGCATTGAAAAGCGTGAAGCAGCAATGATTTGGCAGAGAAGGCAAATGATAGGAAGCATAAATTGGAAAGACAATAAACTGATTATTTTTGGAAAGACAGTAAAACAATTTGGATGTACACAAGTTGGGAAAAATAGGGGAAATGAAGTTCTGAGTTATGTGAAGAATAGGATAGGAGAAATGACACGGAAAGCTAATGAGTAAAGTGGAAGATGAGGATAACACTTATATACTGTACATTATATACACTATATTAACAAAAGTCACCGGACACCTAAAAGAGAAACACAACATAGCATTTATCGACATACTTTAGTACGGCGTTGGTCCGCCTTTGGCCTTAATGCATCCACTGACCCTTCGAGACATGCTTTCGACAAGGTTTTGGAACACAGCGATAGGTATGCGCTTCCGTTCAGTACATAATGCTGCCGCCAACTGTTGTTTTGTTGTAAGCCTTGGTTCAAACTTTTTATGTGGCGCTCTATTTCATCATATAGGTGCTCTATGGGATAAAGATTAGGGCTCTGTGCTGGCCAGTCCACACACGATACGGAATTATCTTCAAACCACGCAGTAACAGTCCTTGCTTTATGGCTCGGTGCATTATCCGCCTGATACCAACAAGGCTCGGTTCCATAGTATTGCCACAGAGTTGGTAGGTCATAATTGTCCAGATTATCGAGGCAGACGTACTGGTTAACAGGTTTCCCACGATAACCAATGGGTCGGAACCATAACACGAAAAACACCCCCACACGAGTACACTGCCAGCTCCAAACTTGACTGTAGGAACAGTGCACTGTGGTAAATAGCGTTCCCCCTGCTGCTGCCGTACCCACACACGGCCATCAGACTGATGGATCGTGTATCTGGAATCACCAGTCCATAGGACCCGTTTCCATTGATCTACAGTCCACGATAAATGTTCTTTACACCATGCTAAACGACGAGTAGCATTCCGAGTGGAGATGAAAGGCTTATGAGCAGCCGCCCGACCACGGTAATCCGTGGAATGAAGTTCTCTGCGAATGGTACGTGTACATACCGTGGTTCCAGCATTTTTACTCACCTGTACACTAAGGTCTTGTGCAGTACTCCGTCGATTAGCTGTAACAACTCTTCTCGGGCTTTAACACTGATTTTCTTTGGTCTGCCGGTACGTTTTGCTGCTTCAGGCACGCCATGTGTCTTCCACTTATTCAGTACATCCAAAACAGTTGACTTGGTTATGTTTAAACGCCTCTCGGTTTCTTTTATGGTCAACCGACTAATATAACACCCAATAATCTTTCCTTTCACAAAGTCAGTTCTCTCCCGCCGTAACATTTTCATTCAACCTCACAGTGCGATATGGTCGCGGTCAGCTGCAGGCTTGCTTTTAAAGCGTTTGCAGCTGTACCGCGCATCTTAACATCGCAGCGGAACCGTTTATTTGCTTTTGAAGGGGTGTGCGGTAACTTTTGTCAATAACGTGTATGTATATATAAGATACAACAACAGATAACTATAGTAAAGATAGTTTTAAAGCTCTAAAGTAACTTCAAAATGGTAGTGCTTCGGGAGTAGAAGACATAACTGCTGCGACGTTAAAATATGGTGGAGACTTATTTTCTGGTTAACGGAAATTTATCAGTTGTGATTGGAATTAGGAGTAATTCCTAGATGTTTTGTTTGTTTCCTTTAAATAAAGGAAAAGGTGATCAAACTGAATGCCACAGCTATCGTGGCACCAGTCTGCTGGGTCTGACAGGGAAAGTGTTTGGAAAGGTCAGTATCTATAAGGTACAAGGTCTTACAGAGGAAGTGTGGGATCTACAGAATGTTTTTAATGCCCGGCAAGAGCTGCATTAACCAAATTGTTCCTTTATGTATGATGATCGAAAAGTATTTCTTTGTCCAAACGAAAGTTGTTGTTTTTTCTGCTTTTCTGCCTTTATAAGCTTATGACAGAGTAAACAGAATAATTCTGTTTAAGATCTTGAAAAACAAATTGTGAAAGGTATGTATTCTGTAGATCATGTGTACAAGTGAATGGTGTTTTATCAAAATGATTTTCGATTGGCGCAGGAGTTACATAAGGTTGTGCAATGCCACTATGGGTGTTCTATGCATTTATGGATGCATGCGTGCGTGATGACAAAACAGACAATGCTGGTGTAAATCCAGTGGTGTAGTGAGACTGGAACGGTGTTCTGGTACTTTTTTCTAGCCAGCACCCGTTCGGGTTAACACTATACAGCATAATTTGTTTTCTCTTTAAAATGCGAAATGTCTTATAATCATTATTTTACAATAAAAAAAACGCGACAGAGAAACTGCACAGTTAGTGGAATTAACGTCCTATGTTTGTTTAAATATAGAGTTAATCTTTAAATCCATTCTCACTTCGCAGTTCCTTGAAACTCTTTTTTCTACTGTTGTTAAGAAAACTGCTGTGGAGATGTTGCAGTAGGGAAATTATTGTATTTGGGAATATAATTAATCTACTAATTATTAAGGTGTCTAGCTGTGAGTCTCAGTGAATTCAGTCTAGCTACAAGTGCCCCTTAAAACTTTCGCTGCCAGCGGGCGCACGCGCTTTCTGCAGAAATCGCCCTGGGGGCCAGATAAACAGAAGTAAATATCTGAAGTTCCTGTAATGGGATTCCCAAAATATTTATACCACCTACTAGTTGGCTGACCACAAGTCCATTTATAGCAAAACATGCAGAAGTTGCGTGCGACTGACGTGGCCCAAAAGTTAAAGGTGATGTTGTATAGGCCATGCAGGCGCGGGCAACTTCATACAAGCTTATGTAAACAAGTTAGTAAAGTCGTGCAATGCATTGATTATGATATGCTTTCCAACATACCAGAAATCATTACTCAAGTTATGAGGAACATAGCTATAGAATAAATCTCGCTCCTATGCCCTGACCTTTGACTACATTTCGATTATATTTAAACAGAACAGGTTAAGTAAACTTCCTGAACAACATGATAAAGTTTTGTCTCAATCAGGGGCGGCTCCTGCTATGGGGCTGTGGGGCTGCAGCCCTCCTCCCCTCAGACCCTACTCAAAACAGTTTTTTTGTATGCCGTACCAAGAGGAGAAGTTTTGTGAACACCGCTGTAAGTTTTTCCAGCAAAACGCCACGACTGACGTTTTCTGAACTCAACTGGACGTTTTCCCTGCATAACACCACTGGGAGCGGATGGAAAGTTGGCGGGCTGCCCTGCTTGCAGCTCTGACGACTATTGAAACCAACACATGTGGGGAACTC
This sequence comes from Macrothele yani, assembly GCA_039090855.1. Lineage (NCBI taxonomy): Eukaryota > Metazoa > Arthropoda > Arachnida > Araneae > Macrothelidae > Macrothele > Macrothele yani. The sequence continues at coordinate 166,762,722 of CM077007.1, forward strand.
TGCCTATTCCCACATTAGTTCGTTTCCTTTGAATAAAACTCCCCTGGGGACTGCATTGAGGGCAGCTCTCTGTCTCGCTAGCAGGGTTGCTCGCGAATGCAGTCTCTCGTTGGGTGGGAATGCATCGCCGTGCCTGTGTGCTTTGTTGATTAATAAGGTTCTTGTGTTTCCGAATAAGAAATAAAATAGGGGAATGCATTAAAAATAATGACGAATGTTGAAATAAAGTATTAAATAAAGTATGTTTAAATGTATTACCCAACCTGTTTTTTGTTTTTTCTTCCAATTTTTGGTTTGTTCCTGCTTTTATTCAACGTAATAATTCTAACAAAAGTGTTATTCCCATCGAACTGAAGATTATTCGTGTTTGCTAATAACAAAAACTCAGTTGCCGGGAGTTTTGCAAAAAAGTTGTACTTATATTCTCTCTTGTAGTTAAAATGGGCATGTGAACAAATTGCGATTAAGAATAGAGTTCTGTATTGGATAAATTGCAAAAAAAATATAAATAAATAAATAAAGAAAAAGAGAGAGAGACTAATTTCTGTAGCGAAATACTTGCACAAAATCGATTTCAGCACAGCAAAATTTTCGCTTTTAAACTCATGTAAATTTTTATTCACCAAAAATCATTGAAGTCACTCCAGTGGGTACATTTTATTTTTCTGCTGCACCCCTACCCCTCCCTCCAAAATAAGCTGTGCGTTTCAGTTGAGGTAGTGCCATATACTTAATTACTTTGAAAAGAACATTTAATCAAATATCATTGTTTAGAAAATTTACGAAGTTGATAAATTTTGGAAAACGCATTTTTCTACACTAAATTGCTATCATGGCTTCAAAATTAAAACTGCATTGAATATGTTTGCAATCCGTTTTTATTCAAGAGAATGCCAGTGTGTCAGTATCGCAATAACAACTCATCGCGAAATTCTGGCAGACCCTTCAAAATACCACAAAATGTTTTTCAAAGGGAGTGTATCAAAGGGAGTGTATCTCCAAAGGGAGTGTATCAGAAGAAAAAATATGTACTGCCATATTCCTAGAGGTCACAATGAGACACTTGAGAACGCGTACATGACCTTGAGTACGTCTCTGCTGCCACTGGTACACGCAATAATTTTTTTTTTATTTTCCCTCTTATATATATAGCAAAAAACAACAAGAAGAATTAAAAAAAAAGAAGTACAAATTTGAAATTCCTTAGCGCCAGAGGCTGCATAAAAGAAAGATCAAACCATAATATTAAAAAATGCAAAACTCAAGGAGCAAAATTTTGAAAAAACGAAAAGGAACAAAAAATACAGTGTATATGCATGTATACACTTGCATAATTTACAACCACTATCAATCCACTTATGGATGAGAGTCTCCAAGTTTCTAATTCCACAACAGTCTGCCTTCAGCCAGTTTCTTTCATGCTTTCGAATTACATGCACCCATCTCCCTCTTGTCATCTTCTGGGTATTGTTTTTTCCCTTGCTATCCAGTTCAATATTTCAACTCTCCGTCGGTGGTTCTTTCTCCTAACAATATGTTCATCCCAATGCAATTTCAGGAATCGTGACCATAATGTCTTTCACTCTTGTCATTTTCCTGATCGACGAGTTCCCTTTTTGTATCTTTCCTGGGAACATCAAACATGCATCTCTATATGCTCTTTCAGTTGTCTGCAACGTCTGTATGTCTATTTTAGTTGAGGTCCATGTCTGTGCTCCATGAGTAAGAACTGGAAGGATGCACTGATTAATCAGTTTCTTTTTAAGAAATAATGCATCCAACAAAGTTTTATAGGTCGATTATTTTCTTCATAAATGTGGCAATGTGGCCATCGCTTAATATATGTTGTCTAATTTAGGTATCGGTACCTCTACATTTTCTCTATCAATCGCTAAATATAAAATATAAACATTCATTTCTTATAAAGAAAGCACTTTCGATCAATATATATATATAGAGAGGAAAAGACCCAGAAGAAGACCACATGGGAGATGGGTGGATGAAATTCGAAAGTATGCGGGAGTAACATGGAGGAGACTGGCACAAGACAGACCGTTGTGGAAGAAGCTTGGAGAGACCTTCGATCAGCAGTGGATTGATAATGGTTGACAATGATGATGATGAATGATATATATATATATATATATATATATATATATATATATATATATGCGCTGTATTTTCAAAGTAGTTAAGTTCTTAATAACTAATTAATTATGCACTTAAAGCACTGCTGAAATACTTTGTACATATTGCAACTAACTGTTTAAGGCATATAACTTTCACAAAGTTTTCTTTAGTTAATTATTGTCTTTAACTTATTCTCGTTTTCGTGCTGTCATAAGTTGTAGAGTAGGGGGTTTTAGACTCAAGTTTTCTTTCAAAAATCTGTTTTTTAAAAATTAATATTTCTTTTTTAAATTGCAGTGTAAAAATTTGGATTTCTTTTGCATTGATTTTCCGGTTTAAATTCTCTCTCAGGCGAACTTGGCATTTCGTTATAGCTGAAAATTATTTCTAATTATTATGTCACTCTCACAGCTTGAGTTCTCTTTAATCTTCTTCTCTCTGTTTAATAGTAACAGATGAAGAGCATGGGTCGGGCCAGGAAGGTTAATGGATGCAAGCGAAATTGTTAACTAGTGCTAGGTCATGCAACTCTGCGGAGGACATGACATATATATATTTTTTAAAACTATTTTAGGTGGGAATGTTACTTGCATCTATGGCCTTGCAGAAACCCATTTCCAACTAGGTCTTTGTGGAAGTGAGAAAATGCAGAGTTTTTGCTGGTCCTTGATAAAGCCAAGGCTCAGTATTCTCGACACCTTCTACATTCAGTTGTTTTATTTTATTTTTTTATCTTTTCTCCTTTTACTCACACAGGTAGATACATAACCTTTTCTATGTTGTACTTGGTGTGAGTCAAAATTATATATGTATTTTTTTGCTTAGGTATCTTCTTAATAGAATATATATATATATATATATATATATATATATATACCCAAGCTGAGGAGGTTATGCTAATTAAAAAAATTTGGTGGGCTTTAAACTTGCATCTGTGGCTTTGCTTGAAGTTTTCTATGTTGCTTTAGCATTTTTTAATTATTTTTTTTATTACTGTATCTACTTAGTAGTGTATATATATATATGGTATATTACAGCGAGTGAAAATTTGGGCGAGTACTGTTTCGATTTCTCCACTTGCTTCTTGTATTATGTCTACAGTAATTCCATCTTCTCCTGGAGCTTTCCCCCGCTTCATGTTCTTGATTGCATGTGCAACTTCTGCAGGAAGGACTGGAAGAACTCTGGTACTGGTACCTTTCATGATGTCTGGAGTACATGTATCATCCCTTTCATATAATTTGGAGTAGAAATCTTTCACTCTTGTCAAAATTTCTGCCTCTATTTCTTGTTACAGAACGATCTTCTTTTCTCAGTGCCATAATCTGTTTTCTTCCCTTACTGAGATGTGGCTTTGGTTGTTTTAAATTGCTTTCCTCACTAGTTCACAGTTGAATTTCCTTACGTCTTCAGCGATACTTTTTCGTACTGTCTTGCATAGCTCTATATATTCCACTTTGGAAGTCCCATCTTCTTTAGTTGTCCTCATCTCTCTTCTTTTTTGCATCAACATTTTTGTTTTTCCTAATAATTTGTTCACATGCAACTTGTTCTTAGACCCAGCTAATTTTGTTGCTGTTTCCATAAGAGCTTTGGTTACTTTTCTGTTAACTTCAGAAATATCCACTTCTTCCGATGTTAGGCCTTCTAAAGCAGAGAATCTGTTCTTCAGTTCCAACTTGAAGGCATTATGGTGTTTTTTAAGGTTGGTTATGTCAATACATTTTGTTTGTCTTATGAGCTTGCCACGTTCGAGGTTAGCGTTGAGGTGCATTTTGCACCTCACCAATCTATGGTCACTACCTGTGTTGAACTTGTTTAGCACACTGCAGTCTTTTATGACGAATTTTTTGTTACACATAAAATCAATTTCACTTGTCGTCCCATTTGGATGTCTCCATGTCCATTTCCTGTGCGGCTTTATCTTGAAAAAGGAGTTCATGATGAAAAACCCTTCTGCCTCTGCAAACTTTACGAGAGTATTTCCACGCTGGTTTCTGTTGCCGTGACCGAATTTACCTACTGAAGTTTCATTCTGTTGCCGTTGCCCAATTTTTGCATTGAAATCTCCCATAATTATCTTCAAGTGCTGCTTACCATTATTATTTAGATGACGAATTTCCTCATAAAATTCTTCAATTTCTTCTTCAGGATGACTTGTGGTGGGTGCATAAGTTTGAATAATCTGAGTCTGGTATCTTCCCGAGAGTTGGATAACGAGTCGTGCAGCTCCGTCAGAGGAACTTTCAACTTCTACAACTTTATCCTTCCGTTTCTTGTTTATTATAAATTCAACACCACTAGTTCTGCCAGTATCTGCCCCACGATAGTAGAAGAGATGTCCACTTTTCAGTTCAATGAGATCTTCTCCTTTTCTCCTTACCTCACTTAGCCCGACGATGTCCCACTTAATCCTTTGTAGTTCCTCTTCCAATTCAAGAAGCCTTGAATCAGAAGATAGGGAGCGTCCATTATACGTAGCCAAGGTCAGCATCAGAAGGCAGCCTAGTCCGGTCCTCCGGGGATTCTTAGCACCCTCTGCCTTCATGTCGCACTGGCCGCTGCCTTGGCCAGGTACATTCCAGCTGCCGGATACTGAGGGCCAAGATTTAAGTTGTGGAGTCATTTTGGAGGGGTTTGGCCATAACTCACCACGCTGGCCAAGCGTGTTGGTGAGTGTGGGATAGCATTTCCTCTAATCCCGATGGTATAGTTATACCGCTATTGGCGGTCGTCAGAGCCCCTTTAGTTGGAACAGAATGCACCACGAGAAGGCGGGGTTGACATTTGTCAAGGAGAGGCTGTGATGTTACGCATCACCTGACCTTACAAAGCTGGAGATAGCAGACACGTACGTTTATCTTGGACAGCAGATATCAAGTGAGGGTCACATTGATGAAGAAATTAATCGGCGTTCAAAACTTGCCTGGAGAACTTTTGGAAGAAACAGCATAATTTTCAAGAGCAATATGCCATTATGTCTTAAAAGAAAAGTGTTTGATCAATGCATCCTTCCAGTGCTTACGTATGGTGCAGAGACGTGGACCTTAACTAAAAGAAACATAGAAAGGCTGCAGACAACTCAAAGCAGCATGGAGAGGTGCATGCTTGGTGTAACCAGGAGAGATAAGAAGAGGAACTCGTGGATCCAAAAAATGACAAGAGTGGAAGACATCATGATCAGAGTTAAATCCTTGAAATGGCAATGGGCTGGGCATACTGCTAGAAGGACAGACCATCGATGGACAGCCGAAATTTTAGATTGGATTTCAAGGGACAAGAAAAGACCCAGAAGAAGACCACATGGAAGATGGGTGGATGAAATTCGAAAGTATGCGGGAGTGACATGGAGGAGACTGGCACAAGACAGACCGTTGTGGAGGAAACTTGGGGAGACCTTCGTCCAGCAGTGGATTGATAATGGTTGACAATGACGATGATATTATATATATATATATATAAACTATGTAACTTAGGTTTCGAAGTGATGTCGTGATATCTACAAAATTGAGATGCAGACCCCCCCATCTCAGCTTACCACGAGCCGCCACTGGTCTCAATCGAAACATTTTTACGTAAGTTATGACGCATAAGGGCGATGGAATGGTTCCCGTTCTTATTTCCTGACCTTTGACCCCATTTCGCCCATTTTCAATAGAGTTCGTCCCTAGGTGGTCCTCTACCACATACTAAGATTTCATCGAAATCGAACCATTTTAACGCAAGTTGTGATGCATAAAGGCAATGGAATAGATCCCGCTCCTATGTCTTAACCTTTGACCCCATTTCGCCCATTTTCAATAAGGTTCGTCCCCAGGTGGTCCCCTACCACACTCTAAAATTTTATCGAAATCGAGCCATTTTTACGCGAGTTATCGTGCGGACGGGTAGAAGGACAGACAACCGGACAAAGCTGGAGCATATACGCTTCTTCAACCTTCGGTTGGAAAACGTAAAAAATAAACTGTAGAAAGTCTATAAATAATGAATGCTCTTCCCTCTTTCCTTTCTTTGTGCTTGTGTGTTGTGTCTAGCGGAGGTTGAGCGGGGACACCGCGTCAGACGGAGACAATGGAAGTACAATGTCTAATATCCTACTGGGGGAAGGCAATTCCTACTTAGGTGGTTCCACACACTGATTCCTTAGCACAGGGTGGCTGATGGAAGCAAAATAAGAGAAAACTGGGTGAACACTTTTCTCTTACTAACAATAGTCCTCTGCTCGGATGCAGTTTATATGAACAAATGCTGTACGAAAAGTAGCTTCCTTCCTCCCCTTTTGGGCTGTAAATTTCTTTATTTCCATTAGACAGACTTACTTCGCTTGAGCATAATAGATTTCGGGGTGTTAACAGACATGCAACTTTTTTTTTTTTTTCGTTTTTCTCCCCGACCGCACTAATTTGTAGTGCGACGAAAATCCCATCTCTGCTCTTGTAATCAAAGCGTGAGAATGGCCGACCCCATAAATAGCAAAACATTTTACTCCAAAGGGCGAAAATTAGAATCCGTTGTCAGGCTTCCTTCTCCATGGATACCTGATCCCAATGCTGGTCCATCTGGAATTATTAACACCACTACAGATCTGTCTGCTATAGATGATCCAACTGTTGGTCCAACAACAAACGATTCTGTTGAATCGGACACAAGTTACCCCGAATCAAATCTTTCCGGTTTTGAAATTTCTTCTGAATCTGATTCTGATCCAGATTATGAAATCAGTACTAAAGAATATGATGATGATTGTGATTTCTTGCAAACAATGGAAGAACATCGGTGTTTAGACGTGATTCCTGTACATCACGAACAGCAGTAGATAATTTGGGGGTCAGTTGATTCGTCAAAGCAAAAGGAAATTTCATTGACAGCACCCTCAGGTATATGTCCCGATGTAATGAATTTAGACCCCTTACAGCTATTGACAATTTCCACTATCTAGTGACTGGTGATATTTATCTTCTAATGGTTACTGAAACAAATAAAAATGCACATCAAGTCATTCAAGGCGATATCCTATCACCACATTCGAAAATGAAACAATGGCTGCCAATATCTGTAAGTGAAATGAAAAAAATTCTTGGTCTGCTTATTTGGATGGGCCTGGTTAGATTTCCGAAGATTTCAGATTATTTGTCCACTCATGTGTTGTTCCAAAACCGAATTGCACCTAACAATTTCAGCAGAAGCAGGTTTCAACTCCTACTGAAGTTATGGCACTTCGCTGAGAATTCTCAAGTTCCAGGGAACGATCGCACTTATAAGGTCAAAAGGCTTATGGAGATACTGCTGTGCAACATGAATAAATTGAAACAGCCGGGAAAAGAAATTTCTGTGGATGAAAGTCTTGTGCTATTTAGAGGAATACTTGGTTTTAGGCAATACGTTACCGGAAAGGCCCACAAATATGGTATAAAAATTTATATGTTATGCGATTTATAAGTCATGAGTAGCCCCACATCAAATTTGTACTCTATATTTTCTTTTACTTTAACGAAAAAACTATTTGTAATATATCATGAAAATTTCGAAAATATACATAAAAATCTACGGAATCTATGAAAAAAATAATAGTATACCCATGGGCCACAGAAGTTGCGAGCGACTTCTATGTCCATCTGATTTACGCTGTATTTCTTCAGTATGGCCACGGGCGATATACGCCGGGTACTAGAAGCGGAAGTGAGGGAAAGCAGGTCTAGAGGCCCTGATAAGAAAGTGCTAAGCAGATAGAAATGGTTCATAGCGAAGTTTACATAAAAATAAAACCGAGTATAAATATGAGTGAGGAACTGTTAGTACTGAATGCAAGTCAGTCTGAATAGCACAGGATAGACCAGTTCCACGTTTTGAAATGGGGAAAAAATTGATCATTATGTTTTTGTGCTATACGCTTTGATTTTTCATATTCAATTCTTTATTTAAAAAGAGCAAGGAAGGTAGAAATGCTTTTACAGACTTAAAAAAGGTGTAACGGGATACTAATTTGCACTATTTTATTAAATGTGTTAGTAAATAATACAAGTGCACTGGAAGAACTCAGGTTGTGTATTATGCAGAAGCTAAAATAAACGCGCGAATAAAATGGTCGATTTGTTCGACCAATTTGTTCACACATTATTTAGAGAAATGCGAAAAACTAAAACTCTTGGGATTTAGATTTGGGCTTTGTGAAGAAACAGATTATAATTTCGTTTACTTTGACAATGCCTGTGTGCGATAATGGAATCTCGGAGAAATCGATGAAAGAAAAGATACTTTTGCTATGTGGAATTCATCCACCTTTATATCTAGAAGGGAAATAAATTAGTAATCATTGAGAAAATTGCAAGATTTAAAATTCTTTGATTCCTCGTAATTAATAGAAAACTTTTTTATGATCAACTTTGAGAAAAGAAAATTGTGAATATTAAAAGAGAATTAAAGCGTGTAAGAAACAAAGCCGGTGGAAAGCGTTCATTTTAAATATCATTTTCTGACGCCACGGGTGAAACGCACACATGCCATGAATTGGTTAATAAGAAAATGTAAAGATTAAAGAAGTTTTACCATGTTCACACTGCTGGAGGGAGCAGGAAGGATAGCAATGTTTGTCAATCTAGGAAAGTAATTTTGTTTAAAGAGGCAGTTACATTTCCCTCAGATGACGTCGGGATCTGCTGACAGGTAGAGGGGCTCAAATGTGTTCCATAAAAACCTCGTTAGAAGTGTGGAAGAAATTATGGGGAACATAACGGAACAGCACAACTCTCATGTTAAAAATAATTAGCAAGTACGAGTACAAGATAAAAAATGCTTGAGCCGGTATAGCACCGGACATTTGTCAGACCTCCGAATCTTGAATTCGAGGAATATTTCGGCGCAGGCAAAGACATTGCTAGACAATCAGTCAGCGTAAGTGTGTAGAATATCTCTGGATCTAAAACACGAAAGTGTTTCGAATGCGCGTCAGGCTGGGGAACTTCGGAGCAGGGAGGGTGAGGGGGAAAGGATGTCTCTACGCGCTACTGAGCTGCCGAAGGAAGTGGCGCAAGATGAAATGATAGCAGTCACGTGAGAGATGAGAAGAAAGATAACAGTGACAGAGAAGAGTGCGCAGCGATACTTATACTACATGCTTTTGCACCTTTTTGAAACACACACACACACACACACAATACGCTGCTTGACTTGCTCACTCGGGTGTGTGCCATACAAACGAAATATAATTTTGTATCAGGCATGCACCACACTTCCCACGGTAGTGTGGTCAAAATAAAAGTGCTACTTCCCACCACTCAAGATTTGCTATAAATCGAAAATACCAGCAGGAGTAACAGTAGCAGTTTTCCAAGGAAAATTCCCAAGATGAGAAACAGTACTAATATTCCAAGGAAGAACTTAATTCTAAGGTTTATTACGCAGGTCAAAAACATCTAGTATTGATCACTACGTCCATCTAGTCATTTTTCATGTTTCATTAAAATTAGCAACATTCACTAAGGTATATCTCGTTCTTGATATGAGACAAATTTCAAGGATTGTTTTCATGCTATTGTAAACTTCTATATGTCAGAATTACTACCTCACTAAATATTCGTAGCCTATGATTTTTTGATTTTTTTTTCGGACCTAAGTGAAAAAACGGGAACGTTGAGTACAAGCAATAATTTAGCAACAATACGTAAGTTAAAAGATTGCACTGAACAGCTGAAGAACACAAAAATATATAATTTTGTCTCTAACACTGATTACGTTTCTGGGATACTTTTTCTACATGCTGTAAGAATATAGGTTGCAAAAACGTAAGATCACTATTTCTTCAACAATGACAAAATTTTACATAAATTACCCATAAACAACGAAGTCAGCAAACACAAGCGTTTTTTAATTCATTGTACGCAGGTGCACAAACTTTAGGTAACTTGTCATTCCTATGAAAGAGTGCAGATTTTGAAACAGCATTTGAAGAATTTTTATGAAGGACTTGCGTTACACAGAAAACCCAACTTGACCAAAAACTTCAAAATTTACCTATGGCTGCTTTCAGTTATAATCTGTGAACTTAGAAATTGAGAATACTAAATGAGTTTTGCATCTTTACAGCCTTACAAACTTGTTTTCTTAAATTTTCAAAATCCGGCGAAAAATTTCTACAGCCGTGATTTCGAAAATTCATCTAAATAACATATGTGCGCCTTCATTCTTACATTTTTTAACCTGTATTTATTGATTTATTTATTTATTTTACGAAACGATCTTTTAGATTTTATATAACATAGGAAGATTTTTTTAAGGTGCACAACTGATTTGGATTATTATGAATATCTGTCATTTGAATAACTATATATTCTTTCCTACATTCCTCTTCTTTGCCTTCTGAAACGAAAAACTGCTGTTAATCTATTTGGCAATTTGTTGAACCCTGACAGGCACTACGTATGTTACACAGTGTGTTGAATGTTCCTCCGAGGTAGTATCTTTAAGGGAAGGGGTGACATATTTGTATCTCTATCCCAATACCAACATATTAACGGCGCTGCCGAACCACAACAAGTGTTTGGCGGCAGCGAGTCCAGGCCCGTTGCTGGGGGACAGGTAGTTTCTTTTTTCTTTTTGCCTGCCCTAGCGACTGGCACTATAGATCGGTACCAGACCTAGCGACTGGCACTATAGACCGGTACCCGACCTAGCGACTGGCACTATAGACCGGTACCCGACCTCCTTTATATTCTTTGCCAGACGTGACTCATCAGGCGCCCTTCTAAATTATTTGTCTGCCTATGGGCATGAGGGGACACAAAACTATAGATGCTTCGGCCTCAAGTTGTACCCAAAAATCACTATGCCAACCGCCGTAACTTTTTCCACTAGAGTAGGTAACAATAGTGCTGATATTAGACATAAAAATTCGTGACCTAAAGCAGTGACTTTTTCCACTAGAGTAAGTAACAATAGTTCTGATATTAGACATAAAAATTCGCGATAGACTGTGTATTTCAGAACTTAGAAAATTTGGAATGCGCTCTAACTACTAGCAGGAATAAAAAAAACTCTTTGCCGACTTTCGTAGATTAGACCTTACAGCACTCCTGTGTTTCAATTTCCAGGGAATTGGTGGATTGTGTTTTCATGCGATCAGTCTGGAGCTGATGGCATCAGATTACATTCCACTGTCCTCCCAGAAATATTCATTCTAATGTCACCTATTCTTCAAGAAACATCGATTGAAAAATATCCCTATGTAAATTGGACCAAGTTTCGATTTCGTCTGAAGAACAATCCAAATTTTTAAGTGTAGATATTCCCCATTTGGATTATAGTTACTGAAGATTCTGCAGTGAGCAACAAACTGCCTTGCATTTAGGATATTAAACTGTTAATTTACTACTTTTTGAAACTTAATATCTTTTTCCGCCCATCGTGGTAACGCGAAAGGTCCTGACCTACAAACACAACCTGCACTGTAATGAAGTCATCTTTAATCTTTTAAAGAACACGTCTCCTTACATTACAGTCGGAGCGTTTCTCGCCTCAAGTGAAACGTTATTCAAAGGCACATGAGTAAACAACCAGGGACGGAGAGAATAATTTCTCCTGTGAATCTCCACAGCGTTAGCGTTTTTCACGCCTTTTGAGAAGTTAAAGAAGCAGACGCTAAAAGAGCTCCGGCAACAGGAAATGAGTTAAGTAATACAGCGCGTTATGTGGTTTGCTGTGAGTTGGCTCACGCTAATTCTTTCGCGCTACAGAACTTTTTGTTTTGCCGCAATGTGAAAGAGTAGTCCAGCGTTAATTAAGGATGCTTCCCGTCAGTGTAACCCGACCATTTCTAGCTTCTTCAAACCGTCTGCGGCTACTCACGTCGTGGTGATCTTACTGTAGCTGATCTAACAGCCCTGAAAGGAGCACTTCCGATTAAAGCGAAACACACGTGATCCACTCAGCCGTTGCTTCAGAAGACAATCTTAACTTTAAAAATGTCATGTTCCGCTGAATCATTAAGCAAACCAGCCAGCATGCAATACTCACTTAATTTCATTTGCAAATGACCCATAATTTTTCATTCGTGCTTTTGAGTAATTTTCCTGTGAATAAATTATATCTTGAATAAATTATATTCACATTCCTTCACACATTATTAATATTATATTTTTTTTAACTCACTTTCGTAAAACCAAAATAATGCTGTAATAATACTTGCTCTGATTATCTCTTTACACCTTTCCATTAGCCTATTCATGTTTCTTCCATTTCACTATCGAATATATATATATATATATCATGACAGTAAAAGTAAATAACACAAGCATATTATATTCATGAAACTGTAACCCTGGAGTCTCTGACCTGAGAAAAAGAAAGGATTGTAGAACATGTTGACAGTTGTCACCGATGGCTTCCTCAGGGGCCTACACAGGTCAACTCTCACAACTACAGAGACTAGAATGTGTGGGTTTCTCCGTTATTCAGTTTGCCAGGAAAAAGGAACAAATAAATAAGCACCACCCAGAATTCCCCAATAACCAAAAACAACATAATTTACCCCCAAAAATGAAGCAAACCAAAAAATTATCAAAAAACTGAAAAAAAAAAAAGAACAAGCTAAAAGCACAAGAATTACTTTAAAAAATCCCAGACCTAAAAGTTCAAAGAAACTTAAATAACTTTAAAATGGAAACTGAATTACCCGAGCCCTACTCACGCTATGCCTGAATGTAGGCATTTTCATGGTTTGCTCTCTCTCTGTCTCATCACCTGACCTTGCATCCCATATATACATACATGCATACATACAGTATACATGTTTGTATATACACTATATTGACAAAAGTCACCGGACACCACCTCAAAAAAAAAAAAGATTAACGGATTCGATGCAGTGTTAAGATGCGCGGTAGAGCAGCAAACGCTTTAAAAACAATCCTGCAGCTGACCGCGATCATATCGCACTGTAAGGTTGAGTGAAAATTTCGCGGCCGGAGAGAACTGATTTTGTGAAAGGAAAGATTGTTGGGTGTTATATTAAAGGGTTGTCCATAAGAGAAACCGAGAGGCGTTTAAACATACCCAAGTCAACTGTTTTGGATGTAGTGAATAAGTGGAAGACACATGCCGTGCCTGAAGCAGCAAAACTTACCGTCGTCAAAGAACATCTGTGATAGAGGACGTCGAAGTCTCAGGAGAGTCATTACAGCTAATCGATGGAGTACTGCACAAGACCTCAGTGTATAGGTAAGTAAAAATGCTGGAACCTAGGTATGTACACGTACCATTAGCAGAGAACTTCATTCTATGGGTTACAATAGTCGTGCGGCTGCTCATAAGCCTTTCATCTCCAATTGGAATGCTACTTGTCGTTTTGCATGGTGTAAAAAGCATTTATCGTGGACCGTAGATCAGTCTGATGGCCGTGTGTGAGAATGGCAGCAACCGCAGGAACGCTATTTACCACAGTGCACTGTTCCTACCGTCAAGTTTGGAGCTGGCAGTTTACTCGTGTGGGGGTGTTTTTCGTGGTATGGTCCCGACCCATCGGTCATCGTGGACAAACCTGTTAACAACCACGTTTACCTCGATGTTTTGGACAATTATGACCTACCAACTCTGTGGCAATACTATGGAACCAAGCCATGTTGGTACTAGCAGGATAATGCACCGAGCCATAAAACAAGGATTGTTACGGCGTGATTTGAAGATAATTCCTTATGTGTGGACTGGCCATCACAGAGCCATATTCTTAATCCCATAGAGCACCTATGGGATGAATTAGAGCGCCGCATAAGAACAGTGGAACCAAGACCTACTACTAAGCAACAGTTAGGGGCAGCGTTATGTGCTGATTGGTAGCACATACCTATCGCTGTGTTCCAAATTCCAAAACCTAGTCGAAAGCATGTTTCGAAGGGTCAGTGCATGCATTAAGGCCAAAGATGGACCGACACCTTACTAACGTATGTCAATGAATGCTATGTTGTGTTTCTCTTCTAGCTGTCCAGTGACTTTTGTCAATATAGTTATAGAGGTGTGAAAATTATTAGAATAATTGGGAATTTTGTACAAATAACAAGTTATATCAATGAAATACTCCTTTATTTCAACAATAGTGACATTAAGTGTTTAGTATGCATGCCCTTTCTCTTTATCAGTGATTCAATGCGTCTTGGCATGCTTTCCCCAAGTTTCATATAATAGTCTTTGATTTCTTTATCATGGTGCCGAATTTCAATAAGCGTTTCTATAAGGGTGACCTTCGTTGTAATTCTAGTTTTGCACAGTCTCATCTTCACAATATACCAGAGGTTCTCTATGGGTTTCATATCTGGGCTGTTTCCAGGCCGTGGTAGATTTTATATTGTTTTCACTTAAAAGCTTGCCAACAGACTTTGCCTTATGGCACGGTGCACCATCAAACATAAAGACGAAATCACCATTTGGAAACCAGTCTTTCAATAGTGGGGTTAACCTTTGTTCAAGTACTTTTTTTGTACTGATGCTGGTTCATCATACCTTCTACAACGTATAGACGTCCTGTACCTTGAGCTGACATGTCACTCCAGACTAACACCTGGGTAGGATGCTTGACCGTTTCTGCTACCGATTGGGACGAGAACTCGTCATGGGCGATTCTCCTCACGTATTAGCTGCTTTCTTCCGCTATAGGAAACATGGACTCACCAGAAAAACATACCTGAAAGAGAAAAATAACCAACAGTACAGTACAATTCTGGGTACCATGCAATCCTTTCAGTTTTGTGTCTGTAGTCGGTACGCTACTCTGTGCATGATTTCAGATACAAAAATGAAACTTCAACTCAACTGATTAATTAAAGGAACTGTACTATTTCTTACCTTGCTCCAGTCGTTTCCGAATTGCTCTTGGACTTCTTGTGCCCAGACAAGCCCCTTCTTTGCCATAGCAGGTGTGATTTTAGTCTTTTTCCAAGAACGGCGTGCACGAAGTCCAGCAGCGATCAGCTTTCGACCGATAGAAGAATCACAAACATTTACCCCATAATTTTCCATGTAATGTTTAAGTCTTTGCTGGTAGCTCTTCTGTTTTCGTAACAATTTGAATAAGTTTCCTTTCCGTTCTTGGGCTGAATTTATTCTTCCGTCCTCATTTTCCTACCCGAGAGGGTGCATACGCACAGCCGGAATCCAAAGACTTCTTCAATCTACACACAGATGTTTGCGAAATATTTAATCTATCTGCTATTTCTTCTTGTGTATAACGTTTTTCTTTCAGAAGACACTTGGCCAAAGCCACTTTTCTAGGAGACAGATCACTTGTCTTACCCATAGTCAAAAAATGATCGCCAAAACACCAACGACGTATCAATTCAACTACAAACTTCAAACAATGGGCTCTAAAACTTCACAAACTGCACAAAAGGTCTCCAGGTAGCCTGTAAGAAGAGAAAAAAAAACATGCTACATCGCCAAAACATAATACAGTATAACCTTACTTTTAAAATTGTTTGCTTATCAGCCAATTTCGCTCTGCAGTGTAGACACCATGACATACTTCTGAACAAATATTCCTACATGCTGTCACATCACACAGCATTTAAAATAATATCCTCCAAACCTTTTTTAAGGGATGAAAAATGATTTATACCAACAAATAAAACCAATATTTCATAAAATATTGCATTTATTTAGAAGAACCACAATACTTAGAACAATCACAATACACTGTATATATATATATGATTCGTCATTGTCAACCATTATATTAGTCATTTTGAACCATTACCAGTCCATTGATCCACTGTGAATGAAGGTCTTTCCAAATTTTTCCACAGTTGCCTGCCTTGAGCCAGTCTCCTCCGTAGTCACTCCGGCAGGATTTGGAATTTCATCCACCCGTCTTCCACGTGGTTTTCAACTGGGTCATTTCCTGTCCTTTGGTATCCAGTCTAAAATATCGGTTATTCATTGGTTTTCCGTTCTTCTGGCAATATGTCCATTCCATTGCTATTTCAGGGATTTCACTCTGATCATGATGTCTTCCACTCTTGTCATTTCCCTGAGCCACAGGTTCGTATTCTAATCTTTCCTGGCCGGCCCGGTAGCGCAGTGATCTAAGCGATGGCTTCTGATCATTCGTCCGAAAGGGGTACGGGTTCGAATCCCGACGAGGCACGGATGTTGTGTTTGTCTTACAGCACTGGCTTTCTCCCCTCCCTGGAACCAGAGACCCTAAATTAGGGACGAGCGACTGCTTAGAACCTATTAAGTTGCTCATAGTTGTCGTTTAACCTCCAATAAAAAAAAAAAGTCTTTCCTGGTTACGCCAAGCCTGTATTTCTTCATGTTTCTTTCAGTTGTCTGCAGCCTTTGTATGTATTTTTTAGTTACGGTGTCTTTGCTTCGTACGTAAGAACTGCAAGGATGCATTGATTAAACACTTCTCTTTTAAGACCTAATGGTATATTGCTCGTGGAAATTGTATTGCTTCTTCCTAAAGCTCTCCAACACAACTCCTTCTTGAGCTCCCCATCAATCGATAAATCTTCATTTCTTTTAAAAACATTTTACATCAGTTTTGTTTTCTGAAAGTCAATTTAATTACTCAGCAAGTCCCTGCATCACCCTCTCCAGCTCTATAGGGAAAATTTCAGAAATGTCATTAGCAAAACGAAGGTGAGGTAAATTATATTTTTATCCCTTAAATTTTATCTCTCCATTAATTTTCA
Source organism: Macrothele yani (assembly GCA_039090855.1). Lineage (NCBI taxonomy): Eukaryota > Metazoa > Arthropoda > Arachnida > Araneae > Macrothelidae > Macrothele > Macrothele yani. The sequence goes on from CM077007.1 coordinate 166,779,530, forward strand.
TCCCCTTGTTTTCCCAGTTAGTGACTGAAAAAGATTTTGCAATGTGCTACTAAAGAGTGTGGGAAATATGGTGTCACCTAACCTTACTCCCTTTCCAATTTTTTTTAGCTGTATCCTGAAATATCCGAACCTTTGTACTTGTACTTTCATAGATGTCATTAATAATGCTAGTGTATGCGTCTTCAACACAGCGGGATTTCAAAGTCATCAAAATTGCTGATAGTATTATAACGAAGTAAATTTCTCCGTCATTTTTGGTCTATGCCGGGATTCGAACCCGAGGCCGCTTATTCCGGAACAAGTCGCTCTACCAAGTGAGCTACGCAGACATTTATTCTGATTCCTATCTGCCTTTATGTCGTGTGCGTCCTGCTGGCAGGTACGTCACATCTCCCCCCCCTGAAAGAGGGCCGGGGGCATGGCCCACGGGTCAGCCGTGACCATGAATCGTTGCAGGCAGCCATCCACTGTAGAACGTGCACTTGAGAACTCCCAGTCAATCTGCTGTGTGGAATGCAACATCACACATTTTTATTTTTCAAAGCGCTGGAGAAGGAATTCTCTGATTTTTCCTATCTCGCGGTGTGGAAAGAACATCACACCAATGCGAGATTTTGAACGGTCGGGTCATCCGGATAGTTCGGGCGCCATTATAACGAATGTATATTTCTCCGTCATTTTTGGTCTACGCCGGGATTCGAACCCGAGGCCGCTTATTCCGGAACAAGTCGCTCTACCAACTGAGCTACGCAGACATTTATTCTGATTCCTATCTGCCTTTATGTCGTGTGCGTCCTGCTGGCAGTTACGTCACAGTATCCCGAAATGGAAAGCTTTTTCATGATCAATAAAATCCATATATAATAGGAGTTCATATTCTCCTGTTGCTTCCATTCGTTCTCTCAGTACATGGATATGATCATAGTACTGTAGGCTAGGGTGGACTGAAAATACCGAAATGTTTTTCTTCTAATCGCTATAGCGCGAAAAAGTTACCCATGGTATAGCTATTGTTAAAAAAAAATTATCAGACAATATTTTTCGTTCGAGCATTACGTTAGCAATTCCACAAATCTAGAAAAAATTTCAATTTCAATTTCAATTTTACTTCTTTTATTCCTTTCCTTTTCTGAGAATAACTTTTAAGGTAGCCTCATGTGAGAATTCAGGCACGATAGATCTTGATAACAAGGTTATACAGGTGTACCTATCTCTGGCCTGAGATCCACAAACCTTACTTGATACTTTAACTGACTGCACCATGCCATTCTGTACCTCCCTGTCTTTTGAACATCACACTGTTAGAAATCTGTGTAACGTTTTTTAGATTATTTGAATAAGTTCACACATTTTTTTTTGAAAAGTTCTGTGGAACATGGAAAAACTCTTGCCTTTGTGTAATATGTTTCGGAGTTTGGTGTAACATTCCACAATACCCACAATTTATTCAATGCGCATGCGCAAATTTTTCAGAGGTTGTGTAACGTTTCAGAGTTCCGTGTAACGTTTCGGAATTTGATTAAATGTACATGCGTATTTTTCTAAGAATTGTGTAACGTTTTCAATATCTGTGTAATGTTTCGGAATTTTATCGCTGTTCGCTTGCTGCGTCTCAGATTTAGGGCATGCGCCGTGAAATTCTAAAGCTGTGTTTGCTTTACTGGTCATCGCAGCATGTTGTGGTTTGTGGCGACGTGGATTCTGAAATCAAGGTTAGTACTTTTTCTTTCGGTTAACAAAAGACAAATTAATTCATGTTATATACAAATGTGAAATGTCACACCCTTGCTTTAGATTAATTGCGTTTCGTGTTCGAACAAAATTGCTGATCGTTAGGCTTAATATGTATAAACGATCTCGCTAAGAGACTGTTTACTCGTGTCCTTTTTGTTTTCTAAAAATTAGGACGCCTGAAACGTTTGAGTGTTACGAAATAAATGTCCGTTAAGTATACACTTTAAGATTAAAACCGTGTCAACTGTAGTTCCCCCTTCCCTAACGAAAGCAAAAAATTTACAACTAAAGTTGTTTCGTAAGCTCGCACTGAAAAAACAAACTAAGCTGGATCAGCAAAACCAATTTTGTTGTATTTTGCTAGCCTATTCAGGTACTTGAGCAATTTTTTTTTCCTGACAGAAATGTACTTACTACAGCAGAAATTTCGTTGGCAGTACGAATCACTTTGCTGAAACAACCAAATGCTTTTGCTATGTCAGCCACACCAGCTGCCATAAAAACATGAATAACTGCAGAAAACGTGTCTGTAATATTCAGCAAAATTCAAGATCATGGTAACAGCTGAAAATGCTAGTACCGGGAAGAAAGTTTGGCTAAATGTACTTATAACCGTTCATGAATTCCAGCATGATGGCGGTCTCATGGACGGTCTGGTCTGTTGTTGTGGCAAAGAATATCTAACTGGTTGTGGTGTGGTGTGGTGTGGTGTGGTGTGTATGTCGTGCTCTCTAAAGAAATTTGAAAGAATAACTTGGAAGAAACCGACGACTTCATATGTGCATTGAAATGTCTGATATACGAGATCGACTGAACAACAGGGATTTCGGGAACGACGTTATACTCGTAGTACGATTTGAAGGTTAGTCCGAAGTAAAAGTTGTTGGAAAGAGTGCGATGTGTCCGTACAAGTTCCACACAAAAGAACATTTGCTGCGTTAAGCGAACCTATTTGAAAAAGGAAAGAAAAATCTCATTCTCACTAAAACGCAAGAAGTCGTGAAGTGCTGATCTTCGACATGAGAAAAGAAAAACTGTTCCCGTGAGAACCGAAAATAAAAAGATGTAGTTATGTGTGAACGTACTGCGTATGTGATGTTCCAAAAACCAATATAAAATTGAATAGCTTGTGTTTTCAACCTACATTGTTCTAAGATGTTCAGTGTGATGTGATGTGATGTGAATATACTCATTTGACTAAAGAATAAAGGATTATTTAAAGAGGGTAAGTACTCTTTATGCTTTCAACCATTCGTTCTGTGAGTTCAAGAATTCTCTTTCGTTTGTTGAATCAGTCATTTGAGATCAACGCGCGAACCTTTTAGAATTTCTAACAAAAGTAAGGTATGGTGGCCACTGCCAGTTAGAAGTCACCGTATCATCAAACACTGATCCCACCAGTTCAATTGAAAATAAGGTGGGCTCTACCACCATCTTGTTTAAGTAGTGTTCATGCCACCCAACTGCTTCACAGATTATTCGAATCGAAATTTCCTTCATACACTGTGTGATATGTGTGTGAAGAAGGAACAGAAGTTCATGCCATTCAACTACATGCACCCCAGATGACTCAAATACAAATTTCCTTCACACACACACACAAACACTGCTATTATGAATGTGTTATGATATATGTGAGCAGGGCCGGCTGGACCATAGGGGCAACTGGCGCCCCGCTCTGTACAAAACAAGAACAAAATTATTTTTTCTAGAATTCTCTATATTTATTGTTAGTTTTTTAAGTTTTGGGGCGCAAGACCCTCAAATTTATTTTAACGTTTTCAAATCGTACTTTGAAGAAGCGTATATGCTCCAGCTTTGTTCGTCTGCCTGTCCACCCGATAACTCGCGTAAAAATTATTCAATTTCAATTAAATTTTAGTATGGGGTAGGGGACAACCGGGGGACGAACCCTATTGTAAATAAGCGAAATGGGGTCAAAGGTCAGGACATAGGATCGGAATCCATTCCATCGCTCTTATACGTCATAACGTACGTAAAAATGCTTCGATTACGACAAAAATTCATCATGCTGTTTCGGAAGTAAACTGAACAGGTTATGCTGAATATCATCGAAATGGGATCAAAGGTCAGGGCACAGGAGCGAGTTTTATTCCACAGCCATTATCCTCATAACTTGAGTAAAAATGCTTCTATCGCGATAAAACTTTAGTATGTTGGTCCAGAGGTATACTGAACCAATTATTTTTAATATAATCGAAATGGGATCAAAGGTCATGGCACATGAGCGAGATTTATTTCACAGCAATTATCCTCATAACGTGAGTTATAACTTGAGTAAAAATGCTTTTATTGCGACAAAACTTTAGTATGTTGTTCCGGAGGTATACTGAACGAATCAATAGTCAGGGTTGGGAGGAGAGTTTGTCTGCGCGCGACTTCTGGTATGATGGAAAGCGTATCATAATCAATGCATTGCATGATTTTACTAACCTGTTAAAAAAAATTTTTCAGTTTATACCCCCCCCCCTCAACTTATTTAAACCTTAAACTTTTCCATATTCATGAAATAAAAAATTATATTTCATCACATTTTGTGACTCCCTATTATATACTCAACAATTTGTGTGTAAACATACCTGGTACTGAAATAAAAAAAAATTTAAAAAGAACAATATCAAAGTTGTATCTGGGCTATATACGGAGGCCAATCGTTCAGTGACTTTAAAAACAGTGTTGGAAAAAAATAAGGCAATTTTTATACATGAGCGCGTATAAGAGGTGAATAAAGTAATTAATTTACCAGTTATTCCACTTTCCATCAAAAATCAATCACTAAAACATGTACCAGGAAAAAAATATATATACGAATTTATTTAAGAGGGGATCGTTATTATTCACTATGCAAAAATGTTTGCTATGGAAAATTTTCGCTACGCAGATTAGTTAAAGCTATCTTATTTATCATTTTGCAGGAAAGTTTTTATTAAGGTAATAGAGAAACCTAAACTTCCTCCTCTCCAGAAAGAAAGTCGTAGATTTCAGCACTGTTTATTCTCTTTGTCTGTCCGCCCGTCTCTGTCTCTCTCTCATTCAATGTCTGTCTGTTGTTTGTCTCTCTCTCTCTCTCATTCAATGTCTGTCTGTCTGTCTCTCTCTCTCATTCAATGTCTGTCTGTCTATCTCTCTGCTTCATTTTTTCCTCCCCTGCAAATATTTAGTGTCTCGCTTCCATGTCATTTAAGTTCGATTAACGTATACTGAGTTTAGATACGTAATTCCCACAATTATATTTCAAAATTAAGTTGTCCCCCTCCCTCCTCGAGTATAAACATTGCACATGAAATTAATGGTGGTGTAAGTTAAAACTTATAAATGATTGGCAACGGTAACTATGCTCATAATCGACAGACTCCTGAAATAATTTCTCGTTATTTATTCTTGAATAATCACAAATAAAATGCTAATGTAAGTTCACTGATAAAACAAACATAGAATGAATGAGTTATTAAACAACGACTCCGCACTTTCTATTTAGTCTATTTTAAACAGTCTTATCCTGAATTGTTTCCATTTGGTACTTAACACAAAACAGTTTATATTCCAGTGAAAATCCTTTTCGGTGATCGTAATGCATGTACTCTTTTCGAGCACTTTTTGTAAGAACAACAAACAGCGAGTTCCCGCACATCACTGCGACGTCATTCCAACTAATCCAGGGTCCTGATCCCATAATTCTCTGTAACGAGCTGCTGGCTGTCGGCATCCACGCAACCACGAACCGAAGCTCACGAATGCAAACTTGAAGCAGGTGTTCAACGAAAATAAAAGAAACAAGCAAAGGAAGCCATTATCCAACAATTAACATCAAACAAAGATTTTCGCTCTTTCCACGTTTATAAGTGAGTCACGGAAAAATTCTCATTGGCCGCCACCGGGAGTCGAACCCAGGGTCTTCCAGTTGCGCGCCGGATATGCTTCCGCTACACCACAGCTGCCTCGAATTCCTCCAGACTCACACATGCTAACTGCCAAGCCAAGTTGGCAGGTTGCTTCTTGGAGCCCCGCACAATGCTTCTAATTATTTCTTCAGTTGCTGCTTACCATCTTTAGTGAATCCCAGCATTTGCGGGGCTGCAAGAAGCAACCTGCCAACTTGGCTTGGCAGTTAGCATGTGTGAGTCTGGAGGAATTCGAGGCAGCTGTGGTGTAGCAGAAGCATATTCGGCGCGTAACTTTGGAAGACCCTGGGTTCGACTCCCGGTGGCGGCCAATGAGAATTTTTCCGTGACTCACTTATAAACGTGGAAAGAACGAATATCTTTGTTTGATGTATCTGGTCCACGTTAAATTTCTGTATTAATTATCCAACAATTAAGCTGATTACTGGGCGTTTGCTAAAAATGACTAAGTCATCACTTCTGATGATCACTGCTGGTATATACGTTCTAGCTGGGTGTGAAAGAATACAGGATAAGTTATATAAGTTCTAACTGGGTGTAACACATGATACAGGGTAAGTTCTATCTTGTATTGTTTGTTCAGTGAGTAATTAAAGTCTTGAGAAGTCACCATACTATATAAATCATTGATTTTTCAGTCAAGCTTGGGTAAACTGAAAATTTGTTTTGTATGTGCCATAGGTAGAATTCCTCGAACGCATTTGTTTGTACAGGTGCATTCGCTACAAAAGATGTAGAATCTATGTGTGACACACAATTAACATTTGTAAAGAACAGTGTTTCTTCATGAATATTTCATTCTTATAACTTCTCTTTTGAAATCCGAGAAAACTCATGAGTAAATTGTCCTTCTCTTTCTTCATTCAGTAAGCATAAGTTTCAATACGGGCTGTTATTACATTACCCATATTTATCAAGACTTAACTAGTACACTATGAATTGTCCTTATTGGAGTTCATTTTTGAAATGCTAAAAGTAATTTCTGGAAATGGTAAAAAATTATCTATCCTGGTGCAAACGAAATTTTCAGGAACATTTTTATAGAAAATTATTTGTCAGATATATAATGCAAAACCTTGTTCAGATTTGTTCTGTTCTCTGAAGGCTTCAAATGTTTCTGGAACTTTTCTTTGTTTACTGTGGAACGTTCCTCAAAATCAGGTTGCCAGCCTGTTTCAAGATTTTTCAGTAGCATGTGTAAAGTTCCTCAAAGTTGTCGAAAAGGTTCCACAGGAGGCTTTCCGCTTTTGCGAAATGTTTTCAAGTTTATTGTGGAACGTTCCTCATAATGATGCAGAAACCCTGGGACGGAATGTTTCAATAATATGTGGAAGGTTGATCCCTTTTGTTGAAAAGGTTACTCTCCTTATTGTGGAACGTTCCACAAAATCCTCCCGGGACAATGTTTCAGACTTCTTCAAAAGTGTGTGGAACGTTTATCAGGATTTCTTGCATAACGTTTTCAAAAATGTTGAGGCAGCTAAGCTGCCTCTTTTTTTTTTTTTTTTTTTTTTTGTGTGTAACATTCCACAGATTTTTTTTACAGTGCACCACTGTAGACAATGAGCATAAGTTAGTGGCAAGTAACACAATGTGAGCCGTGCACACAAATACAGTGCAAATCACATCGGTTTCGAGCCTTTTTGCCTTTTGCTTAGTTTTGCTTTTATCAATGACACGGAAGGTATCAAGCTCTGTTATGACTCCCATATCATTCAAGACACTTAAGGTGATTGCTGCGGTTGCGCCGTCTGATACTCCATAACGTTCACTAGCTAATACTGTAGCTCTCCTTTGAATTCTCCTCTGTCATGACGATGTTGAAGTTTTACTATTGGATGTGCTTGTTCCAGAGTAAATGTTTTCTGGAAAATCATCTATTTTGGTTTGAGGTGATGTATTGTTCAGTGGACACAGCAGGAGGTTGAAGACAGTAACATTTCCTCATGTCCTCTGGCTCAGTTGTAGTTTGTCCACCAGAAGGAAACTCAGAGTTAGAACTGGCAGCAACCGATAATAGAGGAGTTTACGTTCTTTTCTTTGTTCCTCTTTTTAATCTTTTGGGTTTCCTGTACATTTTCTTGTCCAATCCTTCCTACCCCATGCTGTCTTTGGAGATATAAGAACTTCAGTTCAACCGAAAGGACTTTTCTATTTCTCACAGGCGGGTGTGATTGATATTGGGGAAACATATGAGTCACATTTTTTCTTATAAAAGAATACAGCGTCATAGAACACTTGCATGCAGCAACATATAAAAGTGCTAACTGTGATCCGCAATGGTTGCGAGATAGCTCATGACTCGCCGAAGGAACGGGGGATTTGTCAAGGTCTGCACGTGTCCCATCAGCATATATATGGTGGGTTTGTTAAAGTAAAGACAGACACGTCTCAGGGGGCAAGTGAGTGGAGGGGGAAGGACTTGGTACTTCGAACGAATCTCTACAAATGTCCAAATTTGTGTAATTTCTATTAATTTGATCTCATGCGCGAAATTAAAATATTGTTTTAATTCAAAACACTTTTGTACATTATATTTAGCTATACTAGAGACAGGTTTTTCGTACTATAGTTATTAGATTGTAATTTATTTGGTACTTACAAGGGAAACTATCTGACCTCCCGACGACAATCGTCACGGCACGTTCTGTGGTGAACAAACATGACACCCAAGTAACAGGCGTGAAGTACGGCATTTCGCAATCTCCCGCACCCCCTAGAACATGGCTTATAAAAGCGGGACGCCCGCCTGTAATGTGTGCAGCCATAAAGTGTCAAACAACATGTAAATGACGGTGTGATGTGATTGGGAGATACCGCTCATGCCTGGAAGGTGTCCTGAGTTGTGTACGTCAGTGACTGTTAAACGTGAGTAATGTGAGACAGCGCACGGGCCTGGCACGCATACAAATTTTGTATTGTGTGTTTTAAGAAAATGGCTTGTAACCTTCATGCTGTAGTACAAATACTGATTAACGAGGTGACGCAGAAATACCAAGCGGACGACACGGCTCCAACGTACATCGACAGGCGAATTGCAAGGCAGTTGTGTAGCGTTTTGGAGCAACATATCATTGGAGCCGGTGACATGTTTGAAGGACAGACATTGTGGCGTGATAGTGATAAAACGTCGGACACATTATCTGAACATAGCGATACACCGGCTACTCCAGCACACAACGTGCGGAGCAGTTCAAGTTCCTATGAACCATCACTCCCCAAAGTGAAACGGAAAAGCATTCACCAACAGTTTTCCGGACAAACCATGCAGAGTGTCTATGACAATGTTGAGGTCGCAAAGAAAACTGTTGCAGCAACTGCCCGTAAATACAAGACATTACCAGAAAAAGTGCGGCAAATAGTAACTGCTGTTGAGAGTGGTGGTACGATGAAACAGAAAACTGCACCCATTCGCCAGCATATGTACACCAAATTCTAAGATGCGCGTAACATGGGACTCCCACTTCACTACTGGCATTTCATGACGTGGGCGAAGGAAGCAGTTAACGCAATGGGTATCCCCAATTTTAAATACAGCACATATTTCCTGCAAATTCAAACGCCGCTATAAAATCTCATCACGCAAGATCACGAGGTTCGTTGCCAATCTCATCACGCAAGATGACGAGGTTCGTTGCCAGGCGGAATGCTACCCTTGACCCGGCCGTAAGGAACAGCGCATTGGAATTTGTACGAGATCTTACGGACTACATTACTGCCAATGCACTTTATGCCGACATGGTGTTGAATACAGACCAAACTCGATTTGAATACGAACTCACGACAAACAGAACGCTATCACTGACTGGGGAGAAGACAACTGAAGCTGTTGTGCAATTCGTTGCATCGACTACCAACTCCTATATCATTCAGGTGCTTGTGTCCATGTCAGGAAGCCTTGAAAAGAAACTGTATTTCTCCTTTCAGGAAGCGGGTGGTAAGTTTGGCAAACGTGTTTCCGAAACAGTACGACGTAACTAACCTCCAAATACAGAATGTGACTGCAGCACCAGTGGTAAGATGTCCACAGCTCTCGTTCTGTCCTGGAGGCGTAAGGTACTGGAACCAGAGCTAATAGGACCTTTCCTTCTCTTACTGGATTCGTAGTCTGGTCAAACCGACACTAGTTTGCCAGCCAAAGCCTTCGGTGACAGGGACTACAATTTTCACACAAAAATCATACCACCGAAAGTCGCCAAATACTGCCAGCACCTTGATGTGTATTTCTTTCGACAATACAAACTGTTTGCACGACACATGGAACAGTACATAAGTTCTGATGAGGTGCATGGCGTCAATCTGCATGACAGAATCATCATTTTCAAATTGCATTCATTTATATACAACCAGTTGTGTGCACCACAGTACCAACCTATGCTTTGCTATGCGTGAAAGGAGTCTGGATACTTGCCACACGAAACTCCTCTTCTGTTCCGAAATGTGTTGGACATAAATTTTGCTGTGCGTGACATGTGCAACGCTCCTGACTGTGATTCCAGTGCCCTTATTATCTGCTCGTGGTACGAGATTCACCTTTGCATGCAGCACTGCCTTCTCTTAACACATTACCATGATGTGGTGTGAGGTATGTGTATGACATTTGCAACTTAATGGTGTTGTACATGGTCTCTCTCGAAATTTAGGTGCCTCATATCTAACAGGTAAATGTTTTTTAACACTTTATGGCAGCATACATTACAGGTATGCAGCCATAAAGTGTTAAAAAGGCTCATCTTACCGCAAAACTTGAACGATGCAAGCTCATAAAGCAAAGGAAAATTACTAAAATGACAAATCTAAAAAAACAATCATTAAATTTTTACATTGGGACAAAACAAGTTTTCTGTGCTAAAAATCTAACAACAGAAGTTGACATCTTTGAAAAAAAAAACAGAAGAATTGCAAAGGCTCTCATGAAAACAACGAAAGAAATATTTCATTCCAAGAAAAAAACCACGTGAAGAAAATATCAGAACAAACCAAAATGCCAATACAAAAAAGAAAGTTGAAGGTAAATAAAGAAATTATTATTTCCAGAGTAGAATATGTAGAACTGCGTAAGACATTGTGATAATGTGTTACAAAGAACACAAAGAAATTCAATTGTGAACTAGTGAAAAAAGTAATTGAGAACAACTCAAAGTTTGTGAAGTACACAAAGGATCATCTCTGTAATAGAAGAAAGCAGAATACGGCTCTCTGATAAGAACATTGTACTATGAAAAGAAATGGAGAATTTTTGAAGGGAATTAAAGAATTTTACACAAAACTATATGAAATAAATGATACATCTATTACAGAAAAGGAAATGCATAGGAATTAAAGTGTCTGCATTTGTCCCGGCAAAAATTTCTCGTGTAGTTAAAAATATGAAACGTGGAAGAGCTCCAGAGACATAGGGATTTTCAGAAGCCAGTGAAAAAATAAAAACTACACCAACCTAAAGTTTTCACTAGATGCCTCAACGAAGGGGAGATACTTGATGACTGAAGCAGTGCTACTCTGGTAATGCTACATAAAACATAATCTAAAATATTTCTTTAAAAAATCCACCTTGAATTAAAATTTGATCACAGAAACAAAACAAAACAGGAATGGGATTATCAAATTTCCTTTGCTCACTTGATTCAAACATAGTATCTAAATATAAACGTTTTACTAAAAAACCAGCGGTGTGTTAAAATACAGTGTGAAGATGTAAACGAGTAATATGCCACTGTGTCAGGATTTGCTTTCTGATCAACTGCGTTAGCACGACAGATTCATGAGGTTTCTTTTTTTTTTTCGCAGTTTTGTTCTATGCTTTTCTTTTCTCAATGTCTCTTCATTATGAAACTTAATGAAAGGATATGCGAAGAGCCAAAACTTCCATCTTTTTCCCATATGCTGATGAATACATGACGCTAACGACATACATACTTGCGTCATCGATGTCATCATTTCCGTTCTGCCAACTTTCCTTTCATTACGTATAACATAATAAGCAGATGGTTTCATCAGCATATGAATAAATAAGATTAGGTTTGTGCATTTTACAGTTAAACATTTTGTTTATGGAAATTATATATAAAGTAAAATAATTTTTTAGTATAAGACATCCGATACATGAACCGTTTCTACAAAGAAGTATAGTTTAGTACTTTAGTGACTGCTTTATTACCTTTAATTTGTAGCAATGCCTTAAGCATAAATTATTGTAACGATCGATGGAAAAAAATTGAACCAATTCCGCGAATTTTTTTCAACAAACGTGTAATGAAAATAGGTAGTACAATCGCTGTGCTAAACTAATCCAGAGAAACAGTCTACACGCGATTAATATAGAGCATAAGCGAAACTGAACGTAGTTCAACACATTCTGATCACAAACCACATTTTACCAGATGCAGTTCAAATCAGTCAAGGCTTTCTTGAAATCAAACAAATGCGTAAATACGCTGGAAACGAAGCTATTGCTTGGTTTTTCTTGACCATGGCTGGCATATTTCATGCACATTCGAATTTTTGTCGAATTTCATGTTTGCGGCTCCTAATGTCACTGTTTGTTCCAGGTATTAGAATACGACATTATTTTGTTCCTATACCCTGCCATTATATGCTCTTGAACATGTTTATCGAATTTGTTTCCGGCTTGCTTTTGCAATAAAGCATACGTTTAGCACCCAACCACCTTTTTAGGTTTCTGACTAGTTCGATTTGGAACCGAGTTATGTCCCGAATGAAGCATGGGTTGTGTTCATCCGACGGCGCTAGCTCATTTCCTTCACTGGAACCAGTGGTCTTGAATGAGGGATGGGCAACTAACTGCCTTTTCTTTTATTTTAGGGTTTAACGACTACAATGAGCAACTCTCTCAGGCACACATATTCTTAATTTGGTGCTACTAGTACCAGGGAAAGGAGAGATCCATAGCCGTAAGGAAACTCACCATCCATACCTCACCCGGGATTCGAACCAAAGCTAAGCTTGGACGATTAGACAGAAACCCACATCTCAGATTACTCTGTTCCAGCGGGGTGTCTCGACACTTGTAGGCATTGGGGCTGTGTTTAACCTCCCCCCCCTCCCTTCAATCTGATAGATATAATAAAGGCATTCTTTTTGTACTTATATCATCCTTAACTTGAAAAAGCAGAAAAAATGTTAATCCACCAAAGAACAGATTTTCTTTTGCCCGAAATATATCATTCAATGTCAAAGCTAAAAATAATGCATACCAAAGAACGCGAGAAATAAATTTTCCTTTTCCTTCATCTGAAATTTGATAAATAGAATATTTTATTTCCAAAATCACAACAAATTTCAACAGATGAAAAATTTTCTCAAAACCAAATAAATATGTAAGTTAATTATTTACCCTCTTGGCTACTTTAGAGGAGTAAATAAGCTTTGGAGGGCGATCGTGCCCCTCCCTTTCCCGCTGGATATTGTATTGGTTTTCACACTGAATGCATCATTTTCAGCAAAAATAATTATGTCATGAAAATAAAATTTTAAACTCGCTTTACCAGGAATAAGGAACTTTTCTCTTTGTGAAAGGGTATTGAGAAATTAAGCACTGGTGAAAAAAAAATTAGAAAAATAAAAATATTTATGCTTCTGCAAATTAAAAAAAAAAAAAAGAATTAACAAAAATATCGCAGTTTACATTTTTCACAGAGCTTTAGGTTAGCATTCCGGCCCCTATACCTACCAACGGTACAGTAAGCAGGGATACTCCCTAAACTAAATACAACAGAAAATTATCTGCAGCTGCAACTAGAACAGAACTGTACTGCATTTACTAAAAGCAGTACAAATGTACTGCTTTTAGTTAATCCAATGCACTTCTTTTTAATAAAAATAATTTTTAATGTGACACTGTGACTCGCTTAAAACAGAAAAGTGATAGACAACATTAAAGATATATTTGAAATAATAATAATACACTGAGAAAAACGTTTTAATTCAGTAAAAAAATTGTTAAATCAACCAACAATTTTGTCGATATGCAGTCAACAAAAATGTTTGTTGAATTTACAAATGTATTTTGCTGAAAATTATAATTATTGTTGATTCAACAAAATTTGTCATTATGACAAAAAGTTTTGCTCATTTAATAAAATGCCTAGGTCGATTTTGGGGAATTTGTTTGATCCAACAGTATTTATTGTTTTCGTGATAAAAAGTTTAGTTGAATTAACAAAATATAGCCACCGAAATAATTTTGTGTTGCCAACAAAACAATTCCGATGGAGTTTGGCTAAAGCAACAAAATAAATCGACAAAACAGCTCAACAAAACTATTTTGTTGTTTCAAACAAACTTTTTTCTCAGTCCCCCTATTTTTAGGAATATGACAGAAAAAAAAGCCTTTCTTTTGTTGTCTACTGATATCATTTCAATATTCGCCAGAATGTTTATGTAGAGGCCTTCAATACTGTGAAGCATGTAGCTGGTGAAGGACACTTTGTTCCATTCTACTCAACGAAAATCAAGAATTTTTCCTCAGATACTACTATGAGCTCTGGAATTGCTGCCTGAAGGTTTTCACCACTATCCTTACCCAACTGGTCACTGACAATTTCTATATATTTGGTCTAACTTAGCCTTCATGAATCGCTGAATGAAATGTATGGAACCAGGTGCGTTCGTATTTTATATCTGTATAAAAAGAAAGACGACGACGGCATTTTCACGAAATGCTGAATGGATTGATAAGCCTTTTATTTTAATAACGTAGAGATGGGTCCTTCCACGTCAGTTGTCTCAGTACCGAAAAAAGCAGATAGTGCATCAGATGAACTTCCTCTCTTTCGGCTTCAGTTTGACGCTGAGTGCATCTGAAAAGGTAACCTATTGTTTACTGAGGTAAATTCTGGCAATTAAGTGGCGAATGAGAGAATCATTTCGAAGTATAAATAAACATCATATTGTTTGTTGCGTGCTTGGCTGATAAACTGATTATCAAGTTATACTTGTGTCATGGAAAAAAATGCCAAGTTTATTGATCTCCGTTTGAACCAGTTAAGATTTCCTCCAAACGAACTGTGTGATACAAAAAACACACATAGCACAGACGTGCATATCATTTCCCCTGGACTATCCGTCATCTCATCCCTGCTGTGTCTATCTGTCAGTGCAACACTTGAGCAATGAAAATGTCAAGATGGTGTGGCTGATTCCACGAAACAATCGAGTCCGCTGAGACACGGTTTCACCTCTACGCCTTATTCCGGCTGCGGACGTGCATCCACATTAGATAGTTTATCTGAGCACAATGAGAAAAGACCCTGACCAGCCAGGCATGAAATCGAATGACTTCTACAGTATCCGTATGTAAATTTTGACGTCCTGTTCCTCAAGAAAGTTTACACGTTTTCTTTGGCCTCACCAACCTCACGCATCACGTAATCGGATGAGCATTATAAACTTCCTGTGCTCAGGCTATTCAGAAAACCACCTTCTACTTTAACAGCCAGTGTAGAGAGAGGAGTGGATGGCTCATTTTAAAACAATGATGCTTGCCGTCCATTGTTACGAGCTGCCTTTACTACCGAATGACTCTTAAACATGCCAATCTCGCCGGACTTTGTTTTACATAGAAATCAATTTCCGTTTTCTTTTTTGCCAACTTCTTCAGGCTGGTCCACAAAACGAAATGGCTTGTTTCAGCGGATTAAGCAAATCTTAATATCAAAATTTATGAACAGGGTAATTGCAATTTATCGTGGTACGGTAATCTGCAGAAACAGATGTAATCTAAAACTTACTCAAAGATAGAAGTTATTTATGAGAGACTTGTAAAACAACTAGATGTGTACGTTATTAGGAAGATTATCCATTAGTCAGCAGTTAGCAGGAAAATGAAGTTACCATAAAGGAATGTGTTACTACTGAAGTATAAAAAAATATTATTCGTAAAATATGTAGAAAACAGCATGCAACTTAAATTGAGGAAACATAAAATACCCAAAATATATACTAATAAGAAATTCAAAAGGATAATTTTCCAAGCCATAATGTCATAAGAAAATGCTTGTACCAAACAAACTTATTGAAGTACGTTGTGGACGTTTTGTGCCAATATAATCTGGGGGGTAAATACTGCTTTTAAATCTTACACGTATTATTGTTTTAAGTATAATCAGTCTGGATACTATACATCCTTCAAACAAGTTGCAAAACCTTTTATGTAGTCCAATAAGAAACTCAAGATTGAGCTCATTTTAGATATTTTGAGCTCATTTCTCTTCAGACATATAAGATGTCAACTTTAAGCAGTATTAAGATACGAGTAGAAGTCTCCATTCTGATGCGATCTTGCATTCTTTCAAAGATACCCTGCCTTCAGTTTGGTGGCAAAGGCTAATATTATAAACACACCAGTTTCCTGTTAAAAGAAATTATGCACGTTTTCATACTCGTATTGTTAAGTATTACACTGATCTGCAAAACTTAAGGACAAGCCAGGTTTTAACTTGTAGCGTCGCACAGGAGGAGCCTGGATACGTAAAATTCAAATCATAGGATACTACATTACTTGTCAAAATGATGACGGAAACAACACCGACACAACTACAAACACTAAAGGATATAGTAGAACTTTATTCAGAATTGGCTACATAGCACTTGGTGCCATGATACGCCTGCATCACTGTCAAAGACGGTACGAAGGGAAGAGGAGGTCCTCAGTAACGGATGTGGTCATCCCTAACGTCGATGTATGATTTGCATCGTCTGTCCATATTTCATAATAGGTTTTTGATGAGTTTTTGCGGTAACATCGCCCATTGTTCCTTCAGCGCAGTCTTCAGCTGTCGGATAGTTTCCTGTGTATGTTGGCGTGCAGCAACGTCTCTCCCGAGGCCGTCCCATACGTGTTCAATGGGATTTATGTCGGAGAGAACGTGCTGGCCATTCCATCCGCTGAATGTCTTTACTTTCCAGCTGCTCATCAACACCTACCTTACGATGGGGTTTGACGTTTTTGTCCTTTAACACAAACCATGGGCCAATGCCATCTCTAAAAGACGAACACGGGGAAGAATTATTACACCTCCTTACAGCTTCAGTACCTCCTTCCAATATCTGGAACTCTGTACGTCCATAGATCAGAGTGCCTTACCATACAAGAACGCGGAGGCCGCCGTAACTATCCCATTCATTGATGCTTTCAGGCGATATCGAGTGCCGACCTCACGCCAGATTAGCTGATGTAAAGTATCGCTAGAGAAAGTAAATCTACTGTCCCAGTAAAGAGTACAGTACTCCACTGTTCTCCTGTCTAGTCCTTATGTTCCCTGGACCACCGTAAACGGTGCCTCCGGTGAGCAGTTGTTAATGGAACACATCGTACTGGTCGTCGGGAAAACAGTCCATCATTGTGTAGTTGCCTGGCTACTGTAAACCGCGATACTGTGCGTCCTGTGCTCATGTTCAGTTGTTTTGCAAGATTGCTTGTTCTCTGGCGTCTATCCCTCTTGGCCTGTAGGAGGAGGTAGCGGGCCTCACTGGGGGTGGTTTTTGGTGGAAGACCAACACCGGTCTTTTGCACAGCTGTTCCTGTAATCCAAAAGGCCAACCGTGCACCCGATAAAATGCTATGGCCGATACCGAACTCATCACAGTTCGTCCCTTCTCGAACCTCCCAATCATTGGACCATGAGTAAAGTAATAAAGGTGTTCTTTACGGATCATTGCGTTATCTCTGCCGCACAACAAACATAATCGCACGTCTGTAACACTTACGTACACCTCCATAAACGTCTGTTCAACTGATGCTATTGGACTGCGTGAGCGCACTTTACTTTCATGTCAGGAAAACCACCCGTAATGCTCCATTATTATGCATGTGCTGTTGCTCCTATTCCCATACACGGTCCTGGGTTAGATTGTTTTTGGAACCTGCTGTTATTTACGACGTTATTTTACTTTTTCCTGTTCAGGTTTTTCACCTAGTGTACTTTTGCGTTCTGTTGGTTAGATGAAGTTCAACATTTCGGTTCATTAACACGAGACTTTTATTATTTATTAAAAAGTGTTTTAATTTCTGAGGGATTACATAAAAGCGATGGACGGAGTCATAATGTAATATGGCGTGATTCAATAGGTCGTATGGCAGCCACACTGAGATACACATTCGGCAAAACGGCATTGCATCAAATGGAAAAAGTCCCCGGGATGGTGTTGACCTGCGTGCACAGTTCATCGACACTGAAAGGGAGTCGTGCAGAGGCGGCAAGTTGTCTAGCCAATAAGGCACCACACCTTCTCTATAGGGGATAAATCTGGGATGCTGCTGTCCAAGGCAGCACCTGTACATCTTGTAGGTACTGTTTGCTGATATTGATAGTGTACCAGCAGGAGTTATTTTGTTGAAACTGGGTATCAGGGATACCACAGAAATATGCAACAGAACGGAATGCAGCACCTCATCGACGTATTGTCGTGCTGCCATTGTACCCACTATGAGTACGAATGGTGAACAGCTGTTAAACTGATATCTCCGCAAACCATAACACCAAGCTGAGGAGCCGTATGACGTTAACTGATGGCAGCACATGAGCCAGGTGACCACGTCGTCACCATACAATCAATCGATGATTATCAGCGTTGAGATAGAAAAGAGGGTCGTCGCTGAATACCACATAGTTCCATTTGTTCTGCCAAGCATGTCTGGTACTGCACCAGTGTGACCTTGCGCTACGATGTGCTCGATGAATGGCTGACGAAAACTCGAACCTGCCCCACCCAATCTGCGGTTCAGAGTCCGTGACGATACGAGGATTTCTGTGCACTTCATCGAATATCGTTAGCTATGGATTGCGGTACTGCTACGGTTGGCTATCGAATACGGCTAACGAGGCTTTTGGAAGTTTTCCTAGTGTAACACTACCACTACGGGAACGCACGTGTTCTTCGTCCAAACACTGTTGCCATATTCTGTCGACTTTTGCTACATCGCGATGCATTTCCGCTGTGACGCGAGGCAGGGATCAACCAGCCGTACGTAGCTCTATGATGAAGACTTTAGTAAAGGTGTCCGTGTGATGATAGGATTTTTGATAACATCGCCCACGCATTCTGACACGTTACACGTGCTTTCACCAACAAGGAAACTCCGATGCAGTGGTGGTCCGCATGCCAGGTGAGAACGACTAAACGTACCTACGCCAAGGAATTTTGCCATTTTATCTTCCTCATACATCACGTGAATGTTTCACAAATAAGATCATTTACATAACCCAACTGACCACACATGCCGACCAATTTGCATTGCGCTGCAACAAATACTTCTTGGTGTGACATTTACATGTTGAGAAATGTAATAAATAATAAAAATTAAAAAATCTTCTTGAAATTCCCTCAGGATGACACATGAGTGACAGGAGCACTAAGTTTTGAAAACGGTACCCAGAAACAAGCAAACAAAAAAAATAGCTGAAATAAACAGCGTGACATTTCGAAAAATTAGGAGAACGCAGAGCCTGAGCGATCGAAACTAACGCCAGGGAGCTAAACCGATAATATTCAGTTCTTGGGAAAAAATTACACTTTATCGCAGTATTATTTCAAACATTTCGGGTTTCACATCGACTGTAGCCCAGGGAACAACTCCCTTCTTTGCACTTCTACTGTACTAAAACAAAGAGTAGAAGAAGTTTTGGGATTCTAGCACCCTGATACTATGTCTACTAAGCGCGAGATCGCTGTGATACATTACCGCCAATGAGAGTATGTATGGCAAAGCATTAAAGATACTTCAAAAGGCTACACCTCTAGAAGAATGACAATATGAAAAAGGGTAAGTCTGAAACTGTTATATTTTAAAATGTGATACATGTCTTGTGTAGTAGGCCAAAGAAAGTGATCACGCTTACTAAAACAAGAAGACGCAGGGGAAGACGTATATAACCGTGAGTGGTGAATTGCATCTGCTTAACACTGGCAAAATCTCCCTAAAGAAATTTGTTGCAGGTGAAACGACATTATCCAGAGCATGGAAATGTGTGCATAAAATCTTTCCAACGATTGCTAGATAGATAGTAAGTTAATTCATCTGTTTGATATGGAATGCTTTGTTTCGAATAGGTTCGAACAACAAAGAATACCATGAATCACAGGTGTCTGCTTTTTTTATTTGTTTTGTTTAAGGATTTAACTACCACCACGAGAAAATTTGAGAGCTATGAGCAATCGCCCATCTCTGACTTGTGTCCACCGATTCCAGGGAAGAGAGATATTCAACGCAATAAGACAAACACATCACCAATGTCTCTTTCGGCACTAGAACCCAGACCCATCTCGTACTACTAGACAGAAACCTACGCCTCTGACCACCTGTAAAGCGAACTGAAGAGGTGAAAAGTCAGACGTTCGGATGGTGTAGTGTCAACACAATTATTCGTGACTACCAAGAAGGAAACAGACTTCGCTGCAATAGTATCCAACTTGCTTCAATGGTGAATAACATTTGCTGGCAAACCAGTAGAAAGGAATTAGTAATCCTAGTTTGTTCAAAGTTAATTAGAGATTTCTCACTAAACAGAAAGTGCGTTGGTCACTAACTACCTTCTTAATAGAGAACAATATGCAATGCACTAAGAGATTTCAGGCAGTTAAGGTCATCGGCAAAGGATTCAACATTGTTCATATATCACGAGGAGGAGGAGGAGAAGTAAGCAACGATAGCCAAAAGCCATAAAGATTCGGTTCCTGAATCCCCCGCTATGGTTGATGCATTAATTCTAAAAAGTGGAAAACACGAAAGCCGATTATCAAAGAAGGTAGAAAACTGCAGTTTGAAAACTGATTCTTAAGTGGGTTGCCTCGAAGTACCTACCAGTGCGCTATGCGATAGCTGAAAATGACCGATATTCAGGTGAAGCTTACTAGATTCGGCATATACATTATGCACAGGCGAAGAACAGAAAGGTACTTCGAGGCAACACTCTGGTTAACGACTACAGTGAGAAACTCGATGGCTATAAGCTCTCGCCCGTCCCATATTTAGGGCCATTGGTTCCAGGAAAGGGAGAGAACCAGTGCCATAAGACAAGCACAACATTCGTACCTCAACGGGATTCGAAACCGGACCCATCTCGGACGAGTGATCTGAAGCGAAAGTTTTGACCAGTGCGCCACCGGGGAGGTAACACAGTTTTGATAGAATAATGGTGCCGTTGAGGAAGTCGGAATAATGGTGCCTCCCTGGTGGCGCAGTGGTCTAAGCAATGGCATCTGATCATTTGCTTAAGGTGGGTCCGGATTCGAATCCCGTGAGACATAAATGGATTTGTTTGTTTTACAGCACTGACTCTTTCCCTTCGTTAGAACCATTCACACGAAATTAGGGACGGGGGACTATTTAGCCCATCAAGTTGTTCAGTGTGGTCTTTAAATCCCCCAAACAAACAAAAAATAAAGAAAAAAAAATAATTACTGCATACACTCTGTCCCTTGGAACATGTCTGAAAAACCCTTCAGGATGCTTAGTGATTTGATGTAAAATAGCTAGACATATTATGTCAGCGCAAAAGGTAAGAGGGTGAGAGCCATGTTGATATATGTGTGTTTGTGCCCGCGCGTGTGTATTTTCTTATACATATACTTTCGTATGTACATATATAGACTCGAGAACCAAGTCTGAGGCAAATCGGCTATAACTCTGGAATCGAACCATATAGTAGGATCAGGAAGATATATCCCACGTCTACCACATAACTGAAGAGAAACAGACTGCTTGCGGACAGAGCAACAATTGTGACACAGGATCAGATAATGGTTATCGAAAACTGCAGTTGCCGTTCACTGTAATATACTGTATTTCAAGAAAAGCAATAGACTTGCATATCATCCTCACAACGTAAAAAAATCTTTGTAGATATAGAACGACGTCTCTAATGGAGAGGTCATCCTGTATATTAGAAGGATAATTGATACAAGCTGTTTTGGGAGCTTTTTCGGCATCAGAGTTATTCGAGTCTGGTCTGATTTTGACTTGAGCAATGGTGTGAGATGTGTTGGTTTTGTTATATATGCTAGGTTGATATACGACCACCATATGCAGATTATCTGACCCCATTTCGGTGGAATATGTAGAATCTAGTTAATGATTAATTTCAGAAGTACAAGTGTTTGGAATAACAGAAAATTGGAGAGAGAAAACTAATGCATTACTCTTCCTTTTTGACAATCGGAACAAAGGATGACGTTTCTGAACTGTGCGAAATAACCAGAAACCCTTCAGCTGAGGCTTTGCAGTAACTTACTGAAGAATTATAGTAATATTTAAAAGATAGTGCATCCGATCAAAGGCTGAAACTCAGCATAAGTAGGTTAACGTGGAGGTAAATAGTATATCAGATTCCTTCCAGAGGATCAGGAAGATATTTACTATATTGACAAAAGTCACCGGATACCTAAACGAGAAACACAACATAGCATTTAATGACATACATTAGTAAATGCTGCCGCTAACTGTTGTTTAATAGAAGGCCTTGGTTCCAAACTTCTTATGCAGCACTCTAATTCATCCCATAAGTACTCTATAGGATTAAAATCAGGGCTCTGTGTTTTGGCCAGTCCACACACAATAAGGAATTATCGTCAAACCATGTCGTAACAGTCCTTGTTTTATGGCTTAGTGCCTTATCATGCTGGTACCAACAAGGCTCGGTTCCATAGTATTGCCACAGAGTTGGTAAGGCATAATTGTCCAGAATATTGAGGTAGACGTGCTGGTTAACAAGTTTGTCCACGATAACCAATGGGTCGGGACCATACTACGAAAAACACAACCACACGAGTAAACTGCCAGCCCCAAACTTGACCGTAGTAACAGTACACTATGATAAATAGCGTTCCCCCCGCTGCCGCCATACCCACACACGGCCATCAGACTGATGGATCGTATATCTGGATTCATCAGTCCATAGGACCCGTTTTCATTGATCTACGGCCCACGATAAATGTTCTTTACACCATGCTAAACGACAAAGAGCATTCCGAGTGGAAATGAAAGGCTTATGAGCAGCCGCACGACCACGGTAACTCATGTAATGAAATTCTCTGCGAATGGTACGTAATGAAATTCTCTGCGAATGGTACGTAATGAAATTCTCTGCGAATGGTACGTAATGAAATTCTCTGCGAATGGATCATCATTTTTACTCACCTGCACCCTGAGGTCTTGTGCAGTACCCATCGATTAGCTGTAGCGACTGTCCTGAAGCTTCGACGTCTTCTATCACTGATTTTCTTTGTTCTGCCGGCGCGTTTTGCTGCTTCAGGCACGCCATGTGTCTTCCACTTATTCAGAACATCCAAAACAGTTGACTTGGGTATGTTTAAATGCCTCTCGGTTTCTCTTATGAACAACCCGCTAATATAACACCCAACAATCTTTCCTTTGTCAAAGTCAGTTCTCTCCCGCCGCGACATTTTCACTCAACCTCACTGTGCGATATGATTGCGGTCAGCTGCAGGCTTGTTTTTATACCGTTTGCAGCTGTACCGCGCATCTTAACAACGCAGAGGATCCGTTCATTTGCTTTTGAAGGGGTGCCCGATGACTTTTGTCAATATGGTGTATAAGAAACGGTAAGAAACGGTTTGGCACAGGCTGATTTTAGAGCGTAATACGCATGTTCCCTGAGTCTCTTCCCCCTGCTACTCCGGGTTTTTTACAGTACTTACTTGTGTGAAAGTGTTCGTCACATTTGTCATGTCGAAAGAAACTGATCAACGGATTTGCATCAGATTTTGTCAAAAACGTGGGCACACGTACTTAAACTTACGCAAAGTCTTTGACAGGAAGAATGGTATAAACGTTTTAAAGATGTTCGTGAAAGTGTTGAGAATGATGAACGGTCTGAGATGCCCGTAACTAGCAAAAGTGAAAACAATGTCGAACTTGGGCACACAGCTATGTGGGAAAAATCGCAGAATCACTTTCGTTATATCTGAAGACTTCAACATTAGTGTCGCTTCAGTTCAGTCGATTCATACGAACTATTTGGATATGAAACTCATCTCAACAAATTTGTGCCGAACAGGTCTGCGTTTCAGCGGCTAGTGACCTACTTGAGTGAGGCGGAAACTTTTTAAAAACTATCATAACTGGTGATGAATCGTGGGTTTACGGGTATGACTCCGAAAATAAGGTCCGGTCTTTACACTGG
This sequence comes from Macrothele yani, assembly GCA_039090855.1. Classification (NCBI taxonomy): domain Eukaryota; kingdom Metazoa; phylum Arthropoda; class Arachnida; order Araneae; family Macrothelidae; genus Macrothele; species Macrothele yani. The sequence goes on from CM077007.1 coordinate 166,803,351, forward strand.
AAGACCCCAAACTCTCCCAGACCCAAATAATTAGGACAGAACCACAATATGTCAAGCCCATCCAGTTTTTTCATTCAATCATGAGAGAATTGTGCATCAATACGCTCCATCAGACTAGACAATCAACAAGTAGCACTACTGTCAAGTTCTGCGGCGTTTGAAGGACGCAGTTTGTCGCAAAAGGTCAGCGTTGCACGAGAGTGGCAACTCCACTAGTTTTGCCCATGAATTGCAACTTGTGCAGAAGTATCTTCCTAAGCACCGCATTGCACAGGTTCGAGAATTATCTTATTCGCCAGAACTATCTCCATGCGACTTTTTTTCTTCCCCGAAATCAAATACCTCTTGAAAAAAAACGACTTCAAGGTATTGAGCAGATACAACAGAATGCGACGAAGCAGAAGATTACTTCAAAAAAAATGCTTCGAGCTGTGGAAACAGCAAGGGCTAAGGGTGTGGCCTCTGAAGGGGACTACTTCGAAGACGATTAAATTTCAAATTTGCAAGTCTTGTACTTTTTCTTTATTAAGTCCAGTCTGGTACTTTTGATCATATATTTATAGTTCGCCATGAAAATTTATATACACATACCTCGAACCATATAAAACAGGACCTGCTCATAACTAATGCGGAAAATGATCCCTTCGCAGGCTTTCAACCACATGTTTGCTCGGCACTCTAAATTTTGAAATACTTTCCTCAGTAATGGCTTCAATCTCTTGGCGTATGCCTTCTTTGAGGAATGCGATTGTGCAGGGTTTTTGTTTCTGTACACATTTCATTTCAATTAGCCCTACAGGAACAAGTTGAAATCTTTGGCGGGAGATCTTGTTGGTCACAAAGTTTTTGAGATTACTCGGTCTCCAAAATAGCTTTCAATTTTTCTCACGGTGACATTTTGGGTATGGCATGTTGAAATATCCATCAATTAAGTTCGTTCGTTAACTGATTTACAAAGTCTTTGAATATTTCCAGGTAGACTTCTATAGTAACGGGTACTTTTTGATTACACAAGGCTCGTTCAAAAAAAAAAAAAAAAAAAAAGGCCGATAGTTCGTCTACGAGACACACCACGCCACTCTCCGACCTCAAAATCGGTACATGCGGTTCATGAGGATTTTCTTGTTTCCATATACGCGTGTTTTGAGAGTTTATGCAGCCGCTCAGATCAAGCCATGCTTCATTCGTAAACCAAGCGACTTCAAGAAACCTCAGGATTTTACATAGGGAAATCTCCAAAGCATAAACAAACCCGCACACGTTTTTCATAGTACATTCAAAGCAATTCTTGAACATATGCACAAGGAGACATTTTCGAATGGCTGGCGGCTGTTTGACATGTGGTATATAAAAGATCAATTTATTGGTAATGTCTGCGTAGTGATTTTGATGGTGAAACCTCTAATCTCGCCTTTACATCGTGTATTGTTTTTTCAGACAGTTTGTGGCCTCCTGAATGCTGACTGACAAGGCTTCCTATTGTCTCTTAACAATTTTACCAATTTCTGGATACAACGTTTTGAAGGTACACTTCTTACTCCAAATGTAGCTCTAAATGGCCTTTTGCACACTTTAAGTGATCCGGTTTCCCAGTATTTACCAACAAGTAACAGCCGCTGTTCGATCGCTTACGTTTTGGGTTGGAAAGAAAGTAATGTCCGAGGGCCAGGTTCTCGAATTTGAAGCCCCGGCCACGGCGTATATTGGCCACTGAGATTACGCCGCGCCTGCATTACATCAGCAGGTAGATGGCTTAAGTCAGTGGCAGTTATCCGTCAGAAGGTCGGAGAGTGTAAGAGCCAGCCAACATGGAAATGGACAAGGAACACATCCGCCATTGCATGCTGTGTAAGAGTTTTGGCGCGGTGATACCGCACGTGCTGCATCATGATTTCTGTTCAAGGTTTGGGGAGACTGGAGGTAAACTGCAATTTTGATTTTGAATTTGTTTATCGCTATTTATCACTTATTTTCTTATTTACCAAATATGTACATACGTGATTATATTTTATTCGATGATAATGGAACAAAATTATGAAAAAAAAACTTTGAACGGAAAAGAACTTATATCTGAACACTGAAGTACTAAATTATTAGGAACATATACCTAATAACGTGTTACCATCCGGCCCCTCAAAACAGCCACGATTCGATGCGGCACAGATTCAACTAGGTGCTGATGTCGTTCTACAGTTATGTTCAACCAAGAGGATGTAATGGCAGCCGTCAATGTCCGAATGTTAATTGGAGGAAGATTTATGTGATGAATGGCTCTCTTACTCTGCAGGTGTTCAATTGGGTTAAGTTTTAGGGAGCGCAGGGGCCATTTTAGCACTTTGAAGTTACTATGGTGTGTTGCTGGAACTACTCTGTGTCGATCTGAGACTTGTGGGGCGGCGCATTATTCTGCTGAAAGTATCAAAGATCATGATCTTTGTAGTTCTTTAACGTGGACATACAAATCAAGTGTTCGAAGTCACCTGGTTATAATTCAGTCGTAACGTGTTTGATGTGTACTTTTGTTAATCTTTTTGTTGCGTCCTTAAATTTCGTAGCATACGCACTAAGCTGACCCCTATGGCCGAGTGGTCTGAGGTGCTGTCTTTTGACCATTCTTTCGAGGCAGACTCCGGTTCATGATGGCGTGTTTGTCTGATGTCACTGGCTCTGTCCCTTCCTGGAACCATTAGTTCAAATTAGGGACGGACGATTGTTTACAGCTCTGAGTTGCTAAAGGCGGTCGTTAAACCTCCAAACAACAACACACACACGCACATACACAAAAATCCGCACTGATGCTGTTTGTATATGTTTCGAATCCTTTATCGTTATGTTTCTCTACGTATCTTCACAACGGACTCCTTTCCAGTTTTGCTCATACAACAGACAGTTCTGCTCATTTTGGGGCCCGAAATTATTTGTAAGATTCAAACGCACCGATCTTTTACCTCCTCTGTGAAATCACGCCCTAAGAATTAGATAATGAAGCTATTTTGCATTATTGTAGTGGGTATGCTAAATCCTGTTGAGTCTGGAAATGTTGTGAATAATATTAAGAGCACCAAAAAAAAAAAAATTCTGTTATCCCATACAACCCGTTAACAAATTGTTTTTTAAATGTTTTTTTTAACTGCATCTTATTTACCTTGTCATAAAGGAAAGCCTGAATGTAAGGAACTGTAACTTGTCTTCGTAGCACGATATTGTATTTCTTCCGAAAAGTTTTTAATCTTGTATGCGTACAAGTGAAAAAAATGGGGATATGTTTTATAATGTGTGATAAAATAACCAATTAAAGTTTCCCTTCTTTGTTTGAATAGGCAGCAGACACATTTCTTTCCTTGGAAAATCTGCATCAAAAAGCTAGATTTTGCATTTCTATCCAAGCATTTTATTTGAAATGGCCAAGTATCGGCATTGCTTAAATCTGAGTTTGTCAGTTCCTGCAGTGGAATTCTTACATTTAAGAAAATAACTTCAAATTGATTTCAAAACTCATTGATATTTTCCCCTTTGTAGTAGTTGATATGCGCTTAGCATTTCCTCAGTTCCTTTCACAGAGATGCATCTGTGTAAATGTTACTGATATTATTAAGCACGGACTGTAGGTATCTTCTGTAAGTGTTGTCTGCTGTAGAAACTTTCAATATCTTACTTTAGTCATAAGCATGCGAGGTGTTGGACCCTAAAGGAATTTTTTGAAGTGGGGCATCTTTGTGTAGCAAAGTATGACGAAGTGAGGTTTTCCTGCATTGCAAATGAATAATCTCCTCCCTCACCTAATTGTGAACGGCAACATAATCTTTCTCTGTCCGAGGAAAGTATCATCCTCTAAAATGTGACCATTCATCACCGAGTGAAGGCCCATTCTTCTTCAAGAATCGACAGTTAGGGGTCTGCTCTTAACAAAAAAAAAAAAAAAAAAGTCAAATGACGGAAGACAAAAACAATGGGAGGAGGAGGACGACGATTCGAACCTGTCAGAGCGTCCTTTTGAATGATGAACAGTCCAGGGCCATCATGAGCCAGGTAAAGAAAGCTACATAATGAGAATGGTAAAAAACAAAAACAAATAAACTTCACGAACTGGATAGTTCATTTCCCGGTACTTTCAGAAGAAAACTGATTTATCATCGATTGCCGTGGATATTAGAGAATTCCTGGAAATACTTTGCTACTGATGATTGCGCGTTCTTTTCCACATTTGCATACAAAAACGTTTAGGGAATATCAGTTCTGCCCAAATATTGGGAAAGTAAAATGATAGAAGGAAATGCAGGAGAGAGGGAAAGATAGAGATTGGCAATGTTTCTTCAGTGGGGCATTTCTAATTGACTTTGGTTGTGTGCTTGAACAGATTAATTATTATTATATACTGAAATGATTCATATTCTATTCACACTTCTTAGTTTATTCGTCGCATAAAGCTTATGATAAAAAGAAATAAGCTTCGAGACTTTTGCATATGTGTCCAAATGGCCTTAAATCACTCAGCTTTTCGGTACTTGCTTATACAGGAAATGTGAAGATAAAATTTGGAGAGTTTCTGCTCAATTTAAGAGAAATATCCTTGTTACATGTTTCGAATTTATCGATATATATAAAGTATTGAAATACCGGAATTCTCTCTTGATGATCCTCGTAGTGACTTAAGAGTTCGCCTAGCGTGCAAAGTTCCTATTTTCTGGAAGTGGACATAGCTACACATTTGCATTGCTAGTATCTGTAAAGAAGACTGCTACAAGCAGTCGTCTGTCTCTGATTTGGTGCCCCTGGCTCCAAAGTGGGACAGAGGCAGTGGCATCGGGCAGATCCATTGATCCCCCCAAAGCGGGTACAGAGCCAGCGGCATCGGGCAGATGCTTCGACCATGTTTCATCCGGTACTCGAATCCGGGCCAATGTAAGAAGAATTATCATAGGCCAGCGCCTCAGACCATTCGGTCAATCGGAAAGGCCTACAGAATATTGGATCTCTCTTTCAACCTAGATTACATTTTCGTTATGAACAACTTCTGTGCCTTCATATATCTCAAGTGTGTTTAAACTTGGATTGTTCTTTTCAGTTTCTAAGGTAGAGCACCCAAATTCATCCGAAAATTCTATCGTGCGGTGAAAAGAATCAACGTGTGATCTGATGAGAGGATTGCACTTGGTATTTCTTTACTGGGCATTCCAAATAAAGGGCAGTAGCAGGCAGCATCGTGCATCTTTTGAAAATATTATCATGCGCAACAAGATCAGCATTTGGGTGAGTGGGTACTAAGAAGTGTGAATAGAATTCGTAGATATTCTTCCACCTCCTTATTGCGCAGTGGCCGTATTCTGTCCAGTTTGTCAGTCTCATAATCAAGAATGTGTGGTAGTTTATGTAACGTTTCCGATAGATCAGGCTAACTAACCTGCATGATCCAGTAATCAGATGATGTGGCAGAGTGGTTAAATACGTAAGTTTATGACTAAGTGTCCTAACTGGGTCTTTGTTCAAGTCACGAACAAGGCATGAGTGGTGCACTTTTATGGCGCTGGCTCTATCGCCTCTTTAGAACCAGTAGATTCCAAATCAGGGACTGGCGACTGCTTATAGCCCTTGAAATTAGGACGTGTGAAAAGTGTGAATAGCAATATAAAATGACGTGAATAATGTCTTCACACTTTGCACAGGTAACGTTGATCGAAACAAGCCGGCTGAATAAGTAACTACACAACTCCGATAAAAGTACTTATCTTGTAAGGTAAGATTGAGAAAAAAATATAGTTTTGTTGTTATGCGAAAAATACATTATTAAATACTATACAACACGTGACGAAATAATGATGATGAACTAGAATAATTTTGTAAAGGGGATCTGATTCTTATGTAAAATCATGGATAGAATTTCCCTTTCTAATATATCTTGTCTTGTTTTGGACAGAAGACATCACAATTTACTAATCTCACCGTACTCCTACCACGAACATTACGAAACTACAAAAAGAAGTACTCAGGCTACGCATCGAACGATGGTACGCACCAACTGAACATAATTCCTGTGCCACTTTTTCATCTTCTGGTGGTGTGTGGTCGCAAGTTTCATGTAGGCAGTTGCTGCTTTAACTTTAGAGGAATGAAGTGAAGTGAACGGATGTCTTGGCAAATTATTTTCCTCGCAAAAAAATACTCTTTTTCGGCTCAGAAATTGTTCTTTTCATTTCATTTTTCTATTTTAAGGAGTTTTAAAGCACCGCAAATTAGGATTAGTTAAACCTTTAGTAGGTCCCTTGGCTGCATAGGAAATTTAAACCAAAACTGAAGAAACAGCACAACATTCGTATCTCAGAAAAACTCTAAATAATATTTTCGGTGATGGAAGCTAATAGTATCCAAAGATCGCGGTAATTCAGCAGATGAATAAGTACCACGAGGATCCTTGTGCTAATTCAATCATAACAGCAGCACACCATAACTTTGAGATTTACTGCTGTGTAAAATGTATGTTTCTTGGATATAACTACACTGCTGGACATACAAAGTACCACACGTGAAGGTATTCATGAAATGAGGAAAAGCTTAACATACGTGTAGACAAGTACGTCAGAAACAAGACATTGTGTTTCTCAAGGATTACACGAATGCGATGGGCTAGGGGATATATAGTATAATATAATATGGCCTGAGAAAGTAGGTCGCCATTCTGAGCTGTACACTCGGTAAAACTGCATGGCAAAGAGTTGAAAAACTGGTGTCCTGAGGTATCGCTGACCAAGCGTTAAACCTGTATTCACAATTCGTCGACATTGCGAAGGGGCCATGCAGAGGCGTTAAGTCGTCGACCAATGACGCTACCACGTTCTCTATTGGACAGATTTCTGGGAGTCGCGCTGACCAGAAAAAGCATTTGGACACCTTGTAGGCATTGTCTGCTGATGTTTACAGTGTGCTGAAGGGAGTTATACTGTTGAAACTTGGCCCTAGAGAGATACCATGGAGATACAGCAACAAAACGGGCTGGAGGACCTTATCGACATATCGTCGTGCTGTCATCGTACTTACTGCCCGTGCAAGCGGTGAACGGCTGTTGGAACTGAAAACGCCCCACAACTATGACACCAGACTGATGAGCCATATGACGCTCATAGATGTCAACGAGACTAGCACTGTGACCACGCGGCTCCAAACGTTCGTTGGGGCTGGCACAAAAGGAAAACTCTTCTCTGAATACGACATGCAGACAAAGAATGGCTGGTACAGCTGCACTTCCACCTTGTGCGATGATATGCTACCGTGGGTGGCAGTCGTTGCAATGGGTGACTAGAGCGCAAACTTTCCTCAGCCAATCTGCAATTCACAGTCCTTGACGATATGGGGATATCAATAGCTGCCTGTACACCTCGTCGAATGCTACCCGCTGTGGCTTACAGGGATGCTTTGGCCTGTCGTTGAGGCGACGATCGAGGCGTTTGGATGTCCATGTACTTGTACCAATCCCACTACGTCGACGCGCGTCACTTTCATCCAATCGTGAATTACCGATTACTTCTCCCAAGCATTCTATCCCCTTACACGTGCTTTGGCCGCCGATATCACACCTACTCAGTGGTCCCCGCGCCCACGACGGCGTAGATAAGTCGAACAAACTTATCTAAACTTAGCCATTCCGTTCTTTTATTTTCCTCAACTGTCAAGTAATTGGCCCCCAACTGCAATCATTTGCGTACATGACCCAGTTTCCAACACATACCCTTCAATTTACATGGCACTAGGAAAAACCACCTGATGTGTCATTTTCTATGAAGAGAAGTGTATGTAGTCATAGCTATAATTCAAAAACAGCCTTCCTGGTGTTGAAGTTGTCTAAGTTCTGGCTTCTTGAGTCAGGACCACTGGACTGGAGTTCCGGTTAAGGCATAGGTCTGGGATGTTCGTAATACGGCGCTGGCTCTCTCCTTGCCGTGAAACTATCATCCCTGAATTAAGGACGGCCAACTGCCTTGTAGCCCTTAGAGTTGCTCACGGTGGTCGATAAGCCTCGAAAAAGAAGAGTTAAAAACGGAAAAGTTATTTTCAAACAGTTATCAACGTAAAAACTAGAGAAAGGGGAAGTATTACGAAATCATACCCAATTACCACTCCTTGTTTTTATCCTGCTCGTAGCTCTTGTGGGAAAACATTAAATTGTTTTTAGGTACTAACAAGGGAAGCTTTCCAACTGTCACTCTCCAAAATTGAAGAAACTCTGCCAGGAGATAGAACTAAGGGACAACATCTTGTTATATCTGTGGATAAAAATTGGATGCTGTGAAAGTGATGACGCTTCATTTGATAATGTTCAACGTCTTGATTTTCAGATATCAATGACAATTTTCAGTACTGTAACTTTGGATCTTGCGTTGTTCTCATTATTCCAAATTACTTTGCTTCGGTCATGTGTTCAATGCCACAAATGTTCATTTACATCTGTAATAAAGGTTTTTGTTGCTTTTTGTATGGCATGAGCTGATTTTGAATTAGTACATAGCTGATATTTGGGGTTACATATCACGCACCACAACACACGTTTGATGATTTTTCCCACTTGCGCTCTAAGGCCATTTTCAGACCACTCGTTCACCTTTGTCAGTTCATTTGGGCCAAAACGGAAATACACCCATTGGTTTTTGCCCTTACTACTATCTCCTGGCCACGTTTCTTCAATTTTGGAGAGTGACATTTGAAAGGCTTCCCTTGTGAGTCATCCATAAAGGGGAGAAATACTGATTTGTGAGAAGTGTCCTTATTCTGGCACGTTTTTCACAAAAATAAATAAAAAAATAAAAAACACATGTTAGCTTTTTCACTGTTTTAGCCCGTCCGTTCTACTTTCTGTAGACATATCAGAATTTCTAAACTTTACATGCTTCTCCACGTGCCTCACACTCTACGCAGTCCAGGGTTCTATCAGGGAGCAAGATATGGATGTTGTGTTTGTTCCTCCCATAGTAGTTTTTTCCCTGGAATCAGTGGCTCTAAATTAGGGACGGAAGATTCCTTATGGACTTAGATTAACATAGGGGTCATTGAAAACTGAAACACAAAAATAAAGAGCCATATTCGAAATAGTTTTTATATCGAATAGAAATATGCCTGATCAAGGATTTGCGATTACCTCGTACTTTCCATATTTTTCTAGTACATGATATTTCCTGCTAAGTTCGGCAAATATATTTCTGCAAGCGGAAAATTTGGATTTAGGAATTGAAGAATAAAGAATTTGGGGGAGATTCGAAAAAGGGAATAATTGAACGCGATAATGGACGCCGTGGCAAAGAATCTTCAAAGAAGTCCTTCTTGCTCCTCTGTGAGAAGCGGCATGAAGACATAAACTGTGAAACCCCCAAGACATAATCATGCGACTAGAGAGTCTGTATCTCCGACAGGAATTTGTAAGCCAGACGAATAAAAACGGCTTACATCACAGAAGGTCAAGTATGCTGCTTTTTTTACAAAGTGAGTTGAAGAGAGACAACGGTGCCAGAGGCAGTCTTGCAAACAGCAGACTTGCAGAAATAAGGAATACGCCAACCTTTGGAAAACGCAACTCGGTTCTGGGCCGGGAATAACGGAGGAAATGCCATAATGTTGTTGGGGATATTTTCTTTTGATATGCATGCAGAGAAAGATGGGTCTCTACAGACTGCTTCTGGGTCGAGAGTTAGCCTCCAACGAAAGCTGTTGAAATATAGTTAGCAGGGTTGGTGATCGAGATTAGGGAAAAAAATCTGATCGCTGCAGCAATAAGAATGCATCGGCGTCAAAGGCCTTTGATAGAACTGAACCTTGGAAAGATACCTGCGGAACCGGCGACCTCAAAAGATATTGTGTAAATTAATTGCAGCGGATCCCATCTATCCCCACGCTTAGAAAGTGAGTGCTACAAAGGAGATATGCGGAATGTAGTTTGTTTCGGAAGGCACCATAATAATGCTAGTTCCGGATGCCGTCCGGCTGTTCAGTTGAAATCCTCGCGCGCTATGTGATTGAACGTGGAAATGCGAAAATAGCCTGGTGAACAAAATATTTTACATGACACGAACACAACAGGGACAAGACGGCTGACCAGCCGCTCTCTCAGCGAAGGCTACGTGGAACAACGCCTACAATGGCATCACGACTCAATTATCAATTTTGTAGAATTTACACATAGAGAGAAGGTTTAGACGCGACAAGCTAGGACTGTACAGTCTTTTGAGCCGAGCGCCAGAAACGAAGTGTCACGATAGGAAATTTGGTAGACAGAGGGAAACCAGAATGGGAAGTGAGAAATGGATGGAGGAGGAACAGACACCCTTATTTTTAACGTGGAGGGGGAACTACCCGGATCCGAAGGCTTAACGTGCCCATCTGATGCACAGTGGATATTTTGAAGTTCAATGCATCTTGGACCTACCTGGGATCGAACCGCAGACCCTGAGATTGGAAAGCAGACGTGCTAACCACTAAGCCTCCTCCTACAATCCTTCCTCTCCATCAAGAGATGACAGACGTTCTAGAGGACCGGTCCGATGGCGCAGTGGTATAAGCGATAGCTTCTGATCATTCATCCGAGATGGGTCCGGGTTCGAATCCCGGTGAGGCATGGATGCTGTGTTTGTCTTATGGCACTGGCTTTCTCCCTTCCCTGGAACCAGTGGCCCTAAATTAGGGACAGGCGATTGTTCATAACCCACTGAGTTGCTCACGGTGGTCGCTAAACCTCCAATCAAAGAAAAAAGAACGTCCTAGAGGCAGCGAAGTGTTTGTACGCCTGAGCGCGTGTAACTGTCGAACGACAACGTGGAAGGCCGCGGTGTATTCTATTATTTCACCTAACAGGTTAATCACGAGGAAGAATCTTCCCCGATTCAAGAAAGTGTGCGCGCGTGTATGTTCTACTTTGTGCATGCAAAGCAACAGTGTGTGAGAGATCCGCCATTACTTGTTGATAACACCCGTAATGTTTTTTTTTTTTTTTTTTTTTGTCTTTGCCCTACCAGGAACTCTTTAATAATTCAATTACTTATCAGAAACCCTAATATCCATGAAATCGTTACTGGCTGGTGATTTAATTGTAATGTAAATAACACAAAGCCCAGCCCATTTTCTTCCCTTTAGTTTTTAATCAGTAACTGTATTGTAAATTTGTTATATTAAATATCTAAACTATAAAGTCTGTGCTTGTACTCAAAATGCTCAACTACCATTTTATTTGGCATTTGAACAATTTTGCCCTGAATAGCCACATCTTCTCTCACCTACAATAACGAGAGAATCTGCGTTCACTCAGTTGCGACGCGACTGGCATAATGAGAATCATGTCTTAACATCGTATTTAGTGGCAGCAATGCAGTTACCCGCTTCCTCATACATAACAATGTGTTTGTGGAGTTGTCTGTAGTTCGGAATGGCTGACTGGAAAAATTCAGGATCAGACAAAGGTGCGCATCCCCAAGGTTTTTAGATCAAAGATTTCACGTTATGCTAAGATGATATACTCTATATTTTATAGAAATAAGAACAGTCTGCTGTTGGCATTTTCGCGAGTTACTTTGTAATTGTTTCAGTAAGCTGATGCATATTGCTAATTTTTTTAACTTTTTGTTGGAAGATGAGTTTATTATATCCGAGACTTCACTTGGAGATCCCACTTCTCCTTTTTCCCCTTCTTTTTTTCCATTTTCCATATTTTGTGACAGCGAACAGAAACTTGAAATGTTTAGTGAGTTCATTGAAATCACTTTTACCAACCGACTTTAAAAATTAGCATTTAGTTGTTTTCAGTTGAAGCCTGGAAGATTACGGCTCTAGAAGAATACGGCTATGTTTGTTACCACGTCCTTCAGAATAACTTACGTGCGTCTATCAGCCTGTGAGCATTATGTTTTTTCCCTTATTAGTCTGCTTTAAAAAATTCATTTTGTATTGGAAGGCTTGAACCGTGAGAACGAAGATCCATGTCTGTTCTTCCTTTTTAACGCATAATCTAGTTGCTAGGAGGCATAAATGCAGATACTATTGATCTTACAGTATATTTTATTAAATATTATTGCTTCTAAAAACCGATTAAGAAAAACCTAGTTCTTTTTTTTTTTTTTTTATCTATTTCCTTCTACTTCTGATACATGTTACCTCGAAGGCAATTTTGTGCACACTTTGCATTTCAAAAGTGTATAGTTTTCTGACTTGGGGGAGCAAATACGTTCTACATTTTTCTCGATATCTCTACTTCGAATAGCCCGATTTGTAAAATTAATTTTCGTTTCACGTAGCGTCCACCGGGAAATACAATTTTCAAATACACTGGCGGAAAGTAAAAAAAGAACACCAAGAAGGAGACGTCTGATACCAACGAAATTTATGCAGCATAATAACGGAATACAGAGGATAACGTGATCAAAACATTATGGCAAAATACAGCTGTATTTGCTGGAAAACTGAAAAATAACATTTCCATGTAACATGGTTAGTACGAGGTTGAACCGCCATCAACTGCGTCCCACTGTGCAATTCTGGCATGGAGTCTGTCGTACAGATGTTGGATGTAAGTTTGGGGTATTGAGTTCCAAGCATCCTCAACCTGGACGCTTAAATCGGGGATGCTCGTGGCTGGCCGTGGAGACCGGATAAGTCGTTGTCCCATAAAATCCCACACGTGCTCAATGGGGAACAAATCTGGTGAACGTGCAGGCAATGGAAGTTGTCTCACACACTGAAGTGCATGTTGCGTTGCACGTGCCGTGTGTGGGCGTGCGTTATCTTGCTGGAAAACACCACAATGGACTGACCTTACAAATGGCACAACAACAGGCTGAATGATGTGTTGATGTAGGAGGTGCTGTTTAACGTACCCGGTACAAACACTAGTTGTGTACAGGAGTGATAGCTGATTGCTCCCCACACCAGGAGACCAGGTGTAGGCCCTGTGTGTCGCTGGCGGATGCAAGAAGGGTGGAGATGCTCCCCTGTGCGTCTGCGAACACGCACACGGCCATCGGAGGCTCCCAAGCAGAATCTGCTTTCATCGCAGAACACGACAGATCGCCATTGCGTTCTCCAGTGCAGAAAGTTGGCGACACCACTGCAGCCGTTCCTGACGGTGGGCTGAAGTCAGAGGTACACATGCCAGGGGCTCACGTGCACGTAGTCCTGAATCCAGTAGACGGTTGCGGATTGTTCGCACAGTCACCTTAGGTGCAACGGCAGCTCGGATTTGTGTAGCAGTGGATGTTCTGCTTGACAACGCCGCTCTTCTTATGCGTCGATCGGTCCGCTCATCAGCCCGTCTGTGACTCCCGGTTCCACGTCTTCTTGAGTGGGAATGTTCCTCGGACCATCTACGCCACCATCGTACCACCACCGATACTTCACGTCCAATTCGCTCCGCAATACGACGATACGACCACCCGGCCTCGCGGAGTCCGACTAGACGACCTCGCTCAAAGTCCGATAACTGATGTAATCTTACTCTTCCATGTCCATGCATTGCAGCTTCTTCAGGGTCTTCGCATGTGTCCGTACGCCGACGACTGATTACATTCACTTCGCCGTACTCCTTAAATACCACCGACGATAATTTGCATATTATGCCGTGCTGTTGTGTAAACGCTCACCGGTTGGCCCCGAAATTAACATCGGACCTACGTAAACTCGACCCCATTAACATATGTAAATTTCATGATCGTCCGCCAATTCCTTCTTGGTGTTCTTTTTTCACTTTCCGGCAGTGTATTTTGTTATTTTCATAATGCTGAGTTTTGCAACTAAGATGTTATGTGCGTATTTTTATTTGCAGCGATATTTTCGCCTCTAAAATTTTCAGTAAAAAAAAATTGTTTTGGGTAGTAACCAATCACTTTTATGCAAAACATTTTACGCATATTGTAAACCCACAATAATGTCCAGTTAACCTGCTATGGGGAGCAAAGTTACGTGCTAGTTAGCTACTTCTAATAGTGTAATTTGAAAATATATTTCTGCATCGGATATCTTTTAGTATCAGAAACATTTTGTAGGGATTTTCAAATTTTAATAAAGCACAGTTACGGTGCTTTGCAGCGTAAGTATGCACTTATTTGCAACAGTACATTCTCATTTAAATGCTCATTGAAAAAAAACCTGTTTTGTGCTGGATGATAATGATTGAGCAAAACTATTTCGTCTTCAAATGACACATCACTTTCCATGAGATGGCCTTAAGTATATTTTATTTTCCTACAGTTTCTATTTCTAAAAGTTGGTGTTAAAAAACATTTCTGTCGCATAACTTCTTTTAAACGTATTTTCTATTTTTCACAATGCACAATTCTTTCGCTATAGTGCGTTACTCTTCATTTTTACCAGCAGTAGAACCTTCGCTTCTAAAAATGTATTTGAAAAGCCTTCCTTGTTGTTCGAATAAACGTGTCACTGTAGAAGTGAACGTTGTCTTTTTCAGATTGGGTGGTTCTCCTGCTAAGAGTTAGAGCGCTAAATTATGTTTTCGTTGACATCTGTGTTTCTAAGTTCAACTTGAAAAATTATTCTTCCGAATGTATTCTAAGGTAAAAATTATTTTCCGTGTATTTTCCGATTTTTGATATTCCTCAGTTCTGCCGTTTTTAAGCGTATGTTGATATTTCTACTTGTAAATGCGTTTTTCCTTCTGAAAATCCGATTAAGAAATGATCTGTAATACCTGATACCATTTACTATAAAGAAAACTACTCATACTGTACCTTTGAAATAATACACAGTTTTCCCGGCGATTGCCAATGTTTCCTCTAATTTCTTCTTGCTTTAAAAATGTGCTTTAAAAATAACTTTTTAATTGGAAAGCTTTTATTATGCAAAGCGTTTCATGTACCCTTTTAATTTTTCCATAATGCGCAGTTGTGCTGATAAGGAGTGTACCGTAATTTGCATCTAAAGTCGTAACTTCTGTAGACTGAAGAAAATGCTTCTTTATGAGGTACCAGTTACTACGCAAAAGATTAACAAAAGATCTACGTGCATTTCTTGCTTCTAACGATGTACAGTTTTCTACTATCAGTGCAGGCATTTATTTCTATTTGGGACCACTTTTCTTTTTCTGGAAGTGAAACCGAAATAACTGTTTCTTCTTCAGCGAGTTTCTTAGTGAAAAATAATTTTGCTTGAAGATTGTGTTGAGGAGATAATAGATGAATGAAGGGCCATCATAATTCATGTTTGGGTAATTTTCTTAATCTGAAAAAGTGCAGTACATACTTTTTGTGTGAATTTTTACGTGTTTTTTTTTTTTTTTTTTTTTTTTTTTTTTTGCTGATTTTTTCAAGAGATTGATCGCCGATATCTATTGTAAAACTTCTCAGAAAATCATTCCGAGTTTGGGTCTTTGTTCACTATTCCTTTGCCTCGCGTATAAGGTTTTCCGAGTCAAGAGGGAAATCATTGACGGCAATTGTGATCTCATTACCTCATAATGCAGGGTGGAGATACCAGGTAAGGAAGACTAAGAATTTTGGAAAATGATCTCGCTATCTAATATCTTGAGCAAAGCTATTCTTTTGATCTGGTTTGAAAAGAGAGCAGCGGATGACAAGCATTACGTCTAATGCTGCGCTTACTGTTGCGTAGGCAGCAAAATCTCTGATCATCGCATGCCGATCACCGGCAGTGACAGTGACAAGTGTCGCCGACGGTCACTGATTGCCGTTTGCTAAAGTAAGAAGTTTTTGCTGACAACTTCGCGTTTTCCCACTGCTCAGAGGACACAGCTTTCTCTCAGTCTCTCTGTATGATAAAATGCTTCTTCTGACACTTTAATTCTATACTGGCGTGCAAAAATTAAGGACGAGACGGTTTTTCGAATGCAACGTCGTGCAGAAGTACTCCACATCGACTCAAATCATACCATAAAATGCTCAAGATGTTAGAAGATGGGACAAGTGAGCAAAATCGTCCAAACAAGGAATCCAAAGGATACAAAGGCACTTTATTGAAAAGTTAGCTTCGAGCACAACTGAACAGAAGAAAGAAACGTCCATGTGACAGGCGGCTGCCAAGAAAAATCCAATCTTTAGTAGGGAATAGGATCACCCCTGACTGCGTTGCAGGATTTACAACGTCTGTCCATGCTGAGGACGAGGTTGTCATGGAACTGTTGAGGCATCGCGGCCCATTCCTCTTGTAGCGCCAATCGCAGCTGCGGAATAGTTGCTGGCGGCTGGTGACGTGCAGCCAAGCGTCTCCCGAGAAGGTACCACACGTGTTCGATTGGATTTAGGTCCGGAGACCTTGCGGGCCAATCCATGTGTTGAATATCTTTACTCTCCAACAGCTCTGCGACAGCCACTGTATGATGAGGTGTAGCGTTGTCGTCCATGAAGAGGAACTCATGACCCACAACTCCTCTAAACAGATGCACGTGAGGCAGGAGAACCTCGGTACAGTAGTGGACACCAGTGACTGAACCTCCTTGGAAGATGTGGAGGTCAGTACGGCTACCAAGCATGATACCGCCCCAAACGAGAACTCCGCCACCTCCAAACTGGTCACTTTCGTTGTGTTGGAGGTGTGATTGCGTGTTCCCTGCTCTCTCCAGATGTGCACACGGCCAGAATCGCTAGTCAGACTAAATCGGCTCTCATCCGTAAAGAGAACTCTACCCCATTGCTGATGTGTCCAGTTCTTGTGTTCCTGGCACCACAGAAACCGCAGTCTCCGATGAGCAGGCGTTAATGGAACACACCGTACTGATCGTCGTGCAAATAGACCACCTTTGTGCAGCCTCCTGGTTACGGTAAAACTCGATAACGGACATCTAGTTGTCTGTTGCATGTGCCTTACGATTTCTCCCGCTGTCTACCGTCTGTCTCTTCTCGCCTGTAGGACTATATACCGGTCGTCCGCCGCCGTGGTTGCTCGTGGTTGCTCTGCTAAACTCTCGGACAGCTGTTCCTGTCGTTTTAAATGCTCTCCAAGCTCGTGAAACGATGCTGTGAGCGATCCCGAACTCCTCGGCCACATTAGTCACACTTCGACCTTCTTCCAACTTTCCAATGACGAGACCTCGGGTAAATTCATTTAGATGTCGTCTACTGGATTGCCTGTTGGCCATATCACACGGTGGCAGCAACTCGACGTCGTTGAAACCGATGTACACCGTGCAATAGCTTTCACCGAATTGCTGAGCGTACACCGCCCGTGTGCTATATACCCTTTCGACCCCCCCAAAATCATGCTGCATATATGCGCATGCCCTACCGTACCGGACCCTAGTCTATCTTCTGAGTAGTCTTTTGGTCCGTTCTGCCTGCTCGTTCCGCTGTTATGCTAATTTCTCCTCTTCGTCCCTAATTTTTGCACACTAGTGTATTAGTATTTATTTCGTTTTCTCTATACCACTAGATTACTATACTCGTGAAATTTACTACTTTTGACTTCTCACTTATCCACCCCCTCCCCGTGTTTCGTTAGACATCCGTTCTCCTCATTGTGTTTCACATATTTGTCGTTTTATGCGTGAGTGTGATCTACAAAATGTCTGTATGAAAATTTCGTTAAGCTGCAGCTGTTCTTTATAACATTGTTTTTCTCTTTTTTTTTAGTTGGAATTTTTATATATTACACATCACGAAGTTTACAAAACCAGCATGTAGGCAGCTGATTATTCGTGACCCAAACTGCCACCTTACCACGTGGTCTGACACGTGCAAAACGTTAAGCACTGGGTGTTTTCATCAGCAGCAAATAAAGTTAAAACAGTTCATCTACATATTCTTCGTAAACTAGCAAATTAACCTTTTGAGATATTTGATACGCTGCAAAAGAAATGTTGAAAATTGACTGCTGTTGTGCGCCGATCAGATGCAAAAAATCGTGCTTTATAGATATAACTGCAGAATACAATAACACCATTAATATCATACAAAGACTGTGCAGAGCAACGTACAATTTCTATTTAAAGTGTACCTATGCAAAACTAAAATATTTACTCTATGTAGCTACTTCCATAATTTGCCAGATTTCCATTGGAAAAAGATTGTTGTTGTGGTAAACAACTCGGGCTTTTTTCTTCTTCATAGTGCGAATTATTAGGGGTATGCAAAATTTCCGCTGCCCTCGCTAGCGAGCGCTATAGGGGTCTAACCGGCCTGCGACACGTGCTGTCAGTTCGTACATGAAGGCAAGCATGGGGTTGATAAAGTTCATTTGCGGCACTGTTTGTTATTCATGTTTAATTTAGATAAAAGTGCGAGTGAAGCATACGGTTCAGTATGTCAGGCGTATGACAAAACGGTTATGGGAGGGCGGACGCGTCGAGAATGGTTTACCTGGTTTAAGAAAGGTGATCTAAGCTTGGAACACAAGCCACGTGCAGGTAGACCGCAGGGACTCGCAGACAAAGAGTGGGAATCGCTGTTGCAAGAGGATGCCACACAATCGACCACGCTACTAGCGAAACGTTTGAAAGTGGCTCAATCGACGGTGATACGGCCTCTACATGCCTTGGGAAAGATCCAGAAAATTGGTAAGTGGGTTCCGCATACTTTAACGGAGCGTAATATTGGTCAACGATTGGACATCTGCATGTCGTTTCTAAAGAGGTTTCAAAGGAAGAATTTCTTGTGGAAGTTTGTCACCTGGGATTTAAGATGGGTCTATTGCGACTACCCCATACGCATGCGATCTTGGGTCGACGCAGGCCAGCCATCAACATCCAATGCAAAACAGGGTATGTCGCCCCGGTGGCTAGTGGTCTAAGGCGCTGGCCTATGATCATTCGTCCGTAAGGGGTCCGGGTTCAAATCCTGGTGAGGCACGGATGTTGTGTTTGTCTTACGGCACTGGCTCTCTCCCTTTCCTGGATTCCAGTGACCTTAAATTAGGGACGGGCGACTGCTTATAGCCCGTTGAGTTGCTCACGGTGGTCGTTAAACCTCCAATTAAAAAAAAAAAAAAACAGGGTACTCCGCCCAGTCATCCTGTTACACGATAATGCCAGATAACATGTAGGTGCCACCACGAAATCAACACTTGAACAGTTACACTGGGAGGTTTTACCTCACCCAGCATACTCCCTAGACATTGCATCCTCAGACTTCAATCTGTTTCGCTCTATGCAACATGCCCTAGCCCAACAGCCGTTCACCACAGTTCTAAAGTTCAAAAATTTCGTCACTGCGTTCTTCAGCTCAAAACCCGGGACATGCTATCACAGAGGCATTCATTTATTGCCTGAAAAATGGCAAAAGGTCATTGATGTTAACGACCAATACTTCGTTGAATAAATGTGTACTGTTTTCCTGATTGTTCCTGTCTCCTTTCTCCTTAAAACGGTGGAAACTTTTGCATACCCCTAATATCTGCCGTTCTTTACAACAATTTGTTTCAAAATTTAAAGCCAAGACCAAATAAATATTTCAGAGGAGACTGATACACCATGTTATCAAGCAGTTATACTTCCAGTGAGCTCCAGGATGCATTTACCTTGCCCATGTGATACACTATCTACCAACAAGTAATTGGACACCCCTGCAATCGACGATATCTGCGGTCCTGATACACGTCACGGTCGACGCCGTTAAATATCTTGTGGGAAACAACAACGCAACTAGTCGCATGCAAGATGCCACGCAGTTCGGAGCTCTCCGATTTTGAGAAAGGTGTAATCGTTGGATATCACAGAAATGGCCGATCCATACGTGGCATATCCAGCGAGTTGAAGTACTCAAAATCGACACTGGCCTACGTGATTGGAAAGTGGAAGATGAGAGGTGACTGGCGGAATGTACCCCGACCCGGTAGACCCACAAAACTGGGAGTTAGAGACCGAAGGGTGCTGGCCAGAGAAATTCAGAAGAACCGCACCAAATCGATGGGCTACATCCGCAAAGAGTTTCAACAGGCATCCGGGAGTGTTCTTTTGATGAATACCATCAGTAAGGAAGCCCATCTGCTCGGTTATCATGGACGTGCTGCAGCCCACAAGCCTTTGATCGCCAAGTCCAATAGCGCTGCTCGGCTAACGTGGTGTAAAGAACGTCGACAGTGGACCGTTGAACAGTGGAAACAGGTTCTCTGGAGCAACGAATCAAGGTTCACCCTCTACCGTTCGGATGGCAGGGTCTGGGTTTGGCGTCTGCCTGGAGAACGCCTCCTGCCGGAATGTATTGTGCCAACTGTGAAATTCGGTGGCGGTAGAATTATGCTATGGGGTTGTTTCTCCTGGTATGGCACGGGACCCTTGGTCGCAATTCCTGGTAGACTCAACGCCAAGACCTACTGCACCATTTTGGATGACCATGCGCTTCCTACGTTGTGGCAGTTTTACGGGGTGGATCCATGTTACTTTCAGGATGACAATGCCACCTGTCATGTTGCGAGGTCCACCATGGCTTGGTATGGTTACAATGGGATTAATCGAATGGACTGGCCTGCGCAGAGCCCGGAATTTAACACTATCGAGCACCTCTGGGACGAGTTGGAGTGTCGACTTATGGGGTGCACCCACCGTCCGAAATCGGTGAAGCAACTGACCTTTCTTCTCCAAGCCGAGTGGAAGAAAATACCGCTAGCCGTCGTACAACGCCTGGTTGAGAGCATGTCCCGGAGGGTCGCAGCTGTAATCGCCGCTCGTGGAGGCTCCACCAACTATTGAAGGTGAATAAACTTCGTTTTCCTTTGCTATCATAGGTGTCCAATTACTTGTTGGTAGATAGTGTATAAGTTGCTGTTGAATAATTCTGCGTCATTATGACCATTTAAAGACACCCTGCAATGAAAACTGGAAAGCTAAGTAAAAAAGGTACGCTTTCCCATGAGCCATTACTCCTACAATTGCATAGTACTGAAAGAAAAGCTGTAACTGTTTCCTCTTCACGCATTTATGCCTGCTGCAGTTTTACATTAACTGTCGTAATCTTTTCAGCTGATTAAAGTTTTCGGTCAGTAGCATCATTTTCATTATCTTTGCCACACCATAGACTAGCTTCTATTTTAAGAAAAGACTAAGATCTTCAGAAGTTCAATATTCGTCAGTTTTTCGTTGTGCCTAAGATAGACCGGAGTCTTCTTACTGTAGATTTAATTAAAGCACACCTAATCAAAATCACAAACTAAAATCCTTTCACTTTAAGGTTTACCCAAATTTCAGAGGAGCTTACGTGTGCACACCACAACTACAATTCGAATACTTTAGGAAAAGCATAGTTGAACTTGAATTATCTTGATCTTTGCTTTCGCAACATTACTGCTACTGCAAAACACGAAGTTTTAGTTTTTATCAGAGCTGACGCTATATATTCAAGTTAAATGGATGATTAGGACAGGTTGGGTGTGATTGTTACATCGTATCTTAAAAATAGGATAAAGAGCTACGGGTCCGAAATGCTCATTGAAAGCGAGACTTTCTGATTAAGCCTTTTGATTAGTTGATTTGAGTTTAAGAGCGAAATTGCTTTTGTTGACTAACACTTTTGTGGTTATACAGTATGTTACAATAAAGAAACCTATCCCCAATTTGTTTGTCTGCTGGTATTAGTCTTGCATATATTATTTTCGTGTTCAGAAGCTTTGTCGGGTACGTCTACACACTGATTATGAAGAGAACATTTGTTTTTGATGACGTTGATGATATTTTCAGTTTGAATGGCCATAGAAATAGATTTTCAGTTTTGTGAGAAATGAGGTTGTACAGAACTGTACTTTTCATTGGGTACTGACATGATACCAATTTAGCTCCGAAGTCTGAATCTTAGAAAGTATTGAGACTTCTGCTGCTGATGTTCCTGAAAGATTTGAAGATATTAAAACTATTGAAATATTTCCATATCTATTTATTCTTTAGGGGTGTAATGAGAAGCCTACATAGCCGGACTTTGAAGAAAAATGAATATTTCAGCCACAGGCTTATATATATATATATGAAATATATATATATGAAACTTTGTAAGGGATGTAAGGTCAGGTGATGCGTAACATCACAGCCTCTCCTTGACAAATGTCAACCCCGCCTTCTCGTGGTACATCCTGTTCCCACTAAAGGGGCTCTGGCGACCGCCAATAGCGGTATAACTATACCATCGGGATTAGAGGAAATGCTATCCCACACTCACAAACCCGCTTGGCCAGCGTATTGAGTTATGGGCAAACCGCTCCAAAATGACTCCACAACTTAAATCTTGGCCCTCAGTCTCCGGCAGCTGGAATGTACCTAGCCAAGGCAGCGGCCAGTGCGACATGAAGGCAGAGGGTGCTAAGAATAACCGGAGGACCGGACTAGGCTGCCATCTGATGCTGACCTTGGCCACGTATAACGGACGCTCCCTATCTTCTGATTCAAGGCTTCTTGAATTGGAAGAGGAACTACAAAGGATCAAGTGGGACATCGTCGGGCTAAGTGATGTAAGGAGAAAAGGAGAAGATCTCATTGAACTGAAAAGCGGACATCTCTTCTACTATCATGGGACAGATACTGGTAGAACTAGTGGTGTTGGATTTATAATAAACAAGAAACTGAAGGATAAAGTTGTAGAAGTTGAAAGTTCCTCTGACAGAGCTGCACGACTTGTTATCTAACTCTCGAGAAGATACCAGGCTCAGATTATTCAAACTTATGCACCCACCACAAGTCATATTGAAGAAGAAATTGAAGAATTTTATGAGGAAATTCGTGATCTAAATAATAAAGGTAAGCAGCACTTGAAGATAATTATGGGAGATTTCAATGCAAAAATAGGGCAACGGCAACAGAATGAAACTTCAGTAGGTAAATTCGGTCACGGCAACAGAAACCAGCGTGGAAATACTCTCGTAGAGTTTGCAGAGGCAGAAGGGTTTTTCATCTTGAACTCCTTTTTCAAGAAAAAGCCACACAGGAAATGGACATGGAGACATCCAAATGGGACGACAAGTGAAATTGATTTTATTATGTGTAACAAAAAATTCGTCATAGAAGACTGCAGTGTGCTAAACAAGTTCAACACAGGCAGTGACCATAGATTGGTGAGATGTAAGATGCACCTCAACACTAGACTCGAACGTAGCAAGCTCATAAGACAAACAAAATGTATTGACATAACCAACCTTAAAAACACCATAATACCTTCAATTGGAACTGAAGAACAGATTCTCTGCTTTAGAAGGCCTAACATCGGAAGAAGTGGATATTTCTGAAGTTAACAGAAAAGTAACCAAAGCTCTTATGGAAACAGCAACAAAATTAGCTGGGTCTAAGAACAAATTGCATGTGAACAAATTATCAGGAAAAACGAAAATGTTGATGCAAAAAAGAAGAGTGATGAGGACAACTAAAGAAGATGTGACTTCCAAAGTGGAATATATAGAGCTATGCAAGACAGTACGAAAAAGTATCACTGAAGACGTAAGGAAATTCAACTGTGAACTAGTAAGGAAGGCAATTGAAAACAACCAATGCCTAAAGATAGCAAAGGGACATCTCAGTAAGGGAAAAAAACAGATTATGGCACTGAGAAAAGAAGATGGTTCTGTAACAAGAAATAGAGGCGAAATTTTGACTAGAGCGAAAGATTTCTACTCCAAATTATATGAAAGGGATGATACATGTACTCCAGACATCATGAAAGGTACCAGTACCAGAGTTCTTCCAGTCCTTCCAGCAGAAGTTGCACATGCAATCAAGAATATGAAGCGGGGAAAAGCTCCAGGAGAAGATGGAATTACTGTAGACATCATACAAGAAGCAAGTGGAGAAATCGAAACAGTACTCGCCCAAATTTTCACTCGATGCCTTAATGAAGGGAAAATTCCTGAGGATTGGAACAACGCTACAATGATCTTGCTACATAAAAAAGGTGACATTGAGGATCTCAGGAACTACAGACCTATCAGCCTCCTATCAGTGGTTTTTAAAATCTTCACTAAAGTTCTTTCACACCGCTTGAAGGTGACACTGGACATGGCTCAACCGAGAGAACAAACTGGATTCAGGAGTGGCTACAGCACAATATATCATATCCAGGTACTGAGAGAACTAATTGAAAGAGCGAGGGAATATGAACTTCCATTGTGCATGGCTTTTATCGATTATGAAAAAGCCTTTGATTCGGTGAAACCATCAGCAGTTGCAATGGCTCTGAAATCCTGCGGTATTGAAGATGCATACATTAATATTATTAGTAACATCTATGAAAATGCAAGTGCAAAGATTCGGCTGTTTGAAAATACAACACACATAAAAATTGGAAAAGGAGTGAGACAAGGTGACACCATATCTCCGAAGCTCTTTAATGCCACAGTGGAAAATGTCTTTCAATCACTGAACTGGGAAAACAAAGGGATAAAGATTAATGGAGATTATCTAACCCACCTTCGTTTTGCTGATGACGTAGTCATTTTTGCAACTACCCCATCAGAGCTGCAGAGTATGATCCAGGAACTTGCTGACAAGAGTAAAGAAGTGGGATTAAAAATGAACTTTCAGAAGACAAAAGTGATGTTCAATGCTTTTACAAGAAATGAAGATTTATCGATTGATGGAGAGAAGCTGGAGATAACAGACACATACGTTTATCTTGGACAGCAGATATCAAGGGAGGGTCACATTGGTGAAGAAATTAATCGGCGTACAAAACTTGCCTGGAGAGCTTTTGGAAGAAACAGCATAATTTTCAAGAGCAATATGCCATTATGTCTTAAAAGAAAAGTGTTTGATCAATGCATCCTTCCAGTGCTTACGTATGGTGCAGAGACGTGGACCTTAGCTAAAAGAGACATACAAAGGCTGAAGACAACTCAAAGAAGCATGAAGAGGTGCATGCTTGGTATCCCTGAAATGGCAATGTGCTGGACATACTGCCAGAAGAACAGATCATCGATGGACAGCCGAAATTTTAGATTGGATTCCAAGGGACAGGAAAAGACCCAGAAGAAGACCACATGGAAGATGGGTGGATGAAATTCGAAAGTATGCGGGAGTGACATGGAGGTGACTGGCACAAGACAGACTGTCGTGGAGGAAACTTGGGGAGACCTTTGTCCAGCAGTGGATTGATAATGGTTGACAATGATGATGATGATATGAAACTTTTAATGAGCGTGCTCCTCGCCCCGAACACTGAAAGTATTCTGTACACCCACTATCTCTTTCACCGACTCGTCGGAACAGAGAATTATTCGTTGCTACTGAAAGAGTGATTAGAGTGATTTTTCTGAACGAGATGAGTTAATCTGAGGATTGTGAGCTTTCTTCTGAGAAAACGTTTGTTTACTCAGCTTGGAATTTTAAATAAGTTTTCTGAGGAGAAATATTTCTGATAGTAATCCTCCATTTGTGAAGGTGGTATAAAGAGTTTCTCCTTTTTAAGTTAAGGTTCCTAGGTGTCACATAAGAAAATGGAAATTTCTCAGGAAAACCGTACCACGTTAGAAACGAGTAGTTCATTTTATTCAAGATGGTCGTGGCGATATTTTAAATTGTACTCACGAAAATAAAAGTATTTCAAAAAATCATTTCTACTAAAGAGTTTTTAAAGCTTTGTAGGTTTAAAAGAATCGTGGCTGTGTCTAGATTTCGGAAAGCTAACGTGCAGCCAAAGAGCCAATTATTTAGCATAACATCAGGTGGAACGAGTTTTGCCAAAGCCACGGCGTTCTGTTTTGGCAAAAGCCACGGTGTTCTGTTCGTGTTCGGCAATCCCTTCGTACATTCAGCAAAAGTGCTTGAAGTAATGGATAATCGCAATACCATGTATGCATTCCAATGCAGGATTGAGAATAATTTTGATTTTACCTTCCTGATTTTTGTTCAAAAATTACTGCTAGGTGACTTCTCGGACTTTGCGTTGAAAACCTACTTGGTAAGATGGCTCCTTGAGCATGTTTGCATTGAAGTTATGTCTATGGAAGTGAATGTTTCTCCTCTACATAGTGCTACATAGGCTCTTAAGGAAGGATTATATACACTGCGGTTGTCACGTGGCTGTGACATGTTCGTCAAGCTCTCAGAGTGGAAGTTGTTCTGATAGCCACGAAGAAATTCGCGCTCCAGAAAGCCGGAAGCCAGAGCTCTTACATCAAGCTAGCATGAAATGCAGTGTACATGGGAGGGAGAGAAGTCGGTTGCCGTGTCTGACTATCACGAAGGTGAATGTTTATGTGAAACTGTTGAGCAAATTCTTGTGTGTATCTATTACAAAAACGCGACTTGAGAGGAAGAAACAGATTTGTGGACGTATGTATGGTTACGAGACATAATGCTGTTGAATTATTTGTACGTTAGCCCCTGCTGCCTCGGTGGCGCAGTGGTCTAAGCGATGGCTTATGACCGGCATTCTAAGTGGGTACAGGTTAAAATACCAGTGAGGTATGGATGTTGCATTTTTCTACGTCACTGACTCTTTCCTTTCCCTGGAATGAGTTGCCCTAAATCAGAGATGAATGACTGCTTATATCCCATTGAGTTTCACAGTGGTCGTTAACCAACCCCTTCCCATAAAAAACAAAACAAAAAACAAGATATTGACCCATCTGCGGAGCCTGGGATCCATTAAAGCTTTGTAGTGTTCAAATACATACTGCCTCCTCTTCTACCTGAGCCTCAGACTAGGGTCGTTAAGACACTTCTAGGTCTGATGCAGATTCTTGATGGATGTTATGATGCTGCGGTTTAGAGAGGCGACATATTTCTTATAAAGAATTTTGCCCTGTGTCTCCGGCCTTATTCGAACTTTATAAGACGGAAGTGGGGTACTTTTTAAAAAATTATCTTTCACTACGAACTTCGCTGCTTTGACAAATATTCATGTGCGAACTTGATTGAAGTGAAGAAGTTCATTATGCAACCACAGCAGTCAGCTGAGTTTTCGCGGTAATGGTGGGTTGCCGTCGCCATTGCCTGAGCTTGCCTTCTTTTTCATATCATGTGTTACGAGTTCTTTTGACTTCTTATGAACCTTGCGAGGGAGTCAGGTAAACTTTTGTGACTGCGGACAGATCGTACATATTTATAAAATATATTGCGTGGTTCGTACATATCTATAAAATATATTGCGTGGCATTATTTTGTTTCAATAAAATCTTGTCGTTGACGTTCTATGGTAACTATGAGTTTACCACCAATAACCCCTAAAAACAAACCTAACAAGAGAGTTCCTGTGATTCTGTAGTCGTAAAACGTGAATTGTTAGTTCTCGCCGGCCTCCGCTTTGTTATACTTAACTACCGAGATCTGTTCATAACTGGCATTTAGATACTTAAATTTATGAAAAACTGTTGCTATGTTGAACATGATGCAAAAATTGGAATAACTTTGACATTATTTCCTCGTGTGTCAGAAATCCGTCGACCTGGAGCTGCAAATTAATCTTTCGGACTTCATTTTGACGCCACACATGGTGAAGTTCTTGACATACCGTGGATCTCGAAGAAGACGTTTCACGCTGTGCTTGTTAAAGCGGAGAAAAGTGCTTTGGCCGTCTATGGAGATATTATTATGCCAATAGTGGCGAATATCATAATTTCTGAGTTCACATTTTTGAAGTCTGGAAGTTGTGTTACGCTACATGTAAAGAAGAAAGTACCCAACTTCTTGTGAATAGGAAGTTAACAAACGAGGATTATTACATGCACCGGAATTGTGAAGAAGCACCAAAAGCATAAGAATCCATGACATAAGGCAGTAGCTTCTTCGTCATCTGCGCATAAGAACTACGTGCGCACACAAGTGTGAGGAGCAGCCCCCTGTGTCTGACCAGAAATAAGTGCAGTTGTGCACCGGAGTGTGCTGTACTACCTTGTGTGCCTGACACCCAAGAAATATTATGTGTATCTCAGTGTGTAAGTAGGCTTCGCCCTGTCCATCTTTTGGCAGAGTGGTCAGAGGCACTATTTTCTTGTTAGTCGTCTACGTTGGGGTCGAAATCGAGTCACGAATGAGGAGGCATGGATGATATGTTTGTCCTTTGACACCACCTATCTCCTTTCTCTGGAGCTAATAGCACCAAATTTGGGACAGTCGAGAGTTTAAGCCCTATAAGTTGCACACAGTGGTCAGTTAAACCCCGAAACAAACAATGAAAAAACTAAGAAATCCAAAGCGATGAAAGATTTGAAGGAAAATGCTGATGCTCTCTGAATACGCAGCGTGATACTGTTGTATTGGGTACGAATTCCTCTTCCGTGGAGTCCGAATGGGAAGAAATTATGATCATCTGAAAGGAAAAGAGTGGAACAAATTATTGTGGTATCCAGTGGAGAAGCCCTTCCGGGTCAGAGATCAGTTCGGTGACTGAAGACAAAATTTTCGGTTATTGGCTGATTAACACGGTCGAGTCACATTGTTGTAACCCACAGCTAATATCCAGAGTAACCGCCGTGTGCTGCGCGGAGAGCAGCTAGACGGGCTGGGAGGGACTCAACAAGGTGCTGGAATGTGTTCACAGGTATGTGGAGCCATATGCTGACTTCAGTGTGCATCCGACAGCTGCTGGAGGGTGCGCGCCGGAGGATCCATAGAGCGAACAACACGACCGAGGTGGTCTCACAGATGCTCAATTGGGTTTAAGTCTCGGGAATTAGGGGGCCAGGAAAGTACTTTGAAGTCCTCATCGTGCTTTTTCAACCACTCTCGGGCAGTTCTAGCTGTGTGGCACGTCGCATTGTCGTTCTGGAAGATCCCATCCACCCTAGGGAAGGCAATCAGCATGCATGCGTGTACGTGATCTGCAAGGATGTATTCATAATGAATTCGGTCCATAGTGCCTTCCACAGGTATGAGTGTACGCAAAGAATTCCACGAAAGCATTACCCAGACCATAACGCTGCCCTCAGCAGCTTGTGTTTGTTCCCCGATGTTTCTCGCCTTATACGCCAACGTTCATCCGTTCGATGAAGCAGAAAACGTGACTCATCGGAGAAGGTAATCCTTTGCCAATCAGCGGAGGTTTAACTCCAATACTGCCGTGCAAATATAAGCATTTTCTGCAGATGTGCCTTCGTTAACATAGGTGCAGTGGCCATCCGTCTCCATCGGAGCCCCGTACACAGCAGGATTCCCTGAACTATCGTTTTAGATACATTTCCGGTAGCCCCTGGTTCATTTGGCCAGTGAGTTGCTAGCCTGTAGTGTGTCGATGGGTCCTAATGCTCCTTCGAAGCCGACGTTAACCTATCACATCAATGGCACGTGGTTCTCTGCAGTTTTCACGTCGCTCATTCGCAATGGTGCTATTTCTCCAATCACGATACACTTTAACCACAGCGGTACGCGGATATTTCACAAACGGCGCTGTTTCAGTTATACTTCCATCCTTTTCCCGAAAGTCAATAATCATCAAATTTCGCAAAACTGATAAATCGCTCCTT
Organism: Macrothele yani; assembly: GCA_039090855.1. Classification (NCBI taxonomy): domain Eukaryota; kingdom Metazoa; phylum Arthropoda; class Arachnida; order Araneae; family Macrothelidae; genus Macrothele; species Macrothele yani. The sequence continues at coordinate 166,832,649 of CM077007.1, forward strand.
TTATCCATGACAGCAACGAGTGATATGTTTTCAGAATTCCTAAGGCACACCTTATATACCCTCCAAGCCAGCTCACGACACGTGCCTTCTTTCATTGGCTACGCGCTGTTGACGTCAAAAGTAGGAGGTGGTCACAATAATGTGACTCGACTGTGTATTAACTGAGTGCAAATAGGCTGTGAACAAACACTAATAAAATTGAATAAGGTGGATTACCTATGTACTTTACCATCATAAAGTATGTTGTTAAAATGTAGACTTTGGTTAAACAGGTTTTCAACACGATTCGCAGTTGACTTCTCCACGGCCTGAATCTACATTTTTGTATATGCAATGTGCTACGGTTTTTCACCAAATTTGGTTCTTGTACCAGTAATTTTCATTAAGCTAACACGAAATCAGAACTTTGGCGCCCCCACTCTAGGAGTGCCCGGAGCAGTTGTTAAAGCATTGCGGTAATCATCATGATCAGTTTCCGATGAATCAGAGGTAACCATGGCCACCTCATTAGAGGGTGCCTCACCAGAAGAAGTAGAAAGCACCACCTGAGCAGAAGCGTCCTGCTCAGAAATCGAGCACGGAGGTGAAAACGGTGAAGTTGAAGAACCAAGGAGAGGAGGAAAGAGAGCTTCAGTAAAATCAGGAGCACGCATGTCAGGCTCTGCACGAGAACCAGACGGGGGCGTATCAACAGGCACTGATGTAGACAACAATCCAGAAGAGGTTTCAGAAGAAGAGGAAGGTGCAGGACACTCTTTATAAAAATGACCTAGGCCTTTACACTTACTGCAGTGAAACTCAGTTAAGAGATCGATGTGTCTCAGTTGACCGTGACAATGGACAGTAAGTTGTATAGGTAAAGTTGCAGTATCGTCCTGGGAAGAAAAAATGACAGGCACCATGCGACGAGCACCAGAAATATGGCGATCCTCAAAGTCGTTGGGCGCTGCCGAGTAGGTTACGACGTCCCCGGCCACGCGACCAACAGATGATATAACGGAAAGGAGCATGACATTTGTAACTTCAGGTGGCACCTGGTAAAACGACACGTTAACCGGGCGCGGTATCACAGTATCTTTCTGTAAAAGAGAGGTCACATGGTCAGGTTGAGAAAGATAAACAACAATAGTCCGAGCCCGACGATAGAGATGAGTAATAGCAGACGGAGATAAAAGCTTCTTAACTGCCGTAGCATAAACTTTCAACTTGGTATCGGGAAGAGCTTGGAAGGTAGAAGAGTGACGACATCGTGAGTATGCAGTGCATCAGTAAAAGTCATAGTAGAAGCTGAATCAGAGGAGCTGTCTGACTGGGCAGCAGAAGAGGTGCCGAATGACGCACCGGAAGAGGGCAGTTGAACAGCGCCATGAGGAGAAATCAGTGTAGCGGCGCCAGCAGCAGCGTCTCCGGTTTCTTTTTTTTTTTTTTTTTTTTTTTTTTTTTTTGATTGGAGGTTTAACGACCACCGTGAGCAACTCAATGGGCTATAAGCAGTCGCCCGTCCCTAATTTAGGGTCACTGGTTCCAGGGAAGGGAGAGAGCCAGTGCCGTAAGACAAACACAACACCCATGCCTGACCGGGATTCGAACCCGGACCCCTTACGGACGAATGATCAGAGGCCAGCGCCTTAGACCACTGCGCCACCGGGGCGGCATCTCCGGTTTCAGCAAGAGTGGAAGTAGGGTTACCGAACATTACATCTCCACCGGAAGCCATCATTACTAATGGCGGCGCCCAGCAGTTCTTCTGGCCAGCTCGACCAGAAGGTAAATAAAGCTTGGAATAAAGAAAATATCGTACTTACGAATCGGAAAGTAGAAAAAAACGATGCACTAGACCTTTAGATACACGAAAAACACAAAATTAGAACTGGGAGGGCACTATAAACTGAACTTTAGGCACGAAAATAATCGGAGCTGATGCCAAGCACGGGAGGACCTGCTGTTGACATTATGGTACCAAATACCACAGGATACCTTTCGCCCCCTTATCGAATCGATGCCTTGCCTAGAGGCCGCTGTTTTGCAGGCTAAAGGGGGTCCTACAGCTTATTAGGTATAATGTAATGGGTCATCGGTGTATATATTATTTTACTGTAGGAAACTTCGTAGAAAATACATATTTTTGAGGAAATCATGAAACCGAAGTTTATGTTGCTGAAGGTTATGCCAGTTGTTGCTTATCTGTCCTCTAAAGTGACACGCTTGTTATAATCCTTTCACAGGCTGTATTCTCTACGAAACTAGTTCAGATTTCACATGTTGTTCCTACACGACAAATGTACAGGCTCGAAAGCCTGTGGACACCATCAACTCTCGAGGCTGGTTGTCAGATCCGACTCTGCTGGATTCCCCGCCATGTAGGGATTCCGGGGAAAAAGTCTACTGATGCCGCTGCTAGGTCTGTTTATTCGTTGGTGGTAACACCATTACCATTGTTTCACCAGGATTTGAGTTTTCTTATTCTCGAACATATAAATAGCAAGTGAATGTGGCAGAATGAGTGGAACCAAGAGGTGGAAAACAAACTGCATCGTATCATGGTAGTTCTGGCTGTCTGCACTTCACCCTTTTGCTGGAACCGTAGGGGAAAGTTGTACTGATAGGTCTCAGCATAGCGGATTGCAGTTTTACTCACCACTATTTGCTGTGCAGCAACACTGCCTCGATGTGTGAGACGTGGTATATACCTCTAACTATTGTGCATATTTTATGTTTGTGTCGTCTTTTTGTTCTTGAACGTGCTCGCTTCTTGCTATTACCAACTGTACCAGATGACTTAGAAACCCTGAGTCAACTTTATAATGATCATTCCCAGCAAAAACAGTCTTACTGCTGGGCCATTGCTCTGGGCCATTGCTCTGGGCAGGGCCATTGCACTGGGCTATTGCTGGCAGCCAGCAATGGTCCAGCACTATGCTGCCGCTGACGAACAGGCAATAAAATGTCCGGGCGGCCAGCAGAAGGGCCAGCAGTTGAGGCCAACAGTTGGCACCCCCCATCAGTTGTCATTTGCCACAACAGGGCCATCAGTTATCCATCACAGGCAGTAGCTGCCACTTCAGCGGCCCTGCAAGCACGTGCCATAAGTGATGGCTAGCCTAATGTGGTCCGCTAGTTTCCCGGTAGTGGCAGCCGGCAATCACATGACGTAACTGATGGTTTGCTGAATCTTGTCCGCCAATTTCCCAGTAGTAGCCATAAAAAAAATTAAAATCGAGGATAGCCGCAGTTTCATTCAAGCACCCGCTGGTGCGTGGCAAATTAGTCCAGTCGGTAGAGAGCTCGCCTCCCACGCTGACAGACCTGGATCGTATCCATTCAGATGCAAAAGGATATTATTCCGGTCTGTAGAGAAAATTTCCCCAGCGCAGTGCTATAATTCACAAGTTTCGTAAGGGAAGAAAAAAAGTTGTAGCTTTGGGAAACTGCGGTCATCCTGGATTTTTTTTTTTTATGGCTACTACTGGGAAATTGGCGGACAAGATTCGGCAAGCCATCAGTTACGTCACGTGGTTGCCGGGCAAACTGGCGGACCATATTGGGCAAGCCATCATTTCTGGCACGTGCTTGCAGGGCCGCTGAAGGGCCACTTGCAGCAGCTACTGTCTGTGATGGATAACTGATGGCCCTGTTGTGGCATATGACAACTGATGGGGTGCCAACTGTTGGCCAGCTGATGGCCTGAACCGCTGGCCCTTCTTCTTGCCGCCCGGACATTTTATTGACGGTTCGGCAGCGGCAACATAGTGCTGGGCCAGCAAGAATGTTTTTGCTGGGCTTTCAAATAATTGATAAATTTTGTACGCGTATAATTCTTATTTTTCCCAACAAACGCTTTTTTAATGTGTTTCCAGAACAGTTGTTTCAAGCGGTTTCAAGTTATTTCTTGTTATTCATGAGAATGGAGTGAGTGTATTTCACGGCTTTGATCTAGTATTTCATGGCTTAATCTGATATCTTCGTCGACTTGGCATTTCATCAGGAAATTAATTCCCCTGTCAACATATGGCTTTTTTCTTAACATCCACTAAAATAACACGATGGCGATAGCGTCGTCTTCAACTAACTGGTACCACGAAATACACAGCACGCGCTGCAGGGCCATCAATGGCTCACCAACTCATGGCGCTGCCACCAACGGACCCCTCTGGGCCGTGAGTGGCAGATTTCAGCCAGCAGTGACCCATGACTGCAAGTTGGTGGCCAGCAGTTCCCAACACTTATGTTTTTGTTGGGTTGTGACGTATCTTCTGTGTTCTGATTTTTACGTTGTATCGTTTTTTATAGGCTGCTGTCTTTTGTCTACCATTAATACCATTTGCTGTGTTCTTCTTTTGTAACATACTTTTCGGTTATGTTTTAATGTTTTTGTTGCTCTTGTAAACCGTGGGACTTGGCGCTCTTTGGCCAGTAGGACATCAGTCCGACTGGCCAAAGAGCGCCAAGTCCCACGGTTTACAAGGGCAACTTGGGATTTCACCCGCTTTGACCTCTTGCGCCATTAAACTTCAACCAACCACCATGGACTCAGTCAGTGGGAATCAGGAAGTCAGATTTAACGTTCCTGCGACGGCTGAGAACGGGTCTGTTGATTTTCAAAATATTTGTAATTACGCAGTTGTGTATAGTATATGAAATGAAGGAAATGGATGTTTCACCTGACTTTGTTGAAGGTTGAAAGTACGATCTTGGCAACAATACAATATTCTGTTCTTCATCTGTGGAAAGATGTGGCGCGTTAAGTTTCGATTTCAAGTGTTATGGTATCTGCAAAAAACAAAACTAAAAAAACCCTGGATTTTCTACTTATACACACATACATCATGAAGCTTTTCTTCTAGAAGTTTTCATCCCTTGATTACGTTTTGCGGAAGACGATTTTTGATGTCCGCAGGGAAAAGTGCGAGATTTTTCAGATACCGATAAAGAAATATCACAGCTTGATTATTTCTGTAATTGTCGAATAATAATAACTTCTACTTCAAAAGGAAAACAATCAAACACAATGTTTTACTTAATTTTTTAAGAACGTAGTGGCATTGGGTAACATTTAATGGCACGTATGTCTGTTGGCTTCCTCTTTTCTTTTCTTTTAGAGAACGATCTTGTTATAAATACAGCAGCTGAAGACGTTTTGTGTATTCATGTAAAATAACTAAGTCAATCGGCTGCCATTACGATAGGATATGTGTTGTAAGGCTGTTGTTTAATTCATGGATAAGCGTAATAGTTTGTGTTCAGCGCAGCACTAGGACGAGAATAAATTTGACCTTACGTGCGTGCATGACAGGCTCGTAGAGCAATTCCTGGAGGCAGTTTTTTAGGGCTTTGGATTGTCTGCTGATGTGTGAAATTCTCTCCATACGTTGGGGTGCTCAAGGCCGTTTATATTTTTGAAGAATTCGTGTAGGTAATGTAACAATATGAAGTCATCTGGGTTTCCAGATGATTGGTGATTTGCGCCCCTACGCTACGAACTGTTCTTCATGCTGCATTTGTGCATGCCTATTTTCATTCAAATATGTCACTTGTGCCGTAAAAGGCAAACAACGATACCTAATGTTTTGTGAGACCGGCTACCCAGAAATTACAGCAGTCCATTGTGTAGCCTTCTTCGAGGTAGAAATCACGAGTAACAGTTACATTTGACAAGTTCTGGGAGAAAACTCAACTGTAGTAACCTAAATAAATCCCTCATAATCATTCCAGCTAAGTTTCTCAGGTAAGAACAAAAGGCAACGGTGTTAGCTTCCAGGAATAAAGACTGCTTGTATTTAATTGATTTAGAATCAAGATGCTGTACTTATTTACATTTTGGAAAAGAGCCTACATATCTTTTTTCCAGCCCAGCTCCTGGTTTCTCTACGCAAGCTTTTATTTCTTTACCGTTCTCATTAATTTGGCTTCATTAAAAATAATGAATTAGTCATTAAATATAGTCCGACTGAAATACTCTTGCATTGTGTTTTTGCTTATTTTAAAGAGAATATTTATGAGGGTAAACCAAAGAATTTTTTTCGTGTAAGCTCGCACAAACTGACCTTCTAAAGCCACTAGCCATATCGCAATGCCTGGGAATGAAGTAAAAATAATACTCCGAGAGAGCTTTCTTTTCCTGTGCAACATTCAGTGAAAAAGAAAGGCAGCAGCACTTAATGATCACGAAAATACTGGGAGCCAGAGAGGCAGGCAGGTATGCTGCTGACACTTCAACCAAACAATGCCACTCATATAAGAAAGCAGAACAGAACATTGAGCAATGCTAGCCTGGGAGGTGAGTTTCCGGCAGTTTTCTCCCTTTATTTCCTGCAGCTCTCATTAATCGTAGAGAAGTCTTCATTTCTAACTCCCTACAAAATGATTGCGGTCACATTAGAAACAATTTCTTTCCTTTTTGTTCTTATTGGCAATTAGAGCACAGCAAAAAGAGAAAAATCTAATAAAACGAGTTCATCTCAGAAACATAGGCTTTCTAAGCGGATTCACTTTTATTATTCTGGATAACGCAAAATTTTTAGTTATGAATTTTTTATACATGTTTAATTTGGTGACGCCGTATATTTTTTTCATGTCTTATTCGTATATTTAACGAAGTGTTATAAGGATTGAAGAGAAAAAGCTACTATTCTTTTTTTTTTTTCATTTGAGTAATAATAAAACGCAAAAAAATTGTCTAAAGAAATTCAGTCTGATAATAAAAAAGAAAAATGAACTTATTAATTATTTTTACGATGTGAGTAGTTCCTCTTCAGGAAAGGATAGTTCCCAGTACAGACCCTTGTTGAAGGCTGTCGCTGAAGTAATGAATGGATGTAATATTCTGCATATGCAGTACAGCATGAGAATAGAAACAGTGACGTAACTAGCACTATGTGCTCCCCCCCACACACAAGGTTTTTTTTTTCTTTTATTATTATCATTGGTGGTTTAACGACCAACGTGAGCAACTCAATCGGCTGTAAGCAGTCGCCCGTCTCTAATTTAGGGCCACTGACTTCAGGGAAAGGAGAGAGAGAGAGAGAGAGAGAGAGAGAGAGAGCCAGTGCCGTAAGACAAAACAACATCCATTCCTCATCAGGATTCGAACCCGGACCCATCTCAGACGAATGATCAGAAACCAGCGCTTAGAGAGCACTGCGCCACCGAGGCGGCCAAGATTTACTTTAGCACCCCTAAAAAGCAAAATATTTTCGACGATTTTAAACACGAGGGAGGATGTGTTTTCCGCGGTGTGTGTGTGCGCGAGCAGGTGGTGGTGGGATAGTATGGTGTCAGGAAGACGGTAAGAGTGTCTAGAAAAGTAAAGGAAACGGGGGGGGGGGGGTCCTAGGGAGAGCCTTGTAGTTTTAACTTTTTAAGTAACTTTTGGAATATAAATACATAATGCAAGGTTATTAATCAGCCAATCAGGATTTACACGGTGTGCGGACCGATGTATGAACATGAATAGACACTTTATCGCAAGGAACGAATGCGGAAAATATATTTATATGGGTAAAGTTAATTATTATAAAAGACTTCAAATCGCCCATTTTACTTTCTCTTGTTTCTGAAGCGCTTGGTTTTTCAAAATGTCTGCTTTTAAACTTTAAACAGTTGACGTGCTTTTTTGCTCGCCGATACTGTGCTCTACTTGGGCACTTTTGTGGCATTTTGCAACTGGATGTTGTTCGCTTGTATATTAGTTTCCTCACAGTGAATGAGATTGATATACTTAATGTAAGGAAGAACCAACGTTTGTTTTGTCCAAAATTGAAATAAATAACTTGAAAAAATCGCCCTCTTAAACAAGGCAGATCTGCTGCTGCTGATGTGAGTAAATGTTGACGCCTGCGTGTACGTAGTCCAAGGTGACTGATTGTTTTCTCACATCTTCTACGGGGAAATCCCCATGTGGCCTTGCATTTTCCCTCAGCAGCGTGGAGAGAGGGCGATTGGAGAACGATCTTATTATTTACAGCCCATTGCAAAGAGATCCTATTACAACCCATAGCACAGCAATCGCATTACAACTCATTGCAGAGCAATCGCATTACAACTCATTGCAGAGCAATCGCATTACAACCCATTGCAGAGCAATCGCATTACAACCCATTGCAGAGCGATCGTATAATAACCCGGAGCCAAAAGTCCGAATAACTTCAATTTGTAGATCATCAGCACTGAACTCCTTAATAATTTTAGAAAATGCAATATCTTCCGCTTGAAGTTCGATTTCTTCCTTGACATTTTTTGAGGCAAAGCTAAAGATTTCTTAAAGAAAAATATGAATCTGTGGGTTAATTATTTGCTTGTTTATGCGTGCTCAGATTTTTTCATTAAACTATAACTATCAGCTGCATTATGCTCCTTCGTTACCTGCGCCCCCCTCCCGCAGGCGCCGCAGCTACGAGAGTGGTAGTTATGCCACTGAAAAGAAATAACTTTGGCTTTACTTTTGTGCACGAGAGATTCGCCTCGCCGACGGGTAATACAGCTGATTTTTCATAATTAACGTTGACGCCCGACGTGGTGTTCTTATGATGTTAACCTTACCACTTCGTAAAAAATCTGTATTTGGAAATCGATAACCCTGATTTATAGATCTATACTGCCCTATCGAGATACTCTGGGACCAACGGAATGAAAGATTGTCCTTGTACCGCAATTATTTTTGAAGTCCGGGATTCGTTGTTCCTCATTAAAAAGAAGTGCCCACTTCTAGCGGATTCGAAACTATCAAGCAAAGGCAGCACATACAAGAGCTTGACTGGTTTGTTGAAAGAGTAACAAACCTGGACACAAGGCTGCTGCTTGTTCTTCAGCCTCAAAAATCGTTTGTGTGTGTGTGTGTGTGTGTGTGTGTGTGTGTGTGTGTGTGTGTGTGTGTGTGTCAGGGTGCAAGATGTTATAATGGCAGTAAAAGAATTTCCACCGGATGACTGGGAACCAGCTCATGTGTCTGAGCAACATGAAGCACAGTATATGCTGAAAGATGTGTGAGTTCTTGTATCTGAAAACCGAGAAAGACAGTGTGTGCGAGAGACTAAAACAAGTTCCTGTTTCTGTTGGAAAAACGAGATTTAAGCAACGAAAAGCTACGAAGTATTTGACGAAGCGTAATTTGAGGCTCTGTGAAAGCTGCCATGTATACGCATGTGGGGTTATTGAATTCGACAGGATTACTCTTCCATAGAAGCTGAACCTTATGTTGTGAAAGTTTGTCTCTGGTGCAAATGAAGACAAACATTCTTATGATAATATTTAAATATTTTGTTATCACGCTATGATAATACTTAAACATTTGGTTATCACGCTATGATAATACTTAAACATTTGGTTATCACGCTATGATAATACTTAAACATTTGATTATCACTTCTTATGATGGTATCCAGTGGAAATATTTTTTCGGTTCTGTGATCTTACTGTTGGAACTTAAAGACGAAAATTAAATTCTTGGCCTCAAAAGTAGCCTTAGGCAATTGCTTCTGGACAAAATGAATTTCATCTACAATATTTGCTGCAATGAAGTACGCATTGTACATGCGGCTAAAGAGGTAACGAAGTTATGGGTTAATGTTCTAACAGTACGGTGAGCTGGCTTTCCAGCTGATAGGGCTTAGTCATCTCGAAAGTCCGAGCAGACCTTTGATACAAACATATTTTGTTCCAGTGCTATTTGCCAATTTCGGCCCTTGCGACAGGAAATTCAAGCACCGTGAGTCTGCTAGTTCTACCGGGAGACAAAATATACAGACATTCTGATCATAACACAGAAGATGTATGTAGCGTGGCTGTCCTACTCCACCGGAAGTTTCAAGGAAGAATCTCTAAAGGTTGAGTTTTCTTTACCTTTAGTTCCAGTAACAATGATGAATGTTGTAGTGTCAATATTAGTAACGAGATCTCGCTTTCAATGAGTATGACATTATCTCAGTCTGACTATACTTGATGGGATCTTTCCAGAGGCGGGGTTTTACCTAAATTCATAGGAAAATATTAGATTCTGAGAAAAAAAAAAGGGTTTTCTGTAGGGAAATGTGTAATCCTATATGCAAGGCAGTGACTTTATTCCCACAGACATTGTATTTTGAACTGTAATATGTAGCAACTGAAAAATGAATAAATGAAATGAAATGATATAGCTCACTGAGAGCTAGATAAAAAGGGTTTTCTGTAGGGAAATGTGTAATCCTATATGCAGGGTGGTGACTTTATTTCCATATAACTCACTGAGAGCTAGGTAAAAAGGGGTTTTCTGTAGGGAAATGTGTTATCCTATATGCAGGGCGGAAACTTTTTATGTCCGTATAGCTCACTGAGAGCTAGATAAAAAAAAAGCAGGAGATGATACAAAGATCAAAAGGCTCAGGTCGAATGTAGACTTCGTTTTGTGTATGTGTGTGTGTGTGTGAGTGCGCGCGCGTTCCTAAACAATTGTTTTAATCAGAGAATCATTCCGCTCATTGGGAAAGGAATAATTAAAGATAATATCTTTGATCCTGATTTTCACCCTTACTACGCGCGCTTTGAATCTTGACTTTCAAGTGGTGCAAATCCTTCGGAAATAGAAACGTAGTCCGATCAAAAATGCGAAGTTTTCAGTTAACGTATAATTGCGTACCAAAAAATTCTGTTATTGGTTCAGTTTGAAACTTTAATTACTGTGCAAGGATTTGTTTATACAGATATAAAACCTTTTAAAAATGGTTTACCATTTGCCAAATCCATAAATATTATTTTTCCGTTATATAGAAATACTTTACATCTTAATGGAAATTAAAAGTACATTAAGCATCTTCATGACAATAATATGTACTATTTTTTTCATTCAAAAGTTGGATTTCATTCTGATACGGAAATCTTCAAATTTAAACATTAGAAAAATAACTGAAAATTAGAAGTTCCGGAAAAACGCGTCATTTTGTTATACAATTTCAGCTCCAAACCAAGAGTTTTATGAATATGAAAGAAGACGTTGCATATTGATTCTCAAAGGAATTGAGAAAAGTAAATTCTTGGGCAAAAATACTTCCATTTATGAAGTCACTGCAGTTGAGGCTCATACTAATAGAGTGGAAGTTAAGCATATGACAAATTTACAAGCGATATATTTCATTAAAATAAGTTTTATTAAGCAACAATCTATCCAATTATTTTCTAATTGAAACATAGGACTCATAATTTTTTCTAAAATTTGCGTGAAGTTGTTTTTGTTAAGCAGTTTCCTTTTTAACAAAAACACTCAAACAATCGAACTTTCGTTCTCAAAAATTCTTCCGTACATCCTTCCAAAGCAGACGCGAGATCAAGTTTTTTTGCAAAGCTGTGTTTTATCCTGAGGATTGTCAATTCAGAATATTCCGAATCGAAATTTGGTACGATAGGGAAAGACTAGTAACCAATTCGCAGTTTGGTGGTTGGATCTTACTGGAGCCAAGACCACCAAATATAGGAGTTTTAAGGAGTTTGCGCCTAAACCGCGTTTGAAACATACTGATCCCATCCATAACTTTTCTTTGCAGAAGACTGGGTAAAACCGCTACTGAATGTAACTCAACTTTTTAGTCGCTCGAGTGCGTTGCCTTTTACTCGGGTTATCTTAATATTCATTGTGTAAAGATATGCGGCAAAATAGTTGATACTTTTCTACCGTGAGATGAGGAAATGTTTGCAAGTTGTTCCCGGTGGTTGACTGTTATTCTCAGGTTTTTTGATAAAAACGCATATATGTCCTAATACAAAATTCGATATATGTCCTAATACAAATTCGTTCTCATGAGACATTCTCAAGTTTTTTGATAAAAACGCATATTTGGTCCTAATACAAAATTCCGAGGATCTGCAGTCACTTTCCAGAGCGTTCGTGACTTCAACCAACAAATCGATGTCCGTCAGAATTTCCATTCGGTCAAGTATACAAACATAAATTACCTGAAAATAAGTTAGTGTGTCCGTTGGACGTAAATAAGACTGTTTTTCTGAAATGCTGAGTACCTAAGAAAATTGTTTCGTATGTGTTCTATTTTCAGGTCATATGTATTTTCGGGTGAAATTAGTTAAATTGATTGAATAATTTGACCTGAAAATACCTCAATTTATCAAGACTGGGAACATTCACAAAAGATGTGGTAAGTGTTTGTTAAAATCCTTTCTCATAAAGCTAAAGATCAGAAAGGTTTTTTTGGCACTGTGAGAGATTTTGCGTCGCTTACTTCTGAAAAGAAATGCTCTCTGCCTTAAATTTTGGTATTCTGGTATGAGCATTGCAGATACGAAGACAGATGTTCCTAATTAAGTACATATTTTAGCTCAAACGCAAGGGCGATTTATAACGATATGCTGTGCACTTGACGGTCTTGTTGCATCGGACACGAGATGAGATAATCTGACCGCATAATATAAAAGAACTGTTGGATTACGGGTACAGAAATCGATTTTCAACATAATACCAACTATTGTCCACCGCGGATATTCTATTAGGGTTATGCAAAAGTTTCCGTTAGTGGTCGCTGTAGGGGTCTAACCGGCCGGCGATCCGTGCTATCAGTTCGTACATGAAGTCATGCATGGCGTCAATGAAGTTCATTTGTGGCACTGTTTGTTATTCATGTTAAATTTAGGGGAAAATGCGAGTGAAGAATACGGTTCAATATGTCAAGCGTATGGCGAAACGGTTATGCGGGATGGGACGTGTCGAGAATGATTTGCCAGGTTTAAGAAAGGTGATCTAAGCTTGGAAGATAAGCCACGTGCAGGTAGACCGCAGGAACTCGCAGACGAGGAGCGAGAACCGCTGTTGCAAGAGGATGCCTCACAACCGTCCACACAACTAGAGAAACGTTTGAAAGTGGCTCAATCGATGATGGTACCGCATCTACAGGACTTGCGAAAGATCCAGAAGATTGGTAAGTGGGTTCCACATACTTTAATGGAGCGTAATATTAGCCAACGATTGGGCATCTGCATGTCGTTGCTGAAGTGGTTTCAAGGGGGAAATGTCTTGTGGAAGGTTGTCACCGGGGATGAAAAATGGGTCTATTGCGAAAACCCCATACGCAAGCGATCCTGGGTCGACCCAGGCCAGCCATCAACGTCCACTCTAAAACAGGATATCCACGGGGTAAAGGTGGTGTTGTGTGTGTGGTGAGATATGCACGGAGTGCTGTATTTCGAACTGTAGAAACCGGGCGAAACACTCACTGCACAACGATATAGCGATCAGTTGATGAAACTGAACGCCGCAATGGAGCAAAAACGCCCATGGACAGGTAAAGGACGCCGCCCAGTAATCATGTTCCAGAGGTGGAAAATTTCGTCACTGCGTTCTTTAGCTCAGGACCAGAGTCCTTGTATCACAGGGGAATTCATTTGTTGCCTGAAAAATGGCGAAAGGTCATTGATGCTAACGGCCAATATTTCGTTGAATAAATGTGTGCTGGTTTCCTGATTGTTCCTTTCTCTTTAAAACGGCGGAAACTTTTGCATACCCCCAATAGTAACACTTGATGTGATTTCGTCTTTTTCAGATGTTCAAAGAAGGGAAGTACAATGGATATATGTATTGCGCAACAGAGAAGAATTAGGGTATGATGATAAAAACATAAGTGGGCAAATCTAAGCAGATGAAGTAGAAGCCCGGAGACGGACAAGTGAACTAATTGATAGCATATTGAGCACCGCCTGGTAAAAAGGAAGACATGATTGAAGAGTTTACCTTAGACGTCATAAAGAAAAATGTTCGGCTCAGGGATTCTGAGCATGCGACTATACAACTTCAGTCGAACCTCTTTGAGCTGCTAACGTTTGTTTCATATGATTTTTGGAGGTATAAAGAGCCAATTGACTCTGCGTGTGGAGACTAAACTTGAACTCCGTCACATGGTAAAGATACAGGTAAACCATGTACAGACTCCTTTAAGGAAAACTAGTTTCGTGTCATTGCTATGTATGTTCTGGAGGAGAACAATTTTTCTGTACTTTGCATTGTTCAAGATTTTTATGTTTGTGCAACTGAAACTTTAACCACTGAATAGGATATTCCCTTCGCATTGTGGTTGCACTTAATCATCCGAGATTTGTCCGTGCCCACTACATAGTCAAAAACATCTCAGAGGTGGCAAGTCAATTTGGTTAGCCAGCAGCGTGTATACAGTAATTTTTCATGGGGAGTAAAATATTGAAAATTGCAAAGTTTATCCAACGATTTTTATTTAAAAGTGTGCCTTCATGTAAAAACCTTTGATAATAAAATAGTATGTACAGTAACTACATAAAAAAACGATAATTCACAATCACATATACTGTTTGTTATAAGTACAAATTTTTCATCTTATTCTTAGGTCTTAATTTCAGTTTGTAGAAAATAGAAAAGCTGATCTTCTAGGTTGTAAAGCAAAGCTGTTTACAGTTGCATCAATGAACTTTTCTTTGTAATCATCGTCATTATTTTTAAACAAATCCCTATGTACATTTATCAATGCTAAGTTGCTGAATCTGTTGTTGCTCATTGAACTTCTCAGCCAAGTCTTCAATCGTTATAACGTGCTGTTAAAAAAAACAAAAAACATATATCAGTAAAAACATTTTTTTTTATTAATTTCAGTAAGTAGCAAAAGTTTTTGGAAAAAAACATTGATCCAAGTCATGAATGGTTAAAATAAAATTCGGAAAAAAAAGCACTAACCTCAATGATTCTCTGCTGAAAAAGTTGTTGCTGGAAGAGTCAAAGCAACTGTTATGGCTGTTTTTATTGATGGGAAGTAAGCATCACTACAGGGTGATTCACTGAAAACTAACACATTTCATGTTCGTTTTATTTCAGCAGGAATAAATCGTAACGGCCTATGTTAGTGTCAAACGACGTGGGGTATCTGTGAGATTTCTCTATTCTCACGAGAGAGCGCTGCTGTGCAGCATGTGGTACTTGTCGCCGCCAGATTACCTCAGTCACTGTAAAGATGCAGAGTATGCTTCAGCAACGGGTATTCCTTGTGAAAACGTACTGGATTACAAACTTGATCACAGCTACGCAAAGGGCATACGCGGGATAATTTGGTATTCGCAAACCTCCCCAAAGAAACTCCATACTAGCACTTGTACGCAAGTTGGAAACAACAGGATCTCTTGTGAGTGAAACCGGCAAGCATCGTCGATCTGAACTACTGATAGTTGTTCTGGACGTTGAGGCACGACTGCAGCCGTCACCCCGGAAGTCATTACGGCGTCTGTCGCAGGAGACTGGGTACTCATGCTCCATGTAACAGAGAGCTGCTAAGAAAGCCGGGCTAAAGCCATATAGGTTGATGGCTGTTCATGAGTTGCTAGAACCAGAGAAGGGAAAACGAGTGCACTATTGTCGCTGGTTTCAGAACTTCATTGCTCAAAATCCTGGTATATTATCGATCACGTGGTTCCACTTATGTAGCTACCTCAATTCACAGAACACACGCATTTGAGCCGCAGAACACCCGCACGCCCTTCAGGAAGCGCCAATGCAACCACAAAATGGCGGAGTTTTGTGCGCAAAATCCGCTGAAAGAAGTGGGTCCAATTTTTTCAACGAGAGTGTCAACATTCCAGAGTATCAACGAATTTTCATGGACTTTGTTGAGCAATTGGATGACACAGAGCTGCGTCAAGGTTATTTTCAACAAAATGGCGCCACGTGCCATACATCAAATGAGTCCAAGGCGCTGATCCACAGTTTCTTTGAGGAACGGATACTTACCCGTAACTTGTGGCCGCCGATATCACCAGATTTGACAACACCAGATTTCTTTCTGTGAAGGTTTCTTAAGGAAAGAGTGTACTCAACACGCCTTCGGACATTAGACAAATTAAAGGAGACCATTACAGACAGTAGCGTCGCTAGGAATGATGGATTGGGGGGGCTAAGCCCCTAAGCCATCCGTTATATACATAACTTTTGAAATAATATATTCTTCAAAAACCACCCAGAAGCAAAGATGTGCAACTCGACAAAAGCTATCCAAAGTACCCTTATTTACCTCAGTTATTTATAAAACTGGAATAATATCGAACCTTATACATACAAGATTTTTCTTCTGTATCACAGGACAATTGTTGTCTGAAACTGAATTTGAATAAAATCGGCAATAAATAGAGCATTTTTGTCTGGAATGCATTTCTTGTGTGTTAGAGAGCTCCTGCACACAGTGACTACTTGGGTTAAAGACCGTTGTTTGACGCTGTTCCAAGAGAAGTATTTCGCGGTGCTATTTTTCTTAAAAAATCCATCCTAGTAGCTCTGAAAGTACAGCTTGCAGTGGACAAAAATAATCAACTGCACTTAATTGAGAAGATTGCATAGCAACACTGTTCTGTAAAAAAGAATCTATCATACGACAGTTCTCCACTCTCAACGCCCTATTCTATTTCCTGCCCGATGGCCAAATACATCCACCAATAAACTACTGTCACGAGAAATGCGCTAATACTCCACCGAAATCCCTTTACCCCGTGAAACAAACGCCTTCACTAAGTGGAAACTTCTGCCCTCTTTTATGCTGTTTTTATTACCCTAGTAACGATGCCGCCTTTTCACATGAATATTACAGTTTCCGACATGCTGTTGCAGTTGCTGTCGTACATCATTCCTTCAGTCCTTTGTCCTACTGCTGATTCTCAGGGTTTCGGATTTTCTTAGCTTGGGACTGATAGCACGTGCCTCCATGATACTCCCACCCACCTAAATCATTAAGTTGTTTGACGTATTCTTCCCTAATGGCGTAACTCCTGCAGAGACCAGGCGACGAGATTACCCCAACTAGAGTAATGTTATCTTAATGCTGTTGCTGTGACACCTGATCCCTCTCATCGGAAAAAAAGGGAATCGAAGGAAGAGGATTTGTTTGCTTTGACAACAAAATATTTTAGAAAATTAATATCTGCCTTTTTTTTAAGTGGAAAAATATTACATAGGTAAAGGTAAGCTAATACAAGAAAAGGTTTGTTTTGAATGGGAGGGCTTTACGCTTATTTGGGGGGAGGGGGGGGGCTTGAGCCTCTAAAAATTGATCTAACGACACCACTTGTTACAAACGAAATCAACGGCATTGGCAAGACGATGCTCCAACGAACAGCCAGGAACATAGAACGAAGTGTCCAGATGTGTCTGTCTTCGGGAAGGGAAGCTGACATTTTCAGCATTTGATATAATCGTAAATGTTATGTAAACTACCATAGATATGCTACATTTCAGATGGCACAACTCGCCGTTAGCTTTCTTCTTGTTCACATAAATCGATAATGAAATGTGTTAGTTTTATATGAATCACCCTTTATCATTTCCATATTGGTGTCTGCCTCAGGTACTTGTTGCCACATTTGATAACACGAATTTTATTATTTTTAATTGTCTAAGGTTTCCATACACCTCCTGAACATTTGTAGTCACTTCTACAAACTGAGCTACATTAAAATTTATAACTTTTTTTTTTTTGGTGCAGATAAAACAATGATTTTTTTTCTTCTCGTCAGAAAATCTTAGTTATTGATGCTATTACAAAGTCCAGGTATGGAATGTACAGTGCCTGCTTGAAATAATTCCTGACATTTTCCGTAGAGTAATTTGCACGATTCACCTGACGCACAGTTCGTCTTGTAACTTTCAGCTTCACAGTTATAGTTTCTGCTGTCTTTCTACAGTCTTCAAATATTTGCTCGAAAACTAAATCTGCATTTTGCTCGTCACTTTTTGGCATGGTCAAACGTTCATGTACATGTTTAGTAGCTTCCAATAAATCCACTGAAACTCCTTGTAGAATTGAAGTTATGGGTTCAAACTTTGGGAAATATTTAGCAATAATCTTAAGAGTAATTATGAATGATGAAGTCGACAGAGCTCAGAGGAGCTGATGTGCAGTCTGGTGAACTTTGCCATTAAATAACCCCCATGTTGTTGATCCATGTTCCAACCCTTCAATAACGGCTATAAAATTATCACTGAAATGACGAATACTTTTGTGCTTTTGTGTTCACTTTGTTGCACATAGTGTTTTAACATTTGTAGATCCGACTACATTCAGCCTAATAGCACTACCCTTAATAAATAGAATTGGCTCCTTTATTGTAGAAACTGTATTTCTTACGTCAGACAAATTAAGTCACCTATGACCAAATTTAATCTATGGCTGGAGAAGTGAAAAAAGTTAGCCATAGGAAATACACTTTGTATCATTGACTGAACAGTTGAAATATGTCCAGCCATTATGGAACGTCCATCGTATCCTTGTCCAACACATCGCCTCATGTCCAGTCCAATTTCTTCGCGTATATTCAAAATACACAGTCGAATGACGTTATTGTGACCATCTCATACTTTTGACGTCAACAGCGCGTAGCCAATGACAGAAGGCACGTGTCGTGAGCTGGCTTGGAGGGTATATAAGGTGTACTGTACGCATTCTAAAAATATATCAATCGTTGCTGTCATGGATAAAAGGAGCGATTTATCAGATTCGCAAAAGGGATGTTTATCGGCTTTCGGGACAAGGGTGGCAGTATTTATGAAACATCGCAGTTTGTAAACTGTTCGCGTGCTGTGTGGTTAAAGTGTATGGTGATTGGAGAAATTGCAACATTATGAATAAGCGATGTAGAAACTGCGGAGCACCACGTGCCATTGATGGGAGAGCTGGACGTCGGCTGCAAAGGTGCGTGCTGGCCGATTGACACGCTACAATGGAGCAACTCACTGGCCGAATGAACCAGAGGGCAGGGCTACCGGAAATGTGTCTAAAATGACAATTCAGCGAACTCTGCTGTGTATGTGGCTCCGATGCAGACGGATGGTCACTGCACCTATGCTAACGGAGGTGCATCGGCAGAAAAGGCTTATATTTGCACGGCAGTATTGGAATTAAGCCTCCGCTGATTGGCAAAGGATTACCTTCTCCGATGAGTCACGTTTTCTGCTTCATCGAACGGATGGACGAGAAACATCGGGGAACAAACACTTTACCCATTGCTAAAAGAACACAAGCTGGTGAGGGCAGCGTTATGGTCAGGAGAATGCTTTCGTGGAATTCTTTGGGTATACTCATACCTGTGGAAGGCACTATGGACTCAATTCATTATGAATCCATCCTTGCAGATCACGCACACCCATACAGGCTGATTGTCTTCCTTGGAGCGGATGAGATCTTCTAGCACGACAATGCGACGTGTCGCACAGCTAGAAATGTCAGAGAGTGGTTGGAAGAGCACGATGAATAATTCAAAGTACTTCCCTGGCCCCCTAATTCCCGAGACGTAAACCCAATTAGACATCTGTGGGGCCACATCGATCGTGTTGTTTGCTCTATGGATCCTCCAATACCCACCCTCCAGCATCTGTCGGATGACTGCAGTCAGCATGGCTCCACATACCTGTGAACACCTTCCAGCACCTTATTGAGTCACTCCCAGCCCGTCTAGCTGCTGTCCGCCTTGCACACGGCTGTTACTCTGGATATTAGCTGGTGGTCACAATAATGTTTATCGACCGTGTAGTTGCAGCAATATATTCTGTATTAAATTGATCAAAAGGGGAAAAGCCTTGGAAATATCCGTGTATGTCATTATTTTTAATAACTCCTACACAGACTGACAAGTGCTCCGTACCTTGGATGTTGGCATTTTCATCTGCTATTAACGAAAAGCACGGAGCTTTATTTATTTCAGAAACTGAATTTGTTCTTAGAGTTTTAAAACATATTTCTCGGAGTTAATTTTGAATCCTATGTGAAACATACTAGCATTTCTGCCTGATGCTTCAAAGAGCTGTTTCAGAAGATTTGTCCCATTCTCTACCCTGAACTGCAGCAAACTCTCATATACAGCAGACGTGTCATCTTTTCCTTTTAACGGCAGATCATGTAGAGCACACAACATAAAGGTTGACAGTATGTATCGCCTTCATGCAGCTATTCCCTGTTTTCAGCTATTTTTCTCTGATATGATGTATTAATTTGCTGTTCCACATTAACCGTTCTGTACACCTTTACACTGATGAAGTTTTTGGAAAGTTATGTGGCCACAGTATGCCATTTAGAATTCATGTGAGATCTTGCTGCTTTATGAAATTCCTTGTAGTTTTGATGTGGTTCTACAATAAATCTGTCTAGACAACTGCCGTGAAATTTAATCGGTCGAAAAAGCACACAATGGCGACAAAGAGCCATTCAAAATATTGGAATATAGGAACCAAGGATCCGTTTGCAACCATTCTACCTTGAGTGGACGAGAAACAATAACAATGTCATTTTTTAAATTATAAATTTTGCTTTTTTTTTTTGCTGTTGTCGCATTCTTTAACGCCATCAAGAGGTTTCTAGCCGTTGATAAATTCTACATCGCTGGTTTCAGAAACTACGTTAGAACTGACACTCACTCTTTTTGAAATATTTAGTTATATCCATACTTAAATCAAATTTCTGCATCAATGATAACAAAGCTAACAATGATGAACAAGAAAAGCAACTACACTTTCACAGTAAACATCACAGCCACAAGATGCAGGATATGAAGCGGTTGAGGTTAAACCCTAAAACCAAAGCGTTCCTGAATCCCGCTCATGAGATACGAGTCAGGCCGCGATATAGCATGAACTCTGAAGTGTTCTGCGCACCAAATTATAGAGGTCACTTCCTACGAACTACTACTGTTAATCTTAAAACTAATTATTAGCTTCCATTTTTATTTTACGATATCCAATAACACTAATTTGAATTATTTAACATTTTTATTTTTTAAAGACTAAATGGCAATTCCGTAGAAACCTCAGTAGCGGCAATTGCCATCATTGCCCACCCCTACCACCGCGGGCGCCCAAGCACCTACACACTAGCTAAAGAAGTAGTGCTAAAAGCTATTGTAAATCATAACGACAAACATTGTAAAGTTTTAAATGAATAAAAAACAAAAACGTTCAGTCACAGTAGATTTTTATTTTGTCGACTGCGGTTTCGCTTTGCCATGGACCAGCTTTATTGGATGAATGTCACACAAATATTTAAATGCTTCCTCGGTGGCGCAGGGGTATGAGTGATAGCTTCAGATCATTCATCCGAGATGGATGCGAATCCCGATGAGGCATGGATGTTGTGTTTGTCTTACGGCACTGGCTCTCTCTCTCTCTCTCTCTCTCTCTCTCTCTCTCTTCCCTGGAATCAGTGGCCCTAAATTAGGGACGGGCGACTGCTTATGGCTCATTGAGTTGCTCATGATGATCGTTAAACCCTCAAAAAATTATTAAATCGTTGTGCCTTTTTAATTGCTTCCGCAGTGAAGTTACTGTATTTCCATATTGTTGACAGATTGTAAAAAATCATGGTACCTTCAAAACAGCCGCGATTCAATGTGGCATGCATTCAACGGGGTGCAAGTATCGTTCTACAGGTATGTTCAACCAATAGGATGTAATAGCGCCAGTCAGTTACTAAGAGTTCATTGGAGGAGGATCTATGTTATTAATAGCTTTGTCTCATCCCGCATGTGATTAATTGGGTTAAGATCTGCAGATTTTGGTGGCCATTGATCACTCTGAAATCATTGTCGTGCTCCTAGAACCACAGAGCGACAATATCAGCCTTGTGGCATGGCGTATTATACTGGCGGAGGCAGCCCCTATCCATCAGAGGACGCCATACACATGTACGGATGTACCTGATGAGTAATGATAAGACACGTCGTGGCATCCTATTGCTGTTTCAATGGTACCAAGGATCCCAATGCCCACCATTAAAACAGACCAGAGACCATTACACCGTTTGCACCAACTCGTACAAGTAACGCTATGCAACTGAGATCCATCGATTCGTGCTGTGGACGCCATAATATGGCCCGTCCATTGGCGTATATTTACTGAAAACATTATTCATTAGACTAGCTAACTTTTTATGTTCTCAAAGTTCCAGTTTTGGTGTTTTTTGACCACTGCAGACGAATTTGTAGGTCTTTAACCCTTAACCATACACATGAAAAAAAAAAAAGACTTACAAAACTTTTGTCGTGGGGTCCCAGGTGTCGTTAAGGGTTAACAGAGACAACTGGTACAATAAGGAAACGTTTGCAATACTTTTGAGATGTTTTCACTAAACAGTCTTCATTGGAGCATTTATGTACTGCACAATATTACTGAAGTTCAAACTTACTTCAATAAGAAATAATAGTAGTTTTCAAATTATTATTGAATTAATAGATGAAATAATTTGCATTCCCCTCAGCATAGTAATAGAAAGAGCTTTAATCTTACCTTCGTGTATGAGAGGTTAGTAATCGATCAGTTGCAGCCAGGGGTGTTTTTAGAATGTGTCAAAGCCTAATGTGGCAAAGTTCTACTTTTATGGTTGGTCCCTCAATAACACTTACCTTAAAGCTGTATATGTAGGAGCAGGGCCGTAGCTAGGGGTGGGCCAGGCCGGGATGCGCTTTTCCTTTTGCCCGTCCTAGCGACTCACACAACAGTATACTGCCCGACATCTTTTACATCTTTTGCCCGATCACTTTATATCCTTCGCCCGATCTCAATCATCAGCCGCCCTTTCCAACTTGCTTGTCTGGCTACGGGCTGTGTAGGAGTGGATGACTCCGTTATTCTGTTATTCGCAGTGCGGTTCTGGACTACGCAGATATCTCGGAAGAAGGTTGAGAATATGCCTGTGTCAGAATTTTCTTTCTTCACGTCAAGGACTCATGAAGTGAATATACGCATGAGGAAGATTGATCCCAGTTTCTTGCAGATAAAGATATCCAAGAAGGATTACGTACACCATAGTTGTGAAAATGTGTCGAAAGTGTAGAAAGAAAATACCAACAGACTTGTGGTGTTGAGGCAGAAAGAAACCACCAAAGTTTACCACAATAAAAGGTTTATTATACATCGACTATAGTTTTGCAGAGCGCTTGGCTCGGTGAAACTATATTCTGATCGCCACGAAGAACTAAGTATATCGGAGGGCGTTTGGAAGTTTCTTTATCTAGTCACCATGAAATACAATGTATACCCAATGGTGTGATGCAAGTTCTTAAGTTCACTGTGGAAAACAGAAGACGAAAGACGTGAGTATCGTGAAACGGTAGTTGTTTGGGGTTCAGTGGGTGTGATGCTTGTTTGGATACGTTAAACTGCACAAGTGAGTTCGAAAGGATTTCAAAAGGTTTCATCTTCCGCCGATCCGGAGAATTTCTAGATGTGGAATAGCAAGCACACCAATCGTCAAGTAAATACGAGGCGTGAAGTGAATTGTAAAACATCTACGTAGCACAAATATTCCGATCATACGTATAATCCCACATTGCTAACTTCCTTTGGTTGTTATTTATTTTACAATACTTACTTTTTTAGGAAAAAAAAATATATTTCCATAGTCTGAAGAAACTTGCAATATGAGTTTTGTATTGCATCAATAAACCACAAGGAAGAAATACCAGAAATTATTCGGGATTGCTTGAGTTTGAAACTACGGAGAATAGCTGATGGATGGTTGTTTTTTTAGAGTTCTTCGAAATGTTATGTTTTCAAAAACCTTGGAGGTTATTTCGGCAGAGAAGTTTCCTAGCTGCTGATAAAAGAATCACTGCGACCATACCTTAAGCGCGCACACATTCTCAAATATTCTCTTGATTTTTCAGCTGCAAAAGAAAAAAGAATAAAAAACAGAAAAGAGCGGTTTTGTTATGCACGATGTTATTGCGCTTTTAAATAGACATCGATGCATCCATTTATTTATAGTTTACTCACATCAGACTTAATGCTTTTTGTGAACTAGGTTATGGGAAATTTCATACAAGCAGAAACAAAATTTGAATTGCTATTTGTACATACTGGAGCCTTTTGCTAAAACACCACTGATTTTACGCATGTTATTTTAGTGAAGGTTGCAAACAAGTGAGCATCAATAGAGAGGATAGTTGGAAACTGGATTCGAAGCAGAAAAAAAAGTGAATTTCTCCTTTAATTTTAATTCGGTATGTGATCCAACCAAGGCATGACTTGCTATCTTACTGGAAAATGGTCCTCTGCAAGAAAACCAAGAACACTTAGTATTTATCACGCGCGTCCACAGTGATAAGTTTCGATTGTAAATGAAATTCAGTATTTCCACTTTAAATGGCCAGGTCTATCGGCATAATGAGCTATAAATACTTAAAAAGCCGAACATCATACACTGAAAATTCATGTTCCTTCCACACACAGTCTGCAGAAACTACGAGCTATCTAGCAAATTATTTGATAAGGATTCTATTTCTCACCAACTATTACGATAGATTGTTTACGTGGCTACAATACTGATGCTCTTCTTGAATTTCTATAGCCTTCAGGGGTACACTTTCCTGATGTTTCACTTCAAGATAGAAATTCCAGTGAAATGTCTAACGTTGGCATATAAAAGACTTATACTTGTATCCTTGAGCACAAGGTTAACACACGTGACTGCATTTGAAAGCACGTAGAAGTAATTTAAACGCTCATGAGTTTTAAAAAAAGAATCCTCGGTCTTTAATGTCAGTGGCTTCCTGTTGTTCTCCGTTTCACTCCCTAACTAGATGTTCTTTGTAAATAAAAACACATAGTTGTATATTTTATTTCTTTAATTTGGTTATCGAAGCGTCGATCGGATTCGACTTACTGTTGAAGAGAGACAGTAAAAATAATATGACCGCAAACAGTACTTGGTAGCTGTCATTTTGCATATAGGCCACACACGAAACAATGGACTCCATCGCGCATGCGGCTATTAGTTCTTCTCGGATGATTTCAGCAGAGGGTTTCGTATATGAATCCAGTCAAGTGGGATCATAAATTCGGCAAGGAGAGAGTTAAACATTGACAAGATCACATACAGATATCAGAAAATATTTTCACAGATATAAGCATATGGATTATGATTATGGAGTAACACAATCTCTCTATATACACTGAAGTTCCAAAAGTCATGGGATAGCAGTATACAATCTGCCGTCGCATAAAGGCTTCAACTCATGCCACAATTTTTATCAGTTGAGATGTAATTTTGTGAGTCAGGTTGAACAACAGCCAGTAGGATTATGGCGAGCCGACGTGAATTATCGGAGTTTGAACGATGCATGGTGGTGGGGGCCAGACGGGATGGGACATTCAATTTCTGAAGTTGTGCGAACATTTACAATTCTTCGATCCACGGCGTTACATATGTACCGATAATACCTCATGGAAGGCATTACCACCCACCGTGGACAGCGCAGTAGCCGACCACGGGTGCTGAATGACCGTGACCAGCGACGTTTCACCAGGATTGTCCACGCTGACATACATGCGGCACTGGCTCAAATAACATTCAATGCAGGAGGTACCAGAGACATATCCATCAAGTCAGTGCAGCGTAAAGGGGTATGGGAGCAGAAGACCTACCAGAGTGCCTTTGTTAATTAACACCACGACATCGGACACCGCTCCACCTGGGCTCCTGAACACTGTAATTGTACTCTATAAAGTTGGCAGCATGTAGCGTGGTCCGATGAGTCACGCTACCAGCTATTGTGAGCTGATAGTATTGTTCGGTGTGGAGCAGACCCTATGAGGCCAAGGACACAAGCTGTCAAAAAGGCACTGTGCAAGCAGGTCGTGGTTCCATATATGTATGGGGTGTCTTTACGTGGCACGGTTTGGGTCTTCTGGTCCTCGTAAACACGTCATTAACGAGTAATCGCTTTGTTGCTCTACTGTGTGACCATTTGCAGCCCTTTATGGAATTCATGTACCCCAACAACGACGGGATTTTCCAGGCTGACAATGCACCATGTTATCGGGCCCAAGTTGTGCATAATTGGTACGAGGATCATTCTGGACAGTTCCGACGAATGGTGTAACCACCGAGTTCGCCTGACATGAGCCCAATAAAGTATTTATGGGACGTGGTGGAAGGTTCATTCGCATCCAGGATCCTGCACCTACAAATACCAGGGAAATGTGGGCGTCTGTTCAGACGGCATGGCTCAACATCTATCCAGAAGTCTTCCGGCCACTTGTGGAATCAATGCCACGTCGAGTTGCTACACGTCGCCTGTCTAGAGTAGGTCCTACAGGATACTAGGTATATCCCGTGACTTTTGGCACTTCAGTGTACATTTATTTATTTTTATCTGTCCCTCTGAGAAAAGTTGATGCAATGGCGTTCCGCTAAGGTAATGTGTTTTGAATTTGAGGAACTTTCCGAACGGAAAGTAGACTGAAATCAGTTATAACAGGTCATAAAAAAAATTGCTTGAATCGATTCTTGTAATGCTAAACCGAGTTCCTACGAAAGTGAACTGCGTCACCTTAATTACCGCGTTGTTTGAGGAGCGTGCATCTGATCCGTCGGCTGCGATGAATCCGGTTTCGAGTTTGAGAATAGGCCATGGATGGTGTGCTTTGCCTGATGGCGCTGTATCTTCTCTAGACCCAGTGGTCCTAAATTAGGAACGGGTGACTTCTTAGAGACCTTATATTTGCCCATGATGATTTTTAAACCACATAAAAAACAAAGTACAAAAAACTAACTGCGCTAACTCATTTCTTTCCGGAAATCTTGAAAAGAGAGGCTTTCCTCCGGAGATGACGAAAATTACACAGATTTTTACAATTTCAAAGTAATGTGATAACGGAAATAATTCTCATTAAAGTACATTTAAAAACTGACGAGTTATTGTTTGTCAATAAAGTTAAACCATATGGCAAAATGTGACGCACAGAGTCCGTTTACATGACTTCATCTCTTTATTCCCGTAAGGCCATGAATATATAGGCGAAAATAAGGGGTGAAAAATTGTGCACAGTAGAGTAGAACTTCGAACTTTAGTTTCCAATCTGGAAGCAAAATCCTTTAAGTACTCCATTGATTATCCATTCGGTGAAGCATGACATGAATACTACGCTGAAATTCCTAGTACTAACGCTTTCCTTCAGCGTATTCTGCGCTAAAAGGACTGTTGTTTCATTGGGAAAACCCCGAAAGAAAGCGAAAAGGAACTACATTGTATACATATTTTAAATACAAAATTTTGAGCATACGAAATATTTGGACTTGCATACCGTCTCATTATTTGGAGTTAATATTAACTTTTTCAGTATCTGATGCATTAAAATCAGAAAGCTTTAAAATGTTGTCAACAAAAATATCGATCTTTCAGAGGGGGGGGCGGTCAACCACCACCGTGAGTAGCTCGGTGTTCTAAAAGCAGTCGCTCTTCCCTAATTTAAAGTCACTAACTCCATGGAAGCGAGAGAGCCTGTGCCTTCATCCGAACACAACATCCATACCTCACCGGGGTTCCAACCCGGAGCCATCTTGAGCATCTGGTCAGAACCAGTGCTGAGACCACTGTGCCACTAGGGCGAGCGTATGTAATATTTATATTACACAATGTCACATAGTAGCAGAAGAAATTCGATATCTTTTTCTGATTTGTTTTTTTGATTTCTTAAAGTTCCAACTTTCTCAATTCCCCTTCCTTAACTAAGTGAACAATAACAACATTACACTACAGCACATGTATAGTAATGATGAAGTCATCGTTTAGACACAATGAACATTTTATTTTGAAATAAACTGCAGTTTTGCTGTGCTATGGCTCAGCTTCATTGATCCTCACATACGAGAAAAAAAAATTGGTTGTCTGCCATTCCTTACCTTCGTGTTTCTGCGCTCAGAAGGTTCGTCGTAAGCCTTCCGATGTTTCCTCACCATCGCTCTACGAGTCCAATTTCCATAGCAATAAATACATAAATAAATAGCCCCTTTTATACTTATGAATTTCGTGAAATGCGTATATGCTGAAATGAAAACTTCAAAAGAAGTTGACTTCCTTAAATGTATTGTAGCTCAAAGAGGTTACAATCCATCCATTAAAAGCAATGATCTTAAAAATTTTTGTAAACCGAAGCCAATTTTCACATTGATTCCTACTGCGCGCACTTTACGAGGGATTTTTTTCTATTCCATTTGCACCCGACACTGCCCTAAATTTTCAAAAATGCCTCAAACTAAATTTTAAGGTGATTTTCAAACCCGTGAAGAAAATGAATTTCTTCGGATCAAAAGATCGTAATGAAGACATAAATTCGTGGGCAATACATCAATCCATGTGAGTATGATCTGTCGTTTATTTGACAGACATGTAGGGTCTTCTTTTATCGATTTAAAGAACATAAGACTTAATGCGGAATTGTAAACTAAAGAAGTGTCGATAGATAAATACTCTCATAAAGATAATCATACATTTCTCTTTCAAAGAGTGAAGCTTATTGGCACATCAGATTTAACCATCAAAGATGTTTTGCCGTCCCGGTGGCACAGTGGTCTAAGCGCTGGCTTATGACCGTTCGTCCAAGTGGGTTCGAATCCCGGTGAGACATGGATGTTGTGTTTGTCTTACGGCACTGTCTGTCTCCCTTCCCTAGAGCCAATGGTCCTTAATTAGGGCAGGGCGACTGCTCATAGCCCATTGAGTTGCTCACAGTGGTCGTTAAAACCTCAACCAAAAAAATAAAAAATGTTTTGGAAGCTTTCCATATATATATATATAAATTATTCAAATTTATCAGCGACATGTCAACTATTTAATTTTTATCAAGCGCGTGGAAGCAACTGACAAAAATCCATACCCGCTGACACTGCTGATACTTTTATAGCGTTTTCAATACTTAGGTACTATTCTGACTGATAAATATGGGCCATAATAGCACAGCGAAACAGCAAGTCTGCAAAAAAGGTTTCATTCTTACTAAACTTTGATTTTATTTCTATATAACTTTATTATAAATCGTAGAGCACGTACATTATAATGATTTTGCTCTTGTATAACAGCAACATAGGGATCTTCGTACCAACGTTTTTATGAAATTGTTCCGATAAGGAGAATGTAATCGAGAGATCTGCCACGCTCTTTACAATATGATCTCCCTGAAGTGTCTGTGTGTTTTGAAATATTTCAATAGACATCAATAAGCGTTAAATACACTACGAGCGTAGGAGTTGCAAAAATATTCCTCCCAGATTCTTTTTTATTTAACTCACTGTGAAGATTTGCAAAACGAATTTTGAAGAACATTCCTTATCTACGGTGGAGAAAAAACGAAATTCTGGGCTCGCATCGAAGGATATTTTTCGGATGAAAGCTCCAGGACCAGAAATTGCTGTAACATATTTTTAATTTATTTTAATTGTGGTATAAACTTATAAGATTATGATTTTGGTCTCAATACCGAAAACACACTCTACGAAAAATTTTAGGCAAACATTCCATGTCAAGTTTAACAACGTACATTCATTCGTTTTTTCATATCCGCAACCCACGTCAGGAAGTTGGTCTCCACTCAGTTAACAACACGTTTCTTCCCATTATTCTTTTGCATAACAAGTTTATTCCCCAATTTACCCAAATCAGTGCTGCGACATACTCCTTGTAAGTAACTCATCTCTTCAGCACCCAAGTGATTCTTGTGCTGCTTCAGCAGAATTTAGATTCCTATATCATACACCAGAAGGAAGAGAACTGCCATTTCGGACAATCGCAGCCTTTCAAGACATTTCTCTCGATTGTTCATCATTCATGAAAAACCCACTCAATCGTTAATTAATTTTTTAACTTGTTTTCCCTGCTAAACTGACTACGTATATAAGTTCATTCACTGGATCTAATTTTTAACCGCTAAGACACACACCTGAACAATTCATCCGATAGCACTTCACCCAAGAACCATGATTTCAATTTTTTTTAATTCCTCTGTTTGCATTTTGTGCACACTTCACACACATTCTTTTAAAAGTATTTTGCCCCTCACCTCCAATATCACACAGCAAATCCATCATAATCATATAAAAGCTTCATACATAGAAACTCTCAGGATATAAACAAGAATTGCCTGCTCTTGTGAAACTTGTAACTTCTTGAAGATGAATGAGAAAACTTTCCTTCACACCTGCACTGAAGGGTAATTTATTTCAAAGCTTCTCTCATCTATTTGCACACAGGTTTTGGTATTTAGCATATACTTCCCTTTCACAATTAAAAAAGAAATGCACTTTTACCATAGTTTTCCAATAACTTCCACGGAGCAATCATTTTGTCATAAATCTTCTCCACATTCAGAAACCGATAAAAAAATTCTTAAAAATTGATACCCTTTTTAATAAGCATGCGCTACATGAAGGTTTGGTTAGTATAGACATAGTGTAACTTTTATATTAAACCAAATCATTCTGTACATCTCAAATTTTATCTAACATCACGCATTATAGAAGCAATAAAGATCAGCCGAAGTAGAACCAGTGACTCCAAGTTAGGGATAGGCCCTTATAGCCCACTGAGTTGCTCACGGTGGCTTTTCATTTTTCAAGCAAATTGACTTTCTTAAACTAATCTAAATTACCAAGCTTTTATCTTTCTTGTTTTTCAATTGTCCCACTCCGCCGTGCTTCTTATTATTCTACCTAGCTTTTAACTTGTTTTCTTTAATTACCTTGTGATTGGCGCTCTTTGGCCAGACCTGGCCCTTGCGCCATTAAAATACACCAACCAACCAACCAGCTCACCGTGGTCGTTGAATCACAAACCAAGAGAGAGAAATAAAAAAAGTCAGCGGAAAGTGATGGAATGACCTTTTGAGACCTGGAGAACTGATGCTGATTACGTATCCATGCTGGACTAGTCTGGCTGGTTCATATTAATTTAAAATGTCGGTTCAACAGAGACGGGGAATAAAAAAATGTGTTGTGGAATCTAGGTATACGGTAGGGAAACTTCCTCGTGAGAACACTCCAGCCCATTTAGCTAATGTTTCTCAACCTGTTGTCGCTCAGTTGAGCTAGCAGCGCTTAATTAGGGCCGTGTGACTGCTTATAGCTCTTTAGCGTTACTCGTGGTATTCCTTAAAATTGGGATAAAAATGTGCGAATATAATAAAACCGGCCCTTGGAGCTGTTTAATACAGCCGGAAAGATTTCTTATTTTTTTTGGAGTGTTTTAAACCGTGTGCTAACTACAGGAAATGCTCGGAGTTCTGAAGACATGTATTAAAATATAACTCCAGCTGGTTTCCAAAATCAGTTAGTCTTTATGAAAAAAATAGTTTTCCTGCAGAGCGTGAGAGATAATAAAAAATAAACGGCAGTTTTTATTTAGTTTCTTTAAAGGCATGCGAGAAAAATCTTCATCTATAAATTCGTTAAGTCCAGAAACATTTAAAATTCCGTCGCGAAAATAAAATACCCCAATGCCAGATACACCACTGTGTTATTCCAGTTAACTCGTTTGAACTATCTTTTGAACTCTAATAAAAACTCAAGAGCAATCTGTTTCAGAGAAAACCGAAATAACACGAGCAAGGCTGCTGCTGCGGAAGAGCGCTGCTCTTGCTTGCACTGATCCGCTCAGTCAGTCCATCTGGAGGAGTACCGCCAGTTCACGGTTATTTGATTTCATGAATATGCACATTGGGTGTATGAATAATCACGAGTTCGCACTGTCGGCACAAGCGTCAAGGCGGCACCCTTTGAAGACTAATAAGTCCAGGGACCCTGGGACTGGATATCAAAACCACGTTGGCGACATCTCTCGACACGGCCACACGCAACTTTCCTGAGAATATTAACTCCACGCGCAGATTAGACTAATTACAAGAGGCGAGGTTCGCCTTTCCGCGTTTAAAGAGCCGGCGTTTATGCATTTTTGTTTTCACTTCGAAGTACTTTATATGGTTTCTGCCGACGTGCTACCAACCGTCCTTATCTCCCATTACAAATTAAAACTTCCAGGTGTCTGTACGGAAAGAAATGTCAAAGAGAGAACGCATTATGGCTCGCATAAAAAACACTAAAATAATAATAAGAAAAAAACGAACTCAACAACCGGGAAGTAGGAACAGGCACAGACGAAGTTTTAAGAAGGCACACTACACGTGAAACGAAGGATTTTCTTGTCTTCCTCGGAAGGGCAAAGAAAGAAAAAGTTAAAAACGCATTGCAAATGTCAGGAAAAACAAAACAAAAAAAGCGGCAGCAAAATGACACTAGAAGTTTAAAGCTTGACAGAAAATAAGCCTGGGACAAGGAGAAACTACATCGAACTTTTTCAAAGGACAACAGGTTTTTCAGTCTTTCCTGGAATAGCGTATTTAAACCTAGAAATTTACATATTCATTTTAGTTACGCCTGGTGAGTGTCGCTGAGCCCGTTTGCTAGATAGTCCCACTAAAGACAAACTAACAGTAATTTACAATGAAGAATTCATATTAGCCTATCATCAACAAAGCAAACGGCAGCAAGGAAGTGCTAAACAATACTATATAACGAATAATACAAATTCAATCAACAGAAAAATTGACGTCACTAAATAAGCAATCTACAACAAGTCTTGCTAATAAAACTAGACCCAGTAACCAAAAAACCAGCTTTGTTGGCCGGGAAACCTGCAGCAAGCCCCAGTAACCAAAGTAATATTTTTTCAAAACAAAAAGCTTCACAAACCATGATATCTGCGAACAGCCTACTAATTCAAAACCTACGAGAGTAAACAGGCTTAATTGCTATACACAGAACACAAACTACCCTTTCCACTAAGCAACTTTTTGTAAGGTTGAACGAGCCTTTTTTCCGGAGGTTATTCAAAGCTCATAATAGTCTTCCACCCTTGATTCATTATTTCAGAACCAATACCCATTTACGATTTATTTATCTCAACATTTATTAACTAGACATTAGTAAACCATTTATCCAGCAATATCCATAATAAACATCATTCACGGAGATAAATAAAACGTAAATTTATTCGGCGATCTTAATGGTTGATCACAATACATCGATATGTTCTCGAGTCGGAGTCTAAAGCGTTAATTCTGGTTCTTCTTACATCGGGATCGATCGATCGATCGATCTATCAAATCTATCTATCTATCTATCTATCCATCCCTGCGGTTTCCTTTCATTCATTGTACCTATGGTCTTAAAATGGTTGCACAATGTACCCTGACTTACTTGCCATGACTCGTACCATTTGAGGCCAATCGCAGTCAAACAAGGTTTCCAACTGGTTATCATAAAGAGTTTCTTCTGGTCTGCCGCGTGTTTTACTTACGAGGATCACTTTGCGGGACTGGAATTTAGCAACCCGGTAATCGGTAAAAAAGTCCAGGTAAAAAGTCCGAGGAAATAAAGTCCGAGATGGGCGTTTTGATTGTCATCATGGGCTAACAAATAAGTCGATTTGACATACTGTTTGAATGTTGGGGGTCGGGGTGGGGGTGGGTGGGACATACTTTCATTATTTACCTAGTTTGGTGGGGTTGCCGGAAAACCGCAACACAGGAAAACTGCTACACGTTTTTCATTAAGGGCCCGGGCACAAAGTATTATTCCCCCGAGCAACACTTTGAGTGTGTGGCAGTTTTCCAAGTTTTCTAATTATGTTTTAGTTTTCCAAGGCGCCTAACGACGGGAAGGAGCTCCTTTGTTTGTCTGAATTTTCACGCCGGTTCATACCAGTTTAGGGTGACTGGCCACAAAAGTTCAACAGGAGGAAGGAGGGTATAAAGATTGCCGTACATTTCTTAAAACTACAGTGTTCGACGAAACAACAGAATTATACATGACTCATGCTGTGTTCAGAAAAGGACGATAAGGTGGGATTTTTTAATAACGCTGCACTTGTGCTTAGGCACTAAATATTTACATAACACGTCAAGTTTGTAACACTTCTGTTTTACTTAATTAATTCATAAGTAATTAATTTTACCTGGGCCTTTTTAACAGCTTTTAATCCGCCAACTTCATATTCATAACGTTTACGTATCAAATAAAATCAATAGCATTGCGCTTTTGCTTAGGCACTAAATATTAATTTATAAACCCCAGGCCTAGGAATTTTTAACAGTTTTTATTCTACCAATGTAATATTGACAGCATTTACATGTCAAATAAAGTTAATAATAATGCGCCTTAGGCACGAAATATTAATTCAAGAACCTAGGCCCTTTTACTAGTTTTTTTTTAACCAATGTCATATTCACAACGTTTACACAGCAAATCAAGTTAATAATATTGAGCGTTTACTTAGGCACGAAATATTAATTTATAGGCCCCACGCCTAGGCTTTTTTATTTGTTTTTACTCCACCGATGTCATATTCACAACGTTTACACAGCAAATCAAGTTAATAATATTGGCCGTTTACTTAGGCACGAAATATTAATTTATAGGCCCTAGGCTTAGGCCTTTTTAGTGGTTTTTATTCTACGGATGCCATATTCATAACGTTTACATATCAACTCAAGTTAATAATATTCCGCTTTTACTTAAGCACTAAATATTGTTTCATTGGCCCTTGGCTTAGGCTATTTTTAACAGTTTTTATTCTAACGATGTCATATTCATAACGTTTATGTATGAACTGAAGTTAACCATATTGCACTTTTACTTAGGCACTAGTTATTAATTTATTGGCCCTATGCCTAGTAATTAATATTGAATGCCTAAGTAAAAGCAAATGCTATTAACCTGACTTGGTACATAAACTTTATGAATATGACATCGGTAGAATAAAAAGTATTAAAGAGGCCAAGGCCTAGGGCCTATGAATTAATACTTAGTGCCTAAGTAAAAGCGCAATGCTATTAACTAAAGTTGATAAATAAACGTTATGAATATGGAGTCGACGGATTAAAAACCGTCAAAAAGGCCTAGGCCTAGGGCCTATAAATTAATATTTTGTGCCCAAGTAAAAGCGCAATATAATTAACTTTATTTGATGTGTAAACGTTGTGAATATGACATCGGTGGAGTAAAAACAAATAAAAAACCTAGGCGTGGGGCCTATAAATTAATATTTCGTGCCTAAGTAAACGCTCAATATTATTAACTTGATTTGCTGTGTAAACGTTGTGAATATGACATTGGTTAAATAAAAAACTAGTAAAAGGACCTAGGCTCTTGAATTAATATTTCGTGCCAAAGTAAAGGCGCGTTACTATTAACTTGATTTCACGTGTAAACGCTGTCAGTATTATATTGGTAGAATACAAACTGTTAAAAAGGCCTAGGGCCTATAAATTAATATTTAGTGCCTAAGCAAAAGCGCAATGCTATTGATTTTATTTGATACGTAAACGTTATGAATATGAAGTCGGCGGATTAAAAGCTGTTAAAAAGGCCCAGGTAAAATTAATTACTTATGAATTAATTAAGTAAAACAGAAGTGTTACAAACTTGACGTGTTATGTAAATATTTAGTGCCTAAGCACAAGTGCAGCGTTATTAAAAAATCCCACCTTATCGTCCTTTTCTGAACACAGCATGAGTCATGTATAATTCTGTTGTTTCGTCGAACACTGTAGTTTTAAGAAATGTACGGC
Source organism: Macrothele yani (assembly GCA_039090855.1). Taxonomy (NCBI): domain Eukaryota; kingdom Metazoa; phylum Arthropoda; class Arachnida; order Araneae; family Macrothelidae; genus Macrothele; species Macrothele yani. The sequence continues at coordinate 166,868,005 of CM077007.1, forward strand.
GATCTTTATACCCCCTTCCTCCTGTTGAACTTTTGTGGCCAGTCACCCTAAACTGGTATGAACCGGCGTGAAAATTCAGACAAACAAATGAGCTCCTTTCCGTCGTTAGGCGCCTTGGAAAACTAAAACAAATTAGGAAACTTGGAAAACTGCCACACATTCAAAGTGTTCCTCGAGGGAATAGCACTTTGTGCCCGGCCCCTTAATGAAAAACGTGTGGCAGTTTTCCTGTGTGGCGGATTTCCGTCAACCCCACCACACTAGGTAAATAATGAAAGCATGCCCTACCCACCCACCCACCCACCCCGACCCCAAACATTCAAACAGTATGTCAAATCGACTTATTAGTTAGCCCATGATGACAATCAAAACGCCCATCTCGGACTTTTTTCCCTCGGACTTTTTTCCCTCGGACTTTATTTCCTCGGACTTTTTTTCCTAGACTTTCTTTCCTGGACTTTTTTTCCGCGTATATCAACAGTCTCGGACTTTTTTCCTCGGACTTTTTTTCCTCTGACTTTTTTACCTAGATTCTGGCAACCCAACTTCGTTCACTGACGGTATCTTCACCAAATGTTGCATTGAAATTGCAAACTACCTCTGACGCAAGGTGTCCCGAAGTTTAAATCCTGTAAGATAACGTCACGAATTTGGCTCCGATCAATCGTCCTCTTCATTGTACCACAATTCCGTTGAAACTGACGAAATGACGAGTGCTTTTAAGCAGCCGCCTTGCCACTTTAAATCCTAAATTACATACCAACTGCACGAGACTGCAAAATGCGACATTTTATCTCCAACAACTGATTTTAGCTTTTGTTCATCTTCAATCTACGGTGCTCCCTAAACTTTATTTCTCCATGTTTCAGAATTCAACAAATTAAAAAAATTAAAAAACAAAATATGCTTTTCACTTTTATTATTAAACATGTAGCTTATTTTCATATACTTTATTAGGCAATCTAATAGGGTTTTTTTTTCTTGGAAAATGATGCTTTATGTTTTGCCTTAAACGGTACACCATAATTATTTAATTGATAATATCTTGCACTTCTCTTGAATATTTTCCTTCATTTAATTTTTTACGTTCAATTATTATCATTTTTCGAATAAATCTGTTAGATTTAATAACTAAAATAGTTCTGTCTTGTAAAGCTAAAGAAAGTATTGACATCTCTATTAGAATACCGTTTGTTAAAGCCAGATCTCGAAAACGTCCATATCGACATTATTTTCTTTGAAGTTCTATTAAATATTATTAAATACATCTGCAAATGGTCAGTTGGTTTTAATTTTACAATAGATAGTGCTCAAAATTCTGGAGGTACTTTTTAAATGTCTTTCATAAGCTTCATCGATATTCTTTAAGAACATATAAGTGTTTAGCAGTTTCAACATATGTATATAGAGATACATATTTTGGCAACCATTTACACCCAACATTTGTGTCACTAACATCGAACTCCTCATACTATTTGTTGAAATGATCAACTGCCGCCCCAGTTGCGCAGTGGTCTGTCTTCTGACCATTCGTCCAAAATAGGTCTGTGTTCGAATCCCGGTGTGGCTTGGATATTGTTTGTCTTACGGCACTGACTCTCGCCTTTTCAGGAACCAGCGGATCAAAATCAAGGAGAAGCGACTGCTTATAGCCAATTGAATTGCTCACGGTGTGGTCGTTAAACCCCCGAACAAACAAAAAAATAATAGTTGTTTTATATTCCAGAAATGCAAATTATTTGGTTCATCATAAATTGAATACGGGATTACACCGTACAATACAAATTTTGAAGATGACAATCCGTTTTTCGGAGTAAATTTATCTGCTTCTGCGGGCAATCACGGGATAGGATTTTTAACCTCCAGATTCGCCAAACATGAATGCCGATTGCTTCGACTAGCGAATCCTGTGATGGCTATATTCAAATTAATCAAAAACTTGAGACTTGGTCGTTCTGGGTGGTGTAGTGGTTAACAAACCCGGACGCTAACTGGGAGAAGCGGGTTCGATTCGCGCTCCAGGACGACAAAATTTTCAAGTTTTCGGATATTATCTGACTTACCATCCTTGTCATATTTAGACCAAAAAACGGACTGGCATCTTCAAAATTTGTGTTATTTCGCTTAATTTGTTCTGGTTCTGCACAGTATGAAAAGACCTTATAGATTGTGGTTCCTTAATAATATCGTTGCCTCTTCGTGCTCCCGCAGATTCAGAAGATTCGTGTTTGTTTGTTTTTTTAGATTTTTTTTTATTGTTTAACGACCGCCTTGAGCAACTCTAAGGTCTGTAAGAAGTCGCCCGTCCTTAATTTGCAGCACGCTGCCCCGGTGGTGTAGTGGTCGAAGCGCTGGATTCTGACTATTCGTACGAGATGGGTTTGGGTTCGAATCCCAGGTGAAGCATGGATGGTGTGTTTGTCTTACAGCACTTGTTCTTTCTCTTGCTGGAGTCAGTCGCCCTAAATTACAGACGGGCGACTACTTACAGCTCATTGCCGTTCAATCCTCTATGAAAAAAAAAGTTGGGGACACTGTTTTCAGGAAAGGGTAAGAGGCAGAGCTGTAAGAGAAACGCACCACCCATGCCACAACCGGGACTCGAACCCAATTCCACTCAGACGATATGGTATTGAAAGGGAACGTCAAAAACATTTCTCCAAACTTTGTTTCTTCATTCCGGATGTTATTTTTTAATTTTTTAGTAATAAATTCTTGATTTATAAATATCGAACCACAGCACAAAAATTAATTCACACCAGTCACACTTACTACTCACACAAGATGTGGAAGTTCTACCAAAGTAGATCCGCTGGTTAAAAGGATTCCTGACTACTGTCACAGTGCTGCAGAACGAATCCTCCGACGTCGAAGTGGGACGTACTACAGAGGTAAAGCACGTGTCGAGACTACAAATCTGCATCAATATATTCCGTCCGTGTAAGTTAGTTGGGAGAGCAACTTACTCCGACGTGCAGGACGGTCGCATTTGTTTGAGCTCCTGAGTTAAGACTAGATTGTTTGTTGATCTTGAGTTTTCGTTTGTTTCTTGCCAGCGTGAGTTGTACGTTGCTTGTTTTGTTTCCTTGCCTCACTAGTTGTGAGGCTGGGTGCCAGGAGTGCACCTTTAGCTTCTTTTATTTGTTTTTGTTGAGTGTTGCAAGCTGCAGCACTCCTGCTTTACACGGTTGTAGCCAAGCTGGCTACTGCCAATGTTCCTTTAAGCGCTACGTCTCAAGCTGAGATTTCTACTGCATGTATCGTGTCTTCGTCTTCGACTGCTTCTACCACCATGGCTGGAGTTCTGTCACACAGTAATCCCAAGCCTGTGACGAACGCGCTTCTGCCCACCCAAGTGTCGACAGCCGAATCGAATGTTCTCAGTGCCTCTCGTTCTTATGCCCATACTTTGGGCAGTGCTTCCACTTCCACGACCGCTACTACTTCGTCGCAACCAGCCTTTGCTCGAATTGATTCTGTTCTGAGGATTACGTTACCACCAGATAGTCCACAAGGTAAAGAACTTTCATCTGCTCTCTTATTAAGTGTGTTTATACCTTCTTTGCGTGACCCCCCCCCCTCCCTCTTTATTTGGATGCGGTTTCACAAGTCATTCCAGGTGAGAGTATTGTATCTATTATCCGCTTGGGAGGGGGTGTTGTAGTGCATTTTACACACCAAAAGCTGTGGACAAGGTCCTCGCTTTTGGCATTGATATTGGAGCTATTCATTTACAACCTATTGCTGCCTCTTAAAGACCAGTTACAGTCACCTTGTCCCCGGTTCCGACTGCAGTTACTGATACTTTATTACTGGATGCACTTTCCACCCTTGGTCGAGTTGTGGGGACAACGAAGTATTTGTCAGCTGCTGCCAGAGACTCGTCCCTGAAACATCTTCAGGGTGGACGTCGGCAATATCGAGTCATATTTCCGACCTCACAGGCTATTGTTAATCGCCCGACCAATCTTGAACTCGTCACTGAGGCTCGCACCTATATATTCCAGCTTTTTGCTGGTGTACAATGCTTCCGATGTAAGGGCGAGGGTCACCGTGCTTCAGCGTTCCCTCACAATACTTTAGGTGCTGGAACCAGTTCCTCAACTGCTGTTTATCCCGGAATCTCCGGCCTCCGCCCAAGCGGCTGACGTGCCGGCCTCCGCCCAAGCGGCTGACGTGTCGGCCTCTTCACTGCAAGACACTATATCTCTACCACAACCTATTCCTGTGACTCTTGCCCCGGTTATCGGCCCTCTTCCAACTGTCGATGTTCCGCCTGTTCTGATGCCTACTGCTGTGGATCCTATTCAGTATCCTTCGATTCAGCAATCTCTGGAGATTTCTACCCCTAAGTCACAACGCAACAAGCGGCCCAGCTCACCTGCGGTGTCTACGCATTCTTCCCGGTCTTCTGAGCGTCTTCGCTCCAAGAAGCCGGCTAGTTATAAGTCAGGATTACCAAGTCCGTGTGTTCACCACTCTTCGTTGTCAACTGAAAACCGCTATGTGTGCCTTGAGGATGACGACACCATGAACGTTGTTACCTTGGAAGCTACCGAACCCCAGTTGGCTGATTCGGATGATCTTTCTCTGGTGCAAATTCGCTCAATGTTTGGCGAATTGGAAGTTCCTATGGCGCCTCTAACTGTCCTTGATCTCTTCGCCCTGGTTACTAAACCTCGGCGAGCGAAGCTTATCACTTTGCGGTGCATTAAATCTAAGATGTCTAAGCTTCCCGAAATAATTGCTCAATTGGTCCAACTTCAACAACTTTTGACTAATGTTATGTTGCCAGATGGGAAGGAGCTTTACGCTCGCCGTCTGGATTATTTAATTTTAATTTGTATTCTAAAGGCAGAGCTGGAGGGATGGTTGTAGCCCCCGGTGATGTCTGCACTACAGGTGATTAGCTTTAATTGGCGAGGCTTGGCGTCTTCCGCTGCGAATGCGTTGGTCTTCGGGGACGTTCGGTGCCTGGGAGCGCATATCATCCTGCTCCAAGAGACTAACTGTACCTCGGAGACCGCGTATTCTCGCTAGAGGCGCTGGCCCTATGTTTTTTTCTACAACTACCGAGCCCGTCTTGGCTCTGGTACGGCAATAGCGTTTCATTCTAATTTTTATACTCAAATTTCCGTTATTGTTGAGTTGCAGAGTCTGCTGAGCTCCTTTCAATGCATTTCTTTTACTTATTGTTCCTACCGTATTCATCTTGTTAATGTTCATGTTCCACAATCTACTGATGATGCTCTTATCCAGCATCTCACCTCCATTCTTTCTCTTTTTCCGTCCTCTGATGTTGTCCTAGTGGCCGGTGACTTTAACTGTACTATTCAACCTGGTTTTGATCGTGATGGCTCTTCTGAGAGTCGTCTCGATCTCTCCTCTCAACTTTCTCATCTTATTGCTAATTTTGGTCTTCTGGATGCCTTTTGTTTTCTTTACCCCCAAGCTCGTGTTTGTTCCTGGTTTCCCCCTGCCGCTTCACGTTGTGTTGCAACTCGTCTTGATCGCTTTTACGTATCTAGTTTCCTTCGTTCCTCCCTTGCTGAAGGTACTCACCATCCCTCTGTTTCTTCTGACCATCGCCCTTTTCTTTTACGTTTTTTCTTTCCTTTCTCTTCTGTCCCTTCCTCCCCGGTTTGGTCTCTGGACGATTGTTATTTGACTGATCCTGCCTTCATTGCCCAAATCTATTCGATTATTTCCTCTTCTGTCAGTTTGATTTCTTTATTTGTCGACCCAGCAGCTCTGTGACTCTCCACGAAACTTGATATTATTTCTTTTGCTCGCCAATTTTCCTTTTCTTCTCGTGTCCGACGACTTGCAGATCTTTCCATTACAGTTTCTTTCTCCTGCTGCTACATCTTATACCATTTACCAAACTCGCCTTCGTAATATTTTGACTTCCTTTGCTTCTTCGGCTCTTACTCGATTGAAATTTCCCAATTACGTTTTCACGATGATCCCTTTCACAACCTGAGGTTCCTCGAGGAACATCGTGCTAAAGGTAATACCCTCTCTTTTCTTTCGTTGCCGGACGGTTCTATTGTTACCGACCCCTTTAGCATTTGTGAGCTCACTTTTTCAGATTATTCTGAGCGCTTTTGCTCTCAGAACTTGCCTTCTGCGGTTAATTCCACTCTTATAAGTAATCTGCCTCAGGTTCCTTCCGGTTTTTCCGTAGCCTTGGATTCTCTTATTTCACCTTCAGAAGTTCGAGTTGTTATTTCCAGTATTAATGATCGATTCAAATGCCCCTGGTGCTGACGGTCTTTCACTTTCCTTCTGTAAGACCTTCCTTCCCGCCCTTCTTCCTCTTCTTGTTGCCTGCTATAATTCTATTTTCTCCTCTCCAGATTTCTGTTCTTCTGACTTTTCCTTTGCTCTTCTTCGACTTATTCCGAAATCTGGTAAACTTGGTCTCTTTTCTAACTGGCGTCCCATTTCTATACTAAACACCGATTATAAAATTTTCGCTAAAATTCTTGCTCTTCGACTTAATCCAGTTCTTCAACATTTAATCCATCCTGACCAGACTTATACTATCCCCTCCCGCTCCATTGCTCATAACATTTCTACCATTCGCAACTTGTACTCTCTGGCTTCCCGTCTATCCGAACCTCTTGCTATTTTCAATATTGATCAGAAACAGGCCATTGACTCCATTAACTATTCTTATTTCTTCGCCACCCTTCGTCATTTTGGTTTTCCTCTTATCTTTTATCAAGCTCTTATTAATCTGTATTCTCACTCCACTTTCCGAATTCGAACCTCTATCTTCATGACTGCTACCATTCCTTTCGCAAACGGGATTCGGCAGGGTTGCCCTCTGTCGGGTCAACTGTTTGCTCTTTGTTTTGAACCTCTGCTAAACCGTCTTCGATCTAATTTGCTTTCTGGTATTCCTCGTGGGGTTGCGTCCACGCGGCATCACTGTCGTTCTTTCTGCTTTATGCCGATGATCTGACGCTATTTCTCCGCAATGATGCTTCGTTTGGTGTTGCTCTTTGTATTTATCGTGACTTTGTTACCTTCTCTGTTTCTGAATTGAACTTGACCAAATCTGTCGGATTATGGGCTGGATCGTGGACGGCTCGCGGTGATCGCCCTTGGTGTGCCCGCTGGTCTTCCACGGCCATCAAACTCTTTGGGGTGCATGTCGGCTCTCCGGCGGCGATTGCTGCAGCCACATGGACTCCTTTGGTTCAGAAAATCAGTCACCGCCTTGGCTCTTTCCGTCGTTTTAAACCGTTCCTCTGTTTCTTCAGCAGAGCCGATCTCATTTCTAGTTTTCTTTTTCCGATTTTGACTCATACCTGGCTTGCTAATTCTCCACCTCCCATCTTTCTTCGTCAAGTCCAAAGGTTGTTCGTTGATTTCATCTGGGACGTCGCACAGAGGTCCGGATAGGAAAAAAGGCGGACAAAAATATTTGTGCGTCTTAAACGAAAGAAATTGTAGTGGGATAACTAAATATTCGTTTATTTAAGTGTTTTAATGAATTATAATTACTCACAGTACTGTAAGAAGGGTCCAGATATCCAGTCGGTCATTTGTCTTCTGAAGCAGATGTTTCACATTCGTCGTATTCTTCTCCCTCCTCCTGTTCATCGGATATTACCAATAGACCTAGCACTTCCGAAGGTAGTTTTATTTGTTTTTTCTTTGGTAGTCCTCCCAAGCTGGAATTTAATGGGTCAGAAGTTAACATTAACCTGCGAAAGAGGTCCAAATTGCTGTCTTGTGAAAGTTTTCGGGTAAAGCTTTCTCCAAATTTTCTCACATCTTTGTTTCTACATTCAATGGATTCTTCTGAAAGCTCTCCAATCGGTAAAATCGCTGCCTGCACAATTACGGACCCATGAACAAGAATTTTATGTACCGTGGGTGGCATATAGTACCAGGGATACAATCTCACGAATAATTGTGCTGTTTCCATGCAGTACATATTGAATTTCGTTGCATTTATTTCGTGGCCGCATGAAATTGCTGTCAAAATATTTCCAAAACGAGAAATCAAATTTTGGTCTACTCCAGTCACTTCGGAACTTATTTTGGGATTTGTAAAGAATCTTCTGGCGGTATTGCCGTCATTCGTGTTTCCATAGCCTGGTTTGGGGACATCTACAATAAGTCCTAGTCTATTCCTGAAGGAATATTAGACAATTCTTTTCCTTTTTTCCAGAAGCTCACGGGTTCCATCTTTCTTACTCGCTTTCCATTTCTTAAAATCTAAGCGGTAAGAGATATGCAGAATACACTCAAGAAAGCGTATATGGGCATGAAGAATAGACAGTCCAAATTCAAAGGAAGAGGTATCCTCTGGCACTTGTGCAACGTAATCTAACTTGTTCAGGTCCGACAATTTCGCGCCACATACGTAACATTTCATGCTTGATGACTGAGTCAGAGCCTTACATATTTTCCCATCAATCACTGACAATATGAGAGAATACTGTACTGTAACGTTGTCACTTCTTAATGGTTGTAAATTTTTAATTTGTTCGTTCATATATTCTCTTTTGCTTGGGCAACTGCAGGGGTTTCATGAAGCCACTGGAGACGAATAGGCCTACAAAAACGGGTTGATGATGGTCGTTCATTTTTCCATACGGAATCTTCCGTTTCACTGTCAACCATTCGTAAGGGAACGATAGATGTCATAAATAAATATTCATCACTACTGCCCCTTTTGAACCCATTTCTGCTTGTATTGGGAATGACCAGCGCTACCGTCGAAACCCCATTTACAATGTAAAATATAAGTTTTTTCGTTGTTAGACGGCTCACTTTCAGGTAGAAATGACAAAATTCGGGTAGCAGTATGGTCCAATAAATTCTGAACTTTCACTTCACATGCACTCTCACTAACACTTATATTGTGCGGATAAGTTGCGTCTTTTGCTTTCAGAATTGCATAATAACTTGGATATAAGTCATGATTGTGATTAATTGCCATTTTTCTAATAGACATATATTGATGTTTTGATAAATGTGTACTTACTATCATAGATAACGCTTCTTCTTCTGAGAGCTTCGTGGCTTGTTTTCTTTTCTTCAACCATGAGTCACGAATTTGTTTACCTCTGGTAGGTGTTGTTGTGGTCACTTCTTTTAATAATTTTGCTGCATTTTCGTCACCTACACCCCTCAAATTCATCACTGTGGCATATGAAAGCTGCGCAGCACCCACATTCTCCCTAGGATTTTGAATTTTCCGCCTCTTACCTCTTTCATTTAATTGCTGAAATACTTTCGAAGGACGTCCACAGTTTTCCGGAGAAGTGGAAGGAAAGGCTGTAAATGGTAATTCAATTTCTTGCTGTAACCAGTCTGAATATTTACGAAGAAACATGCTTTCGGTTCGGTGACATTTCTTCCAACGCTGATAGTATTTAAGAAAAAAGCTCATTTTTATTACGCTCTGTAGAGATTTTGTGCTCTGAATGTCCAAATTTAATTCAAATTTGTTCTTCGCATATTGCACAACACGTTCTTCTTGTAGCACACTGGTCTCATTATTCTTTTCTTTCATTTTCTCGTAAAGTTCTCGGCGACTAACATGTAAATTCATTTTTCACACACTATATTGTCGCACACTATTCACTGACCTGATACAAACAACAGCCCTCTGGAAACTGAAGAAATCAAGGGTCTGTGGTTTACCACCGACAAGCCACCCCTTGAGTAAACAAACATAAATTTCAGGAAGTGCTCAGCGCCCGCGAGTTGTATAGCGGGAGAACGCCGTCCTGATGTTAGCAGCTGGCTGCTTATAAATAACAGGGAAGCTTCACAAACAAAAGGTCATAGTTCACAGCATTGCAAGGTGTTGCAGATGAAACCTTCAGTGATAGACTTATAATTATCTACCAATATACATTTGTAAGTTTCGCGGTGGACATGTTTGGCCATTTTTTTTAAACTCTAAAAATATTTTTGTTTTTTCGGAAAATACGGGCATTCAAATTTGTATTTTTTATTAGTACTTAGAAACAAAAAACACTAAAAATTGTAATTGTGCCCTATATATAAGACCATAACACATTCACAAAAAATACACTTAATGTTTTATTTTGCATTGTTCAGTCAGAAACAATGTAAACAAAATCACCTACAGAATTGCAAAATTAATCAAGAAAGAGTTACAGCGCCTTTGAACTTAAGTATTGACCAGAACCATTGGAGTATACTTTCAAAAACACTTAGTCCTATCAGAATGACTACTGAAAATTATTATTAAGCGAATTGGGTGTTTAAAATATGAAGTTCGAAAAATTATTTTTGTCCGGGTTTTTAGCGATTCGGACCACTGTGCGTCGTCCATTGGGTGCACCGCTCTACACTTGCACTTCCTCTCTCTTTTGGTGGTCTTGCCCTTCCTGACCTTTTTCTAAAATCTGACGCTCACCGTGTTCGGCATTTTCTTCACGATTTTTGTCTTGCTCCGTCCTCTTCTCTTACATTATCGATACTTTATTCTTTCCCCGTAGTCCGTTCCTCACTTTTGCTGCTTTCATCCGCATGAATCTTTCCCCCCTCATCCCTGACCATTTTTTTTATTACTACCGATCCGTGTTTTCTCTTTGGCACTCCCTATGTCCTGTCAGTCTCCCCCCTTCTTCAACTAACGATCTTCTGGCAGAGCCCCCTTTTTCTCTTCCGCTCTCCCTCCTCTCACTACCTGCACTTCGCTACCTGGTTCGCCAGTGGCGTCGTGCGGGTTTCACAACTCGTTGATTCCTCGCTTCGCTGGAAATCTTTGGTGCACATTTCTTCCCCCTTGGTTGATACTGCCCAGCACCGTGCCCAACTTCGCTTGATCCATTCTACCCTTAAACGTCTTTATCCCTTACTCGTTAACTCATTTGGTTTTATTCCTTCTTATTCTGCGTCCCTCAGTCTTCCCTTTCTTGTTTATTTGAATGATTCTCCTATTCCAGTTCACTTGATTTCAGCTAAACTTATTTATCATCACTATCTTACTCATTTTATTTCGCCGCTTGCCATTTCTTCCGTTCCTACAGATGAGACTTCAAATACTTGGCTCGATGCGCATTCATCCTTGGCTTCACCCAAAGCAAAGGACATTCATTGGCTTCATCTCCATCGCCGGCTTTTAACCCCTCGTACCCTGCATCGTTTTCGCCATTTCTCTTTCCCTTTGTGTTTTTTTTTTTTGTTCTACACTTGGTGATGTCTCCCATTCATATGATTCTTGTTTGGTTCTTCAACCGTTGTTTTCCTTGATGGTTTCCCTTCTTTGTAAGGTCTGCCCTAGCTTTCTTTCTATGTTTCATTACTACTTCCTCCGTCACCATCACTCTTCTGCTAGTTCTCATAACCCAGTTTGTGCTCTTCTCATTCTGCAAGCAAATCTGACCATTTATTTATTTCATCATTTCTGTGTTCAGCGAGCTTCGCTCCGGCGTTACCACCCGGCCAGAGTCTTTTTGTGCCGCCGCTATCGTTCTTCAATAAAAGCTGTCCTTTAACTTGAGTATGATTTAGCTTCGTCTCGGCAGACGATTCCAGCCTTTTTTGCTACTTGGTCTCCGCATTTGCCGTGGTTTCATTTCAGCCACGGCAAGGTTGATTTGTTGTCATGAATCCTCCTTCTTCCCTTTTTCCTTTTGTTTCTGCTCTGACGACACCACTTGCGGTGTCGGTGCTCGTTGACTTTCTCTGGTGGTCTCTCTTCTGTCTTCCGTTTCTTCCTTCTTCCTTTCTATTTCTATTTGTTATTGCTTCCTGTTGATTTTTTTTAGTTCGTCCCCTTCCTTGCTCATTTGTTCTGCTTCTCACCTGTAGTGTGTTTTGGTCTTTTTGAGGCCATTTTGAGGTTTGTTGACCTGGGCTGTGAGTTAACACCTTTTAATTTGTATTGTGTTTTACTGAGTTGTCTCCTAGATTTATGAATTGTGCTACAATTGCGATTTCCGAATGTATGGTTTAATTTTTTTCTCGTATGTTTTTATTTTGTTTCTTGTGAAGTGTTTTTCTTTTGTTGCATGCTCTTTACCTTTGTGCGTTCTTTTTGGCGTGCAGTCGACTGACGTCGTTGGTCGACACACTTCATTTTTTATCTGCATTGAGTGATTTGAATGCTTTGCTTTCTTACTATGAGTATTTGCTTTATTTGTGTTACATTGCTACTTGTATAGTGTTGTATGATATTTGTTGTGCTGATTTTTATTTTCTCTCGGGTGCTTTTGTTTTTGTTTTATGTTTATGCTCTTTTTTTTTTTTTGCTGTTTGCAAGTGTGTAGTGTCTCCACTCAGTTTGGTCGGGTTGCTACTGTTTGCCTTTACTGTGATTGTACTAAGGATTTATCAGTTAATATGTTGACCCTCTTGTTCGCGTTTCGTCTTCCAAAGTTGCAGCCATTGCACTAAAAATTTGCAGGTTGTTTATGTTTAACGAAGATTGTTAGTGCTTGCACGGGTTTTTTCGTGATTACTCTTCTCAGTATGGTCTGATACTGCTTGAACCTTTGTACATGTCATTGTTATCTTTCCCGTTTTGTGTACCTTTGCTTCTACATACTAATTCTTCGAGAGAGCGTTTGCCCGATGCAATAGGCCAGCACTTTACCTTCGCAATGTGAATTCTTGCCTTTCTGTTTTATTGCTATTTGTTTTGTGTATTGTTATTATTGTGTTGAATTTCAAGCTCTTTTTCTCAGTTTTTTTCTTTGTTTAGTGTCTTGATATGTGTGCTAGCGTGTTGTGCTCTAGCTTGACGCTGTCGAGCTTTGTAATTGAATGCCCTTTCTTTACACTGAGATTGCACCGTGCTTGTGTTCCGCTATCTTACCGAGTGATGTTTACTAGTTTTCAACAACCCTTGCAACGTGTGGTTTTCCACACTTAATATTGCTTGTGTTTTTTCTACTGGGGATTATATGGTACAACCGGTTGTCTTTCTCGTTTGTGTGGATTTACTATGTAATTGCACTTGCACCTATTTCTGCATCTTGCGTTATGTTTTGTTCAGCCTGTTGTAATTTGTTCAGTGTTTTCCTGTAATGCCTTTTGCTGTGTTGTTAGTCCTGTTTTCCCCTTGTTTTAGTTAGTGTTCTTATCGTGTACCTTTGCGATTATTTTTTTTTTTGAAATCCGTCCGACTGGAGCAGTTGGTCCATGCGCCTCTTCAGGTGCTGTTGTCCAGTACTGTGTTTCTCCACAGCTTGACCTCTGCTCCTGGATTTCTTTTTTGTTTCAGTGTGTCAATTGTGTTGTTTTTTCCCCTGCATTTCTTTCCTTTTTGTCGACTTTTGAGTTGCATTGTTACATATTTTATTTACCTTTTGATTTCAAACAACACGTTTTGTGACTAGTGCCTTTTTATGCCTTTTTTGAGATGGTTTTATCGTGCTTTTATCTGTTCATCCTTTTATCAAGTCATCACTTTGTTTATTTTAATTTCTGTCACTAAGTTTTTTGGTTTGAGACATAACTGTTAGTCTCGTTGTGTATAGTGCTTTTATACCAATAAAGATATTTTGAACTCCGAAGTGAGGGGGCGCGATTTCGGTTTCCGTTACGGACAAATTTGCGTTTTCACAGAGATGACTAATTCGAGGCTAGGGAAAAACATGGTGGCGCAGTGGTCTAAGCGATGGCTACTGATCATTCGTCCGAGACGGGTCCGGGTTCGAATCCCGGTGAGGCATGGATGTTGTTTTTGTCTTACGGCACTGGCTCTTTCCCTTCCCTGAAGTGGCCCTAAATCAGGGATGAGCGACTGCTTATAGCCCATTGACTTGCTCACGGTGGTCGTTAAACCTCCAATAAAAAAAACAAAAAAACACCTGGTGATGACATGACTGCAGAGAAATGCCTCCAAACAATCAACTTCTTAACGATTTTCAAAATTTCGCCAAACATGTCATTGTTATGAAGGCAACAAAGACTACGAAACAGGTATACCATTATTTCGTTTTTGTTTTTCTCTTCTGTGTTTTTGTTTTTCTCTTCTGTGTTTTTGTTTTTCTCTTCTGTGTTTTTGTTTGAGGGTTTAGTGACAACCGTAAGTGGTTGCTAAACCCACAAACAAAAACAATCTCGCCATTCTATAGTCACTCTCTGTGTTGAACCTATTCAGACTGCACTGTGCTGAGCAGGTCCAACACAGGGAGAGACCGTATCATGATGAGATGAAAGATAAACCTCAACACTAAACTCGAACGTGGCAAGCTCATAAAACAAACAAAATGAACTGACATTACCAACCTTAACAAACATCATAATACCTTCAAATTGTAACTGAGGAACAGATTCTCTGCTTTGGAAAACCTAACATTGGAAGAAGTAGACATTTCTGAAGTCAACTGAAAACTAACCAAAGCTCTCATGGAAGCAGCAACAAAAATGAGTGGTACTAAGAACAAGTCGAATCATATGAAGAAAACATCAGGAAAAACAAAAATGCTGATGCAAAAGAGAAGGGAGATGAAGACAAATAAATATTGAACTTCCAAGTGGAATATACAGAGCTTATAATGAATAAAATTCTCCTGCTGGACGTGTAGTGCAGGAAAACTTTCGTTAAGTCACGTTAGGGTTATTGAAAGGTTACTTGACGTAGCTAAAGTGTGCTTAATCTTCAAAGTGCTAGAGTTTGTTTAGGTAAGACACGCACGTGGAATAAATTCCAAGAATATGGAATTTATTTTTACTCAGCGTTCCTCATTATCTTGAATATCAGTAATATAACTTCGGTTTTAGTACATTAGTACCTTCAAGGCTCCTTATTAGAGCGGTAAACACAATATACCCTGAACTTAACGTAAACACTCAATGAAATAGACTTAACGGCCAGACAGAGGTCTGACAATAAAATGAACTAAGAAAACGTACTCACGTTTAACATTTTATTGGGGAGCTCCTGGTATTACTCAAATACACACTCCGAAATAACACAACTACTGATAGCCCGAACTTTCGTACTATCGTAATATCGTAGAAAAGTAGGTAAATCGCATATCAATAATCAGGAAGAACCTATCACATATAAAACGAAGCTCTTTGGTATACTTGAGCGCGCCTATATATACTGCATACCACCACGTCATGACTTACACTCGTTGCCACATATAATTCAGCGGCAGAAACAACATCTCGTTAAGTGAGAAGATAATTTGCATAGGAAAATAAAATAACAAGAGATAGTAAAATCAAAAAGAAACTGAATCTAGAGTATACGTTACAAGCTATCCAAGACAGTACGAAAAAGTATCACTGAAGACATAAGGAAATTCAATTATGAACTAGAGAGAAAAGTAATTGAAAACAACAAAGCCATGAAGAAAGCAAAGGGGCATCTTAGTAAGGGAAGAAAATAGATTATGGCATTGAGAAAAGAAGATTCAACTGTAACAAGAAATAGAGATGAAAGTTTGACAAGAGTAAAATCTTTCTACTGAAAGGGATGATGCATCTACTCCAGACAGTATTAAAAGTAACAGCATCAAAGTCCCTCTAGTCCTCCCGGCAGAAGTTACTCATGCAATTAAGAACATGAAACGGGGAAAAAATCCAGGAGAAGATGGAAGTATCATAGACATTATACAAGCAGCAGGTGGAGAAATTGAAACTACACTCGCTCAAGTTTCCATTAGATGTCTCAGTGAAGGGAGGATTCCTGAGGATTGGACAATGCTACTATGATTCTGCTACGTAAAAAAGATGACATTGAGGATCTCAAGAACAACAGGCCTATCAGCTCCCTATCAGTGGTTTATAAAATCTTCACGACGGTTCTTTCACATCGCTTGAAGTTAACACTGGACATGGCTCAAACGAGGGAACAAGCTGGATTCAGGAGTGGCTACAGCACTATAGATCATATCCATGTATGGAGAGAACTAATTGAAAGAGCGAGGGAATATGAACTCCCTTTATGTATGGCTTTTATTGATTATTAAAAGGCTTTTCCTTCCGTGAACCCATCAGCAGTTACTATGGCTTCGAAATCCTGCAGTGTATTAAGATGCATACATTAGCGTCATTAATAACATCTATCAAAATGCAATTGCAAAGGTTCGGCTTTTTGAGGATACAGCACCAATAAAAACTGGAAAGGGAGTAAGACAAGGTGGCACGGTATCTCCCAAATTTTTCAATGCCACATTGCAAAATATCTTTCAATCATTGAACTGAGAAAACAAAGGGACAAAGATTAATGGAGATTATTTAACTTACCTTCGTTTTGTTGATGGTCATTTTTGTAAACCTCCCCTTCAGATCTGCAAAGTCTGATCCAGGAGCTTGCTGACAAAAGTAAAGAAGTGAGATAAAAAATGAACTCTCAAAAGAAAAAACGGATGTACAATGCTCTTACAAGAAAGGAAAATTTATCTATTGATGGAGGGAAGCTAGAGACAACCGACATCTGCATTTACCTTTGGACAGCAGATATCAAGTGAAGGTCACATTGAAGAGGAAATTAATCGGCGTATAAAACTAGGTTGGAGAGTTTTTGGGAAGAAATATGCAAAGAGCAATATGCAATTATGTCTTAAAAGAAAAGTGTTTAATCAATGCATCCTTCCAGTTCTTACTTATGGAGCGGAGACACGGACCTTAAATAAAAAAGACATACAAGTGCTGAACTGAAAAAAGAATAGAGATATTCTTGCTTGGTGTAAATAGGAATGATAAGGAGAGGAACTGGAAAACATCATGATCGATCAGGGTAAAATACCTCAAATGGCAATGGTTTTGGTAACTGTGGGCACCAGTGGTACCCAGTTTATTGTGATAATGGAATAACAGACATAGGTGATACCGCTGAAATTTGCAGTACAGAAAATATAAATGATAAAGTTCAGAGATATCCACAATGCAACACGAATCGAGATCATACATAATGAGCGCAAGACCATTTGCAAAGGGACATCGTTATTAGCAGAGTACAAAAAAAATTATGTACACAAATAAAAAAGAGTATTACCGCACAGCATACGACATGAAGCAATACAAGAAACATGATACTATTTGTATTAAGGGTTCGGGAAAACGCGAACCCAGAGGATCCAGCAACCACAAGGTGGGAAACGAAGCCGGAGAGAACTAAAAGTAATCGGTGTAGGGCAGAAAGCTAAAAGTCATCTGCGTGATGTGGTGAGAAAGCACAAAGAAGTTGCTCAGTGAGGTTCTGCAAGGAGGCGAGCCGGCGAGAGTAACGTCTCATGAAAACTTGGTACCTGGGATCTGTGACACACAATGATTTGAAAAATGACACATAAACTTCAAATTGCATCACTGCTGCACTCGGTCAATATCAGGTGATTGGATTATTTCTTCAGCACAAACAACTGTACAAGAAGGTTGAAAGAGGCATAAGAGTTGCTTTCTAGACAGAGGTCCAGGAACCGGAGGAATCACATCAAAGGCCTGTAAACTCAGCTGCAGAGATAGGATTCACAGGGCCAGAACGTAGATGCATACTGGTCGAAGAGTCATCAGGCGGAGAAACAGCTAAACTGGAAACATCGGGGACACTAGATAAGGCCGCAGAAGGAGTAATAGTAAGATATTTTACCTTTTTCTGTTTCACAGAGCCTGTGGAAGTTCCAGTCCGTTCCGAAGACTGAGTTGAGGCAGATCATCCGAAACGGGAGACGAGGAAACAGGTTCAGCTGAGGAATCGGTATGTATCCGACCAGTATCAGTGGACACTGAAATCCCAGCCGAGGCATTAGGAAGGTGCGGCAACAGAGAAATAGTAGACAAGTTCGTAGATGGAAATCCAATGTAAGAGAGACAAGGAGGAGAGCCAGGCGGCCGGAGTGCTGAAGCACCACTTGACACATCCAAGTCGGAAAACTCCGCCGTAGACACAGATCTGAAGTGGAAGACATCTCTGCTAACCCAGAAGGATGATGCACTACCGTAAGGTGCTGAAGAGGAGGAAAGGGATCACTGTTCTGGACTGGAAGGTGCGTCGGACGGAAAAACGGAGATGTCGCGGCAGGCAAACCACTGAAATAAGGTGTGGTAGAAGGACCCAAGTGATCGGCTGAGGGATGCGAGCAGGAGGAAAGACCACATCGGAATCGCTCACAAGAGGCCGTGGTGTGATCCTGTGTAAGACAGTGAGTACAGTAGTGAGTGGTGAAGGCCTTGAAACTGTACGTGCGTGATCCAATTTCAACAACAGCCTCTAAAGGGCAATCACCAAAGACTTTCTCAGTAGGAAAGATGACAAATAACTGACGGCGAGGTCCTGTAGCATGTGGAAATCAAATTCCACTTGGAGCGTCAGAAAGGCGACTAACCTTGCCAACAATTTTACAAACATGAGTGACAAGGAGAAGAAGCGCAGCTTTAGGCACTTCCTGTGAAACAGGATAGAACGCGATGTTTACTGGACGCTTGAAAAGAGGCAAAGGGATGAAATGATTCGTTCCAATAGAAATTCCGTGTGCAAGAAAAACGTCAACATTCTCTTTGCGCTGGAACTGCATTGAGATACCCCGTGGAATAAGAGAAATGCCGGCAATAGACGCTGATGACACACGACCCGAGAGGGCCTCCAGGTAGCGTGGCAAAGGAGTATTTAGTAAAGCATAAAAGAGCCCACTTCTATTCAGGATATTATGGAACTCGTGTTCAATCTGCGAATGTTCGTGACACATTGCTTTCACCATGTGATTAGATAGCTGAATAACGGTTGACGAGTGCAAGAGACCATCAGGTTGAGAAACTAACGTAGAAGCAGCGCCTCGCTGTTCTTTTGAGAAAAATTACATCTTCGGAAAAGAATTCTGTGCTAAGCCGGCTGGCACAGAAGGAAGTAAGGGAAGAGGAGCAGAGGCTGGAGGCAAGAGGCAAGGCAGCAGTGGCGCTGTACCCAGGGAGGTCACCGAGCAAAGGCAGACGCAGAAACAGGAGGCTCAGCCAAGTCCAGTGAGTACACCTGAGCAGGGTAACCAGGAAGCTGGGAAGGCACCAGAGCAAACGCATCTGAGGACAAGAGTACAGCAACATCCATGAACATAGGAAGTGTGTGGTGACGTGCGTCCACCACGCGCAGAGATAATAAGGATACACTGGAATCCGCCATATTGGCAGCTTTCAAACATAAACAAACGAGCTAACGTTATGAAAACGGAGGATTATGAGCAAAGACAAGGATAATATCGCCAGAAGAGTAGCTCAAAACGTGCACAATACCTTTAAGCAGACGGTGCACGCAACGGGTGAGAACGAGACGAGGTAAATTACACCATAATGTATAAAATGCAGGAGCCACCAAACACAACGTCCGACAAGAACGAGCAATGGGCTGGACATGTTGCCAAAAGAACGGACCACCGATGGATAACCAAAATTTTAGACTGAATTCCAAGGGAAAGGCCGCCCCAGTGGCGCAGTGGTCTAAGCACTGGCTTCTGATCATTCGTCCGAAAGGAGTCCGGGTTCGAATCCTGTGAGGCATGGATGTTGTTTGTCTTACGGCACTGACTCTCTCCCTTCCCTGTAACCAGTGACTCTAACTTAGGGACGGGAGACTGCTTATAACCCATTGAATTGCTCACGGTGGTCGTTAAACCTCCAATTAAAAAAAAAAAAAAAAGGAAAGCAGAAGACCCAGAAGAGGACCACATGAGAAATGAATGGATGAAATTCGAGAGCATGCAGGAGTGACATGGAGAAAACTGACTCAAGATCGAACGCTGTGGAAGAAACTTCCGGAGACCTTCATCCAGCAGTGGACTGATAATTGTTGACGATGAGATGATGATATATATATATGAAGTTTTATTTTTAGAAGTAATGATATGGAATTAAATGTATTTCGAAATAAATAATATGCATATTTGTGACCCTAATGGCAAAATCAGAAATAAACCAAGACGTATGAATTTGTTTAACAATTCAAACTCCCAAATGCAGAAGATTTTGCAAATCGGACTACTAAGTGCGGAAAATATGATGGCCACAGACAGATATAATGTTAGCAAGCATTTTTGTTTTTCAAAAGACTTGCATTCAAACTATTAAGAAATGTCTCAGTTGCCGTATTTCGCTAGTTTTCTTTGGACCCGACTGTACAGTTTTTTTACTGACACAACTCAGATGTATAGGGTCACAAAAACTAAGCTCACTGTTTTTGTTTACCGTGTAGTTACGACGATATTTAGACACTGAGAATGTGGGTGCAAGTGCCGAGTAATTCATAGATCTTGTTCATATGAGCAAGAGGTCTCCCCACCCCGTTAATGAGTGAAATCAGTTACTCACAATCAAGAGGCAATATTTTTTTGCCTTCGATGTTTGCAGTGTTGCGAAACTATAAACAGAGGTGAATCCCCTGCAATGCCTTTTGGGAAATTTAATCCATGAACTTTCTCACATTTTTTTTTTATTGAAGGTTTTACGACCACCGTCAGCAATTGAGTGGGTTATAAGCAGTCGTCCGTCCCTAATTTCGGCCACTGGCTGCAGGGAAGGGAGGGAACCAGTGTCGTGAGACAAACATAACATCCATGCCTCCCCGGGATTCGAACACGGATCCTACTGGGATGAATGGCCATAAGCCAGAGCTTAGACTACTGCGCCACCGAGGCGGCTACAATCTATTACACTGTGGCTTTAAAACAAAGAGTAGTCCTTCTTGCTTGCTGCCTGTAGTTTTTTGTTTGCTGTTCCAACAAAAGTCGTTTTGAATTACTACAGCAGGAAAAATTCCCTAACAGATGTTCCGTTTCGTACCAGGTTTGCAGTAGCGTTTTTAACATATATTGTTTATGTACAAAGCATCAGTTATAAATTACACTGCATTTTCAGCTCCATTCAGACCGTGTTTTTTTTTATTGCCTATTTCTTAAATGGATTTTGCCCAACTTAATTACTGTGAATTTTTCGCTAAAAGGTTAAAAGGCATGTCCCACATCAAACAGGATAATACGAACTATTTGCACGAGAGAAACCTTGTTCTCTAAGTCAGTGTTTCTCAAAGTGTGTTCTGTGGAACCCCGAGGTTACGCGACGGTTCTCCAGGGGTTCCGCAAGCAATTCGCAAAACATCTCCGAAATTTTCAAGAAAATCTGTGAATTTCATATTTTCTGATGACAGCCTTAACTAACCAATTTCCCACAGCCAATAAAAAATAGTTCAAGAAAATAATACACGTTCTGGAAGGTGTGATCAAGATAAAACTGTCAAATTTGAGAAAAGAAGAAAGTATGATCAGAGCTATATTAGTTTCGGATTTATGCACGCTGATGATAATTCGCAGTCTGTCACCTGCAGCAAAGTTTTTCATAATAGCTCAATGGCCTCTGCTAAACTGCGGCGCAATTTAAAGAGTACACATCTAGAGCTGAAAGTTAAAAATGTTGATTTTTTTGTACGCAAACATGATGAACTTTTAAAAGTGAAAAATGTTTTTTCATGCAGCACATATAATACATTGAATGAAAAAGCTACTGAGGTTTCCCTTTTAGTCAGCTATCAAATAGCACAAGCAGGTGAACCTTATACAATAACCGAGAATCTTATCAAGCCATGTGCTATTGTCATTGTTAAGTGCATGCTTGGTGAAAACTCGGCCAAAGAAATAGCGAAAATTCCGTTATCAAGCGATACAGTGTCTCTTCAAGTGAAGGAAATAGCACAGCCCCGAGGCGCAGTGGTCAAAGCAATTGCTTCTGTTCATTTCTCCAAGAGGGGTCCGGGTTCGCATTCCGGTGATAAATATAAAACAAACAATGGCTCATAAATATAAAACAAAAAATGTGATGAAATCACCCAGCATTTTTAAAAAGTCAATTATGGATTAAAAATCCATGTGTTATTAATGAAAAAACTCCATGCTTTTCATCTGATGGATATGAAAAATTTATTGATCTGATGTCGGATTTTTCAGTGACATCCCTTTATAAAAATATGCCAGTGGCAGAGTTTTGGTGCAGTTTGAAAGGGGAATATCCAGTATTATCGCAAAAAGCTGTGTCAGTATTCTTACCATTTGCGACAACCTGTCTTTGTGAAACGGGCTTTTCTGTGTATGCCTCAACAAAAACTAAGCACCGCAATAAGCTGGATGCAAAGCCCGGTATGAGATTACAACTTTCTTCGATAGAACCAAATTTTAAAGAACTATGTGGCAATAAAAAGCAAAGCTATTCAACAGATTAATATTTTTCATTAATGATTATTAGCAACATTGGCATAATAAATTTTATTAGCTCTACATTACCTTTTTGTAAGTATTATCCTTTTTATTGACTAATTGCTTATTTTTTCGTTTCATTTTTATTTCAAATAAGTGATACATAATTGGCATATAGGTATATTAATTTTAATGGTATTTGTGGAGGGGTTCTGTTGCTAGACATTGTATTAAAAAGGGTTCCATAGGATAAAAAGTTTGAGAACCTGAGAACCACTGCTCTAAGTCTTCAGTGATAGTTTCACCTAACGATACTAAGTCAACAATTTTGCATTTTATATTTTTCGCACGTAAGCACAATCACGTTGTATCATAGTTATACTTTAAAGGGCAATTATCGCAGCGTTTTGTTCACTTTGTCACATGAAAAGTGTGCAGAGTTGTCGTTTGTTATTTTAACAGTTCGAAAGTTCCCCACAGGGTCATTTCTGTTCTTATCGCACCCACTCAATTAAACCTCTTTCCCCTTCTGCAATTCCACCCGAAACGAGAAGATAAATGAAACCTCAAGTCTCTTGCTAGTACTCAGATCGGAAGTTTGCTTGCCACATGTTGCATGCATCCCATATTCCCGTACAGTATCCTGCCATGACGTAATTGCACGCAATGGTCATCCTTCACCTCATGCGTAGCGTCCTATCTGATCTCAAAAGTATCTCATCTTGCGCAGTATCCCCACCATCCTTAATCTGTCGGTTTGGTCATGGGGTGTTTGTTATCTCTTTCCGCTAAACGGTTTTGCTTTTCGGCGAGGCTTTCCATTGGACACGTGGGGGAGGCTCCAGGAATGTCTCATCCAACCAAGCGCCTGTGGATGAACAAGTCGCAATCTTGGTAATGACAAATTGCTCCAGCTGCTCCCTTTTTACCATAGCATCGTTCCCCCTCTCCACTAAGTCACTCTATGCGTGGGGCGGTGGTCTATGGCAGGAAAAAACCAAAAAGCAAGGAGAAAACTCTATCGTGTCCCTCCCAACTTGTTGTGTTGATTACCCGAAAGGCCACAAACTGGAATAATTTGGCAAAGTAATTAAGGGTACTAATCTCTTCTTGGAAAGTGATTTTTTATGGGGAAGAAAGGGCATCGCATAGTAAAATCTTACATTTTATACCAGGATGAACAGCACTGAAAACAGTTTTCAAAAACGTTTTTCGTGAGGGAATTTAAATAAGAAGATTCTTTTTTTACAGTTAAAGTGAAAGAAATTGAAAAATCCAGATTTGTTTTTCAGGTGCTCAACGGCTTTTGACATAAAATGCTTTGATTCATCTTTTTTGCTCCTTTAAAAACCATTTCTATTTTATGATAACCAGGTATCATTTTTTTAATTCTTTAATCTAGAATCAATTTTGCAAATCCCACAGCATAATATTAGTTGTTTTATGAAAATTAATAGGCTGTAGTCGTTTCTGTTGAAAATATATTCATGTGTGTGTGTGAGAGAGAGATGTATATATTTTCAAGTGTGTGTATGTGTGAGAGAAAGAGAGAGAAAGAATTGCATTACCCTTAAAATTTACGTATAAATTCGTTCACACAATGGAATACTCCATTTTAATCACAACACTTGTAAATCGAAATATTGCATAGGGTTTCGAAAATATTACAAAAAGTTTTTTCAGCACCACTGAAGAAAGGGGTTCTTTTAATAACGTTAGAATACCTCATCACCAGTTTCTGCAGACGTAAAATTACTGCGCTTTTTTCAGTGCGGTTATTGCTTTCCCGAAATTATAGTACTACACATTTCCGCTTCTATTTTTGCTTTCTCCGTCTCGATTAGAAATTCGAATGAAATGAGTATTGTTACTCGTGTATTAATGCTATCAGAGCTCATTTAACCATTTCAGGGAAATGACCGTATTAATTCATGCTAGTATTAATACAAATATTTAGTGCCTTTATTTTGCGGCCAGTGGTAGTAGATAAATTTTGCTCAACGACCAGTAACAGCCGATACTACCATGAATACGGGCTTAGCTATAATTTAATGGGCTAGTCTCGAGCTCCTAGTTAATTGTCGTTTCTTGTACTCATAGAAATCTTTTGCGGGGCAGATTTTGCTGCTTCGATTAGATAGATGGCCAGATAGTTTACTATCTAGTGCAGAATGAGCTCATATTCTACAATGTTAAAAATTTCGTGATAGGTTGCACCAAAAGGTGATGCCGCACCGCTTCTTTTTAGAAAAGAAACACTGTTCCGTGTTGAAAAACAAAATGTGGTGCAACCTTGTACTATAACGTGGTGAAAAGCTGAACCCCGTTGCTGGGTTTTGTTTGCAAACAACGATGGTGTATCTTTTCTCAAAAAGTGATACAGCTGGAATAGCACCACTTTTTGGTGCAACCTACCACAAAATTTTTAACAGTGTGCTCTTTTTTCGATCGCCTCAATTCCCTGAGCAAGAATGACTCAGCCGTCTCAAAGCTATCTATATATTTAAAACACAAGGCCGTTTCGCCAGCGCCAGCCACAGTCCGCCAGGGTCACTCACTGGAGCGATTTTCATGATTTTTTTTGATTTTTTTTTGTAAATGAAAGCTACTGACCCACAGATTTGTCATCGCTGATTTTTATTTTCATAGGTATTTTTTTTATGTTACCATGGCATTTTTTTAGTACAATCTCCCGTTTGCAATTCTGGCGTTTGTTCTCGCTTCAGTACTTGCAGCGCCATCTGCCTTTCTGCGGTGGTCGGACTTTGAACTAAATCCTCCGCTATCAACTATGTAGTTGTTCAAAGTAAAACGGAATGGCGGCGCCTTGGACTTTGCTTTCTATGTGAATGAGTTTAAAAGTTGTTTTGGTTTGTCATAGAACGACATGTTATCCCTATTCTCGTTCACGGCAACTATTTATTTCGTGCTGTTTCTCAGTGTTTATATAATAATGATGCACGACATTGTGAAATTCGTATACTAGTCGTTGAAAAAATTAAAAATGAATGGCAATATTACGAAAGTTTTGTTGTTGGTGGCCCATATGTCAAGAAAAAATTAAGTAACAGCTTTTTCAACCGTGCATGGCACGGATTACGTACTAGTTTACAATGATATTTCTACTAACACGCGCCTTGACAATAATACCGATTTTCACACATAAAAATTTTTCACTTCATATATTACTGTCTGACATTCTATTATTATAACAACAGGTTTTTGGATCAATTCATTCGCGACAGAAGGATCTAAAGGAATGTATAATATCTGGACCTAAAGTCACTCACTCACACACACACACACACACACACACACACACACACACACACACACACACACACATTGCCGTAGGAGAGAGGGATCTCAGCATCCCCTGCCAGGCAATCCACCCCCTCGGAAAATGAATGTTGTTGATAATACTCTGAACCTTAATGTTCGGTGGTTTATGAAAATTAATTTGTATTTTGTTATAAGCATGAATACGTTCTTGTTCATTCTTGTATTGCACGTTTTTAAAAAAAAAGCAAAATTGAAATGATGCAGCACGAAGGATGGATTACTCAAAAGAAATTCCTTCTCGATGAAAGAACAGCTGGTCACCGATTATCTCCACATGGACGCAGGGTTTGTTGGCGTTAAAGCACAGGGATGAGAGAAATGCCTTTTTTCCTCTTTTTTTTTCCGGAGAAACAAAATTTTAAATGACATTACCAGAAAAATAGAAAGGGAGGGAGAGGTGGGGCCTAATACCAAAAATCCTTGCAAAGAAAAAGTTTTTATGAAATAAGCAATTCAATTTTTGTGTCCAGTAAATAGGAGCTCGTTTTGTGCAAGAAATTCGATGAATAATGTCGTGTCACTATGCACTTGAATCATCCAGTTTTATTTTATTTTTACGTGCCAATAAATACCTATTTCGAAGCATTTTTTAAAGAAATGTAGACACCTGTAAAATTTTACTCATTGTATACCAAAATTAGTTCAGTGGCGATGGAATGATCGTGGCTTAAAGCCAAATAATGTAGGCTGGATGTCGATTCTTCGTCAGAAATTTCTTTGAGCGACGATATGGCATGAATCGAAAATGTATTCCGCATCCTCCTATTCAACTTGCACTCTGTCGTTAATTAGCGTTTATGGGGCTTCGATTGATGAGCATCATTCCATGAAGAATTCATTTCTCATATCGCAAAAGCTTTCGTCTACCTTCCTACTGTGGAAAGCTGCTCAGTTTCAAATATTCAGTGTAATGTCAACAGCCATTTTCCGCTGTCCTATTCTGTCTCTTGTATTTATAATGACATGTAGGCCTGTTAATGCATAACTGCAAACAGTTAGTCTGCTGTCCCCACATCCATTGCTTTAACTATCAGTCGACGCGCGGTGCACTGCACGTAATATGACGCCGCCTTTTATGTAATTGCAATTACGACCCTTGTGGCGTACGGAATTGGAAGATCTGCGATGAAGATGAACGTTATTTCCTATTCATTATCATTCAGGATCACCGGACAAATACTCTGCTTTGTTCCATATTCATAACCATAGACACACCATCTCCACAATTAGAAATTCAACAGCAAGTTCGTGTTGAGAGATCGTTTCCTGTGAAGTAATTGTCATAAATTTTCACGAAAAATCTTCATTAAAACATATATAATATTGATAAAGAATAATCTATCCAACCTCAGATTGTTCTTTTTACGGTCAGTTGGGGATTACAAATAGCATTTTGGATGAGAGATGAAGGTATTCAACTGCAGAATTTTTAATTGATATAGCTTTCAACAGCTCGGTATTGGAAATATTACTTCCTTTTGTTTGGGGGTTTAACGACTCCCCGTGAGCAACTCAACTGGCTGTAAGAAATAGCCCGCCCACTAATTCGTGGTCTCTGGTTCCGGGGAGGAGAGAGAGAGCCAAGAGAACAAAACGAACACGTCATTCATGTCTCACGCAGCATTCGAACCCGGACCTGTCAGGAACGAATGATTAGAAGCCGGCGATTTGCATCACTTACATTTTACCGATAGCATTCACCTGTGCGTTTTAAATGAAAAGCTTGAATTTTCAGCAACAAATGTTTGAAGAAGAAATAAAATTTTGTCAAAAATATTATTTCACTAAAATTCCTAGTTTCTTCATTCTGTGAAAGAAGTTTGGAAGTAGAAAGAAGAGGGAAATGTTGGGAAATGTATAAATTTGAGAAGACTTTGCAAGATGAGGGTAACTATTTTTTTTGTTCGGATTAAGAACTATGTTTCTGGTGTATATAGAAAAAGTGTAAAACAGGAAATAAAGAATTGCCAGATTTATTCGTATGCATGATAATTTCTTTTTGTATTTGATATAACGCAATTTCAAATTTATTCGGTTTAATTTTTCTGGGTGGACTGAAAACATTTGAATATACGGGGGAAATATAAGAACACTAGATTAGACATCATAGAAGTTAATGAACAATAATTCTTCACCATCGCATGCAGTCCTTTAAGCTCATTACTTTTCGGCGAAAAGAAGTGCCGTATTGAACTGTGTTCATATATAAAGGTAGTATGCGTGAACAGCAATATGGAGATGTGTTTTCGAATACCGCTCCAGGGTGATGAAATTATTGAGCTCTAGGAGAAATTGACTAAGTGTAAACAGTTCAGAAACCAATTTTCTAAGCCGAAAAATAAATGGAATAGGAATTCTGAAGACTGTTGTGAGAGCGGGAACGTTATCTATGCACGACAAATAATTAATTGAACATTATGCCGGTATATTCAGGAAGTCATACGTTAATGAACTAGGAATGGACATTATGTTTATATGTAATACCAAATTAATGTGTGTCAGATGGACGTATGATGAGAGCATCCATGTATGTATTTTTATTAACGGAACTTGGAATGTAGTCCATGTAGATGAAGAACATTGGATAGTTCTAGAACATTTCTTGAAGTTATTTGGATGCTAAAAAGAGAGCCGGAAATTCACACACTAGGAAAGGGAGACGCCTTTCTCGAGTAAGATAAAGATCTACCATTAAGTTAATGGTATCCGTCAGACATTGTTTAACGGAGGACAGACGCCAAGAAGTCTAGCTGTCTGCCCATCCGTATTGTATGTATGCAGGAAAGTGTATTGTGCTCACTGTGTCTGTCTTTTGCGGTAAGTTAAGCCTGTCTAAAGAACGTCGCCGACAGGGTACATCAAAATAGTCCGACGACCAGTGGAAAGACCAAAAGTCCGCTGACAGGATGGGTACGTCTAGCCGACGCGGGGAGCGAAAGCGCTGGTCACGATGACGTAGGTTGCGAGCGGAGAGAGAAGGAGTAAGATGCCCTTTGGCCAGGAAACAGAAGTTACGTACGCGCGGTGAGGAGGCGAAAGAGAGAGAGAGCGCCAAGCGATTTAGTTAATATGTCTGTTTTCGCGAAACGGAGAGGAGCAGGAGACGTTCCCGCAGACATAACTCCAAAGTTTTCGGGTGCGTTTGAACCCAGGCATAGGGGGTCCGGGATGTTCAGTCGTGCACTGTACGGTAACTGAATTTTTATCTTCTAAGTCAGCAATACTTGTTATATAGATCTCAGAAACGGAGACTCACAGATTGCATCAAATATCCGGAAGAGAATAACTTAACGAAACGACGAAGGCGAACATCTGAATCAGATTCCTGATTCAACGAGTAGATAGGAGATCACGAGAGATATAGGTTTTACCTCCATCGAGCAAGACTCTCTCTCAAGTTCAAGAGAAGCATGTTAGATAAAATAGGTGCCAAATTTTACGTTGGCCGATTACGAACTTTTTTACTGAATAACGGACATTTGATCTACAACCACGGAAAGCGTTTTCAACGGACATGCTTACTTGCAATCCTCAGGTATATTTTATTAAATTTTATCAAGTTTGAACCAGTCTTTCTGCATTACTTTTTGAAATTAGTAATTCTTATTGGAGTTTTCAGCAGTCTCGATCCCTGCTCCTGGTTCGCAGATATTCACTAAATACAAAAGCGGGGAGGATTTTGTCCGTTCACCCAATCTTAGTTTGGATAAGTTCTAAGGAACGAATCTAGTATTTCTATTGGCTGTGAGAGGGATTCTATAAAGTAGACGCCAGGGAAACATAATTTTGGGCATGTCCCCATAATGAGATGAGCACGCTCGGCCTCATTACTGTCTTATGTAAAGAAAATTCCTGTTGCACTGCTGTTCCTCCAGAGCTATAAATGACATATGCTGTATGCTTTTCTCTTTCAAGTAAGAGTACTAAAGAAAAGTCTGTAGGAAAATCTTTAGTACAGTGAGTACGTGAAAAAAAAGCAAAAAATAATCACTATTGTCAAGGGTATCCGACAGAAAGGGTTATTCCAAAAGGATTTTCATATCAGGTATGTTTTTACGAAGAGAAATATGTGCTGACGTTTTCTAGCAGAAAAACTGCTTATCAAGAAAAAGTAGGACATATAAGGTAATTATTTTTCATAGCGGGAACTACGCAATAGAAAAATAATTTTATAAATAAGACTTTTGGAAGAAGATATATAAAGTTTACCCATGCACTTTCCCAGGCGGGGAAACTGGACTGCCTAAAGTGGACTTTTTTTCGGGATTAAATGCCAATGTAAATAACACCAAGGGCTATCAGTTGTCGCCTGCCCCTAATTTGAGGGCACTGGTTAAAAGAAAGGGAGGTAGCCAGTGCTGTAAGAAAGAGCACATAACTCTTGCCTCATCCGGGGCTGAAATTTGGGACCGCTCGGACGAGAAGCCAACGCTCAGACCACTGCTCTACCTGATCCACTTAAAGTAGATAACGTTTACAATCTTTACCATAGCGAATGGTACACAGTGCAAGTATTTTTTCAATTGGGTTTTTAGAAGCGAAAATACAGCTGCAAACATTAATGCACCCTTACGCCGTCTAGCGTCAGACCTGTGCATCATAAAAAGTTCCAAAAAAAAAAAAATATTTCCCACAATAAATAGTTCCTACGTGAAAATAATCTTTCAGATCGGTATTTGTGAACCGCAGCTAAGGAGAAAATTGTAACCATTTACGCCCCTAACGGGAAAATTGTTTATTATTTTGTAAAGAGAATATGAAATCAACGTTTTGCGTAGTGAGTGGTACCTGGCCAAAGAATTTTTCGATTGGGCTTCATGACACTTAAACAGGAATGTTTGAATCAAAAATATGCAATTACGCGCTCGAATGAAGAAATGTACTATTTGCTGAAAATGCAACATCGTATGCGATCGGACTGAAACTCGCAGCAAAGGTAGGTCACGTGAGGAGGTACAAATGATTGCAACCGCAGCGTAGATGATTTGTTCCAGCAACGCCCACGTAGTGGACTCGCAGGAGTATAAAAGCAGAACGCAGAGGTCAAGTTGCCCGGTCCCGAACGATTCGTCCAACGACGATTGGTCCAATGCCGATTCGTCCAATGGTACGATTGGTCCAAAGGGACAATTGGTCCAATGCCGATTGGTCCAATGCCGATTGGTCCAATGTCCGATTGGTACAATGCCGATTCGTCCAATGGTACGATTGGTCCAATGATACGATTGGTACAATGCCGATTCGTCCAATGGTACGATTGGTCCAACGCCGATTCGTTAAATGGTATCATCTTACCAACGGTAAACTGTTTCATTTTCCAGAAAGGAATAAGGATTTAAATTATTCTGCTCATTATATCCTTTTGAAAGATCATTTCCGTATATTTGGTAATTGTAAACATTTTATATAAACCTGGTAAAAGGCACTCAATGGAGCATTTCTCAGCTGTTTGCAAAGCACCTAGGCACGGGTCTTTTTAGAATATTTTAAGTTAAAACTTAGATATTTGGTATTTGTAAACCTTTCATAAAACCTTATAAAAGGCACTCATCGTATCATTTATCAGGCCTTTATACAAGGCGCCTAGGCCGCGGGCCTTTTTAGAAGATTTTAAGTTTCGACCTAGATATTTGGTATTTGTATACATTTGATAAAACCTTATAAAAGGCATTCAACGGATCATTTCTCAGCTCTCTACTAAACACCTAGGCCGCGGGCCTTTTTGGAAGACTTTAAGTTACAACCTAGGTATTTCGTATTTGTAAATATTTTATAAAATCTAATAAAAGGCACTCATCGTATCATTTCTTAGCTCTTTACACGCACCTAGGCCTAGGCCTTTTAACACTTTTTATTCTGCTGATGTCATATTCTAAGGTGTAAGTAAAGTTAAAAATACTAGCATGACATTCGTAAGTTTTCTTGATAGGTAAACGTTATGAATCGGACATCGGTAGGATAAAAACTGTCAAAGGCATAGGTCTAGGGCCTGTGAATTAATATTTCGTGCTTAAGTAAAAACGCAATATTAACTTGATTTGATGGGTAAACATTATTAATCTGACATCGGTAGGATATAAACTGTTAAAAAGACCTAGGGCCTATGAATTAATATTTTGTGCTTAAGTAAAAGCGCAATATTATTAACTTGATTTAATATGTAAACATTGCTAATCTGACATCGGTAGAATAAAAACTGTTAAAAAGGCCTAGGCCTAGGTCTTAGGAATTAATATTTCGTGCTTAAGTAAAAGCGCAATATTATTATAAGTTGATTTAATATATAAACGTTATGAATATGACATCGGTAGAATACAAAGTGCTAAAAAGGCCTAGGCTTATATCCTATGAATTAATATTTCGTGCTTAAGTAAAAGCGCAATATTATTAATTTGATTTGATATGTAAACGTTATGGATATGA
The DNA here is from genome assembly GCA_039090855.1 of Macrothele yani. NCBI lineage: Eukaryota > Metazoa > Arthropoda > Arachnida > Araneae > Macrothelidae > Macrothele > Macrothele yani. The sequence continues at coordinate 166,899,900 of CM077007.1, forward strand.
CATCGCTAGAATAAAAATTGTGAAAAGGCCTCTGTCCGAACCCGACCAGAACGTTTTCATTGGCCAGTTGACGGAACCCCACTGCATGCTACAAACAGAAACGGAAAACTAGTATTTTATATTATTTCATGCAAAAGAGAAACATTGAAGTTAATTGAACGGCTCGTACATCAGTAAAAATCTGTAACCACAATATTACGCATGAAATGTAGCATTATTTTACATTCTTTGTACTACCGGCACTTTCGTATAACATCGGAGATAAAATCAGAACAGTTGAGATTTTTATAACATGAGTAGCACTTTGGACAGATAGGACGGAATTGGACCAATCGTCCATTGGACGAATCGGCATTGGACCAATCGTCCCATCGGACGAATCGGCATTGGACCAATCGTACCATTGGACCAAGCGTACCTTTGGACGAATCGTACCTTTGGACCAATTGTCCATTGGACGAATCGTCCCGTTGGACGAATCGGCATTGGACCAATCGTCGTTGGACAAATCGTACCAGACCCCAAGTTGCCATAGTCAATTCGGAGAAATAAAGGTAGTAATGTAGTGGTAGTAACTGAAAATGCCCCGCCGCAACAAGCAATACCCGTACGTACAGCTGACGGACTTTGAGGGTGGCACATTTGTTGGACTGCGTGTCGGCGGACTTTCCTTCCCCAACATCGACGCTCGTGTTAGACGAAACACGTGCATAGTAATAAGAATATGACGTCAGTGAAAAGAGGAAAGCCTGAAGCACCAGCATGAGGGATCTGGAGCCCGGCAAAGGACAAACGAATGGGAAGGCAGTTATCTCCACCGTATGGCGTTGGCGGACCGAGCATCCGCGTCCCGAGAGTTAGCACAACAGTGGAGGTCTATATGGCATCAAGTGTTGCCTGTAAGCTCAGTCCGACGCCGTTTGTTGCAAACAGGTCTTGTTGCTCGCCTTCCGTTGTTTCGACTTTCCTTGAACTGGCGTGATAAATGGCAGTGCATAGTGTTTTCCGACGAGTCGCGGTTCTGCCTAAGGATTCTTAATGGATATATCCTTGTACGGCGACACCGTGATGAACCGCTGCTGGAGAAATGCATTATGGTGCATCATACGGGACGAACAGTGGGCATTCTGATGTGGGGTTCTGTTGGGTTCCATTCACGTTCTCGCCTCCTACGCATTGCAGAAACCATTGCCCACCAGCGGTATATTGTCGAAGTTGTGGAGCTGAAGTGATGTCATATCTGCAGACTGTCGCAGGTGCCATCTTTCAACAGGAAAACGCTCAACCACGTCGTGTGGCGCAGAATATTTTGAAGCTCCTGGATGAATGACATGTGTCACGTATTCCTTAGATAGCACGTTTACCTGATTGGTCGCCCATTCAACAAGTGTGGGATATGGTTATTCAACGCCCAGCCTGTCAGGCTTGGCTGCCAATTACCCAAGATGAACTTGGGTTACCAATCGAGACAACATGGAATGAGCTTGCACAATGCGACATCCGGAACCTCTACCAGTGGACGGCACACCATGTACGAGCCGTTATTGCCGCTCATGGTGAGTGTACAAGATACTTAAAATTGTGTGTTTAGCATCACTTAATGGTCTGTGCTTCTGATCACTTACGTTCTATCAGAAGTCAATGTACCCTACAAATCTCGCTTCGATATCTCACGACTGTCTTAGTGTTGCATTTTCAACAGACAGCGGTGAAGTAATACTGTATATGCACGGGTTTTTTTCCAAAGGACTTGCTAAAAATGAATTTTTTCTTTTCATAAAGGACGTGCCTAATTCTCAGGTGTAATGTGCGTGTTTTTTCAATCCTTTTAGATACGAAAATAATTTTTCAAACTGGATTATTAGAAAAATAAAACGGGGGACAAAGTTGCACATTATTTAAAATACACAATGTGCACAGTGTTCTTTATACTGAAGGAACCCAATTACACAAATACTGGATTTGTAGAGTCGGTAAAACGTTTGCTAACAGATATAGTTACTTACGCGCACCATCAGCTTAAATTACAAAAGTTAAGCAAACTTTTCCTCGTAGTAGAAAGTATCCAAGGCAAAAGAAAGTTTTCACATCCAGTAACGAGAAGTAGAGATATGGAGTGTAAAAGAAAGCGCTTTGGGAAACTAAACTGTACGCCCCTGGCGAAGAAAACCGTGTTATTTCAAGAAAGTCAACGCGATAACTTTTTCATGATGAAATTTATCAAATTTATCCGGCCATGAAAGGACTTCTTTTTTCGGAGTTAAACGACCACCTTGAACAATGGACACATTGAGCTGTAAGCAGTAGCCAGTACTTTATTTAAGCCACGAGTTCCAAGGAAGGGACAGAACCACCGGAAAAACTACATAATGAGCTTCATTCTGGATTCTAACCAGTGTCCAACTGAGGCTAATGGTCCAAATTCAGTGACTCAGATCGCTCGGACACTGGGGTGTCAAGGAGTTTTTAACTAAGATTTTTAGGGTCAGAGATGCTTTTTCGAATGGAAATACTTATGATAAAGCATAAATTATCCGCAATATATTTTTCAAAGCTGCATCTATGAGATGGATAAAGAATCTTTCAAATACCATTTTTTCACCCCTGGCGCAGAACAGTTCGAGCCGCCGACTTCTAAACCTTCGTCCGAAATGGGTATGGATTTTTATCCCGGGTGAAGGTGAATGGAGTGTTTGCCTTATGACATTGGCTCTCTCCCTTCCCTGAAACTAGTGGCCCTAATTTAGGAACGGGTGCTCGCTTATAATCCATTGAGTTGGACGCACTCGTCGTTAAACTCCCAAACGAATAAATTAAATTACGGCAATTTTAAGTAAAGAAAACAGTTTTATATTTGCGCAATCCTACCAGGAAAATTGGCTATTATTTATAGCGGTCAATGTTTGCAATCTTCACTACTTCGAATGATGCACAGGGGAAGAAGAATTTTTAGTCAGATTTTTCAAAGCGGAAATACGGCTTTGAACATCAATGCTCGCTTAAACAAAATTTGGGGGGAAATTGTGCATTATAAAAATTTCACAGTTATGTGCAAAATTTTCCATGTAGTAGGAATGATATCTGATATAGAAATATTCACTATTTTTCAAATTGGACTTTTTGAAAAAGGGATCTTTAGAAAATGTAATATACCTTTACACCCACTAGTCAGTAAACTGAAATATTTTCAGCAAGAAATATGAGTATCATGATTTACATAATGCGAGGTGCCTGATTAAAAAAAGGGTTCGGGTGTTTTTTATGTCTAGATACGGCTGTAAATGCGTTCTAGAGAGAGACCTAATGACAAATTGTTTGCTGAAAATTTTTTGAAGATAAACGCCAAATCTTCTTCGCCGTAAGCGCTATCAGTCGCAAAAAGTAATTTATCTTTCAAGAGCAGAGATATCGGGAAAAAATGAATACATTTTTGCATCCTCTAGAAAAGAAAACTGTTGCCCTGGGAAACAAAGTTGTTGTTGTATTGATACCAGCACTTGTTCTTACCTAATTTGAGTGTGCTGAATTCAAATCTAAAGTCAGTTTTTGTCTGTCAGCTTTAGATTTTCTGCAATTCAACATTTTCATTTTTCGCGAAATTTTGACGCTTCTCGCATGATGACATGGCCTATCCGAGGAATTTATGGTCATGCAGTCTTAAAATACGGTTGAAACAACCGTATTGGCAAAGACATTCTTTATGTATTCACAAAAACTTGTAGGTGCATCACAATATGCATTAAAGTTTGAAAAGGCAAAAAAAAAAAAAAACTTGTGCGGAGTAAAATATGTATCGCCACTTGTTATATCTGAAACATTTATCCATTATAGTCAAATATGAGTATGCTTCTTTACTTTAAATTAACATATATTTCTACATAAAGAAGATAGGTGGTTCAGAACAACTGATAAGGATGTGATGCAAACTTCAAATATGTCCTATTCAGACAAGAATTTGTATTTGTAGCTGTGGAGTTTGTGCACTTTCTAAGGACAATCTTGTTTGATGCTCCAGCAGTATACTGCCATCATAATTTTGTCCCATCGCCTTTGATAGCGCTGTTCCATTATCATGAGATCTTGATGGAAGTGCTCTCCCTGTTTATCATTAAAAGCCTTAAGGTTCTCGGGGAATTGATCAAGGTGACTCTTCAGGAAATGGAGATTGACACTCATGTTGCACCCAAGATCGCAAAAAGCCAACAGCATTCTAGTAACGAGAGCCTCATAGTTATCTGCCTTTTTATTACCAAGAAAGTTTTGTATAACTGTCATGAAAGACAGCCATCCTGCCTTCTCCTTGTTATTCATTTCCTAACATATTCCTCATCACCTACAAGGGCACGAATTTTGAGGTCCATCGAATACACCTGCTTTGATCTTCTCGAAAGACCAAGCAGGAAAAGCAGAAACTATATGTTGAAATCATTCACCATCAATACTTAATGCTTTCACGAACTGTTTCAGCAAGCCGAGCTTGATATCTAGTGGGGCGAAAAATAATCTCTCGGCTGACGATTGGGTCATTCACAATGTTTGGCATCCCTGTTTCTAGAGTTTCACGGATGTGACACTCCTTCTGGGTCCAGCATTTCTCTCGAGCTCGACTGTCCCACATGCAGAGATAGCATGGAAACTTCGTGAAGCCCTTCTGTTGACCAAGGAGGAAGTTGACCATTTTGAGGTCCTCACAAATGATCCAGTTATGCTCGTGATATTTGAGTAAGCCAATGGCCATTCTTATGTCATTATGTTCTTCTCGAAAATACGCTGAATGACCAACTGGAACCGCTTTACTATTTGACTGAATGTTCGAAATGGAAGGGGGAAGGGGGTTGCGAATAGGCGATTCCTCAATAGTTAGAAGATTTGAAGGATAGTGTATTCTGGATACATTCAAGACAGTTATTTGTGCCACCTCAAATTGCTGTGAATCAAACTTTTCTTGACAAAGAAGAAGCGTTGCTAGAGCTTCCAGTGTAATGCATTTAAACAATCTTGTCACACCCCCTTCTTGATATCCTCCCTTGTCATTAACTGGATGGGAATTGAAAAGGTTGAAGCCATCATCAACTTTCCAAGATACAGTTTGACTGTGACCAGTAAAGAGAAAACCTATATTTCATTCTTTTTGCTGTAGCAATCCATTTAATCTGCTAGCCAACTGTTTCACGGTATTTTTGAAAGAGATTTCGTTTGAAGGAAATAGTCCAGGAAACTGATACACAATTTCTATACGTAACACTGCACAGTTCAAATTAACAGCAGGAATAATATCTTCAATAGAATGAAAAGGATGTCTTACTTGTTTACTAGTTTTGCACTCCATGTAAAACTGGTCACCTCTCTTAAAATAAAATCTATTTGGTCAACTGAAAAGAAAGATTTTGATAAACCTACACCATAACAAATTGCGACAGTTGAAATTCCCATACACTGCATATTTCTTCGCTCTTTTGGGAAACAGATGTCAGCCTGACTTATTCTGCTAGACGACACATAAGCAATTTCGTTCATAACTGTAAATTTAAAACTTCAAGCCTACACGAAACAAATCATAATACGTTGTTACTCTTCACTTTCATCGTTAAAATATTAATAAATAACACAACAGAATAATAATAGAAAACAGAACAAAATACGTTGTTACTTTCAGTATGAATATAAAAAGAACCTTGCTTATAAACAATATCACAAAGCAAGTCAGATGTTTTTAAAAGCGTGAGCAAAATTGTGCTGCCATCACTAATATCTCAAGGGTGAAACTTATTTTTTTCAAATTTCAATTACTATGGAAATCTATCTGCATATTTATATTTATTGCAGTCACCTTACCACTTATATGACGTCACCGTTGCTTCAGTGAAAATGGATGTTGGTAATTTGATTTTGACTCAAAAACCCTTGACATTCGATTTGCCAAACGATAATGTAAATATTTAATTGCAAAGCATATTGTGATATAGTGCTTTTTACTTGATTTTAAGGTTTTTTCTTAAATAAATTCAGAACAAATAAATTTAGAACAAAATATATACTGAGTAGGTCAACTCAAGTCATTCAAAACTGACGGAGGGGCTTCAGTTGATGAGCAGCAATGGCTCGATCATTGCAAAACGTCCTAGCGTTATCAAAGCTGAGTTATTTAAAAAATTATTTCGACCCACTTAAAGTCATCGTAGGAAAGAATCGTTTCTTAGTGAGCCTCTATGTTGTAAAAGGAACATTCCTGCCAAATATGAAAGTTCTAAGTTCAGTAGTTTTTGAGATTCGGTGATGAGTCAGTGAGGGCTTTCAGTTTTGTATGTACATTTTTATTTAAAGCTTAAAAACAACCGTCCTAGGACGGGCTATAGGCTCGTTAATCATATTGTAACAAGGCAGCAGAAAATACGGGCACTACTACGAAGAACTCAGAAAACCAAAGTATCGCCGAACAACAGAGGAAGAATGATTAAATCTGCCAAGTAGAGTACTTTTAATAATATCGGCGCAAAGGAAATCTGAATGGCATACTGGCACTTAGTACTGCTTTAAACATTTAAATAATTTTCCATGCATTATTTTCTGAAGTGTGCTGTTGTTTTCACTTTAGGACCAGTTTTTGATGTAGCGTTACAAATCGATTTTTACTACAGATACGCTAATGAGTGGATGCATAAACTGTGCTATTTCGCATATTTCTTATTTGTGTATGCACTAGAATCATAACGCTCGTACAATAATTAATAATTTGTAGAAAAACAAGCAAAGAACAGTCTAAGTGATATTTCAGCACAAGGTGCATTAACGCAAATAGGCCAATGCATTGAAATTTTACACATATCCTTCAAAAATCGAAAATTTTGCAATCTGAAATAACTTTTCTCAGGATTTCAGTAAATTGTGTTCGGCCTGTATACGGAATGTACAAAGGCCGTTCCGTAAAAACTTAGAGTATTTCTTTTGAATTGGCAACAGTGCGAAGGAGCAAAATAACCACGCAGATGACTAACCGAATTAAGGAAGTGTCTTCGGCAACAGTTATTAACCGTGGCAGAAGACTCTGGTTTTGTTATTGCCCAGCTGTTTAAGGTACGTCTGCATTTCGCCATACAGCTATGGGGGTGAGTGATTCAGAGTTAAGAAGTGAAATGCGTTGTGCGATAAAATTTTGCTATCGTTTGGGTAAAACGGCTCCAGAAACAGTTGTTTTAATGAAAAAATATTACAAAGATAAATGTTTCGGTGAGTCATCGATTTTTATATGGCACTATGATTTCAAAAAAGGGCGTTTGTCGGCGGAACTCGCTCTTATGCCTGGTCAACCTGAAAGTGTTGTTACGGAGCGCGGAGCGAATTGTCAACACTGTTTAGTCAACCCTGCACGAAGATCGACGAATGACGTGTGAAGACACAGCGGCTTCAACAAATACTTCAAAAACGTCGTCATTCTGCATTCTACGCGACAAATTACTGCTGTATCGTGTGTGTTCCAGATCGGCACCTCATCACCTGATGAGAGAACAATTGTTAGCCAGAGTTCAGGGTGTCATGAGTGGAAACAATTTATTGCAAAGAATCCAAACTTTCTAAATACAGTAATAACCGCCGATGAAATATGGGTCCACTATTTTGACCTAATCACGAAGCGCGCAACTAGTGTCTGGAAACACAGGTTCGCTTCCTCATAAAAGGTCCGCCGCACCAAATCAGCTGGGAACATGATGATGATAATTTTCTTTGACCATAAAAGTGTAGTCTACCAGCATGCCGTTCCTCCACTAATTACTGTGCATTACATTTCAGTTTTGAAGCGTCTCCTCCACTAATTACTGTATATTACATTTCAGTCTTGAAGCGTCTGCGACGACACATATCAATTAAGAGACCGGAACTGGTGGCAAATGGACTTTACACCATGATAACGCCCGCCCACATGTGGCTGCTTGTGTTCAACAGTTTCTTACGGAATGCAGTACTGAAATCATGCCACAGCCTGCCTACAGCCCTGACCTCGCCCCGTGAGATTTCTGATTGTTTGCGACAATGAAGAAGTTCCGTGGAGCAACATTCAACACAGATGCTGACGTTATTCAAGCTGTATAGGGGTCGTTAAAGCAGCTTCCACAAAATGCCTTCGCCACATGCTTTCTAACGATGGAACCGTTTCATATAATTCCGAGGGAAGATACTTTGAGAAAGAGTAACATATACTTTGCTGTACTTACATTTCTTCATTTTGTGTGATTTTACTCTCAGTTTTTATGAAACGGCTATTGTACATGAGTATTACATTAAATGTTTCATAACAAGTTAAAACAAATGTTTTCTCTTCTTTATTCGAAAACCAAAACTCGGCTGTGGTGCGATCAATTTTTATTTTTAATTGCGTCGGGATTTGAAGTGAAATTCATAGGATTTTAACTTCAAACCTCAACGCAATTAACAATTAAAACTACACACGCTCCAATCTAGCTTTAGTTTCGGAATAAAGAAAAGGAAAATATTTGTTTCAAATTGCTATGCCGTTTTCATGTGATACTCATGTAAATTCCACATAGAGGTCGATATGTAATATACGCGCGCGCGTTTATGTGTGTGTGTGTGTGTTTATCTACCAGATGTGCTTAGAACTATTTGTGGTGCTTAGAAATAGCGTTAAACGCTGCCTGACTGCTGGAAAGGACAAACGTGTTGGTGAGTTAAACAAATAGACAAAAGATAACCGAGCAAAGTTAGGGAGTTAAACAAACAGTCAAAAAGATAAGGGGGAAGGGAGAAGAAAAGCGGGAGAAAGGCAATAAAAAATATTAGAGTAATGGTGGTATCATGGCAGACGAGCCATTAGAACTGACAAGGCAACTTTGACTGTCAGAGGAGAAATGCGGTAGAAGTGGATGTTTGCATTTCTCTCACTCCATGGATAAGTAAAATGGCGTTACCTTTTAGTTGCGCAGCTCAGTCTGAGGGTGAGGTGCGCCCTTCAGTGCTCCTGGCTGCCAAGTTTATTTCAGGAAAGCGATCCGCGCTTGCTTGCTTTGCCAGCAGACGCCTTCCCTCTCTCTCTCTCTCACCCTCACTACTCATTCATGGTAGAACCATCTTCACAACTCATTAACTACGCTGATCTCGTCCAAACGTCAAGACCGAAAGCTTGACTTTGTCGGCAGGACAGAGATGTCCCAGCACCCCGAGTGTTGAAAGAAGCAAGATCCGCGCGATGAAGAAATATGCACGCTTTTCCGAAACAGATTACCGTCGCGCGCGCTCCCCGAACAGATAGTCTTACTTCTGGGCTCTTAACTTAGTCTTCACCTGAGAATCGCGACTGCCTAAAAACATGTAATGGCTTATTTTTGACTGTAACCAAAACAAAATGCAACTGTTTCAAAATAAAATATCCTATTCTCTTTTCATGCATGCATATCAGATATGCGGAAACTGTAATCTTACTTAGACGGTTGAAGACAAAATACATGTAAGATGTCTTCTCTGAATAGCTAGCATGAGTTCTACAAACCTTTGTTACTCGCTTTACATGAAATGGAAGAAAAAGTTGTGTTCATAACGAATCAGGTTGATTGATTGTGTGTGTGTGTGGCTGCAAAATCCTTTTTTCCTCATCTAGCTTTTCTTCCCAGTTATACTTTAGGATTAAAATATACTTTTTCGTTTGTTGATACTCTCAAGAAAAGCACTAGCAGAAATAACACCCACAAATACTGTAAGCTACTGACGCTGAAGAAATGTACATTAACAAGAAGAAACTCGCTCTTAAAGTGTCAGAAAAACATTCCGACCAAATACAAGAAAAGAGAGATTTAACTGGTAGATTTATCAATTGCGAAACATGAAAATTATAAAACTTCATTCTGAATAATTCCCGAAGTATTGCAAATTACACCTTACGATTGAGTTAGAGGGCAACGTTGCTAGACACAGTGACGCACATTTGTCTGATTTGTCCTAAGTGTAATGTCATATATGCTGTTTAAACAGTTGGCTTCCAAGTACACTAGTAGTCAGTGCAAAATCAGAGGATTGTGCTTCCAATAAGTTAAAAAAATTAACAAGGGTTTTATTTTTTCCAAATAATATTTATTTAGATAATTTTGAGTGATACTGATGTTATATGGAGTGATACTGCTGATAATTTAGATACTGCTGTTATATTTGAGAAATTTCTCCTTTCTCAAATATAACAGCAGTATATGGTTGGTATTTTTCAACAAAGAACGGTAAAATTTCAAAACTAAAATCTAAAAGCAAAAGTGTTATTATATTAAAGATGGGACACACTAAAAAATACAATAGAGGTGTTGAAAATGCAACAGCAATTCTCGCTAAAACATTTCTTCACTACTTCCAAAGTTCAGCTTTTTACTAGCAATTTGTTGCTTACAAACGGATGAATTCGTGCCAGCTTCTGATGTTTGGTTTGCTCTTTACACTGGCAGTTTAATCGAACTTTTTAATATTTAAATACATCAATTTTTTAAAGTGAAACTATACGAAACTAATGCTTCTGTTTAAACTCTTGAAAAAAGGGTTATTATTCTCTTCACCTGCGCTTTCTGTTTAACATTGAGAAATGCGTACGTTTGCCGTTAGCTTTAAATTCTCTCAGTCCGCAGTAAGAAAAGCGTTCGTATTTTAGCATGTTTACTTAACAAGTGTATCTGAAATTATATTGTGTTTAACACTTCAGCCTTCTTATCTAACAACAATGGAAAAACTCGAACATTTGTTAAAACGTTCAGCGAAAGATTAAGTGCATTATTTTCAGCATTCAGATTGAGGCACTGAATCGCTCTTAGTTGATTGTGCTCCATTTTAGATCTTCTGAACTGATAATATGCATACTTATAAATCTCCCATGTGTTTATGAAGAATTTTCTTAGTTACAATGACATCTCAAAGTTCCAGCCATTTATTTTCGCAGATGTGTTTCAACCGTTACGAGTTCTACAGGTCAGTTTCCGAAATACCTGAAATTGTTTCACTAACTATACAACCTTTTACAGTTCATAAAATTCTATCATTCAATAGGTAAAAATTTTATGTTGCATAATGCATCGTATTAAAGTAAATGAAGGTGTCTGGATCTGCTGCAGTTGAAACACAGCGTTTCAATTCTGGGTTATGTAGACCCGTAGCAGATTGATCTTCCACGCTGGATTCTGACCATTTTTTCCGAGATAGGCTTAGGGTCGAGCACCCCATGCGTCATATGTGATGTGTCTGACTGATTTTGTTAGCTATCTCTCCTTCCCATGGAAGCAACGGCCCCAAATTAGAGATGGGCGAATGCTTATACCCCTATGAGTTGCTTATGGCGGTCGTTAAACCCAATGCAAAAAAAAAAAAAATAATCTTGGATCACAAATAGAATGTTCGAATTTTGGAGGAAGGTAAAAAGCGGGAGTTGCGTTTGCTGAAAGCCGATACCAAAAGAACTTGTTAATTTTACCTCATGTCTTTAAAGTGTCTTTAATTGCAAAAGTAAACTCTTTATACTGCAAATGAATATGCGAATTAGTTGTACTTTTACAAATAGCCAACTCTATTCTACTGTAAACATAAACTGAAATTTTCATTCGACATACATCGTATTGAATTAATGAAAAATCCTCGCTTCATTTACAACGCTGTTGCCGAAACCTTTGTCTTGTGTCTTCCGAAACAAAATTTAGTTCTGTGGAAGTTTATTTGCAAAGCTTGTAATACTTCAAAATGAGAAATTATATTTACAGTAAAGACAAGTTAGAAAACCTTACCAAAAAAGCAAACTGCAAAACTTTGAAAATCTAAGTGCGCATGAAGCCACAAGAGTAGAATTTTCAAAAAGAACAGCTAACAAAAATGCAAACACAATTGTCATAAAACAAAACCAATTTAAAATTTTAGGAAATCTGAAAACCAGTCAAAATTGCTTCATAAAAAGAAATAGGATAGGATAGGGTAGGGTTAGATAAATAGACAGATAGATAGATAGATAGATAGATAGATAGATAGATAGACAGATAGATAGATAGATAGATGCAACATGACACACATATGTGTACTGCGTCTACTGTTCTGCTCGCCGCGAATGCTTTAGAGTTTAGATGGTTCTCAATAAAAAGGAAACAAATACCTTATTCACATATTAACGGTTCAAATTATCTACGTAATTTTTTGCACATTAAAAGACAAAGTTGCATTATTTTAATTATTTCTTTTGTATAGAATCTCCCGATGGTCCAGTTCTGGCATATCGATTTTCTTGGGTCCAAATCTTGGATAAAATATGGATTTCTATACGGTCCTGAAATACTATCAATCTGAATATATGGATGAAATATATTCAGATTGATAGTATTTCATTTTTCACCCCGCTTGAAATTTATGTTACTTTCAGGAATGAAATATTTTCAGATTGATAGTTTTTGTGATTTATGCAGTACTTCCGAAAGGTGTCGTCATGCTTGTGAAATTTTGGTGTCGTCATGATTGTGAAATTTTGGTGTCGTCATGCTTGTGAAATTTTGGTGTCATCATGCTTGTGAAATTTGTCGTCATGCTTGTGAGGAAAATATCTAATTAAAATAAAGCAGGCATGCTTAGCGTTACTAAAGTATTGAACTCCCTTAGTTCTTCCTATAGTTTTCTTATAGGATAAGAAAAAAAAGTTGTGAATGTAAAATACGCAAGTCTCACCAACGTTTTACTCATATTTTCCACTTTTTACAATAAATAGCATAGTTTTCCCGCTATGCTGCTATATATACAAATGTGTTTCTCATAACATCAAGGTTTCTTCATGATACTCTGGAAAAAATTCTTCTTGTAAAATTTTTGGCGTCTTTTAGCATGGCGGAGAAAGTATTTTTTCGTATTTACCATTACTCTCATGCTTCTAGAATTTCGGAAGATTCCTTTTGTGTCTCACAAAAGTAATCATTATTAGGATTCTCCAGCATTTCTTAGTACAGAATTTGAAAAAATCCCACGATACTATCTACTGATGGAGGAGACAGTCTCGTTTCTTCAGAATTCGAATTTCCTAAAAGTTCAGCTGGAGGCGGGAATTTTTTGAAATACCCAAAATTCCATTCATCTTTTCTTTTCATTTTATTTTTATTTTATTTTTTGTCGTCGAAAGTTTAACGACTACCGTGAGTAACTCGATGGGCAACAAGCAGTCGGCGGTTCCTAATTTAAGGAAGGTCATTGGTTCCAGAAAAAGCAGAGAGCCAGTACCGTAAGACAAACACAACATTCGTGCCTTACTGGGTTCTAACCCGGACCCATCTCGGATCAACTATCAGAGGCCAGCGCTCAGAGACCACTGCGCCACCGGAGCGCTTTAGTTTTCTTCTGCACAAGAAATGTTTCCACGTTTCAGTAATATGACACTTCGGCCGCATTTCATTTGCTTCTTAAGTGGAGCATAAACGACCTACGCTTTGAAGATATAACTTAGTCCTTAATCTTTTATACCAAAGGAATATAAATTCTTCAATTATGATTCAAAACTGTTCCATAATCTTCAGTACTTCAACTGCAGTCCATTAGGTTTTGAAGATGTCAGCCACTTAATGTGTCAAGTTAATCTATCCATATCGTTAGTATATGTTTGGGAAACCAACTGTGATGACAGAGAAGTACAAAAAATTTACAAAACTCACATTAAATCCCTCGAAGAGGTTTCTTATACTGCAATAGGTGACATAGGGCAATCCGTTGTAGCTAAAATGAAAACCTAATCAATTGCCAGGAGACCGAATGGCCGAGAGCGTGTGCTGTTGGCTTCTCGTACTAACGGGTATGGATTCGAATCCGGAAGCAAGACATGGTTTTCGTATTCTTACTTTTTCATGGAACCATTGGCTCCAACCGAATTAGGGATGGGGTAGTTAAATCAAAGAAAAAAAGAAGTGAAACAGCAAAAACCTTGGGAGTATCAAAATAATTTATTTTTAAATGTCTCTTTCTTCCATTAGTGTTTCGGAGAGAAGGGAGGCGGTGGAGTGAATAATAGGATGTGTATTTACTTATAAAAAGATTATGACGCAGAGGCAACGATTGGCTGGGTTCTTTTATTTCGGTAGTGGATTGTCTTACTGGGGAACGTAGAGAATTTGGAATTGTTTTTTCCGAGTTTAATTCCTAAATGAAACAAATTTTGATTTGGGAAGAAATAAAGGGGTTGAGGTAAATCATTCCACAAAACTACAAATGTTCTTCCTTTTAGTTCTGACTAAATACACTATATCTGATCAAAAGTTTCGGACTCTTGCCTATCCACAAACTTCCTGTAATAGGAAAGTAATTAACATCCAGTTGGTACACATTTTTCTGCTATCACAGCCTGCAGTCTTCTGGGAAGGCTTTCCACTAGATTTTAGTTTGTCTCTGCGGAACCTGCCACAAGAACATTAGCCAGGTCGGTTACCGATGTCGGACGGTCCTAAGTTGGCCTTCCAATTCATCAAAAAGAAGTTCCATGCTGTTGGAATTGGGGCTCTATGAAGGCTAGTCAAGTAAAAAGTCGTAATCAGTCGTGCAGATAAAATGGTTGAAGTAAAAACGCCGTCTTTACACGATAAAAACTTGAGCCGGCGAAAGCACCTCAAGTCAAGATTTATTATCATTAGTTAAAATAGTTAAAAACATAAGACCTTTCGGACCCGCTGGGTCCATCCTCAGATGTGAAAAAGCCAGTGAAACGTGAAACAGAAATATAAATAAGGTTTCACGTGACGAAATCCATTTGCATAGTCAATTAATGCTTCATGGCAAGACGTGACTTAAGGGAACATTGTGATGCCAATTCTAAGTATCGTTATCGGAAACATTTGGAACATTTTGAATACAGTTATTAAGCAAAATTGTCCACGGTTGAGGAACAACATGAGGTATATAATCATTACAATATGGTCCTTTCTAAACAATAAATAAACTCTCGGTGAAAGTCAAATGTGATTTCTTACCTGGAGTTGAGAGAATGGTAGCTTCCTTCCATACAGGGTAATAAGATCCAGAGTTTGTCAGTCGAGAGAATGCGGTTGACATGGGCCCAACGCGAATGTTATACATATCTTCATTAATCCTTATTGCTAAGCTGCGAGAGGTAGATCCAATATAAACTCTATCAGATTTTCCGGAGTCGACAGCTTTTAATGGTATACCGTAGATCCCAAATTTGTTGGGACATACTCAATATATCTGGTCCAGTGCTTCTGCGCCCATCTCATCAAAATATTCCTGTACGGAACTCGCTTTGTGGACGGAGTCATTGTGCTGTTGGTAAAGGAAAGGGCCTTCACCACACTGTTTAGAACACACAAGTTTTGAGAATATCATAACAGGCCGAAGTACAATATTAAGCTTACGTGGCACCGGGACTAGAAGATCCATCCCAAACCATGAAAAAGAAGCCCCAAAGCAGGATGCCTCCTTAACCAAACTTCACAGTTGTCACAACACGGTCGGGCAGGTAGCATTCCCGTAGCATCCTCCCCATCCAGACTCGTTCGTCGAATGCCAGACGGTGAGGCGTGATTCATCACTCCATGGAATGCGGTTCCACTGGCAAAGAGCTTTATACCACTTCAACCAAATCTTGGCGTTGGTCTTGCTCATGTTTGGCTTCTGTGAAGGGCTCGACTATATAAACCTATTTCCTTCAGCTCTCGATGAACCGTTATGGCATTGGTGTTGCTTCCAGAGGCGTTTTGGAACTCGATGTTACGTGTTGCAATCATCACAATCGATATAGTCTCAACACCCGGCCCAGCGCTCGGTGATCCTGTCATTTTCCATGGCATGCCAGGTCGCGATTGCGTTGTCGTTTCTCTTAAGTGCCTCCACTTCAAAATAGCATTTCTTACAATTGATCGAGGCAGCTGCCGCAGAGCAAAAATTTGCTAAGATGGCATCCTATGACTGTGCCGCATTAAAAGTCACTGAGATATGCCGTGCGGCCCATTCTACTGTTCATGCTTGTCTACACTGTTGAAACTTTTGTGACAGGTTGCACCAAAAACTGGTGCTATAGCGGCTGCACCACTTTCTGAGAAAAGATACACCATTGTATGGTGCAAACAAAATCCAACAACATGGTGCCACTTTCCATCACGTTATAGTAGAGGTTTGCATCACATTATGGTGCAAGGCTGCACCATATTCTTGGGTTTTGTTTGCATCATACAATGGTGTATCTTTTCTCAGAAAGTGGTGCAGCTGGTGTAGCACCACTTTTTGGTGCAGCCTACCATAAAATCTTGAACAGTGTACGATGTTTGCTAGGCCACTGGCGTTTTATACCTATATGGGCCATGTGTGTCGAACGTATATGAGGAAAATCCTCTACTTAGCAGGGGTATGCATATTCTTTTGATCATATAGTATATGCTCTTAAGGTATTGTGGGAAAAGAAATAATTAGCTTTAGTAAAATTTCCAGAAGTTTTGAAACGTTTGCGCTTTAGGATAATACTTAAGAAAACGAAACACGATTTCAAAGTTCAAATACCTTTTTTCATTTTTTCTGTGGTAATTTACGGTATTTGCTTGGCAACAGAATTAAATCTCAAATTCATAATCTTTGGACTCTTTGCTACTCTGAAGGTTTTACAATTATTGCAAAGGAATATGTTTTATTTAAAAATTAACTACTGAGAAAAAAACATTTACTTAGTTAATATGGATTTCAACATTTCATATCTCTTTTTCTACATAACGCAGAAGTGTAATCTACTTTCTAAATCAAAGGTACGACGAGTGAAACAGCTCCTCAGAAAAAATTTGCATGTATATTAGACAGCTGACAAATGATTCATGATGCAACTTCCACGCGGAACGTGTTTGGTGTGTAAGGTTATTAAAAGTAAACTACATCAAGATTTTTTCTGTTGCAATTTTCCTTTTCCACTAATTGTTGCTTGGACAAAGCGTTTCACATCTCAAGCGCATGACCTTGAACCGTTTACATGACACACATAGCGAAACCTCGTACTGCGTGTGCAATGGCAGAGAAGCGTTCCTCTCATCAGACCTGTTTTTATAGCATAGAATTTTTCTTTTTTTCTTCAAACGCCTGCATCTTGCGTCGAATGTCAGAGAAGATTTGTTAAGCATTTTCTAGTTCACCGGAACTAAACAAGTCCACGTTAGTATGACTAATACCACATACATCAGGCAAGGAGCCAATTCTTCGAAAATCGAGCGTACCATCTGAAAACCCAATTATAGAATAAGGAGATATCTCTGTTTATCTACACATACACGAGGCTGAAACACAGGCAAGGAAACTGAGCAAAATCGAGTGTTTATAGGGCTGTAACCAATTTTCAAGAAAAATGTCAGTATGTCTCTCTGTCTATTTATTGTACACTACCCCTTTTTTCCCTTTCATCCCTTATAATTTAAACATCTTTAAATCTATATAGATTATAGGTTTACGTAGGTATATATATACATATATATTATATGTATATTTCTTTTTAGTTAGATTATATCATCATCATCATCATCATTGTCAACCATTATCAATCCACTGCTGGACGAAAGTCTCCCCAAGTTTCCTCCACAACGGTCTGTCTTGTGCCAGTCTCCTCCATGTCACCCCTGCATACTTTCGAATTTCATCCACCCATCTCCCATGTGGTCTTCTTCTGGGTCTTTTCCTGTCCCTTGGAATCCAATCTAAAATTTCGGCTGTCCATCGATGATCTGTCCTTCTGGCAGTATGTCCAGCCCATTGCCATTTCAGGGATTTAACTCTGATCATGATGTCTTCCACTCTTGTCATTTTTCGGATCCACGAGTTCCTCTTCTTATCTCTCCTGGTTACACCAAGCATGCACCTCTCCATGCTTCTTTTGAGGTGTCTGCAGCCTTTGTATGTCTCTTTTAGTTAAGGTCCACGTCTCTGCACCATACGTAAGCACTGGAAGGATGCATTGATCAAACACTTTTCTTTTAAGACATAATGGCATATTGCTCTTGAAAATTATGCTGTTTCTTCCAAAAGCTCTCCAGGCAAGTTTTGTACGCCGATTAATTTCTTCATCAATGTGACCCTCACTTGATATCTGCTGTCCAAGATAAACGTACGTGTCTGTTATCTCCAGCTTTTCTCCATCAATCGATAAATCTTCACTTCTTGTAAAAGCATTGAACATCACTTTTGTCTTCTGAAAGTTCATTTTTAATCCCACTTCTTTACTCTTGTCAGCAAGTTCCTGGATCATACTCTGCAGCTCTGATGGGGTAGTTGCAAAAATGACTACGTCATCAGCAAAACGAAGGTGGGTTAGATAATCTCCATTAATCTTTATCCCCTTGTTTTCCCAGCTCAGCGATTGAAAAACACCCTCCAATGTGGCATTAAAGAGCTTCGGAGATATGGTGTCACCTTGTCTCACTCCTTTCAATTTTTACGTGTGTTGTATTTTCAAACAGCCTAATCTTTGCACTTGCATTTTCATAGATGTTATTAATAATATTAATGTATGCATCTTCAATACCGCAGGTTTTCAGAGCCATTGTAACTGCTGATGGTTTCACCGAATCAAAGGCTTTTTCATAATCGATAAAAGCCATGCACAATGGAAGTTCATATTCCCTCGCTCTTTCAATTAGTTCTCTCAGCACGTGGATATGATCTATTGTGCTGTAGCCACTCCTGAATCCAGCTTGTTCTCTCGGTTGAGCCATGTCCAGTGTTAGCTTCAAGCGGTGTGAAAGAACTTTAGTGAAGATTTTATAAACTACTGATAGGAGGCTGATAGGTCTGTAGTTTCCGAGATCCTCAATGTCACCTTTCTTATGTAGCAGGATCATTGTAGCCGTGTTCCAATCCTCAGGAATCTTTCCTTCATTAAGGCATCGACTGAAAATTTGGGCGAGTACTGTTTCGATTTCTCCACTTGCTTCTTGTATGATGTCTACAGTAATTCCATCTTCTCCTGGAGCTTTTCCTCGCTTCATGTTCTTGATTGCATGTGCAACTTCTGCTGGAAGGACTGGAGGAACTCTGGTACAGGTATCTTTCATGATGTCTGGAGTGCATATATCATCCCTTTCATATAATTTGGAATAGAAATCTTTCACTCTTGTCAAAATTTCGCCTCTATTTCTTGTTACAGAACCATCTTCTTTTCTCAGTGCCATAATCTGTTTTCTTCCCTTACTGAGAAGTCCCTTTGCTATCTTTAGGCTTTGGTTGTTTTCAATTGCTTTCCTCACTAGTTCACAGTTGAATTTCCTTACGTCTTCAGTGATACTTTTTCTTACTGTCTTGCATAGCTCTATATATTCCACTTTGGACGTCACATCTTCTTTAGTTGTCCTCATCTCTCTTCTTTTTTGCATCAACATTTTGGTTTTTCCTGATAATTTGTTCACATGCAACTTGTTCTTAGACCCAGCTAATTTTGTTGCTGTTTCCATAAGAGCTTTCGTTACTTTTCTGTTAACTTCAGAGATGTCCACTTCTTCCGATGTTAGGCCTTCTAAAGCAGAGAACCTGTTCTTCAGTTCTAACTTGAAGGTATTATGGTGTTTTTTAAGGTTGGTTATGTCAATAGATTTTGTTTGTCTTATGAGCTTGCCACGTTCAAGTTTAGTGTTGAGGTGCATCTTACATCTCACCAATCTATGGTCACTACCTGTGTTGAACTTGTTTAGCACACTGCAGTCTTCTATGACGAATTTTTTGTTACACATAATAAAATCAATTTCACTTGTCGTCCCATTTGGATGTCTCCATGTCCATTTCCTGTGTGGCTTTTTCTTGAAGAAGGAGTTCAAGATGAAAAACCCTTCTGCCTCTGCAAACTCAACGAGAGTATTTCCACGCTGGTTTCTGTTGCCATGACCGAATTTACCTACTGAAGTTTCATTCTGTTGCCGTTGCCCTATTTTTGCATTGAAATCTCCCATAATTATTTTCAAGTGCTGCTTACCTTTATTATTTAGATGACAAATTTCCTCATAAAATTCTTCAATTTCTTCTTCAGGATGACTTGTGGTGGGTGCATAAGTTTGAATAATCTGAGCCTGGTATCTTTTCGAGAGTTGGATAACAAGTCGTGCAGCTCTGTCAGAGGAACTTTCAACTTCTACAACTTTATCCTTCAGTTTCTTGTTTATTATAAATCCAACACCACTAGTTCTGCCAGTATCTGTCCCACGATAGTAGAAGAGATGTCCACTTTTCAGTTCGATGCGATCTTCTCCTTTTCTCCTTACCTCACTTAGTCCCACGATGTCCCACTTGATCCTTTGTAGTTCCTCTTCCAATTCAAGAAGCCTTGATTCAGAAGATAGGGAGCGTCCATTGTACTTTGCCAAGGTCAGCATCAGATGGCAGCCTAGTCCGGTCCTCCGGGGATTCTTAGCACCCTCTGCCTTCATGTCGCACTGGCCGCTGCCTTGGCCAGGTACATTCCAGCTGCCGGAGACTGAGGGCCAAGATTTAAGTTGTGGAATCATTTTGGAGGGGTTTGGCCATAACTCACCACGCTGGCCAAGCGGGTTGGTGAGTGTGGGATAGAATTTCCTCTAATCCCGATGGTATAGTTATACCGCTATGGGCGGTCGTCAGAGCCCCTTTAGTGGGAACAGGATGCACCACGAGAAGGCGGGGTTGACATTTGTCAAGGAGAGGCTGTGATGTTACGCATCACCTGACCTTACATCCCATATATATATGTATGTATATATTCTAAAATTTTGAAGATCACGTACAATGAAATAGATGACAAGATTAAAATTAAGATGCAGTTTTGTTGTTTTCGTTTTATTTAAAAATTGGCCCTGGTAGTTCTCGTTGAATTTTTATTTACCACTATGCATGCACCATATGTTTTTATTTATATGATACCCAAGTTACAGCACAAGTACGCAAAAAATGCATATGTTGTGTATACAAAGGGAACTCTCTTTTGTCATTTTTCGGTAAACTGTCACAATTTGGAGTTAATCGAAACCAATATCCAAAACAGCTTTTAATTCAGTTTCTATATAGGTACCATCATCATCGAAAATAATTATAACCACTCATGCTCTCGATTAAGATCTCACGCTATTTTTTCACAACTCCTTGCTTCGCGTTTTTATAAATGCTATTTTGTCTTGTTTCCCAGTTTCGTCTATCCATCTGCTATGAGGCTATAATTTTGTCTTTTCTGGTCATTTGGTGCAAGTTTGTAATACCTCTATTATCCAGCACTCGAATAGTGTACTTAAACTATTACCACTTGCCGGTTCTCATAGATGCGATTATCTCTTACGGTAATCCTTTCTGAAAACATAGGCATCTTCCCTAACCCAAGTATATATTTTCCTGTCTTTCCTAATTACTGTGTTTCCGGACATTTAACTAAAGATAAGTGTTCTGTCTCTCTGTATATCTTCCTCAGCTAAAATCCATGGCTCTTAACTCTAAGTGCAGGCTGCACTGATTGAATAACTTTGTTTTTATACATAACAGTAATTTGCTCTTAAACTAGGAAAACGGTGAATAAAGTGAATGCCTTTAATTTTAATCTAAACTTCCTAGACCACTGTGTGGAAGATGTATGGCAAAATATTATTGCAAAGCTCTTCATGGATTATATTGCGCTGTGCTAACTGCCATTCAATACTTATACATATATTTTGTATTCAACTAATCAAACTTTGATTCTTTCTTTTCTTTTCTTTTACAAATGTTTTCCGTTTTGTTAACATAAGAACCGCCTTCAATACCACAATGTTTCAGACAAACGATAACTGGGGCTGGATGCATATTTATAATATTCTGTGGAAACCTCAGCAACCATGTTAAGTCCCAGGCTTATTGTAATCTGTGGGTCTTGATAATTTCACTGTGCATCCATCGATCCACCTTATCGTATAGTCTGAAGTCAGAATTTTTCTCTTTATAGTCAGAATTGTTTCTGTATTACGTGCACACTTTTCGTAAAACGTACCAACTGTTTGCTACGTTTGTGTATGAAACTTGCGTGTACTAAGCTGCAGTTGAGTTCATGAAAAAGGTAACAAATGAATTTTCTACGAAAGCAACAAATCAAACTTTCCGATGGTGTTAAGAATGTTCACGCTGAGAAACCTTAGTACATAAGGGTACAAGAAACATCTAGAAAACATCTTTCTCTTAGCGGTTCTCTTTCTTGTGAAATTGACCATGACAGTTATAACTTCTGTAATTGCTATATTGCTATATTTTTAACCCTGAATCGCTACAAAGAACTACACAGAAATTCTGACAAATTAGCATTAATCGATGGTGTTTGATATTGCTTATAAATAATGTATTGCACTGCTTAAAACTTTACGTGAGGATTTTCTTATTCAGTTTGATGCATAATAATGATTTGCATTTATAAGGGCAAATATTCCGTATAGGATAAAAACTATTAGGTGTATGCAAAAGTTTCCGCCGTTTTAAGGAGAAAGGAGGAGAAAGGAACAATCGGAAACCAGAACACATTTATTCAACGAAATATTGGCAGTTAGCATCAATGACCTTTTGCCATTTTTCAGGCAACAACGAATGACTCTGTAGTAGAAGGACTCTGGTTTTGAGCTGAAGAACGCAGTGACTAAATTTTCCACCTCTAGAACTGTGGTGAACCACTGTTGGGCTAGAGCATGTTGCATTGAGCGAAACAGATGGAAGTCTGAGAGTGTAATGTCCGGCGACTAAGCCTGGTGCGGTAAAACCTCCCAGTGTAACTGTTCAAGGGTTGATTTCGTGGTGGCCGCCACATGAGGTCTGACATTATCGTGTAATAGGATGACTGGGCGGGGTCCTTTACCTGTCTATGGGAGTTTTTGCTGGATTGCGGTGTTCAGTTTCATCAACTGATTACTATATCGTTGTGCAATGATTGTTTCGCCCGGTTTCAACAGTTCGAAGTACAGCACTTCATGCATATCCCACCACACACACAACAACACCGTTTTCCCGTGTATATCCTGTTCTGCAATGGATGTTGATGGCTGGCCTGTGTCGACCCAGGATCGCTTGCGTACGGGATTGTCGCAATAGACCCTTTTTCATCCTCAGTAACAATCTTTCACAAGAAATTATTCCGTTGAAACCTCTTCAGCAGCAACATGCAGATGCCCCATCGTTGACCAATATTACGCTCCGTTAAAATATGCGGAACCTACTTACCAATCTTTTGGATCTTCCCCAAGGACTGTAGACGCCGTACCACCGTCGATTGAGCCACTTTGAAACGTGTCGCCAGTTGCGTAGTCAATTGTGAGGCATTCTCTTGCAACATATATTCCAGTTCCTCGTCTGCTAGTTCCTGCGGTCTACCTGCACTTGGCTTGTCTTCTAAGCTTATTCAATCTTTCTTAAACCTGGCAAACCATTATCGACACGTCCGCTCACCCATAACCATTTCGCCATACGCCTGACATATTGAACAACCATATGCTTCACTCGCACTTTGCCCTAAACTAAACATAAATAACAAACAGTGCTGCAAATGAACTTTATCGACCGCCATGCTTACCTTCATGTACGAACTGACAGCACGGGTCGCCCGCTGGTTAAACCTCTACAGTGCCCACAAGCGCGGGCGGAGGAAGCTTTTGCATACCCCTAATAGTCTTATTGTTATATGCATTCATTGCAAATTAATTCTAATGAGGACCATATTTTGTGGAATCAATTCATCTGCAATTAAACGGGAGAAAAAACTCAATATCTAGAATAATGTTTTATTCACAGGCTTTCGTTTTGTAGGGCTCAGTCCTGGTGCATAATAGTTAAAAGACTTTCTTGTAAAGAACTTCTGCATAGAAAAATCCCCAGGAACGTTCTTTACTCAGGCTTTGAAAGAACTAGAGCTTTAAAAATCGTGCCCAGTTTCTGAAAATCCAATTCAATGTCAAGCTACACAATCTGAATGGGAAAATCTGTCCATGTTATACAGCTCCTTTGGCGTGTGAGAGATGCGAGAGCATTTCGGCTTTCGCCAAATGAGTTAGGTATCAGTACTTGTGGCAGCTTTGTTCTTTTTAGAAAAAAGAAGGCAAACATATTAGAGAGTTATTCGATATGGCGTTATTGTCATTTAAGAATGATGCTCGGCGACTGAGATACACTGTAATGTACACATAAGGTATAACACAAATGTGCAGATACATTAAGATTGAGGGACCAAAGTAGTGCTTATGATAAAAGTTTCTCGAGTTCGATAATTGCATTCAGTTTCCAAATTAGGCATAGCGACCTTCTAAAATTTGTATTCCGTTCAGTTTTTCATCTTTTCTTGAAGTTAGAACGTTTGAATTAGAGAGGGTATCTTTTATCCTTCAATGCTCAAGGATATTGCAGAAAAATGGCAAAATACTGAAAAAAGTTGAAGAAATATCAAGGTAAAAAAAATATCCCCCGTGTTCTCATGCTCCAGCCTGAGCCAGTAAGCTATGAATATGATTTCAAATTTTGTTTCATAAAATACTCAAGGCTAAAAATAAATAGGATACTCTTTACTAAAATAAATCACAAAACGTTCATTTTAATCCAAAACAGTTCAAGAAAACTGATGAATCTGTGAGACCGTCTCCGATATCGAGAAAAATAATACATTCATCTACGCCACCTGGTGAGAACTGTGCTCTATTTTATGCCGAAAATATTCACAAAACCTTTTCCGCGGTGAGGTGCCCTCGGCCGCGAAGGAGCGTTATCAATCGAATTTTCAGAAGCGCAAATACATCGGAACGTTGCTGCCAATACATCGAACACATATACATACGCTTCCGCTTCCTATTGCCAAAAGCAGAATTCACTAAAATTTGATGGCGGCCCCGGTGGCGCAGTGCTCTAAACGCTGGCATGTGACTATTCGTTCGAGATGGGTGCGGGTTCGAATCCCGGTGAGACATTGATGTTGTGTTTGTAGTTTGGCACTGGGCCTTTTCCTTCCCTGGAACCAGTGACCATAAATTTGGGACGAGTGACTGCCCTTCGAGTTGCTCACGGTGGTCGTTAAATCTAAAAAAACAAAATTGAAGCTATATGCAGAACGTTTTCCATCAGAAGCTCTATCGAACGCAATAAAAATTTCACAAATTGGAGTTTTAGAAGCAGAGATATCGAATAGATCGTGATGTACCTTTTAGTCGAGCAAAAAACTCTTTTATACTTAAAAACGAAATTTGGCACGAAATATGTTGCATTCGAAATAAATGGTGTCGAAGGAAAATTTGCTACATCCGTGGCACAGTGATCTAAGGGCTACCTTGTAACCATTCGTCCGATGTGGGTCCTAGCTTGAATCGCGTGAGGCATGTATGTTGTGTTTTTAAAGTTATAAACAAATCAGCTATCTCAAAATCCTTTCGCTACACTCAGCAAACGATCTGACGTACACCTCCGCAGCAGACCCTTCTTTACTGCCGCTCATTTGCTTAAACCGCTGACATCGCCACTCGTGTGTATACAATACCCGGACTCACATTGAATTCCAAATTTCATTGCATTTTTTTTTTCCAACTCGCCGCCCGGTAGCGTAGTGGTCTAAGCGCAAGTTTTTGACCATTCGCCTGAGATGGGCCTGAGTTCGTATCTCGGTGAGGCATGGAGGTGGTATTTGTCTTACGCAATGGCTCTCTCCCTTCCCTGGAATCAGTGTCCCTAAATTAGGGAGGAGCGACTGCTTACAGCTAGTTAAGTTGCTCAAGGTGGTCGTTAAACAAAAAAAAAAAATTTAAAAAAAAAGTTTTTCTTTTTTTTTCAACCGGATACGTAGGAGCAAAAATATGGACTAAAATGTATTTTGAATTCCACAGCATCTGCACTTACGTCTTTTGGCGGCGAATTTATGGTTCGCAAAAAAACTAAAGAGCAAGGATCGTCGTTCTCACATTTTGTGCTTCCCAATGCAAAAGGAATTTCTTAAATTCGTCTAATAATTGCGGGCATATGATACCTACAGACGGACGGACAGAGTGATACTATTATAAGCAAGTACTTGAGGTGCTACAAGATCAGACTCAACTGCACTACGAAAGCTACGAAGATTTGTCGCAAATATTGCTGTCTGATCAGTCATCCGTGGTTGGTAAAATGTGTGCCAAGAGAAAATTTGGTGTTTTCTTTAAATTTTTATAACACTCTGGCGCTGATGAATTCGTGTAATACGAAGTCTCATTCCAAATGATGAGCAGGACAATGCGTATCGAACTTTCCTATGGTTTCGGTTTTCCTCAACTTTGATTCGATTCCTAAATTAGGGGTATGCAAGTCCCAAGAGAACAAACAGATGTTTACCGGATACTCAAAAATCTTCGCAGGAACCCAACCGCAAAAACATGGCACCTGACTTTTCAGTGGTACCAGAATTATGGAATTAGCGCAGATATGATAAAACAAATGATTGCATAACTTTCTTGGTTTTTCGCTGGCAACACGGAGAAACTTTAAAAGCTGTAAAACTAACAAATAAATTTAGCGTCTTTCAATGATAGAATAAAATTTCCATCGAATATTTAGAGTTACGGATTTCAGGAACGTAAAAGAAGAGACAGACCTGAAAGAATAAGCGCAACACTCGTGTCACTACTGAAACTCAAACGCGGATGCTTTGTGAAAGAAGATCGTGTCTTTGTCGCCCGAAGAGCATCTACATTTAACTAAATTCAAATTAATGATACTTTAGTAGTAGGTTCCCGAAAATTGTTATAGAAGGACAAAGTGTGGGAAATAATAATGCATTCGTGTTCTCAGTGGTTACTTACGCAGATTGTAATCCAAGTAAAATTGATAAGAAAACAAAAGTAGATGATCTAAAAACATTCTTCTCCTAAAGAACGCTAAGAATTTCCCAAGATCAAAAAATGAATGAGTGAGTATAAACGAAAAAAGAACTAAAGATTTATACTTCTTTAAAGTAGCAATCCAAGAAAACTTGAATATTTTTGGTATTTTGTGAGAAGTACATTTTTGCCAAAAATCACTACGAAACGAAGAAATCGACAAAAGGAAGAAACCCGGTATATAGATGAAATCAGTGACCTTTAAATAGCAACGTTTCCGATCCTCCACGTTAAGCACAAAACTATCAGACGCGTATCACGGTCATAGCGCGTCTTTGGAGGAGCTCTATGACGAATAAAATGATCACATACTTTTTTTCATGCAATTTAATTTCAGACAATGAATCTTTTTCAAGCTGGTCAAGGACTCAGTGATATACTTCCGAGAGTGGCAGTACGATATGGTTTATCATTTTCTTTTTTCTTCCTCTAACCTTTAAGAAAGTAGCATCAACCTAATGAAAGACAATTCATCCTGATTCATGAGTGTCTAAAGACCGAGCCCGTTAAAAATTGTATCTTGAAGAAGAAATCGCCTTTGGTCTGAAAAAATGCGATCAGCAAGTCAGCTTTAGCGACACATGCTCCGTTCTCCCATTCCATCTTCAGGTGAACCGAATCTGACGGAGCTGACATAAAACTGCCAAGATTCATCATTTGTTCCTGGCAAAGTAATCACTAAATTTGTTCGCAGATAAATATTCTCTTAACGATAGTGGAGACCTACTTATAGAACAAAACACTAAACTGCCGTTTCCTCTTCACGGGGAAAACAATAGGGGAAACTCTGCCAAATGAGATGAGTACAACGATTCGAATTCCGCTGCTAGGTTTCACGAAGTGGGTAAGCATACTTCAGATTGGCAGACGTCCCGTAGGAGCAGCAGGTATGCCACACCATAGTAACTCGATGTCAGAAATAAATTAGGCTCTTTTACACAAGATAAAAGTCGTCGCAGGTTTTTCATTTCCGCTGATGAGTCCTTAATTTCTGACGGAGATCACTTGACCGGAATGATGAAATCTATGAGTGGTCAATAAGCTCATACATGAACTTTTTTGTTCTTCGGTCTATCTGTCGATATGTAAAATCATATGAGCAATTGTTTTTAGCAGCCCCTCTTGGAATTTCATACTACGTTTGAAACCGCAAGGGTCAGTTGATTTTTCGGGTATCGTTCACTTGACCGAAAGGCCACTTGACCGAAAATCACTTCGCCGAAAATCACTTGATCGAAAGGCACATTTCACCGAAGGGTCACTTGACCGAAAAGTTCATTTCACCGAAAGATCACTTCACCTAAAAGTTCATTTCATCGAAAGGACACTTGATCGAAAAGTTCATTTCACCGAAAGATTACTTTACCTAAAAGTTCATTATATCGAAAGATCATTTCACCGAATGGTCAGTTTATCGAAAACTTAGAATTTTGTTGTTATAGATCTGTTGGAGTATGGTGCTGGTTTTTAAAAAACTGGTCACCTAAACATTATTGGATTGTATAAAAAATACACTTTTAATTTCTTTTAAACACCTCCCCATAAGTAGGTTTTTCGAAATATAACATTAATTATAAGTCATAGATAGACCTGTGCCTTTTTGCCAAATTTTAATCCCCCGAGCTCATATTCATGAAGTTTACATAACAACTCAAGTTAATGAGTTGTTATGTAAACACACTTATTCAGACAAAAAAAAAAAAATCAGTTTTAGGGCCCTTGGCCTCGGTTTAGGCCTTTTTAGAACATTTTAATCGTGCGTGCTCATATTCATAAGGTTTACGTAAAATGTCCAGCTAATAATGTTGCACATTTATTCAGGCAAAAAAGAATAAATTTTTGGGCCCTAGGCCTCGGCTTAGGCCTTTTTAGAAAATATTAACCGTGCGTGCTCATGTTTATAAGGTTTACATAAAAACTAAAGTTAATGATGTTGTACTCTTATTCAGGCCAAAAGAATCAGTCTTAAAGCCCTTGGCCTCGTTTTAGGCCTTTTTAGAAAATTTTAATCCTGCGTGCTCATATTTATAAGGTTTACATAAAATGTCAAGTTAATAATGTCGCACATTTATTGAGGCAAAAAAGAATCAATATTAGGGCCATAGGCCTCGCTTAGGCCTTTTTAGCAAATTTTAATCGTGCTTGCTCATGTTCATAAGCTTTACATAAATAGTAAAGTTAATAATGTTACACATTTTTTCAGGCAAAAAAGAATCAATTTTAGGGCCCTAGGTCTCAGCTTAGGCCTTTTTAGAAAATTTTAATTGTGCTTGCTCATGTTCATAAGCTTTACATAAATAGTAAAGTTAATAATGTTACACAATTTTTCAGGCAAAAAGAATCAATTTTAGGGCCCTAGGTCTCAGCTTAGGCCTTTTTAGAACATTTTAATTGTGCTTGCTCATGTTCATAAGCTTTACATAAAAAGTCAAGTTAATAATGTTGCAATTTTTTTCAGGCAAAAAGAATCAATTTTAAGGTCCTAGGCCTCAGCTTAGGCCTTTTTAGAAAATAATAACGGTACGTGCTCATGTTCATAGGTTAACCTAAAAACTCAAGTTAATGATGTTGCACACTTTTCAGGCTAAAAGAATCAAGTTTAGGGCTCTAGGCCTCGGCTTAGGCCTTTTTAGCAGATTTTAATCGTGCGTGCTCATATTCATAAGGTTTACATAACAACTCAAGTTAATGATGTTGTACACTTATTCAGGCCAAAAGAATCAGTCTTAAAGCCCTAGGTCTCGGCTTAGGCCTTTTTAGAAAATTGTAATCGTGCGTGCTCATATTTATAAGGTTTACATAAAATGTCAAGTTAATAATGTCGCCCATTTATTCAGGCAAAAAAGAATCAATATTAGGGCCGTAGGCCTCGCTTAGGCCTTTTTAACAAATTTTAATCGTGCTTGCTCATGTTCATAAGCTTTACATAAAAAGTTAAAGTTAATAATGTTACACATTTTTCTGGCAAAAATAATCAATTTTAGGGCCCTAGACCTCGGCTTAGGCCTTTATCGCAAATTTTAATCGTGCGTGCTCATATTCATAAGGTTTACGTAAAAAGTCAAGTTAATAATGTTGCACATGTATTCAGGCAAAAAAGAATCAATTTTATTGCCCTTAGGCCTTTTTTTTTTTTTTTTTGCTTAGGCGTTTTTAGAAAATTCTAATCTTGCTGGTTTATAAGTTTACATAAAATGTCAAGTTAATAAGTTAATAATGTTGCACATTTATTAAGGCAAAAAAGAATAAATTTTATTGCCCTTAGGGCTTTTTTTTTTTTTTTTTAGCCTAGGCGTTTTTAGAAAATTCTAATCTTGCTTGTTCATAAGTTTACATAAAATGTCAAGTTAAAAAAATCAAGAGGGGGGGGGGGGGTTAAAGATTGCCGTTTCTGGGCATATATTGAGAACTGAATTGGGAACTCCAAACGCATTTCGCGAAAACGGTCCATGTAAGCCAAGCGAGGCGAGAATTGCACTTTAATTTGAAGAAAAAATTGCCGAGGATCCGAGGTACACCTAGTTTTGGGAGGGTGTACCCCCAACTTCCGTAATATTATGTTCGGGGCCGCTGGAGTCTGTCAGTGTATCCAGGATGTTCCCCTTGAAGCGTCCGCGAGGTCCGTCATCTTGGGGGGGGGGTTGGCTTTCCCCCAAAATGTTAAAATGGACGTAGAGCTGTAAACATTAGACCCATGCTTTATATAATGATTCTGTACACGACCACGAATTTTCAGGAATGTGGAGTGAAACTGAACCCCCCCCCGTTTCCAAGAGCTCTTCAGGGGTAACATCGAGGATACACTGATGACCGACTCCAGAGGTCCAGAATATAAAATTACGGAAGTTGGGGGTAGAGCCCTCAAAACCAAGCACCTCGTATCCCTTTTGCAGACTTCACCAAATTTCTGGGGGAGCGGGGAAGGGCATACATAGTTTGGCACTAAACACAACATGAAGAATAGAAATTGCGAGCAAATCCCTTACCTTGAACACCTGTCTGCGCTCTTAGAAACTTGGGGGAGGGTGAATTCGTCCCACCCTCCTGAAAATTCGTGATCGTGTACAGAATCATTATATAAAGCAAGGTTCTAATGTTTACAGCTCTACGTCCATTTTAACATTTTGGGGGAAAGCCCCTCCCAAAGCTCACGGACTTCGCAGACACTTCAAGGGGAACATCCTGGATACACTGACAGACTCCAGCGGCACAGAATATAATACTACGGAAGTTCGGGGTACAGTTCCCTCAAACCAAGTGTACCTCGGATCATCGGCAATTAATTTCTTCAAATTAAAGCACAATTCTCGCTTGGCTTACATGGAACGTTTTCGCGAAATTCGTTTAGAGTTCCTAAAAAGGCCTAAGCCGAGGCTTAGGGCCCTAAAATTGAATCTTTTTTGTCTCAATAAATGTGCAACATTATTAACTTGACTTTTTGCGTAAACCTTATAAATATGAGCACGCACGATTAAAATTTGCTAAAAAGGCCTATGCGGAGGCCTAGGGCCCTAAAATTTATTCTTTTTGCCTGAATAAATGTGCGACATTATTAAGTTGACATTTTATGTAAACCTTATAAATATGAGCAAGCAGGATTAAAATTTTCTAAAAAGGCCTAAGCCGAAGCCTAGGGCTTTAAAGACTGATTCTTTTGGCCTGAATAAGTGTACAACATCATTAACTTGAGTTGTTATGTAAACGTTATGAACATGAGCACGCACGGTTAAAATTTGCTAAAAAGGCCTAAGCGAGGCCTACGGCCCTAATATTGATTCTTTTTTGCCTGAATAAATGTGCAACATTATTAACTTAACTTTTTGCGTAAACCTTATAAATATGAGCACGCACGATTAAAATTTGCTAAAAAGGCCTAAGCGGAGGCCTAGGGCCCTAAAATTGATTATTTTTGCCTGAAAAAATGTGTAACATCATTAACTTGATTTTTTATGTAAACCTTATGAACATGAGCACGCACGGTTAAAATTTGCTAAAAAGGCCTAAGCGAGGCCTACGTCTTTTTGCCTGAAAAAATGTGTAACATCATTAACTTGATTTTTTATGTAAACCTTATGAACATGAGCACGCACCGTTAAAATTTGCTAAAAAGGCCTAAGCGAGGCCTACGGCACTAATATTGATTCTTTTTGCCTGAATAAATGTGCGACATTATTAACTTGACATTTTATGTAAACCTTATAAATATGAGCATGCAGGATTAAAATTTTCTAAAAGAGCCTAAGCCGAGGCCGTTGGCTTTATGACTGATTCTTTTGGCCTAAATAAGTGTACAACATCATTAACTTGAGTTGTTATGTAAACCTTATGAACATGAGCACGCACGGTTAAAATTTGCTAAAAAGGCCTAAGCGAGGCCTACGGCCCTAATATTGATTCTTTTTTGCCTGAATAAATGTGCAACGTTATTAACTTGACTTTTCATGTAAACTATTTATGAACATGAGCACTGAACATGATTTTTATGAAAAACGTATGAACATGATAAAACTTGCTAAAAAGGCCTAGGCCGAGGCATAGGGACTTAAAATTAATTATTTTTGCCTTAAAACTAAATCTTTGCGTTCTCTGTGACACGGAGAAATCAAAAGTGCAATTTGAGTATGATCCCCTAACGTTTCGGTGGTCTATCTGTCAAACTTGCACCATGCTTCAACAGATCCTGTAATGAAATCTAGCGTTTTCGATAAACTGACCCTTCGGTGAAATGACCTTTCGATGAAATGAACTTTTAGGTAAAGAGACCTTTCGGTGAAATGAACTTTTCGATCAAGTGACCCTTCGGTGAAATGTACCTTTCGATCAAGTGACCCTTCGGTGAAATGAACGCTTCGATCAAGTGATCTTTCGGTGAAACAATTTTTTCGGTGAAGTGATTTTCGGTCAAGTGACCCTTCGGTGAAGTAAACGTCGGGCAAATGAACCAGACCCTGATTTTTCAGTTCAGTGGGAGTCGATGTATAGTATACATTACAGTTTGTGTAAATTGCAGGACCAAGAAAGAATCGCACTATTCAAATGAAATTTATATCCAGATTCCTTATGTTACCGGAGATAACTGATTACATTTGTAGAGATATACAAAAAATAGTTCGCTTCAAATCTCAAGATCGTGTGAAGCCACCTCGAGCCAAAATAAGAGCCTCTACATGGCGTGGCACCGAACGGAAAAGGGTTTTTGATATCGTCCTAGAAAATAGCCTGCCAGACTGCTTCTATGCTAGATCAGAGTTCATTTATGGTGACTGGCGGCGGCGCTTGGCGGGCCAGTCACGACCTCGTCTCACATATGTTTGATCTGGGACACATCCTGTGAAAGGGTAGGCCAGCGAAATCTTATGTGCCTGCATGGACGAGATCTTGAAAATTCCGGGCCATATGTCGCTGAGCATTGTCCTACTGAAATATAGCTCCAGGACAACTCTGAAGGCTGAGATGGGTCCGTGTTCGAATCCGGTGAGCCATGAATTTTGTGTTTGTCTTGAGCAGCTGGCTCTCTCCCTTACCTGGAGTCAGTGGCCCTAAATTAGGGCGTCCGACTGCTTATATCCATTGAGTTGCTCACGGTGGTTGTTAAAGCCCCAATACAAAACATTCTGAAGGAAGGGTACCACCTCTGCCTCTAAAACATTCCTGATGTATCCCTGGCTGTTAGGGGCTCCCTCAATTCGCATCAGGCGTGATCGCGAATTGAACTCATTGGCGCCTCAAACCACGACCCTTGCCGTTAGGCTGGTATGATGCTGCAAGGCGCGGTTCACCACGATGTCTACGAACACGTATGCAACGATCATGGCTCATCTTGTTGAATCGTGACTCGTCAGAAAACATGACCTGTTGCCGGTCAGCGCGCCAATGTCTGTGTTCAAAACCCCATTGAAGTCTGAGGCGTTTGTGGTTGATGGTCAAAGGAATACCTAGCAATGGGCTGCTAGCGACAATCACTTGAACTGTGCTGGAGGACCACACCGGACCAATGACAGTGCTCCACTGCTGCGCTAACACCGTTAATGCCGCTGTGTGATCGGTCAGTGCCATGAGGTAGAGATGTTTGTCCTGCAATACAGTCGTGCAATTTTTCGGTCCATTACCCGGATGTCTTTGCGTCCGAGCCTCATGTGTTCACTGAAGCCACGTTCGCATCGAAGGACTGGCGTTTCGACCCGTTGAGTGGAAATTTCCTGGTAGGAAAATCCAGCTTCTCTTATCTCAACAATCCTTCGGCGCACAAAGTCCACCAGGTGTTCATAATGCGACCTTCTTCGGCGACGGAGCGTAGTGAGACACATGAATTTCCCTTTCGACTCAAACGTCGGCACTGGCTCAAGCTTTTCATTGATTGCAATATCGTGCTTGAGCCAGCTCTTTTTATCCAAGACTGCGCAGTTCAGAGGACGCTGTTCCAAAACCGCATGCGCATTTTCACTGACATTTTAATCATTTGCATTTCCCAACCTTTTTTATTTATCCTGTAAGTTTCAAACTTTCAATAAATACCAGTAGTCCTTCATGATGTTGTAATTTTCACAAATAGTAGCGTAGATATTCTGTTCAGACATTTTTTGGCCAACTGTGACACTTGCGCCACTAAATCTAAAATAAAATGCAATATCGAGTGTGGTTACGAGTTGTATGCAAAGTTCACTTGAGAAAATTCTATATATTTCATTCAAGAGGTGACGTGAGAACATTTTCTAATTGATTTCTTTAAATTTCGAATCGAGATGAGTATGTATTTCGTAGGAATTTAAACTCCTTTGTATTAAACGATTTGCGAATATTCTTTTGAAGTTGTTGACGTGATGCCTTTATCCTAGTTCTGACCTGAGGGAGATCGACTAAAGTCTTTTTAAGCTGCAATTCTTTTATCTCCCTACGGCATCGTTTAAGTATAAAGCCGCAGATGTGAGTCAAAAAGAGGAAAATACGAAATTTTGCAAGCACTCTACAACTTCGATATTGAAACTAATGTTCATAATGCAGTGTGCAGATATATTTCATGAATATAATGGTTCAATGGGTACGATATTGTTCGAGTGTTTCCTACATAGTGTGAAACATAAACTGTGGGCTTGGAAGTCAATTTCTTGACAATTTCAGATAAACCACGAAAGTGAAATACAAAAGCAGATCGCGTTGCATTCCGAATATTTCCTTCCGACATGTAAACTGAACTGAAGAGACTGTTCTCAAAGTTTTGGGCTGCAGGCAGCTTACAGTGACTTATGTTCACGTTTGATTTACTGAAGCTACAGGAATGGAAGTATTGACGAACAATGAGAATTAATGAATTTGAAATCATCGTTTGCCCAGTAGGAATTTAGAAAACCGTAAACAGTACTCGGGTATTATAATTGATCTTTGTTTTCTGCATCTTTTATTTAAACCTATAGATTTGTACGACAGGGACAAAAAACGACAATGCCACTTTGTTTTGAACTGTATCCAAAAATAATTAATAAAATGAAATTTTAGAACAATTTGAGAAATCATAACCTCCCAGATGGGCGAGTTGTTAGAACAGCTGGTGTCTAGCAAGACGCCCAAGCTGAGTCAGGTTTCGATTTCCTAATTTGCCATAGGTTGTGTGTTTGTCAAACTGCACTGAATCTCTCCTTTTCTTGGAACCAGTGACTCCAAGTTAGTGATGAGCGACTGCATACAACCCTAAGAGTTACTCATGGTGATTGCTAACCGTCGACAGAGAAAAGATACATTGCTCTGCCACTGATTTTTAAACACTCCTCTATTGATAGTAGACGGTCCAACGCAAGCATCTCACACATACCCAATATGCCCGTAGGGTTATGATGCGACAATAGCATGACTGTGAATACACGATGGCCGCCCCAATGGCAATGGCGCAGTGCTCTAAGAGATGGCTTCTGATCATTCGTCCAAAAGGGGTCCGGGTTCAAATCCTGGTGAGGCATGGATGTTGTCTTTGTCTTTCGGCACTGGCTCTCTTCCTTCCGTCGAACTAGTGGCCCTAAATTAGGGACGGGCGACTGCTTATAGCCCATTGAGTTGCTCATGATGGTCGTTAAGCCTTCATTCAAAAAAAAAAAAATGAGGAATACAAGATGGCGGCGTTGGAGATCTCCAGGTCGACGGTTGATGATGTAATAAGCAAATGAACGCGGACTTGGATTGAATCTGCCAAGAACCTACCTGATAAACCACCAAAACTAACACAATATGACAGGAGAGCTCTACAAAAGATTATCAGCTCCAAACGAAAATTAACATTATCTCAAACCACGCAAACCCTATGTGATACCATTGGGACTGATGTTTGCCCCACTACAGGTGGTAGAACGCTGCATGACATGGGGTACCACGGTCGTACAGTATTCCACAAGCCGCCGCTAATCACTCCGACTAATGTCACATGCCGATTAGCTTGGTGTACATCGATCATGAACGGTAGACCAATAGAAAACTATGCTTTGGACTAATGAATCACGGTACACTGTGTACTAGTCTGATGGTCGTTCCTGAGTGTTGTGTATGATACCAGGTGAAAGATATCTTCCAGACTGTATCGTCCTGACAATGAAGTTTAGCGGAGGCAGGGAGCGTGACTTTCCTGATCTGTTTTCGTTGTTCAGCTTGGGCCCATCAATCGTTTTCGGGAAAACCATGAAGGGTGAGCTTTACCTAGACGTCCTGGACAGTTATGCCCTGCCAATGTTATGGCAGTACTTTGGGGAAGGCCCATACCTCTATCACCAGGACAACGCACCATATTATACTGATCGCGTTGTTACGGATTTATTTAAAGGTATGGACTAAGAAAAGTTGAACTGGCGAGCCCAGAATCATGATCTGAATCCTATGGAGAATCTAAGGGACGAATTGGATCATTCGGTGTGTGGAAGAAGAGATCGTCCAACAAACAAAGCTGAACTGGCCATTGGGCCGTGGGTGACCAAGTGGGCAACGTTCGTGACTGCCATGGAAAGGACATCAGGTTCGATCCCAGGCAGGTACAAACGCTCGATTCACTAAATAGCCGTAGTGCGTCGGATGGGCACGTTAAGCCGTCGGACCCCGGGTACTGGCTCCCCGGTAATAAATAAGGGCGTCTTCCTCCCCCTTTCTACTTCGTTTCCGTGTCACTTTCCTATCGGGTACTCTAGTCCAAATCTCCTAGCTTCCTATTTCTAATGGCCAGTTCATATGATCATGATCATCATGAACTGGCCATTGCTTTGAAGGCTCAATGCCAGAGCATATCGGCGAACCATTAGAAAAACTGGTAGAGAATATCTCACAAAAACCAGAGACTGTCATAAGGAACAAAAGGTCTCAGCACACAATATTAAATTTTCTTAAAATAAATATTACTTGTGGACATGCAGGTGTCCAGATATTGATGGTATGGCAGTGTATGTATGTATATATACAGGGTCTGGTTCATTTGCCCGACGTTTACTTCACCGAAGGGTCACTTGACCGAAAATCACTTCACCGAAAAGATTGTTTCACCGAAAAATCAGTTGATCGAAACGTTCATTTCACCGAAGGGTCAGTTGATCGAAAGGTACATTTCACCGAAGGGTCACTTGATCGGAAAGTTTATTTACCCGAAAGGTCTCTTTACCTAGAAGTTCATTTGATCGAAAGGTCATTTCACCAAAGGGTCAGTTTATCGAAAACTTTGCATTTCATTACAAGATCTGTTGAAGCATGGTGCAAGTTTGGCAGACAGACCGATCACCGAAATGTTAGGGGATCACACTCAAATTGCACTTTTGATTTCTCCGTGTCACAGAGAATGCAAAGATTTAGTTTTAAGACAAAAATAATTCATTTTAAGTCCCTAGGCCTCGGCTTAGGCCTTTTTAGCAAATTTTAATCATGTTCATAAGGTTTGCATAAAAGTCATGTTCAGTGCTCATGTTCATAACGTTT
The DNA here is from genome assembly GCA_039090855.1 of Macrothele yani. Classification (NCBI taxonomy): domain Eukaryota; kingdom Metazoa; phylum Arthropoda; class Arachnida; order Araneae; family Macrothelidae; genus Macrothele; species Macrothele yani. Next base: position 166,937,654 of record CM077007.1, read on the forward strand.
ACATAAAAGTCATGTTCAGTGCTCATGTTCATAACGTTTACATAAAAGTCATGTTCAGTGCTCATGTTCATAAGGTTAACATAAAAATCATGTTCAGTGCTCATATTCATAAGGTTTACATAAAAAGTAGAGTTTATAATGTTGAACATTTTTTCAAGCAAAAAGAATCAATTTTAGGGCCCTAGGCCTCGCTCGGCTTAAGCCTTTTTAGCAAAATTTGATTGTGCGTGCTAAAAAAGGAGCCCTAAAATTGATTTTTCAATCTAGGGCCCTAAAATTGATTCTTTTTGCCTGGAAAAATATGCAAGATGTTTTTCACTTGGCTTTTTACTTAAACGTTATGAACCTAAGCACGCACGATTAAAATTTTCTAAAAAGGCCTAAGCCGAGGCCTAGGGCCCTAAAATTGATTCTTTTTCCCTGAAGAAAATGTGCAACGTTATTCACTTGATTTTTTATGTAAGCCTTATGAACATGAGCAGGCACGATTAAAAAAATTCAAAAAAGGGCCTAGGGCCCTAAAATTGATTCCCCTTTTTTTTTTTTTTTTTTTTTTTTTCCCTGAAAAAATGTGCGAACATTATTAACTTGACTTCATATGTAAACCTTATGAGTATGACGTGGGGTGATTAAAATTTGCTAAAAAGGCCTAAATTGAGGCCTAAGGCCTTAAAATTAATTCTTTGTGTGTGAGTAAATGTATGAAATTATTAACTTTGGTTGTTTTATAACCCATATGAATATGAGCACTATAACTTAAAATTTTCTAAAAGGGTCCAAATCTAGGCCCAAAGCCTTAAAATTAACGTTTTTGGTCTGGGTAAAAATTCAACATTATAAATTTGTTTTGCTATGTAAACCTTATGATTATGAACAAGAAGGATTAAAATTTGCTAAAAATTCTCAGATCTAGGCCAATAAGGCCTTAAAATTAATGTTTCAGGCTTGAGCAAAAGTGCAACCTATTTTACTTTACATTTTATGTAATGCTTATGAATACGAGTAGGTTTAAAATCTGCTAAAATGGCCTATACCTAGGCCTACGGCCAAAAAATAATGTTTTGTGGTTGAATAAAACTGTAACATTATTTACTTAATTTGCTATGTAACCCTTATGAACAAGAGCTCGGAGGATTAAAATTTGACAAAAAGGCACAGATCTGGGCATTGTAATTAATGCTAAATTTCAAAAAACCTGCTCGTGGGAAGTTGTTTCAATAGAAATTAAAAGTGCATTTTTTATACAATCCGATAATGTTTAGGTGGCCAGTTTTTCAAAAACCCGCACCACACTCCGACGGATCTCCAACAACAAAATTCTAAGTTTTCGATAAACTGACCATTCGGTGAAATGATCTTTCAATGAAATAAACTAAGTAAAGTAATCCTTCGGTGAAATGAACTTTTCGATTAAATGTCATTTCGATGAAATTAACTTTTTGGTGAAGTGACCTTTCGGTGAAATGTACCTTTCGATCAAGTGAACGATACCCATATATACAGTACATACACACACACACGAGTCCTCATTGAACTGCAACCGCTCCTATGCAAGGTGAGCTACATCCGATACAGACGTAACGACGAAAAGAGAGTGAGTGTCCTTTTTGTTCCTGGTATATTTGCAGCAGTATATCAGCTCTTAAAAATGAAAGAATTCCCTTCGGATCAGTAATCGGTCAGAACGGAAAACATTTTGCGCATATTTCCTATTCAAAATAATATACAATTTTTTCGCTAGAAAGCGTATATATGAATATTATTATTTCTTTTTCGATAGCTTTCTTCTAACAATGTAATTTTAATATTCTATATCTGTGGGACAACGTTCATGTGATGAATATTTTGCATAGATCTTCTCATTTTTCTTAATGCACAATTTTGTCATTAGAGGGCTTGAGTGTCGATTTCCTTTTGCAACCTATTTGAAGCGGAATATGCGCGTCTAAAAACTCGATTGAAAAAATAACTTTTCTGTCAAGTACCGCTCACTACGAAAACATGTTTTGCCCTAGTACAGCACAATTTACCAAATAGAGGGTTTGAAAAATTCTTTTAACTACTGAAACTATTTATTTCAGGGAATGATTTCCATTTACCATTGAGTTTTTTATAATCAACAGGTTTGAAATCATGTGTGTTTGTCAGTGATCACATCTGATTGCAACTGTATCTCCGTTTTTAGAAATTGTATTGAAAAACTTCTTTTTGTGTACTGTTTACTAACTTCTTCTTGTGTAATGTTTGGTAATCTTTACCAAACATTACACAAGAAGAAGTTAGTAAACAGATTGCCAACATTTGTGTCATATACTTTTACGTAACATTCCTTTTTAGTTTCTTGCCCTTATGTAAATTTTGTTACCTCATTCGTACATGTGTACGCTCTGGCAACAGTTGACAGCGCGTTACAGTGTAACTAAAATGAGTCACGTTTTAGAGGGTGAGAATCGAACTACCATTTTGAATGTATCTGCGGTTCACCGATATTCTATCAGTTACAGTGATCTACGACTTACTGTATATGTGTGGAAGAAATTGTGAACTCACAAGAAGCTCACTGTTCTTACTACGAATGAAGAAGCTGTGAAGTTTCAGAAAGTTTTTTTTTTTTCTCAAACTCACTAACTCTGTCCGTTAGGCACTATCACTGTTATTGCTATTTTTAGCACGTCTTTTGTAAAAAAAGATTATGCTTATGTTGACACTTTATCCGGCCCTCAGTCTTCCTGTGGACACCATATCTCTGCAGCAATTAGTCCGATTTGAAAAAATTGTTTTTGCATTGGGAAGCCTGAAATGTGAGAATGGTGATCCATGCATTTCGGGTTTCTTACAATGCACAATTTTGCCTCTACATGGCGTAAATGCAGATGACATCGTATTCAAAATACACTTTATACCATATATTTGCTCCTAAATATCCTGTTGAATTTATTTTTTTTTTATCTTTCGATGCCATTTATATCGAACACTGTTTTAGGTAGTTTCTTTTTTAAGTAAAGCTTAGATTTTCCGCTAAAGGGGGGGGTAAGGTACATTGCTTTTTCCTCGATATCACTTCTACTAAAACTTCGATTTGAAAAATTCTTCCTGCATCGAATACAGCTCCTCATGGGAAATGCTTTGCATATAACCTTCTAATTTTTGGTAAAAAATGGTTTGGCCACCAGGGAGCATAAGTGATAATTTCTCCTTCTAATGTATTTGCAGCAACATCTGAGTTCCTAGTTCCTAAAAACTCGATTGAAAACATTCTTTCGTGAGCCGATACCGCTCACCCTCCAAAAGCCATTTGGAAATATATTTTTTTTTAAATAATACATGGTTTCTCCGAAAGGGGGCGTATATGTATGTATGTCTGTTTCTTGTCAATATTTATACTTCTAAGAGTCCGTTTGAAAAATTCCTTCTTTGCTGGATAGCGTTTTCGGTGACAAATATTTCTCATAGGATTTCAAAATTTTCAAGCAATGAACAAACTTTCCGCTAAGCGGCGTAAAAGTAAATTTCAAATACGACTAAAGGAAGCAAGGATAGCGAGAAAAACGTTTCTACATTTACGCCTCGTAGCGGGCGAAGTGTGCATTATTAAAGAGGATAATGTTCCGAATGTTTTACGGAACGAATGATATAGAGTAAGAAAAGAAATTTTTCACTAGAATTTCTGGAAGCAGCGATACAGTTGCAAACAAAATTACACGCTAAAACTACCTAACGCCAGTAATCTGAACTACAAAAACCGATGAGTGCATGTAAAATGTTCTACAAAGTGAATGGTATTCGGTTTTAAAAGAATTTTTTTTAAATCTGACTTTAAGAAGCAGAGTCATCGAGAAAGAGAAATTAAAAATTTGCGGCCCTAGCTGGGAAGTTGTGCATTATTTGGGACAGGAAATGCACACAAAATGTTTTTACTGTCAGTAGTATCTGACCAAAAGTAATATTTTTCCGTCGGGTTCTTAGACGCGCAGATATTGTCGTAAACGAAAGCGTGAACTTTTGCCATCTAGTGGCAAACTTGTGCATTAAAAAATTTGAAATGACATGCAAAACATTTCGCACCAGAAACGGTTTATGAAAGAAAGAATTTTTCAAATTGGATTGTTAGAAGCAAAGACATCGAGAAATATAAGCTACGTATATACGGTATGGCCCTGATGAAGAAACTGCATTATTTTAAGCACAAGATATTCTCAAAAGGGTTTTCATGTTGTGCGATATCTGAGAACAAAGATTTCGGGCTTTCCAATGCAAAAAGAGTTTTTCAAATGGTCTAGACAGTAGTTACAGAGATGTGGTGTCCACAGACGGACAGACGGATAAAATGACACCATAAGCAAGCATTTTTTTTTACTCTTTTGTAAGAAAATGCTAAAAAAAGGCAAAAGGAATTATCGGTTGGTAGCCTTTTTTAGCCTATTTTCTTATTAAACAGTACAAAAGAGATAGAAACCGAGGAAGGGAACTTCATGATTATAAAAAAATAAGCAGAACGTTAAACTACAAACAGCTGATTTGTGATATCTGTACCCTCACACTGTTTTGTAAATTTTGATCATTCACTAAAAGATTGTATTGTAAAAAATAATCTAACAGCGCATGAAAGCATGAAGAGAAACGTACAATTTATCACAAGGGAACAGATTGCCTTTGGTGCGATTGTCGAAGTTGCAGCTATTTTGAAAACATAATGTAAAAAAATTAGCCCTTTGACTCTTTTCGTGTCTAAACGAATATTTGACGGAATTTCAGTAAATTGCGTTGATTCCAAAAAAATGAAAACTAGAAATGAAAGCTGCAAATTTTTAGCAAAATTTTTCGGACCTCTCTGACTGCAGTTATTTTTATTTTGTTGCTTTTACGTGCTCCCTATTAAGAGAGGACAAATAGTTGACGCATTTCCCGAGACAAGATATTTTTCCCTGTTTTTCCTCATTCTACCTATAACAGGCAAATAAAAATTGTGCTTCTCATCAGAGATACAGACCTACGAGCGTAGCATGAGAAAGTTTCGTCTCCGTAGTCTGTTAGCAATTAGAATCCCAAAGGTTCGAACCGAATGTGTGAGCATCTGTATAGTTTCTCTTGCATGCTGTATCTCATTTTCTTTTCTGATATATTCTATCTTCGGGGCCCATTGATCGAATGTTGTGCTTGCGCATAAAATATCCTACAAGAGAGCATGAAAGCAGTATTGGGTCTAAAAACTTTCAGCTTTCCTTCCGTCATAAACGTAGTCTATGGCTTGTTAGTGATTGCAGCTGATTTTGAGAGCAAAATAAATTTGCCAATTTCGTAAGCAAATATTTCGATTGTACTTTGACGTTTTGGTCTACAACTGAGCTGTCGAATGCCCTTCGTTTGTCCAGAATTTTGTTTCTTGTACCTTACTTTACTGTCCTTTGTTAAAGAGATCACTTTTACATCCTAAATCGAAAACCGAAAGCTACTGTTTTACAGAACCTAGCTACTCCGTTCACAACATAAATTAATTTCGCAAGTGAGTCATTTTCAAAATTTAGTAATGAAGCAGAGTATGACGATGTTTTGAAATATGCAAAGATGAATCTAAAAGCACAGGTCAATCATTATAAAATGTTAAATTATTCTCATTTGTAGGAGACGGTTTAACATTGAACAATAACTATTCGGGGAAGATCCTTAGGTTATATTCGTACTAACTCCTAAACTGAATAGTTTTGGATAACAAATCATATGAGACAATGAAAAGAAACACAACACTTTACTTGCATTTCAACATTTTTATTAATGGAATCGGGAAGCGTTTTATGTTCCTGAAAGGCCCGTGTGATGCGGCGAGATGTGTTTATGTTGGTGGTCAATTTTGTCCCATCTTGAAGTATTGTAACATATTTCATGAAGCTTCTATGCTTCCTATACTCCGTCCTCCTGTCAAACGAATTTCACACCTTTACCCTTTACTCTCTTATTATTATTTTTTTTTCTCATGACATTTCTGTGCAGTCGACACTAACTGCAGTGAAATAAAAGCATGCGTAAATGATACAGGGTGTCCCACTCGCTACCGAACCCGACATTTCTTCAATAATATTAACACCAATGAAGGTATTGCAATGAAATTTGAAGTGGACTTACCTCATTTCGTGTGAAATGTGATGACATCACAACATGTGCTGGAATAGGCAACCATTTGCATCCAGACAGCACTGAACCCGGCGCACCATATTGTAAAGTCCTTGCCAGTACGTCCGCCGTCATTACCTGAATTTCTTCGGTGATGTTTGCTTTCAAAGTATCTATGGTTCGCGGTTTCTTTTGGTAAACTCTCCCTTTTATATATCCCCATAAAAAGTATTCAGAAGGCGTCAGCTCGGGCGAGCGCGGTGGCCATAAACCCTTCGAAACGACGCGGTCGCCAAAAAAGGACTGAATTTCGGCCATACTGGTGTGTGATGTGTGTGATGTCGCTCCATCGTGCTAGTTATATCCAATGGACAGTTCTTCGTCGTCCAATTCATTTACAAAGGTGTTGAAGATTTTCATATGTGCAAGTGTTGTGATGGTTGTATCGAAGAAGATGAGACCAATTATACGGCGCCGGGTAATCCCACACTAAACACCAATTTTCTATGAATTAATGGGTTCTTCATGTATCGCGTTGGTATTTTCACTGGCCCAAATACGGGAAGTTTGAGAATTGATGTATCCGGACAGGTGAAACCAAGCCTCGTCCGAGAACCACGTGTTGTCCAGAATGCTCGGATTTTCCTGAAGAAATGTCTAAAACCATCGACAGTATGTCACTAATTTCACATGGTCAGGCTCTTACAGTTCGTGCACCACGGAGACACGGTACGCATGAAACTTCGCTTTTTTCACAGCACGTTGACAAGTGCTTTTGGAAAACCCTGTTTCCTCTGAGAGTCGACAAAGTGATTTCCTGGGAGACGCAAGTAGTCAGCCCTTTACATTTTGGATAGTTTCTTCGGGCATTTGTGGACGACCTCCTGCATGGTCTTCTAATAAAGTCCCCTTGGTTTCCAATTTCTTCGACAATGCCCAAATGGTGGACTTGCTCGGCGGTTGTCTGCCTGCAAACCTCTCCAGGAATTGCTGTTGACAACACTTTATTGATTCTGTTTTCCAATAAGTGCGAATAATAAACACTCGCTCCTCCAGAGTACACCGATACATTTTCACACGTACGCGAACAGTCACGAGCATGAGCACGCACTTTCAACAACCGTATTGTGTAGACACGCTCAGCGAAATGACATAAAAAAGCAGCACAGAAGCGCGTCCGGGTGGCTGGCGGACTGCTCCTCAGTGGCCCCACACTTGGGAATGTGTCTGCTACTAAGGAGCACTCCGGCTGGCTCTCGGACAGCGCCGGATTCAAAGCCGTCTAGACGCAAATGGTGGCCACTTCCAGCACATGTTGTGATGTCTTCACATTTCGCACAAAATGAAGTAAGTCCATTTCAAATTTCGTTGCAATATCTTCATTGGTGTTAATATTATTAAAGACATGCCGTGTTCGAGTGGGTGTTTAAAAACGCATACAGGTATAAATGGAGAACCTCACCCCCCCCCCCCCCTCCATCGTGAAATGAATTAAGAAGCAAGATGAATTTTGTTTAACAGTTTTTCACACTTACTAAGAGTCAGAAACAGACACACAGCGGTATATCGGACAAAAAATTAAACTTACGTGGTTTAAGAAATTAAAGGAAAACCCTCTGCTAATTAATTGTATAATTTTTCAAGATTGTCACACAATTTTGTTACTTTAAATTACCAAATTAAATCGCCCATCTTTCGCTAAGATACTTTAAACAGACAACAGTTGTCACTAGAGGATCATCATCATCATCATCATTGTCAACCATTATCAATCCACTGCTGGACGAAGGTCTCCCCAAGTTTCCTCCACAACGGTCTGTCTTGTGCCAGTCTCCTCCATGTCACTCCCGCTTACTTTCGAATTTCATCCACCCATCTTCCATGTGGTCTTCTTCTGGGTCTTTTCCTGTCCCTTGGAATCCAATCTAAAATTTCGGCTGTCCATCGATTATCTGTCCTTCTCGCAGTATGTCCAGCCCATTGCCATTTCAGGGATTTTACTCTGATCATGATGTCTTCCACTCTTGTCATTTTTCGGATCCACGTGTTCCTCTTCTTATCTCTCCTGGTTACACCAAGCATGCACCTCTCCATGCTACTTTGAGTTGTCTGCAGCCTTTGTATGTCTCTTTTAGTTAAGGTCCACGTCTCTGCACCATACGTAAGCACTGGAAGGATGCATTGATCAAACACTTTTCTTTTAAGACATAATGGCATATTGCTCTTGAAAATTATGCTGTTTCTTCCAAAAGCTCTATAGGCAAGTTTTGTACGCCGATTAATTTCTTCATCAATGTGACCCTCACTTGATATCTGCTGTCCAAGATAAACATACGTGTCCGTTATCTCCAGCTTTTCTCCATCAATCGATAAATCTTCATTTCCTGTAAAAGCATTGAACATCACTTTTGTCTTCTGAAAGTTCATTTTTAATCCCACTTCTTTACTCTTGTCAGCAAGTTCCTGGATCATACTCTGCAGCTCTGATGGGGTAGTTGCAAAAATGACTACGTCATCAGCAAAACGAAGGTGGGTTAGATAATCTCCATTAATCTTTATCCCTTTGTTTTCCCAGCTCAGCGACTGAAAAACACCCTCCAATGTGGCATTAAAGAGCTTCGGAGATAGGATATCTCAGGCTTATAGCTCAGCACTAAAACTGTACTTCGCAAAATCTGAGGAGGATTTCATCCAAATCGCATTTTCTTTTTCAAAACAAGTTTAAATTATTAGAGTTCGACAGAGGAGGTTTAACTTTCTGTTGCAGTAATATATTCAAACTTTTTCTTACGCTCTCTGAACGATTATTGATTTCGAAAAATCCCGAAATGGGACTTTAAATGATTTCGACCTATAAAACAACACCGGTTAATTCATTTAATTTAATACCACGAGTCTTAGCTATCTAATTCCGTACCTTTTAAAGCTATTAGAAGTAGGTATCATATTCAAGCAGAACTTTGTGTATCATGAGCATTAGTTGATTACAAAATTAATGAAATCCTAGGCAGATGATGACAAGATGTTTTTGGCGAAGTAGACTTCACACGAAGAGCTGAGGTCGAGTTTGGCATTACAGGGTACAAATCCAACCCTGAAATCAACACTGGCTGACAGCAGCTGAAACATGAGCTGCTCATGGAGTGAATGAGTCTTCTCCACATCCCGACATCAGCTTCAACAAATTGAGGCGGTAACAATTTCTCTAGTTACGTTTCTCTGAACCCATCTGTGACATCACCGACCTACGGGGTCAAAAGCGATCAAGAAAATGGTTGTATGCCCCCTGACTTGAGACACGCTCCGATTTAAAAACACTCCTAGCATAGAAGCATGAAAAAGCGTCCGCGAAACACAGGAACAGTAGTCAGAAGAGCTTTAACCCACGCATACCAATGGGGTCCGGAATGGGACCAAGGGTTGCTGTCTAATGAGTCCTGGAGATCATCCGTGTCTGTTATGTCTCCATCTGACCCTGCAGGCGCCGGGATGGGGTGTCTCCAAGTCCCTTGCTCAGCCTACGAGTCAAAAGCGTCAGGTATCCCTCCACCCGAACTAAGACCCGCCTTGTCGATGCTTAAGCAGGCTTGAAGAGTTTTTAATACGCCTCACGGTCTCCTCCTCTTTTGCATCCCCCATCTGAAGGGATGTTGTAAGAAAACGACTTCTGCGAGCACCATTCCTAAAGATGTCGGCACTTTCCTTCAAACAGTGATAATCTGTGAGTGTTTACGGGACCGAGAGCGACGGAGTGAGGGAAACATCCTCATCCGGTCTCACGATCCGTGCTTCTGGGAGGCTGGCGCCAAAGAGGGAAGCCTGGAAATATGTATCACACGTATTCACATGCACCGTGAGATTTCGCAGCGAGAAATAAAGTGTCTTGTTCAAGCTATCGTGAGAATTTGCACTTAAAATATCACAGTTTGACGCGACACCGGTATTATTAGAAAGAAACGTACATGCTGTTTGGCTGACAGACATTACATTATCCTTCTTTGAATTTCAAAGGATTTCCAAAACTTCTCTATTACATTCTGATAGCTCACCCATCGGAATTTTCAAAGGATTTGCCCTAATTAATTCAGTCTTTTCTGAGTTACATCATCTGCTGTTTCACAATTAGAGGCAGGCGTAATGTGAGTATACCACTTAGCAACATAGCTGTAGACGCGTAACGAAACTAAAAATGTTTCTCTAAAAAAAAAAAAAAAAAAAACCCTCAATTTCAACATTTACGTTTCTATTTAAAATGTCTTAAAGTTTATTTTTCCTTACTTGCGATTTTTTTACTGGCTGTCGTAACCCTGTAGTAAACGATTTAAATATCGTGAAGAACCCAATCTCGTGTACTCAGAAATCTTTAGCCATTGAAGAATAAGTAGGTGAAGTATTTTTCGAGTTCGAAGGAAACATAACCCAGAAAACATTTTTAAATGGAAACCTAAATTCCACAGTTCAAATACAATAAAGTAATATATTTCTTCAAAGATTATGCATTCGAGGTATGGACAAGATTGGAATGGGTACCCTGTGTATCAACTTTCTGGGCAGTTGTTGTCATATTGTTGCATCGATACGTTGCATTAAAATATATGGTATTCGTATGAATAGACATAAGTATGTATGTAAAAATTAAAACTAAATGTTAGAACGTTTCGACGTAACCGACCAAACGTAAATTAAACAGCGTGCGCTTCTTTCTCATTTCCATTCATTACTTTTACTAAAACCTCTGTTAGATAAAGCTGCTTAATGAAGTATTCCATTCCTGCTCCTTTATAGAACATCAGATTTTATTTGGAATGTTTTAGGAAAATTATTTTAGAAGATCTTAAACTGAAGGTTTCATAATAATTTCTCTAATTTCCATTTGGAGGCTTTGAAAAGCTTCAAAACAACTAATGAAAAATAACAACACAATAAAATTAATTGTTTTCTTTTCCAGTTTTGCTTTGTGTTATTTTTTTATGGTTGAGGGCATTTTGTTTTATGAAGGCTTCCTCTGAAAGATTTCGAAATGGCCAGAACTAAGTAGAGGTTGAAAAATATTGAGGTAAAGAAGTTCTTCAGAGGAGCAACACATGCACTAAAGTGCTTACGGGCATCACCTACTTCAGAAAATTTACTGAGCGACATGTACAATCTCCAGAGATTTTGCTGGCCCTGTTTCCACTTTCTTTTCAGTGTGTAAGAGTTTTGCATTTATTTGTGCTTATGGTGCTATTTCTTCCTCTTATTTATTTATGGACATTAAATTTTCCCTTTTACACGACGAAATCAAACCAATCTTTTTGCATCGCGTAGAAGTTCGTATATCTAAGATTTTGGATATATTTTAACGCATACCTCGGTGCACAACAATATTCGTTTGCCAAACAGTCACGTTTACTTACAAACCTTGTTATATCAAATAGCTGCGAGCTGGAGAAACATTTGTCACATACGTGACAGTAACATCTTTATTTATTTATTTATTTTTTTTTTTTTGTATTTGTTATTATATATCTGCTTCCAAATAACTGATGAGAATCAGTTTTCATATCCGACAGATGGTCATACCAAGATTTTCCATATATTTTTTTACATTTCCTGACATACTGTGTATTTACCGTAGGCAGCATAAATACATAATCGGATTTGTCATATTTCTGTTTCTGGGAGACAAAAAGCATCTTTTCTGCATTGAAAAGTGTTAGGAATATCCCGGATTTTACAAATTTTCTAAATTTTCCACTTACATGATATCGGTGATTTACATACTAATTCGTAAATCTTCGCGTGATGATGAATTTCTGTGGAGCATTTAAAATCTGAGTCTTATCTTGTCAGTGAGCGTGCTGCTGATTGCCCAAGTCTTTATGGCAGATTCGTCGTCAATTTATGTGTACGAACATCAAATCTCAAATGGAAAAGTATGTACCTTCCTGAAAAAAAGGAACCTGCATAACAATGTAAGATTTTAACAGTGTGTGTACTCTTGACCCAAATTACGATAAAAATAATGACACCATGAGTTTTCTCTCCTGGAATGGCAGGTAGTCAAGTCTGGGTAGTGGGTAACTGTTGCGAGTTCTAATCCTTCTTCCGATTGTCTAGTTTTCTGCTTTCCAATATTTCCTCAATTCTAACGTGATTGTGTTGATGGATCTCTAAAATCGGCCCTAGTTATATCCGGGCATTTTTGACGGTTCACACTTTATAAGGAAAGCAACAGGAAACGACGTCATCGTAACCTTACTTCCCTGGGCATTCCTCCATGGCTGTGCGCAGCTCAACGCCCACTTCCTTGTCTGGACACGGCACCTAAAGAAAAAGAAGACATTTTAATTTAATTGATTTAGAACTTAAACTTAAATCAGTGAAACCTCATTCTTTTCTTGAAGAGTTCGTCAAATTTCGAAATTCCGTTCGCATTGTGCACGTCTGAAGAACTGTTTTTTCAAAAGAGGGTGAACACCAATGCCTTGGTTTTATAAATTTCAGGGCTGTATGTAAAAAAGAGTCAGGATGTGCATGTGAAATAACACTGGTCGACAAAAATTATTTTTCATCTGTCACGAAACTTAATTGTGGTGAATCATGTAGCACTTTTTTGCATAAATTTGAAATGTGCCTTCACACATCAAGGGTTATTAACTGAATATCAGCGTAGTATTTAGAATTTTTTTTACCAAAGGCAACATGTACTTATTACTTTACCTAATATGTAGCTGATGCTGGAGTTCTGTTGTGTTTTGCCTGTGAAGCGCGCCTCTTCAATTTTCAACTATAGTCAGCTAGCATACTTGGGCTTCACTTGTACCGATTTTCAATGTTGAAGATATTCGGTTGGAAAGAAAGTAATGCCTGCAAATTCAAGGCAATAGAAAAATGCTAATTATCGTGTAAACAAGAACAAATCAGTCCAAAATGTAGTCCCATCGTTTGCCACAGCCTTCTTTCATCGTGTGGTCATCTGCTGGATACCTTCTGTCATCGTCTGGTCAACGGTTGGATACCTTCTCTTATCGTCTGGTCAGCTGTTGGATACCTTCTCTCATTGTCTGGTCAGCTGTTGGATACCTTCTGACACCGTCTGGTCAGCTGTTGGATACCTTTTCTCATCGTCTGGTCAACGGTTGGATACCTTCTCTCATCGTCTGGTCACCTGCTGGATACCTTTTCTCATTGTCTGGTCAGCTGTTGGATACCTTCTCTCATCGTCTGGTGAGCTCTTGTATACCTTCTCTCATCGTCTGGTCAGCTGTTGGATACCTTCTTTCATCGTCTGGTCAACGGTTGGATACCTTCTCTCATCGTCTGGTCAGCTGCTGGATACCTTTTCTCATTGTCTGGTCAGCTGTTGGATACCTTCTGTCATCGTCTGGTCAGCTGCTGGATACCTTCTCTCATCGTCTGGTCAGCTGTTGGATACCTTCTCTCATCGTCTGGTTAGCTGTTGAATATCTTCTCTCATCGTCTGGTCAGCTGTTGGATGCCTTCTCTCATCGTCTGGTGAGCTCTTGGATACCTTCTCTCATCGTCTGGTCAGCTGTTGGATACCTTCTCTCATCGTCTGGTCAGCTGTTGGATACCTTCTCTCATCGTCTGGTCAGCTGTTGGATACCTTCTCTCATCGTCTGGTTAGCTGTTGAATATCTTCTCTCATCGTCTGGTCAGCTGTTGGATACCGTTCATGTAGAATTGTGGCGACTTGGACACAAAGAATTAAGTGCCTGTTTGACATCATCCGGGTTGGTGAACGGTCCGTCCAGAAATTGATGCAACGATCGAAATCGGTGGTAGTCTTTCGGGGAATAGGCTGTGTTGGGCAACAGCTCCCAGCCCAGGTCCCTGATCTTCTGACAGGTAACTCATGCTGTGTGAGGTTTCCCTCCATCCTGCTGTAGGAGGATTCCCTTGCGGTTCAGCAATGCTGTCGTTTCGCCGAGAGCGATGCGTGCATATAGTCGAGCTGACGGCAGTACAAACCGTGGGGGACAGTGCTATTGTCCTGCAGCAGCTCAAAACGCACGACACCCGACATATTCCACCAAACAGACAGTAGGACCTTACTTGGGTATAAGCGTGGCTTTGGGGGTTGGCATAGACTTCTGTTTTGGACCCAATCACTGTTTCCGAGTGCTGACATTGTCATACAGGACCCATGTCTCGTCACCTTTCATAATGTGATACAAGAACGGTTCAACCTGATCGCATGCAAGCAGGGCAGCGCATGTATTCATGCGATTTGCTTTGTGCTCAACTGTGAGTTGATAGAGTACCCAAGCTCACCTCTTGTGTACCTTCCCAATTTGCCACAGGTGCATTGTAACGCTCATGTGGGTGATCCCAAGCTGTTCGGCCAACTCCTTCGTATTCACACTTGGGTCTGTCTGCACTAAAGTCTTCAGCATGTCCATATCCACTGTTGCGGGTTTTTCGGCTTTGGGACTGTCTGGCAAGTCAAAATTTCCTTCTGGAAACCGTTCGAACCAACGACAACACTGACTATGTGATTTTGCATTGAAGTACACACTGGTAATGTTCATCTGCGGCGATGCTACCGCGACGAAACTCATGTAGCATGCAATGGTGGATATGCTCCTTGTCCACTTCCATGTTGGTTGGCGCTTACACTCTTCGCATTCTGTAAGCTAACTGCCACTTAAACCATCTACATGCTGATGTCACTCCGGTGTGCTGTACAATCTCAGTGGTCAATGTGTGCCGCGGCCGGAGCTTCAACTTCGGGTGCCTCGTCATCAGACATCACTTTCTTTCCAACCCAATATCTTGGCGAAAGTATGTAAGCGCCAGCCAACATGTTCCGCCTGTTTATCGCCTGCGTTCGCCTTGGGTTTCTGTTACTCTGCGCCGGGAAATCCCATGTCAACTGCCCATCGCCCCTATCTCTGTTTACTCTACGGAGTGTATTTACTGACTTATTGTGCATTAAGCGAGGCTTGGTAAAAACGTTTTAAGGCGGTGGACCTAAATGGTTCAGGCTTTCCTTGTTTAGAAAACAAATTTGAAAGACTCAATGGGGCAAGAATAAAAAAGAGTATTTTTATGGGTTCCGAGATAAAGATGAAAATGAATGATGAACACTTTGAAAACCAGTTAAATGAAGTGGAAAAAGCTGCATGGCAACCGGTTCAAGAAAATTATAAATTTTTAGAAAACCGGAAGAGGTGCAACTAGATAGAATTGGTTAGTGTGGACTTCTCGTTTCCTACAAAGCAATGGGGTGAACATGTCACTTCAGATTCATTTCATGCCATCGGATTTTTCCCCGTAAATCTTGGCTCTGTTGGTACTGAGCCTGAAGAATGCTTTCGCCAAGATATTGCAATACACTATTGGAAAGCAAAGCTTCCCAACGGCGTATTGCAATCAATGAACATGGGTAAACGTGGTGATCTGAGCGACTTTGATCATGGAAGCATTATCAGCGCAATACATCTGGGTCAGTTAATCTCTCAAGAGGTAAGAACCCTACAGTTCACGAGGGCAACCGTATCATGAGTGCACCGGGAGTATATTATCGACTGACGTACCAGCGCCCAGAGATCAAGCGGTGACTGACCAAATGCCATTGATGACGGTGGTCCACGTAGACTATCCAGGCTCGTACAACCCGACCGCCAAGCAACCGCGACGCAAATCATATCCAGGTTAAGTGTTAGAGTCCCAAGCAGCGTACTCTGCATACCCTGGGTTACGGGAGCATATGCTCTACTCGTGTACCACTGTTGACTGCTAGTCATTGGAAATTACGCCTCGCCTGGTGCTGGTAGTATCAAAACTGGAGCTCTGTAGTCTGGCGCTCTTTGGCCAAACATGGCCCTTGCGCCTTGTTTGGCCAAAGAGCGCCAGACAAAAGACCATCAAGGAAAGATATTTAAAAACATACTATAAGAGTTAAAAGCAGGCTTCTCTGTACAGTGGCGTTGCGTCTAGTGGTAAGATGAGTCCCGTTTTCGCTGTACCGAGCTGAGAGGAGGACGTAGGTGTGGCGTCGACTGCATGAGGCCATGACCCCGTCGTGCCATGGCTTCTCTGTTCAAGTCAGTGGTTTATCTGTGGTGGTTTTGAGAGCCTTTTCATGGATACATTAGATCCCTTAGTGTGTCTGCAGAGGTCCTTAACCCTGTGCTCTACCAGCATATGCTGGCTGATCACTTATACGCTTTCATGAACTTCGCGCATCCTGCGGCCGATGGTTTGTTTCAGCAGGATAATGCGCCGCTCTACTGGGCCGCAACCGCCCAGGCATGGCTCGAGGAACAATCATTTGAGTTTGGGAAGACCTAGCTAAACATCATTGCAGACCAGGTACATTTTTTAATAGAAAGGTATTCCGCGTAGTAGTGCCTTCTTTCAGCAGGATAATGCCCATGATTGTTCGAGAATGGAGAAGGGTGAGCAGAACATGAAGACTTCTGGTTATTACAGTGTTCCCCAAATTTCCGGGACATCAATTCAAAAGAGCATCTGTGGTTTGTGTTGAAACACTGAATCCGATCTGCGGCTGCTCAGCCACTTAACTTACAAGATTTAAAGGATCTGCTGGTAACGTGTTGATACCAGATACCACAAAACACCTTTAGAAATCTTGCAGCATCTACCCCTTACCGGGTAAGAGCTATTTTGGTGGCACGTGGAGGATCAACATCATATAGATATCAACAGGAATAAAAAGGCAGCGAAGAACTGTTATGAAAAATAAAAAATGGGTGTTCTTTTACCATTCTTGCAAACGAATGAACTTATTAATCTCAATGGCCTACCTTTCATTCGCAATTATTACTTTGCATAGAGGGCTTTCGATATAGCGCCAAAAATTGCGTTAATACACTGCTGACCACCCAAAATGCAACACCAAAAAGGACACGAGATAGCAAAGTCAGATTTACTGGACACATAACAACAGATACAAAGATGAAGCGATTGAGCTTACAGGCCCGTGCGACTTACGGAACACGCAGACATCAATAGTTCGTGTGGTCCCCATGGCTGGCAATAACGGCCACTACACGCCGCGGCATCTAACGAAAGAGGCTTTGGATGTGGGCTTGGGTATGTCGGTCGAGGCTGCTTCACCCCGTTGCCAAAGTTCATCAGGCGTAGCGGCGGGTTGTGCTTGCCGGGCCACACGGTTGCCGATCAGCGACCAGACGTGTTCGATGGGCGACATATCGGGAGAACAGGCGGACTACGGCAGCAGTGACACCTGGTGGGCCGTGAAGAATTGTGGCACGATGCGTACCACGTGCGCGCACCCACTGTCCTTGAAACGTGGCCGCTGGAAGGTCCTGCTGGTAAGGGAGGACTACAGGCTCCAAAACGTCGGAGATGTAGAGGTGGCTGTTGAGTGTACCGGAAATGCGTACCAGAGGGGTACGGGTGTCACATCCAATTGCGCCCCAAACCATAACGCCAGGCAACGAACTGGTATGGCGATGCATAATGCAGGCGTCATACAGTCTCTAACCGCAGTGCCGACACACGCGTATCCGACCATCGTGGTGTTGCAGGCATAAGCGGGATTCGTCGCAGAAGACAATGTCGTGCCATTCCGTAGTCCAGGTGAGGCGTTCAACGGCCCACTGCCTCCGCACTCACTAGTGGTGTAACGTCAATGGTAATCAGAGCAATGGGCATCGTGCGACAAGTCCCCGCTCCTCCAGACAACGTCGAACGGTACGTGCTGACACAGGTTGTTGCGCAACACACCCTAATTCCTGCGCTAACGTTCGTGATGTGGCGGTGCGAGCCGTCAATGCCCGCGGCACAACATGCCGGTCCTCTCGTTCGGTGGTGGGCCGCGGCAGCGACAATCGCTCACGTCGGTCCGTCCGTCCCTCCTGCACCCACCGAATCCATACTCGCCTCACTGTGGCTGGATGTCGTCCCACACGGGCGCCGATGTCTCGGCCCGATAAACCGTTGTCGCGATAAGCCACTATTCGTCCTCTGTCGAATTACGAAACATGCTGGAATGACTGCCGTATTCTGCGGCGAGGCATCAGGAAGCTTTCCACACACAGGTCCGGAAGCACAACACACTTTCCCTACTTACACCCCGCCTTCTATGCACCTTTCTTATAGTGCTTATCGGTGGCGTGCCGGGCGCCCATGATTTGCATATGCAATGCTAATCGTTTACATGTCCTCTCGCGACGCATGCTGCGAATTTCAGACAAATCAGATGCTTCCTTCTTGGTGTTGCATTTTGGGTGGCTAGCCGTGTAAATTGCGCTTACAAACGAATTTGTACTTTCTTTGATTTTTGGCAGTTTATTTTGCCTATTAGATGTTGTTGTCTTCGTCTGAAACATTAAATGCCAATTTGGTAGTGAGTAATTCAAATATTCATCAGTGCATTAAAACTATTAAACCCCGCCCTTTCAGTACCATAAGAATGCTATCAATATTTTGACTATGTGCTTTTATTATGGCAAATTTAATATGGACCAATTAAATTAAGTGTTTTGAAGAAAATGACGAATATTGCATTGGCTAATCGGTGGATGTATTGCATCGCTTAATTGGAGGATGCATTGATCGGTTACTACAAAACAAGGTTTTCACGGTGCCGATACAATTGTCCTTACTGAAGGGCTGCTGCATTTCCCTCAGTGCAAATAAAGCTTTCATAGTTCGGCCTTCCACTTAAAGGAAACGCAGGGCATTAAAATTTCAGACCCATCAATTAGATCGCCCTTCCACATTAGGCTTTAATGACGTCAGTGTGTTTCGGTTATTTCGAGACATTTTCACCTTCATTTTTTTATCCATTCGCTTATGGGGATATCTATTTCTCCCCCAGGACTCCATAAACACGAATCACACCCAGTATGCCACCTTCCCACTCCACGAATCAAGCGCAGAAGAGTGTGCCTGCATCAGGCGATAGTTCACGAGGTCACGAGGGTCCCATTCTCGAGCTTTATTTGATTACGAGTGGCGTGATCCGGGTTTGTGATGAGGAGGCTATGGGGGTGGGCATCCCTCTGAAGTGACAATAGCAGTAAATATTTTGCGTCTTGACGGCAGACTGGATCTCCAGCTGGTTTCATGTCCGCCTCCGAGTATCCCACGTCTGGCTGATGGTGTCGCAGAACGAGTTCACTGATGCAACAACGCGTGCGTTTCCTGAGTGACGGGATTCTCTCGGGTAAGAACACCTTGCTCCTTTCTGATTTTTACTTTATTTCTTTACCGTTTGATCTGAATGATGCATTCTTCTTGTTTCTGTACTCCTTTCCCCCACCCCCTTCTCAGCAGATCAGAACATCATCACTCAGTCATGAAAGATATAATTTACTGCTGTGTGGAAATTTGAACATCAGGGAAGGTATTTTAACTGACAGAACAGATTCTGAAAGGGAAAATAATGTTCCAAGACACTGTAACGATTTCCTCCCATCATTTGATGATGCACGAAGATTCTCAAAGAATACACTGTGATTTTCTGAAATTAAATTAAGTAATTTATCATGTAAAGACGCACAACATTTGCCATTTATGATGCCCATGATAATGTCATCAACATTCAAGTCAAATGGTTGTAGGTGTATGCAGACATGCATAGTCCCCTAGCACTTCCTAGCAATTGCTTGAAGAAAGAAGAATCACATTTAATCGTAAGAAATGATCTAAAAGAGTTTTATGTTCTCATTTCCGCTATGAGCATTTCGCTGATGTTTTCAGAAAAATAAATGTATATTCTTGTTCTTGCTGTCAGATGATCTCACATGAGGCAGCATGTGTGTAACAATATTTCAGCCGTCGTGTGTCCGCGAACTGTCTGCGCCCAGAAATCACTGATTTTGTCAAGTTGTTGGTTCTCTTTGGTAAAAATGTACTATTATCTGCAAAAAGTGCTGTAATCTACAAAAAGCGCGGAAAAAAGAAACTTAAAATGCATATACTCTCAGACGAGAAAGTCTGGAAATTAACTGAATGATGCATAGACTTTGAATGTCGAGAAAGGACTGAAGTCTGTTGGCTGTACGATGATCGCAAATGTGAATATGCTGAGTGTGACCAGTACTACTGCATGTTTGCTGTTGCTGGTTTATAAATTTACAAAAATCAAGAAATGCACTCAAGTTCTTAGAGAGCTGAAATTTATCAAACTGCGCGTTAAATCTTTCCAACTCTTTATTTTTATTTAAAGGAAATTTTATCTGCTAAGCAACATATGTCGTGTCATGGCAGACGGTAATTAAAATTTTAAAATATATATGACATTGTGTGAAACTGCAAGAAGATGTTTTTAGTCCACGCTTTCGCATGTACTGGATTCAAACAGAAAACGATTTTGCTGTCTTTCTACGATTTTATTAAATTTAAGAAAATCTGTAAGATAGAACGAATTTAGTATATTTATGTTCTCGTATTTTTGAAACCACCAAAATTGATACTGAATTTTAGTATTTTACACATATTTTTTCTGGTTTCCAAAGTCTTTTCTCATAGTTGATACACTGGACTGTTGTTTAAATGTTTTCAGTAGTTGTGTGTGAATTTCTTTCCGCAGACATAAAGTGAGGACATACCTACATGTATTTCATTTGGAAGCAGCAACTTAGTTTTATTCCAAGATTTGTGGTCAAGTACTAAGGATTGCGTTGTGGTCAACTGATCCAGGGTATAAAGGCTTCTGGGTCAGAGCTCGATTTTCAGCGAAAAGCATAGATGTTGTTTCTGTCACTCAGGCGCTGGCACTCTGCATTCTCAGAAAGTAGTGGCTCTAGATTGGGAGATCCATATTCTTAAACTCATGGGGCATTAATCATTTAATCGGCTGGAATGAATTAACTCGAGGTTAGCAAAGAGGATTAAAATCAGCTCGATTTAGTATATTCGTTGTCTATGAAGCGGACCGAACGCGCCTGAAACGAGTAAAGCTGTTCA